>CM059576.1:5615665-6899036 GCA_030386875.1 Morinoia aosen
AGTATCATGAACAATGAGGAGAAACTTGAAGAAAAAACGTTGTACGAACAAACGAATTCATAAAAATGATTTTTTCAAAACTCCGTACATGTGTACGAAGTAATAACACAAGCCATTAAAAGATTCGAAATTTAGTACACCTCAGAAGCAAACAAAGGGATAAAAAAAAACTCTGTAAAATGACAGCATTACATCTTTCAACACTCACACAGGTACGACATCGCCTAACACAACAACATCGTCAACGGAAAAAATTTTAGTCGGCGATGCAAAATGGTAGTCAGTTAAGGTGTGACGACTTCATAAACAACTGAAACGCAGTTGTTTATCCACTACTCGTAACTTTTGAAAGAATGCACTTGGGCTGCCATTTTTGTTCAAACAGTGATATTTATTTGCGGTGTGTGGCAATTATACAATATTATAAACCAGCAGTTACCACGTGAACCACTTTTCGATGAACTTCAACTCCATATTAGCTTGTTAAAGTAAAATATACCTCGTGTGTACGGAATTTCGAAGTGGACGAATTTTCGGAACTTACCCTAGATGAAATTATTTTGAGGACTTATTTCTGAAGGTAATATTGAAAAAGTGCATCTCGGGTGTAATTTCAGGATTGAAAGCTAATAATCAGGTAACAACTCAAAAAATTTTCTGTTTAATTGTAAAACATGTATTCACTCAAATTTAATTTGTTCTGGAAAATAGCAAATCTGTTCTATGATGAATAGTTTGAGCTTAAGAATATTTTGTCACTAAAATGTGGTAATTTTTTATTATTTTATTGTCATTGAATGAATCACTTTGATTAACAAATAATTCAATGATTTCCCTTGTTTGGAGTGTTTGATTCAGTTTAGTGCTTAAGAAAGATTTTTAAGAGCAAGTTCAAATGAATATTTTTATACCCTATAATTCAACACTCCTGTTTTATTATAATTCTATTTGTTGGTATAAAATTAAAGAATATTTAAATTTTGCACTGAATTTAATAATAGTGCTCCACTCAATTTTTTTCCTTATGTAGCTATGAATCTTGTTTAGTAAATAAAATATAGAAGCAGTGAGAAACTTGCTAAATCAGGGAGCAGATAGAAAGGGATGCTTGCAACCTAACCCAAGTATTGCAAATTTCATTTGCTGACTGACACATATTGGCTTCCCAATTGACATTGTGTATTGTCTCTAGAACATTTGTTGAAGCAGAGATTGCATCAATCAATACGTTCATATTTCTTAGAAATGCAAAAGTGGCTTGGGGTAAAAGCACAGTCTGACATATTACAAGGACTGATATTATGAGTGGAACATTTTTGTACCTCATTTTGTGGCCTTTTCTTGATGCAATGACTTTTTAAGGATGCATGTTGGAAATTTTTGCATAAAGCTACATTATTACAGTAATAATTTTCTTTAAGATCTATTTACATAGTGCATTTCAAAAGATACTTATGCATGAAGCTGTATAATTACAGTGATAGTGTTGCATATTACAGTGATAGTGATGAAAGCAATTTTGCACAAGAAAATCTGTCAGGATATTTGATACGAGGGATCCTAGCATTTCACATACATTTGATATTCATGATATGAATAGAGTAATCCATAATCATCATTGTTGTGTAGTTGAATTTGTTTGTCTGTTACAGGTCACGATATATCAGCAGTGCATTATTGAAAAGTTCCATTAGCTTATGATGCATATTTATTATGAAGATGTCAAGATGGATATAGTAGTTGTGGCCTTGTGGGCGTGTGTAAGATTTAGATGAAGAGAGAAAAGTGATCCCTGTTATCACATGTTAATCACTTGAACACAATAAGTCAGAAAGTAATTTGATTTCTTGATATTTTCCCACCAACAAAATATTCTGCATAGTATTCATACAAACTGTTTGGAGATTAATTGCTATCATTTTTGGCAGATTTTTTTCCTTAGTCATTAGTAAGTGATTAGTCGTCAGAAAAGTTTTTGAACTTTAATTCTCTGAATAAATGTATAATGTCAGCTATGAAAGCAATCCCATGCAACATGTCTTCTTTGCTTCATCTGGTAAACTAAAGGATATTGGAAAGCATCATTTGAAATAGTTATATTTCTTTGATATTGAACTAAAAAAAATGAAAGAATGCCACTGATAAGGAAGGAGAATTATAGTGGCTAAAGCCCTAAAATTGAATCGTCACGGGAGTAAAAGCTGTTAATTACACTATAAAGAACACAGTAGCATTTAAGCATACAAAGAAACATTGGGTGACATATTGCTTGTTGCAGTTGTTAAATTTAGTATTGTAGGAACATTCCTAATAGATTTGAGGAGTCTGTGCTGTGATTCCATTGTATAAAAGGGTGTAGGTGTGAAAGCTTTAGTTTATGGATAGGTATAGTGAGAATGGTTGGTAATCGGTATGGCAGAGTGCTATTGAATCATGTAAAAGATGAAACAGAAAAGTGCAGTTCGAAATAAGCTGTGCAGTTTTTAGCAGGATAAAGAGTGTGAGGATTTGATTTAAGAAGCTGAACAAATGTGATAGAAGCAAGAGGCATTTTGAGCTTACAAGGATTCAATGCAGTGGATGATACAGTTGATCAGAAAGTGTTAGAGGAAGTGCTAAGAGGGTATGGTGTAAAAAGTTAGATGCTTAAGGCCATGAGTTATCACATTGATAGCTAAGCTGTTGTTGAGAATGGAAATATAGTAAATGAATGGTATGCAATGTATGTGAGTTTGCATCAGTGGTGTTTAAAATCATTATTTGTTAAATATGTTTACAGATGGAGTTTTGTGTCGTGTCACTCAGGTGAAGGCAAGACAATTTGGCTGAGTTTGGAAATGTTGGTGGCACAGGGCACAGTCATCAATACTTAGCAGCTACTCTGTGCTAGTATTTAACAGAAGTACCTACATTGATGAGAATCTGAAGACTGGTGAAAGAGCTTATAAGGGTCTGTTATTGAAAGAAACTCCAGATGAATGTAAATGAGAATAAAATTGAAAAGTGTTTGAAGAAAAGGGTTTGTGAAGAATTAATGTTAGTTTAAAAAATAGAAGGAGCTGTTTCTAGTATTTAGGATTGCGTAGGCCTACTAACAATAAATTAGATGAGAGGACAAAACTAGAAGATGGTACAAAGCATTGGGAAGTTTGTAAGCAGTTGTTAAGAAAAAGTGCTGACTTTTAATGCTAAGAGAGGATTGTAGTGGAAGGAAATCAGACAATTTTTTGTTTTGCGTGTTGAATCTACTTAATTCTCCTTTGCATTTAAATTTTGTTCTATTGTATTCAGTTCTGTTCCTTTACTGAATGCTGTTTTATTTCTTTTCAGCTTCATTCAACGGTAAACCGAGAATAGCTTGAAAATAAAATTTAATAAAAAAATGTAATACTAAAATAACCTTACAAAACCTGCCTTACTGTAAAAGGTATATCTTGTGTAATCAGGACTCTCATTAGGTAAGTCATTCATCTTTTATCCAAAGAAAGCTTATGTTTGCAGACTTCAATCATTATAGTTCTTTTGCATTACAGGATTAAACTACTTGTTGAGATAATGTTGAAATTTAGTTGAGATATAAAGAGCCACATTTTCTCTCTAGTTTACAGAAACATTTATGAGTGACCTCTTTTATTGCTGTTAGATTTGTACGATAGGATGCATTGACATCGTCCTACAACTAGAAATGTTACGATTGTTTGTCCTTGTTTACCTTCAGAGCAGCAAGGGTCAAGTGGACACTTGTGAGTCAAATATTAGGATAAACCAAATTTTTCTACTATCAAAAATATCTGTTTTTTATTTCTTGCTTCCAAGTAATTTTGCTACATGATTGGAGTGTGTGAAACAATTAGGCATACGTGTATTTGTAAATAAAGCTCTCAAATAAAAGTTCTTTCTTAA
The DNA here is from genome assembly GCA_030386875.1 of Morinoia aosen. Lineage (NCBI taxonomy): Eukaryota > Metazoa > Arthropoda > Malacostraca > Amphipoda > Talitridae > Morinoia > Morinoia aosen. The sequence goes on from CM059576.1 coordinate 5,619,569, forward strand.
AATCATTGGCCACACCTGTAGTTCCAATTTACTCAATCCTCAGGTTATGTTTCTGGGCAAAATTCTTTTCACTATTTACTTGTATGTTTGAGAAGTCATTACGCCCATCCAAATTTTTACTTAGTACAAAAATTTCTAGCAAACACCTTCTCTCTTGTATGTTTTTAATTTTGTGGGGTCCATTTCAAAAGTTGGACAAGGAACAGAAACTATTAAAGATCTTGTTATTTTTTATGAAATCGTTTAAGTCTCTAGTACTACCCTCTTTATCAAACACTTGCTATCACAGCCTTCATTTTTTTAAATAAACTCCCTCTTGCATCTGTTTCATGGCTAAATCTTGACTTTGAAACACGTCTAGAGAATAGGAGGATTTGCTGGAGAAGTCCTTAGTAATCATGAAGCAACTATTCATCTAGTTAGCCTGAGCTAAATGTGAAATTTCCTTTGGCTGTTGAGTTACCTCACCTTTGAATAGGCCTGTGTGTAGTCTGTGTTTCCTGCGGTGCACACGTTGATTTCTATGGGTTTTCAAACCTCTTCTATACTTTAGAGTTTTTATTCCCTCCAATTTTTTAGGTTTAATGCATAGGGTATCTTCTATAAGAACACAGTTTGTTCATTGACTACACGTTTTTTTTTGTCTATACCTTTTTTTTGCTTTCCTCTGCGAAAATATTTATGCTATAGTAATGAAGCCTTAACATTTTGAATCCAAAAATTCAAAATGTTCAGGGAGAAAATTCTTAGGGAAAAATGTTGTCAGTTTCCTAAAATATCAGTGAAATACCTCTAGTGTGGTTGTGTCTTGCTTAATTAAGCAAGTGCCCACCTCTTTATTTCTTTCAATTTGTAAAATTAAGAGTCTTGAAAGCTCTATGCTTGTTGTATTCAGAATCTGGGATTTTTTTTGCAACGTTAGATCATTTTTTGCACATGTTGATTTTTTGCTTTAATTTAATTTTTTTTATAATTGTTCTTAGCAATTTTCACCTATTTTTTTGCAATCTGTTGAACAGTTGTGTTGCAGCCAAAAGGAGGGTGAATAAAGAAACTGGAGCTTCTAACACTGTCAGAAATCATAAAGATTATCAATTTAATAAATGTTCCGTGGATGGTAGCAACCTCTATAATATTTATAATTCTTTTGAAATGTTATCTATAAATTTTTTTGTAAGAAAATTACATAAAATCATAGGGTGTTTTCAAATTTTGGAATGACAATTATTTGCATAACCTTATGTGGATTGAATTAATATTGTAACATGGAAAGGAATTTCACCTGTTTGAATTTCATTTCATTTTATAAATGGTCTTAGTTGAACTAAAATGTTCATGAACATATATGTTAATAGACATTTCTTGTAAAGCATTGTTCCTCGATTGTTGCTATGTTTGAATTTACTATGCCAGTTCTCAAAACCCTTGTCTTAAATATGACAGAATGGGTACATCCATCATGACTAGCTAATTCTCATGACAGTTACAAACGGTATGTAATTGCAACCATTATGTGAGTCTAATATTTAATAGACAGATAACATTCTGAAATTAATTCTAGATGACTACTTCTGCCTTGTTGATGTCCCACCAGTGGGAGACCCTAATGAAGACTGTAACTTCTACAACTTGATGATCAAGATGACAAATGGACCTTTGATTTTTGTTAACTACTCATTATTGATTGATCATTTGAGACCCAAAATAAATCCCATCTTTAGCTAGTTGATTGTTATAAATCTGCCAGACCATAAATAACTAATAAATGAACTCACAAAGTACTTCAATAGAGCATGTTTCACTTGAAAAACTAGAGAATTTGAAAAAAAGGTTTTACATCAATGAAATAATTGTTTGGCCTGCAAATTCATTTTTTCACTAAAGAAGCTTTGAATGGTTCATCCTATAACACATGGACAAAAATTCTATTACTCTATTCATTAATGAATTGAATTTTAATTGTATAATCCACTTGATATAGGGATATTGCAATATTGAAATGTTGGGCCACATACTTTCTGCAATGAAGAATGAACAGCTTTGTATATTAAATTTTTTGCAGGGTATTACTTTAGTTTTCTCAAATATTAGAGCAGAGAAGCATTCCATTGCTCAGGTACCTAAACACCCAGCATGGAGCGTGCAGTGGTTATGGTGCACAAGCTGATGGATGCTGAAGTGGAGAGGCTGTGTTGCAGGCAAGAGATCATCAAGCAAGAAGCTGCAGCAGAGAACATGGTACAAGGTGAGACTTAGACCTGGTCTGGGTATGTGTAAAAGACAGTCAACATTACAGTAGAAAACTAAGTCTTTCTAGCAGGGATGGAAAAACCCTGGGTTTTTTAAAAAAACCCAACCCACCTGGGTTTTTTTGGGTTAAATTGGGTTTTATGGGTTTTTTTGGGCTTTATTGGGTTTTTTGTAATGCCTGTTTTCATTTAAAAGAGTTATTCACACAATTCCCGTTGCCCCTATTTCAGATTTATATATATACACTTATTGAGAAAATAGTGTTATTTGATTACTTTATTTCCAACATTATATTTTATTATTATATGAATTATTACATTATATGAACAATATATGAATTAAGTTTGTCCTTCACAATTACCATTTACCAATTACCATATGCATAGAGACATAGCTCTGCAGTCTGTAAAGATATAAGATGTCCAAAGAGAATTGCTATGCTCGTCAATTCATAGTAAGTGGTTTTAGCAGCAGACAGGCGCAAGTCATGTGAGAGGGTAGCACAATGCAGATCATAAGTAACCACCACAAGAAACTTGAAGCAAAACAGCTGCACATCACTTAGCAGTCATGCTGTTAACAACTTAACATGTGTATTGTGTGAGCTGGAGTGCTTAGCAGCGCAAGTCAAGTCAGTCAACCACGCTGTCACATGTTACAACATGTAGCGACATGCCAATTTTTTTTTTAAATTTGACAAAAAAATCACTTTGCACATACAGGATAGCAACAAACACTAAAATGATTGGAAGTAAATGCTCTAACAGATTCCATCGTCAAATTTGTTCCAGTGCAGCTTGAATGCTCACTATGGGCCAGTCGTTTCTTTACTTTCTCACCCCATGATGGCTGCGGTCGTGTCTTGCCCCATCTGACTATAATTGTTAGACTAATTTCAATTTAAACAATTTATTTACTACAGGTGATACAGAGGTAGAATGTTTCTTAAGTCTAATACAATGGTCAAATTTGAGTATAGCTACCTGTGGGCCCGAATAAGTTCAGCGACTTCTAGGGCATCCTACCATTACATTATTCTAGGGTGTACAATAATGTTTAACCTAATTCACTTAGCCTAGTTTCACATTAGACTGATCTACATGATAATGAACTCTATATTGATGTTTCATTTTACAACATTTAAGGCAAAGCTCTCACAGGAGACTGATATTGAAGAGTGGTTGGCTGAGTACAGTCCGGAGTTCATCAGTGCGCTTTATTCCTATAAATTGAAGGACTCCAACATCTTCCCAAAACACACGGTCAATGAAAATATCACTAAGACAATGACTCCTCGTTGATGGTGGGATATTCAAGACATGAAACAGCAGAAAATGCAGATTCATGAAAAAAACACTGGCAGAGGGTTTCAGCAAGTTTATAAGCAATCTTCATTCTTGCCCCGCAAGTTCAGGATCCATTGAGAGAATTTTCTCAACATTTGGAATTGTGTGGAATAAATTGAGAAATAGATTAGGATCAGAACGCGCACAGAAATTGGTCTCGGTATATCGCCACCTCACAAATGATCATGATGTGGGTGACAATGATGAAATGGCAGTGGATGTAGAAAGAGAAACACAGTAGTATTGTAGTAACAGTCTAGTCTAGAAGACAGGGAAAATTCCAAAGTCTCTATATTAAGTAGTCAAACTGCATTTGTTTCTAAATTTTTGTTTTTTTACTTTGGAAATAGAATTTATGAAAATATATTAGTCCCTCGAATTTTTTTGTCATTAAGGTTTTTCTAATTTGATTTGTATAGGGTTGGTGTTTTGTTTTTCAATGTTTTCTTGGCATAGTCATGCACATGACTTAGATACTTATTTTGACAAGATAAATATTTAACTCATTTTGATTCTATAAGCTTGAAAACAAATGAAATTTACATAACAATAATAAAACCCTAAAAAACCCAAAAAAACCCACTATTTAGTGGGTTTTTTAGTGTGGGTTTTTTTGGGCTTTTTTGGGTGGGTTTTTTTGGGTGGGTTTTTTATGTGCCAACCCTGCTTTCTAGTGCATAAATTAACTAAAATGGTATTCTGGTTTAAAGACAAGACCTGCCTGTTATTAAATTATGAAATGAAACATAGAAGCAACAGAAATAAAATTATTGGATGTTGTGTCTCAAAAATTTTTGTTGAAAAATAAATTTCTGATTGAATATTTCTCCTTAGTCAATATTTTAACATGGGCTGTATAGCTAAATCTGATTTGAATGGAATTTCCCAAATCACACAGAAAATGCAACAAAGTTTGAATGTGCTGTAATTGTTACATACATTTTGTGAATTTCAGGAGCATGGACAAATTTGAAATCCCATGCTGTGAACGTAGATGTGGCAACTCTAGACACAAATAGTTGGAATGTTTTCAACATTATCTGTGACTTGGGTTTATGCTGTCATTCAGCCTACATTTTGGTGTACAGCCGTGTGTGTAGATGATGTGTGAATAATTGAAAATGCAAAACTTTTTTATATCTCTGTTTGGGGTACATCATCAACATGCCATATTTATTATTTCTTTCCAAGGCCCAATTTTAGTGTGAGCAATCTGAGCATTCATACCATGGGTTTTAATAGGAATTACTTTCAGAGTAAAGTTTACCCTGCTGATACTCCTAATTTTTTGAACCAGGCGTTGAGTTTAATGTTATGTATTTAAAAACTTTTGTAAAACTATATTATCAGATGTCATACTAGAGTATATCATTGCATTTTTATAATATAATTAAGTTGTAATATTCCTTCATTCTTTGTATGTAATGTCAAGAAACCCTGAAATTGTGACCAAAATGTTGAATTAGCTCTGTTGAACATGAGGATTTCAGTGTTCATTGGTAATAGGCATTTTGTTGAGTTTGGTCCTGGTATTTGTTGTGAAACTTCCTCCTACAAGGCCATTTCTTTTCAATTTAATTTTCCATAACTTCATTCGAAAAATATTAGTAGTGTTAAGGGGGTCCTCCGGAAAATTTTTTTTTTTTGCTCCGATTGGTCTGAAACTTGGTGAGTATATGTAGTATTGCAAGACAAACATATTTGAACTCGAAACTTTTTGATTTAGGCCTTAGTTTTTCTGAAAAATTTGATAAATAGGTTTTTTGGGTCATTTTTATACATATTTCAAAAGAATAGAAGTCATTGAGTTTTTATGCTAGAACAAATTCAAAGACAGTTTTGGAATCCTTGAAACATTTCTAACAAAGATATATGGGGATTTTGCATTTTTTCATACTTTTTTTATATGCAAAAATTTACCAATATATCAAAAAAACCTACATTTTTGGGTTTGAACTATTATAAAAAAAGAAATGTAAAAATGGAAAAAGTTGGAATATAACTGTTAGAAATGTTTCAAGGATTCCAAAACTGTCTTTGTTTTCTTCCTAGCATAAAAACTAAATGACTTCTATTTGTTTGAATTTTGAAAATGAATAACTTTACAGTATAAGGCATAAACTAAATATTTTGTTTTAGTGTGATATACTGGAAAATTTATGTAATTGAATGCTGTTTTCATTTTTATTTCGATTATCTCTATGCATAACATCATATTCACACTGTGAATTGTAAAAAAAAAATTAAAAATTTTTTTCATTTCATAAAAATTCCTAATTTTTTTGTTTGTCATCTGATTCTTATGAAATTCAATTATTATATGTAACTTTTGAAAAAAAAACAATTTCTTCTATACAGTTTTTTGATTCAGGCCTTAGTTTTTGGAAAAATTTGACATTTTGGTTTTTAGTCAACTGGTATTGATTTTTCAAAAAAATAGAACTCATTGAGTTTTTGTGCTAGAACAAAAACAAAGATAGTTTTAGAATCCTTGGAACATATCTAACAAAAGTATGTTCGCAAATTTTCCATTTCTTTTTTTGTTCTCTTTTTATATGGGGTTGAAATGGGCTCAAAAATTTACTATTTTGGTGCTTTTTCACTGGTGTTGATATTTCAGGATGTAGATCCTCATTCAGTTTTTATGCTGGAACAAAAACAAAGACAGTTTTAGAATCCATGAAACATTCCTAACAAACTCAAATGGACTTTTTTTCCATTTCCCATTTGTTCTCTTTTTATATGAGGTTGAAATGGGGTAGATGATTGAAATTTTGGTCCCCTCCCTACCCCCCTTAGGGGAGATCTATTGTCCGTAGTGCCATCAAATTTTAGGACCGAATAGTCCATCACCTAAGGGTTCTTTTCCAACAATAACATGAAAAATACCCATCGGAGAGAAAAGGGGCCCCGGAGAACCCCCTTAAGTTTATCTTTTATTGCCAATTTTCTATGGATTTGCCAGTTTTACGTGAATTTCAAGTCCTTTTCATTCTGAAGCCTTGATTCCTCTGTGTGAGCTAGAATTGTTTCAATTCATTTTGATCCCTAGTGTTCTTCAAATATAAATGCTGAAGAATTATTTTCTGAAACTGCTGAAAATAAGTATTACTAGATTTCCTTTCCACTCCTACAAATTTGTTTCAGTTTTCTAGTGATGTACCGATGTATCGGTATTGGCAGTATCGGTCATTTTTACTGGTATCAGTATCGGCAAAATTCAGCAGAGACTTCACCGATACTTTCCCCTCAGGAGGATACAACTATTGTATCTATGGGAATTAGCGCTCCCAGAGGGACTATGTATGGGCCTGAGCTAAAGGTTAGATAGGCTTTATTTTTGTTGAAATAGAAAAGGTTTTTATTTTGTTATGGACCATCTTTTTTCGGTTCACTGCTGTCCTGTTTTTCAGCAACTACTACTTTCTTCTTCAACTTTGATCTCGTTTCATGAACTTCTTTCTCATCTTACTGTTTCTGTGCCCTTTCTGCATTAATTCCACGTTCCCTTGACTCCATACTAAAAGGTGCCTTCTTCTTTCCTCTCTTTTGATCCCCTTGGTTGCGGATAGGGAGGCTTAAACTAACTAATAATCTAATCTAATCTTCCCCAAAACTTTCCAATAATACGTATTTTATCATAAAAATGAGGGTTATAAATCTTGAAAGAAAAAGCTTAACACGTTGAGTGCGGCGTGACCCACCGATGGTCATTTAGGTGATTTTTCTAATGCTGCTAGCCGACCAGTAGTCATTTACTCAAATTTAATAAATACTAAATGAAAGTTAAATGAAGGCATGATCTAGTCAATGTTTGCCATTTTCAAAATTTTATACTACAATTGATTCTAAATTTGAGCTGGATATTGAACTTCAGTTTAACCTGCCGCACTTAACGTGTTAATGAAATAGAGCCCATTCATACATAACAAATTAGTTAGCTAATTTTAATGTAATAAAGAGCCTATTAATACCTAATGCATTAGTTAGCTAACAGTTGAATTCCAGATTTTAATCAGGCCCGCTAATGAATTTGCTATTTTACAAGGCACATAAGAAAACTAAAGTTACTCACTCAACTTAGACTTTCTACATCTTCTTCTTTAACCAAGAAAATTGATGAATACCTCTCACTTTCAACAATATCGAGAGATTCAAACCCTGTAAATTTGTGGGTAGAATATAAAACCTTATACCCAATTTGTCCACAGCTGCTTACAAACTCTTAGCATGTCCGCCTTCATCGGTTGAGAGTCAGAGAACTTTAAGCATTGGAGGCAATGTGTACACTCCTCACAGGAATGAACTGGAGCCTGAGAATGGAGAGATGCGCATGTTCCTTAATTTTAGTTTTAGATTTTCTATTTCCAGAATGAAAAATGATGGTTTACATTTTTGTTTTGATACGTTGTGAGGAACTACCTCAACACATTTGACTTAACAGCTGCTTCGAAGCTGAAAAGATTAATTAAGACAAAGTCAAAGTTTCCAAATTTAATTATATTAGTCGCCTCTCAACGCCGAGGAAGAATCTTAATATAAGCAGGGCAATTAGACCGTAACCGAACTCAATACGGCTAGTAGCCAACTCATAATAGTTTTAAAAAGGATAAATTCGTCCTCGAGTAATTTATTCATTTATTTAGGTTAAAACGTGCGTAATTTTTAAGGTGGTACAAAAATTGGGTGTCAGGTAAAAATAGAATGCAGGCGCAGGAACGAGGAGTCTGGAGGAGCGCTCCGCTTCAGGGCGGACGGCGCCAGCTTAAACGGACGTCACGGGTTATCAACTGAACTTCAACGTGCGAGCTTGTCACCAGCACTTCAGGAAGGCAGAACTCGGCGGCAAACTGACGCTACTAGAAGGAAGCAGGCATGGCAACAGTCCTAGAACCTGGGCCGCGACCAACGCCTCCAGTCCTCTCACAGCTGTATGCAAAAATGATGAAATGTACACAAGAATATAATTGAATGAAGAAATATTCTTACGCAGCGCAATACAAATAATTTAGAAAGAATTTAGCAGCGAATGGTCAACGTATATTACCTAGTTACGGCTACTGGCGTCGCACAAGATGGCTCAATTAGCTGATAAGGTGGCGAAGCATGAAGTGCGCAGGGCGACCCAGCGCCAGCGAGATACTGGAAAAAATAGGTACGGGGTAAGAAAAGAGTTAATCTTTTTGATAAAGGTGCACAAAGATATTAATCTTCAGTAATCGGAAAATATTGGAGACATGAAAACCAACCTGAAGAATTTATCCTCCAGTGCGCGTAGCGACTTTTAGACGAGGGCAGTAAAGACGATATAGGAGTCGCAGTACAGTTTTAATGGTAATGGAGGCAGAAGCCCAATAGTAGTTAATAGATAATAGGTAATAGCAAAAGTTTAATAGAGACCGCGGTTCACTGCGATAGGGTAAAGGTTGCCCCACTTTTAGAGCAGCTAACACGCCTTTTAGAGGAAAGTTAATTGCGGTTTGAATTCCGTCTTAATCATGCAATTGTTTAATAAAAAAAAGAACCTAAATTGTACACATTCACACACGCAATCAAACCATGGACTTTTTGAGCATGCAGAAAGATGGGTAAAAAGCGCTAGCCTGCGACCGTCATCAAACTCCACGAGCCGAGCGTGCCCCCGACGTGCCGACGTAACCGATGACTCCAACCAAGATGCAGTCAGAGCCCGACACAAGCAGCCTGCTACTTGTTTACCTGACACCACACTTTATTATGCGCTGCTGCTGCGCGACCTCACCTGCCACGCAACCCCAGCAGTTTATGTTAATAGTACACTACAGCAAAGTACACTACGAACGAATCTGTGGGAAATTTTCCCCACATTGTTCTGAGAGATTGTTTTGATTTGTTTAGAGAATTTTGTTATGAAAGTTTATTTTGGAACCATTTTAGTTTTGTTTTGAGAGATTTGCTCAGAGAGATTGTTTTGGAACCATTTTTGTTTTGATTTGTTTAGAGAGAATTTTGACATTTCATTTTGGAATCATTTTTGTTTTGAGAAATTTGTTCCGAGATTGTTTTCAGAGATTAGTTTGGAACTATTTTTGTTTCGATCTGTTTAGAAAGATTTATATTGAGAGGTTCTTTTAGAACATAATGCTATTATCGCTTGTCTACATTACGTTGCAATACGGTTAGAAAAACTTATCTATCGAATGGATTTCATTTTATTTCTTTCAACAATATAGTTAACATAGCAAGAGCAGTTTTATTATTCCTAATCAATATCTTTGTTACCAATATTATTATATTATTAAATATATTAGTAATTAATTTTACTATAAACCCATGCATGGCTTGAAATGGTTTTATTTTAATATAATAGTAAAAGTATAGATATCGGTTGTAGTATCGGGATTGGCCAAGAAATGGGTATCGATCTTGGCGGCCAAAACGATGGCATAGGTACATGACTACAGTTTTCCATGTGTTAAAAGGCAAAGAAAATTATCGTTTAAAATTTGTAACAGTAAACAGCCGTTACTAGATTTATTTTCTCAGATGTAATTTTTCTCAGTAAGCATTTGTCACATGCAGATGACAGGCTGAGCTCTGGGAGCCATCTAGAAGAAATTCACATCAAAAGTGAAGTGCCTGACGCTGAGCTAGAGGCAGTTACTGTGAAGGACGAGCCCATTGACTGGGACCAGGAACCCCAGGTACTGTAATTTGTGGCCTCCTCTTCTCTTGAATGCTTCCAATTGATTGATTACTCTCCTCCTGAGTGCATCCGATTTGTGGCTTACTCTTCTCTTGAGTGCATCCGATTTGTGGCTTACTCTTCTCTTGAGTGCATCCGATTTGTGGCTTACTTTTCCCTTGAGTGCATTGAATTGGTGGCTTACTCTCCTCTTCAATGCCACCAATTGATAGCGTACTCTTTTCTTGAGTGCATCCGATTGGTGGCTTACTCTTCACTTGGATACTTACTCTTCTCTTGCATGCTTCGAATTGGTTACTTATTTTTTTCTTGAATGCTTAGTTTGATTTCAGTGTAGCATTTATCATTTTACAAAAAATTTTAATTTCATTCATATGTTGTGCATCTCTACCTGTTCTTGACCACTATTTAGTAACATTTATATCATCACTGGACTTACCTCTCACTCTTTTGAGCATTTCTGACAAAATTGGTAAAACTTGTCTCTCAGTGAATTTCATTTTATTGAACTGTCTTTTGAACGATTGAAAGACTTTTGTGATAGATTAGCCTAATTTACTGTCTAAACTGTTTCATTGGCTGCCTAGCATTGTTTTACCCTGGTTTGGTGAGAAAATTTTTGATGAGAAAACGTCCGTGTGAACTCTTGCCACACTAGAAACCGTATGAATAATTTCTGAATAACAAGTAGTTAAAGATCTGACTTTTATACGTGTTCTTGCTTTGTATGTGAGACAAACCAACGAATATTTTTTGCTGTTTTGCTTGTATAAGAAATCACTTGAGCCTCTCTTCAGTTATTCAATGACAATAGTCCATACACAATTGTTGTTATAAGTATAAGAAAAATGGTGGTGTTGGTTGTGTGTGTTTCAAAGAGAAAAATATTAACAGTAAAATTTCATGCATGAGATATTGCATGAATTCGTAGTTTAATTTTTGCTCTGCATCAAAATATTTACCATCTGTGCAAAGAAAATGTGTTTTTTTAATTAATTTTGTGCTATCGTTATTTCTTACTTCCTTTATTATTTTTAAAATATTTTTCTTGCATTATGTTTAGAACTGTGAAGTGCATTTGCTTCAGATTGAATTAAGAACTGGTAATCAAGTGCACAACTTTGTCCCAATAGAAAAGAGCTACAAGTTGTTGATTTTAGTTGCAATTTGAACATAATGTTGTAATTTTAACGAACTCCATTTGGTGATAATCAAAAAAAGTTCTTCTTTCCAGGCCAGTTCAAGTTCAGGTTCTTATGCATTTTCTTTCAAGAGAGAAGTAGATTGCACTGAGGTACATTCAGGACCCGCAGAAACACAGGACGAGGTGAGAAAAGGCAGCTTTAGTGCGTGCAACACCTGTGCTGTTCATCAAGGACCAGCTGGAGCATCTGAGAGGAGCGCTGCCTCGCCCCCATCAAATGTGTCGGGTAGCGGCAATGGTGTTGAGGCCGCTCTTCCGGACACACTCACGTCACGGCCCTTACTGTGTGAACATTGTGATTACTCCACTGGTAAGAAGGATTGTATGAGACTTCACCTCCGTGCCAGGCATAATTTGGGATGTTACGAGTGTGAGTTGTGTGCTTCCTTCACTAAGAACAAGAGTTCTTTCAAACGACACGTAAGAGAGCATCATGAAAATAAAAACCAATGGAAAGGTCTATTTAGGTGTTACCAATATTCTAGTGTGAAAATGGTGGGGGAACAGGGACCTGCAAGACATAGTCAGGAAAAGCTTGAATGTGAAGTCTGTGGCTCTATCATAGTCATGAAGTCCAGTTTAGAAGCGCCTGAAAAAGGTGCGTTAGACAACAGGAAGGTGTCCAAGTGTGAGGTGTGTGAAAATTTTTCAGCCAATGAAGCAAACTTGAAGCAGTGTTTGTCTGGTAAACGCGAAATTCATCAAATAAGAAAACATAGGCAAGGTCAGGGTGATATGCGTATTTTGAAGGACCATGCCTCTGCTCGTAAAAACGAGCATGAAGTACACCACGTTAGCAACGATGGGAAAGGCCAGTTGTTCAGATGTGAATTATGTGAATATTTCTCTACAGTTAAGAAGAACGTTGAACAACACCTAGCCACCAAACATGGGAAAGGTCAGCTGTTCAGATGTGAATTATGTAAATATTTTTCACCTCGTAAGAATTGTCTTAAACTGCACCTAGCCAGGAAACATGGTGAAGGTCAGCTGTTCAAGTGTGAATTATGTGACTATTACTCTAATTACAAGGGTGATATCAAAGTACATCGAGCTAACAAACATGGTGTAGGTCAGCTGTTCAAGTGTGAATTATGTGACTATTCCTCTGCTCAGAAGGGAAATATTAAACTACACTTAGCTGGCAAACATGGTGAAGGTCAGCTGTTCAAATGTGAATTATGTGGCTATTCCTCTGCACAGAAGGGACATGTTAAAGAACACTTAGCTAGCAAACATGGTGAAGGTCAGCTGTTCAAGTGTGAATTATGTGACTATTCCTCTGCACATAAGGGAAATGTTACAAAACATTTAGCTTGCAAACATGGTGAAGGTCAGCTGTTCAATTGTGAATTATGTGACTATTCCTCTGCACATAAGGGAAATGTTAATAAACATTTAGCTAGCAAACATGGTGAAGGTCAGCTGTTCAAATGTGAATTATGTGACTATTCCTCTGCACATAAGGGAAATGTTACAAAACATTTAGCTAGCAAACATGGTGAAGGTCAGCTGTTCAATTGTGAATTATGTGACTATTCCTCTGCACATAAGGGAAATGTTAATAAACATTTAGCTAGCAAACATGGTGAAGGTCAGCTGTTCAAATGTGAATTATGTGAATATTCCTCTGCATCGAAGGGACATGTTAAAGAACACTTAGCTAGCAAACATGGTGAAGGTCAGCTGTTCAAGTGTGAATTATGTGACTATTCCTCTGCACATAAGGGAAATGTTAAAAAACACTTAGCCCGCAAACATGGGCAAGGTCAGCTGTCCAAGTTTTATTTTTGAGAATATTTCTCACCTCGAAAGGGTTATCATAATCTACACCTAGCCAGTAAATATGGTGAAAGGACGCTGTTCTAATGTGAGTTTTGTGACTATTGCTCTGCCAAAAATAGTTATGTTAAAGTACACCGAGCTTGCAAACAGGGTGAAGGTAATCTCTTCAGATGTAAATTATGTGACTATTCTTCTGCTCGTAAGGGTAGTGTTAAACGACAACGAGCTGGCAAACAGTCGCACGAATTCATTTTCTTTCTAACTGTATAATGCACATTTATGTAATACTCAAATACCTAATTATATTACTTCACTTTTGATATGTCATAATTCGTAGTGGTTCCGTGTGGCCACAGATGTATGATTTTCTCCCTCAGGGGATCGCAACTTTTGTGTCCATGGGAATTAGCGCTCGCGAGGAGAATTTGTGGGGTTCTGAGTGGTGAAGAGGCCTTGTTTTCGTAAAAATGGAATGTTCTTGTTATGTCAAGGGCCGTTATTAGTTAACTGTAATCCTCTTTTCCAGCTTCCGTTACGCTCTCAACTTTACCTTGTTTCATAAGTTTCTTATGCAAATTGCTGTTTCTATAAATCATGTGCATAAACCATTCGTTCCCCTAAGTCATCACTGAATGATGTCTTCCTCCTTCCCCTCTTAAAACTACTTTTTATAATTATACAGGCCTAAACTAACTTATCTAATATAATCTAACGCCTATGTAGCGTTGTAGTTTGTAAAATTTTATTTCCTTATCTAACTGCGTTCTTCATTTTGCGTACTATTCTGCGCAACTTCCAGGAACTGATGATGTCTTTTTTGAATGAAATGAGAACTTATCTTCAGTTGCTGAGTTGCTTGTGAGTGTAATGCATGGAAATCAGGAATTCGCGTTCTGTTTCGTGCTGTTTATGTCGCATCCTTGTGGCATTTGTCTGACTCACACTGCTGGTTCTATTTCTTTGTTTATATTTTTGTTTGTATTCGTAAACAAAATGTACATTTCTGGCTATCTTCTCCAATGTTTCATGTCATAGCAACAGTGTTCTGGCGGATTTTAATTCCGAATCCGACTATGGAAATTAGTTGGCAGAAAATGTGAGGTTTCTGAGCTGTGAGTTACGTGAGTTTTCTTTTTCATGAAATGAAATTGTTCGTTTGGACAATTTTTTCGGTTTATTGGTGTCCTGGTTCTCCGCACCTCCGAATTACTTTTACAAATTTAATCTTATTTCAACCTTGTTTCGTTACTTACTTTTTCTATGCGCTGGTGTTCCTGGTCAGGAACACTTCTTGTGTACAGAATTTGCGTTTCTCAACGCCATCCTAAATGGTGCCTTCATTCATGTTCTATTTGAACGCCTGTGTTGCGATTAGGGAGGAAGGCTAAAAACTTATCTTAAATTCGAAAATTTTGGAATAGAATTATAAATTCTACTTTAATTTCCTTGGTACGAAGTCTGCATATATATGAATTTTATCATATATTCTTCAATAGAATGACAACTTGATTGCATTTCTGCGTATATCTTTAATTAGACATGCGCGTTGTGCTGTTTTTCGTATTTTTATAGGACTATATTCCACTTTTTGAACATCAAAAAGGACGGTGTTTTGGTCTGTTCGGTCAAGTGCTTCGTAGATTTTCGTTTATCCAAACAGAAAGCAAGCATTTTTATTGCACAGATCGTAGTTGATTTGAATCTATGTTTTTGGCATTAGAATACCTTTTATTTTAAAACTAAGTAGACATTAGTAATTTTAAATTGAGTTCCATATAATCCAATGTGTATTGAGTTTTATGTTTTCAACAAACTTTCATTTTTCTTCAGTTCTTTTTGATGGTGAAATGTTGATGTTAACCTTGTGCGACGGCCGCTCTGCCTCGTATGGTACGATTGGGAATCTTATGTGCCAGCATTACTTTGGTATAAACTTGAATTCCAAATTTTGTTGTATTGTAAATCACGTTTCCTATTTAGTTGGTATGTTTTTATTGACATGTATGCAGGAAAATTTGTTTAAAATTTCTAAAACATCGACTTTCGTATCCGAGGCAAAATAATTTATTTCCAGCCACTATACCTTCCTCCAAATCATCCACCGCTGTGGCAGCCTGAGCTCTTGTGTAAATGTAAGAGGAGGCTGTCTGGCCTGGCATTATTTAGTAGTACTGACGGTATTGATGAGCTTCCAGTCCTAGTGTGTAAAGGAAGAAATCCGAGGGAATAATTTTTTATTCCTAACATGTCAATCAAGCATTCAACCTCTAACGTTTCTGATGTCTACTTCATAATGATTCTTCTTTTAATTTGAGCCGTTTAAGTTTAACATTATTCAAAATTGAAATTGGTTGTAATGAATTCCATGCTACAACTTCTTTGGAAATGAACTTGTAAACCGTCGAACTGTTACTGTATCAACGTAAAATTATTTCCATGTCATTTTACGCGTAGTATATTTTACATCTCTGTGTTTTTCAATTTTTAGCTAAGTAAACGCACTTTTATTGCTATGTCCTCCGTAAATTTAACTAGTGTCCTACATATAGAAATAAGTGTTGCAGTTTCTCCTAAACACTTTGACTGCGACGTGCGCCCCCGGTGGTACACGGAGGTAATTTTCCTAATGCTGCTAACCGACCATTAGTCGTAAATTCAATTTTCACAAATACTTAACCTGTGCGAAACGAAGGAACAAACCAGTTCATGTTTAGTATTTTCAAAGTAATTTACCCCCAAATTGACTTTAAATTTAAGTTTGGCACTGAACCTAATATTTTGTAGTCGCAGTCAAAGTGTTAAATTAGATATAAGGCTGTTTGTATTAAGAATTTTCTACAAATCAATGTGCTCAATTTATTTTATACACTTTTGGGAACTCCCCGTTTTATGTTTTTTATCAAATAATCAGGGGTGTGGTAGCAGGGAAGTTTCTCTTTATATTTCGGAAGGTAATGTCAGCATGTCCAACTGCTTCTGTATTTTTTACCGAGTATGTAGATTTTTACATCTATAACACTGACCAGCCTTGATCTTCGGTTCAATTAGTCTTCACTCGGTCAAACACGCGCAGATGAATTCGGGGGACAATGACTGCATTAGGTTAGAGTGTAAGTTAGATTGTAAACATTTAATTTAGAATGTAGCGCCAAAAATAATTTTGAAGAGCGATGTTAGTTTTTAAACTCTTCTTTATTGATTAAAATAAATATTTATGGGCTACTCAAATACCTTCAATACCGCCTAAATGAAAATAAATATTTTCATGCAAAATATCGCCTCTCGCATGCCAATAAACTGAGTAGCTCCAAAAAAGTTCGCTTCAAAACATCAAGTCCGCTGAAAATTTCCTGGTTTTAAACACAATAAATCTGAGAAGGATTCTGAGACAATAACTTCCCGCAAATTGACGTCAGTCATGAACAAAGATGAGTTAGGAGACGCTCCTATAGACAAAATAAAATACTGCAGTAAGATCTTAACACTACCGAATTCTATGCATCTACAAGTTATTCATGTCATCCTGCAGAAAAGTGCATGTATCGTGCTAATGTCGTATATGTATTAATTTAAAATACAATAGTAGTACATTTGGTAGTTTTTGTGATTTTTTCGATGCTTAATTTGTATGCCAATGGACAAGTTAAGAATTGAAGTAATTATTTCAAGGGCTGGACGCGTTTCATTAACCTTCGATAATAGCTCGACACGCACGACCTACAGTTGTTCAGAACGAATGCCAATATTCATCACAGCTTACCATAAGATTGCAAATCTTTTCCTAGTTTACGCGAACAAAAAGCGGCAACATTCCGTGAAACTTTCATGTATTGATATTTCTAAATAAATAGATAAAAGTATTTAGGCATCTCAACAGCATGTCAAACATTGGTCAAATGGTTGAGAGAACGACTCAATGTGTTCCCTGTGGTGAGTTATTGTAAGTTTGATAAGTCATATACATACAGATAAAATATACAACGTTGACGAGCACTTTGTCGAACAAACTTTAACAAAAGTTTGGGACCTTTCTACTCAGTGACCCTGTGGTCAGGATTGTTGATTTAGTAGTCGCCAGGATATGAAATCAAAATACTTGGAAGGAAAATCGTACCCTGAGGGTGGTAGGTAAGTGAATTATTGTAGATAGGGATTAGAGTTAAATGCTATCTGCTCTGGCCGTCCAGAAAGTTGGGGACGTAATTGGGGTTGGGCTCGAATGGTGCGTTCAGTACGTTGTTCTCAGAGAATGTTGACTACACAGTCTAACTTTTTCGCCGAAGCGTGCCTGTTTTTCGCCGTCCAAGCGACTTAAGTACTTTGGCGGCAGAAAAACAAAACAAACAAACATCGGCATCTTTGGGATGCTTTATTTCTAATCAAGCCTGATACATATGATCTAGAGCATTGGTTTTTCGGAGGTCTTATAACTAACACTATATAAAGGACACCTTGACAGTTCCCCCGTAAAGCCGGTACCCATTTCCGACACCTGGGTTGAGTGAGGTATTGTGCTTGAGCTTTCCCTTATACCCAACGGGGAAAATCGCCGCGCCAGCGCCGGGATACGAACCCTCGTCTCCAACATACAAGGCCGATCCCTTAACCAAAATATCCCCAGCTTCACGGTGTGTTGTCCTCAAATTATGCCCAGCTTCACGGTGTGATGCCCTCAAAATATGCCCAGCTTCACGGGGTGATTTCCGCAAAATATGCCCAGCTTCACGGGGTGATGCCCGCCAAACATGCCCAGCTTCACGAGGTGATGTCCGCAAAATCTGCCCAGCTGAACGGTGTGACGCCCTCAAAATCTGCCCAGCTGAACGGTGTGACGCCCTCAGAATATGCCCAGCTTCACGGGGTGATATCCGCAAAATATGCCCAGCTTCACGGGGTGATGTCCTCAAAATATGCCTAGCTTCACGGGGTGATGTCCTCAAAATATGCCTAGCTTCACGGTGTGACGCCCTCAAATTAGAGGAAATTCAGCGTAGAAACGGAAACGTTTCGAGAGCTAAGAAGCCTCTGCGACGCAACATGACATGAACGGCTTGACCTCTGCCTACCGAGGCTGTTGTTGCTTTTCTGTTCTATTTGCAAGAGGGTTAATTGGAACCCATACATCACGCTCAAATGCAATTCGCACGAGTTCCAGCTCTTACAAACAAAACTAGAGGGAGGTGAAGCTCTGCCAATTCCAGCGTTGTAAATCCAGAAAAAACAACGGCATCTACGGATGCTTTATTTCCAATTCAAGCCTGATACATATCACCTTGTACAATGAATTTTCAAATGCCTTATAACTAACACCAGCACGCCATCCCGCTTTCCCCTGGTCAAGACCGGTAAACATTTCTGACACCCGGGTAGAGTGGGGTATTTTTGAAATTTTTCCCCTATACCCAACAGAGAAAATCGCCATCCAGCGCCGGGACTCGAACCATAGTATTGAAAGAAGCAACACACACACACCCTCACACTGGAACAGTTTTCCCTTGCTTCAATTCCTCTTATGTGCACAAAATTTGACTAGAGGATTAGGACAGCAACGTATGGTTCTGTTTCATGCACAAAAGTGTTGTGCTTTAATGAGCTGTAATAACGCTTCAGACATTACAAATATTGTTGACATCATTTAGAATTTGAATCGTAACGTATTACTCATGACTATCGCTTTAAAATGAAGGTAATAGCAAAGACTACCTTCGGCTAAAAGCTATGTCGAGTCGTGCAACCTAATTTGATACACAATGACTATCGGTGTTTTCACTAGTTCAGTCGAGTAGTGATTAACAAATGGAAAATTTACGCGTAAAATACCCTATAAAATTTGGATTTTAGATCTTAAAATAAATTATATATGGCTTTATTTAACGAGGCGTTGTATTCACTTGCCACTCTGTTTGTTTGCCTCATACAAGTTTATGCTACCGATGTGGAGGAGGTCCCTCTGAGCTCTCACCGGTACTGCCTTGTATTAGGTCACAAGTCTTTATTAAAGTGAAGACTGTAAACTTCTCGATACCTCTGACACTTCTGGTTGTTACACTAGCGAATAGGTAACCACGCACATGCACACAGGCAGTCACGCACAGGCACACAGGCAGTCACGCACAGGCACACAGGCAGTCACGCACAGGCACACAGGCAGTCACGCACAGGCACACAGGTAGTCACGCACAGGCACACAGACAGTCACGCACAGGCACAAAGGCAGTCACGCACCGGCACACAGGTAGTCACGTACAGGCGCACAGGCAGTCACGCACAGGCACACAGGCAGTCACGCACATGCACACAGGCGGTCACGCACAGGCACATAGGCAGTCACGTACAGGCACACAGGCAGTCACGCACAGGCACATAGGCAGTCACGCACAGGCACACAGGCAGTCACGCACAGGCACACAGGCAGTCACGCACAGGTACACATACAGTCAGTCACAGTCACGCACAGGCAACAGGCAGTCACGCACAGGCACACAGACAGTCACGCACAGGCACACAGACAGTTACGCACAGGCACACAGGCAGTCACGCACAGGTACACATACAGTCACGCACAGTCACGCACAGGCAACAGGCAGTCACGCACAGGCACACAGACAGTCACGCACAGGCACACAGGCAGCCACGCACAGGTATACAGACAGTCACGCACAGGCACACAGGCAGCCACGCACAGGTATACAGACAGTCACGCACAGGCACACAGACAGTCACGCATAGGCACACAGACAGTCACACAGGCAGTCATGCGCAACCACACAGGCAGTCAAGCACGGGCACATAGGCAGTTACACACAGGCAGTCACGCACAGGCACACAAACAGTCATGCACAGGCACACAGGTAGTCACGCACAGGCACACAGGCAGTCACGCACAGGCACACAGACAGTCACGCACAGGCACACAGACAGTCACGCACAGACACACAGGAAGTCACGCACAGGCACACAGGCAGTCACGCACAGGCACACAGGTAGTCACGCACAGGCACACAGGCAGTCACGCGTCACAGGCACACAGGTAGTCACACACAGGCAGTCACGCACAGGCACACAGACAGTCACGCACAGGCACACAGGCAGTCACGCACAGGTACACAGACCGTCACGCACAGGCACACAGACAGTCACGCAGAGTCACACAGGCAGTCACGCGCAATCACACAGGCAGTCAAGCACGGGCACACAGGCAGTTACACACAGGCAGTCACGCAGAGGCACACAGATGGTTGGCTCAGCTATGCGTATACATTTGTCTTTAGTTGGGAATGTATACAAAAATGAAACGTCATCTATGATAAAAGAAAAGAAAAAAGTTTATTTCCAATAGAGATGTTACAAAAGTACCATCATTGGTTTTTGAAATATCTTGAAGTTAATACACTTAGATGAAACACTCACACGAGGGGGTGATGCGGGTGATCGCGCAACAAATATATATATGTATATCTATATATTAATACGCTAAAAACTAAATTCGTGGGTAACGCTCTACATCTAATAGGCTTGATAGGATAGGTGAGTTAGGGGAGGGTATTTATTTTATTTATTTTATATTAAGTATTTTTATACGTTAATTTTCATTTTATTTGGTAATTAATTTCTGATTCGTTAACTTTCGTTAATTTGGTAATTATTTTATAATTTATTTCAATTATTTCTTATTTTATTTTTTTTAAATTTTCAATTTTTTAAAACTTTATATTTTTTGTAATTGTTATTTATTTTTTAATTTTGTATTCATTCCCAATTTTTAAATGTTTCATTTTTTTTTTTTTTTTTTTTTTTTCTAAATATATATATTTTTTTTTTCATTTTTTCATTTTTTTCAAATTTTTTTTCCATTTTTTCAACTTTTCCAAATTTTACTTAATTTTTTTTTTTGCAATTTATTTATTTTTCTCAATTTGTTATTTTTTTATTTATCATTTATTTTTTTTTCTATTTTTGCATATTTATTTTTAAGTTATGTATAGGTTGTTTATTTCATTATATTTTATTTTTTCAATTTTTCATATATCTTATTTTTATGTACCATTTTTTTTCAATATTTTCATTTAATTTGTTATTTTTTCCCATTTTCCATTATTTTTCAATTTTTTAATTTTCCATTTTTTTATTTTTTTTTCCTAATTTTTGAATTTTTGAATTTTTTTATTTTTATTATTTACTTTTTCTTTGTTAATTTTTTTAATTGATAATTTTTTAATATTTTCAATATTTTTACATTATTTTTAAAAATTTTTTTTCAATTATCAGTTTTTTTCTCAATTTGTTTTCAATTATAATTTTATTCAATTTTTTTAATTTTTAATTTTTCATATAATTTCAATTTTTTTTCTAATTTTTATTTTTTTCTTTTCCTTTATTTTCATTTTATTCAATTATTTTTTTTGTTTATTTCTATTTCATATTGTTTTTGTTCATTTTTTTTATTGTTTTTTTACATTTTTTTTACTGTTTTTCATTTGTTTTTGTTCTATTTTTTACAGTTTGTTCAATGGTATATTTTTATTGATTTATTTTTTAATATCTTCATTTCTTTTTCTATTTTTTTATATTTTTATTCAATTAAAAGTTTTTATTTCAATTTTCTCTATTTATTCATTCATTTTTCTTTTTTAATTTCTTATGTTTTTTATTTTATTTTATTTTTTATTTTTGTTCAAGTTTTCTTACATTTTTGAAACTTTGCATTACATTAATATTTGAATTAAAATTACAGTAATTTTCAGGAATCTTTCCATAGCAAAGAATTCCAATAAAATACATTTGCTTCATACTTCAACCTTATATGCTTGAAAGTGAGTTAATAATTGAAACCGTGTAATCCACACGGATTGCTACTCATTATTATGAAGGCGCCGTGACTCGCGGTATCGTGTCTACGAACATACTATGCATGAGGAAACAAGCAGAATGGATAGGATAGGTTGGTACATGTTAGGTTAGCATGGGTTAGGTTGGAATATGTTATTTTAGATTCTCTTGGGTAATGTTTACCGGATTTTTTCATGGGTCCATCTAGCTAAACAATGACATTAGTTCAGTTAGGATAGGTAGGGTTAGTATAGGTTGAGTTAGGTTAGGATAGGCAAGATCATGATAGGTTAGGTTAGGATAGGTAAGGTCAGGAAAGGTAAGGTCAGGATAGGTTAGGTTAGGATAGGTTAGGTTAGGTTAGGTTAGTTAGCATAGGTTACGTAATGTTGACGACATTTATTCACGGGCCAACGGTTTTTATGTTTGACATATTATCAGGAAAGCTTCCGTCAGCATAGGATAGGTTAGTGTATACATGTTAGGATAGGTTAGGTTAAAATATGTTGTTAGAACTTATTGGTTAATGTTGACCGAGTTTTCTCACGCGTACACCTAGCTTAATGATTACATTGGTTAAGTTAGGTTAGGATACGATGGGATAAGTTAGGTGAGGATAGGTTAGGATATGATAGGTTAGGATATGATAGGCTAGGATATGATAGGGTAGGATATGATATGTTTGGATATGATATGTTTGGATAGGATAGTTTAGGATAGGATAGAATTGATTTTGATAGGATAGGTTAGGATAGGATGGGTTAGGATAGGATAGGCTTTGATTGAATAGGTCAGGAAGAGATAGGTTAGAATGTTAGGTTAGGAGCTATAGCTTAGGTTAGAATGGGTTATGGTTGAATTTGTTAGATAATGTTGATGAAATTTTTGCACGGGGACACGGTTTTTTTTATTTTTGACATATCAGCAGTATAGCTTCGATTAGGGTAGGTTAGGATTAGTCAGGTTAGCATAGGTTAGGTAGGTTATGTGGATGAAATTTTTTACGGATTCACGGTTTTTTATGTTTGTCAAATTATCAGGATAGGATTGGTTAAGATATGTTAGGTTAGGATAGGTTAGGTAATATTGACAGAATTTATATCAAGGGTCTAGGTTTTTTATGTTTGACATATTTTCATGATAGGTTTGGTTAGCTTAGGTCAGGAAGAGTTAGGTTAGAATATGTTAGGTTGGGATAGCTTAGGTTAGAATGGGTTATGGTCGAATTTGTTAGATAATGTTGTGGAAATTTTTTAACGGGTACACGTTTTTTATTTTTGACATATTATCAGTATAGCTTTGGTTGGGGCAGGTTAGGATATGTTAGCTTAGGGTAGGTTAGGTATGTTATGTCGACGAATTTTTTTACGGGTCGATGCTTTTTATGTTAGACGGAATTTTCTCACGGGTCCCCAAAGCTTATTGATGACATTGTCCGTGGAATTTCCACGGGTCCTGCTAGTTTTTATAAATGCTGTACACTAATCAAGTGAAATGAAGTATTACGGAGTGATACATTCACCTATCTACGTACGCATAGCGTGCACAAGTACACATATACACAAGTAAGCATGTGCGCATATATCAGCGTAAACTAGTCAGTATAAACTAGCATTCCAATCGAGGGAATCGGAGAAAATATCTTTTATTGTTGCATGAATTTTATAAAATTTCCGTACTAAAACTATTGGCACAAAACTGTCTACCTTAGTCAGAAACATGAAAACGATTGCTCTACATCGATTCCCATGAACAGAATATTTCCAGAAATACGTGAGGCTTAGGTGCGGTTGTTATAATATGCTCTAGAGCGTAAGAGATGATATGATAATTTGCACTACACTAGCCTACCAGGAGCATTTTTGGACGGGAGGAAGAAAAAAACATGCATTCCCTTTTAGCGTTTCATATTAGAAAAAAATCCCATTATCTCTTAAACATGGGGCAAAAGGCTTGCAATTGATAGATATACATCGGTACCACACTTTACATTGTCGCGATTCCAGTCATTGCTCGAACGCTGAGGTCCATTGCGGATTTTATAAGGCACAAAAGGCCTTCCGCAATAAGGGGCAAAGGCTGTGCTCCATCTAATAAGCCTAAAAATTAATTACGCTGATAATTATACGACTAAGCGGAGCAATGGCGGGGGTCCTTACGTCTACGGCAAAAGATGTAAACGTTAACACTAAAACGTTCGTCTGATCTTCTTGTACGAGTCCTAAGCCTTCGCGACGGATTCGAGCAAGCTGATGTGCATGGCATCCGAAGGCTGCCACGTCAGATTGGATACGGCCGTGGTCGCGAGCGCACCTTCTTCTTATGTGCTGCGCTTGACTCGGCATTCTGCCCTCGCTACAAGGGGCTCATGGGTCCATGACAGCCGGCTACAGTAAAACGTGTTCACCTGAACATTGTTTTCGAAGATCTTCAGGTGAGACTTCTGCTAGTGACGCTCCGCTTAATGTTTAATTATCTTAAATTGCAGCGTTACCAGGCCCCAGATGGGTGCTCGGTAAATTTGTGTTGAGTCCACTCGTTAAGGTGGCTGCGCACAACATGTACGAGACATTTAAGCTTTGGATTGCTTTACAATAATAAAATAAAATGATGTGTTGCGTAATATTAGAAGTTGGGAAAGAAAGAAAAAAAGGCTGGTATTTATAGTTTATATACCAGTTGCTAGTCCAGTGCACACAGGTGTATGTGCACATATGCACACCTATATACGCACACACATATACAAGTAAGCATGTTTGCAAATCCCAGCGTATAGGCGATCAAATCATAATACCTACGCACACATCAAGACTGTTGTGTGATGTCTTGAATTATAAAAATTATAAAAAAACACTAATAAATATAAAGAACAATCTTGCTCATGCTACATCTGAAGTGACAGTCAAGTTCTGTGTAGTCGTGAGAAATAACCTGAGGAAAAAGAAGGAATGGGAAAAAAGACTACGAAAAACGAAAAAAATGAAATGGTTTATAATTTCCTATAAGAAATTTCAAGAAAACTCAGGTTACCGTCGAGGAACAACAACAACAATAAAAATGTTTCATGTCTTCTCTGTGTCCATGCAACAATATGCGGAAATGGGTGGATGGGATAAAACGGAGAGACAGTGTAAGCCGGATATCACTTATGATTAGCAAATATGTACAAAATATTGGCAGAAATGCGTTAACAAACATAAAATCAAAATGGAAATTCATAGCTTGTTCAACATACGGAGATAAAGCGAATTTTAGCACGATTTATATGCTCAAATTGCACTTTATTTAACTTGTCTAATTGCATTTTTTTCCGATTCACAGAAACGCCCTCTGGGGAAGTGATAGATATTTTTTTGAATCATTTCGCCAGTGCAATAAAATTAACTAACCGGGTTGTTTTTACGTAGGTAATAAATAGATAAATTAACATGTATATCTTTTTATGTAGGTATACATATACATACATACGTGCACACACATTTTAATATACATACCTATTTAAAATGAATATAAGAAAAAAAAATACATAAAAAAATAAAAAGATAAGAAAAAACGTACCTCCTCCAGTATCAAAAATGACAGTCTCATTATTAAAATTGTAAGAAATTATTCATAAATAAATAACTTTATAGAAAGGAGACTTCGAAAAACGTAAAAATGAACTGTTTTTTAATATAAAATAGAAATTTTCAAGAAAAATCAGGTTATAGTCAAGGAACAAAGACAACAGCAAAGAAGACATCTCGGAATTCAAATTCAATATGTATTCTCTTCAGCATTATGCGGACATGTGTACATGGGATAAAATGGAATAACAAAGTGGCCGGATATCACATCTGAGTGGCGAATATTTACAAAATTTGGCACTTAGAGGTAGATTAAACAGTGGTCCACAGTAATAATTTTACCAACGGAAATTTAGAGTTTTTTCGGATTCAAAGTTCATTGTTAGCGTGCGCTGAATGCACTGAAAAATTAAAATATAAATTAATTCATCTGACTCCCTCCCCTCAGCTCAGAAGAAATCAATTGAAACACCTTCGTGAATGATTTCGAAATAGTGCGATAACGTTAGCCCTCTCCTGGCTGCTCGAAAAAAGAACAAAATGTAAGTGCAACTAACATTGTAAGAGGAAATATTTTGAACATTGTTTTTTGTCTTCAATATCAATTCAACATTACAGCAGAGAGTATCTTGAATTGCTCCATCCATGCACTCCAATTGTAGCAGTAGAAGTAGTAGTAGTAGTAAAGTAAAGTTTGTTCTGTAGATTAGGGAATGATTATGGACCATAAAAGTAAGGTAATTGCCCACGTGTTTTTGACTGACAAGATGCTCCAGGTTGTGCCACCCAGGCTGGACAATCCATCTCCATTATGGCTCTGTGCTGTTCCCATTGAGAATTAGGTAGACTTCACTAGCCTTGTAGGTTGCGCTAACCCATCGGAGCTCTTCTGCTGTTAATCACGTCTATGTTAGAAACGATAACCATTCAGCCAATAAGAATCTAAAATGAGTCCTCTTACTGCCAGCAGAAGTGAACTGATTACAACACGTAAGGACCTGAGACGCATGGACCAACAGGGACCGGAGTCCTCATAAAACAGAAGAAGAAAGATAAGAATGAGAAGACAACGTTAGTCATAAATTAATTTATTAAAAACATAGCACAACCCTCACATCTATTAATCTGTATATTGATATGCACACAAAAATGTATTTTAGAGTTTGTTTGTCCTACGGACGTTAAGTAAATATACAGAAAAGAAAAAAATAGAGAAAAGGAAATACCACTAATTATAAAAAAAAACCTTCATTCTGCTGCATTGAACTAACGGCTGTGGTGCTCATTATATTCAACAGAAATAAGAAAGATCAATATTAGAATGACTTAGCAATCGTAAAACGAAATAACTTCTAATTTTCTAACAGAAATTTCAGGAGAATTAAAATTTCAGGTAAATGAGAAATTCAAACCGAAATGCTGCAGACCCTATGACAGAAATGCAAAATAATGGGACATATGTACTATAAATTATTTTACAGTTTTAGAGTTTTTGATATGCTTTGCTAGCTTGTCCCACATAAGAGCTCCAGAAGCTAAGAGAGCTTTTTGTCTCACGTTAGATGAACGGTAACTGACGAAGACATCATTCCTCTGACTTGATTTTTTGTTTGGGATATTGGATGGAAATATTTTTACCAGAACTGCATTACTCTGAGGGAGGTACAAAAATGAGAACTCTTGCCGAGCATTTTACATCATGAATCTGTTCGGTATTGGGGTCCAGTAGAGTTTTCTTAGAAGAGGGATGGCATGATCGTATTTCTTAAGGTTTAATTTGGATACCACTTTGGAGTGAATTTGATACATTTTTGCAAGTCTTCTTGGTAATATTGAATTAAATCTCCCCACACTAAACTGCAGTAGTCCACACGCTGTGAAACTAAAGACTGAATCACTAACAACCAAGATTTTTGTCAAATGTGTTTTTAATGCGATGAAAGAACATTAAGGTTCTGTTAATTTTGTTGCACATTGTTTCAACGTGTGAACAGAAAATCATATTTTTGTCAAACCAAGCATCAACATTTTACCTTATCTGCTGATTCAATTTTATCGTCTCCAAATGTTAGCGTAAATGGTGGTAAACTTCTAGTCGCATTCTGTGATCTAAAAATAATGGATTGCGTTTTACTTGCGTTAAGTTTGAGGGCATTATGGTCATGTCACAATATCAGACTTCTCAGAATGTTTTCAGCGTGGGCTTGTGTTTTTTTCAAAATCTGACATGGCAACTTGTACGTCATCAGCATACATTGAGATTTGTGTTTTTGCCGGCACAGGAGGGAAATCATTGACGAGAATTGAAAATAAAAGCGGGAACCAAGAATTGACCCGTGGGTAAAGCCAAAATTATTTGGTATGAAAGGCGATACTTTGTTATTCAAGCACACTGCATGAGTGCGGTGTATTAGGTAACCTTCAAACCACTAAATGTCTATTCTGAGGTTTGAAATTTTTTGTAGAAGATTTTCATACTCAACACTGTCGAAAGCTTTGGAGAGATCAAGCAATAGTAGGAGAGTTAATGGTTTTTGGTGTATATCATTGTAAGTTTTTTCTTTTATGTTGAGCAAAGCGTTTTGAGTACTGGTGTTTCTTCTGTAAGCATATTGATTGCGGTGAAATAGATGAGATTTGTCTATCTAAGATGAGAGCTGGTTTGTTATTACTTTATCTAATATTTTGGACATATCTGGCAGGAGATTGATTGGTCTGTAGTTTGATGCTATGTCAATATCACCAGATTTATTAAATAGCTTCATAATGGATAGTTTCCATTGATTGTGAAAACTTGTTTGTGGCTGAAGATGTATTTATTATCAAACAAATAATGGGTGCTTTGACAGGAAAGCTGTCTTTTACATATTGGAGGCTAAATGCCATCATGTCCAGTCGCTTAAGTATTTTTTATTGTGTAAGATATTTTGTTTTCTTTTACGCTAACCGGCTTTGTTTCTAGTATTTGGGATGAAACATTGCTCAGATCTGCACCTGTAGATGTGTCTGAAACTGTCCTGGACACTTCATTGAAAACATTTTTGCCAGCTTTTGAGAAGAAAGTGTTAAAGTCATTTGCCATTTTTGAGGGGTGTGGACTGGAGAACCAAATATGATAAAGTACAGTAGGGGTTAATTAGAGATGTATGTGATGTGTTAATTATCATTCAAATTAATTTGAATGATATGAGTGAAATAATTAAAAGAATTGGAAAAATGGGTATTTGGCGTTTTCAGATTTTGAGAAGACTTATGATAAAGTAAGTCAATCAAGGTTATTGCAGAAAAATGTTTCATATGAGAATGTTGGGGTTAATCTATGTAAAAATACTAGTAGTATCTTAACAATAACTACATTGTACACAGAAGTATCATCTGTTTGTTTGAAAATTAGTGGTTTGGGTTCAACATTTTGGGAGAATAATCCAAATTATCTGCTGAATGATGTAGTTATGGTTAATAAGTTGGGGAAAGAACAACTAAAAATGTTTGAAATTTGTCAAGAGATAAAAATTTCAATGTAGGCCTATAATGTTAAGGAACTTGAAATAAATTGATGGCTTCAATGCTGATGAGACTCACAGAAATAATCAGGAATGAGACAAGCAGTGCCTGGTTTATTTTTAGCATAAATGCCATTGCATGACTGAATCAAAGGTTTGAAAGTTGGTAGTGCTCTTGAGTGAATTATGGTGCTTTTCCTACGGGGGCCAAAAATAGCTGTGGAAGCTATCATAAGATGACAATAGTATAATCTGTTTTTGAGGCAATGTTGAAGCTGTCTTAAATTATAAGAATATAGCTGATGAATACAGGAAGATTAGTGGATGAAATATATTTTTGAGAGAATATCTGTGATATGTATCCAATAAAGCTGGGTTTTAAGAAGTTCTATTACTAAAAAATTTACTGACCTTTTGCTGAATGATTTTTGTGGCATATCAAAAGTGGACTTCAATAAAATTTTAAAAATTGTAAGAGGCTAGGAAATATAGATTGAATAAAAGGGAACCGCATTAAAGAAAAGTTACCATGGTATGGTTGAAAGCAAGATTTAATATTAAAATTGATTCACGTGAAGGAAAGGACAGTAATTTACTTTTCGTTGCCTAAACATTGTTAATTAGATCAAAATAAACAAGTTTTTTCTATGCACTTTCCATCTGAAATGAGTATTTAACAAGTTATAGTGGTAAATTCCTTACCGCTACTCTATTGTTTGAAGCGTAAATCAATTCATCGACCGCGTCAGACAGGAAGACTACCATTGACTCTCCCTTCTGATACGCTTGAATGATCAAGCACTTCCCTGCCATCTAAGACAAAAATTAACATACCGCTATAACTTTTTATTTTTGGGTGATAAACTTGATTGTGTTATTAAGGGAACCATGCCCACCGGTCGGCCCATAACTTGATTTCCATCCGTAGATTTTTTCTATCGGACTTACGTCTATGAAAATTTGCAGACTACTAAATCTCTAGATTCTCAACAACTTTTCTTCCAAAATTTTTTTTGCATTAGGACATAGAAAATGAGTTATTCATGATAAATAAAAAAAATATATATACAACATTCATTATAATGGGGCCAAAATTTGAAAAGCTAGAGCAATGCGGTTTGTTGCATGTGAATGTACAATGTGTGCTCCAAAAATTGGTAAGACCGTTTTTGAATTTGAATTTATTCTGAATTTCTAGAATTTTTTTCAATAAGCTATAGTTAGAGTTTTAATTTAGGGTAAAAAGTCTTCGTAAAAATTTTCACGTAGAAATTTTTGAAAATCAACTTACCGAATTGTAGATTACACATGTGACTTCCAAATGCAGCAAACCACATTGCTCTAGCTTTGTAAACTTCGGCCCCATTATAACGAATGTATTGAAAATCGTGATTGTTCAATATCGATGATTTAAGAAAAAAATGCTTCTCCTCCTACAGTTTTTGAGCTTCAGTGATGATTTTGTATCATTGGATGCAGAAAAACAAGGGCTTTACAATGTCTTAGGAATATTTCAAAATTCATTCTTGTTTCAAAGATATGACGTCATAAATTTGAATTTTCCTGAGAATATTTTGATTTTTTTTCTTTTTTCTTTTATTTTTATATTGGAAATTTGAGGAAAAGCATTCAAGTTTTTGGAATGTCCACGTTATTCTGCATCCAATGATACCAAAATCATTACTGTAGCTCAAAAACTATCAGAGAAGAAGCATTTAGAAACCCCCCCCCCAAAATGTCTTTTTCCATGATTTCCCATTTTCTTTTCAAGAAAATCGCATTTTGTAAGAAATGATAAATGATTCTAAATTGCATTTCCTATCAGTATACCAAATTTCATTGCTCTAAATTCAATAACAAAAAAAAATATTCGGAAGGGGGATGCTTACCTTGAGGGAATATCAATGATAAAATATATAAAAAAAAAATCAAATAAAATTGAAAGTTTGAGAATTTTTTTTTTCTGAATGTCCACGTTATTCTGCATCCAATGATACCAAAATCATTACTGTAGCTCAAAAACTGTAGGAGAAGAAGCATTTAGAAAACCCCCCAAAAATGTCGTTTTCTATGATTTCCTATTTTCTTTTCAAGAAAATCTCATTTTGTCATGAATGATAAATGATTCTAAATTGCATTTCCTATCAGTATACCAAATTTCATTGCTCTAGGTTCAAAAATGAAAAAAAGGTCCATAAGGGGGATGCTCTCCCCCTCCCGGGGGGGAACGTTAGCTCTGGGATATGTTCCTGATATTTTTAAAGACATTCGGGGACATATCTCAAACTCATTTAAAGCAATAAAAAAAATTGGGAGAATTGACTTTTGGACTGCAGATGCCCCCAACATGGTTCCCTTAACTAAGATCCTAGAAGTGGGTTCAGCCTCTGCGAGGTTGGCTAGTAAGAAATTACAAAGTACTCAAATGTACTCTAACAGCTCAATCGTGCAACAAATAAAACATAGCACTTTAACTCATAAAATACTTATTTGCCACAAAAAGTGTTTCGAAGAAAGGTAGTTTATTTTGATGTTATTTCCATGATTCAAGCAACAAAAATTCAAAAATCAATTAGTAGCTGTTTATTCAATCGCATTCATCATCAAAGACAGAAATTATTATGCCGCTATAACTCGTAAAATACTCATTCCAGACAGAAAGTGCATTGAAGAAAACTTGTTTATTTTGATCTAATAAACTATGATATGGCACCAAAAAGTGGAAAATCCATTACTGTCCATTCCTTCACATTAACCTTGAAGTTCAAGCAACAAAAAAAGTTCTAAAATTTCTCTGATCAATTTAAAGTTAGATTTTTTCTCCTCTATATTCAATTTGTTCAGAAAACATCAAATCTGTTTTATGATAAAAATTTCATATCCCAAGAATTTTTGTATCTGGAATATGTAAATTTGATACTTAGAAATTATGAGGTTGTGGGGGTTAAGTTCTTTTCACAACAAGCCAGGCAGGGTAATAAGTGCTTAGACTTGAGCTTTGTCTGTAAACCAAAACCTGAAAAAATTGAATTTGATCTTTTATTTTATATATTACAAGTTATTACAATTCAATATTAACAAAGTGAAGTATGTAACAATAAACGTAAAAATACACAAAGTGATACCGGACATTAATACCCGGAGATCTTGATTAACGAAACTAGAAATTTAGAGGAAATTTTCTGGTTAATTTATCTAGTCTGAAACAAAAAATGCAATGAAATAAATTATATCTCTATCCTAATTATGCATTTGAATCAAAGTTCTGAGGTTTAAACATGACTATGCAATCAATTTATTGTATATACTGGACATGCTGCTTTCATGAATTCAACCGAAAATTTGGAAGTCAACATAGCTTATGCAACTGAGTGATGAGTGTTGCCATCCACTGTCTAGTGAAAGTTTTTTATTGGGAAAAAATGAAATCAATCTTGTTGAAGAAATGCCACATGGTTATTGACTGGCATAAAATTTAAGGATTCTCAACTTTTCATGGATTGAGTTCAGCTAAATGCACATAGAGTATTAGTAACAGCAACATTTAATGGCTACTTTTTATTCCAACCTTGTATTATTATCTCTGTGAATACAAAATTGTGGGAGCATTGTAGTAGGACAAACTTATTCATCATATGCAAGACATTTGAATTTTCTTACGCTAAATTTGAGGATGATGTCCTATTCTGTTTCTTTCCTAATATAGCTGGGATTTGTAAAGATGAGTAAAATTGATAATTAGCAGGAAATGCTGATAGAAAAAAATGCATGCAATATCACCCTAGCCTCAAAACTTTTATTTGCTGACTAGCAAGCATAATCATTTGCGGTATTGTGTGTTGTAACTAACATTTGGAATATTGAAGCAAGCATTTATGGTTGAAAGTGATGAGAAAATTACTGAAGGTAGAAAAGCAGTTTGTTGCATTGGATCTTTTTGCTCCAAATGAAATTATTTTATATTTTCACCCTTTTAGCTTATGTTACCTTAGTATTTTCAGTTATTTCTGCAATCCATTGATGATATAATTCATCTTTTGTCTCTTTTGTTGATGCATGTTCATGGTTCAGAACAAGTAATATTGGCATTTTATAAAAAATAATGATAAATGTGGTAGATCTACTCTTGAATGTTATAAAATATTATTCGTGATAGAAATGCATAGAGAGTAGAAATTTAATCATTGTGTTGAGGAAGAGGCTTGTGGGACAGGGATTATTTCTGTAGTTAACGTGCATAACTTGCGCCCTGGTTCTTTGCTATATCAAGCTCTTTGCTATATCAAGCTCCTGATCAGAAACAGCTTCTGGCAGATGTTTATTTGTATTATCAAACATGTAATCTTAGACATTTAGATGTGAATTATTTTTTCCAAACATAAGTGAGCCCACGCATTTCAAATTTTTATATGTAGAATAATGCAGCTCCTAATTTTATTACTTTTTAATATCAAGTTTAATGTAGTTGTTGAGATCCAACTTCAGTATATATATTTATTATTATATATGAGTTGTCGCAGTCACCCATTAAATTACTTCCGTCCCGTTCTCTATGTTCATGTGTTAACAGCCTTTGTAGAGCGATCGAGCTCCTTCTTCTTGTTCTTGCCGCCGTGCTCGACGGACGTACAGTACATGTAGTTCCTAGATTACCAACTGTGTTTTCTCTCTACCCCACACTCATACTTATAATCGTTGCCGTACTCCATTATTCCAAGATGGAAAGAGGCCTCTCTGGCCTAACAGGTTATGGGCCCAGTAACCTAATTTTTGATGGCAATGATGAAAGGTATGAGTTGTGGGAGGTGAAATTTCGGGCCTACCTAGACTTGAAGTCGTTGGATGCCGTCCTTGAGGGCGAAGAATCAAGTCTGGATGTTGAGAAGAATAAGAAAGTGTTCTCCGAGCTTGTACAAAGGCTCGATGATAAAAGTCTCTCGTTAATAATCAGAGACGCCTATGGAGATGGAAGAAAATCCATGAAGATTCTGCGTGATCATTACCTCGGCAGCAGTAAACCGAGAATTATTTCTTTGTATTGCGAGTTGGCTGCGCTGAAGATGAAAAATGGCGAGACGGTAACCGACTATTTGCTGCGGGCAGAGACAACTGCATCCTACCTGAAGAAAGCCGGCGAAAATATCAGCGATGGACTGATTATCGCCATGATTATCAAAGGATTGCCAGCTGCCTACAACGCTTTTTCTACCGTCATCACGCAAAGTGACAGTAATGAAATGGACTTCATGAAATTCAAATCGGCTTTCAAGAGTGAAGAGGAAACGAAGAAGACCCGGCCAGGCCACAGTGAAAGTGAAGAAAGAGTTATGAAAGTGAAAGACTCTAAAATTACTTGTTACTTATGTGGTAAGTCAGGTCACAAGAAACCCGAGTGTAAATACTACAAAAGTGCAAAGAAAAATCGGTGGTGTTCTATTTGTAAAAGTGCATTTCATGATACTAATTTCTGCCGAAGAAAAGATACCGCGAAAGCGATGGCTACTGATAGCAAAGACGTGAGAAGCTCTTATTGTCTTAGAGTATCAACAGACTCAGAAAGTGCTTCTGTTGTAGACAGTGCAAAGTTACTGGTGGATTGTGGAGCTACTGCTCACATTATTTGTGATAAATCTAAGTTTGTATCCTTAGATGAAAGTTTTGACCCTAGTAAGCATTTCATTGAATTAGCTGATGGTTCTAGAATGAACAATATTGTAGATTGTAAGGGTGATGCGCAAATTACCTTGACTGATGCCAAAAATAGGAGACACAATGTTCTTTTAAAAAATGTTCTTTGTATTCCTAGTTTTAAGCAGAATATTTTCTCTGTCCAGGCTGCTATTGATCAAGGTGCATCATTTAATTTCAATCAAAATGGTTCAAAGTTGTTTACTCCAGATGGGAATGCATTTAATATTAAAAAATGTGGTAAGCTGTATTATTTAAATTCTGTAAGCTCTGTTGATTCTATCAGTGCTGTTGGTGAACACACTCTGGAGGAGTGGCACAATATTCTTGGGCATTGTAATGTAAAAGATGTGTTGAGCCTAGAAGGTATTACTAAAGGAATGAAAATTACCAACAAGCATAATTTCTATTGTGAGATCTGTGTCCAGGGTAAAATGTGTCAGTATAGAAACAGAGACCCTGATGAAAAATCAAGAAAACCTTTGGAGCTAGTCCATAGTGACTTAGCTGGACCTATAAGTCCCACTTCTTTTGAAAATTCCATGTATGTCATGTCTTTTGTGGATAATTTTTCAGGTCTTATTTTTGTTTATTTCCTAAAAAGTAAAAGTGACGCTGTTGGGGCATTTAAAAAATTCTTGGCTGATTCTGCTCCATTTGGCTCTGTGAAACGTTTAAGAACAGATAACGGCACCGAGTATTCCTCAAACTTGTTCAAAGCTGTTGTCACGGAGAACAAAATAAAGCATGAATTTTCAGCTCCGTACTCTCCCCATCAGAATGGGACTGCTGAGAGATCTTGGAGATCATTGTTTGAGATGGCTAGGTGTTTGTTGCTGCATGCAAATTTGCCAAAAGAATTGTGGAATCATGCTGTAAGAACAGCTGCTTACATTCGAAATAGATGTTTCAACAAAAGGACAGGCAAAACTCCTTTTGAGATGTTCACGGGAAAGAAACCTGACCTTTCCAATATGCACATTTTTGGATCAAAATGTTTTGCCATGGTTCAAAACCCAGGAAAGCTTGACCCTAGGTCAGAGCAGGGTATTTTTCTGGGATATGACCCGTGCAGCCCTGCTTACATGATTTATTCCCTGAAACTTGTCAAATAAAAAGAGTCAGATGTGTCACATTCTGTGATAAAATTTCTAGAAATGTGGTGGGTGAGGATGAGTTCATTGCTGTAGATAACCCTGCTGAGCTGAAACAAAGTGAGAAGGCTGACAAGGCTGAGGCTGAGTTGAAACCTGGGACTGTTTCAGAAGTGATTCAAAATGAAACTCATTCAGATGCAGAGCCCACTAGAAGATTTCCTTTGAGAGAAAAGAAGCCCCCAGCTTATTTAAAAGACTATGTTGATCCAGATGAATTGGATATCACTAATAATTTTGTTGATTATTGCTACAGAGTGAGCAGTATCCCTAAGTCTTACTCTGAGGCAATTTCATCCCCAGATTCTGTTGAGTGGAAACAGGCAATGACCACTGAGATAGCTGCACTAGCCGATAATGATACGTACGAACTTGTTGAAAAGCCAAAAGATAGATCTGTTATTGGGGGACGATGGGTCTATAGTGTTAAATCAGGACCCAATGACCAGGAAACTTTCTAAGCTCGTTATGTAGCCAAGGGATATTCCCAAGTAGCTGATGTCGATTTCAAAGAAACTTTTTCTCCTACAGCACGTCTAACTTCTGTTAGAATGCTGATGGATATTGCTGTGCAAAAGTCGTACATTGTGCACCAGATGGACGTGTGCACTGCTTATCTTCATGCAAAAATTGACTGTGATGTTTTTGTAGAACAGCCTGAGGGATTTGTTGAACTTGACAAAAATGGAGAGAAGTTAGTCTGCAAACTCAAAAAATCTTTGTATGGCTTAAAGCAAAGTGGCCATAACTGGAACAACCTCTTGCATCATTTTCTTGTTGAACAAAATTTTGTTCAATCTCTCAGTGATACTTGTGTCTATGTGAGGGAAAGCGACTCTGGAAAATTGATTATTATTGTATGGGTTGATGATTTAATTTTGGCCTCTTCTAACGCTGCTGTATTGAAGGAAGTCAAGTGTTTGTTGTCAAATAAATTCAAAATGAAAGATCTTGGACAAATTTCTTGTTTTTTAGGCATTGAATTTGATGTGAAGCATGACTCAATTGAGATGAAACAGTCAAAGTATGTTGAGAAAATTTTGTCAAAATTTAGGATGTCTGATTGTAAGCCTAAGTCTATTCCATGTGATCCCAGTGCCAACAAGCTTGATGTAAGCTCGGATTCTAGGAATTTGTGCGATCCAAAACTGTTCCGTGAGATAGTTGGCAGCCTGATCTACTTGATGACTTGTACTAGGCCTGATATTTGCTATGTTGTTACTTTACTGTCGCAACATTTAACTTGTCCAACAAATGCTCACCTGAATTTGTGTAAATTTGTGTTGAAGTATCTTAAATGTACTATTTCATACGGTTTGAAATTTGTGAAATCTGAGGACCCCATGCAAATTACTGGTTTCTCTGACTCTGACTGGGGTGGATCCTCTGACCGGAAGAGCATATCAGGATATGTGTTTAGAGCATCTAGCAACAGTTCACTGATATCTTGGAAGTCCAAGAAACAAAATATTGTTGCTCTTTCAAGCTGCGAAGCTGAGTATGTTGCCTTGACTTATGCTGTGCAGGAGGGAATTTTTCTCAAACAGCTTCTGTGTAATATGGATGGATATGATGAACTGGTTTAAATTTTTGTTGATAATAGAGGTGCTATTGACTTAGCCAAAAACCCTGTTCATCATCAACGCTCGAAACATATAGACATAAGATTTCACTTCATTCGAGCAATCATTCAAGACAATAAAGCAGTCTTGAGCTTTGTTCCTTCAGAGGAAAACATGGCTGACATGTTCACAAAGCCTGTTACTAGACAGTCGTTGCTTAAATTCAAAGTGTGTGTTTAATTCTAAGTTACTGTGTCGGACATGTTTCTAGTTAAGCTTTGTGTACACCAATTGCAAGAAAGGGTAGAACTTTCTTGAGTACAATACTCTTAACGCTATTGCGGACTATGCATTATTGGGCGTTATATTTTTTTTGTATCGTGCTCAGTGTAACCTGTTGATCTACACTGATGATTTTTTTTTTGTGTTGTTTTTCTGCTGTTCAATGTTCAATGAAAGATCTGAACGTTGAAATGTTAGCTCTAATTGATTACTATGTGAATTGATGCGTAGTGGGATGGAATACTTCAGTTGGAGGGGGTATGTTGAGATCCAACTTCAGTATATATATTTATTATTATATATGAGTTGTCGCAGTCACCCATTAAATTACTTCCGTCCCGTTCTCTATGTTCATGTGTTAACAGCCTTTGTAGAGCGATCGAGCTCCTTCTTCTTGTTCTTGCCGCCGTGCTCGACGGACGTACAGTACATGTAGTTCCTAGATTACCAACTGTGTTTTCTCTCTACCCCACACTCATACTTATAATCGTTGCCGTACTCCATTATTCCAAGATGGAAAGAGGCCTCTCTGGCCTAACAGTAGTACTTGCATCGTAGCAACTTGGCTGGAAAATTTATTATTCTACAGAATTTTTGTATAATTTTTGTGGTTTTGGATTATCAGTTTTTGGGTTATCATTCTAACACAAGGGAAACCTAATTTTAGTTTACCATACATAAAGTGACTTTTTGCTTTAAATCTTAAGCTGTGGCTTGAGAAGCAAATTTCTATATGCCATTGCTTTGTTGATAAGAATTATTTTAGGTCTAGAAATTTGATAGCTCAAAGAGATCCTGAACTTATTTTATTAATTCAATTTGCTCATTAGGTTGATAACTCAATGCTTGTGTCAAGCATGTTGTGCAAAATTGAAATTTGTTTGGTGGAGTATAGAAAACTTTTTTTGTTGTGATAATAGATTCAATATTACTTTTTAAACTCTGTGAAAATCAACTTATTATTTTTTATGCTGAAAATTATAATGATGGAATGCGAATGTGCTTCTAATATGTTAGAAGAGTCAATTTCTTATGGAATTTTGTGTAAAATGGCATGAATTATTACAAGCGCTCAATATGAAATAATGTGGTTTTCTTAGATTTCACTTGAAAACGATAAGTAGATGAAATTATCTTGAGGACTTATTTCTGAAGATAATATTGAAAAAAGTGCATCTCAGGTGGGTGTAATTTCAGGATTGAAAGCTAATAATCATGTAACAACTCAAAAAATTTTCTGTTTAATTGTAAAACATGTATTCACTCAAATTTAATTTGTTCTGGAAAATAGCAAATCGGTGCTATGATGAATAGTTTGAACTGAAGAACATTTTGTCACTAAAATATGGTCATTTTTTATTATTTTATTGTCATTGAATGAATCACTTTGATTAAAAACAAATAATTCAGTGATTTCCCTTGTTTGGAGTGTTTGATTCAGTTTAGTGCTTAAGAATGATTTTTAAGAGCAAGTTCAAGTGAATATTTTCATACCCTATAATTCAACACTCCTGTTTTATTATAATTATATTTGTTGATATAAAATTAAAGAATATTTAAATTTTGCACTGAATTTAATAATAGTGCTCCACTCAATTTGTTTCCTTATGTAGCTATGAATCTTGTTTAGTAAATAAAATATAGAAGCAGTGAAAAACTTGCTAAATCAGGGAGCAGATAGAAAGGGATGCTTGCAACCTAACCCAAGTATTGCAAATTTCATTTGCTGACTGACACATATTGGCTTCCCAATTGACATTGTGTATTGTCTCTAGAACATTTGTTGAAGCAGAGATTGCATCAATCAATACGTTCATATTTCTTAGAAATGCAAAAGTGGCTTGGGGTAAAAGTGCAGTCTGACATATTACAAGGACTGATATTATGAGTGGAACATTTTTGTATCTCATTTTGCGGCCTTTTCTTGATGCTATGACTTTTTAAGGATGCATGTTAGAAATTTTTGCATAAAGCTACATTATTACAGTAATAATTTTCTTTTAAATCTATTTAGAGAGTGCATTTCAAAAGATACTTATGCATGAAGCTACATAATTAGAGTGAAAGTGTTGCACATTACAGTGATGGTGATCAAAGCAATTTTGTAAGAGAATATCTGTCAGGAAATTTGATAAGAGTGATCCTAGCATTTCACATACATTTGATATTCATGATATGAATAGAGTAATCCATAATCATCATTGTTGTGTAGTTGAATTTTTTTGTCTGTTACAGGTCATGGTATATCAGCAGTGCATTATTGAAGAGTAGTTCCATTACCTCACCTCATGATGCATATTTAAATGGAAGATGTCAAGATGGATATAGTAGTTGTGTGCATGTGTAAGATTGAGATGAAGAGAGAAAAGTGATCCCTGTTATCACATGTTAATCACTTGAACACAATAAGTCAGAAAGTAATTTGGTTTCTTGATATTTTCCCACTGACAAAAAATTCTGCAAAGTACGCACACAGACTGTTCGGAGATTAATTGCTATCATTTTTGGCAGATTTTTTCCTTAGTCATTAGTAAGTGATTAGTTGTCAGAAAAGTTTTAGAACTCGAAATTCCTGAATAAATGTATGTCAGCTATGAAAGCATTCCCATGCAACATGTCTTCTTTGTGTCATATTGTAAACTAAATGAAATTGGAAAGCATCATTTGAAATAGTTTTATTTCTTTGACATTAAACTTGAAAAAATGAAAGAATTCCACTGATAGGAAAGGAGAATTATAGTGGTTAAAGCCCTAAAATTGAATTGTCATGAGAGTAAAAGCTGTTAATAACACTGGGAAGAACACAGTAGCATCTGAGCATACCAAGAAACATTGGGTGACATATTGCTTGTTGCAGTTGTTGAATTTAGAATTGTAGGAACATTGCTAATAGATTTGAGGACCTTGTGCTGTGATTCTATCGTATAAAAGGGGGTAGGTGTAAAAGCTTTAATTTATGGATATGTATGTTGGATTGGTTGGTAATCTGTGGGGCAGAATGCTATTGAATCATGTAAAAGATGAAGCAGAAAGTGCAGTTTGAAATAAGCTGAACAGTTTTTAGCAGGATAAAGAGTGTGAGGATTTGATTTCAGAAGCTGTACAAATGTGATAGAAGGAAGAGGCATTTTGAGCTCACAAGGATTTAACGCATTAGATGATACAGTTGATCAGGAAGTGTTAAAGGAACTGCTAAGAGGGTATGGTGTAAAGAGTTAGATGCTTAAGGGGACGGTCTATGTGGACATTAGAAAAGTGGCTGTTTTTTTGTTTTTAAATGCATCTTAAAGAGGATTTTTTTG
The DNA here is from genome assembly GCA_030386875.1 of Morinoia aosen. Classification (NCBI taxonomy): domain Eukaryota; kingdom Metazoa; phylum Arthropoda; class Malacostraca; order Amphipoda; family Talitridae; genus Morinoia; species Morinoia aosen. Next base: position 5,660,725 of record CM059576.1, read on the forward strand.
CGCTTCTATTGGTACATCTTGCTTGCGTCTACTCTGATTGGTACGGCTTCCACAGATGGGGGAAAGCGAGGGGGAGCATGACCTTGACGCAGTGTGAACCCTCCCACTGCTCATATTGGGAGTCAATTGTTCGTGCTTCTCTGCGGCAACGGCAATAGAGTTCGTTCATGAACTACTCAAAGCGCTTTTATTTTCAAACAAAACATTCTAACGCTGACTAATAATTTTTGATAATTATAAGATTCCAGCTGTTCTGTTTACTTCTGTTTACACACGCTTTCATTCATAGCTGGATGACAGCCGAGGGATCATAGCTACGGCTATGGCAAGCACACCAATCAAAAGGGCTTGAAAAGAGCTACTAGGTAGAGGAGTTCACTTGAAAAAAATGTGTAATTTGGCTAAAGAATTTGTTTTGGGGGGAAAACGGATTTTGAACAATTACACTTATTGTCTTTTGATGTAGATTTTCTCCGATTTCTAAAGCTACAACAATGTCAAATATATCAATAGAAAGTGCTCAAAAAGCACTACACAAGTTCAAGAGTTCATTGCAGAAAACACCTAGTTCAAAAGATAGGAAGAAAAACAATTTTTTTGTAGAAAAACACATTTTCTGGAAACTTGCTAATTGGTTCTTTCAAATCTATCTCCTCCCACAATTTTAGGGTTACATGAATCGAATACAAACCATTCAATAGGGCTTAGCGAGCTATATCCATAAGCAATACAAAATTTTTAATCAATCATTATTTGAAAATTACACGACATGAAAGAAGAAAAAATAAAATAAATTTACATTTTTAAAAAAATTCCTATAATTAAAAAAATAAATTATTTGAAATTCCACATTGCTCATGGATATATGGGTATATAAACTATATAAAAACAAATTTTCGGATTTGTAACTTCAAAATTGAAGAAGTTAGTTTTTGAAAGAACACTTTTTTTGGAAAAAAGTGCAGATACAAAAAAAAACACTTCAAAAATGAAATGATATTTGTAACATTGCACACCTACTGTGAAAGTTTCTGAGAAATTCCTCCGAAAATAAAGATTTTTTTGGGGCCATGAGTTATCACATTGATAGCCAAACTGTTGTTGAGAATGGAAATATAGTAAATGAATGGTATGCAATGCTTGTGAGTTTGCATCAGTGGTGTTTAAAATCATTGTTTGTTAAATATGTTTACAGATGGAGTTTTATGTCAGGTCACTCAGGTGAAGGCAAGACAATTTGGTTGAGGTTGGAAATGTTGGTGGCACAGGGCACAGTCATCAATACTTAGCAGCTACTCTGTGCTAGTATTTAACAGAAGTAGCTACATTGATGAGAAACTGTAGACTGGTGAAAGAGCTTATAATGGTCTGTTATTACAAGAAACTCCAGATGAGTGTAAATGAAAATAAAGTTGAAAGGGTTTGTAAAGAATTGATGTAAGTTTGGATGAAATAAGTGTGCTTTTTCTAGTATTTAGGAGTGATCAGGTCTACTAACAATAAATTAGATGAGAAAGTGAAAACTAGAAGATGGTACAAAGCATGGGGAAGTTTGTAAGCAGTTGTTAAGAAAAAGTGCCTGACTTTAAATGCTAAGAGAGGATTGTACTGGAAGAAAATCAGACAATTTGTTGTTTCATGGGTTGAATCTACTTAATTCTCCTCTGTATTTAAATTTTGTTCTATTGTATTCAGTTCTGTTCCTTTACTGAATGCGGTAATATTTCTTTTCAGCTTCATTTGACAGTTAACAGAATAACTTGACAATAAAAATTTATCAATAATTATATTACTTAAATAACCTTATAAAACCTGCCTTACTGTGAAAAGGATATCCAGTGTAATCAGGACTCCCATTAGGTAAGTCATTCATCTTTTATTCAAAGAAAGCTTATGTAGGCAGGTTTCAATCATTATGCTCTCATGCATTACAAGATTAAAATATTTGTTGAGATAATGTTGAAATACAGTTAAGATCTATGGAGTTGCATTTTCTATTAGTTTAGACAAATGTTTATTGTATTGTCTTGCTGTTACGTTTGCACGATAGGATGCATTGGCATCGTCCTACAACTAGAAATGTTATGATTGTTTGTCCTCGTTTACCTTCAGAGCAGCAAGGGTCAAGTGGACACCTATGAGTCAAATTTTAGGATAAACAAAATTTTTCAACTTTCAAAAAAATCTGTTTATTTATTTATTGCTTCCAAGTAATTTTGCTACATTATTGGAGTGTGTAAAACAATTAGGCATACATGTATTTGTAAATAAACCCCTCAAATAAAAGTTCTTTCTTAAAATCATTGGCCACACGTGTAGTTCCAATTTACTCTTTTCTTTAAAATTCTTTTTACTATTTACTTGTACATTTAAGAAATCATTACACTCATCCATATCTTTATTCTTTTAAAATTCTCTTCACTATTTACTTGTACATTTAAGAAGTCATTACACTCATCCATATCTTTATTTAGTACAAGAAGTTCTAGCAAACACCTTCTCTGTTGTATGTTTTGAATTTTGTGGGGTGCATTTCAAAAGTTGAACACAAAACTGAAACAATTAAAGATCTTGTTCTTCTTTATGAAATCATTTAAGTCTCTAGTACTACATTCTTTGTCAAACACTTGCTATCACAGCCTTCATTTTTTTAAATAAACTCCCTCTTGCATCAGTTTCATGGCGGAATCTTGACTTTGAAACACGTCTAGAAAATACGAGGTTTAGCTGGTGAAGTCCTAAGTAATCATGAAGCAACTATTCATCTAGTTAGCCTGAGCTAAATGTGAAATTTCCTTTGGCTGTTGAGTTACCTCACCTTTGAATTAGCCTATGTGTAGTCTGTGTTTCCTGCGGTTCACACGTTGATTTCAATGGGTTTTCAAACCTCTTCTATACTTTGTAGTTTTTATTCCCTCCAATTTTTAGGTTTAATGCATAGGGTATCTTCTATAAGAACATAGTTTGTTCATTGAATACACATTTTCTTTTGTCTATACCATATTTTTTGGCTTTCCTCTGTGTAAACATTTATTTAAGCCTTAACATTTTGAATCCAAAAATTCAAAATGTTCAAGAAAAAAATTCTTAGGGAAAATTGTTGTCAGTTTCCTGAAATATCAGTGAAATACCTCTAGTGTGGTTGTGTCTTGCTTAATTAAACAAGTGCCCACTTCTTTATTTCTTTCAATTTGTAAAATTAGGAGTCTTGAAAGCTCTATGCTTGTTGTATTCTGAATCTGGGATTTTTTTTGCAATGTTAGATCATTTTTTGCACATGTTGATTTTTTTGCTTTAAATGCTGTTTGATAATTGTTCAAAGCAATTTTCACCAATTTTTTGCAATCTGTTGAACAGTTGTGTTGCAGCCAAAAGGAGGGTGAAGTAAGAAACTGGAGCTTCTAACACTGTCAGAAATCATGAAGATTATCAATTTAATAAATGTTCCGTGGATGGTAGAAACCTCTATAATATTATAATTCTTTTGAAATGTTATCTATGAATTTTTTTGTAAGAAAATTACATAAAATCATAGGGTGTTTTCAATTTTTGGAATGAAAATTATTTGCATAACCTTATGTGGATAGAATGAATATTGTCACATGGAAAGGAATTTCACCTGTTTGAATTTCATTTCATTTTATAAATGGTCTTAGTTGAACCAAAATGTTCATGATCATATATGTTAATAGACATTTCTTGTGAAGCATTGTTCCTCGATTGTTGCTATGCTTGAATTTACTATGCCAGTTCTCATAATCCTTGTCTTAAATATGACAGAATGAGTACATCTATCATGACTAGCTAATTCTCATGACAGTTACAAACGGTATGTAATTGCAACCATTATGTGAGTCTAATATGTAATAGACAGATAACATTCTGAAATGAATTCTAGATGACTACTTCTGTCTTGTTGATGTCCCACCAGTGGGAGACCCTAATGAAGACTGTAACTTCTACAACTTGATGATCAAGATGACAAATGGATCTTTGATTTCTGTTAACTGCTCATTATTGATTGATCATTTGAGACCCAAAATAAATCCCATCTTTAGCTAGTTGATTGTTATAAACCTGCCAGGCCATAAATAACTAATGAATGTACTCACTAAGTACTTCAATAGAGCATGTTTCACTTGAAAAACTAAAGAATTTGAAAAAAAGGTTTCACATCAATGAAATAATTGTTTTGCCTGCAAAACTCATTTTTTCACTAAAGAAGCTTTGAATGGTTCGTCCTTCAACACATGGACAAAAATTCTATTACTCTATTCATTAATGAAATAAATTTTAATTGTATAATCCACTTGATATAGGGATATTGCATTATTGAAATGTTGGGCCACATACTTTCTGCAATGAGGAATGAACAGCTTTGTATATTTAAAATTTTTTTGCAGGGTATTGCTTTAGTTTTCTCAAATATTAGAGCAGAGAAGCATTCCATTGCTCAGGTACCTAAACACCCAGCATGGAGCGTGCAGTGGCTATGGTGCACAAGCTGACGGATGCTGAAGTGGAGAGGCTTTGTTGCAGGCAAGAGATCATCAAGCAAGAAGCTGCAGCAGAGAACATGGCACAAGGTGAGACTTAGACCTGGTCTGGGTATGTGATAAAGACAGTCAACATTATGGTAAAAACTTAGTCTTTCTAGTGTGGAAATTAACTAAAATGGTATTTTGTTTAAAGACAAGACCTGCCTGTTATAATATTATAAAATGGAGTGTACAAGCAAAGAAAATAAATTTATTGGATATTGTGTCTCCAAAATTCTTGTTGAAAAAACAATTTCTAATTGAAAACTTCTCCTTTGTCAATATTTTTACATGGGCTGTGTAGCTAATTCTGATTTGAATGGAATTTCCCAAATCATACAGAAGGTGCAACAAATTTTGAATGGGCTGTAATTGTTATATACATTTTGTGAATTTCAGGTGCATGGACAAATTTGAAATCTCACGATGTGAATGTAGATGTGGCAACTCTGCAAACAAATAGTTTGAGCGTTCTCAACATTATCTGCACCTTATATTTCTTGGGTTTATGCTGTAAATTCAGCCTTCATTTTGGGGTACACAGTCGTGTGTGTAGATGATGTGTGAATAATTGAGAATGTAAAACTGCATTTATATCTCTGTTGGGGGTACATCATTGACCTACCGTATTTATTTCTTTTCAAGACACAATTTTTAGTGTGAGCAACTTAAGCATTCACACCATGGATTTTAAGAGGAATTATTCTCATAGTAAACTTTATCTTACTGATACTCATAATTTGTTGAACCAGGCATTAAGTGTAATGTTATGTATTTAAAACCTGTTTATAAAACTATAATATCAGATATCATACTAGGGTGTATCATTGCATTTCTCTAACAAAATTAAGTTGTAATATTCCTTCATTTTTGTATGTAATGTGAAGAAACCGTAAAATTGTGACCAAAATGTTGAATTAGCTCTGTTGAACATGAGGATTTCCGTGTTCATTGGTATGAGGCATTTTGTGGAATTTGGTCTTGGTATTTGCTGTGAAACTTCCTTTTGCAAGGCCATTTCTGTTCAATTCAAATTCAGATAACTTATTCAAAGAACAGTAACATGGTAAAGTTTTTATTTTAATGCCAATTTTTGATAGATTCACCAGTTTTAAGTGAATTGCAAATTCTTTTCATTCAGAAGACTTGATTTCTCTGTGTAAGCTAAAATGGTTTCAGTTCATTTTGATCCCTAGTGTTCTTCAGATATTAGCACTTTAGCTGAATAATTATTTTCTGAAACTGCTGAAAATAAGTATTACTAGATATCCTTTCCAATCTTACAAAATTGTATCAGTTTTCTAGTGATGTACCAATGTATCGGTATGGGTAGTATTGGTGATTCTTACGGTATCGATATTGGCAAAATCTGGCAGATACTTCACCACTACTATCCAATAATACCTATTTTATCATAAAAATGAAGGTCATAAATCATGAAGGTAAAAGTATAATAAAATGATTGCCCATTCATACCTTGTAAATTAGTTAGCTAACTGTTCAATTCGAGCTTCTAATCAGCCCCATTTACTGAATTTACTATTTTACATGGCACATAAGAAAACTAAAGTTACTCAACTCAAACTTTCTTCAGTTTCTTCATTGTCCAGGGACACTGATGAATCCATCTCACTTCCAATAATATCAAGAGAATCAAACCCTGTAAATTGGTGGGTAAAAATAAAACCTTATACCCAATTTGTCTACAGTTCTCTCATCATGTCCACCTTCATCAGTTGAGAGTCAGAGAGCTTTCAGCATTGGAGGCAATGTGTATACTCCTCACAGGAATAAACTGGAGCCTGAGAATGGAGAGATGCTCATGTTCCTTAGTTTCAATTTGAGATTATTCAATTTCCAGTATGAAAAATAATGCCCTCCATTTTTGTTTTGAGAGATTGTTATGATTTGTTTAGAGAATTTTGTTTTGAGAGTTTATTTTGGAACCATTTTTTTTAGTTTTTAGAGATTTGTTCTGAGAGATTGTTTTGGAACCATTTTTGTTTTGATTTTTTTAGAGAAAATTTTGAGAGTTCATTTTGGAACCATTTTTGTTTTGCGAAATTTGTTCTGAGAGATTGTTTTCAGAGATTGGTTTGGAACAAGTTTATTTTGATCTGTTTAGAAAGATTTTTTTTTCAGAATTGATTTTGGAACCATTTTGTTTGAAAGATAATTTTGGAACTATTTTTGTTTTGAATTTATTTGAAAGATTGTTTTGGTCCACTTTTAGAACCTGGTGCTATTATAGCTTGTCTACATTACGTTGCAATACGGTTAGATAAACTTATCTATAGAATGGATTTCATTTTATTTCTTTCAACAATATAGTTAACATAGCAAGAGCAGTTTTATTATTCCTAATCAAAATCGTTGTTGTCAATATTGTTATATTATTAAATATATTAGTAATTAATTTTACTATAAAACCCATGTATGGCTTGAAATGGTTTTATTTTAATATAATTGTAAAAGTATAGATATCGGTTGTAGTATAGGGATTGGCCAAGAAATGGGTATCGATCTTGGCGGCCAAAACGATGGCATAGGTACATGACTACAGTTTTCCATGTGTTAAAAGGCAAAGAAAATTATTGTTTAAAATTTGTAACAGTAAACAGCCATTACTAGATTTATTTTCTCAGATGTAATTTTTCTCAGTAAGCATTTGTCACATGCAGATGACAGGCTGAGCTCTGGGAGCCATCTAGAAGAAATTCACATCAAAAGTGAAGCGCCTGACGCTGAGCTAGAGGCAGTTACTGTGAAGGACGAGCCCATTGACTGGGACCAGGAACCCCTGGTACTGTAATTTGTGGCCTCCTCTTCTCTTGAATGCTTCCAATTGATTGATTACTCTCCTCTTGAGTGCATCCGATTGGTGGCTTACTCTCCTCTTTAATGGTTCCAATTCATAGCTTACTCTTTTCTTGAGTGCATCCGATTGGTGGCTTACTCTTTTCTTGAGTGCATCCGATTGGTGGCTTACTCTTCACTTGGATACTTACTCTTCTCTTGCATGCTTCGAATTGGTTACTTATTTTTTTCTTGAATGCTTTGTTTGATTTCAGTGTAGCATTTATCATTTTACACAAAATTTTAATTTCATTCATATGTTGGGCATCTCTACCTGTTCTTGGCCACTATTTAGTAACATTTATATCATCACTGGTCTCACCTCTCACTCTTTTGAGCATTTCTGACAAAATTGGTGAAACTTGTCTCTCAATGAATTTCATTTTATTGAACTGTCTTTTGAACGATTGAAAGCCTTTTGTGATAGATTAGCCTAATTTATTGTCTAAACTGTTTCATTGGCTGCCTAGCAATGTTTTACCCTGGTTTGATGAGAAAATTTTTGATGAGAAAACGTCCGTGTGAACTCTTGCCACACTAGAAACTGTATGAATAATTTCTGAATAACAAGTAGTTTGCGATCTGACTTTTATAGGTGTTCTTGCTTTGTATGTGAGACAAACCAATGAATATTTTTTGCTGTTTTTCTTGTATAAGAAATCACTTGAGCCTCTCTCAGTTATTCAATGACAATAGTCCTTACGCAATTGTTGTTACTTATAAGTATAAGAAAAATGGTGGTGTTGGTTGTGTGTTTCAAAGAGAAAAATATTAACAGTAAAATTTCATGCATGATATATTGCATGAATTCGTAGTTTAATTTTTGCTCTGCATCAAAATATTTACCATCTGTGCATAGAGAATGTGTTTTTTTAATTTATTTTGTGCTATCGTTATTTCTTACTTCCTTCATTATTTTTAAAATATTTTTCTTGCATTATGTTTAGAACTGTGAAGCGCATTTGCTTCAGATTGAATTAAGAACTGATAATTACATATAATCAAGTGCACAACTTTGTCCCAATAGAAGAGCTACAAGTTGTTGATTTTAGTTGCAATTTGAACATAATGCTGTTATTTTAACGAACTCCATTTGGTGATAATCAGAAAAAGTTCTTCTTTCCAGGCCAGTTCAAGTTCAGGTTCTTATGCAGTTTCTTTCAAGAGAGAAGTAGACTGCACTGAGGTACATTCAGGACCCGCAGAAACACAGGACGAAGTGAGTGAAGGCAGCTTTAGTGCGTGCAACACATGTGCTGTTCATCAAGGACCAGCTGGAGCATCTGAAAAGAGCGCTGCCTCGCCCCCATCAAATGTGTCGGGTAGCGGCAATGGTGTTGAGGCCGCTCTTCCGGGCACACTTACGTCACGGCCCTTACTGTGTGCACATTGTGATTACTCCACTGGTAAGAAGGATTGTATGAGACTGCACCTCCGTGCCAGGCATAATTTGGGATGTTACGAGTGTGAGTTGTGTGCTTCCTTCACTAAGAACAAGAGTTCTTTCAAACGACACGTAAGAGAGCATCATGAAAATGAAAACCAATGGAAAGGTCTGTTTAGGTGTTACCAATATTCTGGTGTGAAAATGATGGGGGTACAGGGACCTGAAAAACATAGTCAGGAAAAGCTTGAATGTGAAGTCTATGGCTCTATCATAGTCATGAAGTCCAGTTCAGAAGCGCCTGAAAAAGGTGCGTTAGACAACAGGAAGGTGTCCAAGTGTGAGGTGTGTGAAAATTCTTCAGCTAATGAAGCAAACTTGAAGCAGTGTTTGTCTGGTAAGCGCGAAATTCATCAAATAAGAAAACATAGGCAAGGTCAGCTTGATATGCGTATTTTGAAGGACCATGCCTCTTCTCGTAAAAAAGAGCACGAAGTACACCACGTTTGCAACGATGGGAAAGGCCAGTTGTTCAGATGTGAATTATGTGAATATTTCTCTACACTTAAGAAGAACGTTAAACAACACCTAGCCACCAAACATGGGAAAGGTCAGCTGTTCAGATGTGAATTATGTGAATATTTCTCACCTCGTAAGAATTGTCTTCAACTGCACCTAGCCAGGAAACATGGTGAAGTTCAGCTGTTCAAGGGTGAATTATGTGACTATTCCTCTGCTCAGAAGAGAAGTGTTAAACTACATTTAGGTAGCAAACATGGAGAAGGGCATCTGTTCCAATGTGAATTATGTGGCTATTCCTCTGCACAGAAGGGAAATGTTAAACAACACTTAGCTAGCAAACATGGGGAAGGTCAGCTGTTCAAATGTGAATTATGCGGCTATTCCACAGCACGGAAGGGAAATGTTAAACGACATTTAGCTAGCAAACATGGTAAAGGTCATCTGTTGAAGTGTGAATTATGTGACTATTCCTCTGCAGAGATGGGAAATGTTAAACGACACTTAGCTAGCAAACATGGGGAAGGTCAGCTGTTCAAGTGTGAATTATGTGACTATTCCGCTGCACAGATGGGAAGTGTTAAATTTCACTTAGCTAGCAAACATGGTGAAGGTCAGCTGTTCAAATGTGAATTATGTAACTATTCTTCTGCACGTAAGGAACATGTTAAACGACATTTAGCTAGCAAACATGGTAAAGGTCAGCTGTTCAAGTGTGAATTATGTGACTATTCCGCTGCACAGATGGGAAGTGTTAAATTACACTTAGCTAGCAAACATGGTAAAGGTCATCTGTTGAAGTGTGAATTATGTGAATATTCCTCTGCATCGAAGAGACATGTTAAAGAACACTTAGCTAGCAAACATGGTGAAGGTCAGCTGTTCAAGTGTGAATTATGTGAATATTCCTCTGCATCGAAGAGACATGTTAAAGAACACTTAGCTAGCAAACATGGTGAAGGTCAGCTGTTCAAGTGTGAATTATGTGACTATTCCTCTGCACATAAGGGAAATGTTAAAAAACATTTAGCTAGCAAACATGGTGAAGGTCAGCTGTTGAAGTGTGAATTATGTGAATATTCCTCTGCATCGAAGAGTCATGTGAAAGAACACTTAGCTAGGGAACATGGAGAAGGGCAGCTGTTCAAGTGTGAATTATGTGACTATTCCTCTCCACATAAGGGAAAAGTTAAACAACATTTAGCTAGCAAACATGGTGAAGGTCAGCTGTTCAAGTGTGAATTATGTGAATATTCCTCTCCATATAAGGGAAATTTGAAACAACATTTAGCTAGCAAACATGGTGAAGGTCAGCTGTTCAAGTGTGAATTATGTGACTATTCCTCTGCACATAAGGGAAATGTTAAAAAACACTTAGCCCGCAAACATGGGCAAGGTCAGCTGTCCAAGTGTTATTTATGAGAATATTTCTCACCTCGGAAGGGTTATCATAAGCTACACCTAGCCAGTAAACATGGTGAAAGGACGCTGTTCTAATGTGAATTTTGTGACTATTCCTCTGCTAAAAATAGTTATGTTAAAGTACACCGAGCTTGCAAACAGGGTGAAGGTGAGCTCTTCAGATGTAAATTATGTGACTACTCTTCTGCTCGTAAGGGTAGTGTTAAACGACAACGAGCTGGCAAACAGTCGCACCAATTCATTTTCTTTCTAACTGTATAATGCACATTTATGTAATACTCAAATACCTAATTATATTACTTCACTTCTGATATGTTATAATTCGTAGCGGTTCCGTGTGGCCACAGATCTATGATTTTCTCCCTCGGGAGATCGCAACTTTTGTGTCCATGGGAATAAGCGCTCACGAGGAGAATGTGTGAGGTTCTGAGTGGTGAAGAGGCCTTGTTTTTGTAAAAATGGAATGTTCTTGTTATGTCAAGGGCCGTTTTTAGTTAACTGTACTCCTATTTTCCAGCTTCCGTTACGCTTTCAACTTTACCTTGTTTCATAAATTTCTTATGCAAATTACTGTTTCTATAAATCATGTGCATAAACCATTCGTTCTCCTAAGTCATCACTGAATGATGTCTTCCTCCTTCCCCTCTTAAAACCACTTTTTATAATTATACTGACCTAAACTAATTTATCTAATGTAATCTAACGCCCATGTAGCGTTGTTTTCGGTAAAATTTTATTTCCTTATTTAACTGTGTTCTTCGTTTTGCGTACTATTCTGCGCAACTTTCAGGAACTGATCATGTGTCTTTTTTGAATGAAATGAGAACTTATCTTCAGTTGATGAGTTGCTTTTGAGTGTAATGTATGGAAATCAGGAATTCGCGTTCTGTTTCGTACTGTTTATGTCGCATCCATAGGACATTTGTCTGACTTACATTGCGGGTTCTTTTTCTTCGTTTATATTTTTGTTCGTGTTCGTAAGAAAATGTACATTTCTGGCAATCTTCTCCAACGTTTTATTTCATAGCAACAGTGTTCTGACGGTTTTTAATCCCTAATCCGACTATGGAAATTAATTGCCAGAAAATGTGAGGTTTCTGAGCTGGGAGTTAAGTGAGTCTTCTTTTTCCTGAAATGAAATTATTTGTTAGGACAATTTTTTTGGTTTATTGGTGTTATGGTTTTCCGCACCTCAGAATTATTTTTTCAAGTTTTACCTTATTTCAACCTTTTTTCGTAACTTACTGTTTATATGCGCTGGGGTTCCTGGTCAGGAACACTCCTTGTGTATAGAATTTGTGTTTCTCAACGCCATCCGTTATGGTGCCTTCATTCATGTTCTTTTTGAACGTCTTTGTTGCGATTAGGGAGGGAGGCTGAAAACTTATCTCGAATTTGAAAATTTTGGAATAGAATTATAAATTCTACTTTAATTTCCTTGGTACGAAGACTGCATATATATGAATTTTATCATATATTCTTCAATAGAATGACAATTTGATTGCATTTCTGCGTATATCTTTAATTAGACATGCGCGTTGTGCTGTTTTCGTATTTTCATAGCACCTATATTCCACTTTTTGAACATCATAGAGGATGGTGTTTTGGTCTGTTCAGTCAAGTATTTCGTAGATTTTCGTTCATCCAAACAGAAAGAAAACTTTTTTATCGCACAGATCGTAGTTGATTTGAGCCTTGTTGTAGGCATTAGTATACCTTTTATTTTAAAACTAAGTAGACATCAGTAATTTTATATTGAGTTCTTTATAATCCAATGTACTGAGTTTTATGTTTCCAAGAAACTTTAATTTTTCTTCAGTTCTTTTGGATGGCGAAATGTTAATTTTTGCCTGGTGCGACGGCCGCTCTGCCTCGTATGGTACGATTGGGAACCTTTTGTGCCAGCATTATTTTGGTAAAAACTAGAAGAGCAAATTTTGTTGTGTTGTAAATCACGTTTCCTATTTAGTAGGTACGTTTTAATTACCATGTATGCAGGAAAAATTTGTTTCAAATTTCTAAAACATCGAATTTTGCATTCGAGGCAAAATAATTTATTTCCAGCCATTATACCTTCATCCAAATCAACTGTCGCTGGGGCAGCCTGAGCTCTTGTGTCGATGTAAGAGGAGACTGTCCGGCCTGGCATTATTTAGTCGTACTGACGGAATTGATGAGCTTCCAGTCCTGGTGTCTAAAAGAAGAAATCCTAGTGAAAAGTTTTTTTATTTCTTATATGTCAATAACGCATTCAACCCCTAACGTATATAATGTCAACTTCATACGATTCGTCTTTTAATATGAGCCGTTTAAGTTTAACATTATTCATAATTAAAATTGGGTGTAATGAATTCCATGCAACAACTTCTTTGGAAATGAACTATGTAAACCGTCGAACTGTTACTGTATCAATGTAACAATAATCCCATGTCGTTTTACGAGTAGAATATTTTACATCTCTGTGTGTTTCCTAATTTTTAGCTAAGGAAACGCCCTTTTTATTGCTATGTAATCCGTAAATTTAACTTGTGTTCTACATCTGAAAATAAGTGTTGCAGTTTCTCCTTAACACTTTGACTGCGACGTGCGCCACCGGTGGTACACGGAGATAACTATCATAATGCTGCTAACCGCCATTAGTCGCAAATTCAATTTGCACAAATACCTAATCTCTGCGAAATGAAGGCACAAACCAATCCATGTCTGGTATTTTCAAAATAAGTTACCCCCAAATTAACTTTAAATTTGAGTTTGGCATTGAACCTGATTCACAGTAGTCGAAGTCAAAGTGTTAAATTAGGTATAAGGCTGTTTGTATTAAAAATTTTTTAAAAATTAATATGTTGAATTGATTTTATCAACTCTTAGGAACTCCACCATTTTATGTTTATAATCAAAGAATCAGGGGTGTGGTTGCAGGGAAGATTCTCTTTATATTTCGAAAGGTTATGTCAGCATGTCCAACTGTTTCCATAATTTTTACCGAGTATAAAAATTTTCAAATTTTTAACATTGACCGGCCTTGGTCTTCAGTTCAATTTGTCTTCACTCGGTCAAATGTACGTAAATAAATTCGGGGGACAACGACTGCATTAGGTTAGAGTGTAGGTTAGAATGTAATCATTTAGGTTAGAATGTAGCGCCAAAAATAATTTTGAAGAGCGTTGATAGTTTTTAAACTTCTCTTTATTGATTAAAATGAACATTTATGGGCTACTCAAATACCATAAATACCGCCTTAATGGAAATGAATATTTTCATGCAAAATATCGCATCTTGCATGCAAGTAAACTGGGTAGCTCCAAAAAGTTCGCTTCAAAACATCAAGTACGCTCCAAATTTCCTGGTTTTAAATACAAAAAACCTGAGGTGGATTCTGAGACAAAAACTTCCCGCAAATGGACGTCAGTTCATGAACAAGAATGAGTTGCGAGGCGCTCCTATAGACAGAATAAAATACAACAGTGAGATCTTAACATTACCAAATTCTATGCATCTACAAGATATTCATGTCATCCAGCAGAAAAGTGCTTGTCGTATATGTGTTCATTTTAAATACAATAGTAGCACATTTAGTAGTTTTTGTGATTATTTCGATGCTTAATTTGTATGTCAATAGACAAGTAAAGAATTGAAGTAATTAGAACACGGGTTGAACGCGTTTCATTAACCTTCGATAATAGCTCGACACGCACGACCTCCAGTTGTTCAGAACAAATGCCAATATTCATCACAGCTTACCATGAGAATGCAATTCTTTTCATAGTTTGCGCGAATAAAAAGTGGCAACATTTCGTGAAGCTTTCATGTATTTACATTTCTAAACACATAGATGAAAGTATTTGAGCATCCCAACAGTATGTTAAACATTCAACAAAAGGTTGAGAGAACGACTCAACATGTTCCTTGTGGTGACTTATTGTAAGTTTGATAAGTCATGTACATGCAGATAAAATATACAATGTTGACAAGCACTTTGTTCAACAAACTTTAACAAAAGGTTGGGACCTTTCTACTCAGTGACCCTGTGGTCAGACATATCGATTTAGTAGTCGCCAGGATATGAAATTAAAATACTTGGAAGGAAAATCGGTCTCTGAGAGTGGTAGGTAAATAAATTGTTTTTAGATAGGAATTAGAGTTAGGGTCGATCTGCTCTGGCCGCCCAGAAAATTAGGGACGTAATTGTGGTTTGGCTCGAATGGTGCGTTCAATACGTTGTTCTCAGAGAATGTTGACTACACAGTCCAACTTTTTCGCCGAAGCGTGCATGTTTTTCGCCGTCCAAGCGACTTAATTACTTGGGCGGCGGAAAACATGCATGCAGGCACCGAAAAAGTTAGACTGGGGAAAGTTCATAAACCGAAAACATGCCACCGATAGCCCTAGGTTGTACCAATTGTTGCTTATTAAATTATTGAATTGAATAAATTATCTAATTAATTATTCAATTATCTAGTAATTGAATAAATTATCTGAAAATTAATATCAGTTTATGACGTTTTACTTACAGTTTAGTATCAATTAACCTTAGCCTTGAAAGTACCTTAGCCTTGAAAGTACCTTAGCCTTGAAAGTACCTTAGCCTTACATATAACTACCGCGGGAAATCCTGGAAATTTTCTGTACAACCCTCAAAATATACCCAGCTTCACGGTGTGATGTCCTCAGAACATGCCCAGTTTCTCGGTGTGATGCCCTCAAAATATGCCCAGCTTCTCGGTGTGATGCCCTCAAAATATGCCCAGCTTCTCGGTGTGATGCCCTCAAAATATGCCCAGCTTCACGGTGTGATGCCCTCAAAATATGCCCAGCTTCACGGTGTGATGTCCTCAAAACATGCCCAGCTTCACGGTGTGATGTCCTCAAAACATGCCCAGCTTCTCGGTGTGATGCCCTCAAAATATGCCCAGCTTCACGGTGTGATGCCCTCAAAATATGCCCAGCTTCACGGTGTGATGTCTGTCGGGGCCAAGTTCAACGAAAGATCCCTCAAGAATTCTAATAGTGGGGATACGCAACCTAGACCCCCAACTGAACGAAATCCCCGGGGAATGATACACGGCGGAACATTTAATTTATTGATAACACGAAAAAATAAACTTATCTAAATGTAATTAGGACGGTAACCAAGTGGCTGCAGCATTGGCCGGGAAGATAAATGCAGAGGTACGGCAACCGCAAGACGGGTGAGATAGCCGGAAGCTCGGCAAACGACCAGGCCGTGACAGTAGCAGGAACGACGGGTGTATAACAGCAGGCGAGCTATAGCAACGGGCTATAAAAGGGAGCAACAACAGGCTCAAGCGTAGCTCCACCGTGGCCAGGAGGACGTCCAGCCTACGGATACACCGTCAATGTAACATTGTTAACGAGACCCTATCGAAAACGTAATGAGAAGAGAGAGCGAGAGGAAATTCGAACGGGTATGATTCGTTATTGGTGCTATCAGAAAGCACATACTATCAGAGAATACATACTATCAGGGAACACAGACTATCAGGGAACACAGACTATCAGGGAACACAGACTATCAGGGAACACAGACTATCAGGGAACACAGACTATCAGGGAACACAGACTATCAGGGAACACAGACTATCAGGGAACACAGACTATCAGGGAACACAGACTATCAGGGAACACAGACTATCAGGGAACACAGACTATCAGGGAACACAGACTATCAGGGAACACAGACTATCAGGGAACACAGACTATCAGGGAACACAGACTATCAGGGAACACAGACTATCAGGGAACACAGACTATCAGGGAACACAGACTATCAGGGAACACAGACTATCAGGGAACACAGACTATCAGGGAACACAGACTATCAGGGAACACAGACTATCAGGGAACACAGACTATCAGGGAACACAGGATTACTTACTTGCTAGAAATAGAGACCCTATCAAATGTACAGCATAATTATCTAGTTCTCTAGGGTTCTAGGGTGCGGCACTGTAAAGAAAAAAATACAATTAAACTTTCTGAACAAACTAAGCTACGATTTTCTTCAACTAGAATTACAGCAAGGAGGGAGCCTGGAGAGGGCTCCATCTCCGCTCGCAGCAAGTAAAATAGACGGTTCGAAAACCGTCTCGTCTGCACGTAACATACAAGTCAAGTTGAAGAACACCGGACACGGGAGAAATATTGTCGCCCCTACACGACTCCCCCTTTTAAGATTCTAATACAACTAGAATCAAAGAAACAATTCACCTTAATTTTAAGCTTCTGTCGAAGCAATGTTCACATCTTAGAACTACGTACAAGTCAATCGAAGAAATTATTCGTTCAAATTAGGGCTTTAATCCTAAAAATTCGTGTTACGACACAGGATTAGAAGTTAAAGTTCACTTCGAGGAACTAGCAGTTTATTCAATCATGAACCAAGAGGCGGCTAAGCAAATCTGCTCCAATATTATTCGTACCTGGAATATGAACTATTCGAAACCTGTTCGATTGCAGGCTTAGCGCCCATCTCATGAGGCGAGCATTGTCGCCCTTAAGCTTTTGTAATGACATTAGAGGTTTTTGGTCAACCTCTAGCAAAAATTCGCAGCCCAACAAGTAAAACTTAAACTTATTCACCCGCCACACATTTGCGAGACATTCTATGTCGTAGAATACCGAGTCTCACGGTCTACCAACTTACGGCCGACGTAAGTTACAGGGGGTTTCCAAAAATTCCGTGACCAGAATGACCTGGAAGAGGAGACTCGTGCGCCATGGGTAATATACCCTGTCGGCAAGCTACTAGTACAAGGGACACTTTCACCAACAAGCCTAGCAGACTTCGAAGATACACATCGGCGGTAAATTAGGTCACGGTGCTGCTCAAATTTAAACACGGTATGATTTACGTTGATGGGATCAACATCGGGAAGAATTAGGGGGTGAGAATTAATCTTCACAATTTTAGAGCTGGAGGGGTTGTTGGCGGCACCTACGGACTCTGCAATTAATTGTTCTCTTGGGAGCTTAGAAGCGCCTTCCACATTTCCTATTATTACGGAACAAAACTTCATGGGAGCTCTGATGGCATTCACCCAACCACAATAATAGGGACAACGAATATAGCACTTTACCAAGGGAAAAGTGTCTTTCCTACCTAAGTAGTCCGAGACTTCAACAGTATTACACTTCGACACATCTGGGTCTGGAAGTAATTCAGACGAAACGATGATAGAGCTACAACCTGTATCTCTCACAATTGAGGAGACAAAAGTTCCATTCACGGTACCGCTTTTATAATAGGGACGTCTAGTGCAAGCATCGAGACAAAATTGAACGTTTTCTGATTTACGGGTGCTACTACTAGCATACAAGAAAGGATTTTTGGGGCAGTTGCGCTTCACATGCCCTGGATCACCACACACGAAACATTTGACAGGCTGGTTCCTCATAGTATTCGCTTGGGAGGAGGCTGGAGGCGAGGCTCTACTTACGTTCGGCGGAGGATCGAAACGAGGACTTCTGATAGATCGGTCGTTCTCCCTTGGGTAAGCTTTATGAGCTACGCACCAGTTATCAGCAATGCGAACAACATCGTCAAGATTATGAGCATCTTGCTCCTTAATGAAAACTCTTAATTGGGGAGGGACACAACTGAGCAACTGATCTACAAGAAAAAAGTTCTTTAAACTTTCGAAATCCTTGGATACTGCACGTGACGCTATCCAGAAATCGAGAACCCTGTCTAATTGAGTGGCAAATTGTTGGTAGGTCTCATCAGGACCGATTCGCATAGTACGAAATTCCTCACGGTAGGTCTCGGGCGTCTTGTTAAATCCCTCGAGAAGGGCTTTTTTTAGCCTCTGGTAATCACCAGTAACGTCAGGGGACAAAGCCGCGTAGATTTTCAAGGCCTTGCCTTCTAACAGAGAACCTAATCTGACGGCATATGTCCTTTCTTGAACACCTAGCAAAGAAGCCACGCGTTCAAACCTAACTAGGTATGCGGTGATATCTTCACCATCTTTGAGTACCGGCAACTTTGGCCGTAGAGCAACATCTGAGTAATCTACGTCAGGAGCTGGTCGATTTTGTAACTCTAATAACCTAATTTCATGAGCCCTCTCTCTATCCTTTTCCTCAGCGATAGCAACTTGGGCAGCTCGTTCAGAAGCTCTCTCATCCCTATAAAAAGCTTGTTGCTTGTACACAAAGTCTACTACTGCGTCACCTCTCAATCCTAACTCAGCCGCTTCAACGCGGAGCTCGGCGATAGTGGGAACCAGCGACATCGAAGACAAATAAGAAAATGAGAATAAAGATACAAAAATCGGAAGAGCTTGATCAAGCTTCACACACACGTGACTGAACAGTCAAAACAGGGTTGGTCGAACGACACCCAGATTTGTTACGTAATCTTACGAAAGAACGTACAATTGGAATTTTCCAGAATGTTCACAAGTAATAAAGTATTGCAGTGCCTGCTGCCAATACGTGAACATCCAACTTTACCAGTCACTCGTGCTCACACCAGCCATTAAGAATTTCCACTCACCTCTCACTGCTGTCTCGACAACAATGAACATTGGGGTACCAAGTGAATCAAAACCCGAGGTTAGGTCGGACAGTATGGAAAAATCAAGGTGCGCATCCCCCTGGCAAGGTCGCCAAAATGTCGGGGCCAAGTTCAACGAAAGATCCCTCAAGAATTCTAATAGTGGGGATACGCAACCTAGACCCCCAACTGAACGAAATCCCCGGGGAATGATACACGGCGGAACATTTAATTTATTGATAACACGAAAAAATAAACTTATCTAAATGTAATTAGGACGGTAACCAAGTGGCTGCAGCATTGGCCGGGAAGATAAATGCAGAGGTACGGCAACCGCAAGACGGGTGAGATAGCCGGAAGCTCGGCAAACGACCAGGCCGTGACAGTAGCAGGAACGACGGGTGTATAACAGCAGGCGAGCTATAGCAACGGGCTATAAAAGGGAGCAACAACAGGCTCAAGCGTAGCTCCACCGTGGCCAGGAGGACGTCCAGCCTACGGATACACCGTCAATGTAACATTGTTAACGAGACCCTATCGAAAACGTAATGAGAAGAGAGAGCGAGAGGAAATTCGAACGGGTATGATTCGTTATTGGTGCTATCAGAAAGCACATACTATCAGAGAATACATACTATCAGGGAACACAGACTATCAGGGAACACAGACTATCAGGGAACACAGACTATCAGGGAACACAGACTATCAGGGAACACAGACTATCAGGGAACACAGACTATCAGGGAACACAGACTATCAGGGAACACAGACTATCAGGGAACACAGACTATCAGGGAACACAGACTATCAGGGAACACAGACTATCAGGGAACACAGACTATCAGGGAACACAGACTATCAGGGAACACAGACTATCAGGGAACACAGACTATCAGGGAACACAGACTATCAGGGAACACAGACTATCAGGGAACACAGACTATCAGGGAACACAGACTATCAGGGAACACAGACTATCAGGGAACACAGACTATCAGGGAACACAGACTATCAGGGAACACAGGATTACTTACTTGCTAGAAATAGAGACCCTATCAAATGTACAGCATAATTATCTAGTTCTCTAGGGTTCTAGGGTGCGGCACTGTAAAGAAAAAAATACAATTAAACTTTCTGAACAAACTAAGCTACGATTTTCTTCAACTAGAATTACAGCAAGGAGGGAGCCTGGAGAGGGCTCCATCTCCGCTCGCAGCAAGTAAAATAGACGGTTCGAAAACCGTCTCGTCTGCACGTAACATACAAGTCAAGTTGAAGAACACCGGACACGGGAGAAATATTGTCGCCCCTACAATGTCCTCAAAACATGCCCAGCTTCACGGTGTGATGTCCTCAAAACATGCCCAGCTTCACGGTGTGATGTCCTCAAAACATGCCCAGCTTCACGGTGTGATGTCCTCAAAATATGCCCAGCTTCACGGTGTGATGTCCTCAAAACATGCCCAGCTTCACGGTGTGATGTCCTCAAAACATGCCCAGCTTCACGGTGTGATGTCCTCAAAACATGCCCAGCTTCTCGGTGTGATGCCCTCAAAATATGCCCAGCTTCACGGTGTGATGCCCTCAAAATATGCCCAGCTTCACGGTGTGATGCCCTCAAAATAAGCCCAGCTTCACGGTGTGATGTCCTCAAAACATGCCCAGCTTCTCGGTGTGATGCCCTCAAAATATGCCCAGCTTCTCGGTGTGATGCCCTCAAAATATGCCCAGCTTCACCGTGTGATAACCTCAAAATATGACCAGCTTCACCGTGTGATGAAATTGAAATATGCTCAGCTTCACGGTGTGATACCCTCAAAATATGTCCAGCTTCACAGTGTGATGCCCTCAAAATATGCTCAGCTTCACGGTGTGATGCCCTCAAAATATGCCCAGCTTCACGGTGTGATGCCCTCAAAATATGCCCAGCTTCACGGTGTGATGCCCTCAAAATATGCCCAGCTTCACGGTGTGATGCCCTCAAAATATGCCCAGCTTCACGGTGTGATGCCCTCAAAATAAAGGAAATTCAGCGAAAAAACGGAAACATTTTGAAAGCTATGAAGCCTCCGCGACGCAACAAGGCATGAACGACTTGACTTCTGCCTACCGAGGGTGTTGTTGTTTTTCTGTTCTATTTGCAAGAGGGTTAATTAGAACCCATACTTCACGCTCAAATGCAATTCGCACGAGTTCCAGCTCTTACAAACAAAACTGCAGGGGGGTGAAGCTCTGCCAATTCCAGCGTTGTAGATACAGAAAAAAATAACGGCATCTACGGATGCATTATTTCCAATTTCAAGACTGATACACATCAACTTGTACATTGGATTATCAAATGCCTTATAACTAACACCAGGACGTCATGACGCTTTCCCCCGGTCAAGACCGGTACCCATTTCAGACACCTGGGTAGAGTGGGGTATTGTCTTTTTAATTTTTCCCCTATACCCAACAGAGAAAATCGCCATCCAGCGCCGCGACTTCGAACCTCAGTATTGAAAGAAACATCACACACACTCTCACACTGCAACAGTTTTCCCTTGCTTTAATTCCTCTTTTGTGCACAAAATTTGACTAGAGGATTAGGACAGCAACATATATATCGGTTTCATGCCCAAAAGTGTTGTGCTTTAATGAGTTGTAACAACGCTGCAGACATCACAAATATTGTTGACATCATTTAGAATTTGAATCATAACGTATTCTTCATGACTATCGCTTTAAAATGAAGGTAATTGCAAAGACTACCTTCATTTTAAAGCTATGTCGAGTCGTGGAACCTAATTTTATACATAATGACAACCGGTGTGTTCACTAGTTCAGTCGAGTAGTGATTAAAAAATGAAAAATTTACGCGTAATATACCATATAAAATTTGGATTTTAGATTATAAAATAAATTATATATGGCTTTTATTAACGAGGCGCTGTATTCACTTGCCACTCTGTTTGTTTGCCTCATACAAGTTTATGCTACCGATGTGGAGGAGGTCCCTATGAGCTCTCCCCGGTACTGTATTGTATTAGGTCACAAGTCTTTATTAAAGTGAAGACTGTAAACTTCTCGATACCTCTGACACTTCTGGTTGTTACACTAGCGAATAGGTAACTACGCACATGCACACAGGCAGTCACGCACAGGCACACAGGCAGTCACGCACAGACACACAGGCAGTCACGCACATGCACACAAGCGGTCACGCACAGGCCCACAGGCAGTCACGTACAGGCGCACAGGCAGTCACGCACAGGCACACAGGCAGTCACGCACATGCACACAGGCGGTCACGCACAGGCACATAGGCAGTCACGTACAGGCACACAGGCAGTCACGCACAGGCACACAGGCAGTCACGCGCAACCACACAGGCAGTCAAGCACGGGCACACAGGCAGTTACACACAGGCAGCCACGCACAGGCACACAAACAGTCATGCACAGGCACACAGGTAGTCACGCACAGGCACACAGGCAGTCACGCACAGGCACACAGACAGTCACGCACAGGAACACAGACAGTCACGCACAGGCACACAGAAAGTCACGCACAGGCACACAG
Source organism: Morinoia aosen (assembly GCA_030386875.1). Lineage (NCBI taxonomy): Eukaryota > Metazoa > Arthropoda > Malacostraca > Amphipoda > Talitridae > Morinoia > Morinoia aosen. The sequence goes on from CM059576.1 coordinate 5,683,523, forward strand.
GCAGTCACGCACAGGCACACAGGTAGTCACGCACAGGCAGTCACGCACAGGCACACAGACAGTCACGCACAGGCACACAGGCAGTCACGCTCAGGTAAACAGACCGTCACGCACAGGCACACAGACAGTCACGCAGAGTCACACAGGCAGTCACGCGCAATCACACAGGCAGTCAAGCACGGGCACACAGGCAGTTACACACAGGCAGCCACGCACAGGCACACAAACAGTCATGCACAGGCACACAGGTAGTCACGCACAGGCACACAGGCAGTCACGCACAGGCACACAGACAGTCACGCACAGGCACACAGACAGTCACGCACAGGTACACAGGAAGTCACGCACAGGCACACAGGCAGTCACGCACAGGCACACAGGTAGTCACGCACAGGCACACAGGCAGTCACGCACAGGCACACAGACAGTCACGCACAGGCACACAGGCAGTCACGCACAGGTAAACAGATCGTCACGCACAGGCACACAGACAGTCACGCAGAGTCACACAGGCAGTCACGCGCAATCACACAGGCAGTCAAGCACGGGCACACTGGCAGTTACACACAGGCAGTCACGCACAGGCACACAGATGGTTGGCTCAGCTATGCGTATACATTTGTCTTTAATTGGGAATCAATACAAAACTGAAACGTTATCCATGATAAAAGAAAAGAAAAAAGTTTATTTCCAGTAGAGATGTTACAAAAGTACCATCATTGGTTTTTGAAATATCTTAAAGTTAATACACTTAGATGATACACTCACACGAGGGGGTGATGCGGGTGATCGCGCAACAAATATATATATTTATATCTATATATTAATACGCTAAAAACTAAATTTGTGGGTAACGCTCTACATCTAATAGGCTTGATAGGATAGGTGAGTTAGGGGAGGGTATTTGTTTTATTTATTTTATATTAAGTATTTTTTATACATTAAATTTTATTTTATTTGGTAATTAATTTTTGATTCGTTAACTTTCATTAATTTGGTAATTATTTTATAATTTATTTCAATTATTTCTTATTTTATTTTTTTTAAATTTTCAATTTTTTAAAACTTTATATTTTTTGTAATTGTTATTTATTTTTTAATTTTGTATTCATTCCCAATTTTTAAATGTTTTATTTTTTTTATTTTTTATTTTTTTATTTTTTTCCTAAATTTATATTTTTTTTTTCATTTTTTCATTTTTTTCAAAATTTTTTTTTCATTTTTTCAATTTTTCCAAATTTTATTCAATTTTTTTTTTTGCAATTTATTTATTTTTCTCAATTTGTTTTTTTTTTATTTATCATTTATTTATTTTTCTCTATTTTCGCATATTTATTTTTAAGTTATGTATAGGTTGTTTATTTCATTATATTTCATTTTTCAATTTTTCATATTTCTAATTTTTATGTACCATTTTTTTCAACATTTTCATTTAATTTGTTATTTTTTCCCATTTTCCATTATTTTTCAATTTTTTAATTTTCCATTTTGTTATTTTTTTTCCTAATTTTTGAATTTTTGAATTTTTTTATTTTTATTATTTATTTTTTCTTGGTTAATTTTTTTAATTGATAATTTTTTAATATTTTCAATATTTTTACATTATTTTTAAAAAAAATTTTTCAATTATCAGTTTTTTCTCAATTTGTTTTCAATTATAATTTTATTCAATTTGTTTAATTTTTAATTTTTTATATAATTTCAATTTTTTTCTAATTTTATTTTTTTTATTTTTTCCTTTATTTTTATTTTATTCAATTATTTTTTTTGTTTATTTCTATTTCATATTGTTTTTTGTTCATTTTTTTATGTTTTTTTACATTTTTTTTTACTGTTTTTCATTTGTTTTTGTTCTATTTTTTACAGTTTGTTCAATGGTATATTTTTATTGATTTATTTTTTAATATCTTCATTTCTTTTTCTATTTTTTTATATTTTTATTCAATTAAAAGTTTTTATTTCAATTTCTCTATTTATTCATTCATTTTTCTTTTTTAATTTCTTATATTTTTTATTTTATTTTATTTTTTATTTTTGTTCAAGTTTTCTTACATTTTTGAAACTTTGCATTACATTAATATTTGAATTAAAATTACAGTAATTTTCAGGAATCTTTCCATAGCAAAGAATTCCAATAAAATACATTTGCTTCATACTTCAACCTTATATGCTTGAAAGTGAGTTAATAATTGAAACCGTGTAATCCACACGGATTGCTACTCATTATTATGAAGGCGCCGTGACTCGCGGTATCGTGTCTACGAACATACTATGCATGAGGAAACAAGCAGAATGGATAGGATAGGTTGGTACATGTTAGGTTAGCATGGGTTAGGTTGGAATATGTTATTTTAGATTCTCTTGGGTAATGTTTACCGGATTTTTTCATGGGTCCATCTAGCTAAACAATGACATTAGTTCAGTTAGGATAGGTAGGGTTAGTATAGGTTGAGTTAGGTTAGGATAGACAAGATCAGGATAGGTTAGGTTAGGATAGGTAAGGTCAGGAAAGGTAAGGTCAGGATAGGTTAGGTTAGGATAGGTTAGGTTAGGTTAGTTAGCATAGGTTACGTAATGTTGACGACATTTATTCACGGGCCAACGGTTTTTATGTTTGACATATTATCAGGAAAGCTTCCGTCAGCGTAGGATAGGTTAGTGTATACATGTTAGGATAGGTTAGGTTGAAATATGTTGTTAGAACTTATTGGTTAATGTTGACCGAGTTTTCTCACGCGTACACCTAGCTTAACGATTACATTGGTTAAGTTAGGTTAGGATACGATGGGATAAGTTAGGTGAGGATAGGTTAGGATATGATAGGTTAGGATATGATAGGCTAGGATATGATAGGGTAGGATATGATATGTTTGGATATGATATGTTTGGATAGGATAGTTTAGGATAGGATAGAATTGATTTTGATAGGATAGGTTAGAATAGGATGGGTTAGGATAGGATGGGTTAGGATAGGATAGGCTTTGATTGAATAGGTCAGGAAGAGATAGGTTAGAATGTTAGGTTAGGAGCTATAGCTTAGGTTAGAATGGGTTATGGTTGAATTTGTTAGATAATGTTGATGAAATTTTTGCACGGTGACACGGTTTTTTATTTTTGACATATCATCAGTATAGCTTCGATTAGGGTAGGTTGGGATAAGTTAGGTTAGCATAGGTTAGGTAGGTTATGTGGATGAAATTTTTTACGGATTCACGGTTTTTTATGTTTGTCAAATTATCAGGATAGGATTGGTTAAGATATGTTAGGTTAGGATAGGTTAGGTAATATTGGCAGAATTTATATCAAGGGTCTACGTTTTTTATGTTTGACATATTTTCATGATAGGTTTGGTTAGCTTAGGTCAGGAAGAGTTAGGTTAGAATATGTTAGGTTGGGATAGCTTAGGTTAGAATGGGTTATGGTCGAATTTGTTAGATAATGTTGTGGAAATTTTTTAACGGGTACACGTTTTTTATTTTTGACATATTATCAGTATAGCTTTGGTTGGGGCAGGTTAGGATATGTTAGCTTAGGGTAGGTTAGGTAGGTTATGTCGACGAATTTTTTTACGGGTCGATGCTTTTTATGTTAGACGGAATTTTCTCACGGGTCCCCAAAGCTTATTGATGACATTGTCCGTGGAATTTCCACGGGTCCTGCTAGTTTTTATAAATGCTGTACACTAATCAAGTGAAATGAAGTATTACGGAGTGATACATTCACCTATCTACGTACGCATAACGTGCACAAGTACACATATACACAAGTAAGCATGTGCGCATATATCAGCGTAAACTAGTCAGTATAAACTAGCATTCCAATCGAGGGAATCGGAGAAAATATCTTTTATTGTTGCATGAATTTTATAAAATTTCCGTACTAAAACTATTGGCACAAAACTGTCTACCTTTGTCAGAAACATGAAAACGATTGTTCTACAACGGTTCCCATGAACAGAATATTTCCAGAAATACGTGAGGCTTAGGTGCGGTTGTTATAATATGCTCTAGAGCGTAAGAGATGATTTGATAATTTGCACTACACTAGCCTACCAGGAGCATTTTTGAAAGGGAGGAAAAAAAACATGAATTCCCTATTAGGATTTCATATTAGAAAAAAATCCCATTATCTTTTAAATGTGGGGCAAAAGACTTGCAATTGATAGACATACATCGGTACCACACTTTACATGTACGAGACATTTAAGCTTTGGATTGCTTTACAATAATAAAATAAAATGATGTGTTGCGTAGTATTAGAAGTTGGGAAAGAGAGAAAAAAAGGCTGATATTTATAGTTTATATACCAGTTGCTAGTCCAGTGCACACAGGTGTATGTGCACATATGCACACCTATATACGCACACAAATATACAAGTAAGCATGTTTGCAAATCCTAGCGTATAGGCGATCGAATCATAATACCTACGCACACATCAAGACTGTTGTGTGATGTCTTGAATTATAAAAAATACTAATAAACAGAAAGAAAAATCTTGCTCATGCTACATCTGAAGTGACAGTCAAGTTCTGTGTAATCGTAAGAAATAACCTGAGGAAATAGAAGGAATTGGAAAAAAAACTTCGAAAAACGTAAAAATGAAATGGTTTATTATTTCCTAAAAGAAATTTCAAGAAAACTCAGGTTACCGTCGAGGAACAACAACAACAACAAAAATGTTTCATGTCTTCTCTGAGTTCTCTGCAACATTATGCGGAAATGGGTACATGGGATAAAACGGAGATACAGTGTAAGCCGGATATCACTTGTGATTAGCAAACATGTACAAAATTTTGGTAGTGTACATTTTGATGAGTGAAGAGTGAAAGAGTACCGGATGGCTGGAACAAGTGTAATGTAGTTCTGTTGCATAAGGGTGGACATAAGAGTATGAAAGAACTTAAAAATTACAGACCAATTGCACTGGGTGACACCGTATGTAAGATCTTTTGTGGTATTTTGAATGAGAGAATGAAAAATTTAGTTGAGGAATTAGGAGTCCTGGGAGAAGAACAGAATGGTTTTAGGCAAGATAGACGTGGGGAGGATAATCTGTTTGTAGTGAGTGAAATAATTGAGCGAATGAAGAAGGATAACAACAAGGTATATTTAGCATTCCTGGATATTGAAAAGGCGTATGACAGAGTGGATCGGGTTAGGCTGTTTGAAATTTTGAGAAAAGTTGGTTTCAGCAGAAAAATAGTGAACATTGTACAGAGTCTGTATGAGAACACAAGTGCTATCTACAGGTTAGGAAATTTGGAAACAGAGCAAGTGAAGAGTGTTAGAGGAGTGAGACAGGGCTGTACTCTGTCCCCCCTGTTGTTTGGATTGTACACAGAAGAATTAGCAGTTCGACTGAGAGGGAGTGGCTTAGGACTGAAAGTTGGTAATGAGAGACTGAGCTGTTTGTTGTATGCTGATGATGTGGTTGTGGTTAGTGAATGTGGTCATGAACTACAAAGGATGCTGGACATTGTGAATGGATATAGTACAGATTTCAAGATAAACTTTGGTGCCGATAAAAGTAAGGTCATGGTTATAAATAGTGATGAGACTGATAGAGACAGACTGTGGAATATTGGAGAAATCAGAATAGGTAGAACAAAAGAATACAAATATCTAGGTTGTATGATAAGTGTAGATGGATGTACTAGAACTAAAGGTGAGAAAGTGGCTAAAGCAATGCAGTGGAGTGGACGGTTAGGTAGTGTGGCCAGATACAGAGCAAACAAGTACGAATGTGTGAGAGGAATGTGGAAGTATGTTGCTGTACCTAGTGTCATGTATGGTATGAGTGCTCTTGCTTGGAATGGAAGTGATCTTGAAAAGCTGGTTGTGATACAAAATAAGGTAGGACGTGTAGCATTGGGTGCTCCAAAATGGACAGCTATAGAAGCCATTAGAGGTGACCTAGGGTGGAGCCTATTTTCAGAAAGAATGATAAAAGCTGTGCTGAATTATAAGGTGAGAATTGAAAGAATGCAGAATAGCAGGTGGGTAAGGCGAATCTTGGAATGGAATCTGAGTGTAAGCTATTGGGAGAAAGTATGTTGGGGGCATGCAAGGAAACTCAGTATGCAAAAGATTATTCATGTTAGAATTGGGAGACCTGTGGATGACTGGAGTTTAATAAATGTTGGAGGTGTAGGGCCTGGATGGGACTGCAAGAGGTGGAAGAAAGAGATTGAGAGACAAACAAAAGAGTATGGATTGAATAAGTGGAAGCTTAGCATGATGCGGAAGCCTACACTTAACTGGTATATGAAAAAGAAAGCACCTAAGTTTGAGCTGTTCAATGATGGTAGTTTTGGAAGTCAACTCTTGTTTGCTGTGAGATGTAAGTCATTGAGTGTGAACAGACGTACATGGAGATGGAATGAGAATAATAACAGATTATGTCAGCAGTGTAATAGTGGAGTAGAGGAAACAATTGAGCATTTTGTGCTGGAATGTAGTAAGTATGAGCAAGAGAGAGAGAGTTTTATGAATGTGGTGTCTGAGCAGAGAATGAGTGGAATGCCAGATGTGCTGAAGATGATTGCGGTATGAGCTGTCTTGCTGGATTGGATCAGGAGTGTAATGCGAGTATCACTGAGGCTATGAAAGTGTTTCTTGTGCGTGCCTGGAGTAAGAGACAGTGACTGGAATGAGCCAGTCTGGTAGAATGGGCTGTAATGACCCAATGTGCCGGGGGATGGTGTTTGACACATTGGTGTCCCGGTGATGCCTTCCAATGGAGGCTTGTGACAAGGATCGTAGATCCTGAGTAGTTTAGTGGACAAGTCTGGTACCAGGCGCTGAACTCTTTGTGTGAAAATTATGGAGGAAATTGTAGGCCGTTACAAAGGCCCCGACACTGTCGGCCCTCAAGTTCAAGTTCAAGTTCAAGTTCAAGAAATGCGTTAACAAACATAAAATCAGAATGGAAATTCATAGCTAGTTCAACATACGGACATAAAGAGAATTTTAGCACGATTTATATGCTCAAAGTGCACTTTATTTAACTTGTCTAATTGCATTTTTTTCCGATTCACAGAAACGCCCTCTGGGGAAGTGATAGATATTTTTTTGAATCATTTCGCCAGTGCAATAAAATTAATTAACCGGGTTGTTTTTACGTAATAAATAGATATATAAACATGTATATCTATTTATGTAGGTATACATATACATACGTGCACACACATATTAATTTACATACCTATTGAAAATGAATATAAGAAAAAAAAGGTACTTAAAAAAATTGAAAGATAAGAAAAAACCTACCTCCTACAATATCGGAAATGACAGTCTCATTATTATAAGAAATTATTATATTAAGAAATTATTCATAAATAAATAACTTTACAGAAAGGAGACTTCGAAAAACGTAAAAATGAACTGTTTTTAAATTTATAATAGAAATTTTCAAGAAAAATCAAGTTATAGTCAAGGAACAAAAACAACAGCAAAGAAGACATCTCGGAATTCAAATTCAATATGTATTCTCTTCAGCATTATACGGACATGTGTACATGGGATAAAATGGAATAACATAGTGGCCGGATATCACATCTGAGTGGCGAATATTTACAAAATTTGGCACGTAGAAATTGATTAAACAGTGGTCCACAGTAATAATTTTAACAACGGAAATTTAGAGATTTTTTTGGATTCGAAAGTTCATTGTTAGTGTGCGCGGAATGCACTGAAAAATTAAAATATAAATAAATTAGTCTGATTTCCTTCCCTCAGCTCAGACGAAATCGATTGAAACACCTTCGTGAATGATTTCGAAATAGTGCGATAACGTTAGCCCTCTCCTGGCTGCTCGAAAAAAGAACAAAATGTAAGTGCAACCAACATTGTAAGAGAAAATCTTTTGAACATTGTGTTTTGTTTTTAATATCAATTCAACATTACAGCAGAGAGTATCTTAAATTGCTCCATCCATGCACTCCAATTGTAGCAGTAGAAGTAGTAGTAGTAAAGTAAAGTTTGTTCTGTAGAGTAGGGAGTGATTATGGACCACGAAAGTAAGGTAATAGCCCACGTGTTTTTGACTGACAAGATGCTCCAGGTTGTGCCACCCAGGCTGAACAATCCATCTCCATTATGGCTCTGTGCTGTTCCCATTGAGAATTAGGTAGACTTCACTAACCTTGTAGATTGCGCTAACCCATCGGAGCTCTTCTGCTTTTAATCACGTCTATGTTACAAACGATAACCATTCAGCCAATAAGAATCTAAAATGAGTCCTCTTTCTGCCAGTAGAAGTGAACTGATTACAACACGTAAGGACCTGAGGCGCGTGGACCAACAGGGACCGGAATCCTCATAAAACAGAAGAAGAAGGAGAAGACAACGTTAGTCATAAATTAATTTATTAAAAACATAGCACAACCCTCACATCTATTAATCTGTATATTGATGTGCACACAAGAATGTATTTTAGAGTTTGTTTGTCATACGGACGTTAAGTAAATATACAGAAAAGAAAAAAAGAAAAAATATAGTTAAGGAAATACTACTAATTATAAAAAACAACCTTCATTCCGCTGCATTGAACTAACGGCTGTGGTGCTCATTATATTCAACAGAAAAAAGAAAGATCAATATTAGAATGACTTAGCAATCTTAAAACAAAATAATTTCTAATTTTCTAACAGAAATTTCAGGAGAATTAAAATTTCAGGTAAATGAGATATTCAAACCGAAATACTGCAGGTCCTGTGACAGAAATGCAAAATGATGGGACATATGTACTATAAATTCTTTTACAGTGTTAGAGTCTTTGATATGCTTGGGTAGCTTGTTCCACATAAGAGCTCCAGAAGCTTAGAAAGCTTTTTGTCTTACGTTAGATGAACGGTAACTGACGAAGACATCATTCCTCTGATTTGATTTTTTGTTTGGGATATTGAATGAAAATATTTTTACCAGAACTGCATTACTCTGAGGGAGGTACAAAAATGAGAACCCTTGCCGAGCTTTTTGGATCATGAATCTGTTCGGTATTGGGGTCCAGTCGAGTTTTCTTAGAAGAGAGATGGCATGATCGGATTTCTTAAAATTTAATTTGGATACCACTTTGGAGTGAATTTGATACATTTTTGCAGGTCTTTTTGGTAATTTTGAATTAAATCTCCCCACACTGAACTGCAGTAGTCCACACGCTGTGAAACTAAAGACTGAATCACTAACAACCTAGATTTTTGTCAAGTGTGTTTTTAATGCGATGAAAGAACATTAAGGTTTCGTTAATTTTGTTGCACATTGTTTCTATGTGTAAACTGATAATCATATTTTTGTCAAACCAAGCATCAACATTTTACCTTATTTGCTGATTCAATTTTATCGTCTCCAAATGTTAGCGTAAATGGTGATAAACTTCTAGTCGCATTCTGTGATCTAAAAATAATGCATTGCGTTTTACTTGCGTTAAGTTTGAGGGCATTATGGTCATGCCACAATATCAGATTTCTCAGAATGTTTTCAGCGTGGGCTTGTGTTTTTTTCAAATCCGCAGTCGTACCTGACATGGCAATTTGTACGTCATCAGCATACATTGAGATTTGTGTGTTTGCCGGCACAGGAGGGAAATCATTGACGAAAATTGAAAATAGGAGCGGGCGCCAAGAATTGACCCATGGGTGAAAGCCAAAATTATTTGGTATGAAAGGCGATACTTTGTTATTCAAGCACACTCCATGAGAGTGGTGTATTTGGTAGCCTTCAAACCACTAAATGTCTATTCTGAGATTTGAAATTTTTTGTAGAAGGTTTTCATGCTCAACACTATCGAAAGCTTTGGAGAGATCAAGCAATAGTAGGAGAGTTAATGGTTTTTGGTCAATATCATTGTAAATTTTTTCTTTTATGTTGAGCAAGGCATCTTGAGTAATGGTGTTGCTTCTGTAAGCATATTGATTGCGGTGAAATAGATGAAATTTGTCTATGTAAGATGAGAGCTGGTTTGTTATTACTTTTTCTAATATTTTGGAAATAACCGGCAGGAGACTGATTGGTCTGTAGTTTGATGCTATGTCAATATCACCAGATTTATTAAATAGCTAATGATGGATAGTTTCCATTGATTGGGAAAACTTGTTTTTGGCCAAAGATATGTTTATTACCAAACAAATAAGGGATCCTCTGACAGGGAAGCTGTCTCTTATATATTATAGGCTAATGCCACCATGTCCAGTTGCTTTAGTATTTTGTAGTGAGTAAAATTTTGATCAAATTTAAGTCAATCGATGAGTAAAATTTTGGTTAAATTTTACTTTAATGTTGTCAACGATTTTCATAATTTCGTTGCCAATAATCATTGAAGGAACACATTTAAAAACTTTTCACATGAATGACATTCTGCTCGAAGATGCGTTATTTTTGAATTATTCAACTTTGAAGTTGGCTTGTGCGCTAGGAAAGCGAGCGTGCCAATCGCAATTTAATCAATAACGGAAGCTAACCCCCTATTACAAACGTTAAGAGGTTGAGTCGTGAGGGATAGCCACAGTTCCTTTAGTGAAAATTGTAAATAAAGGTTTCTAGTGACGTCGATTTACATCATCTCCAATGACGGCCACCCGGTTCCCAAGACGGCTGCAGCCATCTTGGAGCCGATGCCAACGGACGTCACTAGAAACCTTTATTTATAATTTCCACTAAAAGAACTGTGGCTACCCCTTGCGACCCAACCTCGTTACGTTTGTAATAGGGGTTAGCTTATGTTTCAACTCTGAAATAGTGCAAAAAAGGCCACTATGGAGTGCAGCTCATATAACTTCAAACTTGAATAACTCAAAAACTAAGCATATGCGAGCACATTGTCATTCATATAAAACGTCTTAAAATAGACTATATTACCTATCTATAGCAACGAAATTATATAAAGCGTTTACAACATTAAAGTAAAATTTGACCAAGGTTTTTTTGTATCTCTTGTATGCTAACTGGCTTTGTTCTCCAGCTTTGTTTCTAGTATTTGGGGATGAAATATTGCTCAGATTTGCACCTGTAGATGTTTCTGAAACTGTCCTGGGCAATTCATTGAAAACATCTTTGCCAACTTTTGAGAAGAAAGTGTAAAGTGGCCCATAGACGATCAATTTTAGTGTCAATATCATTGACAATAATGAATATTGACAATTTAATTGATCGTCTGTGGATTTGATTGACAACCGTGAATTTATTGACTTAGTGGGCAAAAAAAAATTTCATCAATATATTGAGTCAGTGATATTGACATTTAAATTTATCGTCTATGGGCCGCTTTAGTCCTTTGCCGTTTTAAAGGGGTGTGTAATGGAGAACCAAATATGATGAAGTATAGTAGAGGTTCATTAGAGACGTGTGTCATTAAAATAATTTGAACTATATGAGTGGAATAATTTAAAGAATAGGAAAAACGGGTATTTGGCTTTTTCAGATTTTGTGAAGGCTTTAAACTTATGATAAAGTAAGTCAATCAAGGTTATTGCAGGGAAAATGTTTCATATGAGAAAGTTGTTGTTAATCTATGTAAAAATACTAGTTCAACCTTGTGGCTAGGAAACTCAAAAACTATGCATGTGAAGAGGTTGACAGGATTGTACACTTCCTTGCCATTGAGTGTACACAGCAGAATCAGCTTGTCGCGCCTTGCAAGACACGAAAAAAATTTAAAGAATTTTTGACAATTTAATTTCGGCAACATTTGCGGATCCGCGCTGGTCCGCAAGAATGACGCCAACGTTTTATTTGTTTGAAGTGCGTGGGAGGAACAGGTTCCCGGATAATCTTAAGTTTCTGTGTCTTTTAAGAGTGAATTGAGTAGAAAACTCATTTAATTTACGTGTTACCTCGCTGGCTATATTTTTTGAGTGTTTTCACACAACTTGTGTTCGTTAGCGGTGAACGGCCGGTTTCTGGAGCATTCGAGGATGCTTCTGGCGGCCGGCAAACCCACCTACATTGAGTCAGACTAGCCGTTACAATTCTGTAAGGTCTGGTGTTTTCTTTCGGTGTAGCCAGTGAGCTGCAGTGTAATGCTGGGAATTAGTCAGGTTCTGGTTTAACGGTATTTTAGCTGAACACTGTGATTTTACCGATTTGTCCGTTGAGCAATTTAACCCTGAGGTTAGGTTGACATGTGCATTCTCATGCTAAGTTTAACAACTCGAGATGGAGAGAGTTGGAGTATCAGACAGGTTCAGAAAACGTGTGATTTAACTGATGAACTTTCCTATCTCTATTTCACTGCTCCAAGTGGTTTTGTATTAATGTCCAAATGTTTTTTTTTGCTCAGCAACATTTGCATAATAGCCAAGCCATGTAAGCTATGTTGTCATATATGATATTGTAAACAGTGTCATACGCAGTAAATGCAACATGGAGAGACTGACATTTCAGTGCTCTCTAACTGACACAGATGATTCATTCGAAGTTTATTGCTTTTCATAGATTAACACAAAATAGCACAATTTATATTTACTTGAGAATGCAAGTCAACCACTGCTTCACTATTCAAAGATTTGTGTATTCAAAGCGACGTTGATAAACGTGTACTTGCCCCTCTCATTTTTTTGATAATAGAATTTATCGATAATGGCTGATTTGATAACCTGAGTGACTTGCCCCTGCTTTAGAGACCTAATTTTTGCTGTCTCTTTTCCACAGATAGGGTAAAGAAAGCCAGAGTAGGCACTTATGTTGCAGACTAAAATAAGCTGTCACAGGTCTAAACTGAGGGACCTTTCCTCATCGTCTGTAAGTATTTTAGAGTATCCTCTTTCAACTTGTAATGTTACCTAAGGCAATCCCTAAAGTACGGAACGATGGAACGCCCGGAACGGAACGTTCCGTGGAACTGATATTACTGGCCCTAAAATCCGGAACGTTCCGTTCCGCCCGGAACGTTCCGTTCCGTAGCGCCCGGAACAACTCTTACAAACCTAGCTTCGAATTATCGTGATGATGGAACACACGGAAACAGTTTGACCCAGTAAACAATAATGAAACCCTACAAAAATTGAGCTCTATAAACACCACACGAACATTTCTTCCCAGGAGCCTATTTTGGTTCCGTAGTGCTCGGAACGATCCGTTCCGTGGTGCTCGGAACGTTCCGTTCCGTAGTGCCCGGAACGTTCCGTTCCGTAGTGCCCGGAACGTTCCGTTCCGTAGTGCCCGGAACGTTCCGTTCCGTAGTGCCCGGAACGTTCCATTCCGTAGTGCCCGGAACGTTCCGTTCAGTAGTGCTCGGAACGTTCCGTTCAGTAGTGCCCGGAACGTTTCGTTCCGTAGTGCCCGGAACGTTCCGTTCCGTAGTGCCCGGAACGTTCCGTTCCGTAGAGCCCGGAACGTTCCGTAGTGCCCGGAACGTTCCGTTCCGTAGTGCCCGGAACGTTCCGTTCCGTAGTGCCCGGAACGTTCCGTTCCGTAGCGCCACGAACGTTCCGTAGTGATCGGAACGTTTCGTTCCGTAGTGCCCGGAAACGAACCGTTCCGGAGCACTCGGAACAAATCGTTTTGCAACACTCGGAAGTAAGTAAACTCATTTAACGACAGCTTCTGTCCAAGACTATTTAGCTGTCGCTTTGGTATTTTTCTGAAGTTACAAAACATTATAAATCTTGAGGGATAGTTGAATTGTATGCATCGGGGTCCTGAATTCCGTCAATGCTTTCCGGATATAGTTTAATTGGCGAGGTTCTGTGTCGATACCGCCGTGCGGTCGACGTAAGGGTTCGTGGAAAAAGGAGCTGTTTTCTGTGCAGCTACCTTTTTCTGGGGGTGCTAGCTTTTCCGCGCAGCTGCCCTTCCTGAGGCTCGTAGGGTACCACCTACGCCGTAATTAGTCCGCTAGGGCAACAGAAGTAAATTCTGTTTATGCCGAACTACGGCGGTACCGCGAGAGTGAGGTTTGTGTGGGTACTGCCTACGCAGTAATTAGTCCGCTAGGGCAACAGAAGTAAATTCTGCTTATACCGAACTACGGTGGTACCGCGAGAGTGAGGTTTGTGTGGGTACCGCCTACGCCGTAATTAGTCTGCTAGGGCAACAGAAGTAAATTCTGTTTATGCCGAACTACGGCGGTACCGCGAGAGTGAGGTTTGTGTGGGTACCGCGTACGCCGTTTTTAGTCCGCTAGGGAAACAGAAGTAAATTCTGTTTATGCCGAACTTCGGCGGTACCGCGAGAGTGAGGTTCGTCTGGCTACCGCCTACGCTGTAATTAGTCCGCTAGGGCAACAGAAGTAAATTTTGTTTATGCCGAAGTACAGCGGTACTGCGAGAGTGAGGTTTGTGTGGGTACCGCCTACGCAGTATTTAGTCCGCTAGGGCAACAGAAGTAAATTCTGTTTATACCGAACTACGGCAGTACCGCGAGAGTGAGGTTTGTGTGGGTACCGCCTACGCCGTAATTAATCCGCTAGGGAAACAGAAGTAAATTCTGTTTATGCCGATATACGGTGGTACCGCGAGAGTGAGGTTTGTGTTTGGGACCACCTACGTCGTTATTAGTTCGCTAGGGCAACAAAAGTAAAATATGTTTATGACGAACTATGGCGATACCGCGGGAGCGAGGTTTGTGTGGGTACCGCCTACGTCGTAATTAGTCCGCTAGGGCAACAGAAGTAAATTGTTTATGCCGAACTACGGCGGTACCGCGAGAGTGAGGTTTGTGTGGGTACCGCCTACGCCGTAACTAGTCCGCTAGGGCAACAGAAGTAAATTCTGTTTATGCCAAACTACGGCGGTACCGCGAGAGTGAGGCTTGTGTGGGTACCACCTACGCCCCAATTAGTCCGCTAGGGCAACAGAAGTAAATTCTGTTTATGCTGAACTACGGCGGTACCGCGAGAGTGAGGTTTGTGTGGGTACTGCCTACGCAGTAATTAGTCCGCTAGGGCAACAGAAGTAAATTCTGCTTATACCGAACTACGGTGGTACCACGAGAGTGAGGTTTGTGTGGGTACCGCCTACGCCGTAATTAGTCTGCTAGGGCAACAGAAGTAAATTTTGTTTATGCCGAACTACGGCGGTACCGCGAGAGTGAGGTTTGTGTGGGTACCGCTTACGCCGTTATTAATCCGCTAGGGAAACAAGTAAATTCTGCTTATGCCGAACTACGGCGGTACCGCGCGAGTGAGGTTCGTGTGGGTACCGCCTACGCCGTTATTAGTCCGCTAGGGCAACAGAAGTAAATTATGTTTTTGACGAACCACGGCGGTACCGCGAGAGTGAGGTTTGTGTGGGTACCGCCTACGTCGTAATTAGTTCGCTAGGGCAACAGAAGTAAATTGTTTATGCCGAACTACGGCGGTACCGCGAGAGTGAGGTTTGTGTGGGTACCGCCTACGCCGTAATTAGTCCGCTAAGGCAGCAAAAGTAAATTCTGTTTGTGCCGAACTACGGCGGTACCGCGAGAGTGAGGTTTGTGTCGGTACCGCCTACGCCGTAATTAATCCGCTAGGGCAACAGAAGTAAATTGTTTTTTCCAGAACTACGGAGGTACCGTTAGGAAGACGAGCAACTGTCTGCGCCGTAATCAGTCCGTTAGAGCTCTGTAGAAAATTCAATGATTCGCCGAATACCGACTTCGTCTACCTTTTCGCCAAACTCTGCAGATTAATTTGTCCTCCTGAGGTGGTTCCTTTAGCCCGTTTATTAGCGAGGTGTAGTATTAGGCTAAAGCCTGTAGCATTAAGGAGTAAGGAAGACTCTCTCGACCTCAGGATGTGAACTGTTTGTTAAAGAATCTCTTTGTAGTGCCTCTTACATACACAGATGCATTTCAGCAAGAACAGTGATTTATTTCCTTTTGCAAAATTAGTGAATACAAACATGAGCTACCGCATAACATGGTACAACACGCAAAATTACATTTAAAATATTAGTTTTATTTCAGCTAGGAAATCAAAATAATATAGAAATATTAAAATACAATACAAATGACACTTTAGGGCTAACTAAGGTAAATGCACAGACGCGCCATCGGGGTAGGGAAACAGATCTGGGCCCCGTACAGGAAACTGAACACATAGAGAAAGAAAAGAAAAGAAAGAAAAACATTTTATTTCCAATAAAGTACAAACATGAAATGTCGATACATTGGTTTTTAAAACACCTTAACATTAACATCCTTAAATGATTATAACACATTGGTATCGTAATACCCGTGTAGAATGTTGAAACAAAATGATTGATAGAAAAGTACAACAAAATTGAGTTCCTTTCCTTGCCTAATCTGATTTTGAACTAGGAGAGCACAATCCTTGCGACGCTCATTTGAAAAACACTTTCATTAGTACGCACAAGTATTGAAAAATGAAAGCGAAAAATGCATTCAAATACCTTAGCATAGAAACCCTTAATTGCTATTTATACAAGGTTATCGTAATACCCATGTTAAGTGTTGGAACATATGATTTAGATCCTTAATTGCTATTCATACATGATTTGCTATTGCAATTGCTATTCATACATGCTATTCATACACATAAAGAAAATACTTAAGATTATGTGTAACTAACACAAACTGGACTCGACACCACCTGCTGCCTCACATTCTGCAAGTAGTTTGAGGTCATTACACTGACATAACACTTTAGGGATTGCCATCGCTTCAGAGCACCCTGAACACCTGGAACAGAGTTCCAGGTTTTCCGGAGCATTCGGAACGATCCGTTCCGTAGTACTCAGAGCGAACCGTTCCGTAATACTCGGAACGACCCGTTCCGGAGCACTCGGAACAAACAGTTCCCGAATGCTTGGAGCAAATTGTTCCAGAGCTCTCGGAATGAATCGTGCGGGAGTAATTAGGACAAACAGTTGTGGAACACTCCAAATGAACAGTTCTGGAACACATGGAACGAATCGTTCCAGTGCACTCGGAATGAACCGTTCCGGGACACTTGGAACGAATCGTTCCCAAGCAATCGGATGTAACCCTTCCGGAGCACTCGGAACAGTTCCGAAACAATTGGAACGAACAGTTTCATAACACTCGGAACAAACAGTTACGAAACACAGAGAACAAATTGTTCCGGAGCAGTCAAAACCAACAATTTCGGAACACATGGAACCAATCGTTCTGGAACACTCCTAACAAATAGTTCCAGAACTCATGGAGCAAATTGTTCCGGAGTACCTGGGAAAACCCATTTCGGGAACCTTGAAACGAATCTTTTTAGAGCATTCAGAACAAACTCTTCCGGAATACCCGGGAATAATCGCTCCGCAATTGACGGAACAACTGCTTTGTTATCGACGGAATATAGGCCAACCGTTTCAGAATAGAAGAAACCAACCGTTCCGGAATAGACACAACAAACCGTTCCGGAATAGACGAAACAAACCGCTCTGGAATAGACGTAACGAACCATTCTGGAACACCTAGAACATAATGTTCCAGAATAAACGGAACAGATGGTTTTGATTAAACAGAACAAACCGTTTTAGAATGCACGTAACAAACCTTTCTGGAACACATAGAGCAAACTGTTCCGGAACACTCGAAAACTGCTCTACATCAGAACCAAACGCTCCGGAGTACTCGGAACCACCGAACAACGCTGTTCCAGATCCGGAACACGCCGCACTCGGAACGAAATGCTAAAACACTGAACAGTGAAGTTTCTTCCATTTCTGTCCAACACAATGAAACACACCGCCAGGATTCAAACCTTCGACACATTCACAGAAGATCGGGTTATTTAACCACTCGGCTACGACGAGCACGTAGCAGAACACGTAGAACACGATACTGTCGCGGAATGGTGCATCGAAACGGTGGGTCGAAATGATGGAACGCAGCTTGAGCACGGAAATAGTTTTCAGGGCTTGAAAGGTGTGTGTGGAACGAGTGAAACACGTGTTTCGGGAATTCTGGAACACTTAAAGTAACAAATTTATTCAGAGCCCGCGAAACATATTGCATTAAAGCACTCATAACCAACTCTTCTTCAACACACAGCACAATCTGCTTCCGAGTCCTGAGAACACGAAGCGGAAGAACAACTTGAATCGTGTCTGACGCAATGGAAAAACGGCAAATTTGCATCTGGCAGAAACGCATCCGGAACAACCGTTCTGGAGAGCCCGGAACACAACACTAAAGACGTGGAACAACGAAACTTTTTCATTCATGCCCGAGACGAAGGAACTTGAGCAGCAAAATTTGAGTAGAGGGATAAACTATGAATGATATCGTGGAACGAAAGAAACACTTGTTCCTAATCGCTCGGAAAATTTCTGGAACACACTGCTTTGTAGCAGTTGTGTTGTGTGTTCGGTTACGAATTCACTGACACGCTTCTAGTTGGCACCGCCGTGAACGTTTCCTAAACCAAAGACCGAACTAAGCGTGTGACAGAATTCGGCATGACACATGAAATGACCATGTAGGGAAAATGAAATAGTGTCTTGTATATAGGTATATGGTATATAAATAGTGTCTTGTACTCGCGAATAATATGTCTTCCCAAGGAGCAAGGTGTGCTGAATGAAACGCCCGTGACTTTCGTTTACCTGACATCTACGTACTATACATTAGTATACAGTGTTGACCTGGGTAATGACCATTCGCTGAGTGTAGTCCCGTTCGTCTGTTCGCCTCCTTTGTTTGACAGCTGTTTGCAGGTATTAACGTGTGCAGTGACCCGTGACTCATGTGTCCTAACGTTTGACTGGAAAGCTGCCCGTAATTTATGCTCGTTGACTGGAAGCTAGCATAAAACTGGACGGCTCTTTGTAACACGAGGGACATCCGAACGATTTATAAAAATTGATCTGATTTGTCTGAAAGTTGGCCACTCTATGTATTTTTTAAAAACAAACATATTTTACTCGTGTAATTTTTTCGATTTAGGCTTCAGTTTTTAAAAAAAATTGAAATATTCGTTTTTTAGTTCATTTGTACGAATATTTCGAAAGAATATATAGTCAATGAGTTAACAAATAGTCTACAACAAGTTCAAAGACAGTTTTGAAATCCTCTGAACAATTCTAACAAACTAATGGATCTGAATATTCTTTTTTATTTTTTTTATTTTGAAAAGCAATTTTACATCACTAACTAAATAATACCAAATTTTTTGTTCGGAACTGTGATAAACACCCCCCCCCCCCGGGGGGGGGTGCCCGTAGCCCCATAAAGTTTTAGGGCACAAAAGCCCATCACCTAAGGATTCTTTTTCAACAAAGTAACAAAAATAACCCATTGCGCCAGAAAGCCCCTGGATGTCCCCCTTAAGATTGCTAGGATACTGCTCTATAGAGCTTACCTGGAAGGCTGTTCGAAACCTTTGCTTGCTAACGTCTAACTGGGATCCTGCTATTGACCTCTGCTTACTGGAGTCAAATTTTCAGAGAATCCTGATGAACCGCAATTCAAAAATATGGTCTCGGTTAGATGCCGTTCATGAAACTTTGAAAATTGAATGGGAGCTTCACGAAGACTAAACCCATTCGAAGCCCTGCATTCAACTGTACAGCTCAGACTTAATACTGCATTGATTTAAAACGTCTTAGAGGGAAATAGCAAAGCTTTTAATAAAAAATAACGGAAACGAAATCTGAATTTTCTTAATAAGGAAAAAAACATAAGAATAAAACAAATAAATAAAACAATATTCAGCAGCAATCAACAGTTCCATTGTAGAGCTATGAAGCCGTGTGCACGGAAGTTATTATTTACGTCGAAACAATTACTTAACATTTGAAAAGCAAACACTAACTTTCTGTTGAAAAGCAACAGAAAGTACAGCACTATTTTTTCACTCTATTTGCAACAATTAAAGGATTGACCAGGAAATCATTTAATCCTTTAACGTATAGCTTCTTAGGGAAATACAACATAGCACATACAGTAAAATATACGAGGCCTGTCGAAAAAGTATCCGACCTTTGGCCAGAAAAAATACTTCAACAACCTGACGGGGTTGGGACCCTAATCCCCTTCAAAGTAGGCTCCATGTGCTTCCACACACTTAGCCCACCGATCCTTCCACTGCCGGAAACACCTCTGGAAGTCTTCTTTTGGAATGGTGTTCAGCTCTGTCGTCGCGTTCCGCATTATCTCTTCTCTACTCTCAAAACGGGATCCTTTCAGTGGTGTCTTCAATTTTGGAAACAACCAGAAGTCGCAAGGAGCCAGGTCTGGAGAGTAGGGAGGTTGGCGAACGGTCGTAATTCCATGTTTGGCCAAGAAATTGCGGATCAAATGGGATGAATGTGCGGGCGCGTTGTCGTGATGCAAGTGCCAGTTGTTCGCAGTCCACATGTCTGGTCTTTTGCGCCGAACTGCATCACGAAGTCGCCGGAGAACATCCTGATAGTACTCCTTTGTCACTGTTTGTCCTTCCGGTGCGTATTCGTGATGCACAATTCCACGGACATCAAAGAAAACAGTCAGCATCGAAGGAGTCAAACAGGCAATGCGACGATGGAGCTGAACACCATTCTAAAAAAAAACTACCAGAGGTGTTTCCAGCAGTGGAAGGATCGGTGGGCTAAGTGTGTGCAAGCACAAGGGGCATACTTTGAAGGGGATTAGGGTCCCAACTCCGACAGGTATTCGAAATATTTTTTCTGGCCAAAGGTCGGATACTTTTTAGACAGGCCTCGTATATTCATCTTTATACTTTCTTTTAACAACGAGGCAAAAAGATTTCTAGTTTGTTCAGAACGATCGATTATGCATTATAAGGACATCACTGAAGAAAAGGCTCCCTTATCTGTTGAGGAAAAATTTGCAGTAATCATTTATGTTTCGACAGTTTATGCTCCAGAGAAACAGTAGACGAAATACTCTTTCATGCCTTGCCCTGCCTCATTTTTTTTACATTCGTACCAAAGCAGCTAATCGGCTAGTCTGGTCGAAACGCACACACTGATATCGCTGTTAAAAACTTTGCGACTTGAATCCTTGTAGAAGGATATGCCATGTGTGTGAATGGAAAGCGCTACTTCAGTAAATTGTATTGTTAACTTCATTTTAACAGCAATTATTGTCTTACTCTGTAACACTTTACTCAGGGCCATGTATGGCAGAGTGAAGGCGCGCAACATCTCAATAGTGAGCAGGCAAGCACTCAGTTTTGAGGGCTCTCCTTGTTTTCATAAAAATCATTTTCCTCGTACCTGGGGCGATTGCTTCGCTCAGATTGCAGCGTAGAATGACGGTTTTGGAGCAAATCGAAGCGTGATTTTATATTTTGCTAAAATCTGTGTCGGGTTTCCAGATTTTTTAATGAAGCTTGTGTTCTATGGAAATCTACGGAAGAGTGTGTTAATTTTTCATCTATCTGCAACAATGCCTTCCGACAGAAACGAAAATCACTCATTCCCAAATTAGAGATTCCTTTAAACACTCGCCTAAAATACAATATACAATTACATTTGATATCATGAATGATTTTTATTATCTCAGTTTTCTCTACCAAGAATATCTATGAATTTCGACTTCTTTTTCTGCGAAATTAAAAATACATCAGAAGCATAATCAATTTTCCATTAGTTTTTTCATAGGTTTCTCGCGTTGAACTAATGAACAGAACTGGACACTTAAAACAGAAAGGAATGGGAACTAGTCTCTTAATATATCAGATTACGAAAAAACAATGCCAACACAAGCTGGAGTCAGCATAAATCTCCAGGATTAGGTTCTCTTCTATAACTTTGATCTTGAATACTCAATTGAGGGCATTAGCAGCACAAAAATGGTCCGATATTATTTAAAATTAATGATCTAATTTAAAAGCTGTTTTGAGGGGCTACTGACTACTGTAGCGCAGCCAAAGGGGGGAGGGGAGGCACGGGGCCATGCATCCTCCACCCCTCGAAATGTTGAGCAGGAGGGGGGGAGGAGTTTCAAGTTAATGAATGAAAAAAAATTGCTGATAATTAGTGTCTGGTCTCCCCTGAAATCATTTGTCAGGGATACTGGTCACTCCGAAATTTTGGGCTGGCTGCGCCACTGATTGACTTAACTTTACAACTCAACGCACACAGGCGGTTTCTAATTATTATAGAAGTTTTGCTCACACACTGCATCTCATCCAATTATTACGCATACGGCAACTTCAAACTCAGTTTTCAAAACCGCATTTTATTACGCACACACCAAATGAGAAACAGTCCTTTTTACTGCTGTGCAGATGCGCATCGAAATTAGTGTTACCGATTGAGTACACCAAGCTGATGGGGTTAGGTTGCTATGTTTAAACGTGAAACGACAACACAAGCAAAGCTTCTTTCTTCGCCCGTGTACAGCCGAAGACAAAACTTAGAAGTCAAAGAATCTTCAAAGCACGTAATCCCTTCTATCTCCCATAGTATACTTTCTCAACCACAGTTTGCTAAAAGTTCGTGACTTCTGACACTGAGTGTCTCTGGTGTCTCTCATCCATGGTAGGCCATGCATCTGAGGCGTGCTGAGCTCATTCTTTCTCTCAAACCTTGGCCAGTCTCTCATCTGCCAGTGCGATGGCACGCTGCGTGACACGTGTTTTTCAGCGTCTTCCTTCAATAGTCCAATGTGTCTGTAGAGCGCTCGGCTGAAAATGGTGAGTGAAATGTTTTTTAGAGTAGCCTGTATTGTTTAATTTAAGGCATTGTAATCAGTACGCTTATTAAGTAACTATAGATAACCATCAATAAATTCGTTGCTCAATGAAGCCTTCCACTCATTCGCTCATTGTCGGGCTTAGTTAGCCTGTTTCGAAAAATACGTGAGGTTTTTTCAGCTGTTGGGATCAACGAGTGAACAACTATCTGAGAAGCATCGGGACGTGGCAAATAAGTTGGTGAACCAGAGCGAGTGTCTTTTCGATTAATGTATGAAAATAATACAATTTAAGTTATATTTCTTACAGAATTATTATTCGATCACGTTCAGTTAACCTAGCCATTGATTATTCAGGCTATGTCGGTTATGAAAGCTTGACTTTCTCAAAAATTAATCCAAAAACTGTGGAGAATTATTGTATTCATTTAATTGGATGCTCGTTTCAAGTTGAGTTAACACGTCATTTTTTGAATAGAATCAAGCCTAAAGTGGAACACAAATATTTCGAATGTTTTACATGATTATAATTACAGTAATACTGAGACTCAAACGATAATATTTTAAACTTAACTCTCTCCATTTAAATGTTATTAACACGAGCTCCTCTTTCGTTTCCGCAATGCTTGAGAATTATCAAATGTTTCGAATATTCTGTAAAAAGTGATTCGCTCAATCTGTGATTTGTTGAATTACCTAACATCCTCTACGAAATATTTTAAATCTTTGTACGAACTCAGACCTTGATCCATTTGAACTCACAGGATGGGCGGGTTCGATCATTATTGAATACCCAATGCAATACGTGAATAATGATGTTTATTATGAAGTATTCATTTATCTTGAAGATGTTGAACACAAGAAAGACAAATTTTATATCATGAAATTTTTTTACACTTAATGATCAACACCCACTCCATCTGCTTCCAGATAATGCTAAAATACACTTAATATCTGCATTGAGCATCACCGCTGTGCGTAACTGAAGTAGCCATTCAACCACGATTTGTTCATGTACGCAATAAAAGTGTTTCAATTTGTAATTGCTGTCATAACATATTTCTCAGTTGCTCTTTTCTTATCAATGTCAGAGTGATCGAAATTTTTAAAGCGACACTATTGAAGAATACGCGCAGTTTACGTGAAACTGCTTCGGCAGATTTTGAAAGATGTTAGGCTCATTTAACCGGCGACTGTATAGCTCAAGTGCTGCGTCGCTCCTGAACTGTGCCTGAGCAATGTTATGATGCTGCGAACTTGAGAAGATAACCTGGCGTCAGTCCACTGCTAACAAATTTTGTTTTACGAAACAAGTCTGACCTACAAGTCTTGTAGATTTATTAGACGTCTAAGTTGGAATTAGAATCAAAGTTAATCAAAACGAATTTTTTAGCATTCGGAGGTCGCGTGACACTTAAAATCTCGTTCATGTGAAGACTATTGTCCAAGAATATTATTGTAAGTCAAGTAGGAGAAGTTCCTCCAAAGCCTCTACAGTGGAGTTTCGAGAGTAGTATTGTTTTACTTACTCAATCTAATTTTTTAAAGTCGAGAAGTAGTGAAGAAACAAGATTTCCGTTATCGATGCTTGTGTGCATGTGCTTCAGATGATTTTAAGGCAGCTGGAATTGTTATTTGTTTGTTAGGAAGTCATTGATTCTTAATAAAAAAATGAATTCAGTTTGAAATCGGAGCATACTTTTTATATATTTCTCAAATGCCTACATGTAATAGTATGTTGTTTATAAGTTACAGAGGCAGATTTTCATAATTTTTCATCGTAAAAATTCTGAATAGAGAATGGTTAATTAAGTCTAATGAGATGGTGTGATTTTGGCGCTGTGTATTTTAACACGTGTGCCGGGACACTTTCAATTCGTATAAATTATTTTTAAAGTAAGTGGCGATACAGGCATGAATATTTGAAGTTTTAGTAAGCAGTAAGAGGAATGAAGATATGTATGTCCTTCTGGTCGTTGAAGGCTTCAATTTAGATGTGGTTTATTAAGCTCGACTCCCCCCTGCGGTGCCGTGTGTGTAAGAGCAGACATCTCTCTGGCCTGTCTGAAGTGAAAGTTTTATTGTCATGTATGAATAATAATTATTCCTTCCCTTTTAAACTCATTTCTCTTATGGAAATCGATTAATAGAGTTTCATTTAGACTAATTCATGAAATGGAATTATTAAGTTGAGTAGACTTTATATTTTTGTACTGCGCCATTGCCTGTCGCCTAACCCACTGTTTGTCTCTTAAGAAAGTAGCTACTAATTTGCGTAATACTTGTAGTTTAAAATAATGGTTTCTGACTTTGTCGGAATAAAATACCAAGCAAAGCAGCTGAAGACCAAGACACTGACGCTCGAATTTGATCCAAAATGACATTGATGTGCCTACGAAATATAATGAAGTGTTTTTAAAAAAATAGCTTGAAAATCGTTTCAATGAAATCGTCTCTCTATATAATCTCTTTTCGTATAAAATTATTGCTCACCTTATTCTCCACATATATTGCCTAATAACTTCACTGTTAAGATTGATCGAGTGCGGCCCGCCCGTACCCGCAACCCTGTTGGCCACTGAGTAAATAATACGCTGCGTTTTTCGGCAGCTTGAGAGATGTCGCAATCTTGTTATACAACACTCAAAATCTTCCCTCTTAATTCCTTTTGTTCCTGCTGTCCTGTATCACTTTTTCTGTGTTTTGTTTAGTTTGTGTTTCTGCCTTATTATTGAAATAGAACCAGCTTAATCTGCATAGAAAAAAATGTTATGGATTCGCTGTTTACCTGGATTTGCCATCACTCGCAACAATACCTCCCTTTAATCCCTAGCGCGTAGCAATACCCTTTTTTGCGCGTAGCAAAATAATAATAATAATAATAGTGAGGGGTGTTGATACAATCAACATTAAAGCACGGATACGGGTCCTTTACTGCTCCCCTTATGCATTTCGTCTGCGATCGAAAGATCAATTTAGAAATTCATCATTAAAGGTAAGTCAATTGCAAAGCAAAGTTACTGAAACATTTAAATTAGGTCGTGGACATCTATCACACGAAGATAGTTCATTAATTCCTTGACGTCTAAGTGGCGTCCCAATACCGTCTCGACGGTAGGTTGTGGCGTTTGGCAAGCCTTTATACAATTTCTACTAATTGTTAGACTTTCACATTCTATGATTAGGTGTTTGACAGTTAGTGTTGAGTTGTTGCAAAACTCGCATATTGGTGCAATATCAGGTATCTCATTGTTCATCAGGTAGCCATGCGTCAAGAATGTGTGTCCTATTTTGAGTCGGTTAACTATTATTTCCTCTTTACGTGATATTTTACCTAATTCTAATTCCGCGCCTGGTGATGGCTGTATTTCTCTTAACTTGTCCCTGCAACTTTCCCACCTAGTTTTCCACTGGTCAATCATCTTTTGTTGTATTAATGGTTTCCAGTCTGAGTGGCAAATTAGAATGAATTCTTCGGGTCTTCGGGTAGCGTTCTTAGCTGCAGTATCTGCAGCATCGTGACCGCATGCGTAGCAAAACCATGAATGTAACTCATTTCTGATGCCTCATGAGAAGCATTTAATTTGCTGGTAAACATTTTTGGAACGATCAATTATGTTTCTCATCTGTGTGTGTGAGAGCTCTCATGTTTTCCAATTTTCTTGGCATACTTAGAAAAATCGATTAAAGTTCTCCGCTGATTGAATGTATCATTCTTTTGTACCTATCGAGAGCATATTTGAACTCAAAAATAGTGAAAGTTCAAAAATCAGTCGGGATGAAGTATTATCGCATGCTTCTCTCTAATTTAAATAAAAGTATAGAATTGTTCCAAGACATTGAATGGTAAATATTAGAAATAGCTTGATGCAATGTCATTCTGATCGAAAAACTGATGCACGTCTCCGCACTGGTATAGAAACGTAACACAGCGTCCTCACGCATGCACTCTCTCTACAGATGTGGCTGTGCCGTGATGTGGCCGTCTCGCCGTCCTGCGGCCTGATGTGGCCGTCTCGCCGTCCTGCGGCCTGATGTGGCCGTCTCGCCGTCCTGCGGCCTGATGTGGCCGTCTCGCCGTCCTGCGGCCTGATGTGGCCGTCTCGCCGTCCTGCGGCATGATGTGGCCGTCTCGCTGTCCTGCGGCCTGATGTGACCGTCCTGCGGCCTGATGTGGCCGTCTCGCTGTCCTGCGGCCTGATGTGGCCGTCTCGCTGTCCTGCGGCCTGATGTGGCCGTACCGCTGTCATGCGGCCTGATGTGGCCGTCTCGCTGTCCTGCGACCTGATGTGGCCGTCCTGCGGCCTGATGTGGCCGTCCTGCGGCCTGATTTGGCCGTCCTGCGGCCTAATGTGGTCGTCCTGCGGCCTGATGTGGCCGTATATGGTCGCCCCGCGGCCTGACGTGGCTGTCCCGCGGCCTGACGTGGTCGTCCCACAACCTGACGTGGTCGTCCCGCGACCTGACGTGGTCGTCCCGCGGCCTGACGTGGTCGTCTCGGGGCCTCACGTGGCCGTGCTCCTGCTGCCCTGGTGGTGGCCGTGCTCCTGCTGCCCTGGTGGTGGCCGCGCTCCTGCCTGCTGCCCTGGTGGTGGCCGTGCTCCTGCCTGCTGCCCTGGTGGTGGCCGTGCTCCTGCTGCCCTGGTGGTGGCCGTGCTCCTGCCTGCTGCCCTGGTGGTGGTCGTGCTCCTGCCGCCCTGGTGGTGGCTTTGCTCCTGCCTGCTGCCCTGGTGGTGGCCGTGCTCCTGCCTGCTGCCCTGGTGGTGGCCGTGCTCCTGCCTGCTGCCCAGGTGGTGGCCGTGCTGCTACCTGCTGCCCTTGTGGTGGCCGTGCTCCTGCTGCCCTGTTGGTGGCCGTTCTCCTGCCTGCTGCCCTGGTGGTGGCCGTACTCCTGCCTGCTGCCCTGGTGGTGGCCGTACTTCTGCCTACTGCCCTGGTGGTGGCCGTACTCCTGCCTGCTGCCCTGGTGGTGGCCGTGCTCCTGCCTGCTGCCCTGGTGGTGGCCGTGCTCCTGCTGCCCTGGTGGTGGCCGTTCTCCTGCCTGCTGCCCTGGTGGTGGCCGTGCTCCTGCCTTCTGCCCTGGTGGTGGCTGTTCTCCTGCCTGCTGCCCTGGTGGTGGCCGTGCTCCTGCCTGCTGCCCTGGTGGTGGCCGTGCTCCTGCTGCCCTGGTGGTGGCTGTTTTCCTGCCTGCTGCCCTGGTGGTGGCCGTTCTCCTGCCTGCTGCCCTGGTGGTAGCCGTGCTGCTACCTGCTGCCCTTGTGGTGGCCGTGCTACTGCTGCCCTGGTGGTGGCCGTTCTCCTGCCTGCTGCCCTGGTGTTGGCCGTGCTGCTGCCTGCCCCCCTGGTGATGGCCGTGCTGCTGCCTGCCGCCCTTGTGGTGGCCGTCCTGCTGCCTCCCGTCCTGGTGGCGGGCTGATGCTGCCTTCCGCCCTGGTGAGGGTCGTCCTGCTGCCTCCCGTCTTGGTGGTGGCCGTGCTGCCGCCTTCCGTCCTGGTGGTGGCCGTGCTGCTGCCTGCCGCCCTGGTGGTGGCCGTGCTGCTGCCTGTCGCCCTTGTGGTGGCCGTCCTGCTGCCTCCCGTCCTGGTGGTGGCCGTGCTGCTGCCTACCGCCCTAGTTGCGGGCTGATGCTGCCTTCCGCCTTGGTGGTGGCCGTGCTGCTGCCTTCCGCCCTGGTGGTGGCCGTCCTGCTGCCTGCCGCCCTGGTGGTGGCCGTGCTGCTGCCTGCCGCCCTGGTGGTGGCTGTGCTGCCGCCTTCCGTCCTGGTGGTGACCGTGCTGCTGCCTTCCGCCCTGGTGGTGGCCGTCCTGCTGCCTCCCTTCTTGGTGGTGGCCGTGCTGCTGCCTGCCGCCGTTGTGGTGGCCGTGCTGCTGCCTGCCGCCGTGGTGGTGGCGGCCGTGCTGCTGCCTGCCGCCCCGGTGGTGGCCGTCCTGCTGCCTCCCGTCTTGGTGGTGGCCGTGCTGCTGCTGCCTTCTGTCCTGGTGGTGGCCGTGCTGCTGCCTACCGCCCTGGTGGTGGCCGTGCTGCTGCCTGCCGCCCTTGTGGTGGCCGTCCTGCTGCCTCCCGTCCTGGTGGTGGCCGTGCTGCTGCCTGCCGCCCTAGTTGCGGGCTGATGCTGCCTTCCGCCCTGGTGGTGGCCGTGCTGCTGCCTGCCGCCCTGGTGGTGGCCGTGCTGCTGCCTGCCGCCCTTGTGGTGGCCGTCCTGCTGCCTCCCGTCCTGGTGGTGGCCGTGCTGCTGCCTGCCGCCCTAGTTGCGGGCTGATGCTGCCTTCCGCCCTGGTGGTGGCCGTGCTGCTGCCTTCCGCCCTGGTGGTGGCCGTCCTGCTGCCTGCCGCCCTGGTGGTGGCCGTCCTGCTGCCTCCCTTCTTGGCGGTGGCCGTGCTGCTGCCGGCGGCCGTGGTGGTGGCCGTGCTGCTGCCTGCCGCCGTGGTGGTGGCCGTGCTGCTGCCTGCCGCCCAGGTGGTGGCCGTCCTGCTGCCTCCCGTCCTGGTGGTGGCCGTGCTGCTGCCTGCCGCCCTGGTGGCGGGCTGATGCTGCTTTCCGCCCTGGTGGTGGCCGTGCTGCTGCCTTCCGCCCTGGTTGTGGCCGTGCTGCTGCCTTCCACCCTAGTGGTGGCCGTCCTGCTTCCTGCCGCGCTGGTGGTGGCCGTGCTGCTGCCTGCCGACCTGCTGCCTTCCGCCCTGGTGATGGCCCTGCTGCTGCCTTCCGTCCTGGTGGTGGCCGTGCTGCTGCCTGCCGCCCTGGTCGTGGCCGTGCTGCTGCCTGCCGCCCTGGTGGCGGGCTGATGCTGCTTTCCGCCCTGGTGGTGGCCGTGCTGCTGCCTTCCGCCCTGGTGGGGGCCGTCCTGCTGCCTCCCGTCTTGGTGGTGGCCGTGCTGCTGCTGCCTTCTGTCCTGGTGGTGGCCGTGCTGCTGCCTGCCCCCCTGGTGATGGCCGTGCTGCTGCCTGCCGCCCTTGTGGTGGCCGTCCTGCTGCCTCCCGTCCTGGTGGTGGCCGTGCTTCTGCCTGCCGCCCTGGTTGCTGGCTGATGCTGCCTCCCGTCTTGGTGGTGGCCGTGCTGCTGCCTGCCGCCCTGGTTGCGGGCTGATGCTGCCTTCCGCCCTGGTGGGGGTCGTCCTGCTGCCTCCCGTCATGGTGGTGGCCGTGCTGCTGCTGCCTTCTGTCCTGGTGGTGGCCGTGCTGCTGCCTGCCGCCCTGGTGGTGGCCGTGCTGCTGCCTGCCGCCCTTGTGGTGGCCGTCCTGCTGCTTCCCGTCCTGGTGGTGGCCGTGCTGCTGCCTACCGCCCTAGTTGCGGGCTGATGCTGCCTTCCGCCTTGGTGGTGGCCGTGCTGCTGCCTTCCGCCCTGGTGGTGGCCGTCCTGCTGCCTGCCGCCCTGGTGGTGGCCGTGCTGCTGCCTGCCGCCCTGGTGGTGGCCGTCCTGCTGCCTCCCGTCCTGGTGGTGGCCGTGCTGCTGCCTGCCGCCCTGGTGGCGGGCTGATGCTGCTTTCCGCCCTGGTGGTGGCCGTGCTGCTGCCTTCCGCCCTGTTGGTGGCCGTGCTGCTGCCTGCCGCCCTTGTGGTGACCGTCCTGCTGCCTCCCGTCCTGGTGGTGGCCGTGCTGTTGCCTGCCGCCCTAGTTGCGGGCTGATGCTGCCTTCCGCCCTGGTGGTGGCCGTGCTGCTGCCTGCCGCCCTGGTGGTGGCCGTGCTGCTGCCTGCCGCCCTTGTGGTGGCCGTCCTGCTGCCTCCCGTCCTGGTGGTGGCCGTGCTGCTGCCTGCCGCCCTAGTTGCGGGCTGATGCTGCCTTCCGCCCTGGTGGTGGCCGTGCTGCTGCCTTCCGCCCTGGTGGTGGCCGTCCTGCTGCCTGCCGCCCTGGTGGTGGCCGTCCTGCTGCCTCCCTTCTTGGCGGTGGCCGTGCTGCTGCCGGCCGCCGTGGTGGTGGCCGTGCTGCTGCCTGCCGCCGTGGTGGTGGCCGTGCTGCTGCCTGCCGCCCAGGTGGTGGCCGTCCTGCTGCCTCCCGTCCTGGTGGTGGCCGTGCTGCTGCCTGCCGCCCTGGTGGCGGGCTGATGCTGCTTTCCGCCCTGGTGGTGGCCGTGCTGCTGCCTTCCGCCCTGGTGGTGGCCGTGCTGCTGCCTTCCACCCTAGTGGTGGCCGTCTTGCTTCCTGCCGCGCTGGTGGTGGCCGTGCTGCTGCCTGCCGACCTGCTGCCTTCCGCCCTGGTGATGGCCCTGCTGCTGCCTTCCGTCCTGGTGGTGGCCGTGCTGCTGCCTGCCGCCCTGGTCGTGGCCGTGCTGCTGCCTGCCGCCCTGGTGGCGGGCTGATGCTGCTTTCCGCCCTGGTGGTGGCCGTGCTGCTGCCTTCCGCCCTGGTGGTGGCCGTCCTGCTGCCTCCCGTCTTGGTGGTGGCCGTGCTGCTGCTGCCTTCTGTCCTGGTGGTGGCCGTGCTGCTGCCTGCCCCCCTGGTGATGGCCGTGCTGCTGCCTGCCGCCCTTGTGGTGGCCGTCCTGCTGCCTCCCGTCCTGGTGGTGGCCGTGCTTCTGCCTGCCGCCCTGGTTGCGGGCTGATGCTGCCTCCCGTCTTGGTGGTGGCCGTGCTGCTGCCTGCCGCCCTGGTTGCGGGCTGATGCTGCCTTCCGCCCTGGTGGGGGTCGTCCTGCTGCCTCCCGTCATGGTGGTGGCCGTGCTGCTGCTGCCTTCTGTCCTGGTGGTGGCCGTGCTGCTGCCTGCCGCCCTGGTGGTGGCCGTGCTGCTGCCTGCCGCCCTTGTGGTGGCCGTCCTGCTGCTTCCCGTCCTGGTGGTGGCCGTGCTGCTGCCTACCGCCCTAGTTGCGGGCTGATGCTGCCTTCCGCCTTGGTGGTGGCCGTGCTGCTGCCTTCCGCCCTGGTGGTGGCCGTCCTGCTGTCTGCCGCCCTGGTGGTGGCCGTGCTGCTGCCTGCCGCCCTGGTGGTGGCCGTCCTGCTGCCTCCCGTCCTGGTGGTGGCCGTGCTGCTGCCTGCCGCCCTGGTGGCGGGCTGATGCTGCTTTCCGCCCTGGTGGTGGCCGTGCTGCTGCCTTCCGCCCTGGGGGTGGCCGTGCTGCTGCCTTCCGCCCTAGTGGTGGCCGTCCTGCTTCCTGCCGCGCTGGTGGTGGCCGTGCTGCTGCCTGCCGACCTGCTGCCTTCCGCCCTGGTGATGGCCCTGCTGCTGCTTTCCGCCCCGGTGGTGGCCGTCCTGCTGCCTGCCGCCCTGGTAGTGGCCGTCCTGGTGGTGGCCTTGCTGCTGCCTGCCGCCCTGGTGGCGTTCTGATGCTGTAGTGGCGGTGGCCAGATGTTATCGTGGCTGCTGACGCCACCGTTGTTTTTATTATCCCATACAAAGTTAACTAAAAGAAATACTTGATTTTTTTTCAAATAAAATTAGCATAATAGGAATCGACCCTGCATTTCCAACACCCAGAAATAGCAGTTATTGGCTATTAAGAAAATTTTGATTAGTGAGGAAATTTACAGAGGGGTAGAAACTAGTTAATTATTGGACGAATGCGTTGACATTGATA
The DNA here is from genome assembly GCA_030386875.1 of Morinoia aosen. Classification (NCBI taxonomy): domain Eukaryota; kingdom Metazoa; phylum Arthropoda; class Malacostraca; order Amphipoda; family Talitridae; genus Morinoia; species Morinoia aosen. The sequence goes on from CM059576.1 coordinate 5,715,565, forward strand.
AAACCATGTCTGTTATGTGCGAAACCAATCATTAAGAGGAAAGCAGGGAAATATGAATTTCCGTTGTTGCGCTGATCATCGGTAAACAATTCATATAAATGCAAGTTAAATGGAAATGATACCCCTGCAATATTGAAAACACCCATCAGTGAGTGTGTGATAGGTACGTTTACGGTAATAAAAGTGAAAGGGGATTGCGCGGTATGTCTTAAACTGAAGTTTACGAGCTAAAAAACGTTATTGAGTACGAGAGTCTTGTACGGCAACTGTCGTGAACTAAGTTTATTTGTATTATTGTTCCAAGTGTTCCTAAACAGTTCAATCCAAGTGTATCGGAACGAATTTTCCATTGTGTTCCGGAACGTTTTTTCAGAGTATCCCAAAACTATTTATTCCATGTGTTTCGGACGGAACGGAACGTTCCCGGCGCTACGGAACGGATCGTTCCGGGTGCTACGGAACAGATCGTTCCGGGCAATACAGAATGGAACGTTCCGGGCGCCACGGAACGGAATGTTCCGGGCACTACGGAACGGAACGTTCCCGGCGCTTCCGTTCCGGGCACTACGGAACGGAACGTTCCGGGCACTACGGAACGGAATGTTCCGGGCACTACGCAACGGAACGTTCCGAGCACTACAGAACTATAATAGGCTCCTGGGTAAAAATGTTGAAGTGGTGTTTATGGAACTCAATTATTGTACGGTTTCATTATTGTTTACTGGGTCAAACTGTTTCCGCGTGTTACATCATGGCTAGGTTTGTAAGAGTTCCGGGCAACACGAAACGGAACGTTCCGGGCACTACAGAACGGAACGTTCCGGGCACTACGGAACGGAACGTTCCGGGCACTACGGAAAGTAACGTTCCGGGCACTACGGAACGTTCCGGGCACCACGGAACGGAACGTTCCGGGCACTACGGAACGGAACGTTCCGGGCGCTACGGAACGGAACGTTCTGGGCACTAAGCAACGGAACGTTCCGAGCACTGCGGAACTATAATAGGCTCCTGGGAAGAAATGTTCACGTGGTGTTTATGGAGCTCAATTATTGTAGGGTTTCATTACTGTTTACTGGGTCAAACTGTTTCCGCGTGTTCCATCATCACTTACGATAATTCGAAGCTAGGTTTGTAAGAGTTGTTCCGGGCAACACGGAAAGGAACGTTCCGGGCACTACGGAACGGAACGTTCCGGGCGCTACGGAACGGAACGTTCCGGGCACTACGGAACGGAATGTTCCGGGCACTACGGAACGTTCCGGGCACTACGGAACGGAACGTTCCAGGCACTACGGAACGTTCCGGGCACCACGGAACGGAACGTTCCGGGCGCTACGGAACGGAACGTTCCAGGCACTACGGAACGGAACGTTCCGGGCACTACGGAACGGAACGTTCCAGGCACTACGGAACGGAACGTTCCGGGCACTACGGAACGTTCTGGGCACTAAGCAACGGAAAGTTCCGAGCACTGCAGAACTATAATAGGATACTGGGAAGAAATGTTCACGTGGTGTTTATGGAGCTCAATTATTGTACGGTTTCATTACTGTTTACTGGGTCAAACTGTTTCCGCGTGTTCCATCATCACTTACGATAATTCGAGGCTAGGTTTGTTAGAGTTGTTCCGGGCAACACGGAACGGAACGTTCCGGGCACTACGGAACGGAACGTTCCGGGCATCACGGAACGGAACGTTCCGGGCATCACGGAACGGAACGTTCCGGGCATCACGGAACGGAACGTTCTGGGCATCACGGAACGGAACGTTCCGGGCGCTAGGGAACGGAATGTTCCGGATTTTAGGGCTATTAATATCAGTTCCACGGAACGTTCCGTTCCGGGCGTTCCATCGTTCCGTACTTTAGGGATTGCCTGTTACCTAACTTGTCATCTCTTTATATTGTGAAGCATTCATGTGAAAACTATAAACTTGTTGTGCGATCGTCCACTTTTGTTCAAATAAAGTGCTTATTGATTAATGACCGATGTGTTAAGATTGTTGGATACGGATGTACATTCATATATATAACTTTTGTGCTTCCTTAAAAAGACACTTTGAACATTGGCCGAAACAAGCGATTCATGTATTATTGCCTGGCGTCAAGGATTACGAAGTTTATGTCATGTACATATGAACTATCAAAGGTGTTTTCACCTCACAATGAAAATGCATCGTCCATGAAATTGCGCTGTCTCTTATAGCTATCATTACATGTATTATCGAATGTAGATTGGGCAAGATTAGGAGCACATTGCCCTCAATCATTCCCTTCGACTAGTGACACGAGTTTACAATATTCGTGTGCGTATATCATAAATGTGTTCTTTCTAAACGTGTTACTCGACTAGAGACTTATTTTCTTCCCTGTCGATGCAACGGAAACCTTTCTTGTTTGTGAACTTATTTCCCAGCCTACTGTTCCCGTGCACCTTGTGCGTAGATTCCGCGTTCCCTCAACCTCATACCAAATGGTGCCTTCTTCTTCCCTCTCTTGGAACATCTTTGTCGTGGTTAAGGGAGGCTAAAACTTTTCTATAAAATGATAACAATTGAGTCATGAAATGTCATTATGCTATGTTGTTCCCATGACTATGCCTCGTGACCACTCTTATCGCCCTTCCGTCATTAGAATATCATGTCTAGTGCTAGAATTATTCAGTTGCCTCTTATGTCTCACTCAGCTACTTCTCATATACCTTCCTTCCTTGTTATGTAGTACCGGCGCGCCGTTTTAGAGAACCCATCTAAGATCCTTCGCAAATTACCCTGACAAAAAGGGTAATTTCTAAACTATAAAACGTACAATCTTGAAATTAGTACCAAATTGATGCTCGTGATGAGTAGAACATTTTTATGTATTTAAATAATTTTTTACGCCCTTGTGGGCGGCAGGAAGCGTGGCTCTCGTGACCCCTTAGAAGTCGGCCGATTTTCTCGATTAACCTCATTTTCCGCCATCATTTATTCCTAAGCTATTGCACCTAAAAACTTGAAATTGGTTTCATTTTAAACATCAATTCCTTTTGCAACGGAGAGTGTATAATAAAACTCTCAAACGTTTCTTGACGAGGCATGGATGGAAGTTTTCCTACGCTCGCAATGGTCGGCCGATTTTCTCGATTAACCTCATTTTCCGCCATCATTTATTTCTAAACTATTGCACCTAAAAATTTGAAATTTGTTTCATTTTAAACATCAATTCATTTTGCAAGGGAGAGTGTATAATAAAACTCTCAAACGTTTCTTGACGAGGCATGGATGGAAGTTTTCATACGCTCGCAATGGTCGGCCGATTTTCTCGATTAACCTCATTTTCCGCCAGCATTTATTCCTAAACTATTGCACCTAAAAACTTGAAATTGGTTTCATTTTAAACATCAATTCCTTCTGCAAGGGGGAGTGTATAATAAAACTCTCAAACGTTTCTTGGCGAGGCATGGATGGAAGTTTTCATACGCTCGCAATGGTCGGCCGATTTTCTCGATTAACCTCATTTTCCGCCATCATTTATTCCTAAACTATTGCACCTAAAAACTTGAAATTGGTTTCATTTTAAACATCAATTCATTTTGTAACGGAGAGTGTATAATAAAACTGTCATACGCTCCCTGGGGGATGACAGAGAGCAAGGTTTCTCCACCTTCTCCTAGCCCGATAATCCGCGCTCGCAAATGCCGCGCTCACCTAAGTTATGACGTGCTGTTCGAATGCTGGTCCATAGCCATGTCTTTCTAGGCACACTCAACCAACATCGTGCCTCTTCGAATCCCGGAGGTGACAAATTTTTTTCTCAGTTGAGAATGATCATTTTCATGTTTTGCTTACTCATGTAGACTTTTGTGAGGCAATATTATAAGTAGAGCTGTGCTAATGCATAACTTGCATATATGCACTCAAAGAGATATGCAGAATGTTTTATGCAATGCAAAAAATTTTCTTGTGCATATGCAAAACACATATGCGATTACGCATATACACTACAACAGGTGTAAAAGTGCTTTACGCATATGCACAATATCATTGAATATATCCTGTAAGACGTGTGGTGCAATTTGATTGTCCTGTTTTTAAGGGAACACTGAAAATTTGTTCATTAATCCAGAAATTTTGTACAATTATGGGACCTCTCGCATACATACTCAGTTGCAAGCAACATCACAAGTTACACCCGGTGCACTGTCGTCAATACCTGATCCCCAGGTTACCTTCTTGACCTGTTCTTCAGTTGTTAAATATGGTTCATCAATAAAATACAATAGAGGTTTTCGAACTGAAAGAATTTTATAGCTTGATAGTTTTGTACATCTAGTGATAGTTTTCTTGTTCTCTTCTACACATAGGTCTAACTATACTTACAAAAGTCTTCAAGTGAAAAGACAACTGTGAAATTAGTATCAATTTCCGATACATACGCTATAGTGAAGTAATAATCAATACCTCTGTTGTGCTCTGCCTGTTCAGTAACAAATGAGGAGGAACTCAACAAATCAACTTTCGGTGCTCTCATCACCAACTTCCCTTCCCTCAAGGTGTCACGGGTTCAAATCCCATCGCTGCGCATGACTTTTTGCATGGCTATCTATCGTTATCACATGCTTTAAGCCCTGTTTGACTCTGGAATCCAGTGAATATTTTCATGTTTCTAATATTTTCATGTTTCAGTGAATATTTTCTTGTTTCTTCACTATCAGCAAATGCATGATATTTTAAATATTGAAGACTATCGTAAAGAATCATTACTTTACGGTTCAATATTTGAAATATCGCACAAGTTCCAACTAACTTAAGTCCTTCATTCAGCAGTCGCAGATTGCTTGCATATAAATGAGAGTACAGCACGCATGCAGGAAAGTCGGCCAATAAGTTTCATTTTCCACTGAGTCGAATTTCTAAACTATCGCACCTTCGAACTTCAAATAGCACTGGTCATCGACGACGAAATTAAAATTTCTTCCTTCCTTCAACATCCGAGACGAGTTGATCGCGTGTCCGTTTTCATATCTGCCGCTCGTTTTCCGAAGGTCGTCGTTGTAAATGTTTAAAATCCAGTTTTCTTATCGTGTTGTGAGTAGGCTTTATTTCTAACCCCACTATATGGGCAAGCTAGCAGAAATCAGCTGGCCGTAATAGTGAGGCTAAAATTTGGGCCGCACTCAGCCTTTATTATCTCAAACAAAGTAGATTCATTCCATGCTTAAGAATAGAAAGTTGCAGTTGTCTACGGTTCCTCAGATCCTGCTACGTAAACATGTTTGTATACGAATTACGCCTCATTTATTATGTGCCAGTATTTTATGAAATCATACAATCTTTCTAAAACAATTATATCACAAAACGCTACTACAATACTTAGAAACAAGGTTAGCCAAAAATGAGCTATACTAAACGTCGCACATCAAGAAACAAGCATTTTCCGCCAACATTTATTCCTAAACTATTGCACCTAAAAATTTTAAATGAGTTTCATTTTAAACATCAATTCATTTTTCAACGGCGAGTGTATAATAAAGCTCTCATACTTTTCCTGGGATGATGACAGAGAGCAAGGTTCTCCTACCCCCATAAACCGCGCATGCTATGGACTGAACAACTGCATTTTCATTTGTCTCCCCTCTTTCTGATATTTTTTATACCTCTCTCGTTTCGTTTTCTTCGAAACCCAGGAAGTACTGTTTTAAATGTCAGTCAATTGCTGTGTTTCATAATCAGAGAGTCATTATCCTTGTTTCTGCCTTTGATTTTGCTTTCTCTACTTCTATTGGCCGAACCTATACGCTACTTGATTATGCCTATTACGAACTCATCTAATTACTTTGGCGATACAATGAGTCACATACTTATCTTTTCTGCGTCCAAAATACGAAAACACTTTTGGATCAAGTGTGCACAGTTTTCTTCCCATTTTTCATTTTTATTTCCCTATCTTCCTCATAAAATGCTCTTGTTAGTCGTGTCGGACAACTTCCGTTTTCTCACGCTGTGGAGTTTATTATCAAAACTCTATTTTCGGTAGTTAATTTTTCGCTCTGTTCCATCTATGGTGCAAATGTTATGGTTTCCATTGTACAACAATCCTCATTTCCCTATCTCGAGTGAACTTTTTTGTGCCAGTATTATCAGCGCACTTTGTGATTTTTTTTATATTTGTCTTATGATAAAACATGTTATTCACCTCGAGATCGTTATTTTGGTGAACTAATAGATACTTAAGAACGAAAAAAAAATCATTCTGAATGTCGACCTCATAATCTTAGACGCTATACAGGCAGACAGAGGTTAGAGATAACAATGAAGAAGGGCAGCGTTTACTGGTAGGATGCTGTACAGGTGGGGACGCGAACCAAATGCGCGGGCCCTGAAGAGCTCACCGCTTATAAGACCTCTGAGGTGCACGGGGGAAGAGGGCATGGATGGCGCTTGGCGCACATACCTCCCCCCTTTACCCGGATAGGTATTCAATTATAATCCAAAAAAAAAATAATATTCGGGCGGATAACAACAAAAATTTTAATTTCAAACACAAAATCCGCCTCACATGCTCAAAGGTAAATCTATTAACTAAACAATTAAATTTGATCAAACCCAGTAAATGATACCTCGCAATTAAAGGTGTAATGTCGCACAATATTTCAATACCGCAACAATTATGTAAATGACAAGCAATTTCGACATCAGGTAATCACATGCATAATTTCAGAACCGTCAAAAACAAAATTCCTTCACTGAAATCATCACCAAATTAATTGACCATCGCCACTTGACGTTAACAAAGTCGCGCATAACACAAATATTATTATTAAAAAACAAAATAAACTTAGGGATTATAGGGGTTATAGATTAACTGCAACGTGAAACACGAGTTCACCGGCAAGGCAATTTCGGAAAATTTTATAAGAATCAAAACTATCACCTCGTAGGTAATGAAAAATAATTCAGAAAGGATGATTAAATTAGCTGAAAATCAAATTAAAGCATCATTAAAGTTTTCACCAAAAAGAAAAATTCAAAACCTCGTCTGCGTTACCGTAGACTTAGAAATAGAAGTTAGATAATGTTATTGTTATCATACGCCTATGTTATTGTTATTGATTTATATAATATTAAAGCCAAACATCGCTCCAATTAGAACAGAACTTTTCCACTATTAGTAAAAGAATAATCGAAATAAACAGAGTGCCGTAGACTCGTAAGACTTAATTCTATCGATACATAAGGATATAGAATGTGGAGTAAGATATAAGAAAACATGTAGTAAAATCAAACACACGCTAGTTTAAAACATCAAGTATGAATATGGAAATTCGGTAAACCGTTTCAAATTATCGTAATCCAATAGTAATAAAATGTAAACAAAGTACATAATTTTGAACGACTGAATTTATAATTACCTACTTCAAGTTTCTAAATATACTTAAACCACGTTGGCAACACCACGAACATGGTAAAGTAACATTGTAGAACATAGGCACTCTTTTTCAAGTTGGGTTATTTTGTATTTAAATTCAATGGTTCACCGTATCAATGGTTCACCGTTCAAAGTCAATGGTTCACCGTATCAATGGTTCACCGTTCACGAAGGTGAATTCGCAAAACCTTGTGCATGAAAAATAAAAAGAAATTTCAAATAAGTCCAAAAACTACATTAATAACGAAATAATAACTAAACAAAATTAAAGCAAATCCATTATTTAAATTCCGCACAACTAAAAATGTTAACACCATCGTTTTCTCCAAACATGTTGCACTCGCTCGATCGCATAGTGAGCGTAAAACACATACAGCACTAGCATGATTAAATAGTTATTACATAGCGAGAACTAGATTAAATAGTGATTATATAGCTTATACGATTATAAAACATCTAAACGGATTAAGCACATTAAAACGCATAAACCCTTAAACGCATAAAACTTTTCAACATGTTTCTTATTACATTTTACCCTCCAATTTTCACGGAGTTAAGCGCATCCAAACAAAAGCATAATTCTTGCATAATTTTCAACAACGCTTTCCCATCTTCAGTCCGAATTTTAGTCGCATTTTCAAATACAAATAAACTCGGTTTTCAACGAGCGCATAAATTTTTCCAGTAATATTTTCCAGCTCCTTTTTCCAATATTTCAATTTCAATTTTCTCATAATTTTTTTTATTATTTCCAATTTCAATTTCCAATTCTGAAACTCTACTGTCGTCAAAGTTTATGTGTTTTTTGGTTTTTGAGAACAAAGTCGCTGAGGCACCACGCCGTCTGAGCGGAGCACGGCTCAACCACGTGTACTCGCCACGTGCTTAACACGCGGTACCTGCCCGTACCCGCTGTCACTCGCACAGCACGCGAAGCTGAAATGAAACGAAAACAAAGAAACAATTAGCATGGCCCGATTTCAACAACATGAGTTAACAAACAATTAAAAATATAAAGAAATTAAAATTCAAACAGGTAAATAATACTAAGTACGAATCTCATTAATTGAGTTAACAGTCTACTCATGAATCAATTGTTAAAGCATAAGTTTAGGCAAAGTCCATTCACCTCCCATTAATCTAAAGTATTTACCTATAAATTGAGAACTACATTTTTGAGTCTCGTTCGGGAAATTTCCAGCCACGTGAGTGCTGATTTCAAATCGATTTCAAGTTTAATTTAATTTTGCTGAGACAGCAAAAGTGCACCGCCGCATCGACTCGTCAGCCAAGTCAGCGCATGCCTCTCGCCGGCAACGAGCTATTTTTAGCTGCGAACTAATCAAAAATCCACAGGCGTGAGCAAGGAAAAACAAAAAAAATAGAACAAATTTCATAAACAGCAAATTCCTCACAAGCACGTATTCACCGAATAAAACCTCGAATTTAAAAACATAACCAGAAAGGTTACTTCAGTTCAAAGAGATTCACCATGCTGCTTTTTGCAAACGAACACTACAATGCAAAATTAGAAGCAAATAGATTATAAGCAAAACGTTTACGAGAATACAATGAAACAAGCAAAAGCACTGAAAATACTTGGTATATACATAAGAAACATACGTAAGAACGTACTTCAAAAATCAAATCAAAATCAATTTTCACGTTAAATGCTTGACAATCACTTTTAATCTTTCAATCAGTTGTGAATTGTCAATTGGACAATTTTGGTATTCAAGAAAATAAATTGCATCCTTTTAGAATTAAAACATTTTAAATTTCATTTCAATAACACGATTGAATACATAAGGTACTTTTTACGGTAAAAACACGATTTGTTGTCAAGGTAAAAAATCAATATTGACGTTAAACACTCTGAATTTTAATCGTTCAAACCGTTGTTAATTATCCCGTAGAACTTTGGGAGACTTGACGATAAATTTTACATTCATTTAAGGTCTGGTTAATTTCAAATGCATTAATTTATTTATTTTAATTTCAAATTTAATTATTATGAAATTCGAGTAGGCTTGCAAAATGACTGTATGACGTACTAGATTGTTTATACGTGCTCAATAAACATTAAAAACAGCCACTCTCGTTAAACAAATAGCTAAGAAATAAATCAAATTTTATTACTTTTAATTAGTCTCAACAATTTCATAATTGGTCTCCTTAATTTCTCCAAAACACATCTTATTCGTGACTATTTACCAGTCATATTCATATCAGCTGTCAACTGTTGCCAGACAAAGCCACAGGAAATAAAGCCAACAAAGCGCTCACGGCCTTGCTTGAGTTCAATGCCTTGTGCAGCCTGTGCTGAGCACAGCTCTCGGCCTTGCGCCGGCGTACAAAAAAAAACATCTGCCTCTGCATCAAGCAAAAAAACATCACACTCACTCGTGTGCGCTGCAGTGCAGCTGCACTGGTAACTTTACTCGATACTCTTTACCAGTGATACTTGATACTCGATACTCGTTACTCTTTAACTTATTACCAGACCACCACGTGTGGTTAATTAACGGGCATCTATCGCCTCTCATTATTATTCGCCAGTACAATGACAACCGCAATCTACAATGCTTAACTCTGACCGTCATGGTATCAATGGTATTATTTCCACCACATGAAATTATGAACTAAAATCAGAGTCCCAATGAAGATCAACGGTAACAGCTTCTGCAAAAGCTTATTCACCCAATTGTCTGCGCGAATTACTCAACAGTATTACTCGACCTCGCTGGTAAATGTACCTGGTAACCTTAAACCATTTTACCAGATATATCCACAGACTTGTCGGTATCTTTACCAAGCGCTGCAACGCTTTATTTATTCTCTCACGGACATTCACTCTGCCGCGGTATCTTCTCTTTTTGCTCTATTTTTCTCACATTTTTCTCACATATTTCTTCTTTCGTACTCAGAGCAATAACATCAGGAATGTATCATCTGAACATCCATTATTACTTACTTCACTTGAAAGAGTATCTTCCAACTTTAATATATTTTTAATTCTCGAAATCACATTGCATTTCTCAGTACATATTTCATCACTATTACATCATTTCAATGCATTGTACTACTTTTACATCATCTTTTAACTAATTCCTGTCATCTTAATACAGCGAATTGTTCTTTCAATAATTGATCCTTTGATCAGTAGTACTTCCTCGAAATCAAAATGCAATGATTCTCTTGCAAACAATTTTCCTCTTACTCTCTAACTGCTTGAACGTTGAGTTTTACAAAGGTCTTCAGCATTACCTTTGGGCAAATTGGAAACGCACCTCCCCCTGCAGCATCCCATCAGACGCAACCAGCAAAAAAAACTCAAATATGATCTTTAAAAATGACACAATAAATGTCCAAAAAATAGTCACCCCAAAAATGACCTTTCTGCCCGCAAACAAACAGGGATACTTTACTTTTAAAGAGCATTTTGCAACTGACCGCCTCGCTCAAATTACAGGGAGCATTACATGACCTAACTGTTGCACTGGCTACAGGAGGCATTTAAGGATACTTATGTCTCTTTCGCCAACATCTCATCGCTAGAAAAATATTCGTGGCAGTCATTGTACTCACTACAGGAGCGCTGGTTACCGAAATTTCAGGCATAGTTACGTTGCTAGTTCGATTTCTAGGTATTACACAAATAACAATTACTGCTCAACTGAGCTTACGATTGCTCAAAAGCAAATTTTTACAACAGTTACTAAATCAATACAAATTTAGTTAATTCACTTATAACAACACTCCAAGAAAATAGCGCCACTCACTTTAAAAAACAGCTCTCATAGCATCTTAAAAACAGCTCATGTCTAGGGGTCATTGAACACACTGCTTGCACTCTGCAAATGCAAAAAAACTGCCTGGCAAAAACTCTACTTCTGCTGACGAGCGCTTTTACGCGGCTCGGCCGATGAATGTATGAAGGGAGGCGCACTGCACGCTGTCTGCCTCACGCTCAATAAATATCTAGGCTGCAACGGAACTGTAACAATTATAAATATTTATTGTTGCTGCGTTACTTATCTTAAATTGTAGTTTTAGTTGTCGTTGTTGTCGAACGATGTCGCGGTCTCTGCAGTCGTTGGAAGCGATGCACCGTTACTGCTTCGTCCGTAGCACGAAAATAACGTAGCTGTAGTCGGTTGACACACCTCGTAGATGTAGTTTAAGATCTGTAGCCGCCCTCTCGCAGATCTCTGAAGCTCTCTGTAGACGCTGTCCTTATTCTCGATTTCTTGTTGCTCTGACTGTCTCTTCAGATTCTTCTTAGAAGTTATAATTCTTGTCGTCACCAGACGATCTTCTCGGTAGTTCTCTTAATTTCTCTGTAGTTATCAGTAATCTCCTCCGCCGTGTTGATTTGCTGAAGTCACTGGATCTTCTTCTCAAACTTCTGTACTTCTCAAACTTCATCTTCTCAAACTTCTGTACGTCGAATACTATATCTACTTGACTTCCCAAATATATCTTCACGAATTCGTGGGTCCGTCAACTCTCTGGCCACCAAATATACAGGCAGACAGAGGTTAGAGATAACAATGAAGAAGGGCAGCGTTTACTGGTAGGATGCTGTACAGGTGGGGACGCGAACCAAATGCGCGGGCCCTGAAGAGCTCACCGCTTATAAGACCTCTGAGGTGCACGGGGGAAGAGGGCATGGATGGCGCTTGGCGCACAACGCAAAATAATTTAAATCTGTCCAACCTACTCTTAACATTCAATCCTCCAATCACCAGTTCCTGTGTTGGTTTGCTCATATTCCAATACAAGTGCGCCCTAACGAGAGTGTTTTACACGTATGCGTTACGAGGATTATGTTTTTTAGTTACTTATATTTATTACCTAGTTATTATATAATATAATTATATAAATTACTGAGTGCTAGTGTGCTCTGAGCCCACACTAGCACTGAACTTTCAAATGAAAACATATATATAAATTTCCTCTGCGTAAATTACCGGCTAGCCCATTTTTGAGATCCGATCTAAGACTCTTTGAAAGAACCTATGAAAAAACAGGACAAATAGAGTAATTTCTAAATTATAAGACGTACAATCTTGAAATTGGTGCCAAATTAATTCTCGTGGCGAAAACAACAGTTTTACGTACTTAAAAATATTTTTGACGCCCCCGTGTGGGGCAGGAAGCGACGCTCTCGTAGCCCCTCAATGGTCGGTCAATTTTTTCGATTAACCTCGTTTTGTGCCAACATTAATTTCTAAACTATTGCACTTACAAGACAAATTAACCAAGTGAAATTATCGTTATCAAAATTAGGAATGAGGGGCAAACATGCTCAAACGAAATCATACGTCAATATGCACCTTTTTTACTTAAAATGAATCCAAGTCAAGTTCCATTGAACTCCAGTCAAGTTGAATTTAATTGAAGTCAAGTTCAAATTAATCCAACCTTAAGTTGAGTTCAGAATTGACATAGTCGCTCTTTAATTTCAGCCTCTTTTGTGTTATATATGTACCTATTGGATGTGATGAGCAAGACAATCGGTTTTCTTATCAGGAAGGAATTCATAAAATTTCCAACGGCAATGAAATTTAAAGAAAAGCTGTCTCAAAATGTACCAAGTATCCTGCATCAAGAGGCAGATCGAGTGTGATTCATACATTTGAGCGACGTGATAATTACAAGTAAATTATAAAAACTTCGAATCAAACTAGGCCTACTCATTACAGTTGTTCAAAATTTTCACTTTAATGACAGAATGCATCCATTCAAAAATTTTTGTTCAAAAGGTAACTTCTTGTTACGCATAGTAATATCGAGGATTTATTTATACTTAAAGTTTATTTTTGTTTAAATAGAGATTTATATGCGTGAAATTCAACTTTTTTCACCCATTAGGCTTTGACTTGCACTAATTTGAACTTGTTATGGATTAAAATGAATTAGACTTGGATTAATTTGAACTTGACTTGAATTAAATCGAACTCGACTTAGGTTAACTTGAACTTGACCTGGATTAATTTGGAGTGAAAAAGGTGTATTTGTTACATTCCACATATGCGATTACATCAAACGCGATAACAATTTTTTTATAATGATGTTCAATGTAGTCGTACTAAAGGCGACACTGAAGGGCAGACAGGTTGGGCAATGGCTAATGGCAATATTTGTAATCATTGTATGATGTTTGCATCAGGGGAGTTACGCTGACTCTGCTGAAGCCCTAAAATTGTTTAGGTGTTTCTCCGTCTCGCACAGCGGTCTCACGCATCGGGATAACATTCGGGGTATAGTGTCGTTACGGCTGCTCTAGTGTCTGGTTCAACTTGAAAGTTGCACGTGGAAAAGACTTCCGATGTTTGAGTTTATGTTGAAATTTATGAGAACTATAATATTGTCTGAGTAATTTAGGAACACAAAAAGACAATCTCGTAAAGTGAAACACTTGAAATGGAACGTGAAATAGATTTCTTAAAAACGCTTGAAGGCAATAGTGTTGAAAGTAAAGAAAAAATTTACGGGAAGCTAATGGTGAAATTTCGTTATAAAAGATACCGTAAAGAAAGGTCACGATTTCAAAAGCTAGAAAAGACGTGCCCCCCCTTCAATTTTCAAGTTCAGAGAATTCTACGTGTAAGTATTACCATCGAGACCTCATAATTTCATTTCTAACACAGGATGCAATTTCCTCTTTTTGTTTATCCGTCTTTCCTTCCATTCATCTTTTTCTCTGTTTTCCTCTCATTTATTTGTGTGGAAGAAAGTATCAAAGCGCATTAAGTTTCGCGGGCAGTGCCATATGGGTCGCATATATTAAGCTATTTTGTTTTCTCGTAATTGAAAACTGTAACTTGGGTATAATGATTCATGTAAACGATCGCCATGAATTGTACTGCAAGCAAGATAAATGTATAATGTAGTTGGAAATCTCTTGCTTTAAAACCTACGTACAATGCTGTGATGTTGGTTGACCCATTTCCACTACGCTAAAAATGGATGGGCTGCCTAGCATTGTCTCACATGTTGAATTTTCAATTCGGATTAATGTCACTTTCTTAATTCTAAGCGTGCGTAATGTGCACTCCATTTATGTAAGCCGATTCAAAATAATCAGCTTGGCTATTTTCGCTATAAATAATTAACCGGTGGTTTTTAAGGTTAATTTTTTTCCAATTTATCATCAATCGAAATCATTTCATGTCTTTTCAGGTAAATTTGTTTTGTGCTGAAGATGAGCGAATGCTTGAAACGTTCAATTATATAGGTTTACTTGCCATTTTTAATTCGAGTAAATGTTTTATACGGTATTTTTAGTTCTCTCCTTTTTAATTAAGATTAGGAAGCCTCCCGATAACTTTTTAACTATTTTTTTTTTATTATGTGAGTGACATGAATCAGCTCTGTTAGGCCGGTGACACAGTTGACGTTTTGTTTTCGATTGGATTTTTTCCCGTTGCGGCCGTACCAGAAGTAGTATTAAATTGTTTCGGACACATTGAGCGGAAAAATTAACGAGCGGAGTGTTTTAACGCCGATGGCAGCAATGCAGCCGCCTACTACCGCTATACACTCCAGGGTTTTTTTTACCGCCTTCCCAGAAATGGTGGCAAATAGGGGGCTGTGTTCTGCACACAAATACAAGATTTTGCAACCTTATATTTTTACTTACCTTCAAAGTCATGACCAGGATCTCCACCGGTTGAATGCAATTCCGCAGTCTCGTGTTTTGGGGTGTAGTCGGAGTCTGAGTCGCTTTTCCGAATGCGGTGGAGTAGAGGTAGGAGTCGCTATTTTGTGACTCCAATTTTAATTTTCGTTGTAAATGATTTGGAATTGTTTAAAACTAAAGGAAACACAAGAGAGTTAAAATACTTGACCGAAAAGTTAAAAATTCGCAATGTTTTTCCCGATATTTTTTCCGAAGTTCGAAACAGCATATTTTTACCTATTACCTCACACTGTCATTGAAATGTAGACAAAGTAGGTTCGCACACATACAAATATATGAGGTTTCTACGTTTCGAAACAGAAGTTTCGTACTGAAGCAATAATGAATATTTTGCAGTTAAACAGCAGGAATGAGAAACTTAAAACTTCGCAAACTTAATTTGTTTCTTTCTGTTTCGTTCATTTCCCCTTCAATTCATACATAGGAAGTACAAACTAGCTGTAAATGTGTTTCAAGTTACGTGCAGAACAGCTCAGCTGACGCAATACGTGGCACTCACATAAAGAGTGGTAGGACTGCACGTACTTAATGTGTCTATTATAGACCGACCGGGGTTGAAAATTTGGCCGGGGCTGGGGCCGGGGTCAACAAATTAGTCATGGCCGGGGCCGGGCCGGGGCCGGGGTTATCAAATTTACCACGGCCGGGGCCGGGGCCGGGGTTCAGACCGTGTCAGGACGTGACACGACGACGTAATGCATAACGCCGGTTAGTGGCTCAATGCATGTTGAATTACGGGTGCGTATTTATGTCAAGTCAATAAAGTTTTCTAGACTTGCAGTTGCTCTGCTTGTTGAATTGATTAATACAGAAACAATTATAGTAATTGAATATACCGGATGAATTTTATTGTATGCAATATAAATATACTGATTTAATTTAAAAATATTTTCGTTTTAGACGTGTGAGCAACGCTGTGTTTTTGGCCGACCCATCTGCACTTCATAAATAATTTTTTTGTGACTTGCATTCTCTCACATTTTTCAGTTTTAATTCGGGCTGATGTCGCTCTCTTAATCCTAAACGTGCGTATTGAGCACTTCAATGTTGTAAGTTACATCGGTGAACCCAGTAGCAAGTCTATATGAATGACCCACGCTAGCACGACTCACGAATTTATAGACCGACCGGGGCCCCGGCCAACCCCGGCCATTTTGGCTGACCCCGGCCCCGGCCCCGGCAAGCCCCGACAATTTTTGCAGACCCCGGCCCCGGCCCGCCCCGGCAAAATAGTGCCCTAAACCGGGGTTTTGGCCGGGGTTTTTAGTTTTTTACTCCACCTCTTTCACTTCAAATTAATCCAAGTCAAGGTCAATTTAATCCAAGATAAGTTCAATTTAATCCAAGTCAGATTAAAATTAATCCGAGTCAGGTTCAAATTAATCCGAGTCAAGTTCAAATTAATGCAAGTCAAATTCAAATTAAACGTGCTAAGTATCCAGCATCAGGAGGCAGAGTGTGATGCAGATCTTTGAACGGAGTAACACATAGAAATCAATTATAAAAACTTCGTATTAACTATTCATTAAATTTTTTTTCAATTTTACACTAATGGCAGTGTGCATCCACTCAAATATTTATGTTCAAAGACAATTTTATGTTACACATGCACATACGCATAGTAGTATCGAGGATTTAATTACTCATATAGAGATTTATATGCGTTAAATTTCGTTTGTATGCATGCAACTACGAAAGATTACCATTTGATGATATGTAGATTTAACCTTTAAAAGAAATGTAGCAACGAAGTCTGTTTTTGCTTGTTCAAACGATTTTTGTAAAAACAGGTTTCAAGTTTTTCACCGGTTGAGATGATATATTTGCCGAGGCCTATTTATTTGAAGGGATGGCCCAATTTTTATTGCTATTACAGATTTGTATCTTTGTAGTAATGTACTCATATAAATTGTAATCAAATGGTATCGTACATAAGTACTCAGTGAATCGCATTTGCTCATTACTTTAAAAGGTTAAATCTGCACATCGTCCAGTTGCAATCATTTGTAATTGCATGCACATTTTATTTCATAAATGTGATGAAGTTGAATTTCAGGCATGTAAATCTTTATATGAGTGTAAATAAATCCTCGATACTATGTGTATCTGTAACATAAAAGTAACTATGAACATAATAATTTGAATGGATGCATACTGCCATCAATTTAGAATTATAAAACAACTTTAGTGTGTAGTATAATACGAAGTTTTTATAATTGACTTCTAACTGTTACTCCGCTCAAAGATTTGAATCACACTCTTCCTCCTGATGCTGGATACTTAGCACATTTTACGACAGCTTGTTTTAACGCTGCAGAAATTTTATGTATTCCTTGCTTGAAAGGAAAAACGTTTTTCTTGCTCATCACATCCAACAGATAAATTTTTAATATAAAAACGCTCAAATTAACGAGGGATGTATGTCAATTCTTAATTAAACTTGGAGCTGGATTAATTTGATCTTGATTGGAATTAATTTAAACTTGACTTCGGTTAATTTGAACTTGACTTGGTCTAATTTGGACTTTACTTGGATTGATGTGAACTTGATTTGGGTTCATATGAACTTGACGTGGATTAAATTTAATTTGAACTTGACTTGGATTAATTTGAACTTGACTTGGATTACTAATTTGAAGTCAATACAGCGTAGTGTGCCCGGCTACCCGCTCGTGAAAAATTCACGTGTCTTTTAAATGAATTTAAAACCATTTCTCACGAGATTTGCAATTTCATTGCAATCCTGAAGAACATGCTGTCACTGAGAAGAAAAAGCAGTATCTATGCTACCATCCAGTGTAATTATAATCCACTGCACAGTTGTTGACATGAAAGAATCTCGACTTGGAGAGGTCCTAATCTCAGCAGTTATTGATAAGACTCTATTTTCGTTAATTTACTTTTATATATCCTCTGAAATAGCAAACTGAATTTGGATACTGAGATCCGGAATTAGTCTTGTTGTAATTACCTTCTCTGATGAAACTTGAAACTTCTTATTCAAAAACCCTACAAAATTAAAAAAGCTTCCTTCCCCATAGGGTCGTAAGGATTGAGCGCCTCACAAAGCCAGTAAATTAACAATTTCTCTCTATGTACTTTGACAGTATTATTTGGCTCCCATTTTTTATATTGAGTAAATGTTGTTTTCAAAGTCAGCTGTTTGCCAGTAGACTAAGACGACTTGCTGCAATCGGCAGTTTTGTCACTGCTGCAACCTAAACTGCCTTTGTTTGTTTTCAATAAATAGACATTTAGTTTTTCTTCTTGTTCGTTTTTTTCTATTTTCAATTCTTATTCAATGTTTTGTTTTTATTCAGCTTCCAGGAATTGATCACTTTGTGTCGATTTTAGATGGCCTCATAAATATTTAGTTTAGAAAGTTTTCTAAGATGCACCAGCCGCTCCTCGTCGTATATTCGCTTCACAAATGATGCACACGGCAATTTCTACACTCTTCACCGATTTGTGAAAGTAATCCCATACTGCTGACGCACTACTTATAGTCATTATTCTGGGTGTCTGGCGAAAATGTCACTGAGCTTTAATTGATTATATTTCCGCTTTAAATTTACATATTTTAATTTTCATCTTCTCAGAATGTAGTAAATTTTATTTCATTTCCGAATAATTTATGTTGTAATAATCGTTTAAGAACAACTTTACATTGATCGATTACCTGAAACGGATAGGAAAACTAATTTTTCGCAGGACAACATTTTAAAACAATATTTATAGTCTTCCTTATTTTGCACTTCCCAAAAAACCGCACAAACAAAAACTTAAAAGAGTAACAAAGCAATACATTAAATAAAGTTTAAATAAAAAAGTAATTTAGAACCCTTCGACATACCCACCATTTCTCTTAAAGGCAAGCATTACTTCTAGCCACTATTAAACGAAGAGTTTTGCGGATCATTTCACTGTTTTCTTTTAGTTCTTGAAACACTTCAACTCGTTGTCGAAGAATTATTAACGATGGAGGGGATGTTTTGAAATTGCGTTCCTTCACAGTAGGTATTGAGAGATGAAGATGATCACCAGTGTTGTTTTTAAAACTTTTCCTTTGAAGAAATAGTTTTTCGGTCTCTTTCAGTAAATCGATCACTGTAGAGTGGTTAATAAACGATTTTCAAAAACTTGAATTATTGGTAAAATGAAAACAAGAACCGATATAAAATGGAACATTCGTTTAATGGCAAACGTTCCGGAATCTCTGATTCCATCATCAGTGCGGTAAAACAAGGAATAAAATACCTACTGTGAAATACCATGTGAAATACCTACTGTGAATGTATCGTCTAGGTGAATGTGGTACCTAGACGATACATTCGTTTTGTTTCGTTCACAGGAAAAGGCCCTACAATTCTTTGACTACATAAATGGATATCACGCGAAGATAAATTTCACATGAGCAGAATGATAAATTGCCATTTTTAGACGTTCTCGTAAAGAAAAATAATTTAACGTTCACCACTTCTGTTTATAGAAAACCTACATTTACGGGATTATGTACCAATTTCTTCAGCTGCATTTACATTATAGTAAGAAAAGTGTCACTACATTATTGCATAGAACAAACTGTATTTCAAATTCATATAAAATATTTCATTACGAAGTGAAATATATCACAAAGTTACTTGGACGAAATAAATACCCTGTATCTTTAATTAACAATCTGGTTAAAAAGTTTTTAGACAAAAACTTTCCTCTCCGTGTTCAATTCTGACCGCACCAAAGCAGAAAGTTTTCGTCGAGCTCTCTTTCTTGGGCTATCTTTTCAAGGAGATGAGAAAGGATCTTTTATCTCTGATACGCTATCATTTTACTTTCTTTGGCGTGTTACCATTTTATAAAAATAGTTTTAAAGTAAGTTCATTGTGAGGCAGGTGAATGAAAAATACTTATTAAAGGGAAAGGATGTATATTGGGCATTTATGGATCTAGAGAAGGCGTATGACAGAGTGGATCGCGAGGCTTTATGGCAAGTGGTAAGTTTGTATGGAGTGGGTGGGAGACTGTTGAATGCGATCAAGAGTTTCTACATTGATAGCAGAGCATGTGTGAGAGTAGGGAATGAGGTGAGTGAATGGTTCCCAGTTGTGACAGGTGTGAGACAGGGATGTGTGATGTCGCCGTGGTTGTTTAATTTGTTTATGGATGGTGTGGTGAGAGAAGTGAATGCCAGAGTGTTGGGAAAAGGTGCGCAGTTGGTGGGACGAAATGGTATGTATTGGGAAGTGTGTCAGCTGTTGTTTGCAGATGATACGGCGCTTGTGGCTGATTCAGAGGAAAAACTGAGGAGACTGGTTACAGAGTTTGGTAGAGTGTGCGAAAGGCGGAAATTGAGGGTAAATGTGAATAAAAGTAAGGTGATGAGATGTTCAAGAGGTGGAGTGTTTGGAACTTTGGATGTGAGGTTGAATGGGGAAGTTTTAGAGGAGGTAGAGCATTTTAGGTACCTCGGGTCGAATGTGACTGTTAAGGATAGTATGGAAGTAGAAGTGAAGCATCGAGTGAGTGAAGGTTGTAAGACATTGGGTGCAATGAGGAAAGTTTTTGAATGCAGGAGTTTGAGTATGAATGCTAAGAGGGGACTGTATGAAAGTTTGATTGTGCCAGTTTTGTTGTATGGAGCAGAGTCCTGGGGGTTGAGAGCAGCTGAGAGGAGGAAGTTGGATGTGTTTGAGATGAAGTGTTTGAGGAGCATGTATGGAGTAACTAGAAGAGATAGGATCAGGAATGAGTTGGTTAGGGAGCAGACGGGTGTTATCAAAATGTTGAGCAGGCGAGTGGATGAAAGAGTGCTTGGATGGTTTGGGCATGTAGAAAGAATGAATGTTGAGCGGCTGGTGAAAAAGATATATATGTCGGAAGTGAGTGGTCTTCGAGCGCGAGGTAGACCACGGATGAGTTGGATGGATGGGGTGCGACGTGCTTTGTATGAGAGGGGTCTGACTGTGGACGTGGCGAGAGGGATGGCTGCGGACAGAAGTGAGTGGGGGCAGTGTGTAAGTAGGTAATTTTATTTTTGACGCGTTACTGGAAGCTGCCCGCGTGTGATGGGGTTGACCTGTCATGTGCGGGGGAGGGGCTGCACTCAATGAAGCGGTCGGGGTAAACCAGCTGTTGCTGTCGGGACTGACTGTGGAAGGTAGTTGTGCTGGGCTGCTGCTGATCCTGGCAGTTCAGGTGCGGCAAGTGCTGCCTCTCTCGCCTCCTAGTGACTAAGTGTGGTGATTGTGGCCTGCTGTCGGCTACCCTCCCATGGGGAGGATAAGCCCGGTATATGTATGTATGTATGAATCATCAGTAGGATAAAAGTTTTATAGATGTTTGTATGCTATAAATTTATTTTTTATATAGTTGTTTTAAAATGTATGAACTTTATGTCTTTTGAGTTTTTTCATCTTTTTGACCTTTTTGTATGTTTTTCTGCACTGAAGATGGAACTGAAATATTTCGAAACGTTTGCCATTAAAAGAAATAAATAGATATGTATATTTGTACGTTGGTTCTCCTTTTTATCTTCCGCGTGAGATTCCCTAAGAATCGACCTATTGGAAATATATCATGATTTTTTGCTGTATCGCAGAAACAATCACTTAACAACTTTTACGAGCGTGAAAGGGAGAAACACCAAGCAAGACGGACTAACCAATGTCATTTATTCAATGAAATTTCCATTGTAATAAGATAGGAGAAATTATGAACAGTAAAACCCTAAATCTATTTATGAAATTATTTGTTTAAGGAGACACTTTGTATTTTATTGCATAAGAATTTTCGACGGGTCCTATGCACTCGTAATATTAGAACTTCATTTTTGAACTTCTGTTGCCTATTTAAAATTAGTTAAAAAAAGAATAGGGTAAACATATGTACACTTTGCAACACATACAAACATTGAGAAATAAAATAGTCATACTATAAATTGTGAATAGGTAGAGTTTAAGTCGCAAAATTATGAAGATGTGCAGTCTGAGTCAAGAGCCGGAATCGCTCGTGTAGACAAATCAGATCGGAAACGAAACTCCGAGTGTGTCACCGGCATGAGGAATACCATGCATTTATTTTGTCGTGAGCATTTTTCACTTCATCGTACAATGACTTCCGCAATTTCGCTCTCTCGCTCTATCTCTCCCCTCCCTCACTCCCTCCTTCTGTCTCTTCGTCTCCCTCCCTCTCGCTTTCTCTTTACGCTTGATAGACCGAAGAGTCACAAATGAAGACCGTTCTTAAAGCTGTACGTTGCTAGTGTTCTGTCCTTTTCCTCTTCAGCGCCAATGCGAGGCTCTCCCAGACCCCCCTGCAGGGGCGGTCCCTCTGAATGAATTCTTCCACGCCGAATTTGCAGCAGCAGTAGCTACGAAGAAATCATCATATGTGAGTTCCTATAATCTATAGAGCTTGGACAATTGTTTACTTATATATGTAAATAAGTGTTAGCAATTGTACCAATGATGGGCTCCAAAATGAGCAATACAAATGTTTCCTATGATTACAATCCCACTTTTGTACATCCAATGCAGATATCTGAAAATGACTCCCAGAGTAACGACGGCGCCGAAAGTGAAGAGAACTCCAACGACTCACCACATTGCGACGACGACTTCCAGAATAGAATGTCGGAAAATGACTACGAGAGTAACGACGGCGCCGAAAGTGAAGAGGACTCCAACGACTCACCACATTGCGACGACGACTTCCAGAATAGAATGTCGGAAAATGACTACGAGAGTAACGACGGCGCCGAAAGTGAAGAGGACTCCAACGACTCACCACATTGCGACGACGACTTCCAGAATAGAATGTCGGAAAATGACTACGAGAGTAACGACGGCGCCGAAAGTGAAGAGCACTCCAACGACTCACCACATTGCGACGACGACTTCCAGAATAGAATGTCGGAAAATGACTACGAGAGTAACGACGGCGCCGAAAGTGAAGAGCACTCCAACGACTCACCACATTGCGACGACGACTTCCAGAATAGAATGTCGGAAAATGACTACGAGAGTAACGACGGCGCCGAAAGTGAAGAGCACTCCAACGACTCACCACATTGCGACGACGACTTCCAGAATAGAATGTCGGAAAATGACTACGAGAGTAACGACGGCGCCGAAAGTGAAGAGCACTCCAGCGACTCACCACATTGCGACGACGACTTCCAGTATGAAATGTCCTCCGGAAAATGCGAACGAAAGTACGAAAGTACGACAGATAACGTTTTTATGGAATGGCAACTAGCAGCGCAAAGAAGAACCGTCGAAGAAAATTTCGAAAGCTTCATGACAGCAAAGAAAAATAAGATTTATCGTTTGAAACAACGGTTTAGTGTAAGGCTGAACGGTTGCAATAATAAACATATTTATGAACGAGGACATGAAAGGCACATTGCTCTGTTGAAAGGCATAGCAAATCTCAACCAAGAGTGTGATTGCACATTTTATAAGAGAAAATTATATCCGAGCTCCCTTCTTGCAGGACGACCCTTGTTCAGTTTCCTAGTTCGCTGCCAAGACCCGCTCTGCAGCCTCAAGCAAAAAATTGTCTGTTTCAACGGGCAGGAAGAAATAGCGGGAAGATGTACAGTGTTCTTGTTGGAAGCACACGAAGCGAATGTTAATCATAAAATCAGTAAGAGACAGGCAAAAGTTGAGGAAAAACAACGCATTGGACAGGCTGTCTTACTGGAAGGCGCGGCGAGTGTTTACTATAAACAATTTGCCAATACGGGAAATGGTACGGATACCACGAAAATTTCGTCCCTCGATCGTGTCAGGAAACTTGGACAGATGGTGAAGAACCGCAATAAACTTGCTAAGGATGACAAGTCGGACTTAGAGTTAACCATCCAAGGCTGGAAAGCCTCTGACAAGGCCAACAAAAAAATTATCCCCACTTTTGTGCAAGAATACGATACGATCAACTCGAAAATAATACTTCAGACCGAAGAAGAGCTGCGCGAGCTTGCCAGAACCCCGGATGCCACTCTCCATTTGGATTCCACTGGAGGAATCGTACAAGGTGACGAATCGAACAAATACCTCTATCATGCAGCAGTTTTTCAAAGAAAAAAAGGTGATTCGCCATTATCAGCCATCTCTATGGTATGTAAAAAAAGTTCTACAAGCTACATCGAAGGTATGCTCGCAATCCTCGTACAGAACTATAGAGAAGTCAACGGCAAAGACTTCAAACCGAAGTGCATAGTAGTCGACCACAGTTTCGCATACTTACATGCGATCACTGCTGCCCTGAATTGGGCGAACTACCATCATATCTTGACCGCCTGTGGATGACTCCCGATCAGGCGGAGCTCAATTATACACAGGTGAAGCTTTGCCACGCGCATTTTATGAAGACAATTGCTGGCAAATCTAAGAAGTTCTTCCCAAAACTGAAGCCTCAGAAACGCAGTATAATAAACCAGTATTTTGCCGATATGGCGCAAGCTCCTTCAAAACAGCATATCTACGCAATCTTTAGGAACCTTAGCCAACTTCTTCTCACTCCTTTCCTTGGAGAGGGAATTGAACGTCTCATGACTCGTGATGTGTCCATCGACATTGACCCTGACGATGTCGAGCCTACTAACGCAATGATAGTAGAAGACACCGGGAGATACCGCGATAAGTGTGCCGTGGGTAAGAAATTCGTGACTATCGCGGCAGACGTTAAAAAAACATGACTATTGAAGGAACAATCCCTAATCCTTTGTATTCCCCTGAGATGCTGGAGGACGTATTGACGTTTTCCATGCCATTCACTCCACTCTGGTGTGGAGTGCATGGTGGAACTAAGACAAATGGATTAGTAGAAGGGTGGCATAAAATTGTGAAGCAGGATATACTTCAAGGAAATCGAAAAACACTAGCAGAGTTCATTCGTACTATGAAGACACAAGCGGAGGGTAGAGCGAAAGAAGCATCGCTCGATTACAAGGAACGCAATAAGAAGGCCGTGAAAGAAGGCGAAAACGAGTATGAAGAACGCTGGGGGGGAAAGCGACCTCGGGCACAATCTTTAACTGAGAAAGCTCGAGAGAAATTCAATCAAATTCTGCAAGGTCGACCCCAAGAGGGTACTAAGACGAGCAAAACGAAATTGAAAAGTGTCCATTCAATTTTGAAACTTCAAACAATCCGTGTTAGTAGAGCGCTTTCGATTTCTCCCCAAAAAAAAGACTGCACAAAAAAAAGTGAAATTCACCAATGACACGCAACACGAAAGCACTGTACAAAACCTGGCCCCTGTATTCTCTCTTGATAATCGAAGTAAATGCATTACAGGAAAACAAGGTTCTGATACATGTCTTAGCACTGAGCAGGGAATAATTACAGTTGATCTCATCTCCGAGCTTCCTAATGCGAAACAAAATGAAGGAAAAATATCTAGCATTAAGTGTGAATCCTATACGGATCATGAGCAAAAAACAAATACAAAAGACCTCCTATGTGTCGGGACTTGTGAATCGGAAGACAGAAGTACATTAAGCAAGATTTGGTGGCTCAAAGATTTGAACCTGGAAACTAAAAACAAACTAAATATCATGAAACGAACCAGTTGGCTTTCGAGTGACGAGATTGAGCCCTTTTGTACTCTTATTAGCAGGGAGAACCTACAATACAGAGTTCACTCCCCTCTCACGGTTTTCGAACCGAAGCCGCTGAGTTGTCACGCAGAGCTGTTTGTGCAAATATTAAATACCTCGTATTTGCAATGTGCGGTAAAGGTCCGTGAAGAAGGTTACAAAAAAGCTAGCGACACCGGAAGTCATTGGATCGTCGTGACTAACGCACTGTGTCGCGACCGCCGAGCTGAAGAAGGCGTAGCGCGCGTCCAGTACCTGTGCTCTTTGAATGGTAATCCCAGTTATGATGTGATAAAGTACTTGAGAAATTTATACGCGAACGTGAAGAACATAAGACACATTCTGATAGAGTGTCTAGGAGTACAACACCAAGAGGATGGAGCGAGTTGCGGTCCATTCTCACTGGCATTTATGACGTCCGTGGTAAATGAAGAAAACCCGTGCCTCGTCACATATGTGAAGGAGGAAATGCGTTCCCATATCATACAGTGCCTTCAAGGACGCTCTATAACACCCTTCCCTTCGTTGATAAAAAATAAAAATTTCACGATGCAAGGGGGGAAACCAATTGGACTCCACGGACCCGAAGTTATTAGCTGTCGAACAATTAGCCTATAATAATAACTTGGATGTCTCCAAAAGCGTAGGTTATTTCGTGCGGCTATTACAACTATCTTATGATATTCCTTCAAATGAGCGAGAGTAGTAAAATTATGAATCTTATTTTTTATTTATTGTGTACTCACATCAAATGTCCTAAGTTGCAAGTTCATCCATCAGTGTCTCGTGAATACAAGCCGCTTCCCGAGCATATAAAAACCAAAAGTGCTAGAGAATGTAATGGAAAGGAAATATTTCACTTCACATCGCATATCTTTGTTCATTTTCCTGCAAAGTGCAGTTCATTTTGAAACAATAATTAGGTTCATAAATAACCCATGCGTATAATCTTTTTACCTATTTCTTGTTGTGATATAAATTTATTACGGTGCCTGTATTTGATCCCACCTACCCATGTCTGTCTGTTCTTTGTTAATGCGAATCCTGCGAGGATGAAGGAGTTGTTGTTCTGAAACTGTAGCTTGATTTCCATAAAAATCCTGTTCGAAGATTAGCAATGAACTCATTTTCACGTTCACTAAGTCATTAAAATTTATAACAAAATTATTCCTGTCAACTATTATGAGGAAGAAAACCGTCACTTCGATATAGCAGGGCGGGCGACTGCCATTTGCGTTATTGCGAGTTTTATCAAATTTTCTTTGCTTGTGTTTTTCTATATGATTTTTGGTCATGTTTGTGTTTGACATGACTGCAAAAAAAAGAATGATACGTATGCAAGGTCAGCATACGTTTCTGGAAACAAATTTTATTGCCATCTATAAGATGAGCAAGCTGTGAAATTCATTGTGCACGCTTAAGTGTGTGCTTGTTTCTTGATGTGCGACGTTTAGTATAGCTCATTTTTGGCTAACATTGTTTCTAAGTATTGTAGTAGCGTTTTGTGATATAATTGTTTTAGAAAGATTGTATGATTTCATAAAATACTGGCACATAATAAATGAGGCGTAATTCGTATACAAACATGTTTACGTAGCAGGATCTGAGGAACCGTAGACAACTGCAACTTTCTATTCTTAAGCATGGAATGAATCTACTTTGCATGTTTCAATAAAGGCACAGTGCGGCCCAAATTTTAGCCTCACTATTACGGCCAGCTGATTTCTGCTAGCTTGCCTATATAGTGGGGTTAGAAATAAAGCCTACTCACAACACGAGAAGAAAACTGGATTTTAAACATTTACAACGACGACCTTCGGAAAACGAGCGGCAGATATGAAAACGGACACGCGATCAACTCGTCTCGGATGTTGAAGGAAGGAAGAAATTTTAATATCGTCGTCGATGACCAGTGCTATTTGAAGTTCGAAGGTGCGATAGTTTAGAAATTCGACTCAGTGGAAAATGAAACTTATTGGCCGACTTCCCTGCATGCGTGCTGTACTCTCATTTATATGCAAGCAATCTGCGACTGCTGAATGAAGGACTTAAGTTAGTTGGAACTTGTGCGATATTTCAAATATTGAACCGTAAAGTAATGATTCTTTACGATAGTCTTCAATATTTAAAATATCATGCATTTGCTGATAGTGAAGAAACAAGAAAATATTCACTGAAACATGAAAATATTAGAAACATGAAAATATTCACTGGATTCCAGAGTCAAACAGGGCTTAAAGCATGTGATAACGATAGATAGCCATGCAAAAAGTCATGCGCAGCGATGGGATTTGAACCCGTGACACCTTGAGGGAAGGGAAGTTGGTGATGAGAGCACCGAAAGTTGATTTGTTGAGTTCCTCCTCATTTGTTACTGAACAGGCAGAGCACAACAGAGGTATTGATTATTACTTCACTATAGCGTATGTATCGGAAATTGATACTAATTTCACAGTTGTCTTTTCACTTGAAGACTTTTGTAAGTATAGTTAGACCTATGTGTAGAAGAGAACAAGAAAACTATCACTAGATGTACAAAACTATCAAGCTATAAAATTCTTTCAGTTCGAAAACCTCTATTGTATTTTATTGATGAACCATATTTAACAACTGAAGAACAGGTCAAGAAGGTAACCTGGGGATCAGGTATTGACGACAGTGCACCGGGTGTAACTTGTGATGTTGCTTGCAACTGAGTATGTATGCGAGAGGTCCCATAATTGTACAAAATTTCTGGATTAATGAACAAATTTTCAGTGTTCCCTTAAAAACAGGACAATCAAATTGCACCACACGTCTTACAGGATATATTCAATGATATTGTGCATATGCATAAAGCACTTTGCATATTACACCTGTTGTAGTGTATATGCGTAATCGCATATGTGTTTTGCATATGCACAAGAAAATTTTTTGCATTGCATAAAACATTCTGCATATCTCTTTGAGTGCATATATGCAAGTTATGCATTAGCACAGCTCTACTTATAATATTGCCTCACAAAAGTCTACATGAGTAAGCAAAACATGAAAATGATCATTCTCAACTGAGAAAAAAATTTGTCACCTCCGGGATTCGAAGAGGCACGATGTTGGTTGAGTGTGCCTAGAAAGACATGGCTATGGACCAGCATTCGAACAGCACGTCATAACTTAGGTGAGCGCGGCATTTGCGAGCGCGGATTATCGGGCTAGGAGAAGGTGGAGAAACCTTGCTCTCTGTCATCCCCCAGGGAGCGTATGACAGTTTTATTATACACTCTCCGTTACAAAATGAATTGATGTTTAAAATGAAACCAATTTCAAGTTTTTAGGTGCAATAGTTTAGGAATAAATGATGGCGGAAAATGAGGTTAATCGAGAAAATCGGCCGACCATTGCGAGCGTATGAAAACTTCCATCCATGCCTCGCCAAGAAACGTTTGAGAGTTTTATTATACACTCTCCCTTGCAGAAGGAATTGATGTTTAAAATGAAACCAATTTCAAGTTTTTAGGTGCAATAGCTTAGGAATAAATGATGGCGGAAAATGAGGTTAATCGAGAAAATCGGCCGACTTCTAAGGGGTCACGAGAGCCACGCTTCCTGCCGCCCACAAGGGCGTAAAAAATTATTTAAATACATAAAAATGTTCTACTCATCACGAGCATCAATTTGGTACTAATTTCAAGATTGTACGTTTTATAGTTTAGAAATTACCCTTTTTGTCAGGGTAATTTGCGAAGGATCTTAGATGGGTTCTCTAAAACGGCGCGCCGGTTTATGTAGTACTGTATACGTCAACTGGTCAGTCGACTGTGATCCTAGATTAGGAATTCTCCTGTCATGCAATCGCTAGTCCGAGTCTGACTATACCTGTCTGTGCAGATTTACGGAACCATGGGATAAGAAATAAAAAACCTGAAGAGACCTCGTTTCCCTTTGGGCGTCCTACCGCGTTCCGTTCAATTGCATGCCAAAGCGAAGATAGAAATTCCGCTAGCGCACGACATTACACAGCTGTTTGCTTGAAAATTAATGGTTTGGGTTCAAATTTTGGGGAGAATTATCCAAATTATCTGCTCTATGATGTAGTTATGGTTAATGAGTCAAGGAAAGAACAACTAAGAATGTTTGAAATTTTTCAAGAGATAGAAATTTCACTCTATAATGTTATGGAACTTGAAATAAATTGATGCTTCAATGCTGATGAGACTCACAGAAACAAGCAGGAATAAGACAAGCAGTGCTTGTTTTTTTTTAGCATAAATGCCATTGCATGACTAAAACAAAGGTTTGAAAGTTGGTAGTGCTTCTGAATGAATTATTGTGCTTTTCTTAAGGGGGCCAAAACTAGCTGTGGAAGCTATCAAAAAGTGACAATAGTGTAAGCTATCTTAAATTATAAGAATGTAGCTGATGAATACAGAAAGATTAGTGGAGGAAATATATTTTTGAGAGAAAATCTGTGATATATACCCAATAAAGCTGGGTTTTAAAAAGTTCTATCATTCTAAAATTTAGTGACCTTTGGCTGACTTATTTTTGTGGTGTATCAGAAGTAGACTTCAATAAGATTGTAAGAGGCTAGGAAATATAGATTGAATAAGAGGGAACAGCATGAAAGAAAAGTTAACATGGGATGGTTGAAAGCAAGATTTAAGATTAAAATTGGTATACTTGGAGGAAAGGACAGTAATTGATTTTTCATGTTTTGGTGCCTAAACATAGTTACTTAGATCAAAATGAACAAAATTTCTGTCTGAAATGAGTATTTAACAAGTTATAGCGGTGAATTACTTACCGCAACTCTAGTGTTTGAAGCGTAAAGGAATTCATTGAGCGCGTCTGACAAGAAGACCACAATGAACTCTCCTTTCTGATACGCTCAAATGATCAAGCGCATTCCCGCCATCTAAGACAAAAATTAACATACCGCTATAACTCGTTATTTATGAGCGATGAACTTTATTGTGTTATTAACTAAAAGATCCTAGAAGTGGGATCAGTCTCCCCAGGGTCAGCAAATAATAAATTGAAAAGTACTCAAATGTACTCTAACAGCTCAATCACGCAACAAATAAAACCTACCGCTCTGACTCATAGAAAATACTCATTTGCCGCAAAAAGTGTATAGAAGAAAAGTAGTTTATTTTGATGTTATTACCATGATTCAAGAAACAAAAATTCGAAAATCAGTTGGTAACTGTTTATTCAATTGCATTCGTCATCATAGACGGAAATTAACAAACCGCTATAACTTATAAAATACTCATTTCAGATAGAAAGTGCGTAGAAGAAAACTTGTTTATTTCAATCTAATTAACTATTTTAGGCACCAAAACGTGGAAAATCCATTACTCTCCATTCCTTCACATTAACCTTAAAATTCAAACAACAAAAAAGTTCTAAAATTTCTCTAATCAATTTTAAAATTCAATTTCTTCTTCTCTATGTTCAATTTGTTCTGAAAATATCAAATCTGTTTTATGATGAAAATTTTATATGCCAAGAAATATTTTGTCTCTGGAAATGTAAATTTGGTACTTTTAAATTATGAGGTTGTGGGGGTCAAGTTCTTTTCACAACAAGCCAGGCAGGTTAATAAGTGCTTAGACTTGAGCTTTGTTCCATTAACCAAAACCTGAAAAGATCAAATTTGATCTTTAATTTTATATAGTACAAGGCATTACAATTCAATATTAACAAAGTGAAGTATGTAGCATTAAACGTAAAACTACACAAAGTGATACCGGACATTGATACTCAGAGATCTTGATTTACTTGAAAACAATTTGAAATCAAACTTGCCCCTAAAACAGGGGTTCTTATGGGTTGTAACTATACAGATGAAACTAGAAATTTAGTGGAATTTTTCTGGTCAATTTAACTAATCTTAAACAAAAACAAGGAATGAAATTAATTATATCTTTATCCTAATTATACATTTGAAATAACATTCTGAAGTTTAAACAAGACTATACAGACTATACAATAAACAATCAAATAATTGTATTTAGTGGACACGCTGCTTTGAAAAATTCAACTGACAAGTAGGAAGTCGACTTAGCTGACGCAACTGGGTGACGAGTGTTGCCATACACTGTCTAATGAAAGTTTTTTATTGGGATAAAATGAAATCAATTTTGTTGAAAAAGTGCTTCAAATTTATTGAATGGCATAAAATTTGAGAAGTCTCAACTAGTCATGGATTGAGTTCAGCTAAAGGCACATACCTAGTGATTGTAACAGTGACATTTAATGGCTATTTTCTATTCCAACCCCCTTAGGGTGATACAACTATTTTGTCTTTGAGAATTAGTGCTCCCAGTGGGACAAAGTGAGGGCCTGAGCTAAAGGTTAGGTGAGCTTCCTTTTTGGTAAAATAACAGAAGTTTTTGTTTTGTTACGGACTATCTTTTTTTGGTTCACTGCTGTCCTGTTTTTTCAGCACCTACTACTTCTTCAACTTTGATCTTGTTTCATGACCTTCTTCTTATCATCTTACTATTTCTATGCCCTTTCTGCATAGATTCCACGTTCCATTAACTCCATACTAAATGGTGCCTTCTTCTTTCCTCTCTTTGGATCTCATTTGTTTAGGATAGGGAGGCTTAAACTAACTAATAATCTAATCTAATCTCTCTATTCCAACCTTGTATTATTATTATTATCTCTGTAAATACAAATTTGTGGGAGGATTGTAGGACAAACTTATTCATCATCAAATACAAGACATTTGAATTTTCTTCCACTAAATTTGATGAAAGTGTTCTACTCTGTTTGTTTCCTTATTTAGGTGGGATTTGTAAAGATAAGTAAAATTAATAATTTGCAAGAAATGCAGGTAGAAAAAAATGAATGCACCACCCTAGCCTCAAAACTTTTATTTGCTAACTAGCAAGCATTGTCATTTGCGGTATTGTGTGTTGTCACCAACATTTGGAATATCAAAGCGAGCATTTATGGTTGAAAGTGATGGAAAAATTACTCAAGGTAGAAAAGCAGTCTGTTGCATTGGGTCTTTTTGCTCTAAATGCAATAAATTTATTTTTTCATCTGTTTATCTTTTATTTCCTTAGTTTTTTAATTATTTCTGAAATGCATTGATGAAATAATTTATCTTTTATGTCTCTTTTGTTGATGCATGTTCATGGTTCAGAACAAGTATTATTGGCTTTTTATGAAAAATACACTTTATGAAAAACTTTTTATGAAACACTTGCTCTCACAGCCTTCATTTTTTAAAATAAACTTCCTTTTGTATCAGTTTCAAGGCTGAATCTTAACTTCAAAATATGTCTAGGTTTAGCTGGAGAAGTCCCTAGTAATCATGAAGCTGCTGTTGAGTTACCTCACCTTTGAATGGGCCTGTGTGTTGTCTGTGTTTTCTGCAGTGCACACTTAGTTTTTATGTATTTTCATACCTCTTCTTTACTTTTTAGTTTATATTCCCTCCAGTTTTTCTGGTTTAATGCATAGTATATCTTCTATAAGAACACAGGATGTTCATTGACTAAATGTTTTCTTTAGTCTATACCTGCTCTTTTTTGTCTTTCCTCTGTGAAAACATGCTATGGTAATGACACTTTAACATTTTGTATCAAAAAATTCGAACAGTTCAGAGAAGAAATTTTCAGGGTATAAAGTCGTCAGCTTCCTGAAATATCAGTGAAATAGCCCTAGTGTAGGTTGTTTCTTTCTTAAGCAAGCATCCACTTCTTTCTCTTAATTTGAAAAATTAGGAGTCTCAAAAGCTGTATGCTTAGCAGGAAAAAATTTTATTATTGAAAATAAAGGTTTTTGAATTTTTATAGGAATTAATTATAAGATTTTGCCCAAACTTACAAGAAATAAAGGTTAGAAATACTTGCTCAAGGTATATAGAAAGGTTATTGAATATGTTGCTTGGACCCTGTGGCTGGAACTTATAGAGGTAAATGGTGGTAATTAGCACAGGCAGGCTTCTGCAATGTCTGAAAAATCGTTTCATGTATGCTATTAATTTCCCAAATTTTTTATTCATTTTGACAATTCCCCTACCTGTTGGATTACTTTGAAATTGTGTTAGATAACCTAAACTGGAAGCACTAACTATCTTGGCACTACAGTAATTGTCAGTACCCAATAGGTTTAACAAACTCCTACTGTTGTATTCAAAATCTGGGATTTTTTTGCAATTTTTGATTATTTTTTGCACATGCTGTTGAGTTTTTGTTTTTGTTTTGAATGCTGTTTGATTATTGTTCTTTGCAATTTTCACCTAATTTTTTGTTTCAATCTGTTTGAACAGCTGTGTTGCAGCCAAAAGGAGGGGGTGAAGTAAGAAACTGGAGCATCTAACACTGTCAGAAATCATGAGGATTAACAATTTACCAAATTTTCAGTGGATGTTAGCAATCTCTATAATATTTATAATTGTTCTATAATTTTATCTATGGATTTTTTTGTAAGAAAATTACATAAAATCATTGAGTGTCTTCAATTTTTGGAATGACAAGTATTTGCATAACTTTATGTGAATAAAATGTATATTGTAACACAAAAAGGAATGTCCTCTGTTTGAATTTTGTTCCATTTCAAAAATGGTCTTCATTGAACCATAATGTTCATGAGCATATATGTTAATAGACGTTTCTTATGTTGCATTGTTCCTCGATTGTTGCTACGCTTGAATTTACTACGCCAGTTCTCAAAGCCCTCTCTTAATTATGACAGAATGAGCTCATCCATCATGACTAACTAATTCTCATGACAGCTACAAACGATATATAATTGTAACAATTATGTGAACCTAATATGTAACAGATGGAAAACATTCTGAAACTAATTCTATATGACGTCTTCTGCCTTGTTGATGTACCAATGGGAGACCCTAATGAAGACTGTACCTTCTACAACTTGATGATCAAAATAACAAATGGACCTTTGATTTCTGTTGACTGCTCATTATTGATGGATCATTTGAGACCCATGAATAAATCCCATCTTTAGCTAGCTGATTGTTATTAAACTACCAGACCATAAAAATCTAATGAATGAACTTGCAAAGTAATTTGATAGTGCATGTTTCACTTGAAAAACTAAAGGTTTAAAAAAAAAGATTTTACATCAATAAAATAATTGTTTTAACTTCAAACTCATTTCTCACTAAAGAAGCTTTGAATGGTTCATCCAATAACACATGATCAAAAATTCTATTATTCTATTCATTTATGAATTGAATTTCAATTGTATAATCCACTTGATATAGGGATATTGCAACATTGAAATGTTTGGCCACATATTTTCTGCAATGAGGGATGAATAGTGTTATGTATTTAATTTTTTTGCAGAGGGTTGCTTTAGTTTTCTCAAATATTAGAGCAGAGAAGCATTCCATTGCTCAGGTACCTAAACACCAAGCATGGAATGTGCATTGGTTATGGTGCACAAGCTGACGGATGCTGAAGTGGAGAGGCTGTGCTGCAGGCAGGATATCATCAAGCAAGAAGCTGCAGCAGAGAACATTGCACAAGGTGAGACTTAGATCTGGTCTGGGTATGTGATAAAGACAGTCAACATTAGGTAAAAAACTAAGTCTTTCTAGTGTGGAAATTAACTAAAATGGTATTCTGGTTTTAAGACAAGACCTGCCTGTTTTTATGTTATGAAATGTAACATATAAGCAAAGGAAATAAAAATTATTGAATATTGCGTCTCAAAAATTTTTGTTGGAAAATAAATTTATAATTGAACATTTCTACTTAATCAATATCTTGACATGTGGTGTATAGCTTATTCTGATTTGAATGGAATTTCCCAAATCATACAGAAGATGGAACAAAGTTTGAATGTGCTGTAATTGTTACATACATTTTGTGAATTTCAGGAGCATGGGCAAATTTGAAATCCTTCAATGTGAATGTAGATGTGGCAACTCTGCACACAAATAGTTTGAGTGTTCTGAAGATTATCTGAGACTTATACTTCATGGGTTTTTGCTGTAAATTCAGCCTTTATTTTGGTGTACACAGCGTACACAGTGTGTGGTGATGCGTGAAAAATTGAATGTATAAAACTTTGTTTATAAATCTGTTTGCGGTACATCATGGACATACCATATTTATTATTTCTTTTCAGGGCATAATTTTTAGTGTAAGCAACCTAAGCATTCACACCATGGATTGATTTTAATAGGAATTACTCTCAGAGTAAACTTTATCTTGCTGATACTCTTAATATGTTGAACCAGGCATTGAGTGTAATGTTATGTACTAGAAAACTTTCATGAAACAATAAAATCAGATATCATACTAGAGTGTATCATTGCATTTTTCTAACAAAATTAAGTTGCAATATTCCTTCATTCTTTGTATGTAATGTCAAGAAACCCTAAAATTGTGACCAAAATGTTCAACTTAGCTCTATTGAACATGAGGATTTCAGTGTTCATTGGTATGAAGCATTTTGTTGAGTTATGGTCTTGGTATTCGTTGTGAAACTTCCTCCTACAAGGCCATTTCTTTTCAATTTAAATTCCCCATAACCACAGTCAATAAATATTAGTAGGGTACAGTTTATATTTTATTGCCAATTTTTGATGGATTTGCCAGTTTTATGTGAATTGCAAGTCCTTTTTATTCTGAAAACTTGATTTCTCTGTGTAAGCTAAAACTGTTTCAGTTCATTTTGATCCCTCATATTCTTCGTATAATAACACTTAAGCTGAAAAATTATTTTCTGATACTGCTGAAAATAAGTATTACTAGATTTCCTTTCCAATCTTGCCAAAATTGTTCCAGTTTTTTTTAGTGATGTACCGATGTATTGGTGTCGGAAGTATCGGTCATTTTTACAGGTATCAGTATCAGGAAAATCTTGGAGAGACTTTACCGATACTTTCCAATAATACGTATTTTATCATAAAAATGAAGGTCGTAAATCATGAAAGTAAAAGTATAATAAAAAAATAGCCTATTCTTACCTAGTAAATTAGATAGCTAACTGTTGAATTCCAGCTTCTATTCAGGCCTGCTAACTGAATTTACTATTTTACAAAGGGCATAAGAAAACTAAAGTTACTCAATTTAAACTTTCTTCTGCTTCTTCTTTGACCAGGGAAGTTGATGAATCCATCTCACTTTCAACAATATCAAGAGAATCAAACCTTGTAAATTGGTGGGTAGAAAATAAAACCTTATACCCACATTTGTTCACAGTTGCTAACAAACTCTTATCATGTCCGCCTTCACCAGTTGAGAGTGAGAGAACTTTAAGCATTAGAGGCAATGTGTAAGCTCCTTACAGGAATAAACTGAACCCTTATTATGGAGCAATACTCATGTTCCTTAACCCTTTTGGTACTGACGGCTACTCCAGTGCCAAGTTGGCTAGTGCTTCCAGTTTAGGGCATCTAACCTAGTTTTAAAGTAATTTAACTAGTGAGGGAATATTTTGGAGTAAATAACGAAATTAGGAAAATTATAAATATTCATTAAACTAGTTTTTAAATAATTCCAGAAGCCTACATTTGCTAATTACCATAGGTTACCATAGGACCCAGTAATTACCATAGGAGCCTGTGGCAGGGGCATGCATAAGTTCATGCTGAAACGCATTCAATACCTTCTCCAATTAACTTGAGCAAGTTTTTTCTAAACTTTGTTCATTTTTGGTAAATTCCGGCGAAAACTTATAAATAATTTTTTCGTAAGTACAAAAACTTTATCAGCAAAAATTTTTGTTGCCAAGCATAGTTCAAAAATTTTAGAATTAAAATAAAGAAGTAGGCACTTGCTTGAGCTAAAAGCACCCACACTAGGACAATTTCACTGAAAATTCAGGGTAATGATAACTTTATCCCCTGGTATTTTTGACCCAAACCATTTGAATTATCGTACTGAAAGGGTTAATTAATTTCAGTTTGAGATTATTCAATTTCCAGTATGAAAAATAATGGTTTACATTTTTGTTTTGATTTTTTTTGAGAGGTTGTTTTGATTTTTGAAAAGAGATTTGTTTTGAGAGTTGATTTTGGAATCATTTTTGTTTTGATTTGTTTTGAGAGATTTGTTCTGAGAGATTGTTTTGATTTTAGAAAATTTTGTTTTGTGTGTTTATTTTGGAACTATTTTTGTTTTGAGATTTGTTCTGAGAGATTGTTTTGATTTTAGAAAATTTTGTTTTGTGTGTTCATTTTGGAACAATTTTTGTTTTGAGAGATGGTTTTGAAACCATTTTTGTTTTGGTTTGTTTAAAGAGGATTTTGAGAGTTCATTTTGGAACCATTTTTGTTTTGAGGAATTTGTTCTGAGAGATTGTTTTTAGAGATTGGTTTAGAACCATTTTTGTTTTGATCTGTGTAGAAAGATTTATTTTGAGCATTTATTTTGGAGAGTTCATTTTGTTTTGAGAGATAATTTTGGATCTATTTTGTTTTGAACTGATTTGAGAGATTGTTTTGGTCCACTTTTGGAATCAGTTGCTATTTTGGCTAGTCTACATAAGTTGCAATAAGATTAGAAACACTTATCTATGAAGTGGATTTCATTTTGTTATTTTTTTCAACAATATAGTTAACATTGCAAGAGCAGTTATATTATTCCTAATCAAGAATTTTATTGTCAATATTGTCATATTATTAGATATATTAGTAAATAATTTTATTATAACACCCATGTAGGGCTTAAAATGGTTTTATTTTAATATAATTGTGAAAGGGTCGGTATCAGTTGCAGTATCAATATTGGCCAAAAAATGGGTATCAGTATCATGGCACAGTCTACCATGATCAGTATGCCAAAAAAATGGTATTGGTACATGACTACAGTTTTCCATATGCTAAAATGCAAAGGAAATTATTGTTTAAAATTTTTAACAGTAAACAGCTGTTACTAGATTTATTTTCTCAAATGTAATTTTTCTCAATAAGCATTTGTCACTTGCAGGTGTCAGGATGAGCTCTGGGAGCCATCTCAAAGAAATTCACATCAAAAGTGAAGTGCCTGACGCTGAGCTCGAGGCAGTTACTGTGAAGGATGAGCCCATTGACTGGGACCAGGAACCCCAGGTACTGTAATTTGTGGCCTCCTCTTCTCTTGAATGCTTCCAATTGATTGCTTAGTCTCCTCTTGAGTGCATCCGATTGGTGGCTTACTCTTCACTTGGATACTTACTCTTCTCTTGAGTGCTTTGAATTGGTTGCTTACTTTTTTCTTGAATGCTTCGTTTGATTTCAGTGTAGCATTTATCATTTTACACAAAATTTTAATTTCATTCATATGTTGTGCATCTCTACCTGTTCTTGGCCACTATTAAGTGACATTAATATCATTGTCCCTGCTCTCACCTCTCATTCTTTGAGTATTTCTGAAAAAATTGGTAAAACTTGTCTCTCAGTGAATTTCATTCTATTGAATTGTCTTGTGAATGATTGAAAGCCTCTCGTGGTAGATTAGCCTAATTTATTGCCTGAACTGTTTCATTTTCTGCTAAGCAATGTTTTACCCTGGTCCCAGAAAATAGTCTCACTGCACACTCCATTGAATTTGAGTTTTTATTCTGTTGAATTGAGGTTTATTGTCTATATGGATACCTAATTGGCGGTTTTGTAATTGATTTTTTTTAATTTGTTCCTGTCATAGCGTGATAGAATCTTTGACTGCTGGTATTTAGTCTTGTGTTGTATTTCTCTATGTGCTATATTTTGTTCCCGTTCCCCAAACACAGCTAGTATTGTTTGAGCTATGGTCACGTCATCAATAGTTTTGAAACTATATTCACCTTGCTTCTTGTACCCCCACTGTCGGGGAGCCTTTTCTTGATTCCGTTGTGCTTCAGTGAATTGACTTAAACAACGCAACTTACTGGTTTACTGTAGTGGTCGTTGTAAGATCCTTTGTTGTTTCCTTTTCCCTACTTAACTTCTTCAAACATTTGCAGCCAAATTTTTGACGAAAAGACGTCTGTGTGAACTCTTGCTACACTAGAAATCATATGAATTATTTATGAATAACATGTAGTCAAATTTCTCACTTTTGTATGTGTTCTTGCTTTGTGTGGGAGACAAACGAATGAAAATTTTTAGCTGCTTAACAAGTAAAAGAAATCACTTCAGCCTCTCTCAGATATTGAATGACAATAGTCCTTATACAATTGCTGTTACTTTTAAGTATAAGAAAGATGGTAGTGTTATTTTTGTGTTGTAAAGAGAAAAATGTTCACAGTCAAATTTTATGTATGAGATATTGCATGAATTCGTCGTTGAATTTTTTCTTTGTATTAAAATATTTACCGTCTGTGAAGAGAGAATGTGCTTTTTAAATTTCTTTTCTGCCATTTGTATTTCTTGCTTCCTTTATTATTTTAAAAAATTTTTCTTGCACTTTGTTTAGAACTGTGAGGTGCGTTTCCTTAAGATTATATTAAGAACTGATAATCAGGAGCACAACTTTGTCTCAATAGAAAATTAAATAGCTACAAGTTGTTGATTATAGTTGCAATTTGAACATAATGCTGTTATGTTGACGAACTCCATTCAGAGATAATCGGAAAAATTTCTTCTTTCCAGGCCAGTTCAAGTTCAGGTTCTTATGCAGTTAGTTTAAAGAGAGAAGTAGACTGCACTGAAGCACGTTCAGGACCCGCAGAAGCACAGGAAGAGGTGAGAGAAGACAGCTCTGGTGCGTGCAACACATTTGCTGTTCATCAGGGATCAGCTGGAGCATCTGAAAAGAGCGCTGCCTGGCCCCCATCAGATGTGTCAGGTAGCGGTAGTGGTGTTGAGGCCGCACCTCCTGACACACTTACATCACGACCCTTACTGTGTGCACATTGTGATTACTCTACTGGTGAGAAGGAGTGTATGAGATTGCACCTCCGTGCCAGGCATAATTTGGGATGTTACGAGTGTGAGTTGTGTGCTTACTTCACCAAGAACAAGAGTGCTTTCAAACGACACGCAAGAGAGCAGCATGATAATGAAAACCAATGGAAAGGTCTGTTTAGGTGTTACCAATATTCTGGTGTAAAAATGGTGGGGGAACAGGGACCTGAAAGACATAGTCAGGAAAAGCTTGAATGTGAAGTCTGTGGCTCTATCATAGTCATGAAGTCCAGTTCAGAGGCGCCTGAAAAAGGTGCGTTAGACAACAGGAAGGTATCCAAGTGTGAGGTGTGTGAAATTTCTTCAGCTAATGAAGCAAACTTGAAGCAGTGTATGTCTGGTAAGTGCAAAATTCAACAAAGAAGAAAACATAGGCAAGGTCAGCTTGATTTGCGTATTTTGAAGGACCATGCTTCTGCTCGTAAAAACGCGCGTGAAGCGCACCAAGTTTGCAACGATGGTAAAGGTCAGTTGTTCAGATGTGAATTATGTGAATATTGCTCACCTCGTAAGAATTGTCTTAAACGGCACCTAGCCAGGGAACATGGTGAAGGTCAGCTGTTCAAGTGTGAACAATGTGACTATTCCTCTGCAAAGAAGGAAAGTGTTAAACTACATTTAGCTAGCAAACATGGTAAAGGTCAACTGTTCAAGTGTGAATTATGTGACTATTCCTCTGCTCTGAAGGGAAATGTTAAACAACATTTAGCTAGCAAACATGGTGAAGGTCAGCTGTTCAAGTGTGAACAATGTGACTATTCCTCTGCAAAGAAGGAAAGTGTTAAACTACATTTAGCTAGCAAACATGGTAAAGGTCAACTGTTCAAGTGTGAATTATGTGACTATTCCTCTGCTCTGAAGGGAAATGTTAAACAACATTTAGCTAGCAAACATGGTGAAGGTCAGCTGTTCAAGTGTGAACAATGTGACTATTCCTCTGCAAAGAAGGAAAGTGTTAAACTACATTTAGCTAGCAAACATGGTAAAGGGCTGCTGTTCAAGTGTGAATTATGTGAATATTCCTCTGCACAGAAGGTAAGTGTTAAACTACATTTAGCTAGCAAACATGGTAAAGGGCTGCTGTTCAAGTGTGAATTATGTGACTATTCCTCTGCACAGAAAAGAAGTGTTAAACAACACTTAGCCAGCAAACATGGTGAAGGTCAGCTTTTCAAATGTGAATTATGTAACTATTCTTCTGCGCGGAAGGGACATGTTAAACGACATTTAGCTAGCAAACATGGTAAAGGTCAGCTGTTCAAGTGTGAATTATGTGATTATTCCTCTGCACAGATGGGAAATGTTAAACTACACTTAGCTAGCAAACATGGTGAAGGTCAGCTGTTCAAATGTGAATTATGTAGCTATTCTTCAGCTCAGAAGGGAAATGTTAAAAAA
This sequence comes from Morinoia aosen, assembly GCA_030386875.1. Lineage (NCBI taxonomy): Eukaryota > Metazoa > Arthropoda > Malacostraca > Amphipoda > Talitridae > Morinoia > Morinoia aosen. The sequence goes on from CM059576.1 coordinate 5,757,528, forward strand.
CACTTAGCTCGCAAGCATGGGCAAGGTCAGCTGTCCAAGTGTTATTTATGAAAATATTTCTCACCTCGGAAGGGTTATCATAAGCTACACCTAACCAGTAAACATGGTGAAAGTACGCTGTTCTAATGTGAGTTTTGTGACTATTCCTCTCCTACAAATAGTTATGTTAAAGTACACCGAGCTTGCAAACAGGGTGAAGGTAAGCACTTCAAATGTAAATTTTGTGACTATTCTTCTGCTCGTAAAGGTAGTGTTAAACGACAACGAGCTAGCAAACAGTCGCACTAATTCATTTTTTTTCTAACTGTATAATGCACATTTATGTAATACTCAAATACCTAATTATATCACTTCACTTCTGATATGTTATAAATCGTAGCGGTTCCGTGTGGCCACAGATCTATGACTTTCTCCCTGAGGAGATCGCAACTTTTGTGTCCATGGGAATAAGCGCTCACAAGGAGAATGTGTGAGGTTCTGAGTGGTGGAGAGGCCTCGTTTTTGTAAAAATGGAATGTTCTTGTTGTGTCAAGGGCCGTTTTTGGTCAACTGCAATCCTATTTTCCAGCTTCCGTTTTGCTTTCAACTTCACCTTGTTTCATAAGTTTCTTATGCAAATTGCTGTTTCTAAAAATCATGTGCATAAACCATTCGTTCCCCTAAGTCATCACTGAATGATGTCTTCCATTTTCCACTCTTAAAACCACTTTTTGTAATTATACAGGCCTAAACTAACTCATCTAATGTAATCTAACGCCTATGTAGCGTTGTAGTTGGTAAAATGTTATTTCCTTATTTAACTGCGTTCTTCGTTTTGCGTACTATTTTGCGCAACTTTCAGGAATTGTTAATGTGCCTTTTTTGAATGAAATGAGAACTTATCTTCAGTTGCTGAGTTGCTTTTGAGTGTAATGTATGGAAATCAGGAATTCGCATTCTGTTTCGTACTGTTTATGTCGCATCCATAGGACATTAGTCTGACTTACACTGCGGGTTCTTTTTCTTCATTTATACTTCTGTTAGTGTTCGTTGAAAATGTACATTTCTGGCAATCTTCTCCAATGTTTTATGTCATTGCAACAGTGTTCTGACGGATTTTAATCCCGAATCCAATTATGGAAATTAGTTGGCAGAAAATGTGAGGTTTCTGAGCTGTGAGTCAAGTGAGTTTTTTTTTCATGAAATGAAGTTATTTGTTAGGACAATTTTTCCGGTTTATTGGTGTCCTGGTTTTCCGCACCGCCGAACTACTTTTACAAATTTTATCTTATTTCAACCTTGTTTCGTAACTTACTGTTTCTAGGCGCTGGGGTTCCTGGTCAGGAACACTCCTTGTGTATAGAATTTGTGTTTCTCAACACCATCCGTAATGGTGCCTTCATTCATGTTCTTTTTGAACGTCTTTGTTGCGATAAGGGAGGAAGGCTAAAAGCTTATCTCGAATTTGAAAATTTTGGAATAGAATTATAAATTATACTTTAATTTCCTTGGTACGAAGACTACATTTGTATGAATTTTATCATATATTCTTCAATAGAACGACAACTTGATTGCATTTCTGCGTATATCTTTAATTAAACCTGCTCGTTGTGCTGTTTTTCGTATTTTTATAGGACTATATTCCAATTTTTGAACATCATTGAAGACGGTGTTTTGGTCTGTGCGGTCAATTATTTTGTAGATTTTCGTTTATCCAAACAGAAAGCAAACATTTTTATTGCACAGATCGTAGTTGATTTGAGCCTTTGTTTTAGGCATTAGAATACCTTTTATTTTAAAACTAAGTAGACATCAGTAATTTTATATTGAGTTCTTTATAATCCAATGTACTGAGTTTTATGTTTCCAACAAACTTTCATTTTTCTTCAGTTCTTTTTGATGGTGAAATGCTGATTTTTGCCTGGTGCGACGGCCGCTCTGCTTCGTATGGTACGATTGGGAATCTTTCGTGCCCGCATTATTTTGGTAAAAACTTGCGGACCAAATTTGTTGTGTTGTAAATCACGTTTCCGAATTGAGAAGGTACGTTTTTATTAACATGTATGCAGAAAAAATTAGTTTCAAATTTCTAAAAGATTGACTCTGGTATTCGAGGCCTAATAATTTATTTCCGGCCATTATACCTTCATCCAAATCAACTGTCGCTGTGGCAGCCTGAGCTCTTGTGTCGATGTAAGAGGAGACTGTCCGGCCTGGCATTATTTAGTCGTACTGACGGAATTGATGAGCTTCCAGTCCTGGTGTGTAAAGGAAGAAATCCGAGTGAAAAGTTTTTTATTTCTAATATGTCCATAAAGCATTCAACCCCTAACGTATATGATGTCTACTTCAAACGATTCGTCTGTCAATATGAGCCGTTTGAGTTTAACATTATTCATAAATAAAATTGGGTGTAATGAATTCCATGCAACAACTTCTTTGGAAATGAACTATGTAAACCGTCGAACTGTTACTGTATCAACGTAAAAATATTTCCATGTCGTTTTACGAGTAGAATATTCTACATCTCTGTGAGTTTTCTAATTTTTAGCTAAGAAAACGCACTTTTTATTGCTATGTATTCCGTAAATTTAACTAGTGTTCTACATATGAAAATAAGTGTTGCAGTTTCTCCTTAACACTTTGACTGCGACGTGCGCCACCAGTGGTACACGGAGATAACTATCATAATGCTGCTAACCGCCATTAGTCGCAAATTCAATTTGCACAAATACCTAACCTCTGCGAAATGAAGGCACAAACCAATCCATGTCTGGTATTTTCAAAATAAGTTACCCCCAAATTAACTTTAAATTTGAGTTTGGCATTGAACCTAATTCACAGTAGTCGCAGTCAAAGTGTTAAATTAGGTATAAGGCTGTTTGTATTAAGAATTTTCTAAAAATTAATATGTTGAATTGATTTTATCAACTCTTAGGAACTCCACCATTTTATGTTTAGAATCAAAGAATCAGGGGTGTGGTGGCAGGGAAGATTCTCTTTATATTTCGAAAGGTTATGTCAGCATGTCCAACTGCTTCCATAATTTTTACAGAGTATAAAAATTTTCAAATTTTTAACATTGACCGGCCTTGGTCTCTAGTTCAATTTGTCTTCACTCGGTCAAATGTGCGTAAATAAATTCGGGGGACAACGACTGCATTAGGTTAGAGTGTAGGTTAGAATGTAATCATTTAGGTTAGAATGTAGCGCCAAAAATAATTTTGAAGAGCGTTGATAGTTTTTAAACTTCTCTTTATTGATTAAAATGAACATTTATGGGCTACTCAAATACCATAAATACCGCCTTAATGGAAATGAATATTTTCATGCAAAATATCGCATCTTGCATGCAAGTAAACTGGGTAGCTCCAAAAAGTTCGCTTCAAAACATCAAGTACGCTCCAAATTTCCTGGTTTTAAATACAAAAAACCTGAGGTGGATTCTGAGACAAAAACTTCCCGCAAATGGACGTCATTTCATGAACAAGAATGAGTTGCGAGGCGCTCCTATAGACAGAATAAAATACATCACTGAGATCTTAACATTACCAAATTCTATGCATCTACAAGATATTCATGTCATCCAGCAGAAAAGTGCTTGTCGTATATGTGTTCATTTTAAATACAATAGTAGCACATTTAGTAGTTTTTGTGATTATTTCGATGCTTAATTTGTATGTCAATAGACAAGTAAAGAATTGAAGTAATTAGAACACGGGTTGAACGCGTTTCATTAACCTTCGATAATAGCTCGACACGCACGACCTCCAGTTGTTCAGAACAAATGCCAATATTCATCACAGCTTACCATGAGAATGCAATTCTTTTCATAGTTTGCGCGAATAAAAAGTGGCAACATTTCGTGAAGCTTTCAGGTATTTACATTTCTAAACACATAGATGAAAGTATTTGAGCATCCCAACAGTATGTCAAACATTCAACAAAAGGTTGAGAGAACGACTCAACATGTTCCTTGTGGTGACTTATTGTAAGTTTGATAAGTCATGTACATGCAGATAAAATATACAATGTTGACAAGCACTTTGTTCAACAAACTTTAACAAAAGGTTGGGACCTTTCTACTCAGTGACCCTGTGGTCAGACATATCGATTTAGTAGTCGCCATGATATGAAATTAAAATACTTGGAAGGAAAATCGGTCTCTGAGAGTGGTAGGTAAATAAATTGTTTTTAGATAGGAATTAGAGTTAGAGTCGATCTGCTCTGGCCGCCCAGAAAATTAGGGACGTAATTGTGGTTTGGCTCGAATGGTGCGTTCAATACGTTGTTCTCAGAGAATGTTGACTACACAGTCCAACTTTTTCGCCGAAGCGTGTATGTTTTTCGCCGTCCAAGCGACTTAATTACTTGGGCGGCGGAAAACATGCATGCAGGCACCGAAAAAGTTAGACTGGGGAAAGTTCATAAACCGAAAACATGCCACCGATAGCCCTACGTTGTACGAATTGTTGCTCATTAAATTATTGAATTGAATAAATTATCTAATTAATTATTCAATTATCTAGTAATTGAATAAATTATCTGAAAATTAATATCAGTTTATGACGTTTTACTTACAGTTTAGTATCAATTAACCTTAGCCTTGAAAGTACCTTAGCCTTGAAAGTACCTTAGCCTTACATATAACTACCGCGGGAAATCCTGGAAATTTTCTGTACAACCCTCAAAATATACCCAGCTTCACGGTGTGATGTCCTCAGAACATGCCCAGTTTCTCGGTGTGATGCCCTCAAAATATGCCCAGCTTCTCGGTGTGATGTCCTCAATATATGCCCAGCTTCTCGGTGTGATGCCCTCAAAATATGCCCAGCTTCTCGGTGTGATGTCCTCAATATATGCCCAGCTTCACGGTGTGATGTCCTCAAAACATGCCCAGTTTCTCGGTGTGATGCCCTCAAAATATGCCCAGCTTCTCGGTGTGATGCCCTCAAAATATGCCCAGCTTCTCGGTGTGATGTCCTCAATATATGCCCAGCTTCACGGTGTGATGTCCTCAAAACATGCCCAGCTTCTCGGTGTGATGCCCTCAAAATATGCCCAGCTTCTCGGTGTGATGCCCTCAAAATATGCCCAGCTTCACCGTGTGATAACCTCAAAATATGACCAGCTTCACCGTGTGATGAAATTGAAATATGCCCAGCTTCACGGTGTGATACCCTCAAAATATGTCCAGCTTCACGGTGTGATGCCCTCAAAATATGCCCAGCTTCACGGTGTGATGCCCTCAAAATATGCCCAGCTTCACGGTGTGATGCCCTCAAAATATGCCCAGCTTCACGGTGTGATGCCCTCAAAATATGCCCAGCTTCACGGTGTGATGTCCTCAAAATATGCCCAGCTTCACGGTGTGATGCCCTCAAAATATGCCCAGCTTCACGGTGTGATGCCCTCAAAATATGCCCAGCTTCACGGTGTGATACCCTCAAAATATGTCCAGCTTCACGGTGTGATGCCCTCAAAATATGCCCAGCTTCACGGTGTGATGCCCTCAAAATATGCCCAGCTTCACGGTGTGATGCCCTCAAAATATGCCCAGCTTCACGGTGTGATGCCCTCAAAATATGCCCAGCTTCACGGTGTGATGTCCTCAAAATATGCCCAGCTTCACGGTGTGATGCCCTCAAAATAAAGGAAATTCAGCGTAAAAACTGAAACATTTTGAAAGCTATGAAGCCTCCGCGACGCAACAAGGCATGAACGACTTGACTTCTGCCTACCGAGGGTGTTGTTGTTTTTCTGTTCTATTTGCAAGAGGGTTAATTAGAACCCATACTTCACGCTCAAATGCAATTCGCACGAGTTCCAGCTCTTACAAACAAAACTGCAGGGGGGTGAAGCTCTGCCAATTCCAGCGTTGTAGATACAGAAAAAAACAACGGCATCTACGGATGCATTATTTCCAATTTCAAGACTGATACACATCAACTTGTACATTGGATTATCAAATGCCTTATAACTAACACCAGGACGACATGACGCTTTCCCTCGGTCAAGACCGGTACCCATTTCAGACACCTGGGTAGAGTGGGGTATTGTCTTTTAAATTTTTCCCCTATACCCAACAGAGAAAATCGCCATCCAGCGCCGCGACTTCGAACCTCAGTATTAAAAGAAACATCACACACACCCTCACACTGCAACAGTTTTCCCTTGCTTTAATTCCTCTTTTGTGCACAAAATTTGACTAGAGTATTAGGACAGCAACGTATGGTTCTGTTTCATGCCCAAAAGTGTTGTGCTTTAATGAGTTGTAACAACGCTGCAGACATCACAAATATTGTTGACATTATTTAGAATTTGAATCATAACGTATTCTTCATGACCATCGCTTTAAAATGAAGGTAAATGCATAGACTACCTTCATTTTAAAGCTATGTCGAGTCGTGCAACCTAATTTCATACATAATGACTACCGGTGTGTTCACTAGTTCAGTCGAGTAGTGATTAAAAAATGAAAAATTTACGCGTAATATACCATATAAAATTTGGATTTTAGATTATAAAATAAATTATATATGGCTTTTATTAACGAGGCGCTGTATTCACTTGCCACTCTGTTTGTTTGCCTCATACAAGTTTATGCTACCGATGTGGAGGAGGTCCCTCTGAGCTCTCCCCGGTACTGTATTGTATTAGGTCACAAGTCTTTATTAAAGTGAAGACTGTAAACTTCTCGATACCTCTGACACTTCTGGTTGTTACACTAGCGAATAGGTAACCACGCACATGCACACAGGCAGTCACGCACAGGCACACAGGCACGCACAGACACACAGGCAGTCACGCACATGCACACAAGCGGTCACGCACAGGCCCACAGGCAGTCACGTACAGGCGCACAGGCAGTCACGCACAGGCACACAGGCAGTCACGCACATGCACACAGGCGGTCACGCACAGGCACATAGGCAGTCACGTACAGGCACACAGGCAGTCACGCGCAACCACACAGGCAGTCAAGCACGGGCACACAGGCAGTTACACACAGGCAGCCACGCACAGGCACACAAACAGTCATGCACAGGCACACAGGTAGTCACGCACAGGCACACAGGCAGTCACTCACAGGCACACAGACAGTCACGCACAGGAACACAGACAGTCACGCACAGGCACACAGAAAGTCACGCACAGGCACACAGGCAGTCACGCACAGGCACACAGGTAGTCACGCACAGGCACACAGGCAGTCACGCACAGGCACACAGACAGTCACGCACAGGCACACAGGCAGTCACGCTCAGGTAAACAGACCGTCACGCACAGGCACACAGACAGTCACGCAGAGTCACACAGGCAGTCACGCGCAATCACACAGGCAGTCAAGCACGGGCGCACAGGCAGTTACACACAGGCAGCCACGCACAGGAACACAGACAGTCACGCACAGGAACACAGACAGTCACGCACAGGCACACAGAAAGTCACTCACAGGCACACAGGCAGTCACGCACAGGCACACAGGTAGTCACGCACAGGCACACAGGCAGTCACGCACAGGCACACAGACAGTCACGCACAGGCACACAGGCAGTCACTCACAGGCACACAGACAGTCACGCACAGGCACACAGGTAGTCACGCACAGGCACACAGACCGTCACGCACAGGCACACAGACAGTCACGCAGAGTCACACAGGCAGTCACGCACAATCACACAGGCAGTCAAGCACGGGCACACTGGCAGTTACACACAGGCAGTCACGCACAGGCACACAGATGGTTGGCTCAGCTATGCGTATACATTTGTCTTTAATTGGGAATCAATACAAAACTGAAACGTTATCTATGATAAAAGAAAAGAAAAAAGTTTATTTCCAGTAGAGATGTTACAAAAGTACCATCATTGGTTTTTGAAATATCTTAAAGTTAATACACTTAGATGATACACTCACACGAGGGGGTGATGCGGGTGATCGCGCAACAAACATATATATGTATATCTATATATTAATACGCTAAAAACTAAATTCGTGGGTAACGCTCTACATCTAATAGGCTTGATAGGATAGGTGAGTTAGGGGAGGGTATTTATTTTATTTATTTTATATTAAGTATTTTTTATACGTTAATTTTTATTTTATTTGGTAATTAATTTTTGATTCGTTAACTTTCGTTAATTTGGTAATTATTTTATAATTTATTTCAATCTATATATTAATACGCTAAAAACTAAATTCGTGGGTAACGCTCTACATCTAATAGGCTTGATAGGATAGGTGAGTTAGGGGAGGGTATTTATTTTATTTATTTTATATTAAGTATTTTTTATACGTTAATTTTTATTTTATTTGGTGATTAATTTTTGATTCGTTAACTTTCGTTAATTTGGTAATTATTTTATAATTTATTTCAATTATTTCTTATTTTATTTTTTTTAAATTTTCAATTTTTTAAAACTTTATATTTTTTGTAATTGTTATTTATTTTTTAATTTTGTATTCATTCCCAATTTTTAAATGTTTTATTTTTTTTATTTTTTATTTTTTTATTTTTTTTCTAAATTTATATATTTTTTTTCATTTTTTCATTTTTTTCAAATTTTTTTTTTCATTTATTCAACTTTTCCAAATTTTATTTAATTTTTTTTTTGCAATTCATTTATTTTTCTCAATTTGTTTTTTTTTATTTATCATTTATTTTTTTTCTCTATTTTTGCATATTTATTTTTAAGTTATGTATAGGTTGTTTATTTCATTATATTTTATTTTTCAATTTTTCATATTTCTAATTTTTATGTACCATTTTTTTCAATATTTTCATTTAATTTGTTATTTTTTCCCATTTTCCATTATTTTTGAATTTTTTAATTTCCCATTTTTTTATTTTTTTTTTCCTAATTTTTGAATTTTTGAATTTTTTTATTTTTATTATTTACTTTTTCTTTGTTAATTTTTTTAATTGATAATTTTTTAATATTTTCAATATTTTTACATTATTTTTAAAATTTTTTTTTCAATTATCAGTTTTTTCTCAATTTGTTTTCAATTATAATTTTATTCAATTTTTTTAATTTTTAATTTTTTATATAATTTCAATTTTTATTCTAATTTTATTCTTTTTGTTTTTTCCTTTATTTTCATTTTATTCAATTATTTTTTTTGTTTATTTCTATTTCATATTGTTTTTTGTTCATTTTTTTTTATTGTTTTTTTACATTTTTTTTACTGTTTTTCATTTGTTTTTGTTCTATTTTTTACAGTTTGTTCAATGGTATATTTTTATTGATTTATTTTTTAATATCTTCATTTCTTTTTCTATTTTTTTATATTTTTATTCAATTAAAAGTTTTTATTTCAATTTTCTCTATTTATTCATTCATTTTTCTTTTTTAATTTCTTAAATTTTTTATTTTATTTCATTTTTTATTTTTGTTCAAGTTTTCTTACATTTTTGAAACTTTGCATTACATTAATATTTGAATTAAAATTACAGTAATTTTCAGGAATCTTTCCATAGCAAAGAATTCCAATAAAATACATTTGCTTCATACTTCAACCTTATTTGCTTGAAAGTGAGTTAATAATTGAAACCGTGTAATCCACACGGATTGCTACTCATTATTATGAAGGCGCCGTGACTCGCGGTATCGTGTCTACGAACATACTATGCATGAGGAAACAAGCAGAATGGATAGGATAGGTTGGTACATGTTAGGTTAGCATGGGTTAGGTTGGAATATGTTATTTTAGATTCTCTTGGGTAATGTTTACCGGATTTTTTCATGGGTCCATCTAGCTAAACAATGACATTAGTTCAGTTAGGATAGGTAGGGTTAGTATAGGTTGAGTTAGGTTAGGATAGGCAAGATCAGGATAGGTTAGGTTAGGATAGGTAAGGTCAGGAAAGGTAAGGTCAGGATAGGTTAGGTTAGGATAGGTTAGGTTAGGTTAGGTTAGTTAGCATAGGTTACGTAATGTTGACGACATTTATTCACGGGCCAACGGTTTTTATGTTTGACATATTATCAGGAAAGCTTCCGTCAGCATAGGATAGGTTAGTGTATACATGTTAGGATAGGTTAGGTTAAAATATGTTGTTAGAACTTATTGGTTAATGTTGACCGAGTTTTCTCACGCGTACACCTAGCTTAATGATTACATTGGTTAAGTTAGGTTAGGATACGATGGGATAAGTTAGGTGAGGATAGGTTAGGATATGATAGGTTAGGATATGATAGGCTAGGATATGATAGGGTAGGATATGATATGTTTGGATATGATATGTTTGGATAGGATAGTTTAGGATAGGATAGAATTGATTTTGATAGGATAGGTTAGGATAGGATGGGTTAGGATAGGATGGGTTAGGATAGGATGGGTTAGGATAGGATAGGCTTTGATTGAATAGGTCAGGAAGAGATAGGTTAGAATGTTAGGTTAGGAGCTATAGCTTAGGTTAGAATGGGTTATGGTTGAATTTGTTAGATAATGTTGATGAAATTTTTGCACGGGGACACGGTTTTTTTATTTTTGACAAATCATCAGTATAGCTTCGATTAGGGTAGGTTAGGATAAGTTAGGTTAGCATAGGTTAGGTAGGTTATGTGGATGAAATTTTTTACGGATTCACGGTTTTTTATGTTTGTCAAATTATCAGGATAGGATTGGTTAAGATATGTTAGGTTACGATAGGTTAGGTAATATTGGCAGAATTTATATCAAGGGTCTACGTTTTTTATGTTTGACATATTTTCATGATAGGTTTGGTTAGCTTAGGTCAGGAAGAGTTAGGTTAGAATATGTTAGGTTGGGATAGCTTAGGTTAGAATGGGTTATGGTCGAATTTGTTAGATAATGTTGTGGAAATTTTTTAACGGGTACACGTTTTTTATTTTTGACATATTATCAGTATAGCTTTGGTTGGGGCAGGTTAGTATATGTTAGCTTAGGGTAGGTTAGGTAGGTTATGTCGACGAATTTTTTTACGGGTCGATGCTTTTTATGTTAGACGGAATTTTCTCACGGGTCCCCAAAGCTTATTGATGACATTGTCCGTGGAATTTCCACGGGTCCTGCTAGTTTTTATAAATGCTGTACACTAATCAAGTGAAATGAAGTATTACGGAGTGATACATTCACCTATCTACGTACGCATAGCGTGCACAAGTACACATATACACAAGTAAGCATGTGCGCATATATCAGTGTAAACTAGTCAGTATAAACTAGCATTCCAATCGAGGGAATCGGAGAAAATATCTTTTATTGTTGCATGAATTTTATAAAATTTCCGTACTAAAACTATTGGCACAAAACTGTCTACCTTAGTCAGAAACATGAAAACGATTGTTCTACATCGGTTCCCATGAACAGAATATTTCCAGAAATACGTGAGGTTTAGGTGCGGTTGTTATAATATGCTCTAGAGCGTAAGAGATGATTTGATAATTTGCACTACACTAGCCTACCAGGAGCATTTTTGAAAGGGAGGAAAAAAAACATGAATTCCCTATTAGGATTTCATATTAGAAAAAAATCCCATTATCTTTTAAATGTGGGGCAAAAGACTTGCAATTGATAGACATATATCGGTACCACACTTTACATGTACGAGACATTTAAGCTTTGGATTGCTTTACAATAATAAAATAAAATGATGTGTTGCGTAGTATTAGAAGTTGGGAAAGAGAGAAAAAAAGGCTGCTATTTATAGTTTATATACCAGTTGCTAGTCCAGTGCACAGAGGTGTATGTGCACATATGCACACCTATATACGCACACACATATACAAGTGAGCATGTTTGCAAATCCCAGCGTATAGGCGATCAAATCATAATACCTACGCACACATCAAGACTGTCGTGTGATGTCTTGAATTATAAAAAATACTAATAAACATAAAGAACAATCTTGCTCATGCTACATCTGAAGTGACAGTCAAGTTCTGTGTGATCGTAAGAAATAACCTGAGGAAATAGAAGGAATGGGAAAAAAGACTTCGAAAAACGTAAAAATGAAATGGTTTATAATTTCCTAAAAGAAATTTCAAGAAAACTCAGGTTACCGTCGAGGAACAAAAACAACAAAAACGTTTCATGTTTTCTCTGTGTTCTCTGCAACATTATGCGGAAATGAGTACATGGGATAAAACGGAGATACAGTGTAAGCCGGATATCACTTGTGATTAGCAAATATGTTCAAAATTTTGGCAGAAATGCCAAATCATTTCGCCAGTGCAATAAAATCAATTAAACAGGTCATTTTTAAGTAATAAATAGAAATAAAATCATGTATATCTATTTATGTAGGTATACACATACATACATACATACATACGTGCACACACATATTAATATACATACCTATTGAAATTGAATATAAGAAAAAAATACCTAAAAAATTAAAAGATAAGAAAAAACCTACCTCTTCCAATATCTAAAATGACAGTCTCATCATTATAATCGTAAGAAATTATTCATAAATAAATAACTTTATAGAAAGGGGACTTCGAAAAACGTAAAAATGAACTGTTTTTTTAGTTTATAATAGAAATTTTTAAGCAAACTCAAGTTATAGTCAAGGAACAAAAACAACAGCAAAGAAGACATCTCGGAATTCAAATTCAATATGTATTCTCTTCAGCATTATACGGACATGTGTACATGGGATAAAATGGAATAACATAGTGGCCGGATATCACATCTGATTGGCGAATAGTTATAAAATTTGGCACGTAGAGGTAGATTAAACAGTGGTCCACAGTAATAATTTTAACAATGGAAATTTAGAGTTTTTTTCGGATTCGAAAGTTCATTGTTAGTGTGCGCGGAATGCACTGAAAAATTAAAATATAAATAAAATGCCTAATTACCCCCTCCCCTCAGCTCAGACAAAATCGATTGAAACACCTTCGTGAATGATTTCGAAGTAGTGAGACAACGTTAGCCCTCTCCTGGCTGCTCGAAAAAAAATGAAAGTGCAACCTATATTGTAAGAGGAAATCTTTTGAACATTGTGTTTTGTCTTTAATATCAATTCAACATTACAGCAGAGAGTATCTTGAACTGCTCCATCCATGCACTCTAATTGTAGCAGTAGAAGTAGTAGTAGTAAAGTAAAGTTTGTTCTGTAGAGTAGGGAGTGATTATGGACTACGAAAGTAAGGTAATAGCCCACGTGTTTTTGACTGGCAAGATGCTCCAGGTTGTGCCACCCAGGCTGGACAATCCATCTCCATTAAGGCTCTGTGCTGTTCCCATTGAGCATTAGGTAGACTCCACTAACCTTGTAGGTTGCGCTAGCCCATCGGAGTTGTTCTGCCTTTAATCATGTCTATGTTACAAACTATAACCATTCAGCCAATAAGAATCTGCAATGAGTCCTCTTTCTGCCAGCAGAAATGAACTGATTACAACTTCTCTGTATTTCTTGACTTTCGAAAAGCATTTGATTGTGTGGACCATAAAATACTATTATCGAAACTACACTGTTATGGCATTCGAGGGATTGCCCATGATTGGTTCAGATCATACCTAACAAATCGGAAGCAATACGTTGTCATTGACGACGCAAAATCAGACCCACAGACAATTAGCCATGGAGTTCCACAAGGATCTGTTCTCGGGCCTCTCATGTTTCTGATTTTTATCAATGATATTGTAAAATCTACATCATTCTTCAAATTCATACTTTTTGCCGATGACAGTACGCTTTCTGCGGTCCTTCCGAACCGAAATCCTGCTATGATTGTGGAGAGTATAAATACTGAACTTCACAAGGTTTCATCGTGGCTCAAAGCTAATAAAATAAGCCTAAATATCGATAAAACAAATTATATTACTTTCTCATACAAGAAAGATGTATCTCTCCCATGCATTAAAATTGGCGAAGGTGAAATCGAAGAAACCAACTCAAGTAAGTTTCTGGGCATCATAATAGATAAACATCTGACCTTCAAAGAGCACATCACTCATATTAGTTCTAAATTATCAAAATCCATCGGAATCCTAAATAAAGTTAAAAATTTTCAGCCTGAAGCAGCTTTACAAATGCTCTACCGAACGCTCATTTCTCCATACTTGCAATACGGAATAGAAGCATGGCACGGAACTGATAAAAATAAAACCAACAAAATTTTTACTCTGCAGAAAAGGGCTGTCAGAGCGGTAAAGAACCTAGAATATAATGCTCACACAAATGATTCTTTCAAAAATTTACAAATACTTAAACTTTCGGATCTCTACAAAATCTCCATCTGTAATTTCATTTACAAAACATTAAGAAATGATGGCGACAATAGCCTAAGACAATTATTGACTGCGCAAACTGGTCATCACGACCATTTAACCCGAAATAGAAGTAAATTCATGCTTCCTTATTATTCAAAGGCCAGGTCGCAACACAGTATTCTCTTCGTTGGAACCAAAACTTGGAACTCTATACCTGCAGAGATCCGTGAATGTAATTCGTACAAAGTATTCAAAAGACATCTTGAGTCTCACTTCCTATCAGAATACTAGTCGTGTAAGATCACCGTGTCGAAATCTTGCCTCCTACATGTAACTAATGATAATGTCATAATGTAACTTGCCTTGTGTACCATAACCAATCTTCTCTCTGCTCTTGAATCGTTTTATCGAACATACTGTTAAATATAGCCGACTTGACCTATATTGTAAAATACAGCATAAAATATCGAGTTAATTATCTCAATGATCAGTCTAATGCGAAACTAGGTTGAGTGAACTAGGTTAAACATTTTTGTACACCCTAGAATAACGTGATGGTAGGATGCCCTAGAAGTCGCTGAACTTATTCGGGCCCACAGGTAGCTATACTCAAATTTGACCATTGTACTAGACTTAAGTAAAATTCTACCTCTGTATCACCTGTGGTAAATAAATTGTTTAAATTGTTTAAATTGTTTAAATTGTTTAAATTGTTAAAAGGACCTGAGGTGCATGGACCAACAGGGACCGGGGTCCTCATAAAACAGAAGAAGAAGAAAGAGAAGAAGGAGAAGACAACGTTAGTCATGAATTAATTTATTAAAAACATAGCACAACCCTTACATCTGTTATTCTGTATATTGATGAGCACACAAAAATGTTTTTTAGAGTTTGTTTGTCATACGGACGTTAACTAAACATACAGAAGAGAAAAATAAAAATAAAATAAATAATAAATAAATAATAAATGAAGGCATCTACGGATGCTTTATTTCTAATTTCAAGCCTGATACATATCACCTTATACATTGGATTTTCAAATGCCTTATAACTAACGCCAGGACGCCATTACGCTTTCCCCCGGTCAAGACCGGTACCCATTTCAGACACCTGGGTAGAGTGGGGTATTGTGCTTGGAATTTTTCCCCTATACCCAACAGAGAAAATCGCCACCAGCGCCGGGACTCGAACCCGGGTCTGCCTGGACGGAGGCAAGTTCGCTAGTCTCACGGCACGACGAGCTAAGATGAGGAAATACTACTAATTATAAAAAAAACAACCTTCATTACGCTGCACCGAACTAACGGCTGAGGTGCTCATTATATTCGACATAAATAAGAAAGATCAATATTAGAATGACTTAGTGATCGTAAAACGAAATAATTTCTAATTTTCTTACAGAAATTTCAGGAGAATTAAAATTTCAGGTAAATGGGAAATTCCAACCGCATGCTACAGGCCCTATGACAGGAATGCAAAATGATGGGACATATTTACTATAAATTATTTTACAGTTTTAGAGTTTTTGATAAGCTGGGGAAGCTTGTTCCACATAAAAGCTCCAGAAGCTAAGGGAGCTTTTTGTCCCACGTTAGATGAACGGTAACTGACAAAGAAATCTTTCCTCTAATTTGGTTTTTTGTTTGGGATATTAGATGGAATTTTTTTTACCAGAACTGCATTACTCTGAAGGAGATACAAAAATGAGAACCCTTGCCGAGCTTTTTGGATCATGAATCTGTTCTGTATTGGGGTCCAGCCGAGTTTTCTTAGAAGAGGGGGGTCATGATCGTATTTCTAAAAATTTAATTTGTATACCACTTTGGCGTGAATTTGATTCAATTTTGCAATTCTTCCTGACAATATTGAATTAAATCTCCCCGCACTAAACTGCAGTAGTCCAAACGTTGTGAAACTAAAGACTGAATCTCTAACAACCTAGATTTTTTTCAATTGTGTTTTTAATGCAATGAAAGAACATTAAGGTTCCGTTAATTTTGTTGCAAATTGTTTCTGCGTGTGAGTTGAAAATCATATTTTTGTCAAACCAAGCATCAACATTTTACCTTATCTGCTGGTTCAATTTCATCGTCTCCAAATGTTAGCGTAAATGGTGTTAAATTTCTAGTCGGATTCTGTGATCCAAAATAATGCATTGCGTTTTACTTGCGTTAATTAGGTTTGAGGGCATTATGGCCACATTATCAGATTTCTCAGAATGTTTTCAGCGTGGGTTTGTGTTTTTTTTAAATCCGCAGTCGTACTTGATGTGGCAATTTGTACGTCATTAGCATACATTGAGGTTTTTGTGTTGGCCGTCACTGGAGGGAAATCATTGGCGAAAATTGAAAATAGTAGCGGGCGCCGAGAATTGACCCTTGGGGAATGCCAAAATTATTTGGTATGAAAGGTACTTTGTTATTCAAGCGCACTGCGTGAGAGCGGTGTATTAGGTAGCTTTCAAACCACTGAATGTCTATTCTGAGGTTTGAATTTTTTGTTGAAGTTTTTCATGCTCAACACTCTCGAAAGCTTTGGAGATATCAAGCAATAGTAGGAGAGTTAATGGTTTTTGGTTTATATCATTGTAAATTTTTTCAGTTATGTTGAGCAAGGCGTCTTGAGTACTGGTGTTTCTTCTGTAAGCATATTAATTGCGGTGAAATAGATGAGATTTGTCTATGTAAGATGAGAGCTGGTTTGTTATTACTTTTTCTAATATTTTGGACATAACTGGCAGGAGATTGATTGCTCTGTAGTTTGACGCTATATCAATATCACCAGATTTATTAAATAGCTTAATAATGGAGAGTCTCCATTGAATCGGGAACACTTGTTTGTGGCTAAAGATGTATTTATTATCAAACAAATAAGGGGTGCTCTGACAGTAAAGCTGTCTTTTATATATTGGAGGCTAATGCCATCATGTCCAGTTGCTTTAGTATTTTTTAGTGAGTAAGATTTTTTGTATCTCTTTTACGCTAACTGGCTTTGGTGTCAGGCTTTGTTTCTAGTATTTGGGGATGAAACGTTGTTCAGATTTGCACCTGTAGATGTTTCTGAAACTATCCTGACCACTTCGTTGAAATCATCTTTGCAACTTTTGAGAAGAAAGTGTTAGTCCTTTGCCATTTTGAAGGGAAATGGACTGGAGAACCATATATGATAAAGTATAGTAGAAGTTCATTAGAGATGTATTTGATCAAAATAATTTGAATGATATGAGTGAAATAGTTGAAAGAATAAGGAAAAAGGGTATTTGGCTTTTTTAAATTTTGAGAAAACTTATGATAAAGTAAGTCAATCAAGGTTATTGCATGGAAAATGTTTCAAATGAGAAGGTTGCGGTTAGTCTATGTAAGAAAACTAGGCTAGTGCAATCTTGTGGTTAGGAAACTCAAAACTAAGCATGTAAAGAGATTGACAGGATTGTACACTTCCTTCCCATTGAGGGTGTACACTAAAGAATCAGCTGTTTGTTTGAAAATTAATGGTTTAGGTTCAAAATTTGAGGAGAATTATCCAAATTATCTGCTGTATTATGTATTTATGGGTAATGAGTTGAGGAAAGAACAATTAAGAATGTTTGATATATGTCAAGGGATAAAAATTTCAGTGCATAATTTTATGGAACTTGAATTAAATTGATGGCTTCAATGCTGATGAGACTCACAGAAATAAGCAGGAATAAGACAAGCAGTGCCTGGTTTATTTTTAGCATGAATGCCATTGCATCACTAAATCAGAGGCTTGAAAGATGGTAGTGCTTCTGAATGAACTATGGTGCTTCTCCTAAGGGGGCCAAAAATAGCTGTGGAAGCTATCAAAAGGTGACAATAGTATAATCTGTTTTTGAGGCAATGATGAAAGCTGTCTCAAATTATAAGAATATAGTTGATGAATACAAAAAGGTTAGTGGGTGAAATATATTTTTGAGAGAATATCTGTGATATGTCTCCAATAAAGCTATGTTTTAAAAAGGTCTATTATTTTTAAATTTATCGACCTGTCACCTATGGCTGATTGATTTTTGTGGTGTATCAGAAGTAGACTTCAGTAAGATTGTATAGATTGTAAGTGGCTAGGAAATATGGATTGAATAAAAGGGAACAGCATGAAAAAAAGTTAACATGGTATGGTTGAATACAATTGGTAAATGTGAAAGAAAGGACAGTAATTGATTCTCCATTTTTTGGTGCCTAACCATAGTTAAACAATTTAAACAATTTAAACAATTTAAACAATTTATTTACCACAGGTGATACAGAGGTAGAGTTTTACTTAAGTCTAGTACAATGGTCAAATTTGAGTATAGCTACCTGTGGGCCCGAATAAGTTCAGCGACTTCTAGGGCATCCTACCATCACGCTATTCTAGGGTGTACAAAAGTTTAACCTAGTTCACTTAACCTAGTTTCGCATTAGACTGATCATTGAGATAATTAACTCGATATTTTACAAGTCGGCTATATTTAACAGTATGTTCGATAAAACGATTCAAGAGCAGAGAGAAGATTGGTTATGGTACACAAGGCAAGTTACATTATGACATTATCATTAGTTACATGTAGGAGGCAAGATTTCGACACGGTGATCTTACACTACTAGTATTCTGATAGGAAGTGAGACTCAAGATGTCTTTTGAATACTTTGTACGAATTACATTCACGGATCTCTGCAGGTATAGAGTTCCAAGTTTTGGTTCCAACGAAGAGAATACTGTGTTGCGACCTGGCCTTTGAATAATAAGGAAGCATGAATTTACTTCTATTTCGGGTTAAATGGTCGTGATGACCAGTTTGCGCAGTCAATAATTGTCTTAGGCTATTGTCGCCATCATTTCTTAATGTTTTGTAAATGAAATTACAGATGGAGATTTTGTAGAGATCCGAAAGTTTAAGTATTTGTAAATTTTTGAAAGAATCATTTGTGTGAGCATTATATTCTAGGTTCTTTACCGCTCTGACAGCCCTTTTCTGCAGAGTAAAAATTTTGTTGGTTTTATTTTTATCAGTTCCGTGCCATGCTTCTATTCCGTATTGCAAGTATGGAGAAATGAGCGTTCGGTAGAGCATTTGTAAGGCTGTTTCAGGCAGAAAATTTTTAACTTTATTTAGGATTCCGATGGATTTTGATAATTTAGAACTAATATGAGTGATGTGCTCTTTGAAGGTCAGATGTTTATCTATTATGATGCCCAGAAACTTACATGAGTTGGTTTCTTCGATTTCACCTTCGCCAATTTTAATGCATGGGAGAGATACATCTTTCTTGTATGAGAAAGTAATATAATTTGTTTTATCGATATTTAGGCTTATTTTATTAGCTTTGAGCCACGATGAAACCTTGTGAAGTTCAGTATTTATACTCTCCACAATCATAGCAGGATTTTGGTTCGGAAGGACCGCAGAAAGCGTACTGTCATCGGCAAAAAGTATGAATTTGAAGAATGATGTAGATTTTACAATATCATTGATAAAAATCAGAAACAAGAGAGGCCCGAGAACAGATCCTTGTGGAACTCCATGGCTAATTGTCTGTGGGTCTGATTTTGCGTCGTCAATGACAACGTATTGCTTCCGATTTGTTAGGTATGATCTGAACCAATCATGGGCAATCCCTCGAATGCCATAACAGTGTAGTTTCGATAATAGTATTTTATGGTCCACACAATCAAATGCTTTTCGGAAGTCAAGAAATACAGAGAAGACAGGCTTTCCTTCATCTATATTAGAATAGAGGAATTGTAAATGATTTAATATAGCCTGTGTTGTTGATTTTTTAGAGCGAAAACCGTATTGTTTATCGTAAAGAAATGATTTTTGTTCAAAATAAGAGTACACTTTTTTATACACAATCTTTTCGAATACTTTGCTAATAATTGGTAGAATGGAGATAGGTCGATAATTGTTTACACAGGTTTTTTCACCACTTTTAAAGATAGGGGTTACTCTAGCAACTTTGAGGGAGTTCGGGAAAGTGCCTAGTAAGAGAGACTGGTTAATAATATTTGATATCAGTGGGGCTACAATGTCAGCAATAACTTTAAGTACTTTAGTCGGAAACGTTTGTAACCCACTCGATTTATTTTTCATGTTGTTTATGCACGTAATTACATCGGAGGAGTTTGTAGGCGTAAAGAAAAAGGAGTTGGGTTCTCGAATATGATCCATAAATTCCAGGTGATCAGTAGGTTCACTTGGAATACCATCAGCTATTGTTTTCCCTACGTTTACGAAGAAGTTGTTAAAGAGATTAGCAATTTCTTTCTTCTCATGATATTTTACATTATCTTGAACAACATATTCAATTTTCTTTTTATCAGCATTATTCGGTTTACAGCAGGAGTTAAGGAGATGCCAAATCTTTTTAACGTCAGTTTTGAATTGAGTAAACTTGAGCGTGAAGTAGTTCTTTTTTGATGTTCTTATCTGGTTTGTTACATAGTTTCTAAATCGGTTATATGTTTCTCTAGATATTCGTCCTTCGCAAAGGAGGGCTAGGTACGCTTGACGTTTCTTTATATTTATCACGATGTCTCTGGTAATCCAGGGCTTATGTTTATTTTTCGGGGTAACTGTACGAGTTACAATTGGGCAACACTGATTGTATGCGGTCATTATAGTTTCAGTCAACTTTACTACTGCTTCATCAATGCTCGTAGTATTATTGTTTAGATCGAAATAAATTAGATCGAAATAAAAAGTTTTCTACTATGCACTTTCCCTCTGAAATGAGTATTTAACTAGGTATAGCAGTAAATTACTTACTGCAACTCTAGTGTTTGAAGCGTAAAGAAATTCGAATGTGTCGGAGGGGAAGACTACGATGGACTATCCCTTTAGACGTGCTCGAATGATCAAGCGCAATCCCGCTATCTAAAACGAAAATTAACATACCAAAATAACTTGTTTTTGACTAGAAGGTCCTAAAAGTGGGTTCAACCTCTGCAGGGTTGGCTAATAATAAATTACAAAGTACCCAAACGTACTCCAACAGCTCAATCGCGCAACAAATAAAACCTACCTCTCTAACTCGTAAAATACTCATATGCTGCAAAAAGTGTATAGAAAAGTAATTTATTTTGATGTTATTACGATGATTCAAGCAACAAAAATTCAAAAATTGATTAGTAGCTGTTCATTTGATTGCATTCGTCATCAAAGACGGAAATTAACACACCGCTATAACTCATAAAATACTAGTTTCAGACAAGGTGCAAAGAATAAAACTTGTTTATTTTAATCGAATTAACTATGTTTAGGCACCAAAGAGTGAAAAATCTATTACTGTCATTCCTTCACATTAACCTTAAAAGTTGAAAAAAAGAAGCTGTAAAATTTCTCTGATCAATTTTAAAATTAGATTTTTTCTCCTCTATATTCAATTTTATTTTTAAAACGTCAAATCTGTTTTATGATGAAAGTTTTATATAGCAAGAATTATTTTGTCTCTGGAATAGGAACAATTTGATACCTGTAAATTACGAGGTTGTGGCGGTTAAATTCTTTTCACGACAAGCCAGGCAGGTTGACGAGTGCTTGACTTGAGCTTTGTCTGTAAACCAAAACCTGAAAAGATCATGTGCGATCTTTTATTTTGTATATTACAAAACGTTACAATTCAATATTAACAAAGTGAAGTATGTAACATTAAACCTGAAATTACACAAAGTGATACCAGACATTGGTACTCAGAGATCTTGATTAACTTAATGACAATTAAAAATTAAACTCATCCTGATGCAGGAGTTCTCACGGATTGTAACTATACAGACGAAACTAGAAATTTAGTGGAATTTTTCTGGGTAATTTATCTAGTCTGAAATAAGAAATGCAATGAAATAAATTATTTCTTTTTCCTAATTATACATTTGAAACAAAGTTCTGAAGTTCAAACAAGACTATACAATCAGCTAATTGTATTTACTGGACATGCTGCTTTCATGAATTCAACCGACAATTGGGAAGTCAACGTAGCTTACGCAACTGGGTGATGAGTGTTGCCATCCACTGTCTAATGAAAATTTTTATTGGGAAAAAATTGAATCAATTATGTTGAAGAAGCACCACAATGTTATTGAATGGCATAAAATTTAAGGATTCTCTACTTTTTATGGATTGAGTTCAGCTAAATGCATATAGAGTGATAGTAACAGCAACATTTAATGGCTACTTTTTATTCCAACCTTGTATTATTATTATTATCTATGTGAATACAAAATTGTGGGAGCATTGTAGGACAAACTTATTCATCATCAAATACAAAAAATTTGTATTTTCTTACACTAAATTTGATGATAATGTCCTATTCTGTTTCTTTCTTAATATAGCTGGGATTTGTAAAGAAGATTAAAATTTAAAATTAGCAATAAATGCTGAAAGAAAAAAAATGCATGCAATATCACCCTAGCCTCAAAACTTTTATTTGCTGATTAGCAAGCATTCTCATTTGCAGTATTGTGTGTTGTCACTAACATTAGAACATAGAAGCAAGCATTTATGGTTGAAAGTGATGAGAAAATTACTGAAGGTAGAAAAGCAGTTTGTTGCATTGGATCTTTTTGCTCCAAATGAAATTATTTTATATTTTCACCCTTTTAGCTTATGTTACCTTAGTATTTTCAAATATTTCTCCAACCCATTGATGATATAATTTACCATTTGTCTCTTTTGTTGATGCATGTTCATGGTTTAGAACAAGTAGTATCTGCATTTTATAGAAAATAATGATAAATGTGATATATCTACTCTTCTATGCAATAAAATTGTGACGAATTTCATTAGAACCTTAACGAGTCAACGGAAGGCGTGGAGGCGTGAGATTTGCCTTAAGTTAACAGACGCATTACACACTTCACGAAGACCGGAGCTCCCGGGCGGTTCTGTATCCAGGACACCTCTTTCTACTTACCTACTTGTTAATTTGTACAACCCTTCTATTTCCTTATGTTACGTTTACCTTTCAAGCACGTTTGAACTTCTAGGTCTGTCAGTTTAGATCTTTAATTTACTTTGAGTCTAACATACTAACTTTAATTAGGTCTTGTTTCGTTGCCTATTACTTTATTTCTGTAGACACTGGCAGGCCTCCCTTCTACTGATTTCCTCTTCCTACACTGGAATTATCTTCGCATCCATTAAATTCGAAGGTAAATACCGTACTGAATAGGCTATACATTAAACTTGTGACAATAATGCTTTACACCGTAATTTCGGAAGCTCTTTATAACGCCGAATTCTTCGTTCCGTAGAAAACTACCGCACCGGGACTCCGTATATCAACCAGGCTCTGGTTTTATTCAGCCGCGAATGACGCTTCTGGAACGACGGCAACCTTTTCGTTATTGTGCGTCCACCCGCTGACTTGTTCGTTGTCACCTGTAAATTAGGCGAGCTTTCGGCTACGCGTTGAAGTGTCTGTTCTACTTTCTTAAAAACTTCGACGTTTCTTCGAGTACAGCGATGTTTCTTGTTCAACTAGTTTCTTTACGTTTTAACGTAATCGGGCGTCTCTCCGCAATTACAAAGGGACGCCACTTTGAATTAACTACGCAGGATAACGTTTCCTTCCTAAATTGAACGAAAAGAGTTATTCTTGCGAATTGTGTGTTTACTTTCTCCTTAAACCTCACCAAATATTATTCGTGATAGAGATTCATGGAGAGTAGAAATTTGATCATTGTGTCGAGGAAGAGACTTGTGGGACAGGGATTATTTCTGTTGTAAACTTGCATAAATGGCGCCCTGGTTCTTTGCTATATCGAACTCTTGTTGCTACCTGAGCAGAAACAGCTTCTGGCAGATTTTTATTTGTATTATCAAACAATTGGGTGTATTATCAAACTTGTAATCTTCGGCATTTAGGTGTGAATTATTGTTTCCAAACAGAATTGAGCCTACACATTTCCAATTTTTATATATATAGAACAATGCAGCTCTAAATTTTGAAAATTTTCAATTTCAAGTTTAATCTAGTACTTGCATCTTAGCAACTTTGCTGGAAAATTTAATATTCTATAAAATTGTTTGGCTAATTTTTGTCTTAGCAGTTTTTGGATTATCGTTCCTACACAAGGGGAACCTAATTTTAATTTACCATACATAAAGTGACGTTTTGCTTTAAATCTTTTGCTGTTGGCTTGAGAAGCAAATTCTTGAAATTTGATAACTCAAAGAGATCGGAAAACGTATGTGCTCTCCGTGGCACAGCGGTTAAGGGATCGGACTTGTATGCTGGAAGTCGCGGGTTCGTATCCCGGCGCTGGCGCGGAGATTTTCCCCGTTGGGTATAAGGGAAAAGCTCAAGCACAATACCCCACTCAACCCAGGTGTCGGAAATGGGTACCGGCTTTACGGGGGAACCGTCATGGTGTCCTATATATAGGGTTAGTTATAAGATATTTGAAAAACCAATGCTAAGATCATATGTATCAGGCTTGATTGGAAATAAAGCATCCCAAAGATGCCGATGTTAACCTTAACCTTTAACCTTATTTCATTAATTCAATTTGCTCGTAAGGTTGATAACTCAATGCTTATGCAAGAAGCATGTGGTGGAAAATTGAAATGTTTGTATGGTGGTAAATACCAAAAATTGATTGCTGTAATAATATATTCAATATTATTTCTTGAACTTTATAAAAATTACATTATTTTTCCCAAAATATTTTATTCATGTAACACGTGTATGCTTCTAATATATTAACAGACTTTTTTATGAAATTTAGTAAAAAAATGCCATCAATTATTACAAGCCTTCATGATGAAATAATTTAGTTTTCTTAGATATCATTTTATAACAAAATCAATGGAATTATCTGGAGGACTTATTCATGAGATAATTTTGATGAAAAGTGCATCTCAGGTGGGTATAATTTTAGGATTGAAAGCTATCAATCGGGTAAAAAGCTAAAAAAAATGTCTGTTTAATTATAAAAATTTACACTCAAATTCAATTTGTTCTGAGAAATAACAAATCTGTTTTAAGACAAATAGTTCCTGAGCTCAAGAATATTTTGTCACTGAAATGTGGTTATGTTGTACTATTTCATTGTCATTGAATGAATTATTTTGAAGAACAACAACTCATTCAAAGATTTTCCATGTTTGATGTAATTAATCATGTTTAGTGCTTAAGGAAGATTTTAAGAGGAACTTTTAGTGGTTATTTTCAGATTCTATCATGAAACACACTTGTCTGATAGTTATATATGGTAATGTTAAATTGTAGGAGCTTTTTATGGCAAAATTATTCATTATTGAACAAAGAACATTTAAATCTTGCACTGTATTTAATAATAGTGCTCCACTAAATTTGTTTCCTCATTTAAATATGAATCTTGTTCAGTAAATACAATATAGAAGCAGTGAGAAACTCACTGAATCACCCAGCAGATACAAAGGGATACTTGCAACCTAACCCAAGCTTTGCAAATTTCATTTGTGAACTGACACATATTGGCTTCCTTAAAAGCATTGTGTATTGTCTTTTGAACATTGATAAAGCAGAGATTGCATCAATTAATACATTCACTTTGTGAGGGATGCAAAAATGGCTTGGGGTAGAAGCGCAGTGTGACATCTTACAGGGACTGATATTATGAGTGGCTCATTTTTGTATCACTTTGATTGGCCTTTTCTTGATGCCATGACTTTTTTTGGGTTGCATGTTGAAAATTTTTTGCACAAAGCCACATTATTGTAGTGATAATTTTGTTTAAAATCTATTTAGAGAGTGCATTTCAAAAGACACTTGTGCATGAAGCTGCACAATTGCAGTGATAGTATTGCACATTACAGTGATGGTGTTCAAAGCAATTTTGCACAAGAATATATGTCAGGATATTTGATGGGAGTGCTCCTAGCATTTCACATACATTTTATATACATGATATGAATAGAGTAATCCATAATCACTATTATTGTGTAGTTGAATTTGTTTGTCTGTTACAGGTCATGATGCATCAGTAGTGCATTATTGTAGAAAATTTCCATTACCGCACCTCATAATGCACGTTTAAATTGAAGATGTCAAGATGGATATATTAGTTTGTTGTGGGCATATGTAAGATTTAGATGGGGGAGAGAAAAGTGATTCCTGTTACCCTGTTATCACATGTTAATGACTTGAAATAAATTGTTTAAATTGTTTGAACACGATAGGTGAGAAAATAATGGCATGTTGATATTTTCTCAGTAAACAAAAATTATGCACAGCATTCATTCAAACTATTTTAATGGTAATTGCCATCATTTTTGACAGAATTTATTCACTAGTCATCAGTGAGTGATTAGTTGTCAGAAAAGTCTTTGAACTTGATTCTTTGGATTGAACTTGAATTCTCTAAATAAACGTAAAATGTCAGCTAGAAAAGCATCCATGTGCAACATAACTTTTTGTGCCATCAGCTATGCTAAATGAAATTGGAAAGCATCGTTTTAATAAATTTTACTTCTTTGATAATAAAACCAAAAAAAGAAAGAAGAATTGTAGTGGGTAAAGCCCAAAGTTGAAATGTCAAGAGAGTAGAAGATGTCACTCACAGTGGAAAGAACACAGTATCATCTGAGCAAACAAAAAACATTTGGTGACATATATTCCTTGTTGTGGTTGTTGAATTTAGTATTGTAGGATCATTGCTTATAGATTTGAGGAGCTTGTGCTGTGATTCCATTGGATAAAAGGGGGTAGGTGTGAAAGCTCTAATAAATGGATTAGTATATTGAGAATGGTTGGTATTCTGTGTGGCACAGTGCTATTGAATCATGTAAGAGATGAAACTGAGAGTGCAGTTGGAAATAAGCTGTGTAGTTTTTGGCAGATAAAGAGTGTGAGGATTTGATTTCAGAAGCTCAACAAATGTGATAGAAGCAAGAGGCATTTTGAGCTTGAAATATTTAATGCAGTGGATGATACAGTTGATCAGAAGGTGTTATAGGAAGTGCTGAGAGGGTCTGGTGTAAAGAGTTAGATGCTTAAGGCCATGAGTTATATTGATAGCCAAGCTGTTGTTGAGAATGGAAATATAGTAAATGAATGGTATGAAATTCTTGTAAGTTTGCATCAGTGTTGTCTAGTATCATTATTTGTGAAATATGTTAAGGGAACCATTTGGGGGGCATCTGGGGGCATCTGCAGTCCAAAAGTCGATTCTCCCGATTTTTTTTATTGCTTTAAATGAGTTTGAGATATGTCCCCGAATGTCTGTAAAAATATCAGGAACGTATCCCAGAGCTAGCGTCCCCCCCGGGAGGGGGAGAGCATCCCCCTCACGGACCTTTTTTTCATTTTTGAACCTAGAGCAATGAAATTTGGTATACTTGTAGGAAATGCAATTTAGAATCATTTATCATTGATGACAAAATGCGATTTTCTTGAAAAGAAAATGGAAAATCATAGAAAACGACATTTTTTGGGGGGGATTCTAAGTGCTTCTTCTCTGATAGTTTTTGAGCTACAGTAATGATTTTGGTATCATTGGATGCAGAATAACGTGGAAATTTCAAAAACTTGAATGCTTTTCCTCAAATTCCCAATATAAAAATCAAAAAGAAAAAAATATCAAAAAATTCAAGAAAATTCAAATTTATGACGTCATAACTTCGAAACAAAAATGAATTTTGAAAAATTTCCTAATAAATTGTAAAGCTTTTGTTTTTCTGCATCCAATGATACTAAAATCATCACTGTAGCTCAAAAACTGTAGGAGGAGAAGCATTTTTTTTCTTAAAAATAGGTCTTATAAAAAAAGTAAGTTTTCAAGACGTTTGTCATTTCAACTCCGAAGTTTACAAAGCTAGAGCAATGCGGTTTGTTGCATTTGAAAGTGACATGTGTGCTCTATCTAATTTACGAGGGGATTTTCAAAATTTTTCTGTAAAGCTTTCCGTAGACTTTTTTACCCTAAAAGTATAACTTTTGCCCTGACCCTTATACAAAATTCATATAAATTCTGAATGAAATATATCGAAAAATCCCCTCGTAATTTAGATAGAGCACACGTTTGACTTCCAAATGCAACAAACCGCATTGCTCTAGCTTTGTAAACTTCGGAGTTGAAATGAATAATACATGTTTATATATAATTTTTTTTTCAATAATTAATTTTCTATGGCCTTATGAAAAATATTTGTTTAAGATAAGTTGTTACAAATGTGGAGATCTAGTAATCTGCAAATTTTCATAGACGTAGGTCCAATAGAACAAAAGAATCTTGTTGTCTAGTATCATTATTTGTGAAATATGTTAACAGATGCAGTTTTGTGTCAAGTGAAGGCAGGACAATTTGGTTGGGGTTGGAGATGTTAGTGGCACAGGGCACAGTCATCAATAGCTAGCAGCTACTCGGCGCTAGTATTGTAACAGAAGTAGCTACATTGATGAGAAGCTGTTGATTGGTGAAAGAGCTTATAAAGGTCTGTTCTTAAAAGAAACCCCAGATGAATGTGAATGAGAGTAAAGTTGATAAGTGTTTGAAGAAAGAGGTTGTAAAGAATGAATGTAAGTTTAAATGAAAGAAGGGAACTGTTTCTAGTAGTTAGAATTGCTCGGAGCTACTAACAATAAATTAGATGAGGACAAAACTAGAAAATGGTACAAAGCATGGAGAATTTTATAAGCAGTTAAGAAAAGGTGCCTGACTTTTAATGCTAAGAGAGGATTGTAGTAGAAAGAAATTGGACAATTTGTTGTTTCATGGGTTGAATCTAATTATTTCTCCTCTGTATTAAATTTTGTTCTATTGTATTCAGTTCTGTTGCTTTACTGAATGCTGTTTTATTTCTTTTCAGCTTCATTCAATGGTAAACAGTGAATAACCTGATAATGAAAATTTAATCATAAAATATAGTACTAAAATAACCATGTCGTGACTCGCACCGCCGCAAAGCACGCTCATAACACGAAAGCCTACTGGTCGTAATTCATGGTAGCACCTGCCGTTCTTGAGGACCCTACATACTGATACGTTGTCCACTGTTGTCAGCACAAGGAACAGAAAGTCGGGTGGGTTCACAATGTTTATGCCGTACACATATATACATGAACACATGAGGTTCCTCGACTCGGAGTTCCCATCCGGTGACAAATCACCATTACACCATTTACACAAAACCGATGACTAGGGGCAAAGCTATTCGCAAATTAATATATATAATTTAATGTCTTTCATTTATATGGCCTGAAAGCTGCACAAAAGCGACATGGTTAGGAAAAATGCTTAAACACGGCAATCACAACATATCCCCCCACCAGTGAATACCCTGGGATTCACTCATAAATAAACCGAATCCTGCACCGCAGCTCCCTTCTACCATGTGAGACGAACTATCGCTATTGTCTACAATTGGCGATACATATCAGTACATAACTCTCACTTTTAAAACTATCAATGTGTACAGAACAGTTATTTATATTAAATATTGTTTTAATGTACACATCTCTCTCAAAACGCAGCAAACAGCCCGTAATACCTCCTGATCACGAGGCACCAACCAGGCTGATATCCGGTCACATCTGCCAACGTATCGTCAATATCATATCGATAACGCCGACAGCATCATAGGCAGGAGACATCTGGTCTAACGCAACGTTTTTGAGTTTCAAGAATACAGTCATGTTCGAGTTTTGTCAACGATGGCGCATATTTAACAAGGTGCCTTCATGAAAAGCATCAATATGAGTTCAATACCGTTCAACCCCAAATTTAAATGACAGTGGAACACATAATTTATCTAAAATTACAACATATATCAACAAAAACCAGCACTACCAGTACAACTGCAACACAAATAACTTCAGACAAGAATCTTTAATTTAAATCTTAATTCTAACTTTACAACACAATCTTTATTAACATATCTACCTATCCAAATGGATCGTTTACAGACACAACTCATTACAATCAGAGGATAGTACGCATTTGTTACAGCTTTATTATACACACATCCCAACACACACATATATATTTATACATTTAACGCATCAACTTGAACGAGTATAAAACCATATTCATCACCGTAAATCTAGACTTGTATAAGGCACATTTATTTATTTTTATCACGCCATTTGTACTCGAGTACTTTAAGTTGCTCATGAGGGTAAGTCTCAACAAGACCTCTGGAACGCATAACTCTCTCAGGTACATTAGAGTTACTAATATTTGACAAATCACACAATATGTCAGCGCTTTCCGACTCAATCCAATTAAATCTTTCGAAACGACTCTCACTTCCCATGTAATTCTTAGCCCATATTTCTCGTAAAAATTTATTGTTGCTTTTAAAGCTTGATACCGCCTTCCTAGACTGTACAGAGTTTCTTTTCATAATATTTAAAGCTGCTTTTACCGCTGCAAGATTTTCCCCTACCGACTTACTCTCTCCAAATCCTGAAAAGTTGGCTTCGTCAGGTAAATAATCGGGTGTAGCACATACAACCCAGGAACCTGCCTCACACTGAGCTACCACATTTAAACTTTCGTTGATTAACTCCTTTTGCACAGTAAATGCTTGTTCAACCACATTTAAAATTACAGATGCACTCGCATATCGCTATCGGTCGAAGGCTGCAATACTGGTGAAAGTGATTCACTGATCCTCAAATTTTCTGAATATTGTCGCACTGGTGTAGAAGCTTTAGGTTCTGCGTGGATTTCTGCTTCAACTACAATCCTCTGTAATACCCCACCTAAGTTGGAATCACCTTGTGCCATGGATTTTCCGCTAACATAAAAATGACGATTTCTATTCTGGTTATTTTGCCTGTTATGTTCTGGACTAAACCCAAGAAAATCTCCACTCCCCTTATCAGAAAAAAACTTGGGAATTCCACGGAACTACCGCTTCAAGAGAAGGAATCTCTGTTATTGTACGTTTATCAGGAGGTGGTGTTAAATGTACAGAGAACTGACCTACCCGTTGTCTACCATCTTCCGCCACATTAACCTCAACATCAGTTACACTCGACGAAACACTATCACTCTCATCGGAAAGAGTCGAATCCCCATCACTACTGCTAGACGAATCACCAGTAGAGCTCAAACTACTACAACTAGTAGTACTACTATCACCAAAGCCATAAAATGAAGGAATGCAGCTTCCGTTCCCAGCAGTTTCAAATTCATTTGGCTCTATCAAGTCGAATTCTTCAAAACTACTGTTCATCTGGAAATATTTCAATAAATATTTTGGAGGCTCATTCCACGACTTGAGCTGCCTATGATGCACCCTACGAAATACTTCCTTCTTCATCTCTCACTTCATAAGTCACACCATTTGATTGGATTTTAACCACCTAAAAGGGGCCCTCAAACTTTGGCTCTATCTTATGTTTAGTTTGTTTACCTATGCGATGAATCTTGTACAATACTTTTTGTCCTATTTTGAAAGCACTAAATTTTTCATGACCCTGCTCTCAATTATTCACAATTTGTTTTTCAATAGGTATAGGACCACGCAAAAAATGATTTCTCTGCAACAAGAACTGAGACGGACTACAACCAATTTGCTAATGATGAGTGTTATACGTAATAAGAGCTCTACTTACTTCTTTGTCCCAATTTAAAGGATTATCATAGGTGATACCCCTCAAAATCTGTATAATTGTTTGATTACTACGCTCCACACACACCCATTTGAAGAAGCTCGATAATTAGTGGTATATATGTGTGCAATATCAAACGAATCTAAAACATTGTTAAACTCGGATGCCCCAAACTCACTACTATTATCAGTTAGTATTCGGTCCGGGATTCTTAGCATAGCTGGTAATACTCTACTTTTCAAAGCTGCTGATACTGTTTTCGATGTTTTATCTTTAATGGGAATGGCGATGAGAAATTTAGAAAAATGATCTATAGCAACTAACAACGCAACATTACCCTGAGAGGAACGAGAAAATTGAAGTAAATCAATGGCAACAAGATCAAAAGGATGAGAAGCCTCTATCTTGCTAGTAGGTGGTGTCACCAACCAAGGAGATGTCTTATAAAGTTGACAATGCCTGCACGATACACACATATCACGAACAATAGAAGCAGCTGCAGGATGCCAGAAGTGCTGTTTCACTAATTTGTCTATCTTTTGAATGCCTATGTGTGCAAGTTGAATGTGAAGTTTGTACACGACGTCAATCATTATCATAAATGGAACAACGGGTACATAATAATCACCTATGCTTCTAACAACAATATTTGACATGACACTCAACGAACTGTAGTACCTCCGGAACTGACCAAGACAACGCTGTTTCCAAAAACTCACATGTACGTTATTATTGATCTTTGTCTTCAAAGATTTTATAGCAAAATCATTACTCTGAATATTCCGGATACTTGAGTTTGCAAAAATAAATTTCACCCTCACGTTACATCTTGCTTCCGCAATGTCATGATCTTCCCCAGCGCTTTCAATACTCTGTTGATCCATAAGTTCAACAGTTTCTTCATCAATATCTGACCCTGATACACTCGAATTGAAAAAACCAATCAAGCTGACACACAAAGATTCATCCAGGTCTTCCTCCACCTTAAAGGGATACTTAACCAGCTCACCAGCAATGACAAAGCTCAGGGAAAGACTACCATAGTCAATGGTTATCTTGTTCTCTGCTAAGAAATTTGCGCCAATTAAACAACAGCATGGTATGGCATCACTTTCGACTATCGCAAATGGTACTTTCACATCCATTTTTAACCCCTTTAGAAGACAATCAATATGAATCACACCACATAACAAAGCTCTTCGGCAATCAATTCCTATAACTGCCGAATCTTCTACTTCATCAAAATCGAACTGTACACCCCTATCAATCAGCATAGCAGTCACTTCCCTCGTGATTAGGCATACTTGAGATCCTGTATCTATCAAGGCACAAATTTTGACATCTCCAACTTCCACCGCACAACCAGTTCCAACTTCAATTTCATGACCGCATTCCGTTGTACACACATTTACCTCAGCTTCGTCTACATCGTCATTATTGGTATTTAAGCCAGAATCATCAAATTGTTGACCCAATTCACTACACTGATTCACAAGATCACTCTTCACATACGAAACCAATGCCTCTTCATTTATTCAGCTATAAACGGGGTTGAAGTGAATTCCTGAAATACACTGCAAGTGAATCTTTGGTTCTCCCTCAGAATTAGGAGTTTGTTTTTTAAACACAACCAGCCATTGCATACCATGATGAACCCAAATTTCCACCTTAAATATCTCACAACCTACCAGCAATAACTCTTCCCTCGGTAATTGGCCCCTTCTTCTCATTGACCTGAGAGCCCTTCCTACTTCTTTCGTGATCTTAACTTTAAATTTAGATGGGTTCTGTGTCAAATAATCAACTAAAAGCTCTCTAAGCCCCAGATCATCCTTAGGCAAATCCAAATGTATTTTGTCATGCTTTAAATCCTGTAAACACATGAACAAAGAAATGAAAAATGAATCTCCACCCCCATCTATCTTTTTCATGACTCTAAATCCAGTGGGTAAACCTAATTCTTCACATTCATTCCCAAAACACTCACCAGGAGTGCACACACTCCTAGACATTGCATCGGCTATTACGTTCTCGCTTCCAGGTCTATACCTTATTTCAAAATCGTACCCAGCAATATCATTAGATGTACGCATAAACCGCGAATTAGTAATGGCCATATTATGAAGAGAGCAGAGTGGCCTGTGGTCGGTATACAGAATGAACTTAGTACCCAATATGAATGGTGAAAAAACCTTGATACCCCACCTAATAGCTACCAGTTCAGGCTCCAAAGTAGAGTACCTTGTTTCAGCCATAGAAAATGTAGTAGATGAATACCCAATGACCCTGTAGCCTCCCTGCTGTACTTGCATCAAGCATCCTCCAGCCCCTACGGCAGAGGCATCTACAGATAACTCCAATGGGGCAGCTTCATCAGAATAATCTGGAAAAGATAGCGTAACCTAATCCAATAACTTTTCCTTCAATTGAAGAAAAGCCTGTTCCATTTCTTCATTCCAACTCAACTTACAATGTTTTTGGCCTCCAGTAAGTTCAGTTAGCGGTCTTGCTATTATCGAATAATTTTGAAGAAAATGTCTCCCAAAATTCACAAGTCTCAAAAATTGACGCAATTCACTAACAGTTGTGGGTTTTGGAAAGTTACGCAATTTATCACAATACTCCGGAGATTTACGTATGCCATCTTCACCAATTACATGCCCTAAAAAATTCACTTGCCTTTTAAAAAATTCACACTTCTAAATTTTTATTTTAATCCCATTCTTGCTCAAGGTGTTCACTCAGGATCAAAATGTCATCGATATATACCAAGACATTGTTAAAACAAACTTCTGAAAGAATCTGTTGCATATTCTTCTGGAAAGCAATACCAGTATTTTTGAGACCAAATGATATAGTTTTAAACTGAAAATGATCATGAGTACTAAATGCAGTATACTCACAGCTCTTAGCATCTAATGGAACTTGATAATACCCTTTGATTAGATCTAACTTAGTGAAAAATTTTGTATTATGCGCACTGTAAATGTGTTCAGATAGGTCTGGCATGGGAAATTTCTCAGTAATAGTCTGCTTATTGAGCTTGCAATAATCTATGCACATTCGAATTTCTCTTTTACCTAAATCAGCAGATTTCTTAATTACTGGTACGATAGGACTACTCCATGGTGAACTACTACGTTCAATTATGTCTAATGCTAACAGCTCCTTACACTGTCGGTCAATTTCCTTGTTAACGGATTCCGAAAATTTCCGTGGTCTTTGCCATACGGGAGTGTTATCACTCAACTCTATCTTATGAGGTATAACTTTAGCCCTTCCTATGTCAAATTCATTTCTGCTAATGGCATCCTGAGATCTAACCAACATTTCATACACTAGTTGCTTCTGCTCAGGAGTAACATTATCGCCCAAAATTATTTTGTCCTTAAGACTCTCTTCTGACCAGTACTCCAGCCCATCACTTTCTAAAGGAGGGACTTCCACTAAGGTGCTGACATACCCTAGCCTTTCCCCCTTCTTAACTCTAGTGCACTCAGCAGAAGTTCCATTCCTACATTTCACAGCAACAACATTCTCATGACCTACATCAAAGTTAATAATGCCATCAGAGCTGCGCAATTTTGAATTCAACGGTTTACCTTCAAAAAAGTACACAAGATTTGACATAATAGGCCCCACGTTTGCAAGCCTAGCCTCAATGGGAATGTAAGCTGCATGTTTCCGCTCCACATCAACATCACAAGCAGCAAACACAGGTATAGTTTCATGCATGACATGGTTTATCTCTCCTAATTCAGAAAAGTAATACAAAATTCGGCCTTTGCCCTGATCCTCTCTAGAAATCATCCGTTTAGACATATCAATACATAACTTATTTCGTTTAAGGAAATTCAAGCCCAACACAATGTCATATGCAAACTTATCACATTGTACAACATCAAAAGAATAGGAAGCCACAGGCAACCCTAATGTTTCACCAACCAATTCTACCCTACCTATAGTTTCAACAAATGTACTCCCTAACCCTTTAATTCTACTCTTCAAACGTTCATCAGCACATCCCCTACAATCTTTACATACACTCTCCTTCATGATGTTAGCGTTTGCACCACTATCTACCAAGGCCTTATACTCTGTGCCCTGAACAACAAAAGGAATAGTCATTAATTTTCCTGGCAGCAAATGAACAATATTAACATCGTATACCTCAATGGACTCTTGGTCTGTCCTCGTCAGAGGTGTATCAGCATCAACTGTCTCATTACTGATTTTTGCCTGGTCGTCCACTTGAATTTCTGATGGCACAACATTCCCATCTTCACTGCTCGTGGGCTTAGATGATAACTTGTCTCCGCTGCACTTGATACGTTCCACCATGTCCCGTCTGTCTTCATTACCTTCAGCCCTCACTTCAGCTGAGCCTTCAAGACAGCTGTCCGGTTGAAAGTCCATTACGTCATTCAAAACAGCGAATCTATTAGACTATGGTCCATCTGTCGAGCTGCCGGAGGATTTCTAAAGCCTAAACTCTGGCACACCCCCTCTTGAGCCAGAGTACCTCAGTTTCCCGAAAGACGTTGCTGCTGGTGTTGCCGCTGAGGAGTGCTTCCGCGACGAACATCAGTAAGGCTCCGATACCTCTGCTTGGGTAGGCGCTCATTTCCCTCATCCCTTAGCTCCCGGGATCTCTGAGTCTTATTACGATAAGGATATGGTTGATGGACCTCAGGGCCTCTCCTGTAGTTGGAAAACTCCACATCACCACTGAAATGGGAGCGCCTGCTTTTCCCTCTGCCATTACCCATCTTTCTAGGGCAGTTGTAGAAAAAATGCTCCCGGGAACCACAAGCAAAACACGCTCCCAACTTGGACCTACAGTCATCTTCTCTGTGTCCCATATGCCCACAGTAGGTACACGTTGTAGTTCCTCTCTTCAAATGCTGTGGAATTCTGTTAATGTTCCTGGGAGCATTCTCACGTTAGGTAGGGTTTGCATTCCATAAACCGCCATTGAAATTTCCATTCTGTCGATTTTCATACTGACGCTGACTCTCCTGGTATGGCCTCGGTTTTTCCTTTACCCCAACATTGATAACAACTTCCTCAACATCTGATGTTTTTTCCTTTCCTGCTTCAAGGTCACACAAGCTGGCAAATTTTTTCAACTCTCCCCATTTCATCTTATTCCACACCATTCTATGCCCCAAAATTTGGGTTCTTACAAGTTCCTTGAACTTTCGTGGCAGAATAGATATGTATTTTTCTTGCAAAGTTTTACTGGTTGTAACATCCTTGCTCGGATAAGCAACTGCAAACAGTTTTTCAAGACGAGTAGCGATCAAATACATGCTCTCACCAGTCACATGTTTTGCTTGCACAAAGTTACCTTTATTTTTACTTTTCCTTCCCGGCTTCTGATTATCATACCAATCTTCCAACTTCCTTTTCAGACTTACATAGGAATCATTTACCGACCTTCCGGTTTTCAACGCCTTCAATGTTTCGCCTTGCAGTTTAGTTTCCAACTCTCCGATCCAAAATAGTGTTGACCCCTTGAAATTTTGCTGACAATATTCTTCGAATGACTGGAGGTACAGCTTAAGATTCATACCTGAATCTTCATCAAATTTCTCGAAGGTCGGGATCTTCCTCATGTCCAAATGGCTGAGGGTTTCCACTAATTGGGTGAATTCACTTCCACGATGTCACCTTTTATTCTTATTTTTAGGTCTTCTTTTCCCCTTCTTACCATGCTGTCTGTTATTTGTACCACTGCTGGAATCACTCGCAGTGTCAGAACTGTCACTAGGAGACTCCTCTTGGCTACTGGATGAGCCGGATGAGTAGGCAGGTGACTCAGCATGCCTAACTTTCATTTTCCTCTTAGGAATAGCTCTAGTGCCTGTGGTCTTGCTAGCCTCTTCTGGCTCCTCTGGGTCTTCCGTTTTAGTGAAGCTCACCATCACCTTATCAAAATCTTCCTTCAACTTCTGCACTTCTTCTCTTGCTTTGGTAGAAACTTTTCCCTCATGTGAACCAACCGTCATCATAAATTTTTTCATGTGCTCCAAATTTTCAAGGGTAAAATCTTCTTCCTTCTCTGAAATAGCCTGCTCTCCAGGATCTGCTCCACCAGTTGCCTCCATTGTCCTGTCGACACAGCTCTTAGCTGTGCAACCACCAGCACAAGTCACACGGAGGGGAACCCCGACGAAAATAAACTAGTCTACCCAGCACCACAACTTATCACATACACCGGGCAACGATCTTGTAGACTCTCAAGGACACTATTAAACAGAAACACTAAAATAAAGGTTTTGAGATCCTGGTCAAGGCACCAATTCTATGTCGTGACTCGCACCGCCGCAAAGCACGCTCACAACACGAAAGCCTACTGATCGTAATTCATGGTAGCACCTGCCGTTCTTGAGGACCCTACACACTGATACATTGTCCACTGTTGTCAGCACAAGGAACAGAAAGTCGGGTGGGTTCACAATGTTTATGCCGTACACATATATACAAGAACACATGAGGTTCCTCGACTCGGAGTTCCCCTTGGTGACAAATCACCATTACACCATTTACACAAAACCGATGACTTGGGGCAAAGCTATTCGCAAATTAATATATATAATTTAATGTCTTTCATTTATATGGCCTGAAAGCTGCACAAAAGCGACATGGTTTGGAAAAATGCTTAAACACGGTGATCACAACAACCTAACAAAACCTGCCTTACAGTAAAAAGGATATCTGGTGTAATCAGGACTCTCATTAGGTAAGTCATTCATCTTTTATCCAAAGAAGGCTTATGTTGGCAGACTTCAATCATTATAGTTCTCATGCATTACAGGATCAAACTATTTGCTGAGATAGTGTTGAAATATAGGTAAAATATAAAGAGTCACATTTTCTCTCTAGTTTACACAAACATTAATGAGTGACCTTTTTTATTGCTGTTACATTTGTACGATAGGATGCATTGTCATTGTCCTACATCCAGAAATGTATGATTGTTTTTCCTCATTTACTCTCAGAGCAGCGTGGTTTAAGTGGAGACCAGTAAGCTAAACATTAGGATAAACAAAATTGGTTGACTTTCAAAAAATCTGTGATTAATTTTTTGCTTCCAAGTAATTTTGATACATTATTGGAGTGTGTAAAGCAATTAGGCATTAGTATATTTTGAAATAAAAGTCTCAAATAAAAGTTTTTTCTTAAAATCAATGGCCACACCTGTAGTTCCAATTCACTCAATCATCAGGTTATGTTTCTAGGCAAAATTCTTTTCACTATTAACTTGTACCTTTTGAGGAGTCATTATGCCCATCCATGTCTTTACCTAGTACAAGAAGTTCTAGCAAATGTCTTCTCTGTTGTATCTTTTGAATCTTGTGGTGGCTATTCCAAAAGTTGAACAAGAAACAGAATCTATTAAAGATCTTGTTCCTTTTGATAAAATCATTGAAGTCCCTAGTACTACCCTAATTGTCAAACACTTGCATTCTCAGCCATCATTTTTTCAAACAAACTTCCTGTTGCACCAGTTTCATGGCTAAATCTTGACTTAGAAATATGTCTAGAGAATACGAGGTTTAGCTGGATAAGTCGCTAGTAATCATGAAGCAAGTGTTCATCTAATTAGCCTGAGCTAAATGGGAAATTTCCTTTGGCTGTTGAGTTACCTCACCTTTGAATAGGCCTGTGTGTAGTCTTTCCTGCGGTGCACACGTTAGTTTCTATGGGTTTTTAAACCTCTTCTATACTTGGTAGTTTTTATTCCCTCCAATTTTTAGGTTTAATGCAAAGGGTATCTTCGATAAGAACACAGTTTGTTCATTGACTACACGTTTTCTTTAGTCTGTACCATTTTTTTTGGCTTTCCTCTGTGAAAACATTTATGCTATAGTAATGAAGCCTTAACATTTTGAATCAAAAATTCGAAATGTTCAGGGAGAAAATTCTTAGGGAAAAATGTTGTCAGTTTCCTAAAATATCAGTGAAATACCTCTAGTGTGGTTGTGTCTTGCTTAATTAAGCAAATGCCCACCTCTTTATTTCTTTCAATTTGTAAAATTAGGTGTCTTGAAAGCTCTATGCTTGTTGTATTCAGAATCTGGGATTTTTTTGCAATGTTAGATCATTTTTTGCATTTGTTGTTGATTTTTTTGCTTTAAATGCTGTTTGAGAATTGTTCTTAGCAATTTTCACCAATTTTTTCAATCTGTTTAACAGTTGTGTTG
The DNA here is from genome assembly GCA_030386875.1 of Morinoia aosen. Taxonomy (NCBI): domain Eukaryota; kingdom Metazoa; phylum Arthropoda; class Malacostraca; order Amphipoda; family Talitridae; genus Morinoia; species Morinoia aosen. The sequence goes on from CM059576.1 coordinate 5,797,456, forward strand.
CAGCCAAAGGGAGGGTGAAGTAAGAAACTGGAGCTTCTAACACTGTCAGAAATCATAAAGATTATCAATTTAATAAATGTTCAGTGGATGGTTGCAACCTCTATAATATTTATAATTCTTTTGAAATGTTATCTATGAAATTTTTTGTGAGAAAATTACATAAAATCACAGGGTGCTTTCAATTTTTGGAATGACAATTATTTGCATAACCTTGTGTGGATAGAATTAATATTGTAACATGAAAAGGAATTTCACCTGTTTGAATTTCATTTCATTTTATAAATGGTCTTAGTTGAACCAAAATGTTCATTAACATATATGTTAATAGACGATTCTTGTGAAGCATTGTTCCTCAATTGTTGCTATGCTTGAACTTACTATGCGAGTTCTCAAAATCTTCGTCTTAAAGATGACAGAATGAGTACATCCATCATGATTAGCTAATTCTCATGACAGTTACACACGGTATGTAATTGCAACCATTATGTGAGTCTAATATGCAATAGACAGATAACATTCTGAATTAATTCTAGATGACTATTTCTGCCTTGTTGATGTCTCACCAGTGGGAGACCCTAATGAAGACTGTAACTTCTACAACTTGATGACCAAGATGACAAATGGACCTTTGATTTCTGTCAACTGCTCATTATTGATTGATCATTTGAGACCCAAAATAAATCCCATCTTTAGCTAGTTGATTGTTATAAATCTGCCAGACCATAAATAACTAATGAATGAACTCACAAAGTACTTCAATAGAGCATGTTTCACTTGAAAAACTAAAGAATTTGAAAAAAAGGTTTTACATCAATGAAATAATTGTTTTGCTTGCAAATTCATTTTTTCACTAAAGAAGCTTTGAATGGTTCATCCTTTAACACATGGACAAAAATTCTATTACTCTATTCATTAATGAAATAAATTTTAATTGTATAATCTACTTGATATAGGGATATTGCATTGTTGAAATGTTGGGCCACATACTTTCTGCAATGAAGAATGAACAGCTTTGTATATTTAATTTTTTTGCATGGTATTACATTAGTTTTCTCAAACATTAGAGCAGAGAAGCATTCCATTGCTCAGGTACCTAAACACCCAGCATGGAGCTTGCAATGGTTATGGTGCACAAGCTGACGGATGCTAAAGTGGAGAGGCTTTGTTGCAGGCAAGAGATCATCAAGCAAGAAGCTGCCGCAGAAAACATGGCACAAGGTGAGACTTAGACCTGGTCTGGGTATGTGATAAAGACAGTCAACATTATGGTAAAAACTAAGTCTTTCTAGTGTGGAAATAAACTAAAATGATATTGTTGTTTAAAGACAAGACATGCCTGTTATTATATTATGAAATGTAGTGTACAAGCAAAGAAAATAATATTATTGGATATTGTGTCTCAAAAATTTTTGTTGAAAAAACAATTTCTAATTGAATATTTCTCCTCAGTCAATATTTTAACATGGGCTGTGTAGCCAATTGTGATTTGAATGGAATTTCCCAAATCATACAGAAGGTGCAACAAATTTTGAATGGGCTGTAATTGTTACATACATTTTGTTAATTTCAGGTGCATGTACAAATCTGAAATCCCACGCTGTGAATGTAGATGTGGTAACTCTGCAAACAAATAGTTTGAGTGTTCTCAACATTATCTGTACCTTATATTTCTTGGGTTTATGCTGTAAATTCAGCCTTCATTTTGGGGTACACAGTCATGTGTGTAAATGATGTGTGAATAATTGAGAATGTAAAACTGCGTTTATATCTCTGTTTGGGGTACATCATTGACCTACCGTATTTATTTCTTTTCAAGACATAATTTTTAGTGTGAGCGACTTTAGCATTCACACCATGGATTTTAATAGGAATTATTCTCATAGTAAATTTTATCTTACTGATACTCATAATTTGTTGAACCAGGCATTAAGTGTAATGTTATGTATTTAAAACCTGTTTATAAAACTATAATATCAGATATCATACCAGGATGGGTCATTGCATTTCTCTAACAAAATTAAGTTGTAATATTCCTTCATTCTTTGTATGTAATGTCAAGAAAATGTAAAATTGTAACCAAAATGTTGAATTAGCTCTGTTGAACATGAGGATTTCAGTGTTCATTGGTATGAGGCATTTTGATGAATTTGGTCTTGGTATTGGCTGTGAAACTTCCTTTTGCAAGGCCATTTCTGTTCAATTCAAATTCAGATAACTTATTCAAAGAACAGTAACAGGGTAAAGTTTTTATTTCAATGCCAATTTTTGATGGATTTACCAGTTTTAAGTGAATTGCAAATTCTTTTCATTCAGAAGACTTGATTTCTCTGTGTAAGCTAAAATTGTTTCAGTTCGTTCTAATCCCTAGTGTTCTTCAGATATTAGCACTTTAGCTGAATAATTATTTTCTGAAACTGCTGAAAATAAGTATTACTAGATATCCTTTCCAATCTTACAAAATTGTATCAGTTTTCTAGTGATGTACCAATGTATCGGTATGGGTAGTATTGGTGATTCTTACTGGTATCGATGTTGGCAAAATCTGGCAGATACTTCACCACTACTATCCAATAATACCTATTTTATCATAAAAATGAAGGTCATAAATCATGAAGGTAAAAGTATAATAAAATGATTGCCCATTCATACCTTGTAAATTAGTTAGCTAACTGTTCAATTCGAGCTTCTAATCAGCCCCATTTACTGAATTTACTATTTTACATGGCACATAAGAAAACTATAGTTACTCAACTCAAACTTTCTTCAGCTTCTTCATTGTCCAGGGACATTGATGAATCCATCTCACTTCCAATAATATCAAGAGAATCAAACCCTGTAAATTGGTGGGTAAAAATAAAACCTTATACCCAATTTGTCTACAGTTCTCTCATCATGTCCACCTTCATCAGTTGAGAGTCAGAGATCTTTCAGCATTGGAGGCAATGTGTATACTCCTCACAGGAATAAACTGGAGCCTGAGAATGGAGAGATGCTCATGTTCCTTAGTTTCAATTTGAGATTATTCAAAATCCAGTATGAAAAATAATGCCCTCCATTTTTGTTTTGAGAGATTGTTATGATTTGTTTAGAGAATTTTGTTTTGAGAGTTTATTTTGGAACCATTTTTTTTAGTTTTTAGAGATTTGTTCGGAGAGATTGTTTTGGAACCATTTTTGTTTTGATTTTTTTAGAGAAAATTTTGAGAGTTCATTTTGGAACCATTTTTGTTTTGCGAAATTTGTTCTGAGAGATTGTTTTCAGATATTGGTTTGGAACAAGTTTATTTTGATCTGTTTAGAAAGATTTTTTTTTCAGAATTGATTTTGGAACCATTTTGTTTGAAAGATAATTTTGGAACTATTTTTGTTTTGAATTTATTTGAAAGATTGTTTTGGTCCACTTTTAGAACCTGGTGCTATTATAGCTTGTCTACATTACGTTGCAATACGGTTAGAGAAACTTATCTATAGAATGGATTTCATTGTTTCTTTCAACAATATAGTTAACATAGCAAGAGCAGTTTGATTATTCCTAACCAAAATCTTTGTTGTCAATATTGTTATATTGTTAAATATATTAGTAATTAATTTTACTATAAAACCCATGTATGGCTTGAAATGGTTTTATTTTAATATAATTGTAAAAGTATAGATATCGGTTGTAGTATCGGGATTGGCCAAGAAATGGGTATCGATCTTGGCGGCCAAAACGATGGCATAGGTACATGACTACAGTTTTCCATGTGTTAAAAGGCAAAGAAAATTATCGTTTAAAATTTGTAACAGTAAACGGCCAATACTAGATTTATTTTCTCAGATGTAATTTTTCTCAGTAAGCATTTCTCACATGCAGATGACAGGCTGAGCTCTGGGAGCCATCTAGAAGAAATTCACATCAAAAGTGAAGTGCCTGACGCTGAGCTAGAGGCAGTTACTGTGAAGGACGAGCCCATTGACTGGGACCAGGAACCCCTGGTACTGTAATTTGTGGCCTCCTCTTCTCTTGAATGCTTCCAATTGATTGATTACTCTCCTCTTGAGTGCATCCGATATGTGGCTTACTCTTCTCTTGGGTGCATCCGATTTGTGGCTTACTCTTCTCTTGAGTGCATCCGATTTGTGGCTTACTCTTCTCTTGAGTGCATCCGATTGGTGGCTTACTCTTCACTTGGATACTTACTCTTCTCTTGCTTGCTTCGAATTGGTTACTTATATTTTTCTTGAATGCTTTGTTTGATTTCAGTGTAGCATTTATCATTTTACACAAAATTTTTATTTCATTCATATGTTGTGCATCTCTACCTGTTCTTGGCCACTATTTAGTAACATTTATATCATCACTGGTCTCACCTCTCACGCTTTTGAGCATTTCTGACAAAATTTGTAAAACTTGTCTCTCAGTGAATTTCATTTTATTGAACTGTCTTTTGAACGATTGAAAGCCTTTTGTGATAGATTAGCCTAATTTATTGTCTAAACTGTTTCATTGGCTGCCTAGCAATGTTTTACCCTGGTTTGATGAGAAAATTTTTGATGAGAAAACGTCCGTGTGAACTCTTGCCACACTAGAAACCGTTTGAATAATTTCTGAATAACAAGTAGTTAGAGATCTGACTTTTATACGTGTTCTTGCTTTGTATGTGAGACAAACAAATGAATATTTTTTGCTATTTTGCTTGTATAAGAAATCGCATGAGCCTCTCTCAGTTATTCAATGACAATAGTCCTTACACAATTGTTGTTACTTATAAGTATAAGAAAAATGTTGGTGTTGGTTGTGTGTGTTTTAAAGAGAAAAATATTAACAGTAAAATTTCATGCATGAGATATGGCATGAATTCGTAGTTTAATTTCTGCTCTGCATCAAAATATTTACCATCTGTGCAAAGAGAATGTGTTTTTTAAATTTATTTTGTGCTATCGTTATTTCTTACTTCCTTTATTATTTTTCAAATATTTTTCTTGCATTATGTTTAGAACTGTGAAGTGCATTTGCTTCAGATTGAAATAAGAACTGATAATCAAGTGCACAACTTTGTCCCAATAGAAAAGAGCTACAAGTTGTTGATTTTAGTTGCAATTTGAACATAATGCTGTTATTTTAACGAACTCCATTTGGTGATAATCAAAAAAAGATTTTCTTTCCAGGCCAGTTCAAGTTCAGGTTCTTATGCAGTTTCTTTCAAGAGAGAAGTAGACTGCACTGAGGTACATTCAGGACACGCAGAAACACAGGACGGGGTGAGAAAAGGCAGCTTTAGTGCGTGCAACACATGTGCTGTTCATCAAGGACCAGCTGGAGCATCTGAAAAGAGCGCTGCCTCGCCCCCATCAAATGTGTCGGGTAGAGGCAATGGTGTTGAGGCCGCTCTTCCGGACACACTTACGTCACGGCCCTTACTGTGTGCACATTGTGATTACTCCACTGGTAAGAAGGATTGTATGAGACTGCACCTCCGTGTCAGGCATAATTTGGGATGTTACGAGTGTGAGTTGTGTGCTTCCTTCACTAAGAACAAGAGTTCTTTCAAACGACACGTAAGAGAGCATCATGAAAATGAAAACCAATGGAAAGGTCTGTTTGATGTCCTCAAAATATGCCTAGCTTCACGGGGTGATGTCCTCAAAATATGCCTAGCTTCACGGGGTGATGTCCTCAAAATATGCCCAGCTTCACGGGGTGATGTCCTCAAAATATGCCTAGCTTCACGGGGTGATGTCCTCAAAATATGCCTAGCTTCACGGGGTGATGTCCTCAAAATATGCCTAGCTTCACGGGGTGATGTCCTCAAAATATGCCCAGCTTCACGGGGTGATGTCCTCAAAATATGCCTAGCTTCACGGGGTGATGTCCTCAAAATATGCCTAGCTTCACGGGGTGATGTCCTCAAAATATGCCCAGCTTCACAGGGTGATGTCCTCAAAATATGCCTAGCTTCACGGGGTGATGTCCTCAAAATATGCCTAGCTTCACGGGGTGATGTCCTCAAAATATGCCTAGCTTCACGGGGTGATGTCCTCAAAATATGCCCAGCTTCACGGGGTGATGTCTGTTCCGACTAGACTGCGGATATATGATCTTCGAGAGGTCTAGTCTGAATTACGGGTATCGAAGGCATCGAAGAAATACGCGGTCTCTTCGAATTGGTTTCTTTATTCAATGGCCGTTGACACCGTAAAAACTGCACAATAAGGGCATGTTTTAGATTCAAGAAATAAAAACTATAGTTAACAGCACGAAATGTACATTTCTGGGTTCAAAAATGAATTTTAAGGACAACGCAGAATGACATCTTTAGGTTGAAAATTATGGTTGAAATTATGTCTAATCGCACACAAGGACACTTTCTAAGTTTAAGAATGAACTCACAATGAATACATCTTGGGTTCAAATGAAAGAATCTGCAATTGACTGCACAATCAAGAAATTTATAGGTTCAAAAACTTCCACAAATGACCACAATGACATTTCTTGACTTCATGAACAAACAAGAGAAACGACTGACTAATGCTCGAGGGGCAACTAGCTATCACTAGAACCAAACAAGATATTCTAATGATAATGATCTACCACGCCAGTCTCAAGAGTCTGAGGCAGGAAATAAAATTTGACTTCTCAATCATGAGATGCATTTTTGCACACGGCAATGTAGAATCGCATCTTATTCACATAAGACTGAAGGCACGACAAATGAAACAAGCACTGGTATATTTGAGGTGGAAATTAGAAATTTGACCCTTCAAACTTGAAATACATTTGCACACGGCAATGAAAATCACACGTCATAATATGCACATGGAAGTTGCTCTACTTGCCTCCCATAATTTCTGCACTGTGCACATACTGTGCACTGTGGTCAAAAGAGGACAGTCTACTCTCGCATACTCACGTTTTTTGGGGGGATGGTATTCTCACGCTATATAAGTCTTCAATTTCAACCTACATATAGATAGAAAGGCTATCCTAGTTTTGCTGTACTCTACCTGGGGGAATACACAAAATGATTAGGTTTTTGATGCTGAAGGAACGTTACAGCAGGAATTTATACTATGATTATATCTTTGTCCTAAGCTTGAGAAAAAGTCCTACCATCACTCGTGTGAAAAGCCGTGTAAATCATACGTATGCTAGTATCAACCTAGGCACATAAAGTCACACGGGCATGGGCACATTAAGAATTCCTGCGGACATATTCTCAGTCTACCTCAAATTCACTTCAGCTCTAGGCTTCCACCTTGCTGACTGGCGCAACTTGCTCAGCCCAGCTCATGGGTAATGAGCCAATTTAATATAAACATAAAAAATTTTTTTATGACAAATAGAAGTGAACTAATCTCAGTCCGAGCTACGCAATTTCTAGAAGCACGGGTTATCAGTTCTATCTAGCTGCTTATATTTGAAAGTGTCAACTTTAACTAATTAAGCTCACTCTCAGCAAGCATTGGCTGCTGCCATCCTCCAATAATTCCAGACAAATTCATGTTGCAGCATAAATCAATTCACACTGCACATCCATAATGCAGCATAAATCAATCCACACTGCAAGTTCACAATACAGCACAGATCAACTCACACTGCACAAACAGGAAAAATTCTCAAAGGCAAATTCCTGTTGCTGGGAGCAACAGGAGTTCTGTTTCCAATAATTCCAGACAAATTCACACTGCAGCATAAATCAACTCACACTGCGAGTTCACAATACAGCACAGATCAACTCACACTGCACAAACAGGAAAAATTCTCAATGGCAAATTCCTGTTGCTGGGAGCAACAGGAGTTCTGTTTACAATGGTCTGACTCGATATAGGTGTTTCGCCGGTTGCCAGCAGCATCGTTGAACGCTCTAGGAACCGGCTGTTCACCATCAAACACACAAGACATGGACATATATCTAGATCAGCGCACGAAATATTTGAAGATTAAATAGTTTCTAACACGTTTACACTTAGAAGTTACAATCTTGAGCTCTATCTTAGGAGAACGTCTGCACTCGGTCAAATTAGACAATGGAAGACGCTGTGTTGGGCTTGCGGACCAGTGCGCGGATCCGCGGCCGATGTTGCCACAGAATTTCTTAAAAATTCGCGTCTCGCAAGACGCGACAATGTCCTCAAAATATGCCTAGCTTCACGGGGTGATGTCCTCAAAATATGCCTAGCTTCACGGGGTGATGTCCTCAAAATATGCCTAGCTTCACGGGGTGATGTCCTCAAAATATGCCTAGCTTCACGGGGAGATGTCCTCAAAATACGCCTAGCTTCACGGTGTGACGCCCTCAAATTAGAGGAAATTCAGCGTAGAAACGGAAACGTTTTGAGAGCTAAGAAGCCTCTGCGACGCAACATGACATGAACGGCTTGACCTCTGCCTACCGAGGCTGTTGTCGCTTTTCTGTTCTATTTGCAAGAGGGTTAATTAGAACCCATACTTCACGCTCAAATGCAATTCGCACGAGTTCCAGCTCTTACAAACAAAACTGGGGGGAGGTGAAGCTCTGCCAATTCCAGCGTTGTAAATACAGAAAAAACAACGGCATCTACGGATGCTTTATTTCCAATTCAAGCCTGCTACATATCACCTTATACAATGAATTTTCAAATGCCTTATAACTAACACCAGGACGCCATCACGCTTTCCCCTGGTCAAGACCGGTACCCATTTCAGACACCCGGGTAGAGTGGGGTATTTTTGAAATTTTTCCCCTATACCCAACAGAGAAAATAGCCATCCAGCGCCGGGACTCGAACCATAGTATTGAAAGAAGCAACTCACACACACCCTAACACTGGAACAGTTTTCCCTTGCTTTAATTCCTCTTACGTGCACAAAATTTGACTAGAGGATTAGGACAGCAACGTATGGTTCTGTTTCATGCACAAAAGTGTTGTGCTTTAATGAGCTGTAATAACGCTTCAGACATCACAAATATTGTTGACATTATTTAGAATTTGAATCATAACGTATTACTCATGACTATCGCTTTAAAATGAAGGTAATAGCAGAGACTACCTTCGGTTTAAAGCTATGTCGAGTCGTGCAACCTAATTTGATACACAATGACTACCGGTGTTTTCACTAGTTCAGTCGAGTAGTGATTAACAAATGGAAAATTTACGCGTAATATACCCTATAAAATTTGGATTTTAGGTCTTAAAATAAATTATATATGGCTTTATTTAACGAGGCGTTGTATTCACTTGCCACTCTGTTTGTTTGCCTCATACAAGTTTATGCTACCGATGTGGAGGAGGTCCCTCTGAGCTCTCACCGGTACTGCCTTGTATTAGGTCACAAGGCTTTATTACAATGAAGACTTTAAACTTCTGGATACTTCTTACACTACTGGTTGTTACACTAGCGAATAGGTAACCACGCACAGGCACACAGGCAGTCACGCACAGGCACACAGGCAGTCACGCACAGGCACACAGGCAGTCACGCACAGGCACACAGAGTCACGCACAGGCACACACACAGTCACGCACAGGCACACAGACAGTCACGCTCTGGCACACAGTCACGCACAGGCACACAGACAGTCAGGCACAGGCACACAGACAGTCACGAACAGGCACACAAACAGTCACGCACAGGTACACAGGCAGTTACGAACAGGCACACAGACAGTCACGCACAGGCACACAGACAGTTACGCACAGGCACACAGGCAGTCACGCACAGGCACACAGAGAGTCACGCACAGGCACACAGGCAGTCACGCACAGGCACACAGGCAGTCACGCACATTCACGCAGTCACTCACAGGCACACACGGGCACACAGACAGTCACGTACAGGCACACAGAAAGTCAGTCACATGCACACAGGCAGTCAAGCACAGGCACACAGGCAGTCACGCACATTCACGCAGTGACTCACAGGCACACACGGGCACACAGACAGTCACGCACAGGCACACAGGCAGTAACGCACAGGCACACAGAAAGTCACGCACATGCACACAGGCAGTCACGCACGGGCACACAGAAAGTCACGCACATGCACACAGGCAGTCACGCACAGGCACACAGGCAGTCACGCAAAGGCACACAGGCAGTCACGCACAGGCACACAGAAATTCACGCACATGCACACAGGCAGTCACGCACAGGCACACAGGCAGTCACGCACAGGCACACAGGCAGTCACGCACATGCACACAGGCGGTCACTCATAGGCACACAGGCAGTCACGCACAGGCACACAGGCAGTCACGCACATGCACACAGGCGGTCACGCACAGGCACACAGGCAGTCACGCACAGGCACACAGGCAGTCACGCACAGGCACACAGGCAGTCACGCACAGGCATACAGGCAGTCACGCAAAGGCACACAGGCAGTCACACACAGGCACACAGACAGTCACGCACAGGCACACAGGCAGTCACGCACAGGCACACAGACAGTCACGCACAGGCACACAGACAGTCACGCACAGGCACACAGACAGTCACGCACAGGCACACAGACAGTCACGCACAGGCACACAGGCAGTCACGCACAGGCACACAGACAGTCACGCACAGGCACACAGGCAGTCACGCACAGGCACACAGGCAGTCACGAACAGGCACACAGGCAGTCACGCACAGGCACACAGACAGTCACGCACAGGCACACATGCAGTCACGCACAGGCACACAGACAGTCACGCACAGGCACACAGATGGTTGGCTCAGCTATGCGTATATATTTGTCTTTAGTTGGGAATGTATACAAAACTGAAACGTAATCTATGATAAAAGAAAAGAAAAAAGATTATTTCCAATAGAGATGTTACAAAAGTACCATCATTGGTTTTTGAAATATCTTAAAGTTTATACACTTAGATGATACACTCACACGAGTTGGTGATGCGGGCGATCGCGCAACAAATATATATATATATATCTATATTCTAAATAATGTATAAGTATATTTTTATAAATGCTTTACAATAATCAAGTGAAATGAAGTATTACGGAGTGATACATTCACCTATCTACGTACGCATAGCGTGCACAAGTACACCTATACACAAGTAAGCATGTGCGCATATATCAGCGTAAACTAGTCAGTATAAACTAGCATTCCAATCGAGGGAATCGGAGAAAATATCTTTTATTGTTGCATGAATTTATTAAAATTCCCGTACTAAAACTATTGTCACAAAACAGTCTACCTTAGCCAGAAACATGAAAACGATTGTTCTACAACGGTTCCCATGAACAGAATATTTCCAGAAATACGTGAGGCTTAGGTGCGGTTGTTATAATATGCTCTAGAGCGTAAGAGATGATATGATAACTTGCACTACACTAGCCTACCAAGAGCATTTTTGGACGGGAGGAAGAAAAAAACATGCATTCCCTTTTAGCGTTTCATATTAGAAAAAATCCCATTATCTCTTAAACATGGGGCAAAAGGCTTGCAATTGATAGATATACATAGGTACCACACTTTACATTGTCGCGATTCCAGTCATTGCTCGAACGCTGAGGTCCATTGCGGATTTTATAAGGCACAAAAGGCCTTCCGCAATAAGGGGCAAAGGCTGTGCTCCATCTAATAAGCCTAAAAATTAATTACGCTGATAATTATACGACTAAGTGGAGCAATGGCGGGGGTCCTCACATCTACGGCAAAAGATGTAAACGTTAACACTAAAACGTTCGTCTGATCTTCTTGTACGAGTCCTAAGCCTTCGCGACGGATTCGAGCAAGCTGATGTGCGTGGCATCCGAAGGCTGCCACGTCAGATTGGATACGGCCGTGGTCGCGAGCGCACCTTCTTCTTATGTGCTGCGCGTGACTCGGCATTCTGCCCTCGCTACAAGGGGCTCATGGGTCCATGACAGCTGGCTACAGTAAAACGTGTTCACCTGAACATTGTTTTCGAAGATCTTTCAGGTGAGACTTCTGCTAGTGACGCTCCGCTTAATGTTTAATTATCTTAAATTGCAGCGTTACCAGGCCCCAGATGGGTGCTCGGTAAATTTGTGTGCTGTAGGGCCCGTTAATACGGGTAGTTGAGTCCACTCGTTAAGGTGGCTGCGCACAACATGTACGAGACATTTAAGCTTTGGATTGCTTTACAATTATAAAATAAAATGATGTGTTGCGTAATATTAGTTGTTGGGAAAGAGAGAAAAAAAGGCTGGTATTTATAGTTTATATACCAGTTGCTAGTCCAGTGCACACAGGTGTATGTGCACATATGCACACCTATATACGCACACACATATACAAGTAAGCATGTTTGCAAATCCCAGCGTATAGGCGATCAAATCATAATACCTACGCACACATCAAGACTGTTGTGTGATGTCTTGAATTATAAAAATTATAAAAAACACTAATAAATATAAAGAACAATCTTGCTCATGCTACATCTGAAGTGACAGTCAAGTTCTGTGTAGTCGTAAGAAATAACCTGAGGAAAAAGAAGGAATGGGAAAAAAGACTTCGAAAAACGAAAAAAATGAAATGGTTTATAATTTCCTATAAGAAATTTCAAGAAAACTCAGGTTACCGTCGAGGAACAACAACAACAATAAAAATGTTTCATGTCTTCTCTGTGTCCATGCAACAATATGCGGAAATGGGTGGATGGGATAAAACGGAGAGACAGTGTAAGCCGGATATCACTTATGATTAGCAAATATGTGCAAAACATTGGCAGAAATGCGTTAACAAACATAAAATCAAAATGGAAATTCATAGCTTGTTCAACATACGGAGATAAAGAGAATTTTAGCACGATTTATTTGCTCAAATTGCACTTTATTTAACTTGTCTAATTGCATTTTTTTCCGATTCACAGAAACGCCCTCTGGGGAAGTGATAGATATTTTTTTGAATCATTTCGCCAGTGCAATAAAATTAACTAACCGGGTTGTTTTTACGTAGGTAATAAATAGATAAATTAACATGTATATCTTTTTATGTAGGTATACATATACATACACACGTGCACACACATTTTAATCAACATACCTATTTAAAATGAATATAAGAAAAAAAAATACATAAAAAAATAAAAAGATAAGAAAAAACGTACCTCCTCCAGTATCAAAAATGAGTGTCTCATTATTAAAATTGTAAGAAATTATTCATAAATAAATTACTTTATAGAAAGGAGACTTCGAAAAACGTAAAAATGAACTGTTTTTTAATATAAAGTAGAAATTTTCAAGAAAAATCAGGTTATAGTCAAGGAACAAAGACAACAGCAAAGAAGACATCTCGGAATTCAAATTTAATATGTATTCTCTTCAGCATTATACGGACATGTGTACATGGGATAAAATGGAATAACAAAGTGGCCGGATATCACATCTGAGTGGCGAATATTTACAAAATTTGGCACGTAGAGGTAGATTAAACAGAGGTCCACAGTAATAATTTTAAAAACGGAAATTTAGAATTTTTTCGGATTCGAAAGTTCATTGTTAGTGTGCGCGGAATGCACTGAAAAATTAAAATTTAAATGAATTCGTCTGATTCCCTCCCCTCAGCTCAGAAGAAATCAATTGAAACACCTTCGTGAATGATTTCAAAATAGTGCGATAACGTTAGCCCTCTCCTGGCTGCTTGAAAAAAGAACAAAATGTGAGTGCAACCAACATTGTAAGAGGAAATCTTTTGAACATTGTGTTTTGTTTTTAATATCAATTCAACATTACAGCAGAGAGTATCTTGAATTGCTCCATCCATGCACTCCAATTGTAGCAGTAGAAGTAGTAGTAATAGTAAAGTAAAGTTTGCTCTGTAAAGTAGGGAGTGATTATGATCCACGAAAGTAAGGAAATTGCCCACGTGTTTTTGACTGACAAGATGCTCCAGGTTGTGCCACCCAGGCTGGACAATCCATCTCCATTATGGCTCTGTGCTGTTCCCATTGAGAATGAGGTAGACTTCACTAACCTTGTAGGTTGCGCTAACCCATCGGAGCTCTTCTGCTTTTAATCACGTCTATGTTACAAACGATAACCATTCAGCCAATAAGAATCTAAAATGAGTCCTCTTTCTGCCAGCAAAAGTGAACTGATTACAACACGTAAGGACCTGAGCCGCGTGGACCAACAGGGACCGGAGTCCTCATAAAACAGAAGAAGAAGAAAGAGAAGGAGAAGACAACGTTAGTCATAAATTAATTTATTAAAAACACAGCACAACCCTAACATCTATTAATCTGAATATTGATGTGCACACAAAAATGTATTTCAGAGTTTGTTTGTCATACGGACGTTAAGTAAATATACAGAAAAGAAAAAAAATACAAAATAAAGATAAGGAAATACTACTAATTATAAAAAACAACCTTCATTCCGCTGCATTGAACTAACGGCTGTGGTGCTCATTATATTCAACAGAAAAAAGAAAGATCAATATTAGAATGACTTAGCAATCGTAAAACGAAATAAATTCTAATTTTCTCACAGAAATTTCAGGAGAATTAAAATTTCAGGTAAATGGGAAATTCAAACCAAAGTGCTGCAGGCCCTGTGACAGAAATGCAAAATGATGGGACATATCTACTGTAAATTTTTTTACAGTTTTAGAGTTTCTGATATGCTTAGGTAGCTTGTTCCACATAAGAGCTCCAGAAGGTAAGAGAGCTTTTTGTCCCACGTTAGATGAACGGTAACTGACGAAGACATCATTACTCTGATTTGATTTTTTGTTTGGGATATTGGATGGAAATATTTTTACCAGAACTGCATTACTCTGAGGGAGGTACAAAAATAAGAACCCTTGCCGAGCTTTTTGGATCATGAATCTGTTCGGTATTGGGGTCCAGTCGAGTTTTCTCAGAAGAGGGATGGCATGATCGTATTTCTTAAAATTTAATTTTGAAACCACTTTAAAGTGAATTTGATACATTTTTGCAAGTCTTCTTGGTAATATTGAATTAAATCTCCCCACACTAAACTGCAGTAGTCCACACGCTATGAAACTAAAGACTGAATCACTAACAACCTAGATTTTTGTCAACTGTGTTTTTAATGCGATGAAAGAACATTAAGGTTCTGTTAATTTTGTTGCACATTGTTTCTACGTGTGAACTGAAAATCATATTTTTGTCAAACCAAGCATCAACATTTTACCTTATCTGTTGATTCAATTTTATCGTCTCCAAATGTTAGCGTAAATGGTGGTAAACTTCTAGTCGCATTCTGTGATCTAAAAAAATGCATTGCGTTTTACTTGCGTTAAGTTTGAGGGCATTATGGTCATGCCACAATATCAGATTTCTCAGAATGTTTTCAGCGTGGGCTTGTGTTTTTTTTTCAAATCCGCAGTCGTACCTTACATGGCAATTTGTACGTCATCAGCATACATTGAGATTTGTGTGTTTGCCGGCACAGGAGGGAAATCATTGACGAAAATTGAAAATAGGAGCGGGCGCCAAGAATAGACCCATGGGGAACGCCAAAATTATTTGGTATGAAAGGCGATACTTTGTTATTCAAGCACACTGCATGAGAGCGGTGTACTAGGTAACCTTCAAACCACTAAATGTCTATTCTGAGGTTTGAAATATTTTGTAGAAGATTTTCATACTCAACACTGTTGTTGTTGTTGTTTTGCCCCGACGGCCGCTCGAAGGGGTCCGCCGCGGCCAGGGCCGCCCCAGACCGGGCCCGGCCCGAGGCGAAGAGGGGTGTGGTTATATGGGCCTCTGGAAGACGCCCGCGTCGTGCAGAAACCTCACGACGTCCGCGGGGCGGGTCCAGAGGTGCTCCAGTGCATGTATCTGGTGTGTGTGTCGGTGTGCGTGTAGGGCGGGACAGTGTAGGAGGACATGCGGAAGATCGCCCACGTTGGCATGACACCAAACGCAGCTGTCGTCCTCCGCAAGTCCTATTCTGTGCATGTATGAGGGGAGTGAAGTGTGGTGCCCGCACCGCAGCCGCGCCAGGTGGACTCGATCCTGCCGGGGGAGGGATCGCTCCGTCGAGGGGACGGGGGGGGGGTCTCACTCCGAGGAGGGAGTTAGGGGGTAGGGCAGCGAGGGCGCGTGAGGTGAACTGTGTGTGTATGTGTGTGCGTAGTGAGGTGTCAGGGGGGCAGGGAGGGAGGGAGTCGTATAGTGTTTTGAGGTGTGTGGCCGGGGTGGCGTGTAATGTTCGTTGGGTTGGCCGGGGTTGTTGCATGTAGTGTAGCGGGTGGGCAGGGTCTTGTGTGGAGGTGTAGAAGTTTGTCCCTAGCGTGTTCATGTGGTCAAGGAGGGGGAGGACAAGGGCTTCTTCGTGTAGGTGTGCTATAGGGGTCGATCGTGTACAGCCCGTGGCAATGCGCAACGCTGTGTTTTGTGTGGACTGTAGTTTCTGTAAGTGTGTGCGAGCAGTGTCTGCGTACCAAGATGTGTGTGCGTAAGTGAGGATGGGTCTGATGAACTGTTTGTATACTGTTGTTATGTCTTCCTTGGAGTGGCCGTATGTAGTATGTGTTAGTGCTCGGAGGACGTTCAGCCTAGTGTTGCATTTAGTGTTGATATTGTTAGTGTGTGGGCTGAACGTAAAACCTCTGTCATATGTAACTCCAAGGATTTTGGGTGTGTCTGTGTAGGGGATGGGGGTGTTGTTTAATGTGACGTGGGGATGGATGTTGTATTCTCTATTATAAGGTGTGATGAGTGTGAGTGAGGATTTGTTTGCGGAGACCTTGAGTCTGTTTGTTTCTAGCCAGTTCTCTATTATGTGGATGTAATCTTGTAGTTGAGTGGCGGCGGTCTCGTGTTTAGGGTGTAGGGAGAAGATGGTTAGGTCGTCTGCGTATGTGAGGAGGTGTGTTTGTGGGTGTGT
The DNA here is from genome assembly GCA_030386875.1 of Morinoia aosen. Classification (NCBI taxonomy): domain Eukaryota; kingdom Metazoa; phylum Arthropoda; class Malacostraca; order Amphipoda; family Talitridae; genus Morinoia; species Morinoia aosen. The sequence continues at coordinate 5,814,249 of CM059576.1, forward strand.
AGGGGCCGGTATGTCGTGGAGGAATAAGTTGAATAGTGTAGGTGAGAGCACGGAGCCCTGCGGTACTCCGTTGGTGAAGTGTTTTGTTATGGAGGACTTGCCGTTGTATGTTGTGTAGCCATGGCGGCCCGAAAGAAAATTGGCGAGCCATTTCTGAAGGTTATGGTGGATGTGTGTGTTGAGTATTTTGTTAATAAGTAAGTGACGTGGAACTGTGTCGAAGGCCTTGCTTATGTCAATGGCAGCTAACAGTGTGCGTGGAGCAGGTTTGGGAGAGTTAAGGCCTTCGAGAATTGTTTGTGAATTTAACTCAATTTTGTTAATTGTTTGTGAATTTAACTCAACACTGTCGAAAGCTTTGGAGAGATCAAGCAATAGTAGGAGAGTTGATGGTTTTTGGTGTATATCATTGTAAATTTTTTCTTTTACGTTGGGCAAGGCGTCTTGAGTACCGGTGATTCTTCTGTAAGCATATTGATTGCGGTGAAATAGATGAGATTTGTCTATATAAGATGAGAGCTGGTTTGTTATTACTTTATCTAATATTTTGGACATAACTGGCAGGAGACTGGTTAATCTGTAGTTTGATGCTATGTCAATATCACCAGATTTATTAAATAGCTTCATAATGGATAGTTTCCATTGATTGGGATTGTATTTATTATCAAACAAATAAAGGGTGCTTTGACAGGAAAGCTGTCTTTCACATAATGGAGGCTAATGCTATCATGTCCAGTTTCTTTAGTATTTTTTATTGTGTAAGATATTTCGTATTTCTTCTATGCTAACCGGTTTGGGTGTCCGGCTTTGTTTCTAGTATTTGGGGATGAAACATTGCTCAGATTTGCACCTGTAAATGTGTCTGAAACTGTCCTGGACACTTCATTAAAAACATTTTTGCTAGCTTTTGAGAAGAAAGTGTTGAAGTCATTTGCCATTTTAGAGGGGTGTGGACTGGAGAACCAAATATGATAAAGTACAGTAGGGGTTAATTAGAGATGTGTTAATTAGAGACGTTCAAATTAATTTGAATGATATAAATGAAATAATTAAAAGAATGGAAAAATGGGTATTTGGCTTTTTCAGATTTTGAGAAGACTTATGATAAAGTAAGTCAAGGTTATTGCAGAAAAATGTTTCAAATGAGAAAGTTGGGATTGATCTAAGCTGTTTGTTTGATAATTAGTGGTTTGGGTTCAAAATTTGGGGAAAATTATCCAAATTATCTGGTGTATGATGTAGTTATGGTTAATGAGTTGGGGAAAGAACAACTAAAAATGTTTGAAATTTGTCAAGAGATAAAAATTTCAATGTATAATGTTATGGAACTTGAAATAAATAGATGGCTTCAATGCTGATGAGACTCACAGAAATAAGCAGGAATGAGACAAGCAGTCCTGGTTTATTTTTAGCATAAATGCCATTGCATGACTAAATAAAAGGTTTGAAAGTTGGTAGTGCTTTTGAATGAATTATGGTGCTTTTCCTAAGGGAGCCATAAATAGCTGTGGAAGCTATCAATGGTATAATCTGTTTTTTAGGCAATGTTGAAGCTGTCTTAAATTATAAGAATATAGCTGATGAATACAGGAAAATTAGTGGATGAAATATATTTTTGAGAGAATATCTGTGATATGTATCCAATAAAGCTGGGTTTTGAAAAGTTCTATCACTAAAAAATTTACTGACCTTTGGCTGAATGATTTTTGTGGTGTATCAGAAGTGGACTTCAATAAGATTGTAAAAATTGTAAGAGGCTAGGAAATATAGATTGAATAAAAGGGAACAGCATTAAAGAAAAGTTAACATGGTATGGTTGAAAGCAAGATTTAATATTAAAATTGAATAACATGAAGGAAAGGACAGTAATTTACTTCTTGGTGCCTAATCATCGTTAAGGGAAGCATTTTGGGGGGCATCTGCAGTCCAAAAGTTGATTCTCCCAATTTTTTTTATTGTTTTAAATGAGTTTGAGATATGTCCCCGAATGTCTGTAAAAATATCAGGAACGTATCCCAGAGCTAGCGTCCCCCTCGGGAGGGGGAGAGCATCCCCCTTAAGGACCTTTTTTTTCATTTTTGAACCTAGAGCAATGAAATTTGGTATACTGATAGGAAATGCAATTTAGAATCATTTATCATTTATGACAAAATGCGATTTCTTGAAAAGAAAATGGGAAATCATAGAAAATGACATTTTAGGGGGGGGGGTTTCTAAATGCTTCTTCTCTGATAGTTTTTGAGCTACAGTAATGATTTTGGTATCATTGGATGCAGAATAACGTGAATATTCCAAAAACTTGAATGCTTTTCCTCGAATTTCCAATATAAAAATTTAAAAAATAAAAAAAAATAAAAATATTCTCAAGAAAATTCAAATTTATGACGTCATAACTCTGAAACAAAAATGAATTTTGAAAAACTTTACAGTATATACATTGTAAAGCCCTTGTTTTTCTGCATCCAATGATACCAAAATCATCACTGTAGCTCAAAAACTGTAGGAGGAGAAGCATTTTTTTTCTGAAAAATAGGTTTTATAAAAAAGTAAGTAATCAAGACGTTTGTCGTTATAACTCCGACGTTTACAAAGCTAGAGCAATGCGGTTTGTTGCATTTGAAAGTGAAATGTGTGCTCTACTTATATTACGGATGGATTTTTGAAATTGTTTCTGTAAAGCTTTCCATAGACTTTTTTATCCTAAAATTATAACTTTTATCCCGACTGACAAAAAAAAATTCATATAAATTCGGAATGAAATAAATCAAAAATTCCATCCGTATTATAGGTAGAGCGCACATTTTACTTTCAAATGCAACAAACCGCATTGCTCTAGCTTTGTGAACTTCGGAGTTATGATGAACAAAATTTTTTTTTTTTTTTCCCATGGAATAATTCATTTTCTTTGCCCTCGGGAAAAATTTTTCTTAAACAAAAGTTGTTACAAATGTGGAGATCTAGTAGTCTGCAAATTTTCTTAGACGTAAGTCCAATTTCAGTTTTTTGGAAATGGTTCCCTTAATTAGATCAAAATAAACAAGTTTTTTCTATGCAATTTCCATCTGAAATGAGTATTTAACAAATTATAGTGGTAAATTACTTTCCGCAACTCTATTGTTTGAAGCATAAATAAATTCATCGACCACGTCAGACGGGAAGACTACCATTGACTCTCCCTTCTGATATGCTTGAATGATCAAGCACTTCCCCGCCATCTAAGACGAAAATTAACATACCGCTATAAATCTTTATTTTTGGGTGATAACCTTGATTGTGTTATTAACTAAAAGATCCTAGAAGTGGGTTCAGCCTCTGCGGGTTTGGCTAGTAAGAAATTACAAAGTACTCAAACGTACTCTAACAGCTCAATCGTGCAACAAATAAAGCATAGCACTCTAACTCATAAAATAGCTATTTGCCGCAAAAAGTGTTTCAGAGAAAGGTAGTTTATTTTGATGTTATTACCATGATTCAAGCAACAAAAATTCAAAAATCAATTAGTAGCTGTTTATTCGAACGCATTCATCATCAAAGATGGAAATTAATATACCGCTATAACTCGTAAAATACTCATTCCAGACAGAAAGTGCATAGAAGAAAACTTGTTTATTTTGATCTAATAAACTATGATATGGCATCAAAAAGTGGAAAATCCATTACTGTCCATTCCTTCATATTAACCTTAAAGTTCAAGCAACAAAAAAAGTTCTAAAATTTTTCTGATCAATTTAAAGTTGAATTTTTTCTCCTCTATATTCAATTTGTTCAGAAAACATCAAATCTGTTTCATGATAAAAATTTCATATCCCAAGAATTTTTGTATCTGGAATATGTAAATTTGATACTTTGAAATTATGAGGTTGTGGGGGTTAAGTTTTTTCCACAACAAGCCAGGCAGGGTAATAAGTGCTTTGACTTGAGCTTTGTCTGTAAACCAAAACCTGAAAAGATCAAATTTTATCTTTTATTTTATGTATTACAAGTTTTTACAATTCAATATTAACAGAGTGAAGTATGTAACAATGAACGCAAAAATACACAAAGTAATACCGGACATTAATACTCGGAGATCTTGATTAACGAAACTATAAATTTAGAGGAATCTTTCGGGTCAATTTACCTAGTCTGAAACAAAAAATGCAATGAAATAAATTATATCTTTATCCTAATTATGCATTTGAATCGAAGATCTGAGGTTTAAACATGACTATGCAATCAACTAATTAGATATACTGGACATGCTCCTTTCATGAATTCAACCGACAATTTGGAAGTCAACGTAGCTCATGCAACTGAGTGATGAGTGTTGCCATCCACTGTCTAGTGAAAGTTTTTTATTGGGAAAAAATGAAATCAATCATGTTGAAGAAGTGCCACATGGTTAGTGAATGGCATAAAATTTAAGGATTCTCAACTTTTTATGGATTGAGTTCAGCTAAATGCATATAGAGTATTAGTAACAGCAACATTTAATGGCTACTTTTTATTCCAACCTTGTATTATTATTATCTCTGTGAGAACAAAATTGTGGGAGCATTGTTGTAGGACAAACTTATTCATCATCAAATGCAAGACATTTGAATTTTCTTATGCCAAATTTGATGGTAATGTTCTTTTCTGTTTCTTTCCTAATATAGGTGGAATTTGTAAAGATGAGTAAAATTAATAGTTAGCAGGAAATGCTGATAGAAAAAAATGCATGCAATATCACCCTAGCCTCAAAACTTTTATTTGCTGACTAGCAAGCATTGTCATTTCCAGTATTGTGTGTTGTAACTAACATTTGGAATATTGAAGCAAGCATTTATGGTTGAAATTGATGAGAAAATTACTCAAGGTAGAAAAGCAGTTTGTTGCATTGGATATTTTTTCTCCAAATGAAATTATTTTATATTTTCACCCTTTTAGCTTATGTTACCTTAGTATTTTCAATTATTTATGCAATCCATTGATGATATAATTTATCTTTTGTCTCTTTTGTTGATGCATGTTCATGGTTCAGAACAAGTAGTACTGGCATTTTATAAAAAATAATGATAAATGTGGTAGATCTACTCTTGAATGTTATAAAATATTATTCGTGATAGAGATGCATAGAGAGTAGAAATTTAATCATTGTGTTGAGGAAGAGGCTTGTGAGACAGGGATTATTTCTGTAGTTAATGTGCATAACTTGCGCCCTGGTTCTTTCCTATATCAAGCTCTTGTTGCTACCTAACCAGAAACAGCTTCTGGCAGATGTTTATTTGTATTATCAATCAATTGGGTGTATTATCAAATATGTAATCTTAGACATTTAGATGTGAATTGTTTTTTCCAAACATAATTGAAGCCACGCATTTCAAATTTTTATACATAGATTAATGCAGCTCCTAATTTTATAAGTTTTTAATTTCAAGTTTAATGTAGTACTCGCATCGTAGCAACTTGGCTGGAAAATTTAATATTCTACAGAATTTTTTGTATAGTTTTTGTGGTTTTGGATTATCAGTTTTTGGATTATCATTCTTACACAAGGGAAATCTAATTTTAGTTTACCATACATAAAGTACCTTTTTGCTTTAAATCTTTTGCTGTGGCTTGAGAAGCAAATTTCTATATGCCATTGCTTTGTTGATAAGAATTATTTTAGGGCTTAAAATTTGATAACTCAAAGAGATCCTGACCTTATTTTATTAATTTAATTTGCTCATTAGGTTGATAACTCAATGCTTATGTGTCGAGCATGTTGTGCAAAATTGAAATTTGTTTGGTGGAGTATAGAAAACTTTTTTTGTTGTGATAATAGATTCAATATTACTTTTTAAACTCTGTGAAAATCACCTAACTTTTTTTTGTGCTGAAAATTTTAGTGATGGAATGCATATGTGCTTCTGATATGTTAGAAGAGTCAATTTTTTATGGAATTTTGTGTAAAATGGCATGAATTATTACAAGCGCTCAATATGAAATAATGTGGTTTTCTTAGATTTTATTTGATAACCATGAGTAGATGAAATTATCTTGAGGACTTATTTCTGAAGATAATATTGAAAAAAGTGCATCTCAGGTGGGTGTAATTTCAGGATTGAAAACTAATAATCAGGTAACAACTCAAAAAATTTTCTGTTTAATTGCAAAACATGTATTTACTCAAATTCAATTTGTTCTGGAAAATAGCAAATCTTTTCTATGATGAATAGTTTGAGCTTAAGAATATTTTGTCACTAAAATGTGGTAATTTTTTATTATATTGTCATTGAATGAATCACTTTGATTAACAACAAATAATTCAATGATTTCTCTTGTTTGGAGTGTTTGATTCAGTTTAGTGCTTAAGAAAGATTTTTAAGAGCAAGTTCAAGTGCTTAAGAAAGATTTTTAAGAGCAAGTTCAAGTGAATATTTTCATATCCTATAATTCAACACTCCTGTTTTATTATAATTATATTTGTTGATATAAAATTAAAGAATATTTAAATTTTGCACTGAATTTAATAATAGTGCTCCACTCAATTTGTTTCCTTATGTAGCTATGAATCTTATTTAGTAAATAAAATATAGAATCAGTGAGAAACTTGCTAAATCAGGGAGCAGATAGAAAGGGATGCTTGCAACCTAACCCAAGTATTGCTAATTTCATTTGCTAACTGACACATATTGGCTTCCCCATTGGCATTGTGTATTGTCTCTAGAACATTTGTTGAAGCAGAGATTGCATCAATCAATACGTTCATATTTCTTAGAAATGCAAAAGTGGCTTGGGGTAAAAGCGCAGTCTGACATATTACAAGGACTGATATTATGAGTGGAACATTTTTGTATCTCATTTTGTGGCCTTTTCTTGATGCTATGACTTTTTAAGGATGCATGTCAGAAATTTTTGCATAAAGCTACATTATTACAGTAATAATTTTCTTTAAGATCAATTTAGATAGTACATTTCAAAAGATACTTATGCATGAAGCTGTATAATTACAGTGGTAGTATTGCATATTACAGTGATAGTGATCAAAGCAATTTTGCACAAGAAAATCTGTCAGGATATTTGATACGAGTGATCCTAGCATTTCACATACATTTGATATTCATGATATGAATAGAGTAATCCATAATCATCATTGTTGTGTAGTTGAATTTGTTTGTCTGTTACAGATCACGATATATCAGCAGTGCATTATTGAAAAGTTCCATTACCTTATGATGCATAATTAATATGAAGATGTCAAAATGGATATAGTAGTTGTGGGCGTGTGTAAGATTTAGATGAAGAGAGAAAAGTGATCCCTGTTATCACATGTTACTCATTTGAACACAATAAGTCAGAAAGAAATTTGGTTTCTTGATATTTTCCCACCAACAAAAATTTCTGCACAGGACTCATACAAACTGTTTGGAGATTAATTGCTATCATTTATGGCAGATTTTTTCTTTAGTCATTAGTAAGTGATTAGTTGTCAGAAAAGTTTTTGGACTTGAAATCTCTGAATAAATGTATAATGTCAGCTATGAAAGCATTCCCATGCAACATGTCTTCTTTGTGTCATTTTGTAATCTAAATGAGATTGGAAAGCATCATTTGAAATAGTTTTATTTCTTTGATATTAAACTTAAAAAATGAAAGAATGCCACTGATAGGAAAGGAGAATTATAGTGGTTAAAGCTCTAAAATTGAATTGTCATGAGAGTAAAAGCTGGTAATAACACTGGGAAGAACACAGTAGCATCTGAGCATACAAAGAAACATTGGGTGACATATTGCTTGTTGCAGTTGTTGAATTTAGTATTGTAGGAACATTGCTAATAGATTTGAGGACCTTGTGCTGTGATTCTATCGTATAAAAGGGGATAGGTGTAAAAGCTTCAATTTATGGAAATGTATATTGAGAATGGTTGGTAATCTGTGTGGCAGAATGCTATTGATTCATGTAAAAGATGAAACAGAAAGTGCAGTTCGAAATAAGCTGAACAGTTTTTAGCAGGATAAAGAGTGTGAGGATTTGATTTCAGAAGCTGAACAAATGTGATAGAAGGAAGAGGCATTTTGAGCTCACAAGGATTTAATGCAGTAGATGATACAGTTGATCAGGAAGTGTTAGAGGAACTGCTAAGAGGGTATGGTGTAAAGAGTTAGATGCTTAAGGGGACGGTCTAGGTGGACATTAGAAAAGTGGCTGATTTTCTATTTTTAAATGAATCTTAAAGAGGATTTTCTTTCGCTTCTATTGGTACAACTTGCTTGCGTCTACTCCGATTGGTACGGCTCTCACAGAAGGGGGAGAGCGAGGGGGGTAGCATGACCTTGACGCAGTGTGACCCCTCCCACCCCTCATATTGGGAGTCAATTGGTCGTGCTTCTCTGCGGCAATGGCAATAGAGTTCGTTCATGAACTACTCAAAGTGCTTTTATTTTCAAACAAAACTTTCTAATGCTGACTAATAATTTTTGATAATTTTAGGATTCCAGCTGTTCTGTTTACTTCTGTTTACACACGCTTTCATTCATAGCTCGATGACAGCCGCGGTATCATAGCTACGGCTATGGCAAGCACACCAATCAAAAGGGCTTGAAAAGAGCTACTAAGTAGAGGAGTTCACTTGAAAAAATGTTTAATTTGGCTAAAGAATTTTTTTGGGGGGGAAATATGAATTTTGAACAATTACACTTATTGTCTTTTGATGTAGATTCTGTCTTAGTTCAAAAGCTACAACAATGTCAAATTTATGAATCGAAAGTGCTCAAAAAGCACTACAAAAGTTCAAGAGTTCATTGTAGAAAACACCTAGTTCAAAAGATAGGAAGAAAAACAATTTTTTTGTAGAAAAACACATTTTCTGGAAACTTGCTAATTGGTTCTTTCAAATCTATCTTCTCCCACAATTTAGGGTTACATGAATCAGATACATACCATTCAATAGGGCTTAGCGAGCTATATCCATAAGCAAAAAAAAATTTTAATCAATGATTATTTGAAAATTACATGACATGAAAGAGGAAAAAATTAAATAAATTTACATTTGTGAAAAAAATTCCTAAAATTCAAAAAATAAATTATTTGAAATTCCACATTGCTCATGGATATATGGGTATATTAACTATATAAAAACGAATTTTCGGATCTGTAACTTCAAAATTGTAGAAGATAGTTATGAAAAAAACTTTATTTTTTTTTTTGGAAGAAAAAGTGCAGATATAAAAAAAATATCAAAAATGAAAAGATATTTGCAGCATTGCACACCTACTAAGAAAGTTTCCGAGAAATTCCTCCGTAAATAAAGATTTTTTGGGTACACGGTCCCCTTAAGGCCATGAGTTATCACATTGATAGCCAAGCTGTTGTTGAGAATGGAAATATAGTGAATGAATGGTATGCAATGCTTGTGAGTTTGCATCAGTGGTGTTTAAAATCATTATTTGTTGAATATGTTTACAGATGGAGTTTTGTGTCAGGTCACTCAGGTGAAAGCAAGACAATTTGGTTGAGGTTGGAAATGTTGGTGGCACAGGGCACAGTCATCAATACTTAGCAGCTACTCTGTGCTAGTATTTAACAGAAGTAGCTACATTGATGAGCAACTGTAGACTGGTGAAAGAGCTTATAATGGTCTGTTATTACAAGAAACTCCAGATGAGTGTAAATAAAAATAAAGTTGAAAGGGGTTTGTAAAGAATTGATTTAAGTTTGGAGGAAGTAAGTGTGTTGTTTCTAGTAGTTAGGATTGATCAGGTTTACTAACAATAAATTAGATGAGAAAGTGAAAACTAAAAGATGGTACAAAGCATGGGGAAGTTTGTAAGCAGTTGTTAAGAAAAAGTGCCTGACTTTAAATGCTAAGAGAGGATTGTACTGGAAGAAAATCAGACAATTTGTTGTTTCATGGGTTGAATCTACTTAATTCTCCTCTTTATTTAAATTTTGTTCTATTGTATTCAGTTCTGTTCCTTTACTGAATGCTGTAATATTTCTTTTCAGCTTCATTTGACAGTTAACAGAATAACTTGACAATATAAATTTATCGATAAATATATTACTTAAATAACCTTATAAAACCTGCCTTACTGTAAAAAGGATATCCAGTGTGATCAGGACTCCCATTAGGTAAGTAATTCATCTTTTATTCAAAGAAAGCTTATGTAGGCAGGCTTCAATCATTATAGCTCTTATGCATTACAAGATTAAAATATTTGTTGAGATAATGTTGAAATATAGTTAAGATCTGTGGAGTCGCATTTTCTATCAGTTTAGACAAATGTTTATTGTATTGTATTGCTCTTACGTTTGCACGATAGGATGCATTAGCATCGTCCTGTAACTAGAAATGTTATGATTGTTTGTCCTCATTTACCTTCAGAGCAGCAAGGGTCAAGTGGACACCTATGAGTCAAATATTAGGATAAACAAAATTTTTCAACTTTCATAAAAATCTGTTTATTTATTTCTTGCTTCCAAGTAATATTGCTACATTATTGGAGTGTGTAAAACAATTAGGGGTACATGTATTTGTAAATAAAGCTCACAAATAAAAGTTCTTTCTTAAAATCAATGGCCACACCTGTAGTTCCAATTTACTCAATCATCAGGTTATGTTTCTGGGCAAAATTCTTTTCACTATTTACTTGTACATTTGAGAAGTCATTACACCCATCCATATCTTTTTTAGTACAAGAAGTTCTAGCAAACACCTTCTTTGTTGTATGTTTTGAATTTTGTGGGGTCCATTTCAAAAGTTGAACAAGAAACTGAAACTATTAAAGATCTTGTTCTTTTTTATGAAATCATTCAAGTCTCTAGTACTACCCTCTTTGTCAAACACTTGCTATCACAGCCTTTATTTTTTTAAATAAACTCTCTCTTGCATCAGTTTCATGGCGGAATCTTGACCTTGAAACACGTCTAGAGAATACGAGGTTTAGCTGGAGAAGTCCTTAGTAATCATGAAGCAACTATTCATCTAGTAAGCCTTAGCTAAATGTGAAATTTCCTTTGGCTGTTGAGTTACCTCACATTTGAATAGGCCTATGTGTAGTCTGTGTTTCCTGCAGTGCACACGTTGGTTTCTATAGATTTTCAAACCTCTTCTATACTTGGTAGATTATATTCCCTCCAATTTTTAGGTTTAATGCATAGGGTATCTTCTATAAGAACACAGTTTGTTCATTGACTACACCTTTTCTTTTGTCTATACCTTTTTTTTGGCTTTTCTGTGTGAAAACATTTATGCTATAGTAATGAAGCCTTAACATTATGAATCCAAAAATTCAAAATGTTCAAGGAGAAAATTCTTAGGGAAAATGTTGTCGGTTTCCTGAAATATCAGTGAAAAACCTGTCGCGTCTTACAATTATATTTAAGACACGAAAAAATTCAAAGAATTTTTGACAATTTATTTCGGCAACATTCTGCGGATCCGCGCTGGTCCGCAAGAATGACGCCAACGTTTTATTTGTTTGAAGTGCGTGGGAGGAACAGGTTCCCGGATAATCTTAAGTTTCTGTGTCTTTTAAGAGTGATTTGTGTAAGAAACTTATATAATTTACGTGTTACCTCGCTGGCTATATTTTTCGAGTGTCTTCACACAACTTGTGTTTGATAGCGGTGAACAGCCGGCTTCTAGAGCATCCGAGGATGCTTCTGGCGGCCGGCAAACCCACCTACATTGAGTCAGAATAGCGCCGTTACGAGGCTGTGAGGTCTGGTGTTTTCTTTCAGTGTAGCCAGTGAACTGCAGTGTAATACTGGGAATTAGTCAGATTCTAATTTAACGGTATTTTAGCTGAACACTGTGATTTTACCGATTTGTCTGTTGAGCGTTTTAACTCTGAGGTTAGGTTTGATGTGTGCATTCTCATGCCAGGTTTAACAGCTCAAGATGGCGAAAGCCGGGGTATCAGACAGTTTCAGAAAACGTGTGATTTTAACTGATAAACCTTCCTATTTTTATTTCACTGCTCCAAGTGATTCTGTATTAATGTCCAAATGTTTTCCTTTTTGCTCTGCAACATTTGCATAGTAGTCAAGCTATGTTGTCATAGAAAGTAAATATGATATTGTAAACAGTGTCATAGGCAGTAGATGCAACATGGAGAGACTGACATTTCAATGCTCTCGAATTGACACAGATGATTTATTTGAAGTCTATTACATTTCATGGATTAACACAAAGTAACACAATTTGTATTTGTTTGAGAATACAAATCAACCACTGCTTCACTATTTAGAGATTTGTGTATTAAAAGGTACAAGCTGTGTTGTGGTTCTTCTATGGATTAGACATCAATTGTTGATAGTGAGAAGCACACAACGACACATCGTGCGAAACTTGTACCAGCTTTGGAAGTGTGAATTTTCTTGCCTTTGTACGGCAATTTCTATAATATTTATTAAGAAAAAAGATGTGAAACAGAGCAAGATATTTTTTTGTTGATTGGCTTCTCACCTATGAGCTGTGCTGAGCAAGTTGCGCCAGTCAGCAAGGTAGAAGCCTAAAGTTGGAGAATTCTCAGAAGTAGACTGAGAATAGGCCTGGAGATTTATGAGACCACCAGCACGTTTGATCTGTGTTTTCAAAGCAACGTTGATAAACGTGTACTTGCCTCTCTCATTTTCTTGATAATAGAATTTATTAACCTGAGTGACTTGCCCCTGCTTTAGAGACCTAATTTGCTGTTTCTTTTCCACAGATAGGGTAAAGTAAAAGACAGATCAATCACTTATTTTATGTCCTAAAATAAGCTGTTCCAGGTCTAAAAAGTGAGGGACCTTCCCCCATCGTCTGTAAGTATTTTAGAGTATTCTCTCTCAACTTGTAACGTTACCTAACTCGCCGTCTCTTATTATCGTGAAGCATTCATGCGAAAACTGTACATTTGTTGTTCGATCGTCCACTTTGTTCAAATAAAGTGCTTATTGACTAATGACCGCTGTGTTAAAATCGTTGGATACGGATGTATATTCATATGTATATCTTTTGTGCCTCCTTAAGTAGACACTCTGAACATTGATCGAAACAAGCGATTCATGTATTATTGCCTAGCGTCAAGAATTGCGAATTTTATGTCATGGATATGTAGACTGTCAAAAGTGTTTTCACCTCACAATGGAAATGCATCGTCCATGAAATTGTGACGTCTCTTATAATTATCATTCAAATTTAGATTGAGCAAGATTAGGAGTGCATTGCCCTCAATCATCCCTTTCGACTAGTGACACGAGTCTTACAATACTCGTGTGCGTGTATCATAAACGTGTTCTTACTAAATGTGTTTTCTGGGTTTCGGGAACTCTCTCCTAGCTCACTACTCCTGTGTGCCATGTGTATAGATTCCGCGTTCCCTCAACCCCATACTAAATGGTGCCTTCTTCTTTCCTCTCTTGAAACATCTTTGTCGTGGTTGAGGGAGGCGAAAACTTTCCTGTATAATGATAACAATTGAGTTATGAAATATCATTGTGCTATGTTGTTCCCATGACTATGCCTCGTGACCACTCTTATCGCCCTTCGTCATTAGAATATCATGTCTAGTGCTAGAATTATTCAGTTGCCTCTTATGTCTCACTCAGCGACTTCTCACATACCTTCGAGGTATGAATTTCCTTTCCTGTTATGTAGTACTGTATATGTCAACTGGTCAGTCGACTATGATCCTAGATTAGGAATTCTCCTGTCATGCAATCGCTAGTCCCGAGTCTGACTATACTTGTCTGTGCAGTTTTACGGCGTCACGGATACCGAAATAAAGAAAAAGTCACACGCACTTTTCTTGTCCGCTCCCGTCCGTTCAACCGCGCTGCCGTAGCAAAGATCTTAATCCGCAAGGCCCCGCGACAAAACCTCTAGTGTGGTTGTGTCTTGCTTAATTAAGCAAGTGCCCACCTCTTCATTTCTTTCAATTTGTAAAATTAAGAGTCTTGACAGCTTTATGCTTGTTTTCAGAATCTGGGATTTTTTTGCAAAGTTGAATCATTTTTTGCACAGGATGTTGATTTTTTTGCTTTAAATGCTGTTTGATAATTGTTCTTAGCAATTTTCACCTATTTTTTTGCAATCTGTTGAACAGTTGTGTTGCAGCCAAAAGGAGGGTGAAGTAAGAAACTGGAGCTGCTAACACTGTCAGAATTCATAAAGATCAATTTAATAAATGTTCCGTGGATGGTAGCAACCTCTATAATATATATAATTCTTTTGAAATGTTATCTATGAATTTTTTTGTAAGAAAATTACATAAAATCATAGGATGCTTTCAATTTTTGGAATGACAATTATTTGCACACCCTTATGTGGATAGAAATAATATTGTAACATGGAAAGGAACTTCATGTTTGAATTTCATTTCATTTTATAAATGGTCTTAGTTGAACTAAAATGTTCATGAACAAATATGTTAATAGACGTTTCTTGTGAAGCATTGTTCCTCGATTGTTGCTATGCTTGAATTTACTATGCCAGTTCTCAAAACCCTTGTCTTAAAGATGACAGAATGAGTACATCCAACATGACTAGCTAATTCTCATGACAGTTACAAACGATATGTAATTGCAACCATTATGTGAGTCTAATATGTAATAGACAGATAACATTCTGAAATTAATTCTAGATGACTACTTCTGCCTTGTTGATGTCCCACCAGTGGGAGACCCTAATGAAGACTGTAACTTCTACATCTTGATGATCAAGATGACAAATTGACCTTTGATTTCTGTTAACTGCTCATTATTGATTGATCATTTGAGACCCAAAATAAATCCCATCTTTAGCTAGTTGATTGTTATAAATCTGCCAGGCCATAAATAACTAATGAATGAACTCACAAAGTACTTCAATAGAGCATGTTTCACTTGTTAAACTAAAGAATTTGAAAAAAAGGTTTTACATCAATGAAATAATTGTTTTGCCTGCAAATTCATTTTTTCACTAAAGAAGCTTTGAATGGTTCATCCTTTAACACATGGAGAAAAATTTTATTACTCTATTCATTAATGAATTAAATTTTAATTGTAAAATCCATTTGATTTAGGGATATTGCATTATTGAAATGTTGGGCCACATACTTTCTGCAATGAAGAATGAACAGCTTTGTATATTTAATTTTTTTGTAGGGTATTACTTTAGTTTTCTCAAATATTAGAGCAGAGAAGCATTCCATTGCTCAGGTACCTAAACACCCAGCATGGAGCGTGCAGTGGCTATGGTGCACAAGCTGACGGATGCTGAAGTGGAGAGGCTGTGTTGCAGGCAAGAGATCATCAAGCAAGAAGCTGCGGCAGAGAACATGGCACAAAGTGAGACTTAGACCTGGTCTGGGTATGTGATAAAGACAGTCAACATTATGGTAAAAACTTAGTCTTTCTAGTGTGGAAATTAACTAAAATGGTATTTTTGTTTAAAGACAAGACCTGCCTGTTATTGTATTATAAAATGTAGTGTACAAGCAAAGAAAATAAATTTATTGGATATTGTGTCTCAAAAATTTTTGTTGAAAAAACAATTTCTAATTGAACATTTCTCCTTAGTCAATATTTGACATGGGCCGTGTAGCTAATTCTGATTTGAATGGAATTTCCCAAATCATAATGAAGGTGCAACAAATTTTGAATGTGCTGTAATTGTTACATACATTTTGTGAATTTCAGGAGCATGAACAAATTTGAAATCCCACAATGTGAATGTAGATGTGGCAACTCTGCAAACAAATAGTTTGAGAATTCTCAACATTATCTGCACCTTATATTTCTTGGGTTTATGCTGTAAATTCAGCCTTCATTTTGGGGTACACAGTCGTGTGTGTAGATGATGTGTGAATAATTGAGAATGTAAAACTGCGTTTATATCTCTGTTGGGGGTACATCATTGACCTACCGTATTTATTTCTTTTCAAGACACAATTTTTAGTGTGAGCAACTTTAGCATTAACACCATGGATTTTAATAGGAATTATTCTCATAGTAAACTTTATTTTACTGATACTCATAATATGTTGAACCAGGCATTCAGTTTAATGTTATGTATATAAAACCTGTTTATAAAACTATAATATCAGATATCATACTAGGGTGTCTCATTGCATTTCTCTAACAAAATTAAGTTGTAATATTCCTTCATTTTTGTATGTAATGTGAAGAAACCGTAAAATTGTGACCAAAATGTTGAATTAGCTCTGTTGAACATGAGGATTTCCGTGTTCATTGGTATGAGGCATTTTGTTGAATTTGGTCTTGGTATTTGCTGTGAAACTTCCATTTGCAAGGCCATTTCTGTTCAATTCAAATTCAGATAACTTATTCAAAGAACAGTAACAGGGTAAAGTTTTTATTTTAATGCCAATTTTTGATGGATTTACCAGTTTTAAGTGAATTGCAAATTCTCTTCATTCAGAAGACATGATTTCTCTGTGTAAGCTAAAATGGTTTCAGTTCATTTTGATCCCTAGTGTTCTTCAGATATTAGCACTTTAGCTGTATAATTATTTTCTGAAACTGCTGAAAATAAGTATTACTAGATTTCCTTTCCAATCTTACAAAATTGTATCAGTTTTCTAGTGATGTACCAATGTATTGGTATGGGTAGTATTGGTGATTTTTACTGGTATCAATATTGGCAAAATCTGACAGATACTTCACCACTACTATCCAATAATACGCATTTTATCATAAAAATGAAGGTCATAAATCATGAAGGTAAAAGTATAATAAAATGAAGAGCCTATTCATACCTTTTAAATTAGTTAGCTAACTGTTCAATTCGAGCTTTTAATCAGCCCCACTTACTGAATTTACGATTTCACATGGCACATAAGAAAACTAAAGTTACTCAACTCAAACTTTCTTCAGCTTCTTCTTTGTCCAGGGACATTGATGAATCCATCTCACTTCCAACAATATCAGGCAAATCAAACCCTGTAAATTGGTGGGTAAAAAATAAAACCTTACACCCAATTTGTCTACAGTTGCTCACAAACTCTAATCATGTCCACCTTCATCAGTCGAGAGTCAGAGAACTTTAAGTATTGGAGGCAATGTGTACACTCCTCACAGGAATAAACTGGAGTCTGAGAATGTTGAGATGCTCATGTTCCTTAATTTCAATTTAAGATTATTCAATTTCCAGCATGAAAAATAATGGTTTACATTTTTCTTATGAGAGATTTTTTCTGAGAGATTGTGATTTGTTTAGAGAATTTAGTTTTGAAAGTTTATTTTGGAACCATTTTTGTTTTGTTTTGAGAGATTCGCTCTGAGAGATTGTTTTAGAACCATTTTTGTTTTGATTTGTTTAGAGAGAATTCTGAGAGTTCATTTTGGAATTATTTTTGTTTTGAGAAATTTGTTGCGAGGTTGTTTTCAAAGATTGGTTTGGAACCATTTTTGTTTTGATCTGTTTAGAAAGATTTATTTTGATTGGTTATCCTGGAACCATTTTGGTTTCAAATAATAATTTTGGAACTATTTTTGTTTGAATGGATGTGAGAGATTGTTTTGGTCCACTTTTAGAACCAGGTGCTGTTATAGCCTGTCTACATTACGTTGCAATACGGTAAGAAAAGCTTTTCTATCAAATAGACTTCATTTTTTTTTCAACAAGATAGTTAACATAGTAAGAGCAGTTTTATTATTCCTAATCAAAATCTTTATTGTCAATATTGTTATTTTATTAGATATATTAGTGATTAATTTTACTATAACACCCATGTAGGCTTGAAATGGTTTTATTTTAACCCTTCACTGCATAGTGTGTCGAATATGACACAAACTGAATTTTAGGCGAGCTGAGCACGTTGGAATCAGTCATAGAACAGGTGCACGTCTTTGCCACCCATCCCACTCTTCGATCCGTTCACACACTGATTTTCAATGTAACGTAAAAATCTCAGACTCTGACTTTTCTATCATTGGCTCCTCTAGTTCTTCCATAAAACTTAGAATATTAGAATCTCTGCATATTCATAAATCCAAACCTGAGCTCAACGACATGCAAAGTGCGCATCCTCTACTTTTAGTTGGTTAGTCAGTTACTCTCACCGAATTCCAGTGATCACTTGCCCTTCCGTCCCTTTGTGATCTTAGGATAGTTAGCTTCGATTTCATTTTTTAAGCGTTTTGTCTTTTGTTCCTTTGTGATGCGTAGCTGGTGCAGTTTTCGTGTCTGTTTTTTAAAAAAAATTTTGCTTTATAAACGTTTTTTGTTCAAATATCTGGCTCATGTTTTTCTATTTTACGTACGACTTTTTGTATCATTCCAGATTTCTTAGCTGAAGATGGGTTTCGGCCCGAAACGTTCTTATAGATGACCACAAATGTGTTTTTGAAAAAATAATATGTTTTGTGGTGTGGTTCTTGCCCTAAATTTTATAATTAGTCTGATCGTTAAGATAAATATTCCTAAAAACTGAATTGTGCTGTGTGTATAAAAAATTGATTAAAAAAAGTGCATTTCTGCGGTTTGTACCGCTAATGAGATATACTCTACAAAAAATAAAAGCTTATGAAACATGTTCGACACACCCCTCCAGCGGCAGAGTTAGTTTGAACTCCATTACAGCCGAGTGTCCCCTCAGGGGGATACAACTATTGTATCTATGGGAATAAGCGCTCCCAGGGGGACAATGTGAGGGCCCGAGCTAAAGGTTAGGTAGGCTTTTTTTCTGTTAAAATAGAATAGGTTTTGTTGTGTTACGGACCATCTTTTTTCGGTTCACTGCTGTCCTGTTTTTCACCACCTACTACTTTCTTCTTCAACTTTTTCTTGTTTCATGAACTTCTTTCTTAGCTTTCTGTTTCTGTGCCCTTTCTGCATAGATTCCACGTTCCCTTAGCTCCATACTAAATGGTGCCTTCTTCCTTCCTCTCTTTACATCTCATTGTTGAGGATAGGGAGGCTTAAACTAACTAATAAACTAACTACAGCCGAGTTTTGACATTGCTATTTTTCTATTTCCGAAAATAATTCATGCAGTGAAGGGTTAATATAATTGAGAAAGTATAGAAATCGGTTGTAGTATCGGGATAGGCCAAGAAGTGGGTATCAGTATTGGTGGCCAAAAATATGGCGTTGGTACATGACTACAGTTTTCTATGTGTTAAAATAGAAAGAACATTATTGTCTAAAATTTGTAAAAGTTATCAGCTGTTACTAGATTAATTTTCTCAGATGTAATTTTTCTCAGTAAGCATTTGTCACATGCAGATGACAGGCTGAGCTCTGGGAGCCATCTAGAAGAAATTCATATCAAAAGTGAAGTGCCTGACGCTGAGCTCGAGGCAGTTACTGTGAAGGACGAGCCCATTGACTGGCACCAGGAACCCCAGGTACTGTAATTTGTGGCCTTCTCTCCTATTGACTGCTTCCAACTGATAGCTTGCTCTCCTCTTGAGTGCATCCGATTTGTGGCTTACTCTTCACTTGAGTGCTTTGAATTGGTGGCTTACTCTCCTCTTGAATGGTTCCAATTGATAGCTTACTCTTTTCTTGAGTGCATCTGATTGGTGGCTTACTCTTCACTTGGGTACTTACTCTTCTCTTGACCCCTCAGGGGGATACAACTATTGTATCTATGGGAATTAGCGCTCCCAGGGGAAAAATGTGAGGGCCCGAGCTGTAAGTTAGGTAGGCCTTCTTTTTGTTGAAATAAAAATGTTTTTTGTTATGTTAAGGACCACCTTTTTCGGTTCACTACTGTCCTGTTTTTCAGCACCTACTACTTTCTTCTTCAACTTTTATCTTGTTTCATGAACTTCTTTCTCATCTTACTGTTTCTATGCCCTTTCTGCATAGATTCCTCATTCTCTTATCTCCATACTAAATGGTGCCTTCCTCCTTCCTCTCTTCGATACGCTCTATTTTTGTAGCGGTTAGGGAGGCTTAAACTAACTTATAATCTAATCTAATCTACTCTTCTCTTGAGTGCTTCGAATTGGTTACTTATTTTTTTCTTAAATGCTTTGTTTGATTTCAGTGTAGCATTTATCATTTTACACACAATTTTAATTTTATTCATATGTTGCGCATCTCTACCTCTTCTTGGCCACTATTTAGTGACATTTATATCATCACTGGTCTTGCCTCTCATTCTTTTGAGTATTCTGACAAAATTGGTGAAACTTGCCTCTCAATTAATTTCATTTTATTGAACTGTCTGTTGAATGATTGATAGCCTTTTGTGGTAGATTAGCCTAATTTATTGTCTGAACTGTTTCATTGGCTGCCTAGCAATGTTTTGGTTCCAGAAAATGGTCTCACTGCACACTCCATTGTATTTGAGTTTCTATTGTGTTGAATTGGGGCTTCTTGTCCAAATGGATGCCTAATTGGCGGTTTTGTAATTGATTTTTTTCAAACTAGTAATTCCTGTCATTGCGTGAAAGAATCTTTCGACTCATGGTATTTAGTCTTGTGATGTATGCTCCCAGGGGGAAAATGTTAGGGCCTGAGCAGAGAGTAAGGTAGCCCTTCTTTTTTTATTAAATAGAAATTTTTTTTACTATGTTAAGGACCACCTTTTTTGGTTCACTGCTGTCCTGTTTTTCAGCACCTACTACCTACTACTTTCTTCTTCAAGTTTTATCTTCTTTCATGAACTTCTTTCCCAATTTACTGTTTTTATGCCCCTTCTGTATAGCCTAAACTATCCTATAAACTTATCTTGTGTTGTATTTCTCCATTTGCTCCATTTTGTTTCCGTTCCCCAACCACAGCTAGTGTTGTTTGGGCACGTAATCAATAGTATCGAAGCTATTTTCACCATGCTTCTTGTACCCCACTGTCGGGGAGCCTTATCTTGATTCCGTTGTGCTTTAGTGATTTGACTCATATGACGTAACTTACTGGTTTACTCTAGTGATCGTTGTAAGATCCTTTATTGTTCCTTTTCCCTACTCAACTTCTTCGAACAGCCAAATTTTTGATGAGAAAACGTCCGTGTGAACTCTTGCCACACTAGAAACCGTATGAATTATTTCTGAATAACAAGTAGTTAGAGATCTGACTTTTATACGTGTTCTTGCTTTGTGTGTAAGACAATCCAATGAATATTTTTTGCTGTTTTGCTTGTATAAGAAATCACTTGAGCCTCTCGTAGTTATTCAATGACAATAGTCCTTACACAATTGTTGATACTTATAAGTATAAGAGAGATGGTGGTGTTAGTTGTGTGTTTCAAAGAGAAAAATATTAACAGTAAAATTTCATGTATGAGATATTGCATGAATTCGTAGTTGAATTTTTGCTCTGTATCAGAATATTTACCGTCTGTGCAGAGAGAATGTGTTTTTCAATTTTATTTTGGGCTATCGTAATTTCTTGTTTCCTTTATTATTTATAAAATATTTTTCTTGCGTTATGTTTAGAACTCTGAAGTCCATTTGCTTCAGATTAAATTAAGAACTGTTAATCAAGTGCACAACTTTGTCCCAATAGAAAATAGCTCCAAGTTGTTGATTTTAGTTGCAATTTGACCATAATGCTGTTATTGCAACGAACTCCATTTCTTGATAATCGAAAAAAGTTCTTCTTTCCAGGCCAGTTCAAGTTCAGGTTCTTATGCATTTACTTTCAAGAGAGAAGTAGACTGCACTGAGGCATGTTCAGGACCCGCAGAAGCAGAGGACGAGGTGAGAGAAGGCAGCTCTGGTGCGTGCAACACATGTGCTGTTCATCAGGGACCAACTCGAGCACCTGAAAAGAGCGCTGCCTCGCCGCCATCAGATGTGTCGGGTAACGGCAGTGGTGTTGAGGTCGCACCTCCTGACAGACTCATGTCACGGCCCTTACTGTGTGCACATTGTGATTACACCACTGGTAAGAGGGGCCTTATGGCGGTGCATCTCCGTTCCAGGCATAATTTGGGATGTTACGAGTGTGAGTTGTGTGCTTACTTCACTAAGAACAAGAGTGCTTCCAAACGAAACGTAAGAGAGCAGCATGATAATGAAAACCAATGGAAAGGTCTGTTAAGGCGTTACCAATATTCTGGTTTAAAAATGATGGGGGAACAGCGACCTGAAAGACATAGTCAGGAAGAGCTTGAATGTGAAGTCTGTGGCTCTATCATAGTCATGAAGTCCTGTTCAGAAGCGCCTGAAAAAGGTGCATTAGATAACAGGAAGGTGTCCAAGTGTGAGGTGTGTGAAAATTCTTCAGCTAGTGAGGCAAACTTGAAGCAGTGTTTGTCAGGTTAGCGCAAAATTCATCAAAGAATCAAAAATGGGCAAGGTCGGCTTGGTATGCGTATTTTGAAGGACCATGCCTCTGCTCGTAAAAACGAGCATGAAGTGCACCAAGTTTGCAACGATGGTACAGGTCAGTTGTTCAGATGTGAATTATGTGAATATTTCTCTACAGTTAAGAAAAACGTCAAACTACACCTTGCCAGCAAACATGGGAAAGGTCAGCTGTTCAGATGTGGATTATGTGAATATTTCTCAGCTCGTAAGGAATATCTTAAACTACACCTAGCCAGTAAACATGGTGAAGGTGAGCTGTTCAGATGTGAATTATGTGACTATTTGTCAGCTCGTAAGAATCAACTTGAACTACACATGGCCAGTAAACATGGTGAAGGTGATGTGTTCATATGTGGATTATGTGACTATTTCTCAGCTCGTAAGGATCATCTTAAACGACACCTAGCCAACAAACATGGAAAAGGTCAGCTGATCAGATGTGAATTATGTGACTATTCCTCCGCAGAGAGGGGACGTGTTAAACAACACTTAGCTAGCAAACATGGTGCAGGGCAGATGTTCAAGTGTGAATTATGTGACTATTCCTCTGCTCGAAAGAGTAATATCAAAGTACACCTAGCTAGTAAACATGGTAATGGGCAGCAGGTCAAGGGTAAAGGGCAGCTGTTCAAGTGTGAATTATGTGACTATTCCTCTGCACAAAAAGTAAGTGTTAAACGACACTTAGCTAGCAAACATGGTGAAGGTCAGCTGTTCAAGTGTGAATTATGTGACTATTCCTCTGCACAGAAAGGAAATGTTAAACTACACTTAGCTAGCAAACATGGTGAAGGTCAGCTGTTCAAATGTGAATTATGTAACTATTCGTCTGCACACAATGGACAATTTAAACAACATTTAGCTAGCAAACATGGTGAGGGTCAGCTGTTCAAGTGTGAATTATGTGACCATTCCTCTGCTCACAAGGGGAATTTCAAACTACACCGAGCTATAAAACACCGTGAAAGTCAGCTGTTCAAGTGTCATTCATGAGACTATTTCTCACCTCGGAAAAGTTATCATAAGCTACACCTAGCCAGTAAACATAGTGAAAGTAAGCTGTTCAAGTGTGAGTTTTGTGACTATTCCTCTGCTAAAAAGTTATGTTAGAGTACACCGAGCTTGCAAACATATTAACGGCCAGCTGTTCAAGCGTTAATTGTGTGACTATTCTTCTGTTTTTAAGAGTTGTATGAAAATACATTGGGCTAAAGAAACAGGGTGAAGATGAGCTGTTCAAATGTGAATTATGAGACTATTCTTCTGCTGGTAAGGATAGCGTTAAACAAAAACGAGCTAGCAAACATGGTCGCACCAATTCATTTCTTTCTAGCTGTAAAATGCACATTTATGGGCTACTCAAATACCTAATTATGTCACCTCACTTCTGATATGTTACAATTCGCAGCTGTTCCGTGTAGCCACAGATCTAGGAGATTCTCCCTCAGGAGATCGCAACTTTTGTGTCCATGGGAATTAGCGTTCACGAGGAGAATATGTGACGTTCTGAATGATGTAGAGGCCTTTTTTGTAAAAAATGAAATATTTTTGTTATGGCAAAGCCCTATTTTGGTTAACTGTACTCCTATTTTCCAGCATCAGTTACGCCTCCAACTTCATCTTGTTTCATAAGTTTCTTATGCAAATTGCTGTTTATATAAACCATGTGCATAATCTATACGTTCTCCTAAGTCATCACTGAATGATATCTTCCTCCTTCTCCTCTTAAAACCACTTTTAATAATAAAACAGGCCTAAACTAACTTATCTAATGTAATCAAACGCATATGTAGCGTTGTTGTCGGTAAAATTGTATTTCCTTATTTAACTGCGTTCTTCATTTTGCGTACTATTTTGCGCAACTTTCAGGAATTGTTAATGTGTCTTTTTTGAATGAAATGAGAACTTATCTTCAGTTGCTGAGTTGCTTTTGAGTGTAATGCATGGAAATAAGGAATTTGCATTCTGTTTCGTGCTGTTTTTGTCGCATCTTTGTGACATTTGTCTGACTTACACTGCGGGTTCTTTTTCATCGTTTATGTTTTTGTTCGTGTTTGTATGAAAATGTACATTTCACGCAATCTTCTCCAATGTTTTATGTCATAGCAACAGTGTTCTGACTGATTTTAATACCGAATCCGACTTTGGAAATTAGTTAGCAGAAAATATGAGGTTTCTGAGCTGTGAGTCAAGTGAGTTTGTTTTTTCATGAAATGAAATTATTTGTTAAGACAATTTTTCGGTTTATTGGTGACCTGGTTTTCCGCACCCCCGAATTACTTTTACAAATTTTATCTTATTTCAACCTTGTTTCGTAACTTACTGTTTCTAGGCGCTGGGGTTCCTGGTTAGGAACACTCCATGTGTATAGAATTTGTGTTTCTGAACGCCATCCGAAATGGTGCCTTCATTCATGTTCTTTTTGAACGCCTGTGTTGCGATTATGGAGGAAGGCTAAAAACTTATCTTGAATTCAATAAATTTGGAATAGAATTATAAATTATACTTTAATTTCCTTGGTACGAAATCTGCATATATATTAATTTTATCATATATTCTTCAATAGAATGACAACTTGATTGCATTTCTGCGTATATCTTTAATTAGACATGCACGTTGTGCTGTTTGCGTATTTTCATAGTACCTATATTCCACTTTTTGAACATCATAGAGGATGGTGTTTTGGTCTGTTCAGTCAATTATTTTGTAGATTTTCGTTTATCCAAACAGAAAGAAAACATTTTCATTGCACAGATCGTAGTTGATTTGAGCCTTTGTTTTAGGCATTAGAATACCTTTTATTTTAAAACTAAGTACACATCAGTAATTTTATATTGAGTTCTTTATAATCCAATGTACTGAGTTTTATGTTTCCAACAAACTTTCATTTTTCTTCAGTTCTTTTTGATGGTGAAATGCTGATTTTTGCCTGGTGCGACGGCCGCTCTGCTTCGTATGGTACGATTGAGAATCTTTTGTGCCCGCATTATTTTGGTAAAAACTTGCGGACCAAATTTGTTGTGTTGTAAATCACGTTTCCGAATTGAGAAGGTACGTTTTTATTAACATGTATGCAGAAAAAATTAGTTTCAAATTTCTAAAACATCGACTGATGCATTCGAGGCTTAATAATTTAATTCCGGCCATTATATCTTCATCCAAATGAACTGTCGCTGTGGCAGCCTGAGCTCTTGTGTCGATGTAAGAGGAGACTGTCCGGCCTGGCATTATTTAGTCGTACTGACGGAATTGATGAGCTTCCAGTCCTGGTGTGTAAAGGAAGAAATCCGAGTGAAAAGTTTTTTATTTCTGATATGTCAATAAAGCATTCAACCCCTAACGTATATGATGTCTACTTCAAACGATTCGTCTTTTAATATGAGCCGTTAAGGTTTAACATTATTCATAATTAAAATTGGGTGTAATGAATTCCATGCAACAACTTCTTTGGAAATGAACTATGTAAACCGTCGAACTGTTACTGTATCAACGTAAAAATATTTCCATGTCGTTTTACGAGTAGAATATTTTACTTCTCTGTGTGTTTTCTAATTTTTAGCTAAGTAGACGCACTTTTATTGCTATGTCATCCGTAAATTTAACTAGTGTTCTACATATGAAAATAAATGCTGCAGTTTCTCCTTAAATTTGATATAAGGCTGTTTGTATTAAGAATTTTTAAAAATCAATGTATTGAATTGATTTCATCAACTTTTAGGAACTCCGCCGTTTTATGTTTTTTATCAAATAATCAGGGGTGTGGTAGCAGGGAAGTTTCTCTTTATATTTCGAAAGGTAATGTCAGCATGTCCAACTGCTACTATATTTTTTACCGAGTATATTAATTTTCAAATTTTTAACATTGACCGGCCTTGTCCTTCAGTTCAATTCGTCTTCACTTGGTCAGATATGCGCAAATGAATTCGGGGGACAATGACTGCATTAGGTTAGAGCGTAGGTTAGAATGTAATCATTTAGGTTAGAATGTAGCGCCAAAAATAATTTTGAAGAGCTTTGATAGTTGCTAAACTTCTTTGTATTAATAAAAATGAATTTTTCATGCAAAATAACGCCTCTCGCATGCAAATAAACTGTGTAGCTCCAAAAAAGTTCACTTCAAAACATCAAGTGCGCTGCAAATTTCCCGGATTTAAAGACAAAAAACCTGAAGAGGATTCTGAGAAAAAACTTCCCACGAATAGATGTCAGTTCATGAACAAGCATGAGTTGCGAGAAGCTCCTGTAGACATAATAAAATACTGCAGTAAGATCCTAGCATTACCGAATTTTGTGCAGCTTCAATTTATTCATGTCATCCAGAAAAAAGAATGCATGTATCGTGCTAATGTCGTATATGTGTTCATTTAAAATAGACTGGTAGTACATTTGGTAGTTTTTGTAATTGTTTCAATGCTTAGATTTGTATGATAAGTAACAAATAAAGAATTGAAGTAATTATTTCACGGGTTGGACGCGTTTCATTAACCTTCGATAATAGCTCGACACGCACGACCTCCAGTGGTTCAGAACGAATGCCAATATTCATCACAGCTTACCATGAGAATGCAATTCTTTTCCTTGTTTGCGCGAATAAAAAGAGGCAACATTCCGCGACACTTTCATGTATTTACATTTCTAAACACATCGATAGAAGTATTTAGGCATCTCAACAGCATGTCAAACATTGGTCAAATGGTTGAGAGAACGACTCAATATGTTCCCTGTGGTGAGTTATTGTAAGTTTGATAAGTCATATACATGCAGATAAAATAGACAATTGTTGACAAGCACTTTGTTGAACAAACTTTAACAAAAGGTTGGGACCTTTCTACTCAGTGACCCTGTAGTCAGAAATGTTGATTTAGTTGTCGCCAGGATATGAAATTGAAATACGTGGGAGGAAAATCGTACTCTGAGAGTGGTCGGTATATAAATTGTTTTAGATAGGAATTAGAGTTAGAGGCGAAATGTTCTGGCCGTCCAAAAAATTAAGACGTAATTGTGGTTTGGCTCGAATGGTGCGTTCACGACGCTGTTCTCAAAGAACCCATACTTTTACGCTCACGCTTAATTAGAACCCATACCTCATGCTCAAATGCAAATTATTTATATAACATTGTAGCTATTATCTGTGCATTGTTCTATAAAACGTTAGCCTGTATCGTTAATCCTTTTCAGATGTCTACGTACATACGAAAGACAATTTTCAAGAAGTTCGCTGACAATTTTTCAATTGAAATACAGGAATTTTTTATGCCAAACAAAAATCTGGCTCTCTCAGTTCAATGATTGAACAAAAAACATATTTAGTCCAGTGATATTGAAT
This sequence comes from Morinoia aosen, assembly GCA_030386875.1. Classification (NCBI taxonomy): domain Eukaryota; kingdom Metazoa; phylum Arthropoda; class Malacostraca; order Amphipoda; family Talitridae; genus Morinoia; species Morinoia aosen. The sequence goes on from CM059576.1 coordinate 5,841,770, forward strand.
AAAATTTGTTAAGGAACTGATTTTTTCATAGAAATGTATGGGTGGTCCAGCTGTGAATGCAATTCGTTCATGAAATTTATATATATATATACATATAACTAGCCACTAAATTATGACCAATATTGTTGACCAGCAGTGGGTGTGACACAATCATAAAGCCAAATGCATATTTTCACAAACATGAGTGTGACTAAATCGCTACATTTGACTACATCGCCCGTGACGCGCACGAGTTCCAGCTCTTGCAATCAAAACTGGAGGGAGCTGAAGCTCTGCCAATTCCAGCGTTGTAGATTCACAAAAAAAAACAACGGCATCAACGGATGCTTCATTTCCAATTCAAGCCTGATACATATCACCTTGTACATTGGGTTTTCAAATGCCTAATAACTAACACCAGGACGCCATGACGCTTTCCCCCGGTCAAGACCGGTACCCATTTCAGACACCTGGGTAGAGTGAAGTATTGTGCTTAGAATTTTTCCCCGATACCCAACAGCGAAAATCGCCATCCAGCGCCGGGACTCGAACCCTAGTATTGAAAGAAGCATCACACACGCCCACACACTGCAACAGTTTTCCCTTGCTTGCTTTAATTCCTCTTTTTTGCTCAAAATTTGACTAGAGGATTAGGACAGCAACGTTTATTTCAGTTTCATGCACAAAAGTTTTGTGCTTTAATGAGGTGTAATAACGCTTCAGACATCACAAATATTGTTGACACTATTAATGATTTGAATCAGAACGTATTATTCATGACTATCGCTTTAAAATGAAGGTAATAGCAATAACTACCTTCATTTTAAAGCTACGTTGAGTCGTGCTACCTAATTTGATACATAATGACTACCGGTGTGTTCACTAGTTCAGTCGAGTAGTGATTAAAAAATGGAAAATTTACGCGCTTTATACCATATAAAATTTGTATTTTAGATCACAAAATGAATTATATATGGATTTATTTACCGAGGCGCTGTATTTACCTGCCGTTCAGTTTGTTTGCCTCATATAAGTTCATGCTACCGATGTGGAGGAGGTCCCTCTCAGCTCTCCCTGGTACTGTCTTGTATTAGGTCACAAGTCTTTATTAAAGTGAAGACTGTAAACTTCTGGATACTTCTGACACTTCTGGTTGTTACACTGCGAATAGGTAACCACGCACAGGCACACAGGCAGCCTAGTATGGGGAGACTTACCTCAATACCTTCAAAGGGACTTACAAAAATGCATGAATTTTGCAGCCAAGGTGGTATGCAACGGTAATTTCAAAAGAAGTGATCACGTAACCCCTCTCCTCAATAAACTCGGGTGGATTCCTATCCAAAAAAGGCTCCTCTTGCAGAAGGCCCAATACGTATTCTCCTCGTTATATCTTCCTCAGAGCAATGCTGAGATAGTGCGTTTTCATCCACCCACTGTAACCAATCAAAAACCGAACAGAAACAATAATGTCTTAGTCAACTATCGTTCATCTCACTTAGGGCAGAAGGCTCTGTCCATATCAGGCGCCTTACTGTGGAACAAACTTCCCCTGAGTATTAAAGTCCCTCAAAGACCGAGAGAATGTAAAGCCAAAAGAACTCGTCATCTTGTGTCTCAATAATAATTTTTAGTTACAGAACATACTGAATGAGTACTGACGAATCTCATTTGCCTAGTATCTCCATTGCTGAACAATCTCCCTCGCTCATTGTTTTGTAATTCAAGACATCACACAACAGTTTGGAAGTATGCGTAGGTATTATGATTTGACCGCCTATACGTTGTCATTTGCAAACATGGTACCTATGTGTGTGTGTGTGTTTATCAATTGCAGACATTCTGCACCATATTACAAAGATGATGTGTTTTTTTTCTAATATGAAATTGTAAAGCATCCATGAAAAAAAAAATAAAAATGAATTCGTTGTGTGATCATCCATTCATACTGCAGTAATATGCTGATTCTGCTTATAGTTATATGCTTATAATAATGTGATACCTATGTTTGTTCATGAATTGCCGACAATTTGCGCCATATTTCAAAGATAATGTGATTTGTTTTCTAATATGAAACCTTTATAGGACTGTAATATAGCGAGTAGTGTAAGTTCTAGTTAGAGTGACCAAAAGTTGGCAACGCTCGAGAGAGCAACACTCGCAGCCAGTCTGCTAGTGAACTCGGGTTCGATAACAAGTAAATGTTGACCGAGTGTGTATATAATTACCTACTGTGGTTGGTATCTAACTTCTTAACTTCTAAACTAATGTACTAATTCTATGCTACCCTATTCTATATATTCCCTTCTATCTCCGCTCTGCTCTCGCTAACCACATTCTGGTATCTGAGTATCTATGTTGTAAGGTATCCAAGAGGTGAGTGGATTATTTACCTAAATCGCTGTGTCATTGCATTTATTCTACCGATGTGTTATTTGTGTCTATGTGGAACCTATACTGTGCTCTAGTGTAGGGCTATCCACGTCATTATACTGGCGACGAGATGTTAATAGAACTACTGGGAATGACTAGTGAGGGAACATAAAATTTGCCTAATAATTTTTTTTTATTTTTTTTTTGTGCTGCTCACTGGTGTTCCTAGACTGGCTAGACTAGTGAAGAATCTCAGAATTGATCAAGTGATTGTACTATTTGTGCTGTGAAAATTTTTTTTTACAGTGTGTTTGACTTACTAAAAATTCAATATGCCATTGATAGGTTCAGTAGGAGAATTTAATCCTGTAGAGGAAGAATTTGGAGACTATGAAACTAGATTACACTGCTATTTTTTAATAAACAAAATAGAGGAAAATAAAAAAGCCCCCACCATAATTTCACTAGTGGGTCCTAAAATTGCTAGGTTGATCAAGGACCTTATGTCTCCAAAGAAAGTCCTTGATGCTACTTATGACGAGATTGTGGAAGCGTTGAGACGGCACTTTAAGCCAACAAGAAACCAGATCTTTGAGAGATTTAGGTTCCATAAGCGAAACCAGAGACAAGGGGAAAGCATTGCTGATTTTGTGGCTAGCTTGAAAGCACTTTCTAATACCTGTAATTTCAAACAGGAAGTGCTAGAAGAGACCCTGCTGGATCGTTTCATTTTGGGTGTGTCCAGTAATGAAATTCAAAATTGCTTGCTAAATGAGGCTGGCCTGACATGGCAAAAGGCCATGGATCTAGCTACTGCTAAAGAAACCACACTGAGAGAAACAGTGGGGTTGAGGCAACCAAATTCAATTCTAAATGTAGGCCAGAGCAGAGTTAAGCAAACTGCTATTAAGCCTCAGGGCAAAACTCAGGCTCAAGCTAACCCCAAATCAGCATGCAGCGGCTGTGGTAATCTGCACTGGCGTAGAGATTGCCCCTATAAAGACAGTGTTTGTCATGGTTGTGGCCAAAAAGGCCATCTTAAGAAATGTTGTTTTAAATTGAAAAATCAGAAATCTGATAAAGGCAACAAAAATAATTTTGTGCATGCTATGCATGAAAAAAGGGAGAGGGAACAGCACCCTAACCCTAATGGAACTAGCAATGGAACCAGTGCAGACTACCCAGCCCCCAATCAAGGGTGTTATGGGGAAATATTTTCATTAGCCAAGGAAATGAAACCCCCAATCAGAATAAAATTGTTACTAAATGGTGTGCCATTAGAGATGGAGGTAGATACAGGTGCTGCCAGGTCTATCCTTTCAATGGCCACCTACTCTAAAATACCAGTTAAGTCAAGACCCGAGCTGAGACCTTCTGATGTTAAGCTTAGGACGTATGGGGGAACCCCACTAGTGATTTGTGGGGAGATTAGGGCTAACATTCAGCGTGAATCTGGTAATATGGTTCCTCAGCCAGCAACTATGGTGATTGTAGACAGGGAGGGGCCTGCTTTGCTGGGTAGGGACCTGATTGATTCCCTTGGGCTAACTATAGTAGCCAATGAAGTCAACAAATTGACTACCTGCCCTGAAGAGTTAGCAAATAAATTCCCCGACCTTTTTCAACCAGGTCTAGGTTGCTTTAAGGGAAGGAAATTCAAAATAGAAGTGGATCCCTCCGTACCACCAAAGTTTTGTAAGGCCAGGAATGTGCCTTACACACTTAGACCTAAGGTGGAGGCTGAACTTGATAGACTGGTGCAGGAAGGTATCCTCACCCCTGTACAGTACTCAAGATGGGCAGCGGCGATCGTCCCTGTGCTCAAGGCTGATCAAAGCATCCGAATATGTGGGGATTACAAACTCACAGTCAACAGAGCCACTAGGCTTGATACCTACCCCATACCCAGAGTAGAAGATTTATTTAGCGGGTTAGCCGGAGGAGTTATATACTCCAAGCTAGATGTGTCTCAGGCATACGCTCAACTACCCTTGGATGAAGACTCCAAGGAACTCACGGTAATAAATACCCACAGAGGTTTATTTGCCTACAACCGTCTCAGCTTTGGAATTGCGTCCGCACCTGGAATCTTTCAGCGTGCCATGGAAGGACTATTGCAGGGCCTCCCAGGAGTGTTCTGCTACCTGGATGACGTCCTGGTGAGTGCCACTAATGAGAAAGAGCACAACAAGCGTCTCTATCAAGTCTTATCTAAACTACAGGAGGCAGGGCTAAAACTGAGAATGGATAAATGTCAAATTGGAGTGCCACAGGTATCCTACCTTGGATACCAAATTGACAAGGATGGATTGCACCCCACTGCAGAGAAGGTAGCAGCAATCCAGAATGCACCAGCTCCTACTAATGTGACTCAACTGAGAGCCTACCTTGGGCTGTTAAATTTCTATAGGAAATTTCTAAAATCATCTGCAACCATGCTAGAGCCCCTAAATACCTTACTGAGGGATAAAACCCCTTGGAAATGGGATGCAAGTCAGGAGAGAGCCTTCCAGAAATCTAAACAAGCCCTCCTGGACTCTCAGACTCTAGTCCACTTTGACCCTCAGAAACCCATAGTGGTAGTGGCTGACAGTAGTGCGTATGGTGTGGGAGCGGTGCTGTGTCACCTTATTGATGGGATTGAACGCCCCGCCTATTTTGCCTCCCGAACTCTAACAGCAACAGAACGCAACTACTCTCAAACTGAGAAAGAAGCCCTAGCTATGGTGTTCGCACTTCGAAAATTTCATTGCTACCTGTGGGGACAGGATTTCACTGTGGTTACGGACCACAAACCTTTGTTAGGACTATTTGATCCGGGTAGAAGCATTCCTCCGATGGCATCCGGGCGCATTCAAAGGTGGGCTTTACTACTGCAGTCCTACAAGTTCACCTTGCGTCACCGGTCTGGCGTGCTGTTGGGTACGGCTGATGCTCTCAGTCGTCTACCCTTGACAACTCCCGAGGAAGCCACACCTATTCCTGCGGAATGGACGTCCTTAGTAAACTTCCTCGAGTCAGCTCCAGTCACCAGCACCCACATCCGCGACAGCACCCTAAGGGACCCAGTACTTTCAAAGGTATACAAATACTGCCAAGTAGGCTGGCCTTCGATGGTAATTGGTGACCCTGATCTCGCTCCGTATACTAGGAGGCGAGACGAATTGTCCACACAAAATGGCTGTGTGCTCTGGGGAGCAAGAATTATTGTACCCCAAGCTCTCAGACAAGCCATTGTGGATGAACTTCACTCTGGTCATGCTGGATCATCCAGGATGAAGGAGTTAGCTCGCAGCTACGTGTGGTGGCCCCTTCTGGTTAGAGATCTAGAAGAAACAACTAAGTCATGCAGCGAGTGCCTGAGCATTCGAGCCGCACCGACGAAAGCTGAACTCCATCCGTGGGAATGGCCTGCGAAGCCTTGGCATCGCATACACATTGACTACGCGGGCCCAATGGAGGGAAAATATTATCTAGTGATCGTGGATGCACACTCTAAGTGGGTTGAAATTTTTCCCACATCTACTACAACCTCTAGCGAAACGATCTTGTGCCTGAAACACACTTTTGCGACATTTGGATTCCCAGTAACAATTGTTTCAGACAACGCAACGTGTTTCACATCGGCTGAATTCCAAGAATTTGTGAAGGCATGTGGTATACGACATATTACAAGCGCACCATACCACCCTTCAACTAATGGACTGGCAGAGCGCATGGTACAAACTTTCAAGAAGAATATACGGAAGTCAACGGAACCCCTACGCCTAGCACTAGACAGGTTCCTGTTCAACTATCGGCTAACACCTCACACGACAACAGGTGTTACGCCTGCCGAACTGATGTTAGGCCGGAAAGTTCGCTCCCGTCTTGATCTACTTTGGCCATCAGGAGCAATCGCGTCCAAGGTCGCTCAACGCCAGGACGCTCAGAAAAGATACCACTCAGGGTCTCGTGCGGTTGACATACCACCTGAGGCACCTGTGATGATCCGTCAATGCACACCGGGCTCCCCAAAATGGACCCCTGCTACCACCATTGAGAAAACGGGCCCGGTATCCTACAAGTGCCAACTGAAGGGGGAGAGGTCGTTCGTCGACACCAGGACCAAGTTATTACCTGCTCGAACACCATCCCTGAACCCTTGGAACAACCTACGGAGGAAACCGCTGTGTTTCCACAACCTGCTCAAAATTCATACCCACCACCTCCGACCAATGAACCTGACTCCGAAACACCTGACTACCAGATTCCCACCCAAGAGGCTAGGACGCACGAGCCTCCAAACGCTAGCATCTCACGCAGGTCTACCCGGGCTCGGAAGCCTGTGGTGAGAATGGACCTTTAGGATTGACTATATTGAATAAGGGGACTGGGGATACAGTTGGGGTTTCTAATTAAGGAGGGAGGGGTGTAATATAGCGAGTAGTGTAAGTTCTAGTTAGAGTGACCAAAAGTTGGCAACGCTCGAGAGAGCAACACTCGCAGCCAGTCTGCTAGTGAACTCGGGTTCGATAACAAGTAAATGTTGACCGAGTGTGTATATAATTACCTACTGTGGTTGGTATCTAACTTCCTAATTTCTAAACTAATGTACTAATTCTATGCTACTCTATTCTATATATTCCCTTCTATCTCCGCTCTGCTCTCGCTAACCACATTCTGGTATCTGAGTATCTATGTTGTAAGGTATCCAAGAGGTGAGTGGATTATTTACCTAAATCGCTGTGTCATTGCATTTATTCTACCGATGTGTTATTTGTGTCTATGTGGAACCTATACTGTGCTCTAGTGTAGGGCTATCCACTTCATTATAAGGACATTAATGTTTTCTTTCTTATTCACGTCCCACAATCGTTTTCATGTTTCTGACTTAAGTAGACTGTCTTGTGCCACTATTTTTAGTACGAAATTTCATAAAATTCATGCTATAATAAAAGATGTTTTCTCTCTTTCCCTCGCTTGGAATTCTGGTTTATAATGGCTAGTTTATGCTGATATTTGCGCACATGCTTACTTGTATATATGTGTACGTGTGCACGCTATGCGTATGACACTCTGTAGAATGCGTATGTATTGCCTCGATGCATAGAAATGCATTTGTGTATGCTTGCGAGTTTGGTGTAAGTGTGTGCGTGGGTATGTTTGTGCATGCGTATGTGTATATATCTACATGTATACGTGCACATATGTGTGTACTAAACTGACAACTAGCATTTTACTAGAGAAAATGGTCTTTTTTCTGTGCACTCTCAACTTGTAACATTACCTAACTTGTCACCTCTTTATTATTGTAAAGCATTCATGTACAAACTATACATTTGTTCTGCGATCATCCATTTATATTTAAATAAAATGCTTATTAACTAATGACCGGTATGTTAAAATTGTTGAATCAGAAATACAAAACTTATAATCTTCTTGGTCCTCATGCTTATGTGTACATATATGTGTATATATTTACATGTATGTGTGCACATATGTGTGTACTAGACTGACAACTAGCATTTTACTAGAGATAATGGTCATTTTCTGTTCACTCTCAACTTGTAACATTACCTAACTCGTCATCTCTTTATTATTGTAAAGCATTCATGTACAAACTATTCATTTGTTGTGCGATCATCCATTTATATTTAAATAAAATGCTTATTAACTAACGACCGTTATGTTAAAATTGTTGAATTAGAAATACAAAACTTATAATCTTCTTGGTCCTCATGCTTATGCGTACATATATATATATATATCTGTATGTGTGTGTGTATGTATGTATATTTATATATATACGTGTATATATGTATATGGATTTGTATTTATATATTTTTTTCAAGCTTCCTTAAAATGACACTTTCGAACATTTGCCGAAACAAGCGATTCATATATTATTTCCTGGCATCAATAATTGCGAAGTTTTATGTCATGTACATGTAAACTGTCAAAAGTGTTTTCACCCCACAATGAAAGTGCATCGTCCATGAATTTGCGTTATCTCTTATAATTATCATTACATGTATTGTCAAATGTAGATTAAGCAAGATTAGGAGTACATTGCCCTCAATCATATCTTTTCGACTAGTGACACGAGTTTTTCAATACTCGTGTGTGTGTATCATCTAAGTGTATTAATTTTAAGATATTTAAAAACCAATGATTGTAATATTGTACAATCTCTATTGGAAATAAAGTTTTTTCTTTCTTTCTTTCTTTCAGTCACGCACAGGCACACAGACAGTCACGCACAGGCACACAGGCAGTCACGCACTGGCACACAGGCAGTCACGCACATGCACACAGGCAGTCTCGCACGGGCACACAGGCAGTCACGTACAGGCGGCCATGCACAGGCAGTCACGCACAGGTACACAGGCAGTCACGCACAGGCACACAGGCAGTCACGCACAGGCACACAGGCAGTCACGTACAGGCACACAGACAGTCACGCACGGGCTCACAGACAGTCACGCACAGGCACACAGGAAGTCTCGTGCAGGCACACAAATGGTTGGCTCAGCTATGCCTATACATTTGTCATTAGGTGGGAATGAATGCAAAACTGAAACGTAATCAATGAAAAAAGAGAAGGAAAAAAGAAAAACAGTTTATTTCCTATAGAGATTGCACAAAAGTACCATCATTGGTTTTTAAAGTATCTGTAAGTAAATTCACTTAGATGATACACGCACACGAGTATTGTAATACTCATGTCACTAGTCGAAAAGAAATGATTGAGGGCAATGTACTCCAAATTTTGCTTCATCTACATATGATGATACAGGTAATAATAATTATTAGAGAAAATACCATTTTATAGACGATGCATTTTCATTGTAGGGTGAGAACACATTTGACAGTTTATACTCGTGTATACATGACACAAAACTTTGCTATTCTTGACGCCATGAAATAATATTTGAATAGCTTGTTTCGTCAGATGTTCAAAAATGTCATTTCAAGGAAGCATGAAAATAAATTATATACATATATATTAGCATGAAGACCACGAAAATTACAAGTTTTGTATTTATAATTAAGCAATTTTAACATAACGACCATTAGTTTATGAGCATTTTACTTAAATATAAATGGATGATCATGCAACAAATGCACAGTTTTTACCTGAATGATTTGCAATAAAAAAGAGATGACGAGTTAGGTAATGTTACAAGTTTAGAATGAACAGAACAAAGACCATTATCTATAGTTGAAATGCTAGTTGTCGGTTTGGTACACACATATGAGCATATATACGTGTAAATATATACACATATACACGCACATACATATACCTACCACGTAAACATACACAAGATCATTTCTACACATCGAGGCAATCACAATATATACGCGTCGTATAAAAATGCTGCGCGATGTTCTGAAATATAGGATAATAAGCAAAGGAAAATTCGCGAAAACTCTTTCAGTATGTATGTGTGTTGCTGCTTACAATTTCTAATGAAATATTGTAACGATGTTTTATTAAATATTGTATCGAAAAGATCATTGGTTGATAAGCTTCTCATTTATCATATGTGGTTGATCGCGCCACAAATATATATATTTTCATAAATGCTGTACAATAATCAAGTGATATGAAGTAGTATGTGAAATTTTTGAAGTTTGAGTATTTCTTCCAAAACTTCTAACAAGAATTTTACAGAGCTTAATGGGGGTCACCAGTCGTGTCCGGGTAGGACTCCACAAAAAGAGCAAGTTTGGCCCTCAGGATTCATGCATTTCTTCGATGCTTTTCCTGGCATCGTATCAATCAAATTTTTACTGCACTTTGCTTTACCACGGACTGACCAGCGGAAAGGCAAATGAAAGATTTCTCGCCTTAGTTTGTTAATTAGTCGTATTGATGAGCTGCCAGCTGTGTAGTCGCTTCCGGAGGTGGAGTTCCTTGAGTAGCAGCGCTCCCCACCAGTAGCGGGGGTGATGGTGAGTAGAGGTGAGTAAAATGTGAACGTCACTGTGCAAGGATTCCTATGGGGGGTGAGCGACTTAGGTGGCAGGTTATGTCGGCGCTTACTGAAATTTTTAGTTATGTGTGAAGGAAATTGGAGAGGTAATTTAATACCTTGGAAGGAGGTAGTTCTCCTTAATTTGGTTGAGCAATATGTCGTGTGGCTCATGTAAGGCGTCCAGTGTGTAATGGACGGTTGGCTCGTGGGAGCGGTGTAGTGAATATCTCGTGGCTTCCAGACACAGAATTGTTGAGGTGAGGTCTTAGCCGTGCGACTAAGAACTACAATCACTGTACACACGAGGAGCAGTCACAAAATGAGCCGTGTATCGGCATAACGCTTGGATGCTGCCATAACGCGAAGGTATCGGTCAATAAAACCTTCTCGGTGTAAAATATTTCCGGATCACAATATTAATAGATTTCGGGGAATTATTGAATAAAATTTGTAATATAAAATTGCATAAACAATTGAATTGCAGTTATTTAATTTTAGGATGGTAGTTTGAATAATTAATGAATTTAGGCTGAGGTGTGGCTGAAGGATTCACTACAAGTCCGTAGTGACACATTCACCTATCTACGAACGGATTGCATGCACTCGTACACATATACACCAGTAAGCATGTTCGCAAATATCAGCGTAAACTAATCAGTTTAAACTAGCATTTCAAACGAGGAAATCGGAGTAGATATCTTTTATTGTGGCATGAATTTTATTAGTCAGAAACATGAAGACTATTGTTCTACAACGGTTCCCAAGTACAGAATATTCCCAGAAGTACGTGAGGCTTAGGTACAGTTATTATGATATGCTCTAGAGCGTAGGAGATGATATGATAATTTGCACTACACTAGCCTACCAAGAGCATTTATGGACGTGAAGCAGAAAGAAAACATGAATGCCCTATATGGGTTTCATATTAGAAAAATCACATTATCTTTGAAATATGGCGCAAAGTGTCTGCAACTGATAAACATACATCGGTATCACATTTTACATGTACAAGACTTTTAAGCTCTGTATTGCTTTACAATAATAAAATGGAATAATGTGTTAGGTAGTGTTAGAAGTTGGGAGAGAGAGAAAAAAAGGCTGGTATTTATAGTTTATATACCAGTTGCTAGTCCAGTGCACACTGGTGTATGTGCACATGTCGCGTCTTACATTTATATTTTAAGACACGAAAAATTAAAGTATTTTGACAATTTATTTCGGCAACATTCTGCGGATCCGCGCTGGTCCGCAAGAATGACGCCAACGTTTTGTTTGTTTGAAGTGCGTGGGAGGAACAGGTTCCCGGATAATCTCAAGTTTCTGTGTCGTTTAAGAGTGATTTGTGTAAGAAACTTATATAATTTACGTGTTACCTCGCTGGCTATATTTTTCGAGTGTCTTCACACAACTTGTGTTTGATAGCGGTGAACAGCCGGCTTCTAGAGCATCCGAGGATGCTTCTGGCGGCCGGCAAACCCACCTACATTGAGTCAGAATAGCGCCGTTGCGAGGCTGTGAGGTCTGGTGTTTTCTTTCAGTGTAGCCAGTGAACTGCAGTGTAATACTGGGAATTAGTCAGATTCTAGTTTAACGGTATTTTAGCTGAACACTGTGATTTTACCGATTTGTCTGTTGAGCATTTTAACTCTGAGGTTAGGTTTGATGTGTGCATTCTCATGCCAGGTTTAACAGCTCAAGATGGCGAAAGCCGGAGTATCAGACAGTTTCAGAAAACGTGTGATTTTAACTGATGAACCTTCCTATTTTTATTTCACTGCTCCAAGTGATTCTGTATTAATGTCCATATGTTTTCCTTTTTGCTCTGCAACATTTGCATAGTAGTCAATCTATGTTTTCAAAGAAAGTAAATATGATATTGTAAACAGTGTCATAGGCAGTAGATGCAACATGGAGAGACTGACATTTCAATGCTCTCGAATTGACACAGATGATTTATTTGAAGTCTATTACATTTCATGGATTAACACAAAGTAACACAATTTGTATTTGTTTGAGAATACAAATCAACCACTGCTTCACTATTTAGAGATTTGTGTATTAAAAGGTACAAGCTGTGTTGTGGTTCTTCTATGGATTAGACATCAATTGTTGATAGTGAGAAGCACACAACGACACATCGTGCTAAACTTGTACCAGCTATGGAAGTGTGAACTTTCTTGCCTTTGTACGGCAATTTCTATAATATTTATTAAGAAAAAAGATGTGAAACAGAGCAAGATATTTTTTTGTCGATTGGCTTCTCACCTATGAACTGTTCTGAGCAAGTTGCGCCAGTCAGCAAGGTGGAAGCCTAAAGTTGGAGAATTCTCAGAAGTAGACTGAGAATAGGCACGGAGATTTATGAGACCACCAGCACGTTTGATCCGTGTTTTCAAAGCAACGTTGATAAACGTGTACTTGCCTCTCTCATTTTTTTGATAATAGAATTTATTAACCTGAGTGACTTGCCCCTGCTTTAGAGACCTAATTTGCTGTTTCTTTTCCACAGATAGGGTAAAGTAAAAGACAGATCAATCACTTTTTTTATGTCCTAAAATAAGCTGTTCCAGGTATAAAAAGTGAGGGACCTTCCCCCATCGTCTGTAAGTATTTTAGAGTATTCTCTCTCAACTTGTAACGTTACCTAACTCGTCGTCTCTTATTATTGTGAAGCATTCATGCGAAAACTGTACATTTGTTGTGCGATCGTCCACTTTGTTCAAATAAAGTGCTTATTGACTAATGACCGCTGTGTTAAAATCGTTGGATACGGATGTATATTCATATGTATATCTTTTGTGCCTCTTTAAGTAGACACTCTGAACATTGATCGAAACAAGCGATTCATGTATTATTGCCTAGCGTCAAGAATTGCGAATTTTATGTCATGGATATGTAGACTGTCAAAAGTGTTTTCACCTCACAATGGAAATGCATCGTCCATGAAATTGTGTCGTCTCTTATAATTATCATTCAAATGTAGATTGAGCAAGATTAGGAGTACATTGCCCTCAATCATCCCTTTCGACTAGTGACAAGAGTCTTACAATACTCGTGTGCGTGTATCATAAACGTGTTCTTACTAAATGTGTTTTCTGGGTTTCGGGAACTCTCTCCTAGCTCACTACTTCTGTGTGCCATGTGTATAGATTCCGCGTTCCCTCAACCCCATACTAAATGGTGCCTTCTTCTTTCCTCTCTTGGAACATCTTTGTCGTGGTTGAGGGAGGCGAAAACTTTCCTGAATAATGATAACAATTGAGTTATGAAATATCATTGTGCTATGTTGTTCCCATGACTATGCCTCGTGACCACTCTTATCGCCCTCCGTCATTAGAATATCATGTCTAGTGCTAGAATTATTCAGTTGCCTCTTATGTCTCACTCAGCGACTTCTCACATTCCTTCGAGGTATGAATTTCCTTTCCTGTTACGTAGTACTGTATATGTCAACTGGTCAGTCGACTATGATCCTAGATTAGGAATTCTCCTGTCATGCAATCGCTAGTCCGAGTCTGACTATACTTGTCTGTGCAGTTTTACGGCGTCACGGATACCGAAATAAAGAAAAAGTCACACGCACTTTTCTTGTCCGCTCCCGCCCGTTCAACCGCGCTGCCGTAGCGAAGATCTTAATCCGCGAGGCCCCGCGACAAAACCTCTAGTGTGGTTGTGTCTTGCTTAATTAAGCAAGTGCCCACCTCTTCATTTCTTTCAATTTGTAAAATTAAGAGTCTTGACCAAGGAAGTTGGATGCATGGAACCGGCATCCCTATCTTTTGCTAGTCAATCGCGTGAAGCCACTTTTGCCGACCCAAGCCCCGCCCACCCGGCATTAGGTCCCTGTGTGGAGGTGGTGTTGGAGTGGAGGGGTAGCACCACCTCCATCATCAGCGACTGAAGACCGCGCTGTTAAATGGCAGACTTGCGCTACTCTGTGCTATACGTTTTTTTCTTAGGCATATATTTCAGTTGCGTCCTCGCTGAATGATAAAGAAACTCATATGGAGGAAACTCGTTCTTGACCGCAGCGTGGATAGCGGCGCCCCGTCACGCTGAGTGTCTGACACGCACTGAGCTCCATCTCCGTGTGTGTGCCCGTATACCCTACAGCTACCGAAAATTGGCTTCAATTTAGAGCGCTGATGCCGCCTCCATTCTTAAACCTCCTTGGTCTTGACAGCTTTATGCTTGTTTTCAAAATCTGGGATTTTTTTGCAAAGTTAAATCATTTTTTGCACAGGATGTTGATTTTTTTGCTTTAAATGCTGTTTGATAATTGTTCTAAGCAATTTTCACCTATTTTTTTGCAATCTGTTGAACAGTTGTGTTGCAGCCAAAAGGAGGGTGAAGTAAGAAACTGGAGCTGCTAACACTGTCAGAAATCATAAAGATCAATTTAATAAATGTTCCGTGGATGGTAGCAACCTCTAAAATATATATAATTCTTTTGAAATGTTATCTATGAATTTTTTTGTATGAAAATTACATAAAATCATAAGGTGCTTTCAATTTTTGGAATGACAATTATTTGCACAACCTTATGTGGATAGAAATAATATTGTAACATGGAAAGGAACTTCATGTTTGAATTTCATTTCATTTTATAAATGGTCTTAGTTGAACTAAAATGTTCATGAACAAATATGTTAATAGACGTTTCTTGTGAAGCATTGTTCCTCAATTGTTGCTATGCTTGAATTTACTATGCCAGTTCTCAAAACCCTTGTCTTAAAGATGACAGAATGAGTACATCCAACATGACTAGCTAATTCTCATGACAGCTACAAACGATATGTAATTGCAACCATTATGTGAGTCTAATATGTAATAGACAGATAACATTCTGAAATTAATTCTAGATGACTACTTCTGTCTTGTTGATGTCCCACCAGTAGGAGACCCTAATGAAGACACTAACTTCTACAACTTGATGATCAAGATGACAAATGGATCTTTGATTTCTGTTAACTGCTCATTATTGATTGATCATTTGAGACCCAAAATAAATCCCATCTTTAGCTAGTTGATTGTTATAAATCTGCCAGGCCATAAATAACTAATGAATGAACTCACAAAGTACTTCAATAGAGCATGTTTCACTTGAAAAACTAAAGAATTTGAAAAAAAGGTTTTACATCAATGAAATAATTGTTTTGCCTGCAAATTCATTTTTTCACTAAAGAAGCTTTGAATGGTTCATCCTTTAACACATGGACAAAAATTTTATTACTCTATTCATTAATGAATTAAATTTTAATTGTAAAATCCATTTGATTTAGGGATATTGCATTATTGAAATGTTGGGCCACATACTTTCTGCAATGAAGAATGAACAGCTTTGTATATTTAATTTTTTTGTAGGGTATTACTTTAGTTTTCTCAAATATTCGAGCAGAGAAGCATTCCATTGCTCAGGTACCTAAACAGCCAGCATGGAGCGTGCAGTGGCTATGGTGCACAAGCTGACGGATGCTGAAGTGGAGAGGCTGTGTTGCAGGCAAGAGATCATCAAGCAAGAAGCTGCAGCAGAGAACATGGCACAAAGTGAGACTTAGACCTGGTCTGGGTATGTGATAAAGACAGTCAACATTATGGTAAAAACTTAGTCTTTCTAGTGTGGAAATTGACTAAAATGGTATTTTTGTTTAAAGACAAGACCTGCCTGTTATTGTATTATAAAATGTAGTGTACAAGCAAAGAAAATAAATTTATTGGATATTGTGTCTCAAAAATTTTTGTTGAAAAAACAATTTCTAATTGAACATTTCTCCTTAGTCAATATTTGACATGGGCCGTGTAGCTAATTTTGATTTGAATGGAATTTCCCAAATCATACAGAAGGTGCAACAAATTTTGAATGTGCTGTAATTGTTACATACATTTTGTGAATTTCAGGAGCATGAACAAATTTGAAATCCCACAATGTGAATGTAGATGTGGCAACTCTGCAAACAAATAGTTTGAGAATTCTCAACATTATCTGCACCTTATATTTCTTGGGTTTATGCTGTAAATTCAGCCTTCATTTTGGGGTACACAGTCGTGTGTGTAGATGATGTGTGAATAATTGAGAATGTAAAACTGCGTTTATATCTCTGTTGGGGGTACATCATTGACCTACCGTATTTATTTCTTTTCAAGACACAATTTTTAGTGTGAGCAACTTAAGCATTAGCACCATGGATTTTAATAGGAATTATTCTCATAGTAAACTTTATCTTACTGATACTCATAATTTGTTGAACCAGGCATTCGGTTTAATGTTATGTATTTAAAACCTGTTTATAAAACTATAATATCAGATATCATACTAGGGTGTCTCATTGCATTTCTCTAACTAAATTAAGTTGTAATATTCCTTCATTTTTGTATGTAATGTGAAGAAACCGTAAAATTGTGACCAAAATGTTGAATTAGCTCTGTTGAACATGAGGATTTCCGTGTTCATCGGTATGAGGCATTTTGTTGAATTTGGTCTTGGTATTTGCTGTGAAACTTCCATTTGCAAGGCCATTTCTGTTCAATTCAAATTCAGATAACTTATTCAAAGAACAGTAACAGGGTAAAGTTTTTTTTTTAATGCCAATTTTTGATGGATTTACCAGTTTTTAAGTGAATTGCAAATTCTTTTCATTCAGAAGACATGATTTCTCTGTGTAAGCTAAAATGGTTTCAGTTCATTTTGATCCCTAGTGTTCTTCAGATATTAGCACTTTAGCTGAATAATTATTTTCTGAAACTGCTGAAAATAAGTATTACTAGATTTCCTTTCCAATCTTACAAAATTGTATCAGTTTTCTAGTGATGTACCAATGTATTGGTATGGGTAGTATTGGTGATTTTTACTGAAATCAATATTGGCAAAATCTGACAGATACTTCACTACTATCCAATAATACGCATTTTATCATAAAAATGAAGGTCATAAATCATGAAGGTAAAAGTATAATAAAATGAAGAGCCTATTCATACCTTGTAAATTAGTTAGCTAACTGTTCAATTCGAGCTTTTAATCAGCCTCACTTACTGAATTTACGATTTCACATGGCACATAAGAAAACTAAAGTTACTCAACTCAAACTTTCTTCAGCTTCTTCTTTGTCCAGGGACATTGATGAATCCATCTCACTTCCAACAATATCAGGCAAATCAAACCCTGTAAATTGGTGGGTAAAAAATAAAACCTTACACCCAATTTGTCTACAGTTGCTAACAAACTCTAATCATGTCCACCTTCATCAGTCGAGAGTCAGAGAACTTTAAGTATTGGAGGCAATGTGTACACTCCTCACAGAGATAAACTGGAGTCTGAGAATGTTGAGATGCTCATGTTCCTTAATTTCAATTTTAGATTATTCAATTTCCAGCATGAAAAATAATGGTTTACATTTTTCTTATGAGAGATTTTTTCTGAGAGATTGTGATTTGTTTAGAGAATTCAGTTTTGAAAGTTTTTTTTGGAACCATTTTTGTTTTGTTTTGAGAGATTCGCTCTGAGAGATTGTTTTAGAACCATTTTTGTTTTGATTTGTTTAGATAGAATTTTGAGAGTTCATTTTAGAATT
Organism: Morinoia aosen; assembly: GCA_030386875.1. NCBI lineage: Eukaryota > Metazoa > Arthropoda > Malacostraca > Amphipoda > Talitridae > Morinoia > Morinoia aosen. The sequence continues at coordinate 5,859,654 of CM059576.1, forward strand.
ATTTCTGTTTTGAGAAATTTGTTCCGAGGTTGTTTTCAAAGATTGGTTTGGAACCATTTTTGTTTTGATCTGTTTAGAAAGATTTATTTTGATAGGTTATCCTGGAACCATTTTGGTTTCAAATAATAATTTTGGAACTATTTTTGTTTGAATGGATGTGAGAGATTGTTTTGGTCCACTTTTAGAACCAGGTGCTGTTATAGCCTGTCTACATTACGTTGCAATACGGTAAGAAAAGCTTTTCTATCAAATAGACTTCATTTTTTTTTTCAACAAGATAGTTAACATAGTAAGAGCAGTTTTATTATTCCTAATCAAAATCTTTATTGTCAATATTGTTATTTTATTAGATATATTAGTGATTAATTTTACTATAACACCCATGTAGGCTTGAAATGGTTTTATTTCAACCCTTCACTGCATAGTGTGTCGAATATGACACAAACTGAATTTTGCTGTGTGTATAAAAAATTGATTAAACACAAGTGCATTTCTGCGGTTTGTACCGCTAATGAGATATACTCTACAAAAAATAAAAGCGAATGAAACATGTTCGACACACCCCTCCAGCGGCAGAGTTAGTTTGAACTCCATTACAGCCGAGTTTTGACATTGCTATTTTTCTATTTCCGAAAATAATTCATGCAGTGAAGGGTTAATATAATTGTAAAAGTATAGAAATCGGTTGTAGTATCGGGATAGGCCAAGAAGTGGGTATCAGTATTGGTGGCCAAAAATATGGCGTTGGTACATGACTACAGTTTTCTATGTGTTAAAATAGAAAGAACATTATTGTCTAAAATTTGTAAAAGTTATCAGCTGTTACTAGATTAATTTTCTCAGATGTAATTTTTCTCAGTAAGCATTTGTCACATGCAGATGACAGGCTGAGCTCTGGGAGCCATCTAGAAGAAATTCATATCAAAAGTGAAGTGCCTGACGCTGAGCTCGAGGCAGTTACTGTGAAGGACGAGCCCATTGACTGGCACCAGGAACCCCAGGTACTGTAATTTGTGGCCTTCTCTCCTCTTGACTGCTTCCAACTGATAGCTTGCTCTCCTCTTGAGTGCATCCGATTTGTGGCTTACTCTTCACTTGAGTGCTTTGAATTGGTGGCTTACTCTCCTCTTGAATGGTTCCAATTGATAGCTTACTCTTTTCTTGAGTGCATCCGATTGGTGGCTTACTCTTCACTTGGGTACTTACTCTTCTCTTGAGTGCTTCGAATTGGTTACTTATTTTTTTCTTAAATGCTTTGTTTGATTTCAGTGTAGCATTTATCGTTTTACACAAAATTTTAATTTTATTCATATGTTGCGCATCTCTACCTCTTCTTGGCCACTATTTAGTGACATTTATATCATCACTGGTCTTGCCTCTCATTCTTTTGAGTATTCTGACAAAATTGGTAAAACTTGCCTCTCAATTAATTTCATTTTATTGAACTGTCTTTTGAATGATTGATAGCCTTTTGTGGTAGATTAGCCTAATTTATTGTCTGAACTGTTTCATTGGCTGCCTAGCAATGTTTTGGTTCCAGAAAATGGTCTCACTGCACACTCCATTGTATTTGAGTTTCTATTGTGTTGAATTGAGGCTTCTTGTCCAAATGGATGCCTAATTGGCGGTTTTGTAATTGATTTTTTTCAAACTAGTAATTCCTGTCTTTGCGTGAAAGAATCTTTCGACTCATGGTATTTAGTCTTGTGATGTATGCTCCCAGGGGGAAGATGTTAGGGCCTGAGCAGAGAGTTAGGTAGCCCTTCTTTTTTTTTAAATAGAAAATTTTTTACTATGTTAAGGACCACCTTTTTTGGTTCACTGCTGTCCTGTTTTTCAGCACCTACTACTTTCTTCTTCAAGTTTTATCTTCTTTCATGAACTTCTTTCCCAATTTACTGTTTTTATGCCCCTTCTGCATAGATTCCGCATTCCCTAATTTCCATATTAAATGGTGCCTTCCTCCTTCCTCTCTTCAATACGCTCTTTTTTGTAGCGGTTAGGGAGGCCTAAACTATCCTATAAACTTATCTTGTGTTGTATTTCTCCATTTGCTCCATTTTGTTTCCGTTCCCCAACCACAGCTAGTGTTGTTTGGGCACGTAATCAATAGTATCGAAGCTATTTTCACCATGCTTCTTGTACCCCACTGTCGGGGAGCCTTATCTTGATTCCGTTGTGCTTCAGTGATTTGACTTATATGACGTAACTTACTGGTTTACTCTAGTGATCGTTGTAAGATCCTTTATTGTTCCTTTTCCCTACTCAACTTCTTCGAACAGCCAAATTTTTGATGAGAAAACGTCCGTGTGAACTCTTGCCACACTAGAAACCGTATGAATTATTTCTGAATAACAAGTAGTTAGAGATCTGACTTTTATACGTGTTCTTGCTTTGTGTGTAAGACAATCCAATGAATATTTTTTGCTGTTTTGCTTGTATAAGAAATCACTTGAGCCTCTCGTAGTTATTCAATGACAATAGTCCTTACACAATTGTTGATACTTATAAGTATAAGAGAGATGGTGGTGTTAGTTGTGTGTTTCAAAGAGAAAAATATTAACAGTAAAATTTCATGTATGAGATATTGCATGAATTCGTAGTTGAATTTTTGCTCTGTATCAGAATATTTAGAATATTTACCGTCTGTGCAGAGAGAATGTGTTTTTCAATTTTATTTTGGGCTATCGTAATTTCTTGTTTCCTTTATTATTTATAAAATATTTTTCTTGCGTTATGTTTAGAACTCTGAAGTCCATTTGCTTCAGATTAAATTAAGAACTGTTAATCAAGTGCACAACTTTGTCCCAATAGAAAATAGCTCCAAGTTGTTGATTTTAGTTGCAATTTGACCATAATGCTGTTATTGCAACGAACTCCATTTCTTGATAATCGAAAAAAGTTCTTCTTTCCAGGCCAGTTCAAGTTCAGGTTCTTATGCATTTACTTTCAAGAGAGAAGTAGACTGCACTGAGGCATGTTCAGGACCCGCAGAAGCAGAGGACGAGGTGAGAGAAGGCAGCTCTGGTGCGTGCAACACATGTGCTGTTCATCAGGGACCAACTCGAGCACCTGAAAAGAGCGCTGCCTCGCCGCCATCAGATGTGTCGGGTAACGGCAGTGGTGTTGAGGTCGCACCTCCTGACAGACTCATGTCACGGCCCTTACTGTGTGCACATTGTGATTACACCACTGGTAAGAGGGGCCTTATGGCGGTGCATCTCCGTTCCAGGCATAATTTGGGATGTTACGAGTGTGAGTTGTGTGCTTACTTCACTAAGAACAAGAGTGCTTCCAAACGAAACGTAAGAGAGCAGCATGATAATGAAAACCAATGGAAAGGTCTGTTAAGGCGTTACCAATATTCTGGTTTAAAAATGATGGGGGAACAGCGACCTGAAAGACATAGTCAGGAAGAGCTTGAATGTGAAGTCTGTGGCTCTATCATAGTCATGAAGTCCTGTTCAGAAGCGCCTGAAAAAGGTGCATTAGATAACAGGAAGGTGTCCAAGTGTGAGGTGTGTGAAAATTCTTCAGCTAGTGAGGCAAACTTGAAGCAGTGTTTGTCAGGTTAGCGCAAAATTCATCAAAGAATCAAAAATGGGCAAGGTCGGCTTGGTATGCGTATTTTGAAGGACCATGCCTCTGCTCGTAAAAACGAGCATGAAGTGCACCAAGTTTGCAACGATGGTACAGGTCAGTTGTTCAGATGTGAATTATGTGAATATTTCTCTACAGTTAAGAAAAACGTCAAACTACACCTTGCCAGCAAACATGGGAAAGGTCAGCTGTTCAGATGTGAATTATGTGAATATTTCTCAGCTCGTAAGGAATATCTTAAACTACACCTAGCCAGTAAACATGGTGAAGGTGAGCTGTTCAGATGTGAATTATGTGACTATTTGTCAGCTCGTAAGAATCAACTTGAACTACACATGGCCAGTAAACATGGTGAAGGTGATGTGTTCATATGTGAATTATGTGACTATTTCTCAGCTCGTAAGGATCATCTTAAACGACACCTAGCCAACAAACATGGAAAAGGTCAGCTGATCAGATGTGAATTATGTGACTATTCCTCCGCAGAGAAGGGACGTGTTGAACAACACTTAGCTAGCAAACATGGTGCAGGGCAGATGTTCAAGTGTGAATTATGTGACTATTCCTCTGCTCGAAAGAGTAATATCAAAGTACACCTAGCTAGTAAACATGGTAATGGGCAGCAGGTCAAGGGTAAAGGGCAGCTGTTCAAGTGTGAATTATGTGACTATTCCTCTGCACAAAAAGTAAGTGTTAAACGACACTGAGCTAGCAAACATGGTGAAGGTCAGCTGTTCAAGTGTGAATTATGTGACTATTCCTCTGCACACAAGGTAAGTGTTAAACGACACTTAGCTAGCAAACATGGTGAAGGTGAGATGTTAATGTGTAAGTATTGTGACTATTCCTCTGCACTGAAGAGTAGTATTGAACGACACTTAGCTGGCAAACATGGTGAAGGTCAGCTGTTCAAGTGTGAATTATGTGACTATTCCTCTGCACAAAAAGTAAGTGTTAAACGACACTTAGCTAGCAAACATGGTGAAGGTCAGCTGTTCAAGTGTGAATTATGTGACTATTCCTCTGCACAGAAAGGAAGTGTTAAACTACACTTAGCTAGCAAACATGGTGAAGGTCAGCTGTTCAAATGTGAATTATGTAACTATTCGTCTGCACACAATGGACAATTTAAACAACATTTAGCTAGCAAACATGGTGAGGGTCAGCTGTTCAAGTGTGAATTATGTGACTATTCCTCTGCTCACAAGGGGAATTTCAAACTACACCGAGCTATAAAACACGGTGAAAGTCAGCTGTTCAAGTGTCATTCATGAGACTATTTCTCACCTCGGAAAAGTTATCATAAGCTACACCTAGCCAGTAAACATAGTGAAAGTAAGCTGTTCAAGTGTGAGTTTTGTGACTATTCCTCTGCTAAAAAGTTATGTTAAAGTACACCGAGCTTGCAAACATATTAACGGCCAGCTGTTCAAGCGTTAATTATGTGACTATTCTTCTGTTCTTAAGAGTTGTATGAAAATACATTGGGCTAAAGAAACAGGGTGAAGATGAGCTGTTCAAATTTGAATTATGAGACTATTCTTCTGCTGGTAAGGATAGCGTTAAACAAAAACGAGCTAGCAAACTGGTCGCACCAATTCATTTCTTTCTAGCTGTAAAATGCACATTTATGGGCTACTCAAATACCTAATTATGACACCTCACTTCTGATATGTTACAATTCGCAGCTGTTCCGTGTAGCCACAGATCTAGGAGATTCTCCCTCAGGAGATCGCAACTTTTGTGTCCATGGGAATTAGCGTTCACGAGGAGAATATGTGACGTTCTGAATGATGTAGAGGCCTTTTTTGTAAAAAATGAAATATTTTTGTTATGTCGAAGCCCTATTTTGGTTAACTGTACTCCTATTTTCCAGCATCAGTTACGCCTCCAACTTCACCTTGTTTCATAAGTTTCTTATGCAAATTGCTGTTTATATAAACCATGTGCATAATCTATACGTTCTCCTAAATCATCACTGAATGATATCTTCCTCCTTCCCCTCTTAAAACCACTTTTAATAATAAAACAGGCCTGAACTAACTTATCTAATGTAATCAAACGCATATGTAGCGTTGTTGTCGGTAAAATTTTATTTCCTTATTTAACTGCGTTCTTCATTTTCCGTACTATTTTGCGCAACTTTCAGGAATTGTTAATGTGTCTTTTTTGAATGAAATGAGAACTTATCTTCAGTTGCTGAGTTGCTTTTGAGTGTAATGCATGGAAATCAGGAATTTGCATTCTGTTTCGTGCTGTTTTTGTCGCATCTTTGTGACATTTGTCTGACTTACACTGCGGGTTCTTTTTCATCGTTTAAGTTTTTGTTCGTGTTCGTAAGAAAATTTACATTTCTGGCAATCTTTTCAAATGTTTTATGTCATAGCAACAATGTTCTGACTGATTTTAACCCCAAATCCGACTATGGAAATTAGTTGGCAGAAAATGTGAGGTTTCTGAGCTGTGAGTTAAGTGAGTCTTATTTTTCCTGAAATGAAATTATTTGTTAGGACAATTTTTTTGGTTTGTTGGTGTCCTGGTTTTCCGCACCTCCGAATTATTTTTTCAAGTTTTATCTTATTTCAACTTTGTTTAACTTACTGTTTCTATGCGCTGGGGTTCCTGGTCATGAACACTCCTTGTGTATAGAATTTGTGTTTCTCAAAGCCATCCGTAATGGTGGCTTCATTCATGTTCTTTTTGAACGTCTTTTTTGCGATTAGGGAGGGAGGTTGAAAACTTATCTCGAATTCGAAAATTTTGGAATAGAATTATAAATTCTACATTAATTTCCTTGGTACGAAGACTGCATATATATGAATTTCATCATATATTCTTCAATAGAATGACAATTTGATTGCATTTCTGCGTATATCTTTAATTAGACATGCGCGTTGTGCTGTTTTTCGTATTTTTATAGGACTGTATTCCACTTTTTGAACATCAAAAAGGACGGTGTTTTGGTCTGTTCGGTCAAGTGCTTCGTAGATTTTCGTTTATCCAAACAGAAAGCAAACATTTTTATTGCACAGATCGTAGTTGATTTGAATCTATGTTTTTGGCATTAGAATACCTTTTATTTTAAAACTAAGTAGACATTAGTAATTTTAAATTGAGTTCCATATAATCTAATGTGTATTGAGTTTTATGTTTTCAACAAACTTTCATTTTTCTTCAGTTCTTTTTGATGGTGAAATGTTGATGTTAACCTTGTGCGACGGCCGCTCTGCCTCGTATGGTACGATTGGGAATCTTATGTGCCAGCATTACTTTGGTATAAACTTGAATTCCAAATTTTGTTGTATTGTAAATCACGTTTCCTATTTAGTTGGTATGTTTTTATTGACATGTATGCAGGAAAATTTGTTTAAAATTTCTTAAACATCGACTTTCGTATCCGAGGCAAAATAATTTATTTCCAGCCACTATACCTTCCTCCAAATCATCCACCGCTGTGGCAGCCTGAGCTCTTGTGTAAATGTAAGAGGAGACTGTCTGACCTGGCATTATTTAGTAGTACTGACGGTATTGATGAGCTTCCAGTCCTAGTGTGTAAAGGAAGAAATCCGAGGGAATAGTTTTTTATTCCTAACATGTCAATCAAGCATTCAACCTCTAACGTTTCTGATGTCTACTTCATAATGATTCTTCTTTTAATTTGAGCCGTTTAAGTTTAACATTATTCAAAATTGAAATTGGTTGTAATGAATTCCATGCTACAACTTCTTTGGAAATGAACTTGTAAACCGTCGAACTGTTACTGTATCAACGTAAAATTATTTCCATGTCATTTTACGCGTAGTATATTTTACATCTCTGTGTTTTTCAATTTTTAGCTAAGTAAACGCACTTTTATTGCTATGTCCTCCGTAAATTTAACTAGTGTCCTACATATAGAAATAAGTGTTGCAGTTTCTCCTAAACACTTTGACTGCGACGTGCGCCACCGGTGGTACACGGAGGTAATTTTCCTAATGCTGCTAACCGACCATTAGTCGTAAATTCAATTTTCACAAATACTTAACCTGTGCGAAATGAAGGAACACACCAGTTCATGTTTAGTATTTTCAAAGTAATTTACCCCCAAATTGACTTTAAATCTGAGTTTGGCATTGAATCTAATATTTTGTAGTCGCAGTCAAAGTGTTAAATTAGATATAAGGCTGTTTGTATTAAGAATTTTCTAAAAATCAATGTGCTGAATTTATTTTATACACTTTTGGGAACTCCACCGTTTTATGTTTTTTATCAAATAATCATGGGTGTGGTAGCAGGAAAGTTTCTCTTTATATTTCGGAAGGTAATGTCAGCATGTCCAACTGCTTCTGTATTTTTTACCGAGTATGTAGATTTTTACAACTATAACACTGACCAGCCTTGATCTTCGGTTCAATTAGTCTTCACTCGGTCAAGCACGCGCAAATGAATTCGGGGGACAATGACTGCATTAGGTTAGAGTGTAAGTTAGATTGTAATCATTTAATTTAGAATGTAGCGCCAAAAATAATTTTGAAGAGCGATGTTAGTTTTTAAACTTTTCTTTATTGATTAAAATGAATATTTATGGGCTACTCAAATACCTTCAATACCGCCTTAATGAAAATGAATAATTTCATGCAAAATATTGCCTCTCGCATGCCAATAAACTGAGTAGCTCCAAAAAAGTTCGCTTCAAAACATCAAGTCCGCTGCAAATTTCCTGGTTTTAAACATAATAAATCTGAGAAGGATTCTGAGACAATAATTTCCCGCAAATTGACGTCAGTCATGAACAAAGATGAGTTAGGAGACGCTCCTATAGACAAAATAAAATACTGCAGTAAGATCTTAACACTACCGAATTCCATGCTTCTACAAGTTATTCATGTCATCCTGCAGAAAAGTGCATGTATCGTGCTAATGTCGTATATGTATTAATTTAAAATACAATAGTAGTACATTTGGTAGTTTTTTGTGATTTTTTCGATGCTTAATTTGTATGTCAATGGACAAGTTAAGAATTGAAGTAATTATTTCAAGGGCTGGACGCGTTTCATTAACCTTCGATAATAGCTCGACACGCACGACCTCCAGTTGTTCAGAACGAATGCCAATATTCATCACAGCTTACCATAAGATTGCAATTCTTTTCCTAGTTTGCGCGAATAAAAAGTGGCAACATTTCGTGAAGCTTTCATGTACTTACATTTCTAAACACATAGATAAAAGTATTTGAGCATCTCAACAGTATGTCAAACATTCAACAAAAGGTTGAGAGAACGACTCAACATGTTCCTTGTGGTGAGTTATTGTAAGTTTGATAAGTCATATACATGCAGATAAAATATACAATGTTGACAAGCACTTTGTTCAACAAACTTTAACAAAAGGTTGGGACCTTTCTACTCAGTGACCCTGTGGTCAGACATATCGATTTAGTAGTCGCCAGGATATGAAATTAAAATACTTGGAAGGAAAATCGTACCCTGAGGGTGGTAGGTAAATAAATTGTTTTAGATAGGAATTAGAGTTAGAGGCGATCTGCTCTGGCCGTCTAGAAAATTAGGGAGGTAATTGTGGTTTGGCTCGAATAGTGCGTTCAGTACGTTCTTCTCAGAGAAATGTTAACTACACAGTCTAACTTTTTCGCCGAAGCGTGCATGTTTTTCGCCGTCCAAGCGACTTCATTACTTGGGCGGCGGAAAACATGCATGCAGGTGGCGAAAAAGTTAGACTGGGGAAAGTTGAAAAACCGAAAACATGCCACCGATAGCCCTAGGTTGTACCAAATGTTGCTTATTAATTTATTGAATTGAATAAGTTATCCAAATAATTATTCAATTATCTAGTAATTGAATAAATTATCTGAAAATTAATATCAGTTTCTGACGTTTTACTTACAGTTTAGTATCAATTAACCTTAGCCTTGAAAGTACCTTAGCCTTGAAAGTACCTTATCCTTACATATAACTCCTGCGAGAAATCCTGGAAATTTTCTGTACAACCCTCAAAATATACCCAGCTTCACGGTGTGACGCCCTCAAAATATGCCCTGCTTCACGGTGTGATGCCCTCAAAATATACCCAGCTTCACGGTGTGATGTCCTCAGAACATGCCCAGCTTCTCGGTGTGATGCCCTCAAAATATGCCCAGCTTCTCGGTGTGATGCCCTCAAAATATGCCCAGCTTCACCGTGTGATACCCTCAAAATATGACCAGCTTCACGGTGTGATGAAATTGAAATATGCTCAGCTTCACGGTGTGATGTCCTCAAAATATGCCCAGCTTCACGGTGTGATACCCTCAAAATATGTCCAGCTTCACGGTGTGATACCCTCAAAATATGCCCAGCTTCACGGTGTGATGCCCTCAAAATATGCCCAGCTTCACGGTGTGATGCCCTCACAATAAAGGAAATTCAGCGTAAAAACGGAAACATTTTTAAAGCTAAGAAGCCTCCGCGACGCAACAAGGCATGAACGACTTGACTTCTGCCTACCGAGGGGTTGTTGTTTTTCTGTTCTATTTGCAAGAGGGTTAAATAGAACCAATACTTCACGCTCAAATGCAATTCGCACGAGTTCCAGCTCTTACAAACAAAACTGGAGGGAGGTGAAGCTCTGCCAATTCCAGCGTTGTAATAATAATAAATTCAGTTAACGACAACTTCGGTCAGAGACTATTTAGTTGTCGCTTTGGTAATTAAACCAAAGTTATGATCGCATTTTATACAATGATAGTTTTGCATTATTAACAACAGCCATTTTAGGACCCGTTCCTTCTCAACAGCTCACACTGTATTGCGTTCCAGAATTCAAATTTCGAGTGTCAACCGATCACCTGACCAGGCAAAATCATGAAGTTAATAGAAGGGCGACTTCCAATACCTCCGCCACAACAAACCGAGTAACAGCATTCACAAAATTTCTTTCAACTACTATTCACAGCGGGTGTAGGTCTGATTCGTGCATTCCACATATTTCACTGAGAAAAAAGTTCCATCTCACAAGACGTCAATTCGGCGCCTCACCAGCAGATCCGATGTTGCAGTTTCATACCTCTTCATGGTCGCCACCATTTTCATCGTTGTTGTGACTTTATCTGGGGACTCTTCGAGGTCCACTCCACCGATAAGCAATTCACTGCGTTGAGGTATGGGTATTTGGAGCTCAACAAATATTTTATTCAGACTGGACGTTGAAAAGGGTTTATCAGAAACCGAATTTTATGAGTGTTAGCTAGCACCCCACGGTGGGGGTTCCAGCTACCCGCCCTTACTTTGGCCGAGCGCCTGACCCATGCTGGAACCCCCTCTCAACAGAGAGTCAAGGATAACAGCACGGTGCGCTCGGCCATCTCACTCATTAGAGTTCAGGAAGAGTGTATATCCTAATTGGGTGAAATGCTCCGCTCCGAGCCAAGGCGCGCCAATACTTGGATCTAAATTCCAAAGGTAGCGTCCGTTGCGCCTGCGTCAGGCTGGTTTCCTCTCGTTCTTATTTACCTTTTAAAGGTTTCCAAACACATTTATCTCCTTCACAAAATCCAGCACCTTAAGTATGGGTCCTCCGTCACGTAGTAAATTGTTTGCGTTAGTATTCCCTCCGGCTCCAGGTCTCAGTATTCGGTCCCTTGTCTGCTGCAGTGCGGTACACTCCTCCATAATATGTTTCACTGTCAGGATCTCCACTCCACACCACCCGCACATAGGTCTCTGTCCGAGTGCTTCCGGGTCCAAGAGATAGCTGTGAGTTAGAGCTGTGTGTTTTAGTCGTAATCTGTTGATGACGACCTCTTCCTGTCGGTTTAACCTGTAGCTATACTTCTTCCATCTTCCAGGGCTGGCCTTTATTGTTCTCAAGTCTCCCTGTTCCTGCTGCCATTCCAGGTTCCATATCTCATATGTCTTCCTCCTGATAACCGGGAACCAGTCGCTGTACGGAATCAGCACAAACTCAGCGGGTCTTGATGCTGCTGCCTTCGCTGCTTGGTCCGCACGTTCATTTTCGGCTATGCCCACGTGTGCTGGAACCCAACTGATTGTAATCTTTTTTCCATCTGAAATAATTTGGTGCATCTCTAGTATTATCTTATTCAAAAGTTGGTTATTTTCAGTATAGCTATCGATTATTTGTATTGCGCTCATGGAGTCGCTGCATATTACAAAATCCCGGAATTGCGTTTCCTTTATGATATTTAAGGCGAGCTTGATGGCATACAGTTCGGCGGTCATAACACTTGCCACGACTGGGAGTGAGACACTTCTGATGATTCCGCCCATCACGGCCGCTGCTCCAACTCCTGTCGCTGACTTGGATCCGTCAGTATGAATGATTTTGTGTTGCAGATATCTATTCATATTATCTTTGTGAATCTGTCTTACGGTGGATGGGTCGATTTCTTCTTTTTTCGTATTGGCCATGTGGTGCTCAACATCCGGTCTTCTGAGAATCCATGAAAATGCGGTAGGTGTAAAGCACGGTTGTACTGGCTGAGTCGGAATGTTATACTGTGTTATGGCTTGGCGAATTCTTTGTATTACTGGTTCCATTGTGCGCTTTCGGCTTGTAAAAAACAATTCAAGGTTAGTATTGTTGACGCAACCATATGCAGGGTTGAGGAAGTGACATTAGAGCTTAAAAAAATATCGGAGTAGCAGGTCTCTTCTTCTGATCGCTAATTTTGGTTCATTGCAGATAATATGAAGGTTCACTATTGGGGTCGTCTTGAATGCGCCCGTGCTGATACGCATTGCCTCGTTTACAACGACGTCCAGTTCCCTCAGCGCCGCTGTACTTGCAGAGCCATAGACTATGCTTCCATAATCGATTTTCGAGCGGATGAGGGACCTATACAACCTCATTAAAACTTCCTGATCTGCACCCCAAGTGTAAGCCGACACAGATTTCATAAGGTTCAAGTCCCTTCTACATTTCGCCTTTGTCTTATGAATATGGGTTATCCAGTTGAGTTTACGATCCCAGTGGAGGCCAAGAAATTTAACAGTTTCGACGATTGGTATGGTCTTTCCTTCCAATTGCAATGTTGGAATCATTGCAGGCTCGCTCCCTTTATAAAATTGCATCGCTGTTGTCTTTGTCGGAGAGAATTTGAATCCATTGAACATTGCCCATTGAGTGACTCTATCTATTGTTGATTGTAACGTTGATTGAACTTTGGCCCTGTCGTAGTCTGCATATGCGATGAGGAGGTCGTCCACGAACAGAGAGCTGAACACCTCTGCCGGAATTTCCTCTGCCAGTGAATTTATCTTTATGGCGAAGAGCGTGACACTCAGGGTGCTACCCTGCGGCGTTCCTGTTGCAAGATCTTTCACCGATGACATTTCTTCATTTAGTTTCACGCGGAATGTTCTACTTTTGAGGAATTCCCGTATAAATTTTGGTAGCCGTCCTCTCAAACCCGCTGCTGCAAGATCTTTCATAATACCGTAACGCCACGCCATGTCGTACGCCTTCTCCAAGTCGAAGAATACTGCCATGACAAATTTATTGCTGGCCAGAGATTGCCGGATGAATGTATCAAATCGCACCAGATGATCTATTGTGGCCCGGTGTCTTCTGAATCCACACTGTATATCAGAAAATGTTTTGTTGTTTTCAAAATATTCCATTAATCTTTTATTTATCATCTTTTCGTATGTTTTACATAAACAGCTAGTCAATGATATTGGTCTATAGTTCTTAGGATTAGTGTGGTCTTTGCCAGGTTTTGGTATGGGGATTATTGTGGCTTGCTTCCACGGTTGGTAGACATATTCCTAGTCCCATAGTTTGTTGTACACTTTTAACAGGAATTGGTGAGCATTGGGTGGCATGTTTTTTATAATCAGGTTACTGATATTATCCGGTCCAGGTGTCGTTATGTTGTTGCTCTTGATAGCCGATGTTAATTCATGCATGTTGAAGGGTATATTGTATGGCTCGTTGTTGTCACCCGTGAGGTCGATGGGAACCTGTTCAATGTGTTGCTTGTACTGTAGAAATTGGTCCGAATAGTTGCTGTCACTGGATATCATCTTGAAAGTCTCTGCTAATTTCTCGGTAATAGCCTTCAGGGATGAAAACTGAATTCCGTCTTCGTATAGCATTCTAATTTGTTGCTTTGTTCGTCCACGGATTCTGTTTATTCTGTCCCATACAGAGCTGCTCGGCGTGTTGATGTTGAGGGTTGAGACGTACTCCCTCCAGCTGCTCTGCTTTGCCTCCCTAAAGGTCCTCGCTGCCACTGCTCTTGCTCTCTTCCACTGCACTTTGTCAACCACCAGTCCCGTTCTCTTAAATATTCTGTATCGTTTTTCCCTCTCTCGCCAGGCTGCCTTGCAGTTTTCTGTCCACCACGGCTTTGGGTAGTAACGCCTCTTCTTATACCTGGGCACCCACTTTTCAGCAGCACAGCCAAACTTCTCGTAAAGCAAGGCTACCGCAGTTTCAGGATTATCTGGTATTTCCAGCTCATGGATATTTCTCCACGTTTCGTCTTCACGATATCGCCTCCAATTGCCTTTTCTAAAGTTCCATCCTTCCGACTCTGTACGTCCGTCTGCCTGTTGCACTGACAGAGTCAACGTGATCGGGAAATGGTCACTGCTAAGTACTGATGGGAGCACAGTGAATTCTAGGTCCGGCGTAATATCTGGGGTGGCCACGGTCAGATCAATCACAGTTCCTGAAATGTGGGTAGCCGAGTTGTTGTTTATAATGTTGAGGTTGCTTTGCGTAAGGAAATCTTGCACCAATCGTCCCCTTCGGTCTATGTTACCATTGCCCCAGTCACTGTGATGGGCATTGAAATCTCCCATCAAAATGACTGGTTTTGGCATTGCTCTGATGGTGTCAAACAAGTCTTCTAGGTTTACATTTGTTCTTGGTGGTAGGTAAAGGGATGCCACTGTGATAACTTTATACTGATTGAGGCATACTCTTTCAGCTACAATTTGGGCCTGTGAATTGATTTCAATTTCCTGGGTCGGTACTGACGAATGTATATATAGTGCTACTCCTCCATGGAACCTGTGGTTGTAATGGCCTTGTTTACAAAGACTGTTGTATCCTCGTATTGGTGACACAAAATCGTTCCCATAGAACGTTTCCTGGACGGCTATCACCACTGGCTTGTGCGTATTGATGAGGTTGATCAAGTCTTCCTTAGATGTTGCCATACCCTGCAGGTTCCATTGGATGAACTTTATTTCATCTCCCGCCATCACCTCCACTTGCGTTTACCTTCGTTAGCATTATGACCGAACTTTCTCCTTTCTTCTCGGCCTCTCGGAGATCTCCTTCTAAAATTATCCCTCGATGTTTCACGTGGTCGCCGTCTTTTGCTTTCTCTCCCTCTCGAACGATTGGACATCCTTAGTTCTTCCTCGTAGTTATTCCTGTCTACTTCTTCCACTCTTCCTCTTGCCTCTCGTGTGTATTCATCGAAAATCTTTTTGGTTTCCCTCACTTTCGACTCTCTTTCCTTTTCTCGGGTTGATGCCTCACGGTTTAGGTTGACAGTGGTGGTAAAAAGTCTTCCTGTATTCGGACTTTCACATACCACCTCTGTTTCCCTCTCCATCTCGTCTTCAGTCTCGGACCCCCGCCTACTTCGGCCTCTGGCTATCCCATTGGCTATTTCTGCCTTCTTATTCTGCTGCGGTTCGAATGATGGTTCCTGGTCGTCAGTACGGTTTCTTTTCTTGCTGGTAGTTGTTTCTGTTTTATTACGGTTTATGGGTGTCGTTACCGCCTTACTGAAATCCATTGAAAAGTTGGGATGCCTTTGATTGAATATTATCTTGGCCTGCCCTTTAGATACCCTCTCTCGACTTTGTATTACCAGAACTTCCTCCTCGATTGCTCTCACTCGGCAGCTCTTCGTTCCAGTCGCATGTCCTTCACCACAGTGGTGACACTTGATCTCATCTGACGTGCATTCGTCAATTCCATGTCCTACCGAGCTACACTTTGGACACACTTGTTCGCCTTGACAGTACTTTACTCCATGGCCGTATTCTTGGCATCTTTTACACATCATAGGTCTCGGTTTTATTTCATACACTTTCGATATCGCTTGTTCTCCTGGTATGTTGATATATTCTGGAAGGATGGGTTGTCTGAAGGACACTAGTATAGGTTTTGCCAACAGGTTTTTGGGTTTTATCCAGGTCGCCTCTACTGCGTCTTGCGCACCACACTTCTCCAAGAGACCCCTCTTGAAAGCTTCAAAATTGTTCAGATCATATTCATAAAGGTAGATAAGACCCTTTTGGACTGCAAAATCCAGATTTTCTTCAACGTTGACAGGTAATTCATTCAGTTGTTGTAGCAGCTTCATTTTTCGACTCTGTGCTGAATCACAAACTTCTACAGTAAATGTGGTTTTGTTGCGGGATCTTATTGATTTAGGTTTACTTCCCAGATGCTGTGTTATGCATTTTTCAAGAAACCAAGGCGACATTTTTCTTCTGTGGGTTTCGTTCATTTTGCAGTCGAAATGCGTGATGAATTTTCCTGATGATGGTATTTGCTCCTTTTCAAGTACACCCTGTCTGATTTGTTTTGCTCTTCTCATCGTGACTTTTTCCTTTTCTATTATCTGCAACAAACTTCTCTCCTCCACTTCTCTGTCACATTGGATGCTACCAGCAGCATGAGGGCCGCCGCAGTGAAGGCACTTGAGCTGGTCGGAAACGCAGTTCAGAGAGGAATGGCCCACCTCCGCACACTTTCTGCATACGGCTGAGGTGCTACGGCATCGCTTGGCGGTGTGACCATATGCCTGGCAATTGAAGCACATCATCGGCTTATTATTGAACGGATAGACCTTGGTGTCCTGTCTTTCACCTGGAATATAGATAGTATATGGGACAGTTGGTTGTCGGAACGTTACCAGAAAAGCTTGGGTTTCTGGGTATCTAGGTTTGATGAAGGCAGCTTTTATGACATCCTCTATATTATATTGTTCTTGAAGGCCAGTCTTAAATTCTTCTATGTCCGTAATATCAAAGTCACCTATATATATCAGTCCCACCGAATGGTTGAATCGGCTGTATGCCGTCGTTTGACATGGCGCTCCCTCCACGCAAGTCACGTCCACCATCCTCTCCGCCTGCACCGCGCTCCGCACCTCCACCATCATCATCTCGCGGCCCATGCTGAACATCCTCTTAGGTTTAGCTCCAGTTACTTCGTCAATCTTATCCACTATATTAAATGGATTGATGGTTCTTTTCTTCCCCGCTTCAAATGTTATCGAAAAGTACTTCGGGAAATATTGCTCGTCGGCTGCTACGTCTAGGGGGACGTATTTCCTTTTTTCTCTTCTTGGGTTTTTATCCTTTTTCTCGGTTGACAGAATTGGTTCTGCAGGCGTGTCGGATTGTGCCAGCAATGCAGCCTCTTCGATTTTCCTCAGCCGCCCCTCAATCTCATTCACCCCACCGGCACCACTCACTCCCGCAGCCTTGGCTCCCTGACTCTCCACAGATCCATCGATAATTAAAGCAATTGCTTCTTCAATCCTTTTCCTGATACTTTCTATCTTGTTTGTCTGTTCCATTCCACAGCAAGCAGCTCTGCTGTCTCCATCTCTCGCTCCACGTTGTGGGTCCTCCATCTTCTCCAGATTCGTGGAGTGATATTCCTCCTTTTCCTCTTCTTCAACGCCAGTCGGACGTTTTTCACCCAACATTGTAGATAGTTTCAGGGGGTGGGTCCCCTTGATAAATCAAGGGGGCCGAGTGATTTCCTCTTATTAAACACACACAAATTTTATAATTCAAATACACAAAACTAAAAATAGAAAACCCAGATGTTGGTGGGCGCCCCCCACGTTGGTTCTACCCACTGACAACAAATTGATAAATAATCCTATAACCACACTGTTATCAAATTTACATATACAATATGCAATGAGTTATAACTCCAAGTGGGTATACTAACAGTACCACCTCGGGAAGGTGTGGGTGGGCTAGAATACTCACTACACGCAAGTAATCCTTATCAAATCCTTGTCTATTTTCTGTTGTTCCCTTCACGATACACAAATAATAATAATAATAATTCAGTTCGGCACCAGTAAAATTGGTAAAGGTAACAGTGAAATTTCCAGATACAGAAAAAAACAACGGCATCTACGGATGCTTTATTTCCAATTTCAAGACTGATACATATCAACTTGTACATTGGATTATCAAATGCCTTATAACTAACACCAGGACGCCATGACGCTTTCTCCCGGTCAAGACCGGTACCCATTTCAGACACCTGGGTAGATTGGGGTATTGTCTTTGAAATTTTCCCCCTATACCCAACAGAGAAAATCGCCATCCAGCGCCGCGACTCGAACCATAGTATTGAAATAAACATCACACACACCCTCACACTGCAACAGTTTTCCCGTGCTTTAATTCCTCTTTTGTGCACAAAATTTGACTAGAGGATTAGGACAGCAACGTATATATCGGTTTCATGCACAAAAGTCTTGTGCTTTATTGAGCTGTAATAACGCTTCAGTCATCACAAATATTGCTGACATTATTTAGAATTTGAATCATAACGTATTAGTAATGACTATCGCGTTGAAATGAAGGTAATAGCAAAGACTACCTTCATTTTAGAGCTAGGTCGAGTCGTGCAACCTAATTTGATACATAATGACTACCTGTGTGTTCACTAGTTCAGTCGAGTAGTGATTAAAAAATGGTAAATTTCCCCGTAATATACCATATAAAATTTGGATTTTAGATCATGAAATAAATTATGTATGGCTTTATTTGCCGAGGCGCTGTATTCACTTGCCACTCCGTTTGTTTGCCTCGTACAAGTTTATGCTACCGATGAAGAGGAGGTCCCTCTGAGCTCTCCATGGTACTGCCGTGTATAAGCCACAAGTCTTTATTAAAATGAAGACTGTAAACTTCTGGATACTCCTGACACTTCTGGTTGTTACACTAGCTAATAGGTAAGCGCACACAGGCAGTCACGCACAGGCACACAGGCAGTCACGCACATGCACACAGAAAGTCACGCGCAGGCACACAGGCAGTCACGCACAGGCACACAGATGGTTAGCACGGGTATGCGTATACATTTGTTATTAGTTAGGAATGAATGCAAAACTGAAACGTAATCAATGAAAAAAGAAAAAAAAAATTTTTTCCGATAGAGATGGTACAAAAGTAATATCGTTGGTTTTTAAAATAACCCAAAGTTTATACACTTAGATCATGATACACACACACGAGTATTGCAATACCCATTTCACTAGTCGAAAAGAAATGATTGAGGGCAATGTACTCCTAATTTTGCTTAATCTACATTCGATGATACATGTAATGATAATTATAAGAGAAAACACAATTTCATGGACGACGCATTTTCATTGTGGGTTGAGTACACTGATGACAGGTAACATATACATGACATAAAACTTCGCAATTCTTGACGCCAGGAAATAATATTAAAATTGCTTGTTTCGTCAGATGTTCAAAAATGTCATTTCAAGAAAGCATGAAAAAATATATATACATGTATAAAAGCATGAAAACCACGAAAATTACAAGTTTTTGTATTTCTAATTAAACAATTTTTACATAACGGTCATTAATTGATGAGCATTTTATTTAAACATAAATGGATGATCACACAACTAAATGTAAAGTTTTTACATGAATGCTTTACAATAATAAAGAGATGACGAGTTAGGTAAAGGTAAAAGTTGAGAGTGAACAGAAAAATGACCACTATCTCTGGTTAAAAATGCTAGTTGTCAGCTTAGTACACATATATGAGCATATATACATGTCGCGCCCTTATTCCCCTTCGCCAGGTAAGTAAAACACCGGAAGAAGAAGGAGGTTGTATTGGGCGCGGTTGAATACGTCACTGCAAAAACAAGAGTTATTTAGTTCTACAAATGGAGGCACTACCTAGGCTTCGACTCGGAACTTTATATCTTTCCTTGGAGCACTGATTTCAATTAGATACAAATGCTTTTATTTTACTCACGTACTCAGTAAAGATTAGATTATAATGACATCGAAAGGGTGTGAAATTTAGGTTGCACACAAGTTCAATTACGGACTTCTCAGTAAGAGATAAACGGATTAAAAAAGTTGAGTCATAGAGACGAAAGCAACAAACAAGCTATGAGTTACACGATACGCAAACTTTCGTAATAGACAGAAAAAGAGGGGGCATCGAAAACCTAATCAATGTATGTATATTTATAAAATATTTCTCATGAATTCTATCGTGAACAAATGAAATACCTAAAAAGGGCTAAAAAACATCACCATAATTTTGCCTGAAAACTTCAACTACGAGGTGATGTTTTTTAGCCCTTTTTAGGTATTTCATTTGTTCACGATAGAATTCATGAGAAATATTTTATAAATATACATACATTGATTAGGTTTTCGATGCCCCCTCTTTTTCTGTCTATTACGAAAGTTTGCGTATCGTGTAACTCATAGCTTGTTTGTTGCTTTCGTCTCTATGACTCAACTTTTTTAATCCGTTTATCTCTTACTGAGAAGTCCGTAATTGAACTTGTGTGCAACCTAAATTTCACACCCTTTCGATGTCATTATAATCTAATCTTTACTGAGTACGTGAGTAAAATAAAAGCATTTGTATCTAATTGAAATCAGTGCTCCAAGGAAAGATATAAAGTTCCGAGCCGAAGCCTAGGTAGTGCCTCCATTTGTAGAACTAAATAACTCTTGTTTTTGCAGTGACGTATTCAACCGCGCCCAATACAACCTCCTTCTTCTTCCGGTGTTTTACTTACCTGGCGAAGGGGAATAAGGGCGCGACAGTCAATCTTTTGGAGTGGCGTACTCCCGAGACCTCTGCTGACACACAGCTGCATCGCTCCTAAACGAAGTAAGTGTCATTAGACTTCGCGGCGTAGGGGCCGTTATTAATAACATGGATTCTTGCAGACCACGGCAGGACTCAAGAGTTTTGCGTCTTGATCGCATGACTCGTCTTCAGGAAATAATTAAATCAAAATTGGCAAGCGCCAGCAGGGAAGCCTGGACTGAAGAAGAAGGGAAGCAAGAATCACTCGAGTGTCTTCACCTATATAGGGAGTGGCGAGGATTCGTAGAAAGCGAGTTAGAATATCTAAGAAAAGTTGGAGCCGGACAAGAAGCTAAAAATCTCATGGCTGACTACCGGCAATTAAAGAGGCAAGTAAAGTGCTTTCTCGACCCTCGTGTGAACGACCTTTCCAGCGGGAGCTCCACGTCAACTCACTCAAGAAAGGACGGTCGAGGATCGGGGCCAAGGCGAAGCACCTCCTCTAGAGCTATGTCCGTGGCGGAGTCCACGAGGCTGGTGGACCTGGAAAGTTCTATAAAGAGGATCAACATTGCGCACCAAGCAAAAGTTGCGGAGCTCAGGTCGCAGTGTGAGCTCGCTGTGAAGCTTGCGGAAGTAGAAGCTAAGGCAGAGAAAAGTAAGATCTCACTTGAAATAGACGAGATCAACAACAGAGGTCTCTCCAGCCCCGACGGTTCGATCGGCGCACTCAGCGAAACGGAAAAATCTAGGCACACCGAAGAATGGGTCTCGCAGAACCACGGCAGTGTGTTTTATTGCCCCCCTCCACCTAACCTTCGTGACTCTCAGGCACAGCAGCGGGACGCTGCTTCCCAGTTTCAAGATCGAAAGCGAAATAAGGCCCCCAAAATGCGTCAAAATGCCCCGTGCTCATCGACGAGCTCCGACTCTAGTTTTTTGAGCCGTTCTGAGGTACGTCCCCCACCTAACCTGGAGAGTAGAGGAATTTACAATGCTGGACTTCGGAGTTCTCGCCCGCGGAGAGTTCGGGAATCAAGACCCACTCGAGCCGCTGACAACGAGCAATGGAACTCTACCAATTACAACCCTCAAGACCCGCTTTTGTGCTACCTAGAAAAACCATTGGCCAGCAGTGACTACTGCGCGGGAAACGAACTTAGGCTCGACGCCGCTTCAAGGCATCTAGTTTTAATGGAACTAAAAAAGTCACCTCCTAACCCTTTCCGAGGCGAGCCCAAACGTTACCATACTTGGTTCGCTGAGCTTCGAAACGACTTAAGGAACCTTTCTTTAAATCCTAGCGACGTGGTCGGCATCCTAGAAGCGCGCACATCTGGGGAGCCTCGCGACACAATCGTCGGATTGAGGACTTCATTCGGGAGTGATCCGAAGCGAACGTTGGACGAAATCGTCTCTCAATTAAGAGAACGATATGGCTCGTCGGAGCAAATCACGGCGGAGTTCAAGAAGATGATCGAGAGATTCGACCAAATAAAAACGACCGAATTTGATCCCAAAACCGCTCAATCGCTGCAAAAGTTGGGCGACCTGTGCTACAGCATCCAGGGGCAGATGAGGGAGGTGAGAGACTTGGAATACTACAATTATGCTCTGGGCCTCGAACCAATTTATGAGAAGCTCCCGGATTTTATTAAATGCCGATGGAATAAATCCAAGCTCAACTACCAGAGATCTCATAAGCGCCATCCTCCTTTGGAGGAATTCTGCAGGTTCTTGCGCGAGAATGCTCAGCGCACGTACTCGGGAGTTCTCACCAAGTTGGACAACGACCAGCATACTGGACCTAAGGGCAAGTCCAGCAAGCGAGCCACCGTGCTTGCTGTTGAATCCTCGCAAGTGGAAAACACGAGAACGGAATGCCCCTTACACCATACCTCCGGGCATTCTCTGGCGTCTTGCAATAGATTTTCTAGCTTGAATGCTGAGGATCGTAAGGCTATCGTTGTGGAGTGCGGTGCGTGTTTCCGATGTTTCGGAGCGCACCGTATAGCTCAATGCACCGCAGATCAGAGGTGCGAAGCCTGTGGTTCCCGTTCTCATCACACGCTGCTTCATTCGGACGGGTCTGAGGGGCAGAGGCGCGGCCACTCAGGAAATTTCGGCGTACGGGGAAGAGGTTTTGCTTCGAGGGGAGGACCAGCGCCTCGAGGACGCTGGGCCCGCAGGTCTCCGCCGCTCAACGAGAGACGCGACGCTTCAGAAATGGGAAACCTGTATACAACCATCTTCAGAAATGGGAAACCTGTAAAGTGACAACCATCGAAAAACAGAAGCTGCTCTAAGATGGTCTTGGTGGACGTGACGGCGCCCGGAAGAAGCAGTAAAACTCTCCGCACCTACGTCATCCTGGATGACCAAAGTACTAACTCTTTCGCCACATCTTCTTTGTTAGATTTCTTTGCATTACCTCACAAAAGAGAAACGTATTCCATCACCACGATTTCAGGTTCTAAAATTAAATCCTACGGTCGGACTACGGAGGGCTTTCGAGTAAAGGGCGTAAACCGCTCTGAGTCTTATGCTCTTCCCCCGCTATTCGAGCACGATGGCATTCCTCATAATAAGTACGACGTGGCAACGAGAGAAGACGTCTTGAAGAACCCCGACATTGCTCATCTTGCATCAGAATTTCTCCCTCTGGACTGCAATGCTCCCGTGAGTTTGTTGCTGGGCCGAGACGCTGAAGATGTGTTAGTTGCAGATCTAATCCACCGGAAGCCAGCTGTCTACAAAACACCTTTGGGATGGGCTGTTGTTGGAAGAGTCAACCCTTCAGAGCCTCACCCGTCGAACATGCAGATGAGTGTGTATAAAACTCAAGTCGAAGATCACTTTTCGGCTCAGCCTTGTTTCGGTCCTCTGGCTCCAGTCTTCGACACCAAAATGGACGACGAGAGTCCTGGACCGTCCGTTGAGGACAGGAAATTCTTGTCGCTGATTGACGAGAATATAGTTGTAAATGCTGAGGGGCATCTAGAAACTCCGCTGCCATTCAAAGATCGCATGTCTAAGCTTCCAGACAACACGAAGGCTGTCTATCGCCGCTCCAGAAACACTTTGGCGCGGTTAATCAAGGACCCCGCCAAATTACAGCAGTGTTTGAAGATAGTCCAAGACTACGTGGATAGTGGACACGTAGAGGTAGTGCCTTCCCAAGAACTTCAACCGGCCGAAGGACACTTTTGGTATCTCCCGGTTTTTCCCGTTACACATCCCAAGAAAAAGAAGGTGCGCATCGTCTTCGACTCTGCGGCGCAGTATTTCGGACGCAACTTAAACGGAACCTTGCTTCAGGGGCCAGATGCCAACAACAGTCTTCGTGGAGTGCTCCTTAGGTTTCGAGAAAATAAGGTTGGTTTCGTTGCCGACGTGGAAAAGATGTTCCACGCCTTCTATGTCCGTCCCTCCGACCGAGATTTTCTCAGGTTCTTCTGGTTCAAGGACAATGATCCTTGCAAAGCAATTGTCTCATACCGGGCAAGAGTGCACGTCTTCGGAAATCGATCAAGTCCGGCTGTCGCAACTCACTGTCTGCGCCACGCCATTAGGGAAGCCTCAAGAGAGGAGAGAGAAAACGGAGACAGACTTGCCTGGAAGGCTCTGAGCTACGTCGAGCGCGGATTCTACGTTGACGACGGACTGGGATCCGCAGGTTCAGCTCAAGAGGCCGTCGACATTCTAGTCAAGACACGAGAGTACCTGGAGACGTTCAAGGTTCGTCTTCACAAAATCTCTTCTAGTCATCAGGAGGTTTTGAACGCATTCCCGGAATCGGAACAAGAGGAAGGAAAAGTGGAGTTTTGGGAGGATGGTTGTAGTCAGCGCACCCTAGGAGTGACGTGGAATACTACGACCGACCGGTTTGACGTACATACCGAGGTGGTGGACCGACCGTTCACGAAACGTGGTTTGTTAGCCACCGTCAATTCAATCTTCGATCCAATCGGCTTAGCTAGCCCCGTCGTATTGGGAGGCCGATTGATCATGCGCACCTTGATCCCTCCCGTAAAACAAGACCCAGAAAATTTGGCAAAGTTGGGGTGGGACGATCCTCTTCCCGTCGCTCATCTTGCGACGTGGGAATCGTGGAAAGAGTCGTTGCGAGGACTCTCCGACCTGTCGTTGGACAGGTGCCTCATTCCTGGAGACTTCGGGGAGGTTCATTCACGAAGTTTGCATTCCTTTGCCGACGCCTCTGAACAAGCCATAGGACATGTCACCTACTTACGATCAGTCGATGTGAGTGGACGAGTACACGTGTCTTTTGTAAGCGCTGACAGCAAGGTGGCTCCCAGAGCTGCCACAAGCATACCACGTTTGGAACTCTGCGCGGCCGTCGAGTGCAGCGAGGCCTCAAGAAGAATATGCGAAGAGATGAGCGTCGAGATCAACGACGTAGTGATGTACTCAGACAGCAAGGTAGTGCTGGGCTACCTCAACAACGAAACTAAAAGATTTTCAAAGTATGTGACTAGAAGAATTGAAGCGGCTACGAAGGTTCGTCCCAAGGAACTCTGGCGGTACGTAGCCACAGAGTGCAACCCGGCGGATATGGCCTCTCGTCCCACAAGCGCAGAGAACCTGAAGAGGATACGCTGGTTGACGGGCCCTTCCTTTCTGTGGGAAGATCATCTGCCTGACGAGCAAGAAGGCGCAGATATCTCGCTTTCAGTGAGTTTGCCCGAGGAGAAACTCGTCCAGGAATGCTCGAATTTCGTCACCTCCCTTCAGACCCCAGAGCTTCAGCGTGAAGTTCCCGCCTACTTAACTGGTGACTTTGTCTCTGTTCGTAGAGCATCAAGACTGGCGACGAACTTCTATTTCAAATGGAAAGACCGAACTCAGCAAAGAAAAGGAGTGGCTCTGGCCATCAGACCCTTGGAATCGCTAAACTTCGGGGGTGAGAAGTTAGCCATCTCTGACGTTCAACACGCAACCTTTCAAGACGTGATCAGTAATCTCAAGAAGGAAAAGGACATTCCTCTGCGCCACCCTTTGTCTTCTTTGAGCCCTTTTATTGATGCTGACGGTCTGTTGCGAGTAGGCGGACGCCTCAGGCGCGTCAACTTGCCCGGGTGTATAAAGCACCCCATTGTGCTTCCCGAAGACCATCCGCTCACCTCTAGCATTGTGTCTCATTATCACAAACTCTCCGGGCATCAAAGTGCTCACATTTCTCATGGAGCCGTACGAGATGCAGGTTATCATATAGTGCACGGAAAGAAGGTCATCCGTAAGTTCGTAAATGACTGCGTCGTCTGCAGAAAATTGAGAAGGAGACCCGAAGAGCAGAAAATGAGTGACCTACCGGAGGACCGACTTGCTTGCACCGCTCCCTTTACGAACACAGGTTTGGACGTGGCAGGCCCGTGGCAGGTCGTCGAGGGAATCTCTACGAGAAGCAACAAGAGGACTTCTAAGGTATGGGCCTTGGTGTTGACCTGTCTAACCTCTAGAGCGGTGCATGTGGAACCGCTGCCTGCCATGGACACTTCTAGCTTTCGAAACGCTCTCAGGCGATTCATGTGCGTTCGTGGATCGTGCAAAATCATAAGGAGCGACCGCGGTTCTAATTTCGTCGGCAGCTATAACCAGGACCTCGACATGAGGTCACTCTCCAAGACGCTGCAAGACTTCGATGTGCAGTGGATCTTTAATCCCCCTCACGCACCCCATTTTGGTGGAGTTTGGGAACGTAAAGTGGGAGCTATAAAGAAGGCCATGTTGTTCTCGCTTTCCCAGTGCGGGATGCGAACACCTAGTAGAGATGAGCTCTACACCTTTTTTCAAGAAGCAGCATCAATCGTTAACAACACGCCATTATGGTCCCTATCGAGCGACCCTAATGATCCACAACCCCTGACTCCAAACATGCTCCTAACGTTGAAAGAAGCGGGCGACAACCCTCCTCTCTGCGACACCTCCCCTGCGGACCTCATAGCCTACGGAAAGAAGCGCTGGCGTAGAGTCAACCATCTGGCAGAGGTCTTCTGGCAGAAGTGGAAAAGCGACTACATACAGGAGCTTCAATCGCGCTCCAAGTGGACGAAGAGAACAACCAACTTGAGCCCTGGAGACATCGTCATGCTCGTCGAGCCCGCTCCGAGAAATAAATGGGCGATGGGTAGGGTAGTCAGGGTGAAAAAGAGCGGGGACGGTCTAGTACGTTCCGTAGTGGTATCTCGGGCCGCTGCTGCGGGAGGTACGATAGCGTGCGAACGTCCGATAGGCAAGGTAGTAAGTTTAGGTCTCCGAGGAGACAACTAGATCTCATATTGTCAGATTCTCGAATATAGTTGTTTAGTGTACTCTATCTATCGTGCCCGTCGCGACTGTGACGCGTCCTTCCAGTCTACCTGTCGAGCTTACCTATATTTTAATATGCTTATTTCAAGCGACCGGCGGAAGGTGTCTCACTGCTGCTGATGGGGGGAGGTGAAGAGCTGCAGACTTCTCCTTCCTCTCCCGGTAGTGGTGTGATGCGTGAAGCACGTTCGTTTTTCTTCCCCTATCTATCTCTCGCTAAGTCAGTTTGCGGTTCGACTACTATAGAGTATTAGATTTTGAATACTGACGGGGTTCGCCTCTAATTTTGTTGTATTATTCGCTCGTAACGTTCCTAACACTAGTCACGTGCGTTGTTCTTGTGCCTATCGGAGTAAGGAAGAATGATCTCTATCTAGGTTTTAGAAATTTGTATTGTAAACGGATTGATTTATGGTCTTTTAGTATAAGCGTAATGTTACTGATTATCGTGTACCAAGCTAAGGTACTCTTTACGTGCTCTCTTCAAGCCGTCGCAAGAATGTTTGCCTGTGTATTTTTCAAAGAAAAATAGGGGGGATTGTCATGTCTTTCTCCGTCTTTAAAGTCATTTGGGTTTTATCTCGCCATGTAATTGAACCGTTTCCCATTTGACTGTCCTGGAAGCTTCCAGAGCAATTCGTGATTTTGAAAAGAGCGATTTTAGGTCAATAACTTAATTCTATCAGCGAAATTAATCGTTAATGTCACTAAATGTCGATTTATGAAGTCGATAATATCTTTATTTAAAATAAGAATAAAAACTCCGAAACATATTTCAACGTTCTAGTTCTATCCGCGTATGTATGATTAATACTGGAGTTCTCTGCCTTACGTAGATTCTAAGTCTGTGGGCTGCGCATTCTGGGGTTTAACCACGGATCTGGGTTTTTTATCTGTCTCCTGGGGTTTACAGTCATGAATTGTGTTGGCAAAACAATTAATTTCTAAGAGCAAAAATGATTTTACTACTTGGTAACCACGAAAACAATAGAACAGTGTAAGAAAATTTATTCAGTAACGCCTTTTTTCGCTGATCTGGGTTTTTTCTTAAGCGTATGCTGGGGTTTCTTGGCAACATTTCTTTGGCGCATCTTGTGGCTTCAGCGTTCGCTTGGTACTTGAGCGGGAGCTCTTCTGAGAGCAAGCTGTGATATTGTGTGCTCAGGCTACCTCCTGATTCTCTTGTGCCTGTACCTTAAATGTGTTTGAACCCTTTTTTAAGTGATGATCGAACTTAATAAAATTAAAAAACTGAAGTGAAAGTGTGCCTTATATCTGTAAGAACGGTAGATAGCCATTCTACTTTTGTGTGTGTCAGTTTCAAGTGCGTTTCCGGTAGCCTCAGAATGTTGTCACTATGCGTTTTGTCTTATTCAAGTGATTTTTTATTAATGCAGTTCTATCGTTTAATTTTGATTGTGCGTGCTGTTGTCTTCAATGCGTTTGCGTGCTGTGGAACTTCTGTTGTATCGGGAGAAATTATCGGGTTTGGGTTGCACTCATTCAGATCATATCTTGAATGAATGACCAGCCACTCATGAAGTGTATTTTAGTTTTCTGTAAGTTTTGACCACTGAGTCTCAAAATAACTCGTAAGATCGAAGAAGTGCGTTATTTATTGAAGGGGCCGAGATGAATTAATTTGCAGCGTGATGAATGAATTGGAAGGTCATGTGCATTACGAAATCTTCCCTATGCAGGTGTCGTGTATTGTTACGCCTCGACCGCCATATAAAAAATGGCCGACCTTGAACTCTTTCGTGTCTTGGTAAAGTTAAGCCTAGTCCGGTTTGTAACTCTCGTGTGTGCTTGATACAATTTAATGTGACTTCTTTTACTTTACAGGCAATGTAAAACGTGCTGATAAATGTTAGGATATGTGTCATAGCGGAGGCCTCGAAGCAAAAGATGTGAGTATTTAAAAAGATGTAAAGGTAGTGTAATACTCACAGATTACCTCGGTTGTACCAGCAGCGAAGCACTAGCAATAAATTCTGAGACGGTTAGAAACTTCTTATCTAATTTTACATTTGTTTTTCTCGCAGTGCTTCTTATTTTTCTTGAAATCTGCGTTGGTTTGAAACTGTTTAAATCGCAGAGGCATTGATCGCCTTTGTGAACTTAAATATCGGGAATTAGCGCTCCTCATTGGACGCTATGGCTGCTCTGTAAAGTTGCTGTCCTTATCGGTCGATATCTCGTTGCTCTGCAGTCTCTGCAGCTGCAAGTACAGCCCAGCTAGTTTGACCTTGACGCCCGCACGTACTGGCTGACGCGCACGCCGCGCGCTGCTTGCCTCACGTGCAATGAATGGTTGGCTGCGGCGGCACTGTTACAATTATCATCATTGATTGCTGCTTTACTTATCTTAAATTGTAGTTAGAGTTGTCGCACGATGTCGTGATCTCTGTCATCGTTGTAGGCGATGCACCGTCACTGCTCCGTCCACAGCACTAAGATAACGAAACTGTAGTCGGATGAATCACCTCGTAGTTGAAGTTTTCAGGCAAAATTATGGTGATGTTTTTTAGCCCTTTTTAGGTATTTCATTTGTTCACGATAGAATTCATGAGAAATATTTTATAAATATACATACATTGATTAGGTTTTCGATGCCCCCTCTTTTTCTGTCTATTACGAAAGTTTGCGTATCGTGTAACTCATAGCTTGTTTGTTGCTTTCGTCTCTATGACTCAACTTTTTTAATCCGTTTATCTCTTACTGAGAAGTCCGTAATTGAACTTGTGTGCAACCTAAATTTCACACCCTTTCGATGTCATTATAATCTAATCTTTACTGAGTACGTGAGTAAAATAAAAGCATTTGTATCTAATTGAAATCAGTGCTCCAAGGAAAGATATAAAGTTCCGAGCCGAAGCCTAGGTAGTGCCTCCATTTGTAGAACTAAATAACTCTTGTTTTTGCAGTGACGTATTCAACCGCGCCCAATACAACCTCCTTCTTCTTCCGGTGTTTTACTTACCTGGCGAAGGGGAATAAGGGCGCGACAATACATGTAACATACATACCCACGCGCACACGTACATCTAACGCGTAAACATACACAAATACATTTCTATGCAACTAGGCAATTACAATACATACGCATCCTATAAAAATGCTGTGCGATGTTCTGAAATATACGATAATGAGCAAAAAAAATTCGTGACTACCTTTTCAGTATTTGTTGCTGCTCACAATTTCTAATGAAAATTGTAACGATGTTTTATTAAATATTGTATCGAAAAGATCATTGGTTGATAAGCGTCTTATTTATCATATGTGGGTGATCGCGTAACATATATATGTATATTTATATGATTGCTTCACAATAATCTAGTGAAATGAAGTATTACGTAGTGATACATTCACATATCTACGTACGCATAGCGTGTACACGTACACATATAAACAAGTAAGCATGTGCGCAAATATCAGCGTAAACTAGTCAGTAGAAACTAGCATTCCAATCGAGGGAATCGGAGAAAATATCTTTTATTGTGGCATGAATTTTATAAAATTTCCTTACTAAAAATAGTGGCACAAAACAGTCTACCTTAGTCAGAAACATGAAAACGATTGTTCTACAACGGTTCCCATGAACATAATATTTCCAGAAATACGTGAGGCTTAGGTGCGGTTGTTATAATACGCTCTAGAGCGTGAGAGATGATATGATAATTTGCACTACACTAGCCTACCAAGATCATTCATGGACGTGAGGAAGAAAGAAAACATGAATGCCCTATTTGGGTGTCATATTAGAAAATAATCACATTATCTTTGAAATATGGCGCAAAATGTCTGCACTTAATAAACATACATCGGTATCAAATTTTAAATGTAAAGGACATTTAGGCTTTGGATTGCTTTACAATATTAAAATGAAATGATGTGTTGGGTAGTGTTAGAAGTTGGGAGAGAGAAAAAGAAAAGGCTGGTATTTATAGTTTATATACCAGCTGCTAGTCCAGTGCACACTGGTGTATGTGCACATATGCACACCTATTTACGCACACACATACTCGTATTTCACATATACGCACTTAAGCATGTTTGCAAATCCCAGCGTATAGGCGATCAAATCATAATACCTACGCATACTTCACGACTGTTGTGTGATGTCTTGAATTATAAAAAATACTAATAAACATAAAAAACAATCTTGCTCATGCTACATCTAAAGTGACTGTCAAGCTCTGTGTAATCGTAAGAAATAACCTGAGGAAATAGATGGAATGGGGGAAAAAAGACTTCGACAAACGTAAAAATGAAATGGTTTATAATTTCCTAAAAGAAATTTCAAGAATGCTCCGGTTACCGTCGAGGAACAACAACAAAAAATATTTCATGTCCTCTCGGTATTCACAACAATCTGCGGAAATAATGAGTTCATGGGATAAAACAGAGATACAGTGTAAGCCGGATATCACTTATGATTAGCAAATATGTACAATATTTTGGCAGAAATGCGTAAACAAACATATAAAAAAGTGGAAGTTCATAGCTTGTTCAACATACGGAAAGAAAGAGAATTTCACCACGATTTATATGCTCAAATGGCGCTTTATTTCACTTGTCTTATTGTACTTTTTATTTTTCCGATTCACAAAAACGCCCCCTGGGGAAGAGATAGATATTATTTTGAATAATTTCGCCAGTGAAATAAAATAATTAACCGGGTGGTTTATACGTAAAAAATAGAAATAAAAACATGTATATCTATTTATGTGGGTATACATATACCTACATACGTGCACACACAGATTGATATACATACATATTGAAAATTAATATAAGAAAAGAATACACACATAAAAATAAAAAGATAAGAAAAACCTACCTCTTACAAATCAAAAATGACAGTCTCATCACTATAATCGTAAGAAATTATTCAGAAAAAATACCTTTAAAGAAAGAAGACTACGAAATTCGTAAAAATGAACTTATTTTTAATTTATTGTAAACTTTTTTAAGGAAACTCATGTTAAAGTCAAGGAACAACAACAACAGCAAAGAAGACATCTCGGGGTTCAAATTCAATTTGTATTCTCTTCAGCATTATACGGACATGTGTACATAGGATAAAATGGAATAACATAGTGGCCGTATATCACACGTAGAGGTAGATCAAACAGTGTACCACAGTAATAATTTTAACAACGGAAATTTAGAGTTTTTTTTCGGATTCGAAAGTTCATTGTTAGTGTGCGCGGAACGCACTGAAAAATTAAAATATAAATAAAATGCCTAATTACCCCCCTCCCCTTAGCTCAGACGAAATCGATTGAAAAACCTTCGTGAATCATTTCGAAATAGTGAGACAACGTTAGCCCTCTCCTGGCTGCTCGAAAAAAGAACAAAATGTAAGTGCAACCAACATTGTAAAAGGAAATCTTTTGAACATTGTGTTTTGTCTTTAATATCAATTCAACATTACAGCAGAGAGTATCTTGAATTGCTTCATCCATGCCCTCCAATTGTAGCAGTAAATGTAGTTGTAAAGTACAGTTTGTTCTGTAGAGTAAGGAGTGATTATGGATCACGAAAGTAAGGTAATAGCCCACGTATTTTTGACTGACAAGATTGTCCAGGTTGTGCCACCCAGGCTGGAAAATCCATTTACATTATGGCTCTGTGCTGTTCCCATTGAGCATTAGGTAGACTCCACTAACCTTGTAGGTTGCGCTAACCCATCGGAGCTCATCTGCCTTTAATCATGTCTGTGTTACAAACGATAACCATTCAGCCGATAAGAATCTAAAATGAGTCCTCTTTCTGCCAGCAGCAGTGAACTGATTACAACACGCAAGGACCTGAGGCGCATAGACCAACAGGGACTGGAGTCCTCATTAAACAGAAGAAGAAGAAAGAGAAGAAGGAGAAGACAACGTTAGTCATAAATTAATTTATTAAAAACATAGCACAACCCTCACATCTATTAATCTGTATATTGATGTGCACACAAAAATGAATTTTAGAGTTTGTTTGTCATACGGACGTTCAGTAAATATACAGAAAAGAGAAAAAAAAATAAAGATAAGGAAATACTACTAATTATAAAAAACAACCTTCATTCCGCTGCATTGAACTAACGGCTGTGGTGCTCATTATATTCAACAGAAATAAGAAAGATCAATATTAGAATGACTTAGCAATCGTAAAACGAAATAATTTCTAATTTTCTAACAGAAATTTCAGGAGAATTAAATTTTCAGGTAAATGAGAAATTCAAACCGAAATGCTGCAGGCCCTGTGACAGAAATGCAAAATGATTGGACATATGTACTATAAATTCTTTTACAGTTTAAAGGCCAGCTCACACTCGCAAATATATCTGCAAACATATCTGAACTGGTGCTGAATTCGTGCGTTTGTACGCTCATTTCAGGTTGGAACAGACTGTATGAGGCAGATGAGCCATGCTTGATAATTTTGGAGCGATTGGCTGCAAACCTTGACACCACGTCAGTGTCACGCCAGCCTTCGTGTGTAGTGCACGACTGTACTCTGCCTCTCTCCCTCCTTATGCACTTCAATACACAATTTCTTCTTTGTACGGTCACCACTTTTTAGGAACTATTCTATAGCCCATTTTGAGCGAGCTTTTACATCTCTTTTATTTCTTATTCATTGCAACTATAGCGAATCCTATCAATTGTACGAACTCGCCGTCTGGAGTCGCTATTCTGGTGCGTACTCCACCTAGCTGCTACTGGTATACTGAAGCGTGCGCCAGTCTTTGTCAAGTTTGCAGTGTGTTGTTTGCATCGTGTGAGAGGTCTTGAGACCGACATATCAAATTCCGTTCAGATTGTCTGCCAACATATTTGTACGTGTGAGGGGGCCTTTAGAGTTTTTGAAATGCTTGGGTAGCCTGTTCCACATAAGAGCTCCAGAAGCTAAGAGAGTTTTTTGTCCCACGTTGGATGAACGGTAACTTAAACAATTTAAACAATTTGTTTACTACAGGTGATGCAGAGGTAGAATGTTTCTTAAGTCTAATACAATGGTCAAAGTTGAGTATAGCTACCTCTGGGCCCGAATAAGTTCAGCGACTTCTAGGGCATCCTACCATTACATTATTCTAGGGCGTACAATAATGTTTAACCTAATTCACTTAGCCTAGTTTCGCATTAGACTGATCAACAAGATAATGAAGTCGATATTGATGTTTAATTTTACAATATAGGTCATATGGACTATATTTAACAGTATATTCGATAACGGTTTAGGAGCAGACTGAAAATCGGCGATATTACTCATGGCAAATTTCATTATTAGGACCAGACATGTAGGAGGCAGGATTTGACCTGGTGATCTTACACGACTAGTATTCTGAAAAGAAGTGAGACTCAAGATTTCTTTTAAATACCTTGTTAGAATTACTTTCACGGTTCTCCGCAGGTATTGAGTTCCAAGTTTTAGTTCCAACGAATAGTAACCAAACTGTGTTGCGAGCTTGCCTTTAAATAATAAGGAAGCATGAATTTACTTCTATTTCGCGTTAAATGGTCGTGATGACCAGTTTGCGCAGTTAATAACTGTTGTAGGCTATTGTCGCCATCATTAGTTAATGTTTTGTAAATGAAATTGCAGATGGAGATTTTGTAGAGATCCGAGAGTTGAAGTTTTGTAAATTTTTGAATGAATCATTTGTGTGAGCATTATATTCTATGTTCTTTACCGCTCTGATGGCTCTTTTTTGCAGAGTAAAAATTATATTGGTTTTATTTTTATCAGTTCCATGCCATGCTTCTATTCCGTATTGCAAGTATGGTGAAATGAGCGTTCAATAAAGCATTAAGTTAGTAGGGCTGTTTCAGGCAGGAAACTTTTAACTTTATTCAGGGTTCCGATAGATTTTGATAATTTAGAACTAATACGAGCGATGAGCTCTTTGAGGGTCAGATGTTTATAATTGTTTATGTTTATAATTGTTTATGTTTATAATTGTTTATGTTTATAATATAACTGACGAAGACATCATTTCTCTGATTTGATTTTTTGTTTGGGATATTGGATGGAAATATTTTTACCAGAACTGCATGACTCTGAGGGAGGTACATAAATGAGAGCCCCTGCCAAGCTTTTTGGATCATGAATCTGTTCGGTATTGGGGTCCAGTTGAGTTTTCTTAGAAGAGGGATGGCATGATCGTATTTCTTAAAATTTAATTTGGATACCACTTTGGAGTGAATTTGATACATTTTCGCAAGTCTTCCGGTTAATGTTAAATTAAATCTCCCCACACTAAACTGCAGTAGTCCACACGCTGTGAAACTAAAGACTGAATATCTAGTTAACAACCTAGATTTTTGTCAAGTGTGTTTTTAATGCAATGAAAGAACATTAAGGTTCTGTTAATTTTGTTGCATATTGTTTCTACGTGTGAACTGAAAATCATATTTATGTCAAACCAAGCATCAACATTTTACTTTATTGCCTGATTCAATTTTATTGTCTCCAAAAATTAGCGTAAATGGTGGTAAACTTGTAGTCGCATTCTGTGATCTAAAAATACTGCATTGCGTTTTACTTGCGTTAAGTTTGAGGGCTTTATGGTCATGCCACAATATCAGATTTCTCAGAATATTTTCAGCGTGGGCTTGTGTATTTTTCAAATCCGCAGTCTTTCCTGACATGGCAATTTGTACGTCATCAGTATATATTGAGATTTGTGTGTTTGCTGGCACAGGAGGGAAATCATTGACAAAAATAAAAAATAGGAGCAAGCGCCAAAAATTGACTCATGGGGAACGCCAAAATTATTTGGTATGAAAGTTGATACTTTGTTATTCAAGCACACTGCCTGAGAGCGGTGTATTAGGTAACCTTCAAACCACTAAATGTCTATTCTGAGGTTTGAAATTTTTTGAAGAAGATTTTCATATTCAACACTGTCGAAAGCTTTGGAGAGATCAAGCAATAGGAGGAGTCTAGGAGAGTTAATGGTTTTTGGTCTATATCATTGTAAATTTTTTTTTTTATGTTGAGCAAGGCGTCTTGAGTACTGGTGTTTCTTCTGTAAGCATATTGATTGCGGTGAAATAGATGAGATTTGTCGATGTAAGATGAGAGCTGGTTTATTACATTTTCTAATATTTTGGACACAACTGGCATTAGACTGGTTGGTCTGTAGTTTGATGCTATGTCAATGTCACCAGATTTATTAAGTAGCTTGATAATGGATAGTTTCCATTAATTGGGAAAACTTGTTTGTGGCTGAAGATGTATTTATTATCAAACAAATAATGGGTGCTTTGACAGGAAAGCTGTCTTTTACATATTGGAGGCTAATGCCATCATGTCAAGTCACTTTAGTATTTTTTATTGTGCAAGATATTTTGTATTTCTTTTACGTTAACCGGCTTTGGTGTCCGGCTTTGGTTCTAGTATTTGGGGATGAAACATTGTTCAGATTTGCACCTGTAGATGTGTCTGAAACTGTCCTGGACACTTCATTGAAAACATTTTTGCCAGCTTGTGAGAAGAAAGTGTTTAA
Organism: Morinoia aosen; assembly: GCA_030386875.1. Lineage (NCBI taxonomy): Eukaryota > Metazoa > Arthropoda > Malacostraca > Amphipoda > Talitridae > Morinoia > Morinoia aosen. The sequence continues at coordinate 5,895,886 of CM059576.1, forward strand.
GTCATTCGCCATTTTTAAGGGGTATGGACTGGAGAACCAAATATGATAAAGTACAGTAGGGGTTAATTAGAGATGTATGTGATGATGTGTTAATTAGAGACATTCAAAATGATTTGAATGATATGAATGAAATAATTAAAAGAATTGGAAAAATGGGTATTTGGCTTTTTCAGATTTTGAGAAGACTTTAAACTCATGATAGAGTAAGTCAATCAAGATTATTGCAGAAAAATGTTTTATATGAGAAAGTTGGGGTTAATCTATGTTAAAATACTTGCAGCATCTTAACCATAACTACATTGTACACAGAAGTATCAGCTGTTTGTTTGAAAATTGGTGGTTTGGGTCCAAAATTTGGGGAGAATTATCCAAATTTCTGCTGTATGATGTAGTTATGGTTAATGAGTTGGGGAAAGAACAACTAGAAGAGATAAAAATCTCAATGTATAATGTTATGGAACATGAAATAAATTGATGGCTTCAATGCTGATGAGACTCACAGAAATAATCAGGAATCAGACAAGCAGTGCCTGGTTTATTTTTAGCATAAATGCCATTGCACGACTGAATCAAAGGTTTAAAAGTTGGTAGTGCTTATGAATGAATTATGGTGCTTTTCCTAAGGAGGCCAAAAATAGCTGTGGAAGCTATCAAAAGATGACAATAGTATAATCTATTTTTGAGGCAATGTTGAAGCTGTCTTAAATTATAAGAACATAGCTGATGAATACAGGAAGATTAGTGGATGAAATATATTTTTGAGAGAATATCTGTGATATGTATCCTATAAAGCTATGTATCCTATAAAAGCTCTATTACTAAAAAATTTACTGACCTTTGGCTGAATGATTTTTGTGGCATATCAGAAGTGGACTCCAATAAGATTGTAAAAATTGTAAGAGGCTAGGAAATATAGATTGAATAAAAAGGAACAGCATTAAAGAAAAGTTAACATGGTATGGTTGAAAGCAAGATTTAATATTAAAATTGATTAACGTGAAGGAAAGGACAGTAACTTACTTTTCGGTGCCTAAACATCGTTAATTAGATCGAAATAAACAAGTTTTTTCTTTGCATTTTCCATCTGAAATAAGTATTTAACAAGTTATAGTGGTAAATTACTTACCGCAACTCTATTGTTTGAAGCGTAAATAAATTCATCGACCACGTCAGACGGGAAGACTACGATTGACTCTCCCTTCTGATACGCTTGAATGATCAAGCACTTTCCCACCATCTAAGATGAAAATTAACATACTGCTATAACTCTTTATTTTTGGGTGATAACCTTGATTGTGTTATTAACTAAAATCCTAGAAGTGGGTTCAGCCTCTGCGGGGTTGGCTAGTAAGAAATTACAAAGTACTCAAATGTACTCTAACAGCTCAATCGTGCAACAAATAAAACATACCACTCTAACTCATAAAATACTTTTTTGCTGCAAAAAGTGTTTCGAAAAAAGGTAGTTCATTTTGATGTTATTACCATGATTCAAGCAACAAAAATTCAAAAATCAATTAATAGCTGTTTATTCGATCGCATTCATCATCAAAGCCGGAAATTAATATACCACTATAACTTGTAAAAAACTCATTTCAGACAGAAAGTGCATAGAAGAAAACTTGTTTATATTGATCTAATAAACTATGATATGGCACCAAAAAGTGGAAAATCCAATACTGTCCATTCCTTCACATTAACCTTAAAGTTCAAGCAACAAAAAAAGTTCTAAAATTTCTCTGATCAATTTAAAGTTAGATTTTTTCTCCTCTATATTCAATTTGTTCAGAAAACATCAAATCTGTTTTATGATAAAAATTCCATATCCCAAGAATTTTTGTATCTGGAATATGTAAATTTGATACTTTGAAATTATGAGGTTGTGGGAGTTAAGTTCTTTTTACAACAAGCCAGGCAGGGTAATAAGTGCTTAGACTTGAGCTTTGTCTGTAAACCAAAACCTGAAAAGTTCAAATTTGATCTTTTATTTTATATATTACAAGGCATTACAATTTAATATTAACAAAGTGAAGTATGTAACAATAAACGTAAAAATACACGAAATGATACCGGACATTATACTCGGAGATCTTCATTAACGAAACTAGAAATTTAGAGGAATCTTTCTGGTTAATTTACCTAGTCTGAAACAAAAAATGCAATGAAATAAATTATATATCTTTATCTTAATTATGCATATGAATCGAAGTTCTGAGGTTTAAACATGACTATGCAATCAATTAATTGTATATACTGGACATGCTGCTTTCATGAATTCAACCGACAATTTGGAAGTCAACGTAGCTTATGCAACTGAGTGATGAGTGTTGCCATCCACTGTCTAATGAAAGTGTTTTATTTGGAAAAAATGAAATCAATCTTGTTGAAGAAGTGCCAAATGGTTATTGAATGGCATAAAATTTAAGGATTCTCAACTTTTCATGGATTGAGTTCAGCTAAATGCACATAGAGTATTAGTAACAGCAACATTTAATGGCTACTTTTTATTCCAACCTTGTATTATTATCTCTGTGAATACAAAATTGTGGGAGCATTGTAGTAGGACAAACTTATTCATCATCAAATGCAAGACATTCGAATTTTCTTACACTAAATTTGATGATAATGTTCTATTCTGTTTCTTTCCTAATATAGCTGGGATTTGTAAAGATGAGTAAAATTAATAATTAGCAAGAAATGCTGATAGAAGAAAATGCATGCAATATCACCCTAGCCTCAAAACTTTTATTTGCTGACTAGCAAGCATTGTCATTTGCAGTATTGTGTGTTGTAACTAACATTTGGAATATTGAAGCAAGCATTTATGGTTGAAATTGATGAGAAAATTACTCAAGGTAGAAAAGCAGTTTGTTGCATTGGATATTTTTTCTCCAAATGAAATTATTTTATATTTTCACCCTTTTAGCTTATGTTACCTTAGTATTTTCAATTATTTATGCAATCCATTGATGATATAATTTATCTTTTGTCTCTTTTGTTGATGCATGTTCATGGTTCAGAACAAGTAGTACTGGCATTTTATAAAAAATAATGATAAATGTGGTAGATCTACTCTTGAATGTTATAAAATATTATTCGTGATAGAGATGCATAGAGAGTAGAAATTTAATCATTGTGTTGAGGAAGAGGCTTGTGAGACAGGGATTATTTCTGTAGTTAACGTGCATAACTTGCGCCCTGGTTCTTTCCTATATCAAGCTCTTGTTGCTACCTAAACAGAAACAGCTTCTGGCAGATGTTTATTTGTATTATCAATCAATTGGGTGTATTATCAAATATGTAATCTTAGACATTTAGATGTGAATTGTTTTTTGCAAACATAATTGAAGCCACGCATTTCAAATTTTTATACATAGATTAATGCAGCTCCTAATTTTATAAGTTTTTAATTTCAAGTTTAATGTAGTACTCGCATCGTAGCAACTTGGCTGGAAAATTTAATATTCTACAGAATTTTTTGTATAGTTTTTGTGGTTTTGGATTATCAGTTTTTGGATTATCATTCTTACACAAGGGAAATCTAATTTTAGTTTACCATACATAAAGTACCTTTTTGCTTTAAATCTTTTGCTGTGGCTTGAGAAGCAAATTTCTATATGCCATTGCTTTGTTGATAAGAATTATTTTAGGGCTTAAAATTTGATAACTCAAAGAGATCCTGACCTTATTTTATTAATTTAATTTGCTCATTAGGTTGATAACTCAATGCTTATGTGTCGAGCATGTTGTGCAAAATTGAAATTTGTTTGGTGGAGTATAGAAAACTTTTTTTGTTGTGATAATAGATTCAATATTACTTTTTAAACTCTGTGAAAATCACCTAACTATTTTTTGTGCTGAAAATTTTAGTGATGGAATGCATATGTGCTTCTGATATGTTAGAAGAGTCAATTTTTTATGGAATTTTGTGTAAAATGGCATGAATTATTACAAGCGCTCAATATGAAATAATGTGGTTTTCTTAGATTTCATTTGATAACCATGAGTAGATGAAATTATCTTGAGGACTTATTTCTGAAGATAATATTGAAAAAAGTGCATCTCAGGTGGGTGTAATTTCAGGATTGAAAACTAATAATCAGGTAACAACTCAAAAAATTTTCTGTTTAATTGCAAAACATGTATTTACTCAAATTCAATTTGTTTTGGAAAATAGCAAATCTTTTCTATGATGAATAGTTTGAGCTTAAGAATATTTTGTCACTAAAATGTGGTAATTTTTTATTATATTGTCATTGAATGAATCACTTTGATTAACAACAAATAATTCAATGATTTCCCTTGTTTGGAGTGTTTGATTCAGTTTAGTGCTTAAGAAAGATTTTTAAGAGCAAGTTCAAGTGCTTAAGAAAGATTTTTAAGAGCAAGTTCAAGTGAACATTTTCATATCCTATAATTCAACACTCCTGTTTTATTATAATTATATTTGTTGATATAAAATTAAAGAATATTTAAATTTTGCACTGAATTTAATAATAGTGCTCCACTCAATTTGTTTCCTTATGTAGCTATGAATCTTATTTAGTAAATAAAATATAGAATCAGTGAGAAACTTGCTAAATCAGGGAGCAGATAGAAAGGGATGCTTGCAACCTAACCCAAGTATTGCTAATTTCATTTGCTAACTGACACATATTGGCTTCCCCATTGGCATTGTGTATTGTCTCTAGAACATTTGTTGAAGCAGAGATTGCATCAATCAATACGTTCATATTTCTTAGAAATGCAAAAGTGGCTTGGGGTAAAAGCGCAGTCTGACATATTACAAGGACTGATATTATGAGTGGAACATTTTTGTATCTCATTTTGTGGCCTTTTCTTGATGCTATGACTTTTTAAGGATGCATGTCAGAAATTTTTGCATAAAGCTACATTATTACAGTAATAATTTTCTTTAAGATCTATTTAGATAGTACATTTCAAAAGATACTTATGCATGAAGCTGTATAATTACAGTGGTAGTATTGCATATTACAGTGATAGTGATCAAAGCAATTTTGCACAAGAAAATCTGTCAGGATATTTGATACGAGTGATCCTAGCATTTCACATACATTTGATATTCATGATATGAATAGAGTAATCCATAATCATCATTGTTGTGTAGTTGAATTTGTTTGTCTGTTACAGATCACGATATATCAGTAGTGCATTATTGAAAAGTTCCATTACCTTATGATGCATAATTCAGGGTGCGTACAGGCATGGAGAAGCATGGAAAGTAGTTGAATTTCGGAAATAAAATTCAAGGCCTCGAAAGTAGTGGAATTTTAAAAATGGTCATTGAAAGTCATGAAATTTTAGGATTTTCGTGGAAAGAAAATTTTACTGTTGAAAATTTTCGTTCCGTTTGGTCCGCGTTGAGCGAGGCGTTGTCAGTAACCTTCGAGTGTTACTTGGGCTCTGATTGGTTGATACAGCTACGTCTTTAGTGTCCGCGATTTTGATTGGTTCTCAGGCGTCACGTGAAACCAAACGCGCTCAGTGTGACTGAAGACACGCGCTCGCTCGGACCATTGTTGACCTGTCGCCACTGTTGAACATTTTCGAGCTGAGTTTTTATCATCGGTCTTGACCATCCCGTGTGTGTGACTAGAGTTACGGTGCCGAGACTGAGCTGAGGAATTATCGTCATGCCAGGCAGTTGTTCTTTCAACAACTTGTGGTTGCGAGACAAAGACTTTCAACAATGGATAGCACCGCATCCCAAACTGAAAACAATGGCGGTTTGCTTGTTGCTGTCATCAAGAAGATTGTTGAGAAGTCACCTTTGAAGTTCGGGTTGGCCCGAAACATGGGCTGGCTGGTGCCAAGTGTCTTTGTGGATCGCACAAAGAGAGAGAAGACCAAGTCCATGCTGAAAAACTGTCTGCAGCTGCTCAGCGATGCTAAGAGGCTACCACAGGGTGACATCGATGAGGTGATGAGCCAGTTTTCAGAGTTCTTTGATGAGGCACAGAGGAAGATCAGCACTTTCAACAGTTTTCAGCAAGACACTGATTGGCTAGATGTCTTCAGGAGCAGCCAGCTGGCCACATCCTCCCTCAAGAAACTGTGGCTGGTTGTGAAGATGCTACTGGTCCTGTCACATGGCCAGGCTTCAGTGGAAAAGGGCTTTTCTGTGAGCAAGCAGCTCATGGAAGTCAACATGGGTGAGAACACCATCGTGGCGCAGAGAGTGGTCATGGACCACATCAAACATGTAGGAGGTATCTCCAAGGTTGACATTTCCAAGAAACTCCTCTTTTCAGCTTCACAGGGCAGACAGCGCTATCAACACTACCTGGATCAAAAGAAGGAAGAGGCAGAGAAGCAGAAGAAGGGAGAGAAGAGGAAGAGAGAACTGGATGAAGTGGAGAACCTGAAGACAAAACGGAAGAGGATGGAGGAGAGTCTGCAAGCGCTGGTGGAGGATGCTGACAGCTTTGCACGGAAGGCAGAGGACAAGAATGATTTGCGCCTACTGGCAAAGTCAAATGCATTGAGGAAATCAGCCAAAGACAAGCAAGAACAACTCAAGGGGCTGAATGCGGAAATTAATGACAAACTTAACACATTGACTGCGATACGACCCACCGGTGGGTCGTGGTTAGGTTTTTCCTGCTGCGAAACGACCCATCGATGGGTCGTTTTGAAAAATTCTAACAACCTTTCTGAATTAGTGGTATTTAACAGGCCCGGTTAATGTTTGATATTTACAGATTTGGTTATCACTTTTGACTTTAAATTTCATTTGAATATTGAACTTCTGTTTAACCTATCGCAGTTAACGTGTTAATGCACTGGCAAATGCATAGCAGATGCTATTGAACTTTCCAGCATGACTGTTTGGTGTTGTGATGATCATTTACACATTTATGAAAACAAGACCTGCAAGTAATGATGAATGTTCTGTGAAGTTTATGACTGAAATACATTTATTGTGCTGCAATTTAACTTTGTGTGACATTATTTTGGGCAGAGAGAGGTAGTGAAAATGTGATTTGGTTGGCATAAAAAGTCATGAAAAAGTAGTGGAATTTTGAACCTCAGAGCCTGTACGCACCCTGATAATTAATATGAAGATGTCAAAATGGATATAGTAGTTGTGGGCGTGTGTAAGATTTAGATGAAGAGAGAAAAGTGATCCCTGTTATCACATGTTACTCATTTGAACACAATAAGTCAGAAAGAAATTTGGTTTCTTGATATTTTCCCACCAACAAAAATTTCTGCACAGGACTCATACAAACTGTTTGGAGATTAATTGCTATCATTTATGGCAGATTTTTTCTTTAGTCATTAGTAAGTGATAAGTTTTCAGAAAAGTTTTTGAACATGAAATCTCTGAATAAATGTATTTCAGCTATGAAAGCATTCCCATGCAACATGTCTTCTTTGTGTCATCTTGTAAACTAAGTGAAATTGGAAAGCATCATTTGAAATAGTTTTATTTCTTTGATATTAAACTTGAAAAAATGAAAGAATGCCACTGATAGGAAAAGAGAATTATAGTGGTTAAAGCCCTAAAATTGAATTGTCATGAGAGTAAAAGCTGTTAATAACACTGGGAAGAACACAGTAACATCTGAGCATACAAAGAAACATTGGGTGACATATTGCTTGTTGCAGTTGTTGAATTAAGTATTGTAGGAACATTGCTAATAGATTTGAGGACCTTGTGCTATGATTCTATTGTATAAAAGGGGGTAGGTGTAAAAGCTTTAATTTATGGATATGTATATTGGATTGGTTGGTAATCTGTGTGGCAGAATGCTATTTAATCATGTAAAAGATGAAACAGAAAGTGCAGTTTGAAATAAGCTGAACAGTTTTTAGCAGGATAAAGAGTGTGAGGATTTGATTTCAGAAGCTGTACAAATGTGATAGAAGGAAGAGGCATTTTGAGCTCACAAGGATTTAACGCATTAGATGATACAGTTGATCAGGAAGTGTTAGAGAAACTGCTAAGAGGGTATGGTGTAAAGAGTTAGATGCTTAAGGGGACGGTCTATGTGGACATTAGAAAAGTGGCTGTTTTTTTGTTTTTAAATGCATCTTAAAGAGGATTTTTTTGCGCTTCTATTGGTACATCTTGCTTGCGTCTACTCCGATTGGTACGGCTCCCACAGATGGGGGAAAGCGAGGGGGAGCATGACCTTGACGCAGTGTGAACCCTCCCACTGCTCATATTGGGAGTCAATTGTTCGTGCTTCTCTGCGGCAACGGCAATAGAGTTCGTTCATGAACTACTCAAAGCGCTATTATTTTCAAACAAAACATTCTAACGCTGACTAATAATTTTTGATAATTTTAAGATTCCAGCTGTTCTGTTTACTTCTGTTTACACACGCTTTCATTCATAGCTGGATGACAGCCGCGGGATCATAGCTACGGCTATGGCAAGCACACCAATCAAAAGGGCTTGAAAAGAGCTACTAGGTAGAGTTCACTTGAAAAAAATGTGTAATTTGGCTAAAGCATTTTTTTTCAGGGAAAACGGATTTTGAACAATTACACTTATTGTCTTTTGATGTAGATTTTCTCCGATTTCTAAAGCTACAACAATGTCAAATATATCTATCGAAAGTGCTCAAAAAGCACTACACAAGTTCAAGAGTTCATTGCAGAAAACACCTAGTTCAAAAGATAGGAAGAAAAACAATTTTTTTGGAGAAAAACACATTTTCTGGAAACTTGCTAATTGGTTCTTTCAAATCTATCTCCTCCCACAATTTTAGGGTTACATGAATCGGATACAAACCATTCAATAGGGCTTAGCGAGCTATATCCATAGGCAATACAAAATTTTTAATCAATCATTATTTGAAAACTACACGACATGAAAGAAGAAAAAATAAAATAAATTTACATTTTTAAAAAAATTCCTAAAATTAAAAAAAATAAATTATTTGAAATTCCACATTGCTCATGGATATATGGGTATATAAACTATATAAAAACAAATTTTCGGATTTGTAACTTCAAAATTGAAGAAGATAGTTTTTGAAAAAACACTTTTTTTTGGAAAAAAGTGCAGATACAAAAAAAACACTTCAAAAATGAATTGATATTTGCAACATTGCACACCTACTGTGAAAGTTTCTGAGAAATTCCTCCAAAAATAAAGATTTTTTTGGGGCCATGAGTTATCACATTGATAGCCAAGCTGTTGTTGAGAATGGAAATATAGTAAATGAATGGTATGCAATGCTTGTGAGTTTGCATCAGTGGTGTTTAAAATCATTGTTTGTTAAATATGTTTACAGATGGAGTTGTGTGTCAGGTCACTCAGGTGAAGGCAAGACAATTTGGTTGAGGTTGGAAATGTTGGTGGCACAGGGCACAGTCATCAATACTTAGCAGCTACTCTGTGCTAGTATTTAACAGAAGTAGCTACATTGATGAGAAACTGTAGACTGGTGAAAGAGCTTATAATGGTCTGTTATTACAAGAAACTCCAGATGAGTGTAAATGAAAATAAAGTTGAAAGGGTTTGTAAAGAATTGATGTAAGTTTGGATGAAATAAGTGTGCTTTTTCTAGTATTTAGGAGTGATCAGGTCTACTAACAATAAATTAACTGAGAAAGTGAAAACTAGAAGATGGTACAAAGCATGGGGAAGTTTGTAAGCAGTTGTTAAGAAAAAGTGCCTGACTTTAAATGCTAAGAGAGGATTGTACTGGAAAATCAGAAAAAATAAGACAATTTGTTGTTTCATGGGTTGAATCTACTTAATTCTCCTCTGTATTTAAATTTTGTTCTATTGTATTCAGTTCTGTTCCTTTACTGAATGCTGTAATATTTCTTTTCAGCTTCATTTGACAGTTAACAGAATAACTTGACAATAAAAATTTATCAATAATTATATTACTTAAATAACCTTATAAAACCTGCCTTACTGTGAAAAGGATATCCAGTGTAATCAGGACTCCCATTAGGTAAGTCATTCATCTTTTATTCAAAGAAAGCTTATGTAGGCAGGTTTCAATCATTATGCTCTCATGCATTACAAGATTAAAATATTTGTTGAAATAATGTTGAAATACAGTTAAGATCTATGGAGTCGCATTTTCTATTAGCTTAGACAAATGTTTATTGTATTGTATTGCTGTTACGTTTGCATGATAGGATGCATTGGCATCGTCCTACAACTAGAAATGTTATGATTGTTTGTCCTCGTTTACCTTCAGAGCAGCAAGGGTCAAGTGGACACCTATGAGTCAAATTTTAGAATAAACAAAATTTTTCAACTTTCAAAAAAATCTGTTTATTTATTTATTGCTTCCAAGTAATATTGCTACATTATTGGAGTGTGTAAAACAATTAGGCATACATGTATTTGTAAATAAAGCCCTCAAATAAAAGTTCTTTCTTAAAATCATTGGCCACACCTGTAGTTCCAATTTACTCAATCATCAGGTTATGTTTCTGGGCAAAATTCTTTTCACTATTTACTTGTACATTTGAGAAGTCATTACACCCATCCATATCTTTATTTAGTACAAGAAGTTCTAGCAATTGCCTTCTCTGTTGTATGTTTTAAATTTTGTGGGGTCCATTTCAAAAGTTGAACAAGAAACTGAAACTATTAAAGATCTTGTTCTTTTTTATGAAATCATTCAAGTCTCTAGTACTACCCTCTTTGTTAAACACTTGCTATCACAGCCTTCATTTTTTTAAATAAACTCCCTCTTGCATTAGTTTCATGGCGGAATCTTGACTTTGAAACACGTCTGGAGAATACGAGGTTTAGCTGGAGAAGTCCTTAGTAATCATGAAGCAACTATTCATCTAGTTAGCCTGAGCTAAATGTGAAATTTCCTTTGGCTGTTGAGTTACCTCACCTTTGAATTAGCCTATGTGTAGTCTGTGTTTCCTGCGGTGCACACGTTGGCTTCTATGGGTTTTCAAACCTCTTCTATACTTTGTAGATTTTATTCCCTCCAATTTTTAGGTTTAATGCACAGGGTATCTTCTATAAGAACACAGTTTGTTCATTGACTACACGTTTTCTTTTGTCTATACCATTTTTTTGACTTTCCTCTGTGAAAACATTTATGCTATAGTAATGAAGCCTTAAAATTTTGAATCCAAAAATTCAAAATGTTCAGGGAGAAAATCCTTAAGGAAAAATGTTGTCAGTTTCCTAAAATATCAGTGAAATACCTCTAGTGTGGTTGTGTCTTGCTTAATTAAACAAGTGCCCACTTCTTTATTTCTTTCAATTTTTAAAATTAGGAGTCTTGAAAGCTCTATGCTTGTTGTATTCTGAATCTGGAATTTTTTTTGCAATGTTAGGTCATTTTTGGTACATGTTGTTGATTTTTTTGCTTTAAATGCTGTTTGATAATTGTTCATAGCAATTTTCACCTATTTTTTTGCAATCTGTTGAACAGTTGTGTTGGAGCCAAAAGGAGGGTGAAGTAAGAAACTGGAGCTTCTAACACTGTCAGAAATCATGAAGATTATCAATTTAATAAATGTTCCATGGATGGTAGCAACCTCTATAATATTAAAATTCTTTTGAAATGTTATCTATGACTTTTTTTGTAAGAAAATTACATGAAATCATAGGGTGTTTTCAATTTTTGAAATGAAAATTATTTGCATACCCTAATGTGGATAGAATTAATATTGTAACATGGAAAGGAATTTCACCTGTTTGAATTTCATTTCATTTTATAAATGGTCTCAGTTGAACCAAAATGTTCATGATCATTTTCTAATAGACATTTCTTGTAAAGCATGTTAATAGACGTTTCTTGTGAAGCATTGTTCCTCGATTGTTGCTATGCTTGAATTTACTATGCCAGTTCTCAAAACCCTTGTCTTAAATATGACAGAATGAGACATCCATCATGACTAGCTAATTTGCATGACAGTTACAAATGGTATGTGATTGCAACCATTATGTGAGTCTAATATGTAATAGACAGATAACATTCTGAAATAAATTCTAGATGACTACTTCTGCCTTGTTGATGTCCCACCAGTGGGAGACCCTAATGAAGACTGTAACTTCTACAACTTGATGATCAAGATAACAAATGTACCTTTGATTTCTGTTAACTGCTCATTATTGATTGACCATTTGAGACCCAAAATAAATCCCATCTTTAGCTAGTTGATTGTCATAAATCTGCCAGACCATAAATAACTAATGAATGAACTCACAAAGTACTTCAATAGAGCATGTTTCACTTGAAAAACTAAAGAATTTTAAAAAAAGGTTTTACATCAATGAAATAATTGTTTTGCCTGCAAATTCATTTTTTCACTAAAGAAGCTTTGAATGGTTCATCCTTTAACACATGTACAAAAATTCTATTACTCTATTCATTAATGAAATAAATTTTAATGGTATAATCCACTTGATATAAGGATATTGCATTATTGAAATGTTGGGCCACATACTTTCTGCAATGAAGAATGAACAGCTTTATATATTTAATTTTTTTGCATGGTATTACTTTAGTTTTCTCAAATATTAGAGCAGAGAAGCGTTCCATTGCTCAGGTACCTAAACACCCAGCATGGAGCGTGCAGTGGTTATGGTGCACAAGGTGACGGATGCTGAAGTGGAGAGGCTGTGTTGCAGGCAAGAGATCATCAAGCAAGAAGCTGCAGCAGAGAACATGGCACAAGGTGAGACTTAGATCTGGTCTGGGTATGTGATAAAGACAGTCAACATAACGGTAGAAAATTAAGTCTTCCTTGTGTGGAAGTCAGCTAAAATGGTATTCTGGTTTAAAGATAAGACTTGCCTGTTATTATATTATGAAATGCAACACATAAGCCCAAGAAACAAATTGTTGTCTCAAAAATTTTTGTTGAAAAATAAATTTCTAATTGAACATTTCTCTAGTCAATATTTGGACATGGGGTGTATAGCTATTTCTGATTTGAATGGAATTTCGAAAATCAAACAGAAGATTTAACAAAGTTTGAATGTGCTGTAATTTTTACATACATTTTGTGAATTTCAGGAGCATAGACAAATCTGAAATCCCACAATGTGAAAGTAGATGTGGCAACTTTGCACACAAATAGTTTGAGCATTCTCAACATTATCTGCAACTTATATTTCTTGGGTTTATGCTGTCATTCAGCCTACATTTGGGTGTACATGGCCGTGTGTGGAAAATTGAAAATGCAAAACTTTTTTATATCTCTGTTTGAGGTACATCATCAACATACCATATATATAATTTCTTTTCAAGGCCCAACTTTTAGTGTAAGCAACCTGAGCATTCACACAATGGATTTTGATAGGAATTACCCTCAGAGTAAACTTTATCTTGCTGATATTCTTAAATTTGTTTATCCACGCATTGAGTGTAATGTTATACATTTAAAAACTTATATAAAACTATATTATCAGATATCATACTAGAGTGTATCATTGCATTTTTGTAGTAAGACTAAGTTGTAATATTCCTTCATTCTTTGTATGTAATGTCAAGAAACCCTGAAAGTGTGACCAAAATGTTGAATTAGCTTTGTTGAACATGAAAATTGCAGTTTTCGTTGGTATGAGGCATTTTGTTGAATTGAGGTGTTGGTATTTGTTGTGAAACTTCCTCATACAGGGCCATTTCTTTTCAATTTAAATTTCCATAACTTCATTCAAAAAATAGTAGTGTTAAGTTTATATTTTATTGCCAATTTTCTATGGATTTGCTAGTTTTATGTGAATTGCAAGTCCTTTTTATTATGATGCCTTGATTTCTCTGTGTGAGCTAGAATTGTATCAATTCATTTTTATCCCTACTGTTCTTTAAATATTAACACTTCAGCTGAAAAATTATTTTCTGAAACTGCTGAAAATAAGAATTATTAGATTTCTTTTCCAATCTTACAAATTTGTTTGTCTCCTAGTGATGTACCGATGTATCGGTATTGGCAGTATCGGTCATTTTTACTGGTATCAGTATCAGCAAAATTCAGTAGATACTTCACCAATACTTTACAATAGTACATATTTTATCATAAAAATGAAGGTTATAAATCCTGAAAGAAAAATTTTAATGAAATAAAGAGCCCATTCATACCTAATAAATTAGTTAGCTAACTTTAATGAAATGAAGAGCCTATTCATACCTAATGCGTTACTTAGCTAACTGTTGAATCCCAGCTTTTAATCAGGCCTGCTAACTGAATTTGCTATTTTATAAGGCACATAAGAAAACTAAAGTTATGTTGGAACAAGATAAGAATGACTCGTACTGAATCTTTATCCTTTTATTAAGAAGAATTCTTCGGCTACATAAGGCGCGTCGCAGTTCTCGCAGTCAACAGGAACGAGGAACAAGAACAAGGACTAGGCGAGCGCGAACGAACCAACACAACTGTGAAAAAGGATTTAACAATAGATTAAAGATCTAATAAAGAACTAGGCTCATGTAATATGAAACGTATGACATCAGATTATACTCTATATCGCAAAGTTAACTCTTACCGAGAAATGCAACGAAGGCTTTAAACTTTATTTGGCCTTGCTCTTTCCCACAAGGTGAAGACATTAAAAAACCAGCAACATACGCTGATGCAGCGGAGGCGGCAGGAGATTACATGAAGGTTGATTCTTCCTAAAGAAGAGTAAAGAAATTCAATTCGGAGAAATAATCTCAAAGAGAACTGTTCGTCAATTTTCAATTTCGTTTATGAGGCAACCTTCGACACATACTCACTTTATTTATGCCGAAGAAGAGCCCTACGGCTTTCAGAGATTTAAAGAGGAAATCAGTAGAAGGTGCCAGTCCAGCGCAGGCATGCGATTAAAGTTACGAACTACCCTAGTCTACATAAGCAGTTAAATAGCCTTAAGGCGCGTTCTAAGATTAATTGTCCCGTGGGCACGTTAAGGTTAATAGTTAAGTGGCCCTTGGGCACGTTAAAGTTCAAGGTAAAGGTTAAGTGGCCCTTGGGCACGTTAAAGTTCAAGGTAAAGGTTAAGTGGCCCTTGGGCACGTTAAAGTTCAAGGTAAAGGTTAAGTGGCCCTTGGGCACGTTAAAGTTCAAGGTAAAGGTTAAGTGGCCCTTGGGCACGTTAAAGTTTATGGGTTAAGGTTACGGCTAATACGCCATCAAGGCAAAACCTTGAAAGCCCACCAACGGGCTTTACTAGAACTAATCACTGGACTGGTCAGGAGCACGAACATGCATTACTTAAATAATCAAAATGAAATAACGGCACCGTTTAAACAAAAAAGTAAGCAAAAGAAAGGAAAAGGAACATACTAATAGAGGAGCACAACGGCACTTGCTGCCGAGATCTCTCTCTCTGCCTGACTGCTTTGTTAAAGAAGACCACGGTCGAAGTGAGAAACTTTGTTGACGAGAGGCCTTCACAGCGCGCCCTAAAATCTCTCACACACTCCCCGGGACAGAGAAGGCAATTTTCAATTGCCTTGTTTCAACAAATTCTTGCATTTAAGGGCGGCAGCTCTAACAGGCCTTCCTTCTGGAAGGGTTTCCACGGAGTTCTGCGGTGAAGGCACTTCATCGGGGGCAACCGTCGCCAGCGACAATTCCAGAGGGTAAAGGTGGGAGACAGAGTAAACGCCCTCAGAACGATCGGGCCTCACCACCACCGCACTCCTCGTCGCACCATCTGCCCCAGTGAGCAACCTCGCTACGCGTCCCATCTGCCAGAAAGGACGGGGCTTAACAACACTTTCAATGAGCACGACTTCGCCAGGCCTAATTTTATCTACCCACCGGTCATCGTAAAGATCTTTACTTCCCTCGCGCAACGACAAGAGATAGTCCGAGTACCATAGGTCCCTGAAGTGGGCAAATACCTCTTCTCGGACAGCTAAAGTGGAAACCAAATTGCTTTTATTTGCAGGTACAAAGTTCTCATTAGGAACACTAAGAAACAAACTGCCACTAGGCTGAATTTTAAGGAAAGAGTTTGGCGTGATTATTGTAAAGTTAGGATCATTATCAGAGTAAGTTAACGGTCGTGAGTTAACCGAGTTCTGTACGTCGGACAGAAGAGAAGAGAATTCAAAGTAGTTCATTCTTTTACGACCAATAGACTTTCTCAAGCATGATTTTACAGTTTTAATCATTCTCTCCCAGGCGGATCCCACCCAAGCAGAATACAAAGGAATTGTAAGATGTTTGATATTATTTCGCAACAAGTATTCGGAGAACTCGTTACCAACACTCGAGCCGGAAAATATAGAAGCAGCCTGCAAGAATGAGGAAGCGTTATCACTGTAAATGCAATCTGGGATACAATACGCGTTGCAAAATTTTACAAAGGCAAGAAGGAAACTAGAGGACGAGAGGTCAGGTACGAGCTCCAAGTGTATGGCTCGTATGTTCAAACAAGTAAACAAGAGGAGATACATTTTTACGACTTCGTTGCCAAATTTTACCCAAAAATGGCCGGTAAAATCTACGCCAGTATGCTGATACGGTTTCACAAAATTCACTTTATCTTTATTAAAATCCGTGCGCTTCGGATAGCGGAACGGCAGACTGTTGAGCTTTCTACACGTTATACATTTAGCGATTACTCGCTTAACTACCGTTCTTCCCTGGGGAATCCAAAATGCCTTCCCACGGCATACATTCAAGGTTGAGGCTACACCTAAGTGCTTACAATGCAAGTGACTCTCCCAAACTACTAATTCTGTAAAAAAAGAAGTTTTAGGCAACAAAATTGGGTTTTTGACATCATACGAAAACTTTAAACATTTGGCAAGCCTTCCCTTTGAGCGGAGAATACCTTCTTCGTCCAAGAAAAGGTTCAAGTTATTTACCAGATTAGGTAGAGACCTTCTGTGGGCAGGGCTTTCAAGGTATTCAATTTCCTCGGCAAACCCGAGCTTCTGTTCACGTTTGATCCAGTAAGTCTTCCCTCGGTGCATTGCGTCAGAGAGAGACAACGATTCTTTTTTTAGTTTTGCTATGAACAAAATCACAAGCGAGGTAACTTTCAATAGCTTTTTTAGGTCGGAAAACTTATTCGAAGGTATGATAGGTTCAGTTTCGTAAGTACTAGAAACTGCATGTGTCATTAGTTTGGTAGCTTCACTAAGGCAACGTAATTCCCCAACGGGCCAACTAATTTGGTCCGCCGCTAGGAAGTCCGGGCCATGGACCCAATTCTGTAGTTTTTGAGCAAAATCAGAGGCCCTCAAACCCCGCGTCAGGAAATCAGCAGGGTTCAAGTCTGTGGGAATATACCTAAATTGGCACTGCAAGTTATGGGTGTCACGAATCTCTTTTCGGAAGTTAGAGATGTCACTTACTCTATTTCGAGCAAAAATGTTTTTTGTCTTTACGTTTTCGGAGAGAATCCACGATAAGACAATTTGAGCGTCTACACAAAAGGTTAACGACCTCACACTTACATCATTTAGAGCTTCCAAAATAGAGTTCAAGCATTTGAATGCAAGGAACACGGCTAGCAATTCGAGAGTAGGAAGGGACTTTGACTTCAAAGGGGCTACTTTACTCTTCGCAAATATCAAATTAGATGAAGCTACGCAAGTGTTAGATTTAGAAGGGACATGAACATAAAAACAGCACCCATACAGCTCTTTCGAAGCATCGGTAAACACCACCAGATCTACCTCGTCTCCCCTGCAACATGTCTTACGATCGAAAGTCACGGAAGGCAACTTTTCGAGATCTACAGCTAATTTTTTCCACTCTTTATCAAGAGGGTCAGGGAGCTCATCATCCCACGATATCCCCGTCTGCCAAATCTTTCGAAGCAAAATCTTACCGCGAACAGTGACCGGCAGACACAAACCCAAAGGGTCAAATATCTTCGACAATGTGGAGAGAACTTGCCGCTTCGAGAGGGGACCAGCCTGTGAAGTAACCTCCACGCCTGCAAGGCGCAACTCGTCTGCGTCTGGAAAAAATCTGTATCCCAACACGCGTTCGTAGTCACAGCCATGGGAAACGCAGGTACCATCATTCTTGAATACCTCATTAAGGCAAGGATTGTTCGAAGCCCAACTCCGGAGCTCGAAACCCCCCCGCAGCATCCTATCCTTGGAGACTTCGTACAGTTCTTCCAAGGAGTCGGCAGAATTTCCAGTGAAGAAAACATTGTCTACGTAAAAATTGGTTTTTAAGATTTTTTTAGAAGAGTCGTCAGGAAACTGAGCTAAATGATGTTTAATGATGTAGTTCAGAATGAAAGGAGATGACACAAAGCCAAACACAAGGGTTGTGTAGCGATAAGCCATCAAAGTGCCATCCTCAGCCTTCAAGAGGATAGAAAACCTATTTTTATCAGCATCAGACTTTAACCGGATCTGCAAGAACGCCGATTTTATATCGGCAGTAACTAAAAAATCATCCAGACGAATCCGAATAAGAAGACCCAACAATTTTTGTAGCAAGTCAACGCCCGGGTAGGCAGCCTCGTTCAACGAAGGCTTATTTCCTATTTTAAGACTGCAGTTAAGCACAGGACGAATTTTAGTAGTCACCTGGGCTTCTGTTTTTATGACTGGTCGGTGCGGAATCCAGACATGTTTTGAAACATCAATCTTGCTTAGGTCTAATTTCTCTAAAATACCGTCACTAACTTGCTTATCAAACTGATCTCTATAATCAGATAACAGACCGTTCAAGTCTAACCTAGTTGTCACCTTATCAAGAACAGCCTTAGCAACATTAAAGTTAGGTTTTACATTTCCGACCCTGTCCTCATACCAAGGCAAGTCAACATGATATTTATTGTCGAGAAACTCTATGCTCGAACAAAACTTTTGTATTTGCTCCTGATCGACAGAAGATCCTGACTGATCAGAAATTCCTAGAGACTCCACTTTGAACAAGTTCTCCAAATGACCCTCAACCATATTATCAGGCATAATACTAGGAATGGGGTCCAAAGCAACTGCAGTGGGGTCTAAAACAAAGTTCACTAAAGACGAGTCTACATTTTCGTCCCTATCTAATGATTTACTTTCAGTTAAATTTTTCTTTTCTACCTGCTTGCGCGTCAAGAAGTTTTCAATATTTCCGAACGGTATAATTCCTCCTTCGTAACGGAAGGCTGACCCGTACATACATTTCACAACAGAAAGGTTGAGGTACTGAATAGCATCTACTCCCAACAGCCCCTCCAACATCACGGTGTCGGAGTTGCAAAGACCACTATCTGCCAAACCATACCCCTTCACGTTGCTTAAGGCATCGGTCAGGCAATCGATGGTAAAGGAGAGATTAAAGTCATCATCTACCAAGACAGGTAGTTGTAGAGTACCTGATTTATCGGTCAGATCTACAGCGATACTGACTTCAGAAAAGGAGCGATATCCGCTTTCCAGAAAACTGTTTACCAAATAGCTACGTTGTAGCCTATCAGTAGGAAACCTGATGCGGTCAAGAGCTTTACCGGAAATATAGGAGCGCTGACTCCCAGTATCCAAGAGACAACGCACCCTAGTTTTCCTATTACCCCTACTCACGGTTATAGTCAAGGAGGGCAACAGGTATCTTCCGCTGAAATCTTGGGAATGATTCAAACAGTAGTTTGAAGACACCGGACTCTTTGCCGCGCACATAGCTGCAATATGATTATTTTTACCACAAAACTTACATGCATAATCCAGCTTCTTGTTGCATTGGGTCCTGGAATGTTTAGAGCTAGTGCACATGTTACAAAGCTTCAACTCGTTACACCTGTCCCTACGCTCAGAGAAGGAACGGTACTTCGAGCAGTTGACCATGGAATGGTTGTTACTAGAACAAAATTTACAGTAGTTCCTATACTCTGTCTTACCGGAAGCAACATTAGAGTTAGTCAAAACAGGCTTGAAATAGGAAGGATTAGCAGAAGGGGATTTACCCGACTCTGCCTGGTTAACAGACCTATCCTGAGAAAAATCAGTCTTTCGCGTTCTCAAGTTAAGACTGCGGACAACCTCAGCAGCATTATCAAAAATTTCCTGAACAGAAGGATAAGAGTTGGCAACTTTAGAAACGAGTTCATGCTGGAAGGGTACAGGTAACTTATTAAACACTATATGGCTAATAAGCTTCCCTGAAGAGAAAGAAGACAGAAGATCAATTTGATACAACTTCAAATCCGACAATACGCATTTAACTTCACTTAAAAATATTTTCGTTTGCAGGTAAGTTGGGTCAAACTTTTGCTTCAAGCTTAATAATTTCTTGAAGAATGAATCAATCAAGGCTTCTTTGTCTAGAAACTCTGACTCTAATATTGACAGAGCTACTTCATAGTTTTCGTCAGTTACTTGTAGGTTAGTCACTAATTTCAGAGCAAAACCTTTCAAATAGGTTCGTAAATACGTGAACTTTGCACATGGTGACAAATTGGTGCGTAAGCCAATAACATTTAGAAATTGTGTTATGAAAGAGAAATATTCCTGACCACTAGTTCCCTCTCCCGAAAAGGTACAACAGCTCAAGTTGGGCAACTTTATCTCAAAATTTTGAGACGGAGGAAGCTCTTTTTTATTTTCCTTACGGAAAGAGAGTAGGTTTAGCTCCCGTTTAATGTCAACTTCGTAAGAGGACTGACCATCAATTTCGTCCTGCAAAGAGCTGGACATATCGACAGAGTCTTCTACATTTAACATTAAGTCAACAATCTCTTTATCTAATAGTTTAACCTCACCTAGCCAGGCGAGGATAGATTCCCTAGCAGACACGACGAGCTCCTCAGAACTGTCAACCTGAAGAGCATTGAGAGTCATGGTTATTTTGCGCTTCAGGACCGCTCGCCGACGTACCAGGGCGGGCACGCTGACGTTTGAAGATTCAGCCATAGGGACAAATTGCTGGTTAGGGCTGATATATGATTTAACACGCTGACTACAATACAGTTAGTCAAACCTACGCTTAAGAAGCAATGTTACGTTAAAGCAATGAAGACTAATCCTAAAAATGAAGAAAACAAAAAATAAAGAAGAATAAATTGTGTTGGAACAAGATAAGAATGACTCGTACTGAATCTTTATCCTTTTATTAAGAAGAATTCTTCGGCTACATAAGGCGCGTCGCAGTTCTCGCAGTCAACAGGAACGAGGAACAAGAACAAGGACTAGGCGAGCGCGAACGAACCAACACAACTGTGAAAAAGGATTTAACAATAGATTAAAGATCTAATAAAGAACTAGGCTCATGTAATATGAAACGTATGACATCAGATTATACTCTATATCGCAAAGTTAACTCTTACCGAGAAATGCAACGAAGGCTTTAAACTTTATTTGGCCTTGCTCTTTCCCACAAGGTGAAGACATTAAAAAACCAGCAACATACGCTGATGCAGCGGAGGCGGCAGGAGATTACATGAAGGTTGATTCTTCCTAAAGAAGAGTAAAGAAATTCAATTCGGAGAAATAATCTCAAAGAGAACTGTTCGTCAATTTTCAATTTCGTTTATGAGGCAACCTTCGACACATACTCACTTTATTTATGCCGAAGAAGAGCCCTACGGCTTTCAGAGATTTAAAGAGGAAATCAGTAGAAGGTGCCAGTCCAGCGCAGGCATGCGATTAAAGTTACGAACTACCCTAGTCTACATAAGCAGTTAAATAGCCTTAAGGCGCGTTCTAAGATTAATTGTCCCGTGGGCACGTTAAGGTTAATAGTTAAGTGGCCCTTGGGCACGTTAAAGTTCAAGGTAAAGGTTAAGTGGCCCTTGGGCACGTTAAAGTTCAAGGTAAAGGTTAAGTGGCCCTTGGGCACGTTAAAGTTCAAGGTAAAGGTTAAGTGGCCCTTGGGCACGTTAAAGTTCAAGGTAAAGGTTAAGTGGCCCTTGGGCACGTTAAAGTTTATGGGTTAAGGTTACGGCTAATACGCCATCAAGGCAAAACCTTGAAAGCCCACCAACGGGCTTTACTAGAACTAATCACTGGACTGGTCAGGAGCACGAACATGCATTACTTAAATAATCAAAATGAAATAACGGCACCGTTTAAACAAAAAAGTAAGCAAAAGAAAGGAAAAGGAACATACTAATAGAGGAGCACAACGGCACTTGCTGCCGAGATCTCTCTCTCTGCCTGACTGCTTTGTTAAAGAAGACCACGGTCGAAGTGAGAAACTTTGTTGACGAGAGGCCTTCACAGCGCGCCCTAAAATCTCTCACAGTTACTCAACTTAAACTTTCTTCATCTTCTTCTTTAACCAGGGACATTGATGAATACCTCTTACTTTCTACAATATCAAGAGAATCAAACCCTGTAAATTGGTGGGTAGAATATAAAACCTTGTTCACAGTTGCTAACAAACTCTTATCATGTCCACCTTCATCGGTTGAGAGTCAGAGAACTTTAAGCATTGGAGGCAATGTGTATACTCCTCACTGTAATAAACTGGAGCCTGAGAATGGAGAGATGCTCATGTTCCTTAATTTTAGTTTTAGATTATTCAATTTCCAGTATGAAAAATAATGGTTTACATTTTTGTTCTGATTTGTTCTGAGAAATTGTTTTGATTTGTTCTGAGAGATTGTTTTGATTTGTTAAGAAAATTTTGTTTTGACAGTTTATTTTGGAACTATTTTTGTTTTGTTTTGAGAGATTTGCTCTGAGAGATTGTTTTGGAACCATTTTTGTTTTGATTTTTTTAGAGAGAATTTTGACTGTTCATTTTGGAATCATTTTTGTTTCGAGAAATTTGTATTGAGATTGTTTTCAGAGATTGGTTTAGAATCATTTTTGTTTTGATATGTTTAGAAAGATTGATTTTGAGAGGTTATTCTGGAACCATTTTTGTTTCAAAAGATAATTATGGAATATTTTTGTTTGAATGGATTTGAAAGATTGTTTTGGTCCACTTTTAGAACCAGGTGCTATTATAGCTTGTCTACATTACATTGCAATACGGTTAGAAAAACTTATCTATCAAATGGATTTCATTTTATTTTTTTCAACAATATAGTCAACATAGCAAGAGCAGTTTTATTATTCCTAATAAAAATCTTTATTGTCAATATTGTTCTATTATTAGATATATTAGTAAATAATTTTATTATAACACCCATGTAGGGCTTGAAATGGTTTTATTTTAATATAATTGTAAAACTATAGATATCGGTTGTAGTATTGGGATAGGCCAAGAAATGGGTATCGGTATTGGCGGCCAAAAATATGGCATTGGTACATGACTACAGTTTTCCATGTGTTAAAATACAAAGCAAATTATCGTTTGAAATTTGTAAAGTAAACAGCGGTTACTAGATTTATCTTCTCAGATGTAATTTTTCTCAGTAAGCATTTGTCACATGCAGATGACAAGCTGAGCTCTGGGTGCCAGCTGAGAGAAATTCTCATCAAAAGTGAAGTGCCTGACGCTGAGCTCGAGGCAGTTACTGTGAAGGACGAGCCCATTGACTGGGACCATGAACCCCAGGTACTGTTTTTGTGGCCTCCACTTCTCTTGAATGCTTCCAATTGATTGCTTACTCTCCTCTTGAGTGCATCCAATTTGTGGCTTACTCTTCACTTGGGTACTTACTCTTCTCTTGAGTGCTTTGAATTAGTTACTTACTTTTTTCTTGAATGCTTTGTTTGATTTCAGTGTAGCATTTATCATTTGACACAAAATATTAATTTCATTCATACGTTCTGCATCTCTACCTGTTCTTGGCCACTATTTAGTGACATTTATATCATTATCACTGCTTTCACCTCTTATTATTTTGAGCATTTCTGGTATAATTGGTAAAAATTGTCTCCCAGTGATTTTCTTTCTATTGAACTGTCTTTTGAATGGTTGAAAGCCTTTTGTGGTAGATTAAACGAATTTATTGTCTTAACTGTTTTATTGGCTGCCTAGCAATGTTCTACCCTGGTTCCAGAAAATGGTCTAGCTGCACACTCCATGGTATTTGAATTTCTACCGTGTTGAATTGAGGTTTCTTGTCTAAATGGATGTTTAATTGGCGGTTTTGTAATTGATTATTTTAATTCGTTATTCATGTCATAGTGTGATAAAATCTTTCGACTGCTGGTATTTAGTCTTGTGTTGTATTTCTCCATGTGCTCCATTTTGTTCCCATTCCCCAACCACAGCTAGTATTGTTTAAGCTATGGTCACGTCATCAATAGTATCGAAGCTATTTTTACCATGATTCTTGTACCCCTACTGTCAGGGAGCCTTTTCTTGATTCTGTTGTGCTTCAGTGAATTAACTCAAATGACGCAACTCAGTGGTTTCCTCTAGTGATCGTTGTAAGATCCAGTCTTATTTCCTTTTCCCTACTCAACTTCTTCAAATTTTTGATGAAAAGACGTCCGTGTGAACTCTTGCCACACTTGAAACCGTATGAATTATTTCTGAATAACAAGTAGTCAAAGATCTGACTTTTATATATGTGTCCTTGCTTTGTTGTGAGACAAACGAATGAATATTTTTAGCTGTTTTGCTAGTATAAGAAATCACTTGAGCTCTATGTTATTCAATGACAATAGTCCATATACATTCGTTGTTACTAATAAGTATTAGAACAATAGTGGTGTTAGTTGTGTTTTAAAGAGAAAAATGTTAACAGTAAAATTTCATGTATGAGATATTGCATGAATTCGTAGTTGAATTTTTGCTCTCCATTAATATATTTACCCTCTGTGAAGAGAGAATGTGCTTTTTAAATTTCTTTTGTGCTACCATTATTTTTTGTTTCCTTTATTGTTTTTAAAATACTTTTCTTGCATTATGTTTAGAACTGTGAGGTGCATTTGCCTAAGGGGGTCCTACTGGGGGGGAGTCCGATGGGTGAATTTTTTTTTCTTGGAAAAGTCAGGGAAAGTGTAAAATTATGAATGCAGATTATTTGTAGGTATAAATAAACCATAAAACAGCATTCAAGCACAATAATTGTTCATGATATTACAGTTCAACACAAAAATGTTTGTTTTTGGCATGTCATGTAAAGTTCCTGATTTTCAACATTCAAAAAGATAGAAGTCAAGAAGTTTTTATCCTAGGAAGTAAACTAACACAGTTTTAAAATCCTTGGAACATTTCTAACAAACTGATAATGTTTTTTTCCAATTTGTACATTTTAATTTTTTTATCGTAGATCAAAACCAAAAATTCGGTTTATTTTATATATTGGTAAAATATTGCATATATAAAAAAAGATTCACATACAAAATAAAAGCACTATAGCATTTTTACAAATATTCCAAGGATTCCAAAACTGTCTTTGAATTTGTTCTAGCATAAAAACTTTTTGACTTTTATATTTTTAAAATATGTATGAAAATAACTGAAATACTAATTGTTGTGACGCGTTTTTTTAATCTTTTCTGTCATTATTCGGGTTTATTTTCTTACGTTGCCACATTTTTTATTTTTAAGTTCTTGACTCAACTGCAGCCACATCATAAATCGTATTCATGAGTAATCTATCATCATTTTCCAATGTTGTTTTTTCCATCATGATTGCTTATTTTCCGGCAACCACCAGCAATTTGCAGTTTTCAGATAAATTATAAGGTAAATGATCACAGGGTTTAAAAGCAAGTTACTATTAAAATGACGACGTCTTTTGATTCATAAGTGATAGCACAATCATTGGACAGTAAGATGATACACGTTACATAGCCTTTTTAAAAGAATCCATGAAGACAATGATGCTATTGTGTCTCGGTAATTACGTTAACCTTAGTTAATTAGATGTAATCATAATGACGCCTTTACAGGAATTCACCTAATGACGTTATAATAAGCTCAAATCGAGGTGAGGCCTCATTCCTGGATCAGTTGGCAAACATAGATTATTCAATACATTAATAAGTCTGATGCACACATTATCCATAAAGAGTCTTGACCTACATGTGAAGACAACATGGACATGGATGATGATGATATGGATACATATAATGATGGAATACTTAGCTGTGTTATATTCTAGAGTAGCGGCTAATGTGTCTGATTAAGTCAACACACGACTTCAATCAATAGCCCTCGCTTGCCGAAGGGGCAGGGAGGTAGAAGCACGTCTTATACCAGTGAGCACTAGGTCTGTAATGTCTACCGACTCCTTTGAAAGAGAGGGCATCGCACGTCCCCGTCTCAACTCAGAACGTGTTCTCAATGATCAAGCTTTGCGTTAATTATTTATTGGATATGGCAAGTGTTGTCAGATAATTAGAATGGATTAGACTAACAATTGATTAACAAGTAATTTATGTAGAATGAATAAGATCCTAAATCACCAAGGAAAGAGTTGAAATATAAAGAGAAATGAAAGTGTCTAGCAATACGGCTTGCTTTGGATCGCTAGGTGACGTGGCGCTCGCTGGCTGAACGGAGCTCTCAAACGATGCTTGTTGACGTCATAACGGCTTGATGCGATAGTTGGGCAAAGTCTGTAAAAACCGGCACATGTGCGTATTGACGAGAATATTTTTTTCGATGTAGGACCTTTTCGAGAAGATGATGGTTGCTAAGCCAGGCAAGCCCTTTTTTGTTACGTTTATTTAAACGTGGCGTAGGGCAGTCATAGTGAAACTATAACACTAAGATATCTAATTTTCTGAAAAAACTAAGGCCTAAATCAAAAAGTTACAAGAATAAAATAGGTTTTTCTTTGAAAAATACATATATTGGCTAAATTTCCGACCAATCGGATCAAAATTCAAATTTTAGCGGAGAACCCCCTCAAGATTGAATTAAGAACTGATAATCAAGTGCACAACTTTCGTTGCACAGTGATTTTAGTTGCAATTTGAACATGATTCTTCATTGAACATAATTCTTTCTAAATTAATTCTTTAATTCATAATTATTTTTACGAACACCATTAAGTGATAAACGGAAAAAGTTCTTCTTTCCAGGCCAGTTCAAATGCAGGTTCTCATGCAGTTACTTTCAAGGGAGAAGCAGACTGCACTGAAGCACGTTCAGGACCCGCAGAAGCACAAGACCAGGTGAGAGAAGAAAGCTCTGGTGCGTGCAACACATGTGCTCTTCATCAAGGACCAGCCAGAGCATCTCAAGAGAGCGCTGCCTTGCCACCATCAGATGTGTCGGGTAGTGGCAGTGGTGTTGAGGCCGCACCTCATGACAGACCCATGTCGCGGCCCTTACTGTGTGCACATTGTGATTACTCCACTAGTAAGAAGGATTGTATGAGATTGCACCTCCGTGCCAGGCATAATTTGGGATGTTACGAGTGTGAGTCGTGTGCTTCCTCCACTAAGAACAAGAGTGCTTTCAAACGACACGTAAGAGAGCAGCATGATAATGAAAACCAATGGAAAGGTCTGTTTGAGCGTTACCAATTTTCTGGTGTGAAAATGATGGGGGAACAGCGAGCTGAAAGACATGGTCAGGAAGAGCTTGAATGTGAAGTCTGTTGCTCTATCATAGTCATGAAGTTCAGTTCAGAAACGTCTGAAATAGGTGCATCAGACAACAGGAAGGTGTCCAAGTGTGAGGTGTGTGAAAATTCTTCAGCTAATGAAGCGAACTTGAAGCATTGTTTGTCTGGTAAGCGCGGAATTCATCAAATAAGCAAACATAAGCAAGGTCAGCTTGGTATTCGTATTTTGAAGGACCATGCCTCTGCTCGTAAAAACGAGCATGAAGTGCATCAAGATAGCAACGATGGTAAAGGTCAGTTGTTCAGATGTGAAATATGTGAATATTTCTCAGCTCGTAAGGATTATCTTAAACAACACCTAGCCAGCAACCATGGGAAAAATCAGTTGTTCAGATGTGAATTATGTGAATATTTCTCAGCTCGTAAGAATCGGCTTAAACTACACCTAGCCAGTAAACATGGTGAAGGTGAGTTCTTCATGTGTGATTTATGCGACTATTCCTCTGCTTACAAGGGTTCTGTCAAAGTACACCGAGATGGTAAACATGGAAAAGGGCAGCTGTTAAAGTGTGAATTATGTGACTTTTCCTCTGCTCACAAGATGAGTGTCAAACAACACCTAGCTTCCAAACATGGTAAAGGCCAGCTGTTAAAGTGTGAATTATGTGACTATTCCTCTGCACACAAAGGTAGCATCAAAATACACCGAGCGTACAAACATGGTGAAGGTGAGATCTTCAAGTGTGGATTATGTGAGTATTCCTCTGCTAGAAAGAGTAATTTCGAAGAACACCGAGCTAGGAAACATGGTAAAGGCCAGCTGTTGAAGTGTGAATTATGTGACTATTCCTCTGCTCACGAGGGGAATTTCAAACTACACCGAGCTAGAAAACATGGTGAAGGTGAGAGGTTAATGTGTAAGTATTGCGACTATTCCTCTGCACTGAAGATAAATATTGAACGACACTTAGCCAGCAAACACGGTGAAGGTCAGCTGTTCAAATGTGAATTATGTGACTATTCCTCTGCTCACAAGATAAGTGTCAAACGACACTTAGCTAGCAAACATGGTGAAGGTCAGCTGTTCAATTGTGAAATATGCGACTATTCCTCTGCTCACAAAGGTAGCATCAGAAGACACCGAGCGTGCAAACATGGTGAAGGTCAGCTATTCAAGTGTGAATCATGTGAATATTTCTCTGCTCGTAAAGCTTATCTTGAACAACACCTAGCCAACAAACATGGGCAAGGTCAGCTGTTCAATTGTGAATTATGTGACTATTCCTCTGCTCACAAGCAGAATTTCAAACAACACCGAGCTAGCAAACATGGTGAAGGTCAGCTGTTCAAGTGTGAATTATGTGACTATTCCTCTGCTCACAAGCAGAATTTCAAACAACACCGAGCTAGCAAACATGGTGAAGGTCAGCTGTTCAAGTGTCGCTCATGAGACTATTTGGAATTTTCACTGTTCCCTTTACCATGTTTTACTGAACACTTTTTATATTCATTTATAAAATATACAAGACTCTGCAATTCACTTCCTTTAGTCTTGAAATAAAAGTATACTTTTGATGGAGACTTGTTGAATGTCACTTTCTGCTTCGTAACATTTTCAAAATTTACTAGGAATATCTCGTATGTTTCAACCCTGGATGCTATGAGAAAAAAATGCTGAAGTGTTCTAGAGTCTTGAACCTACTACCAGCACACTGCCCAGGTGGTGTGCTGGCCAGCTGTCACCTGCACATCAAAGCATCGTGTTATGCTCCTGCCGGCCCTGTAGTTGACCAGTATGAGGAAGATTATGCCACCCTGGGAGTGACAGCAACGGTAGATGCAGCAGGGGCAAGGGATGCTTTCCTGAGCCTGGCCAAGCGCTACCACCCAGATAGCGGACACCCTGCAGCCAGTGAGGTGCGGTTCAAAGCTGTTGAAAAGAGCTACCGACGCCTGCTGCACAAATTCAGTGATGAGAGGCGGCGCCTGCACGAGGCGGAGGGCGAGTATGGCCTTAACTACGAGCAAAAAAGAAATACCAAGACCAGCCTGTAGAAGATTCCACTCAGGAAAAAGACGAGTGCTCCACAGCACCGGCAGTATCTTAACTACGAAGGCATTGGCCTCGGCACGCCTTCCCAGAGAGAGATGCAGTTCGAAAAGTTCAAAGCCATGAGAGCCACCGAAAACATCATTGATTACAAGGTCTTCAGGTGCCCCCAACTCTGAAAATCAGCAACAAAAACATCGAATTTGTGGACGAAGTTAAGTTTCTTGGGCTCACGTGGGACCGAAAATTGACCTGGAAAACCCATATCAATAACATCAAGTCAAGCTGCAAGAAAAACTTAAATATAATTAAATCAATCTCTTCCCACGACTGGGGTGGAGACCAGGAAATTCTACTTCACTTGTACAGAGCATTCGTCCGATCCAAGCTGGACTATGGCTGCATCGTGTACAGCTCCGCTGCAGCATCAACACTCAAGCTTCTGGACCCCATTGTAAACGATTGCCTACGATTTGCAACCGGAGCATTCAAATCAACACCTATTCCCAGTCTACAAGTCATCTCCGGCTAAATGCCCCTCCAGCTACGAAGACAACAACTTTCATTGAACTACTATTTGAAAATAAGGAGCCACTTGTCCAACCCAGCCCGCAATTCAGCTGTACCGCCTACCAACAGGAGACTGTTTGTGAACAAGCAGTCCACCCCGTCTTTCGCTGTTCGCACCCACGAATTAATTGAACATCTCCAGCTTCCACCCAGCTTCCAAGAAAGAATCCACCCACCCAGCACTGTACGTCCAAGAATACCAGCGGCTGCGACGGGAGGAATACCAAGGTATATACCGATTTTTACGGACGGCTCTAAATACGACGATCGAGTCGGTGCTGCGGCGGAGTGTGGCGAAACAAAGAGGACGATATCTCTCCCCAGCGCTGCATCAATATTCACGGCGGAACTACACGCACTTGAAATGGCACTGCAAATCATTCGCGGCCACAGTGAGGATAAGTTCGTAATATACTCAGACTCCCTGAGTGCCCTGACATCACTGCGAAACGCACGCACTTCCCATCCTCTTGTACGGATCCTGAGACACCAAATTGACGATATAACCAAAGATCGCAAAACTGTTAAATTGTGCTGGATTCCGAGTCATGTGGGCATACCGCAACGAGTCAGTCGACAAGCTTGCAAAAAATGCCGCACTTCGCCCTGCGGAAAGTGTAATGATCTTTTATCGAGACTGGTACCCAATTATAGCTTGCAAAATCAATACCCGTTGGAAAGCAAACTGGCAACAAGAGGGAAACTTTTTACAGAACATCCGACCTGACCCGTATCCCCACAAGAAGAACTAACTATCCCGAAGAAATGAAGTCATCCTTAACCGTCTCCGCTGTGGCCACACACACCTCACCCATGGATACCTGATGAACGACGCAGTACAAGAGCCTCCACCCGGCTGTCCTCTCTGCCTGCGCTTCCGCCGTACCGTGCACCATGTAATCATGGACTGCCCAGCCTCACATCACGCAAGACGTCGCTACATCAGCCTGTTCGCGGATAACAATCGCCCACCCCCTTCTATCAAGGACGTGTTGGGGTATGAAGCCCCTATTGCTGAACTCCTAGAATATCTCCGGAAAATCAACGCAAATGACCTCATATAAATCGTCTAACCAACCACTTGGAGAGCATTTATGCCTCGAACCATCTACCATAACCAGCCGTTACGCTCACTACAAACTCTATACTATGAAAAAGCTCCCTGGAAGCCCTATAACCGACGTGTGTTCATAAAAGATCAGCATCACAGCACCAGAGAGTATTCCAAGTAAGCGGCCGGGCGCTCTGTGCTACCACTCTCATCTTTTGAGGGGTTTCCAGCACGGGTAAGGCGCTCGGCCAAAGAGAGGGAGGGCTGCTGGAACCCCCACTTGGGGGGTTTTAGCTAGTGCCATTCATGATTGCCTAGTGTAAACTAGGAGGGGTCCATAGGTGCAAATTGCTGGTGACCCTGGTGGAAACTCAACCCTAAATTTATTATTATTATTATTATTATTATCATGAGACTATTTTTCACCTCGTAAGGGTTATCATGAGCTACACCTAGCCAGTAAACATAGTGAAAGTAAGCTGTTCAAGTGTGAGTTTTGTGACTATTCCTCTGCTAAAAAGTTTTGTTAAAGTACACCGAGCTTGCAGACATATTAACGGCCAGCTGTTCAAGTGTTAATTATGTGACTATTCTTCTGTTCATAAGAGTTGTATGAAAATACATTGGGCTAACGACCAGAGTGAAGATGAGCTGTTTAAATGTGAATTATGAGACTATTCTTCTGCTCGTAAGGATATCGTTAAACAACAACGAGCTAGCAAACATGGTCGCACCAATTCATTTCCTTTCTAGCTGTAAAATGCACATTTATGGGCTACTCAAATACCTAATTATGTCACCTCACTTCTGATATGTTATAATTCGCAGCGGTTCCGTGTGGCCACAAATCTATGATTTTCTCTCTCAGGAGATCGCAACTTTTGTGTCCGTGGGAGTTGGCGCTCACGAGGAAAATATGTGAGGTTCTGAACTGTGAGGAGGTCTTGTTTTTGTAGTTTAAATGGGTGGGCAGCTGAAATCTCTTATGGGGTTATTGGCTGCCTGTGCTGGCGGATTGTGCGTGGCTCTGTTAATGATTTTTTCAGAGATCAACTGGAGCTCTTATAAGATGACAATAGTGTGGGTGGTAATCAAAGCGGTTTTTGTGATGGCTGTTGCTGTGTTTCCATAATGGTGATTGGGACAAACTTTGAACAACGATTATATAATGTGCATTGCTGAACAGATGTGAATCTTGTATCATGAACTGTGAGATATATGGCGTGATATAGTACGAATTACTGAAACGCTAGCAAACCGATATTAATACTACTACCACTACTTGTTTTTGTAGAAATGAAATGTTTTTGTTATTTCAAGGCCTTTTTTCGTTTAACTGCGCTCTTATTTTCCAGCTTCCATTACGCTTTCAACTTTACCTTGTTTCATAAGTTTCTTCTGCGAATTGCTGTTTCTATAAATCATGTGCAAAAACCATTCGTTCCCCTAAGTCATCACTGAATGATGTCTTCCTCCTTCCCCTCTTAAAACCTCTTTTTATAACAGGGTGTCTACTAGGTAGTAAAGTAGTAAAAAGTAGTAGAATTTGCCTCAGGGTAGTAAAAAAATTGTTGAGTGGAATAATTCTCTGAAAATTTAAAGTAATGTTACATATTTATATAGAGTATGAAGATTTTTTAAATTTATTTTTCGAATAATCAGAAATTTGCCTCGAATCATGTGAAATAATCCTGTACAGTGGGGTGTAATTTTAGGATTGGAGCACACAAAATCTAAAAAAGTTTCAAAATTTTTGTGAAAAATAGTAAAAATAGTTTAACTTTTTCTCCTCATTCCGTTTGATCTGAAAGTTATCTAGTTGTTTTATGATAGAAGGTTCATTTGAGACATTTTATTATTAACAAATTATTGAGAGAAAACAATAAAATGGCTTTAGCTTTGATGCGGTAATCGAGGTTTCATAAATCGTATAATGTAAATTTAAAAAATGTAATACCAGTGGCGATGCATTGTTGAAAACACTTCTATTAGTGCGCATTTACATTGAGATACAAGCTTAGGAACTTTTGATATCAGGGATTAGTATTGAAAATAAATTGAGGATTTAAAAATTGTACATTTATTATTATGAGGTCGACATTTAACATCTTTTATTATCACGTATCAGATATACATTATACCATCTCAAGGAAAAATGGAATATCATAGCTACATATTTTCTTGTGGAAGCATATCAAGTGGCTTTTGTTGAAGTATGTTTGTCAAGTAAAATAATTTATATTTTGTTAAGAATTACGAATCTTGTAAATTTAAAACATCTTGTGAACTTTTTCTTTTGAATTTTATGAATAAACATTAACAACTAGTCAAAATTTATAAATAGGTAGTTGTACTTATACCTAAATAACTATTACATTTTATGGGATTTCATCTTTAGTGGATGCAGTTGCCCGTAAGATATACATATAGCATAGTTGGCACAATTGTTCTTTTTGTGCACTTGTTCCCCTCAGGGGGATACAACTATTGTGTCTATGGGAATAAGCGCTCCCAGTGGGAAAATGTGAGGGCTCGAGCTGAGAGTTAGGTAGGCCTTCTTTTTGTTGTAATAAAATGCTTTTATTATGTTAAGGACCACCTTTTTTCGGTTCACTACTGTCCTGTTCTTCAGCTCCTACTACTTTCTTCTTCAACTTTGGTGTTGTTTCATAATCTTCTTTCATAACTTACTGTTTCTATGCCCTTTCTGCGTAGATTCCGCGTTTCCATCCTAAACGGTGCCTTCCTCCTTCCTCTCTTTTTGTCGCATTTTTTGCTGGGTGGGGAGGCTAAGACTAATGACTAATTTAATCTTTGTGCCCTTGATACTCAAAAATTAAATTATTTCATTCACAAACGAAAGCACAGAAATAAAAGTATTCTGAATTAGCTTTCAGAGTCCTGCTGCAATTTCAGATGAGTAAGTCGTGAATCAAACTTATTACATTTCAATTCCTCCTAAGGAATTTAAAAACGAAGAATGCACCACGTATTGAAATCATGTTTAATTAAGATTTCACGCGAACTATCAATTTAACACTGTCAGTTCTATAAAACGTTTCGGAGACTAGCTCCATCTTCAGTTAACAGTCTGCAAAGATAAAATAAAGAACAAAATCAGTCTTTCTATACAAAATACATGGGCATATAAAATCTACAAGTAAATTTGCAATGGGTAAGAACTATTTGCGTTGAAAGTTCTGGCTTTTCTTTAGAGATAAAAAGAGATTCTAAAATATGTAAATCTAAATTATTTGATGCTGTGCGTAAAATCGAAAAATTTTCCTCAGCTATTTGGTCACAACACTGCTCGCTGTGAAGGCGGATAGATGAATGAGGCGGTTGGGTCAGAGGTCTTCCGCTACGGTAGCTGACTCCACGGTGTTGGGCAATCTTAATATAGAATGGCAAAGTCGTCATGCCGACATAGCCAGATGTATATTGTACACAACTAAACTTATACACGATGGATGCCCGCATCCGTTTAGGAATCACGTCCTTGTAGCGGAAGAAGGAGGCAATTTTTAGCGAATTAACAGACACAATGCACAGTTTTACAGCAGGAAAATGACGTTTAAAAAGAATTTCTAAATCTCGTGACATTTTTTCAGTGTAATCTCCAAAATAGGGAAAAACGCAATAGAGACGTTGCAGTGGTTCTATCACGGCATTGGTTACGGAGTATTTCTTAGCCAAAAAATTTTTAATATGTATTTTGACAATAGAAGTAGGGTACCCATTTCTACGTAGAAAATTTTGTAAAAAAGAAAACTCCATATGAAGATCTACGTAATTCGAACAGATATTGAAAGCACGATTTAAAAAGGTCTTGACAGTATTAATTTTGAATCTATAGTTACAGAAACTAAAAAAGCTTAAACCCAAACCAGTGAATGTCGCTTTTCGAAATACAGATGAATTAAACGTATGACCGCTTCTAGTAATTTTAGAATCTAAAAAAGATAAACAATTATTGGTCTCTATTTCAATTGTGAATTTTATAGACGGGTGCTTTGAGTTTAAGTAATCCCTGAACAAAGGTGCATGGCTAGGGTCTCTAAACAATAAAAAAGTATCATCATCTACGGTAGAATTCAGGTTTAAACTCTGTAGGACAATCTGCCAACCATTTTTCTTCCCAATGACACATGAAAATATTAGCAAACGTAGGCCCCAGAGGAAGACCCATACCGAGACCCTCAACTTGCTTATACAACTTTCCTGCAAAAATAAACACAGAATTCAACACGGAGAGTTCAAGGAGGGTTTTAAAATGAGTTTTTCTTAGATCTAAAACCGCGTCTGTTGACGTAACAAAAAGGGCATTTATAATTATGTTGATAGTTTCTGCTAATGGAATATCAGTAAAAAAATTTTCCCCATCAAACGAAGCCATTGTCACTCGATCTGCATTCCGAAAAGATGTTATCTCCCTTACGAACTGAGAAGAATTTTCTAATGTATAATCATTCTTAGTCAAATAGGTATTTGTACTTACCGCCTTGTACTTATACCGCCCTCTTCGTTTTTAAATTCCTAATGATCATTCGCCTTGAGAAAAGTAACTTTCCTGAATTCCTCCTAATGAATAATGTTTAATTCAAAGTCATATATTTGACTGGTAAGGTCTTGATTATCATAAACTTGATGTAGCCTTCCAATTCTTATTCCAAGACAAATGTACTCACACTCCAAGTTGTTGCGGCAGGATAGAAACATTACAATGACGTCAAAGGAACTTCTCCGCAGTTCATTTATATCCAGAAAGTGTTTTTTTTTCAGACCTGAGCTTGATTGTGAACAGTATTATCTGCCTGTGAAAAGACGAATTTATTCTGTCCACTGCGATTTGGGGAAACAACGATTTACTGAAACTAAATATTTTTTTTTAATTATCTCTTTGTAAAGCTGAAAGTTTTTTTCCAGTGATGGTAATTTACGTCCAAATACAGAAAGAATTATGCTATAAAATTATCTTTTAATACAATGTGTCGAGAGTTTAGTTCCTTTGAAGTTCCTTTTGGCAGTCATGGCGATTCAGTTTCCTCCAGGATGTCGTCATAGCATGAAGATGCTCCTTGTAATCAAAGTTCATTCTTCTACTAAAGTATATAGGAAAGCTACATGAAATTTGCATTTTCCTGATTGGTTCCAGAGTATTAAATGTTCATAACCTATTGGTTATTATTGATCACAATTAGGGTGCTGATTTAGATTTTGAGGTACGATAGAAGTAGTTTACAAACTCATATTTCCGAAGTGCCATAGTGTTTGGTCATAATGAAATTCCTTGATATTCTACCCTGCTGTAAAGGGATCTGACAATCCCCTGGTGTCTACTAGTTTCCAGTCAGTTTAATTTTTCCATATGATGAACTGTTTTCATCATAGTTGAAAGATGTTAAGACAAGGTCTTCGCCAAACTTTTGTTGGAGTCCATTTAGGATGGGGTGCCTTAAAAATGTAGGTAACTTTTTTGCCGTAAAGCTTCGTTTGCTCCATTTAGTATTAAGTATTTTAAGTATTAAGAAACTTGGAGCTTTTTTTGAACCTTTGGTATTGCGTATATTATTGACTCAAATTACTCATTATAGGCAAGTTACTTATCTCTGGACATTTGGACAACATTCATTGTGTAAAAAAGGTAGTAATTTTTTTTTACCGTTGAAGGTAGTAAAAAGTAGTAAAATTTGGAAACGAAATATCAGTAGTCACCATGTATAATTATACAGGCCTAAACTAACTTATCTAATATAATCTAACTCGTATGTAGCGTTGTAGTTGTTAAAATTTTATTTCCTTATCTAACTACGTTCTTCGTTTTGCGTACTATTCTGCGCAACTTTCAGGAATTGATAATGTGTCTTTTTTGAATGAAATGAGAACTTATCTTCAGTTGCTGAGTTGCTTGTGAGTGTAATGCATGGAAATCAGGAATTCGCGTTCTGTTTCGTGCTGTTTATGTCGCATCCTTGTGGCATTTGTCTGACTTACACTGCGGGTTCTATTTCTTCGTTTATATTTTTGTTTGTGTTCGTAAACAAAATGTACATTTCTGGCTATCTTCTCCAATGTTTTATGTCATAGCAACAGTGTTCTGACGGATTTTAATCCCGAATCCGACTATGGAAATTAGTTGACAGAAAATGTGAGGTTTCTGAGCTGTGAGTTACGTGAGTTTTCTTTTTCATGAAATGAAATTGTTCGTTTGGACAATTTTTTCGGTTTATTGGTGTCCTGGTTTTCCGCACCTCCGAATTATTTTTTCAAGTTTTATCTTATTTCAACCTTGTTTAACTTACTGTTTCTAGGCGCTGGGGTTCCTGGTCAGGAACACTCCTTGTGTATAGAATTTGTGTTTCTCAACGCCATCCGTTATGGTGCCTTCATTCATGCTCTTTTATAACATCTTTGTTGCGATTAGGGAGGGAGGCTGAAAACTTATCTCGAATTCGAAAATTTTGGAATAGAATTATAAATTCTACTTTAATTTCCTTGGTACGAAGACTGCATATATATGAATTTTATCATATGTTCTTCAATAGAATGACAATTTGATTGCATTTCTGCGTATATCTTTAATTAGACATGCGCGTTGTGCTGTTTTTCGTATTTTTATAGGACTATATTCCACTTTTTGAACATCAAAAAGGGCGGTGTTTTGGTCTGTTCGGTCAAGTGCTTCGTAGATTTTCGTTTATCCAAACAGAAAGCAAGCATTTTTATTGCACAGATCGTAGTTGATTTGAATCTATGTTTTTGGCATTAGAATACCTTTTATTTTAAAACTAAGTAGACATTAGTAATTTTGAATTGAGTTCCATATA
The DNA here is from genome assembly GCA_030386875.1 of Morinoia aosen. Classification (NCBI taxonomy): domain Eukaryota; kingdom Metazoa; phylum Arthropoda; class Malacostraca; order Amphipoda; family Talitridae; genus Morinoia; species Morinoia aosen. Next base: position 5,933,676 of record CM059576.1, read on the forward strand.
ATCCAATGTGTATTGAGTTTTATGTTTCAACAAACTTTCATTTTTCTTCAGTTCTTTTTGATGGTGAAATGTTGATGTTAACCTTGTGCGACGGCCGCTCTGCCTCGTAGGGTACGATTGGGAATCTTTTGTGCCAGCATTACCTTGGTAAAAACTTGAAGACCAAATTTTGTTGTATTGTAAATCACGGTTCCTATTTAGTTGGTATGTTTTTATTGACATGTATGCAGGAAAATTTGTTTGAAGTTTCTAAAACATCGACTTTCGTATCCGAGGTAAAATAATTTATTTCCAGCCACTATACCTTCCTCCAAATCATCCACCGCTGTGGCAGCCTGAGCTCTTGTGTAAATGTCAGAGGAGACTGTCTGGCCTGGCATTATTTAGTAGTACTGACGGTATTAATGAGCTTCCAGTCCTGGTGTGTAAAGGAAGAAATCCGAGGGAATAGTTTTTTATTCCTAACATGTCAATCAAGCATTCAACCTCTAACGTTTCTGATGTCTACTTCATAATGATTCTTCTTTTAATTTTAACATTATTCAAAATTGAAATTGGTTGTAATGAATTCCATGCAACAACTTCTTTGGAAATGAACTAAGTAAACCGTCGAACTGTTACTGTATCAACGTAAAAATATTTCCATTCTAATTATGGAGTAGTATATTTTACATCTCTGTGTTTTTCAATTTTTAGCTAAGTAAACGCACTTTTATTGCTATGTCCTCCGTAAATTTAACTAGTGTCCTACATATAGAAATAAGTGTTGCAGTTTCTCCTAAACACTGACTGCGACGTGCGCCACCGGTGGTACACCGAGGTAATTTTCCTAATGCTGCTAACCGACCATAAGTCGTAAATTCAATTTTCACAAATACTTAACCTGTGCGAAATGAAGGAACAAACCAGTTCATGTTTAGTATTTTCGAAGTAATTTACCCCCAAATTGACTTTAAATCAGAGTTTGGCATTGAATCTAATATTTTGTAGTCGCAGTCAAAGTGTTAAATTAGATATAAGGCTGTTTGTATTAAGAATTTTCTAAAAATCAATGTGCTGAATTTATTTTATACACTTTTGGGAACTCCACCGTTTTATGTTTTTTACCAAATAATCAGGGGTGTGGTAGCAGGGAAGTTTCTCTTTATATTTCGGAAGGTAATGTCAGCATGTCCAACTGCTTCTGTATTTTTTACCGAGTATGTAGATTTTTACATCTATAACACTGACCAGCCTTGATCTTCGGTTCAATTAGTCTTCACTCGGTCAAACACGCGCAAATGAATTCGGGGGACAATGACTGCATTAGGTTAGAGTGTAAGTTAGATTGTAATCATTTAATTTAGAATGTAGCGCCAAAAATAATTTTGAAGAGCGATGTTAGTTTTTAAACTTTTCTTTATTGATTAAAATGAATATTTATGGGCTACTCAAATACCTTCAATACCGCCTTAATGAAAATGAATAATTTCATGCAAAATATCGCCTCTCGCATGCCAATAAACTGAGTAGCTCCAAAAAAGTTCGCTTCAAAACATCAAGTCCGCTGCAAATTTCCTGGTTTTAAACACAATAAATCTGAGACGGATTTTGAGACAATAACTTCCCGCAAATTGACGTCAGTCATGAACAAAGATGAGTTGGGAGACGCTCCTATAGACAAAATAAAATACTGCAGTAAGATCTCAACACTACCGAATTCTATGCATCTACAAGTTATTCATGTCATCCTGCAGAAAAGTGCATGTATCGTGCTAATGTCGTATATGTATTAATTTAAAATACAATAGTAGTACATTTGGTAGTTTTTTGTGATTTTTTCGATGCTTAATTTGTATTTCAATGGACAAGTTAAGAATTGAAGTAATTATTTCAAGGGCTGGACGCGTTTCATTAACCTTCGATAATAGCTCGACACGCACGACCTCCAGTTGTTCAGAACGAATGCCAATATTCATCACAGCTTACCATAAGATTGCAAATCTTTTCCTAGTTTACGCGAACAAAAAGCGGCAACATTCCGTGAAACTTTCATGTATTGATATATCTAAATATATAGATAAAAGTATTTAGGCATCTCAACAGCATGTCAAACATTGGTCAAATGGTTGAGAGAACGACTCAATGTGTTCCCTGTGGTGAGTTATTGTAAGTTTGATAAGTCATATACATACAGATAAAATATACAACGTTGACGAGCACTTTGTTGAACAAACTTTAACAAAAGTTTGGGACCTTTCTACTCAGTGACCCTGTGGTCAGGATTGTTGATTTAGTAGTCGCCAGGATATGAAATCAAAATACTTGGAAAGAAAATCGTACCCTGAGGGTGGTAGGTAAACAAATTATTGTAGATAGGGATTAGAGTTGAATGCGATCTGCTCTGGCCGTCCAGAAAGTTGGGGACGTAATTGTGGTTTGGCTCGAATGGTGCGTTCGGTACGTTGTTCTCAGAGAATGTTGACTACACAGTCTAACTTTTTCGCCGAAGCGTGCCTGTTTTTCGCCGTCCAAGCGACTTAAGTACTTTGGCGGCAGAAAAACAAAAACAAACATCGGCATCTTTGGGATGCTTTATTTCTAATCAAGCCTGATACAAATGATCTAGAGCATTGGTTTTTCGAATGTCTTATAACTAACACTATATATAGGACACCATAACGGTTCCCCCGTAAAGCCGGTACCCATTTCCGACACCTGGGTTGAGTGAGGTATTGTGCTTGAGCTTTCCCTTATACCCAACGGGGAAAATCGCCGCGCCAGCGCCGGGATACGAACCCTCGTCTCCAACATACAAGGCCGATCCCTTAACCAAAATATGCCCAGCTTCACGGTGTGTTGTCCTCAAAATATGCCCAGCTTCACGGTGTGATGCCCTCAAAATATGCCCAGCGTCACGGGGTGATATCCGCAAAATATGCCCAGCTTCACTGGGTGATGTCCGCCAAACATGCCCAGCTTCACGGGGTGATGTCCGCAAAATCTGCCCAGCTGAACGGTGTGACGCCCTCAAAATCTGCCCAGCTGAACGGTGTGACGCCCTCAGAATATGCCCAGCTTCACGGGGTGATATCCGCAAAATATGCCCAGCTTCACGGGGTGATGTCCTCAAAATATGCCTAGCTTCACGGGGTGATGTCCTCAAAATATGCCTAGCTTCACGGGGTGATGTCCTCAAAATATGCCCAGCTTCACGGGGTGATGTCCTCAAAATATGCCTAGCTTCACGGGGTGATGTCCTCAAAATATGCCTAGCTTCACGGGGTGATGTCCTCAAAATATGCCTAGCTTCACGGTGTGACGCCCTAAAATTAGAGGAAATTCAGCGTAGAAACGGAAACGTTTTGAGAGCTAAGAAGCCTCTGCGACGCAACATGACATGAACGGCTTGACCTCTGCCTACCGAGGCTGTTGTCGCTTTTCTGTTCTATTTGCAAGAGGGTTAATTAGAACCCATACATCACGCTCAAATGCAATTCGCACGAGTTCCAGCTCTTACAAACAAAACTGGGGGGAGGTGAAGCTTTGCCAATTCCAGCGTTGTAAATACAGAAAAAACAACGGCATTTACGGATGCTTTATTTCCAATTCAAGCCTGCTACATATCACCTTATACAATGAATTTTCAAATGCCTTATAACTAACACCAGCACGCCATCACGCTTTCCCCTGGTCAAGACCGGTACCCATTTCAGACACCCGGGTAGAGTGGGGTATTTTTGAAATTTTTCCCCTATACCCAACAGAGAAAATCGCCATCCAGCGCCGGGACTCGAACCATGGTATTGAAAGAAGCAACACACACCCTCACACTGGAACAGTTTTCCCTTGCTTTAATTCCTCTTATGTGCACAAAATTTGAATAGAGGATTAACACAGCAACGTATGGTTCTGTTTCATGCACAAAAGTGTTGTGCTTTAATGAGCTGTAATAACGCTTCAGACATCACAAATATTGTTGACATTATTTAGAATTTGAATCATAACGTATTACTCATGACTATCGCTTTAAAATGAAGGTAATAGCAAAGACTACCTTCGGTTTAAAGCTATGTCGAGTCGTGCAACCTAATTTGGTACACAATGACTATCGGTGTTTTCACTAGTTCAGTCGAGTAGTGATTAACAAATGGAAAATTTACGCGTAATATACCCTATAAAATTTGGATTTTAGGTCTTAAAATAAATTCTATATGGCTTTATTTAACGAGGCGTTGTATTCACTTGCCACTCTGTTTGTTTGCCTCATACAAGTTTATGCTACCGATGTGGAGGAGGTCCCTCTGAGCTCTCACTGGTACTGCCTTGTATTAGGTCACAAGGCTTTATTACAATGAAGACTTTAAACTTCTGGATACTTCTTACACTTATGGTTGTTACACTAGCGAATAGGTAACCACGCACAGGCACACAGGCAGTCACGCACAGGCACACAGGCAGTCACGCACAGGCACACAGGCAGTCACGCACAGGCACACAGGCAGTCACGCACAGGCACACAGACAGTCACGCACAGGCACACAGAGTCACGCACAGGCACACAAACAGTCACGCACAGACACACAGACAGCCACGCTCTGGCACACAGACAGTCACGCACAGGCACACAGACAGTCACGCACAGGCACACAGACAGTCACGCACAGGCACACAGACAGTTACGCACAGGCACACAGGCAGTCACGCACAGGCACACAGAGAGTCACGCACAGGCACACAGGCAGTCACGCACAGGCACACAGGCAGTCACGCACATTCACGCAGTCACTCACAGGCACACACGGGCACACAGACAGTCACGTACAGGCACACAGAAAGTCACGCACATGCATACAGGCAGGCAAGCACAGGCACACAGGCAGTCACGCACATTCACGCAGTGACTCACAGGCACACACGGGCACACAGACAGTCACGCACAGGCACACAGGCAGTAACGCACAGGCACACAGAAAGTCACGCACATGCACACAGGCAGTCACGCACGGGCACACAGAAAGTCACGCACATGCACACAGGCAGTCACGCACAGGCACACAGGCACACAGGCAGTCACGCACAGGCACACAGAGAGTCACGCACATGCACACAGGCAGTGACGCACAGGCACACAGGCAGTCACGCACAGGCACACAGGCAGTCACGCACATGCACACAGGCGGTCACTCATAGGCACACAGGCAGTCACGCACAGGCACACAGGCAGTCACCCACATGCACACAGGCGGTCACGCACAGGCACACAGGCAGTCACGCACATGCACACAGGCGGTCACGTACAGGCACACAGGCAGGCACACAGACAGACACGCACAGGCACACAGGCAGTCACGCACAGGCACACAGTCACGCACAGGCACACAGGCAGTCACGCACAGGCACACAGGCAGTCACGCACAGGCACACAGGTTGTCACGCACAGGCACACAGTCAGTCACGCACAGGCACACACACAGTCACGCACATGCACACAGGCAGTCACGCACAGGCACACAGACAGTCACGCACAGGCACACAGGCAGTCACGCACAGGCACACAGGCAGTCACGCACAGGCACACAGGTTGTCACGCACAGGCACACAGTCAGTCACGCACAGGCACACACACAGTCACGCACATGCACACAGGCAGTCACGCACAGTCACACAGGCAGTCACGCGCAACCACACAGGCAGTCAAGCCCGGGCTCACAGGCAGTTACACACAGGCAGTCACGCACAGGCACACAGACAGTCACGCACAGGCACACAGGCAGGCACACAGGCAGTCACGCACAGGCACACAGACAGTCACGCACAGGCACACAGACAGTCACGCACAGGCACACAAACAGCCACGCACAGGCACACAGGCAGTTACGAACAGGCACACAGACAGTCACCCTCAGGCACACAGACAGTTACGCACAGGCACACAGGCAGTCACGCACAGGTACACAGAGAGTCACGCACAGGCACACAGGCAGTCACGCACAGGCACACAGGCAGTCACGCACATTCACGCAGTCACTCACAGGCACACACGGGCACACAGACAGTCACGTACAGGCACACAGAAAGTCACGCACATGCACACAGGCAGTCAAGCACAGGCACACAGGCAGTCACGCACATTCACGCAGTGACTCACAGGCACACACGGGCACACAGACAGTCACGCACAGGCACACAGGCAGGAACGCACAGGCACAAAGAAAGTCACGCACATGCACACAGGCAGTCACGCACGGGCACACATAAAGTTACGCACATGCACACAGGCAGTCACGCACAGGCACACAGGCACACAGGCAGTCACGCAAAGGCACACAGGCAGTCACGCACAGGCACACAAAAAGTCACGCACATGCACACTGGCAGTCACGCACAGGCACACAGGCAGTCACGCACAGGCACACAGGCAGTCACGCACATGCACACAGGCGGTCACTCATAGGCACACAGGCAGTCACGCACAGGCACACAGGCAGTCACGCACATGCACACAGGCGGTCACGTACAGGCACACAGGCAGTCACGCACAGGCACACAGGCAGTCACGCACAGGCACACAGGCAGTCACGCACAGGCATACAGGCAGTCACGCAAAAGCACACAGGCAGTCACACACAGGCACACAGACAGTCACGCACAGGCACACAGGCAGTCACGCACAGGCACACAGACAGTCACGCACAGGCACACAGACAGTCACGCACAGGCACACAGACAGTCACGCACAGGCACACAGACAGTCACGCACAGGCACACAGGCAGTCACGCACAGGCACACAGACAGTCACGCACAGGCACACAGGCAGTCACGCACAGGCACACAGGCAGTCATGCACAGGCACACAGGCAGTCACGCACAGGCACACAGACAGTCACGCACAGGCACACAGGCAGTCACGCACAGGCACACAGACAGTCACGCACAGGCACACAGACAGTCACGCACAGGCACACAGACAGTCACGCACAGGCACACAGGCAGTCATGCACAGGCACACAGGCAGTCACGCGCAGGCACACAGGCAGTCACGCACAGGCACACAGACAGTCACGCACAGTCACACAGGCAGTCACGCGCAACCACACAGGCAGTCAAGCCTGGGCTCACAGGCAGTTACACGCAGGCAGTCACGCACAGGCACACAGACAGTCACGCACAGGCACACAGGCAGGCACACAGACAGACACGCACAGGCACACAGCCAGTCACGCACAGGCACACAGACAGTCACTCATTCCTGGGATTCCTGGGATGTAGTTCGGGCCTGACAGGCCCGGGCCATGCTGATGCACCGCCCTCAACGACGACTCGCCGCTACATTTCCCCCACTCGCAGCTGCGCCACTTGCTGCAGGAGGCTGTTGCCCGCCGCAGGCTGGTAGTAATGCGGTATCGGAGGTCGATCCGGGACCGACGCCAAGAACTTATCCAACCTTGATTTGAAGGCAGCCAGTTTCCCACGGGACTCCCTCAGTTCGATTGGGAGGCAGTTGAAGAGTCTTGGGCCAATGACCGAAAAAGATCTTTCATGGCGCGTCCTCACGCTGGCTAGAGCCCTGTTGTTGAATGGCGGAACGACACATAACCTCCCTAATCGGGGATGTTGTCTAATTCTCAACGCCAGACTCGGGTCAACAAAGTTTGGTACTAATCCCTCCAGCATCTTCCAGGTGTAAATTATCAGGTACCGCTCTCGTCGTCGCTGCAGGGAGAACAGTGATAACCTCTGGAGCCTCTCCCAGTAGTTGAACCGCTCCATTCCGACGATTTTCGACGTGAACGTTCTCTGAATTGCCTCCACTTTCTGGATCTCCCCCGTCGCAATTGGACTCCACAGCTGGCAGCAGTATTCGGCCAGGGGCAAAATCAGCGCTCTATACAAGGTCATCATGGCCGCTGCTTCCCGGGCACGAAACGTCCGGAGGATCCATCCGAGTTGACTTCGACACTTTTTTGAGACCGAGTCTATGTGCTTTGTGAAGCTTCCCCCGTCCTCCACGATCACGCCCAAATCCCTGATTGATGACCTCCTCTCCACAACCACCCCACCAGCAGTTGTGTAGGGGAAGGTTTCATCCGGATGGTGACCGCAACGAAGGAGCTCAAATTTGCTCTCATTGAAGCACATGTTGTTCACTTCGGCCCATTCGTAGATTTTGATTAAGTCCTGCTGCATGGCCTCGCAGTCCTGCTTGCTGGCCACTTCCTTAAAAACTCTTGTATCGTCCGCAAATGATGAGGCGCAGGAGTGAAGTAAACCGGCGTCAATATCACTGACATGGACCAGGAACAAAAGTGGTCCAAGCACCGAGCCCTGGGGCACTCCACTTATCACTCGCGACTCGGCTGACCGGCATCCGTCAACGGCCACTACTTGTTTTCTGCCAGTAAGGAAGCACCTGATCCAATTCCACAGGTCGCCACCAACGCCAGCAGCCCTCAACTTTCTAAGCAAGATCCCATGGTCTACCTTATCGAATGCCTTAGCAAAATCTAGGTATACAGCGTCCACTGCATGACCACGACCGAGGGCCTCCGTGATGTGCCGTTGGTGCTCGAGCAACTGTGAGAGGCAGGACCTCCCTCTTCTAAACCCGTGCTGACTCGGGTTGAACAACTCAGCATCCTCCATATATCCCACCAGCCTTTTCACTACTATTTTCTCAAAGATCTTTATAATGTGGGAGGTCAGCGTGATCGGCCTATAATTCCGGGGTAGGTGTTTCTCGCCACCTTTATATATGGGGGTAATAATTCCCAGCTTGAGTTTGGTAGGTATGGACCCCGCACTCAGTGATGCCCTCCAGAGCAGGAACAAAGGCCTGCTGATGGCAACTCTACAGTTGCATAGGAGGACAGCCGGAACACTGTCTGGACCCGGCGCCGACGAGGGTGAGAGCTCGCCAATGCTTTCCTCAACGTCTCGCTCACTGAATTCAAAGTCCACGAGGTTTATCGGTGTGGTACTCGGCCATTCATTCGGGCCCCAGCCGCCATCGTCTTCCCCAAACTTGGGCCGACTAAATACCGCCTCATACTGTGCGCGCATCACAGCGCATTTCTCTTCAGGGGTGCACACATTCTGTCCGTCGACTCGAAACGGTCCCACAACCGACTTTGTGCAAAGTTTCCTCCTGGCGTACGAGTAGAAGTATTTAGGGTTATTTTTTATAGCGGCGATAGCTCTATCTTCACAGGATCTTGCCTCTTCCTCATGTGACGCCTCGAGCTGCCTCTCGATCTCAGCCACTCTCTCAAGGATGCCATCACTGGCGGTCCCTGAGCGCGCCAACGTCCCAACTCTTTTAAGCAGCTTTGAGCGCTTTCTCATTAGTACCTTCCGGTCCCTAGGTATTGGGTTTATCCCCCCAATCTTCCGTGTTGGGGCATATCTTGGACAGACCTCGGACAAGACAGCGAGGATCTCGTCGTACATCTCGTTGGGGGTACGTCCAGCCAAACGTGTATCCCAGTCAATGTCACCCAGCGCTCCCGACAGGCCAGTCCAGTCTACGCGATCACTCATGAAATTGAGAGAGTCAAGCGACCCTCCCGATGCTCCTCGGTCCCAGGCTGTCTGCCGCTCCAGGCCAAGGTCACCATATATGAGGATACATCTGTGGTCGGACATAATAGTCTCCTCAACCTCAACCCGTCTGACAAACTCATCGTCGTTTGTTAGAAACAGGTCTAGGACATTGTCTAGTCGGGTCGGGAGGCGGACGTATTGCTCCAGGGCTAAACTCTCCATAAAGTTCCAGAGGTACTCGCTCTGCACTCTTGACTCTCTCGTTCCCCCATAGGCATGACCCGACTCCCAGCACATGGTTGGAAAGTTGAAGTCTCCCATAACAGCGATTCTGGGGAGTGGAGGTGGCAGAGATTCGAGCGCCGAGGATATGAGGCTAATTGCCTGCTCAAAGTTAGCCTGTTGACAAGTTGGAGGGCGGTAAACAATCACCACCGCCAAGCCCAGGCCGGCAAACCACAAGACCAGGTGCTCCACCACCGAGTTTGTGCCGGCAGAGAGGACTGTAGCATGTCGAGAGACGTCATTCCTGACATAGCATGCAACTCCCCCCTTCTTTATTCCAGCTGTTCGATCAGCTCTGAACAGGCAGAAGCCCTCCATTTTAACTTCAGCGTCCAGGATTTCTTCGTTTAGGTGGGTCTCAACAAGGGCCACCAGCCCCGCACCAACAGCCAAGGCCCTTTCCCTCAACATTTCCACCTTGCGCTTCTGCCTGTAGGGCCTCAAACCTTGAATATTCAAGAACAAGAACGCAGCGTTGTCCTCCCCCGCTACCAGTGAGCCTGGCAGCTGCAAGCTGCGGGCCGTGTCGCCTGCGGAGGTCGCTCTATCCTCCAGCTCAGTAACCGGGACAACTGCTCTTCTATGGCGCTCACCTGCCGGCGTAACCCTAAAAAAGCCGAGAAGTTCATTGCTTCCCCGTCATTGGTACCGCGGCTGCGGTTACCAACTGCGCCAGCTGGTTCCGGCGGGTCAAGGTTGGCATCTACCTCATCAGGAGCGGACGCGATGCGCCTCAAGGCCAGCTGCTCATCGCGTCGCCGTTCTTTATTTGTAGGCAAGGAGGACGCCTTACGGGCTCCTGCTCCAATTGAGAGAGCCTCAGCACTCGGGCCGGAGGGATGTAGGAACTTGCATTTTTTGCGGGTACACTCCTCCCCGCCTTCAGCTTTGCGGCACATAGCCGGGTGGTAGAATCTACAGTTCTCTCCCTTTTTGCAGCCCCCTCTCATTTTGCCACCAAATTTTAGAAACTTATAGCAGATTTTCGGGTGGGCGAAACGGCACTTCTCACCCCCTCGACCGTGCTTACATTTTTTGCTGAGGAAGTGCTTACACACCTCTCTCTGCGCACGTACCTCCGCAGGACCACTAACCGACACCTCCTCAGGGTCTGTCCTCGCTTCCGTACGCACACTCTCCTCTGCGGGGTCACCAGGATCACTAGGATCCACCCCATCACCAGCCGGGGGCGTAGACGGCACAGCTGTAGCCACCGCTGCTGGGCGGCCGGCCTGCCCCGCCCGTGCAGCTAAATCAGCCTGCAGTCTATTCGCCGTCTCGTCGTACTTCTCCTTAGAAGTCTTAAGAACCGTCGGCGTCACGCAGGTCTGGCAGACGAAGGATGTCCTCGTGAGCTCCAGGCGCAGCAGGTGGTAGGCTGGGAGGCCAGAGCAGTCCAGGTGGGTGAAGCCGCCGCACTCGCCACACTTCAGGCCCACACCACTCACAGCGCCCCCACAGCCACACGTCACCCCCACAGGGACCAGCCGGCACACGGCACTCACGGTCATTGTTGCAATCTTTAGTTATCGCACTTATTTAGTTATTGCACTTATTTAGTTATTGCACTGCTTAGCTTATTTTATTTATTGCACACTTTTTATTCGCTCGTTTACCGAGTTTACATTTACATTTAAACAAGCAAAGCAACGTGCAGTTTTAGGTCCCAGCACAAATACGGGACCAACCTTTACACATCGACAATTCTGAAACAATCAGTAAAACGTGGTAAAGGGAACAGTGCACAGGCACACAGGCAGTCACGCACAGGTACACAGACAGTCACGCACAGGCACACAGACAGTCACGCACAGTCACACAGGCAGTCACGCGCAACCACACAGGCAGTCAAGCCCGGGCACACAGGCAGTTACACACATGCAGTCACGCACAGGCACACAGGCAGTCACGCACAGGCACACAGGCAGTCACGCACAGTCACACAGACAGTCACGCACAGTCACACAGGCAGTCATGCGCAACTACACAGGCAGTCAAGCCCGGGCACACAGGCAGTTACACACAGGCAGTCACGCACGTGCACACAGACAATCACGCACAGGCACACAGATGGTTGGCTCAGCTATGCGTATATATTTGTCTTTAGTTGGGAATGTATACAAAAATGAAACGTAATCTATGATAAAAGAAAAGAAAAAAGATTATTTCCAATAGAGATGTTACAAAAGTACCATCATTGGTTTTTGAAATATCTTAAAGTTTATACACTTAGATGATACACTCACACGAGTTGGTGATGCGGGCGATCGCGCAACAAATATATATATATATTCTAAATAATGTATAAGTATATTTTTATAAATGCTTTACAATAATCAAGTGAAATGAAGTATTACGGAGTGATACATTCACCTATCTACGTACGCATAGCGTGCACAAGTACACCTATACACAAGTAAGCATGTGCGCAAATATCAGCGTAAACTAGTCAGTATAAACCAGCATTCCAATCGAGGGAATCGGAGAAAATATCTTTTATTGTTGCATGAATTTCATAAAATTTCCGTACTAAAACTATTGGCACAAAACAATCTACCTTAGCCAGAAACATGAAAACGATTGTTCTACAACGGTTCCCATGAACTGAATATTTCCAGAAATACGTGAGGCTTAGGTGCGGTTGTTATAATATATTCTAGAGCGTAAGAGATGATATGATAATTTGCACTACACTAGCCTACCAAGAGCATTTTTGGACGGGAGGAAGAAAAAAAACATGAATTCCCTATTAGGATTTCATATTAGAAAAAAATCCCATTATCTTTTAAATGTGGGGCAAAAGACTTGCAATTGATAGACATATATCGGTACCACACTTTACATGTATGAGACATTTAAGCTTTGGATTGCTTTACAATAATAAAATAAAATGATGTGTTGCGTAGTATTAGAAGTTGGGAAAGAGAGAAAAAAAGGCTGGTATTTATAGTTTATATACCAGTTGCTAGTCCAGTGCACACAGGTGTATGTGCACATATGCACACCTATATACGCACACACATATACAAGTGAGCATGTTTGCAAATCCCAGCGTATAGGCGATCAAATCATAATACCTACGCACACATCAAGACTGTCGTGTGATGTCTTGAATTATAAAAAATATTAATAAACATAAAGAACAATCTTGCTCATGCTACATCTGAAGTGACAGTCAAGTTCTGTGTGATCGTAAGAAATAACCTGAGGAAATAGAAGGAATGGGAAAAAAAGACTTCGAAAAACGTTAAAATGAAATGGTTTATAATTTCCTAAAAGAAATTTCAAGAAAACTCAGGTTACCGTCGAGGAACAACAACAACAAAAACGTTTCATGTTTTCTCTGTGTTCTCTGCAACATTATGCGGAAATGGGTACATGGGATAAAACGGAGATTCAGTGTAAGCCGGATATCACTTGTGATTAGCAAATATGTTCAAAATTTTGGCAGAAATGCCAAATCATTTCGCCAGTGCAATAAAATCAATTAAACAGGTCATTTTTAAGTAATAAATAGAAATAAAATCATGTATATCTATTTATGTAGGTATACACATACATACATACATACATACGTGCACACACATATTAATATACATACCTATTGAAATTGAATATAAGAAAAAAATACCTAAAAAATTAAAAGATAAGAAAAAACCTACCTCTTCCAATATCTAAAATGACAGTCTCATCATTATAATCGTAAGAAATTATTCATAAATAAAAACCTTTATAGAAAGGGGACTTCGAAAAACGTAAAAATGAACTGTTTTTTTAGTTTATAATAGAAATTTTTAAGCAAACTCAAGTTATAGTCAAGGAACAAAAACAACAGCAAAGAAGACATCTCGGAATTCAAATTCAATATGTATTCTCTTCAGCATTATACGGACATGTGTACATGGGATAAAATGGAATAACATAGTGGCCGGATATCACATCTGATTGGCGAATAGTTATAAAATTTGGCACGTAGAGGTAGATTAAACAGTGGTCCACAGTAATAATTTTAACAATGGAAATTTAGAGTTTTTTTCGGATTCGAAAGTTCATTGTTAGTGTGCGCGGAATGCACTGAAAAATTAAAATATAAATAAAATGCCTAATTACCCCCTCCCCTCAGCTCAGAAAAAATCGATTGAAACACCTTCGTGAATGATTTCGAAGTAGTGAGACAACGTTAGCCCTCTCCTGGCTGCTCGAAAAAAAAATGAAAGTGCAACCTATATTGTAAGAGGAAATCTTTTGAACATTGTGTTTTGTCTTTAATATCAATTCAACATTACAGCAGAGAGTATCTTGAACTGCTCCATCCATGCACTCTAATTGTAGCAGTAGAAGTAGTAGTAGTAAAGTAAAGTTTGTTCTGTAGAGTAGGGAGTGATTATGGACTACGAAAGTAAGGTAATAGCCCACGTGTTTTTGACTGGCAAGATGCTCCAGGTTGTGCCACCCAGGCTGGACAATCCATCTCCATTAAGGCTCTGTGCTGTTCCCATTGAGCATTAGGTAGACTCCACTAACCTTGTAGGTTGCGCTAGCCCATCGGAGCTGTTCTGCCTTTAATCATGTCAATGTTACAAACGATAACCATTCAGCCAATAAGAATCTGCAATGAGTCCTCTTTCTGCCAGCAGAAATGAACTGATTACAACTTCTCTGTATTTCTTGACTTTTGAAAAGCATTTGATTGTGTGGACCATAAAATACTATTATCGAAACTACACTGTTATGGCATTCGAGGGATTGCCCATGATTGGTTCAGATCATACCTAACAAATCGGAAGCAATACGTTGTCATTGACGACGCAAAATCAGACCCACAGACAATTAGCCATGGAGTTCCATAAGGATCTGTTCTCGGGCCTCTCATGTTTCTGATTTTTATCAATGATATTGTAAAATCTACATCATTCTTCAAATTCATACTTTTTGCCGATGACAGTACGCTTTCTGCGGTCCTTCCGAACCGAAATCCTGCTATGATTGTGGAGAGTATAAATACTGAACTTCACAAGGTTTCATCGTGGCTCAAAGCTAATAAAATAAGCCTAAATATCGATAAAACGAATTATATTACTTTCTCATACAAGAAAGATGTATCTCTCCCATGCATTAAAATTGGCGAAGGTGAAATCGAAGAAACCAACTCAAGTAAGTTTCTGGGCATCATAATAGATAAACATCTGACCTTCAAAGAGCACATCACTCATATTAGTTCTAAATTATCAAAATCCATCGGAATCCCAAATAAAGTTAAAAATTTTCTGCCTGAAGCAGCTTTACAAATGCTCTACCGAACGCTCATTTCTCCATACTTGCAATACGGAATAAAAGCATGGCACGGAACTGATAAAAATAAAACAACAAAATTTTTACTCTGCAGAAAAGGGCTGTCAGAGCGGTAAAGAACCTAGAATATAATGCTCACACAAATGATTCTTTCAAAAATTTACAAATACTTAAACTTTCGGATCTCTACAAAATCTCCATCTGTAATTTCATTTACAAAACATTAAGAAATGATGGCGACAATAGCCTAAGACAATTATTGACTGCGCAAACTGGTCATCACGACCATTTAACCCGAAATAGAAGTAAATTCATGCTTCCTTATTATTCAAAGGCCAGGTCGCAACACAGTATTCTCTTCGTTGGAACCAAAACTTGGAACTCTATACCTGCAGAGATCCGTGAATGTAATTCGTACAAAGTATTCAAAAGACATCTTGAGTCTCACTTCCTATCAGAATACTAGTCGTGTAAGATCACCGTGTCGAAATCTTGCCTCCTACATGTAACTAATGATAATGTCATAATGTAACTTGCCTTATGTACCATAACCAATCTTCTCTCTGCTCTTGAATCGTTTTATCGAACATACTGTTAAATATAGCCGACTTGACCTATATTGTAAAATACAGCATAAAATATCGAGTTAATTATCTCAATGATCAGTCTAATGCGAAACTAGGTTAAGTGAACTAGGTTAAACTTTTTTGTACACCCTAGAATAACGTGATGGTAGGATGCCCTAGAAGTCGCTGAACTTATTCGGGCCCACAGGTAGCTATACTCAAATTTGACCATTGTACTAGACTTGAGTAAAATTCTACCTCTGTATCACCTGTGGTAAATAAATTGTTTAAATTCTTTAAATTGTTTAAATTGTTAAAAGGACCTGAGGTGCATGGACCAACAGGGACCGGGGTCCTCATAAAACAGAAGAAGAAGAAAGAGAAGAAGGAGAAGACAACGTTAGTCATGAATTAATTTATTAAAAACATAGCACAACCCTTACATCTGTTATTCTGTATATTGATGAGCACACAAAAATGTTTTTTTAGAGTTTGTTTGTCATACGGACGTTAACTAAACATACAGAAGAGAAAATAAAAATAAAATAAATAATAAATAAATAATAAATGAAGGCATCTACGGATGCTTTATTTCCAATTTCAAGCCTGATACATATCACCTTATACATTGGATTTTCAAATGCCTTATAACTAACGCCAGGACGCCATTAAGCTTTCCCCCGGTCAAGACCGGTACCCATTTCAGACACCTGGGTAGAGTGGGGTATTGTGCTTGGAATTTTTCCCCTATACCCAACAGAGAAAATCGCCACCAGCGCCGGGACTCGAACCCGGGTCTGCCTGGACGGAGGCAAGTTCGCTAGTCTCACGGCACGACGAGCTAAGATGAGGAAATACTACTAATTATAAAAAAACAACCTTCATTACGCTGCACCGAACTAACGGCTGAGGTGCTCATTATATTTGACATAAATAAGAAAGATCAATATTAGAATGACTTAGTGATCGTAAAACGAAATAATTTCTAATTTTCTTACAGAAATTTCAGGAGAATTAAAATTTCAGGTAAATGGGAAATTCAAACCGCATGCTGCAGGCCCTATGACAGGAATGCAAAATGATGAGACATATTTACTATAAAATATTTTACAGTTTTACAGTTTTTGATAAGCTGGGGAAGCTTGTTCCACATAAAAGCTCCAGAAGCTAAGGGAGCTTTTTGTCCCACGTTAGATGAACGGTAACTGACAAAGAAATCTTTCCTCTAATTTGGTTTTTTGTTTGGGATATTAGATGGAATTTTTTTTACCAGAACTGCATTACTCTGAAGGAGATACAAAAATGAGAACCCTTGCCGAGCTTTTTGGATCATGAATCTGTTCTGTATTGGGGTCCAGCCGAGTTTTCTTAGAAGAGGGGGGGGCATGATCGTATTTCTAAAAATTTAATTTGTATACCACTTTGGCGTGAATTTGATTCAATTTTGCAATTCTTCCTGACAATATTGAATTAAATCTCCCCGCACTAAACTGCAGTAGTCCAAACGTTGTGAAACTAAAGACTGAATCTCTAACAACCTAGATTTTTTTCAATTGTGTTTTTAATGCAATGAAAGAACATTAAGGTTCCGTTAATTTTGTTGCAAATTGTTTCTGCGTGTGAGTTGAAAATCATATTTTGTCAAACCAAGCATCAACATTTTACCTTATCTGCTGGTTCAATTTCATCGTCTCCAAATGTTAGCGTAAATGGTGTTAAATTTCTAGTCGGATTCTGTGATCCAAAATAATGCATTGCGTTTTACTTGCGGGTATTGATTTAATAGTTGCGGGTATTGATTTAATAGTTTATGAATTGGGACGAATGTTGACCTTAAATTATGGCTCCTCGTAAAAAACACCACTACTGCAATGATGATCTCGTTCACGCATTAGCAGAGATAAAAAATGGAAGTTTGAGTATACGCAACGCAAGTGACAAATATGGTGTTCCAAAAACAACGCTTCAAGACCGGCAGGCCGCAGCCGAGACGGTTCAAGAAACGGTTTGCGAGAAGTACAGAAATGTCTTGAGAATTTCTTGAGTCCTACTTTAAACTTTAGTCCACCACTCGTAACTTTTGAAAGAATGCACCTATTGACTTCAAATTACTCTCAAACGAAAGAGCAAAACATTTTCTGCAACTGTGTGATGAACACATTCAAAATTTTTTTCCGAAAACTACAGAAATTATTCGATGAACCTGTACGACTCATGCGTTGTCGAAAGACCTAAGTCCACTACTCGTAACTTTTGAAAGAATGCACATATCGACTTCAAATTACTTTCAAACGAAAGAACAAAACATTTTCTGCAAAGGTGTTATAAACACATTCAAAATTGTTTCTGAAAAGTACAGAAATTTCTCAATGAACCTGTACGACTCACGTGCCGTCGAAAGACTTTAGTTGACTCTTTCGCGCTCGCGATGGCAGGCGAATCAAACATTTTTATCAAAGAATTTCTGTACTTTTCAGGACAATTTTTTTAATGTGTTTATAACACCTTTGTAGAAAATGTTTTGTTCTTTCGTTTGAGAGTAATTTGAAGTCAATAGGTGCATTTTTTCAAAAGTTACCAGTGGTGGACTAGTTAAAGTTTAAAGTAGGACTCAAGAAATTTCTGTACTTTTCACAAACCGTTTCTTGAACCGTCTCGGCTGCGGCCTGCCGGTATGAAAACGTACGTATCAAATCCATTAAAAATGAACACGCTATTATATTACATAAAATTCGAACGCTCACAGGTAACTTTAGCGCTAAACAAAAATATAAATTTCATTTTAGAGGGTGTACGAAATTTTGCAATGAGATTCGAAACGTGGTCGAAATTTTAAATTAATTTCGAATTCGGTACGAACTTTTGAAAATTTCAGTTGGAGAAAGTGTTCACAAAGCAAGTTGTTTTTTCACATCAAGATTTGAAAGATCCTTTTTAGAGCAAAGCACGATGAACCCAATGCATTTGCGCTTTTTTGACGATATTTGCTGCAGCAATAGCGATCTTGAGAACCGTTTGAGAGGGTTTGAAGTTTGAACCGTTTAAATCGGACGAACTTTCGAACTTTACCCTACTTATAGTTATCAAATGAAATCTAAGAAAACCACATTATTTCATATTGAGCGCTTGTAAAATAATTCATGCCATTTTACACAAAATTCCATAAAAAATTGACTCTTCTAACATATTAGAAGCACATATGCATTCCATCATTAAAATTTTCAGCCTAAAAAATAATTAGGTGATTTTTACAGGGTGTAAAAAGTAATATTGAATATATTATCACAACAAAAAAAATTTTCTATACTCCACCAAACAAATTTCAATTTTGCAAAACATGCTCGACACATAAGCATTGAGTTATCAACCTAATAAGCAAATTGAATTAATAATTTAAGTTCAGGATCTCTTTGAGTTATCAAATTTCAAGACCTAAAATAATTCTTATCAACAAAGCAATGGCATATAGAAATTTGCTTCTCAAGCCACAGTTAAATATTTAAAACAAAAAGTCACTTCATGTATGGTAAACTAAAATTAGGTTTCCCTTGTGTAAGAATGATAACCCAAAAACTGATAATCCAAAACCACAAAAATTGTAAAAAAAATTCTGTAAAATATTAAATTTTCCAGCCAAGTTGCTACGATGCAAGAACTACATTAAACTTGAAATTAAAAAATTATAAAATTAGGAGGTGCATTATTCTATATATAAAAATTTTAAATGCATGGGCTCAATTATGTTTGGAAAAAATAATTCACATCTGAATGTCTAAGATTACATGTTAGATAATACGCATAATTGTTTGATAATACAAATAAACATCTACCAGAAGCTGTTTCTGACCAGGTAGCAACAAGAGCTTGATATAGCAAAGAACCAGGGCGCCAGTTATGCACTGTCGCGCCTATCGGCTAAAGCGCATACTTCCAGATTTACCTGGCATTAACATAGTCCCTTCTGCATTAAGATAAATAAACATATGACAAGCAAAGACAATAAGTAAGGATCGCTCACCTGAACTTCGAAGAAAAGTTGTCCAGGGAACACTTCCTCAATGATAGCCGGCTATCCGGGCCCAGAGCTGCCCGGAAGCAGGAACCGGTTTAGAAGTCGTAACGCACAAGGCACGTGCTTCCGACTCCGTAGGTGGTTGTCTTCTGACGTGTCAGCCCGCGAAGACCTCGACGTCAAGTGCGCTCCGAATCCGTTGCTGTGGCTTCGGATTCAGCTCGCAAAGATAAACGAACACATTAAGGCTGTTCGACATACGCATTTGTTGCCAGGAAGGGGAAGCAATCCATTATTGCCTGCTTGTCATATTTAATTAATATAAATCTTTTAGGTCAATTAAGGATTGATGTTGACCCAGTCCCTTATACTACAAGATATTAATTAACTTGCATGGGACATACAAGAGGAGCAGGCTGGAGTTGCGACACAATCCCGGCAAAAGAAAAAACGGAGTTTTCATTTGAAAATTCCGTGAAATACACAAAGACATGCAATGTCCTTCCAGCTCAATACTGGAAAGGACCAAGTAATAATATCTGCGCATAACACATAATTGAAAGGGTTTACAAGTGCCCTTTCTTAATAAGATAAGTTAATTTACTACGTTGCTGACGCGCCGCTTCCCTTAGAGGGCGGTCAGCAGGAGTAACTACTGGTTCTTCGGACAAGACCGAAGAATTCGTATCAGAAGAATTTGAAGAATTAAGCTGCTGAACTCTAGGGTGTTCAGAGGTAGAACTACCCCTTTGAGTTTCAAACCTCGCGGGAGGCTCGGAACGAGGGTATGATTCCGCGTCCGAACCACTCCCGTCTGCGCTATCTCCCACCTCCTCTGGAGTAGGATCGGTCACAACTAACTCCAGTGGGTACAGTAACGAGATTTTAATGGCGCTTTCGGTGTTATCAGCCCTTATAATTCTTACAACACGGACCTTGCCGTCGCGACCAGGGAGCAAAGCACTGATACGAGCCAAGGCCCAAAATGGTCTGGGTTTTATAGGGTGTTTTACAAGTACCACTTGACCCACAGATAAGAATTTGTTTTGCAAAGGTAAAGATTTCAGAGGATATGGACCTCGCAAAGAAATAAGATACTGAGAATACCAAAGCTCCCGGAACTTGGCGACCATGACATCGCGTCTCTCCAAAAGAGTGAGCAAATGCTCGCGATGCTCAACATCGTCAGTCTCCAAGTCCGGAAGCTCATCGGACAGAATAAGAGAATTAGATGTAGGGTAAAGTTGAAGAAATTGAAGGGGCATTATAGGTAAAATCGAGTCCCCCATCTCAGTGTACGAGAGAGGACGCCGATTAAGGTTGAGAGAAATATCAGAAATGACAGTTATGAAAGAAGAATAAGAATAAGTGCTCCGTCCAAAAAGTTTATATATGCAATCCTTTATGGACTTGAACAGGCGTTCCCATATCGCTCCAAATTGAGGACTGTAGATAGGGATAGTTTTGAATTTAATATTAAAAGGGCGAAATCGCTCTTCATACAAGGAGGAAGTTAGCACTTCCGATAGAAGATCGGGAGCGGCGGTGAAAGTCCTAGCATTGTCAGAATAAACAGTGTTAGGAATGCCCTTTTCGTTCGTAAATCTTATGAAGGCAAAACAAAATTCCTCCAGAGTCATAGAAGGAAGAACTTCAATGTGAATAGCCCTAGTCTGAAAACACGTAAATAACAGTAAGTACACCTTTTGCTTGTAACCAAAAGGGTCTAATACCCAAAAGTGGGCAGAGAAATCCATGCCAGTTGTGGCAAATGGCCTCACGAAATTAGTACGCGAGTCAGGTAGAGCAGGAGGATCGGGATAAGAAAAAGCTTTGGCGTTTAGCTTCTTGCATACAATGCATTTAGCCAAGACGCCGCGAACTGTGCGCTTGCAGCGAGGCACGACATAACCGTCTAACTTAAGTTTCTGAACGGTGATGTCGAGCCCCTGATGGTTGAGAAGTTTGTGAGTGTGCAAAATTAGTAAATGAGTCAAATGTGAAGAACTAGACAGCAAGATGGGGTTGCGAGTGTTATAGTCTAATTCCTCAGCATTCGCAATACGACTATTCGAACGAATGATACCGTGCGAATCGAGAAAAAGGTTTAAAGTTCTAACTAACAGCGGCGGCCGAGGACTTTTGTTTTTCAAGGCCTCGAGCTCGCCTGCAAAGTGTGTACTTTGCATAGAAGAAATAAGGAACAGGAAAGCTCGCAATTTTGCATTGCCCAAATCTGCATGTCGAAAAATAGCGACAGCTTTAAACACCTTCTCAACCGTACCTAGTAACTTAGGATAGGAGGAGAAGCGTTCAATCTCCAGAATAGGAGCTTCACACGGAGGAACAATATTAACATTGATACAGGCAGAGGAAACAAATTGATGGTAAATGCAACCCAGGTGTCCCTTGGGCCACTGGTCCTTACCTTCTCGAATCCATTCAGGACCTTCCAACCATACAGTTCTATTCTCGAGAAATTTTGATGCTTTAATACCTCGCGTTAACATGTCTGCCATGTTGTACATGGTGGGCACGTATTCATAATGGAAAGAAGCTGCAGTTAAACCTTCCAACGTCAGGCGCATACTGTCAATATCCCTAATTCTATTACTGACAAAAATATTCTTTCGAGGAGGCTTACCACTCAATAACCAAGCCAGGGTGACCTGGGAATCGGTAAGAAAGGTTACACTGGAGACCTTATAGGGAAAGTTGACGTCGCACATCAGGGAAACAAGACACTGATATGCTAGAAACACAGCCAGAAGTTCAAGAGAAGGAAGAGTTCTTTGCCTAGGAGGTGAAACCTTAACTTTTGAGAAAATTAGCGAGCTGCGCTCTTTTTGGACACCGTACATACAGGTTCCAAAAGCTCTCGCACTGGCATCACAAAAAATTACAAGGTCAATTTTCTCAGTTTCAACAAGATTCATCCTAGGGAACTCAAATGCATGCAATTCAGAAAATTCCTGACAAAAATTACGCCATTCTTTACAGATATCATCTGGAACGTCTTGATCCCAGCCCAGTCTTAACGGTGTTAATTTACGTAAGATGAGTTTTCCTCTAACAGAGAATGGTAATAGAATCCCTAAAGGATCATACAAAGAAGCTATGTCTGACAGCATACTCCTACGAGTTTTACAGGAAGGATTTAAGCTCTTTACAGATACGGAAAGAGAATCAGAAGAAGAATTAAAGTTGTAACCCAGCACTCTGGAGTGCTCACTGGAGCTACAAAGAGAAGGGTCAATTTGAGTCAAAAGATCAGAGTTGTTAGACTGCCACTGACGCAAAGGAAAGCCGCTTTCTTTAAAAGCTCTGTTTGCGCGTTGAAAAGTGTCAAGCGCAAGCTCGGGACTATTAGTCGTGAAAATAAGGTTGTCAACGTACAGTTTGTTGGTCATTATGTCTTTAACCACCAAATCGTTAATAGTTTTAGCATGGAGTTTGAGAAGAAAATTAAGAATATAAGGGGAAGCGACAAAACCGAACAACAAGGTTGTGTATCGGAAATATTTGAATTCACCATTCTTAAAGAGAACAAAACTAAATTGATTACGGTCAAAGGTCTTGGCCAACTTTACCTGAAGAAACGCCTTAAAAATATCTGACAGCACAACAATGGAATTAGATCGAAAGTACACCAACAGACCAAGCAAATCATTCATGAGGTTAGGACCTACGTATGAGGCCTCGTTTAGACTAGGCAATTTACCTTGCTTGAGCGAGCAATTGAACACTGGGCGTATTTTGGAAGTGGAAACGTGTTCTCTCACGACAGGCCTATGAGGTATCCACTTATGTTCACACACATTTAAATTCCCGAGAGAAAGAGGCTCAATTATACCTAGCTCGAGTTGTTCCCGAAAGACATCGTTATATTGCTTCTCTATCCCTTTACGAGAGTTAGAAGCAGCAACTTTCTGCGCGAGATAGCGCGCCAACCCGAAACTATGTGGAACTTTCGCTAGTATATTACGATTCCACGGTATGTGAACATGATAGCGGCCTTCGTCATAAACTACGCTACTCTTAAAGTCTGTTAGCTCTTTATCATTCTCCACTTCCTTAGCAGGCACCCCTATTAATTCCAAGTCTAGAAGTCTATCAAGACCGGCCTGCACATCACACTCGGTTCCATCCAAGGCAGAAGAACAAACTCTAGGAGGCTCAAAAAATGCCTCCAACACACCATGATAACGCTTAGTTTTAGGTTTACTCTTTTTTGTTTGCTTTTTTTGTTTATTTGCAATAGTCAAGGAAGAAGAAACTCTATGCAGTGCAGAAGAAGAGGAAGAAACGTCAGGCGAAACAACAGAAGGAGAAGAACTCTTAGGCGAAACAACAGAACAAGAAGAACTCTTAGGCGAAACAACAGAACAAGCCGAGCCACCGTCTTGCTTTTTAGCGGCCGAAGCCACGATAGGAAACAAAGAGGATTTATAACATTTTAGATCCCCGAAGGGTAAAAAACCGTTAGCTACACGCATAACTTTATAGCCAGCGACGTTTTGCAATTCAAGCACACGAAAGGTTTGAAGAGCATCCACGCCTAAAATGCCGTTGATTTGAATGTTGTCATCAACGACTTCAGGAAAGGAAGTAGAAAGAGGTAGCTTAGTTTTAAGGAGCTCGAGTTTAGATTGCAAACCCTTCATCCCCATCTGTAGGTTTAAATTTTGCATTGCAAAAACATCAAGCTCATGCTTCTCACAGTCAGGAAGCACAAGCTCGACGTTAATGTGCTTGCCCCGCAACGGGACAGAGGCACCTACCGTGTTTACAGTAATTTGCTGCAAATCAGCGGTAGAACTGTTAGGACTAACAGTATCCAGGTCAATCAACGTTTGTTGACTCCCGGTGTCGATTACGAAATTTACACGTTTAGAAAGATTATTAACTTTAGTGGAAAGAGCGATTACAGGGCACATTCGAAAACGTGCCTTTAACCGTCATGAAGATGAGGCGGCAAGAGAAGAAAAACTTACAAACTTAGGGCATAACGGGCTAACGTGGGTATTAGCCTTGCATAACGAACAATTAAAGGGCAAGCCTCTGCTTTTTGCAGGGCAAGACTTAGCTACGTGGTTGTGACTAAGACATACGGAACACAATTGCAACTCGCCTACTTGCTTCACGCGTTTTTCGTGAGTATCAAATTTACGGCAAGAAAAAGACGTGTGACCGGTCTGCTTACAAAACCGGCACACTTTTACGTTAGGAAGGTTAGAAGATACAGGAGAAGATTTAAACTTAGTTTCAGCTCGAGTCTTCTCCTCCACCCTATCATTGCGAAGGGAGAGACATTTCTTAGGTTTGAATTTAGTTTCCAACAGAGACAGCACATGATGCGCGTTCTCAAACATTTCTAAAGAGAAGAAACTAGCTTTACAGTAACGAAGAAGTTCTAACAAAAAAAAGTCAGGCAGTTTGGTTTTAATTATAGCAGAAAACAAGAGATTGCCTGATTTCTCGTTACGAAAATCTACTCCAAGCTTAGAGAGCTCAAGTAGACGAAACTTAACTTTAGAAAGAAAAGTCCCTATTTCTGCAAAGCTAAAGACACTGGGAGAATTTATTAATTCGTCCAGTGCAAGAGAAACTAGTTTGTCTGCGTTCAAAAATTCCTGCTTGAGCAAAGCCCAAGCAGCTTGGAAACAATTCTCATTGGGAAGTCCCTCAACCAGACTAAGGGCTCTTCCCTGTAATTGATTTTTTAAGAATATAAATTTTTGCCCCTCGCTCATATTAGGATAGGCTTGAAGAGCATTAAGAAAAGATTCCTGAAAATGGAGAAAAGAAAAAGGACAGTGTTCATTATCACTGAACTTTCTTAAAGTTAACTGAGGAGCTCGGAAAATGTTTAATGGTACATCCACAGCAGAAACCTTACTAGCCTCAGAAGGAGGCGCGGTATCATTAGAGTTTGATACCTGTGCCGAAAAAACTGAATTTTTTAATTCAGCTATTAATTCAACAATTTGTACTTCATATTCAGCTCGTCTAACTAACTCTTCTTCAGAAATTTCCTCAAGGTCAGAAGGTAGAATAGAGGAGAGACGGCGAAAATCCTTTAGAAGGCTACTAAACTGAGGAATAGCCTCCCTTAGGAGAGAAGGTGCACAGCCAGGAGCGAGCACTTTCTTGCGTAAAGCTGTAATACTACATTTTACTCCCCGCATTTTCATGCTAAGGGCTGAGGCGTTAAAAGTTTCGGTCATGTTTGCAAAAAAAGCAATAAGTAAATAGTTTATAAGCTTATTAGAAAAAAGTTCAGCTAAATAAAGGTCTACACTTTTAAAGTGGACAAGTTAGGTTTACATCCTCATATTACATATATAGAAAAATTACAAATGAGACATAAAATACACAAAAGAGTTACATCCCTCACCTAATTAAAGTTTTGTCACATTAGAATGTTTTATACAGTTAATTTTCCACAAAAATTTTATTTAAATTTTTGCTGCAATATTATTTTAATTTTTTCCCTTACATACTAATACACAAAAGTGCAATCAGAAAAAATTCTAACTGTGCAAGGTAAACAAGAGACTAGCTCCCAAAAGCACAGGGAGCCAGTAATACGAACAATAGTACCTTGCACAAAAACGACACGAAAAAATGTACCTTAATCTAAATGAGAAGAGAACCACCCCGGCTTCAAGCCCGGAAAGCGCGGCAACCAACAAGATTTTCCTAATTACGGAAAATTTATTACATTTATTTTAAGTTTTTTTTTTTAATGAATAACAGTTATTTAAACTGGAGAAAGAAGAAACAAAAAGATATAGTCACCAGGATTATTCCTGAAGCAACTCCAGCCTTACTTAGCAGCTGACGAACGAATTGCGCACGTCAGAACTGCTTTTCATAAGAAGTTACAATTTCGAACTTTCAAATGAAATGAAGAATTTTATAATTTAAGAAATTCTTCGTATAAATGAATAATGAATTGAATTTCTAAGAACAAAGATTTGAAGATTAGATCACTTTCTTCAAACGAAGTATTTGAAGATTAAATCACTTTCCTCAAAAGTTGCGAAGATTTAAACTTTTCTTCGAAAAAGGAACTTTCGAAGAAAACGAATATTAAGAATTATAACAAAACTTTTCTTCGAAAAAATGAACTTTCGAAGAAAACGAATATTAGGAATTATAACATAACTTTTCCCCGAAAAAAGTAACTTTCGAAGAAAACAAATATTAGGAATTATACAACTTTTCTTCGAAAAAAGTAACTATGTCGCGCCTATCGGCTAAAGCGCATACTTCCAGATTTATCTGGCATTAACATAGTCCCTTCTGCATTAAGATAAATAAACATATGACAAGCAAAGACAATAAGTAAGGATCGCTCACCTGAACTTCGAAGAAAAGTTGTCCAGGGAACACTTCCTCAATGATAGCCGGCTATCCGGGCCCAGAGCTGCCCGGAAGCAGGAACCGGTTTAGAAGTCGTAACGCACAAGGCACGTGCTTCCGACTCCGTAGGTGGTTGTCTTCTGACGTGTCAGCCCGCGAAGGCCTCGACGTCAAGTGCGCTCCGAATCCGTTGCTGTGGCTTCGGATTCAGCTCGCAAAGATAAACGAACACATTAAGGCTGTTCGACATACGCATTTGTTGCCAGGAAGGGGAAGCAATCCATTATTGCCTGCTTGTCATATTTAATTAATATAAATCTTTTAGGTCAATTAAGGATTGATGTTGACCCAGTCCCTTATACTACAAGATATTAATTAACTTGCATGGGACATACAAGAGGAGCAGGCTGGAGTTGCGACAGCACGTTAACTACAGAAATGATCCCTGTTCCACAAGCCTCTTCCTCAACACAATGATTAAATTTCTACTCTCTATGCATTTCTATCACAAATAATATTTTACAACATTCAAGAGTAGATCTACCACATTTATCATGATTTTTTATAAAACGCCATCACTACTTGTTCTGAACCATGAACATGCATGCATCAACAAATGAGACAAAAGATAAATTATATCATCAATGGATTGCAGAAATAATTGAAAATACTAAGGTAACATAAGCTAAAAGGGTGAAAATATAAAATAATTTCATTTGGAGCAAAAAGATCCAATGCAACAAACTGCTTTTCTACCTTGAGTAATTTTCTCATCAATTTCAACCATATATGCTTGCTTCAATATTCCAAATGTTAGTTACAACACACAATACTGCAAATGACAATGCTTGCTAGTCAGCAAATAAAAGTTTTGAGGCTAGGGTGATATTGCATGCATTTTCTTCTATCAGCATTTCCTCCTAATTATTCATTTTACTCATCTTTACAAATCCCAGCTATATTAGGAAAGAAACAGAATAGAACATTATCATCAAATTTAGTGTAAGAAAATTCAAATGTCTTGCATTTGATGATGAATAAGTTTGTCCTACTACAATGCTCCCACAATTTTGTATTCACAGAGATAATTATAATACAAGGTTGGAATAAAAAGTAGCCATTAACGCTGTGCGGCCTGGACTATGTGATTGTGCAGAAAAAAAATTCTCCCCTGATCTCATTTTTTCGGATCACTGTAAGTTGGATTC
The DNA here is from genome assembly GCA_030386875.1 of Morinoia aosen. Lineage (NCBI taxonomy): Eukaryota > Metazoa > Arthropoda > Malacostraca > Amphipoda > Talitridae > Morinoia > Morinoia aosen. The sequence goes on from CM059576.1 coordinate 5,961,930, forward strand.
CATTCATCAAATTTTAAAAAGTATATTATTCATAAATTTATATATACTTAACTAATTCGTTCAGTTAGGGCTACAAATTGGTATTTCACTATCATGGGAAAATTCGAAAATCCACATAAATGGTTAAGAAAATAGTAATGATTTGTGACAATTTTTTAGAAAACAGGGTCAGTATATTCTAGAAAAAGTACCAATACAGCGAAAGATATAAAATATTGAATTCATATTTTTCAACAGTTTTTCATTTATAATCAATAATGTACAAATTAGAACGAGTTAAAACCCACCACAATACCAGGCTTTGTAACTAGCTTCATATTACTATCAATTCCTTCCACCGAAATATATATATTGAACTAAACCGTATTTTAATCAAAGACAGTAAAAATGTATTATGGCAAAAAATTATATACCAAGTAAATCTGATGCAAATAAGCAAAAATAATTTTTTCCTGTGGAAACAATGCACGATACATTATAGTAGATGGTAGCTTCGATTTTCCCATCCTTCAATTCAGGAGATTCACACAGAGCTTACAAAGTAAAACTGGCAAAATGGTTACTTTTTCCATTGAAACACAGATGCACGTTGCATTTATGACAGACAACATTGGTTTGCCCAGTGCACCCTTCAAGTCTGCAAATTCGTCGTGCGTCAGCCACATCTGGCCAGTGGCCTGTCTGGTCATACCTCACAGGAGTTTCAGGTTGAGCCGAGGGGGCAGGGAATTTTTTCTTTCTGTGAGCTGAATTTTCAGCAATAGAGGGTCTTCCTCTTTTCTGCACAACCTTCCCTTCCTCCATCAAGGAAAATGCGACTTTGAGTTTGAATGATGAGAGCGACAAAATGTCTTTTCTTTGTAGATTTAGCCGTTCCACATCACGTTTGTATAACAGCCAACTGTTCACGACAATCATGTCCAGCATGTGGAAGATTAACTTCACATAATATTTCTTCGATCTAGTTTCTATTCTGTAAAGCGCGATGAGAAAATCGGCTTTGTCAACACCACCCATCGAGTGATTGTATGTTTCGATTATGTCTGGGCAATCAACTTTGATCTTTTTCTTGAGTTTCTGATCGAATCGTTCCACTTGAACCACTGCTTTAGTCCTTGCAAATGATGATAGCACATTAACAATTTTGCTGTCAAACCACTTGACGTATGACAGATCACATTCTTCAGTTGCAAGTCTTCGTTCTTCAAAAGAGCCTCTTCCTTTTTTTATTAGATCTTTGTCGGCCATCTTGCTTGATTTAATTCCTAGGAGTCGGGCTTGTCTTACTGTTCCGCAGCAATAAATAATTTGTTTAGCCAGGTACTGCATAAGAGGTACTGATGTAAACCAGTTATCAAAGAACAATAAATGGTTTTTGCCGCTGGGGATGCTTTGAGCCAAATGAAGCTCAACATTTGAGCTGGCCTTTAGATCAGGGACATCGGGATTTTCAACTGGACTTATTTTACCACCGTAGGGCATGAAATCATAAGTTATGCCTTGGTCATCTGCAAGAACAAAAATTTTATATCCCCACTTGTGAGGTTTATTTGGGAGGTATTGTTTCAAAGATGTCTTCCCTTTGAAAGGTACCAACTGTTCATCAACGCACAGGTGTTGCACCATTGGTATGTCTCTGAATTTCGATTGCAGATGGGTAATCATAGGACGCACCTTACTAAACCTGTCTTCAGTCATGGGAGAGGTATTATCCACCAAATGCAAGTTGGACTTTATTTCAAGCCATCTGTCTCTGCTCATGATCCTTCCAGGCACCTCTCGAAGACCAGGCAACTGAGTGCTCCAATGCATCCCAACACTTGTTACTTTGATCAAAGAAAAGTAATAAATTAGGCCAATCCATTGCTCAATTTCTTTGCGATCAGTATTGAGAACTTTTTTTTTTGAGCTGAGTATAAATTGCTTTGGTTCACAAGGAGGTCCAAAAAATCATCAGACAAAAATTCTCTTACGTAGGCAATTGGACTGGAGAGACTAAGATTTTCGTAGCTTTCATCAGTAGTGAATGTAGGAACTTGCGTTGAATCCTCCAAATCACTCAGAACTCATGAGCTGGTTGCCTTCCTTTCCAGAGCTTGCTGGGCTCTAGGATCAATTGATTTTGTATTATTATTAATTTCAATGACTACGGGATTACCAAGTTCAATTTCTTTATCGGAAGGAATCTCTACATTGATGTTTTCGGACTCTGCCAAGGCGTCTTAAATAAAGAAAAACAGTGAAATAACACAAGAAGCGATGAAATGATCACCCAGAAATTGACAACATTTATCCCAATTTTCATACCCTATGATCTTACCTTCCTCAAAGAAATGGATTTTGTCCGGAACGTCTGCAAGGTCTGCAACACTATTATCACTGTCATATCCGTCTTCCACATCGCTGTCGGCGGCAGCCAAAAACGAATTGACACTGCTGAGCTCATTAGATCTCTTACTGTAGAACAGATTCGTTACTATTCCTGGAAATTAAGAACAATCATGAATAAATTATAGCTTTTCGGCCGACAATAGCCGAACTGAACTATTTCGTACAGCGTACAATAGAAGGCCCACAATCCTAACTGAACGAATTAGTTCACTGAACTTTTCATGGTCTAGAAAACTTGCATCATGACATATGGACAAAAACATCGTTCTATGCCGTTATTGAAGAAGTATAATCATTGTCAGTATTTTTTGCTTCAGCGCAAATCACCTTCTTTATGATCCATGGGTGTAATAAAGTGAAGTGTCGGGGAAGTTCACACCAACGACCGCACCTTGCAACAAACAGCACTACACTGACTAGTTTCCGCGCATTATTACCATCTAGCAACATTTGGCATGCAGATCAGAGCTGTACGAATGCGTCTAGTTAGGCCAGGAAACAACTAGCAGGAAATGTCTCTCGTATTATATTAATATATTCCACTGAACGAATTCGTTCACGTAGGCCGTAAAAGGTTAAATGTTGCTGTTACAATCACTTTATGTGCATTTAGCTAAACTCAATCCATAGAAGTTGAGAATCCTTAAATTTTATGCCATTCAATTACCATGTGGCATTTCTTCAACAAGATTGATTTCATTTTTTCACCAAAAAACTTTCATTAGACAGTGGATGGCAACACTCATCACTCAGTTGCATAAGCTACGTTGACTTCCAAATTGTCGGTTGAATTCATGAAAGCAGCATGTCCAGTATATATAATTAATTGATTGCATAGTCATGTTTAAACCTCAGAATTTTGATTCAAATGCATAATTAGGATAAAGAAATATTTTATTTCATTGCATTTTTTGTTTCAGATTACGTAAATTAACCAGAAAGATTCCTCTAAATTTCCAGTTTCGTTAATCAAGATCTCCGAGTATTAATGTCCGGTATCACTTTGTGTATTTTTACGTTTATTGTTACACACTTCACTTTGTTAATATTGAATTGTAATAACTTGTAATATATAAAATAAAAGATCAAATTTGATCTTTTCAGGTTTTGGTTTACAGACAAAGCTCAAGTCTAAGCACTTATTACCCTGCCTGGCTTGTTGCAAAAAAAACTTAACCCCCACAACCTCATAATGTCAAAGTAACAAATTTACATATTCCAGATACAAAAATTCTTGGGATACGAAATTTTTATCATAAAACAGATTTGATGTTTTCTGAACAAATTGAATATAGAGGAGAAAAAATCTAACTTAAATTGATCAGAGAAATTTTAGAACTTTTTTCGTTGCTTGAAAATAAAGAAAGAAAAATGTTTATTTCCAAATTGTCACATGAGATACATGCCAACATATTGGCTTTTAAAAGTTTCTTAAATATAGGGCATCCTAAAACAAATGTTCCATACGAGGAGTACTAATTGACAAACCATCCGAGGTGTACAAGTAGATGAGCCATACGAGGCATAATAACAGACAAACTATACGAGGTGTACTAATAGACAAACTGTCAGAGGTGTACAAGTAGATAGACCATACGAGGCATATTAATTGACAAAATATACGAGGCGTACTAATAGACAAACCATTCGTGGTGTGCTAGTAGTCTAACAAAAGTTCTATACTAGGAGTACTAATTGACAAACCATCCGAGGTGTACAAATAGATAAGCCATACGAGGCATAATAATAATAGGCAAACTATACGAGGTGTACTAATAGACAAGCTATCAGAGGTGTACAAAATAGATCGACCATACGAGGCATATTAATAGACAAAATATACGAGGCGTACTAATAGACAAACCACACGTGGCTTGATAATAGTCTATCTCTGTCAAGGGTAGTTGAATGAGAAATGGAAAATATGCCCTAAAAATATGCAAAGCCCTATCACCACCAAAAACATATTTCATATCATCTCGATATTCACCACATCATGCGGACATGGGTACATGGGATAAAATAGAGATACAGTGTAAGCCGGTTACCAATCATGATTGAAAAATATCTACAAAATATTGGTAAAAATGGGTAAACAAACATATATTCAATATCAAAATTCATAGCTTGTACAACATACGGACAGAAAGATAATTTTACTACGATTCATATGCTCAAATTGCACTTTATTTCATTAATTATATATGACATTAATCCGATTCACAGAAACGCCCTCTAAGGAAGTGCTAGATCTATTTTTGAATCATTTCGCTATTGCAATAAAATTTATTAACCGAATGGTTTTTGCGTAAAGAAATGAAATAGAAACATGTATATCTATTTATGTAGATACATATATATACCTACACATGTACACACACATATTAATATATATAATTATTGAAAATAAAATATTAGAAAAAAATACATATATAAGATAAAAGAAAGAAGCAACCTACCATCTACTACACAGAAAATGACAGCTGAGCTCACTGTAATCCTAAGAAATTTTCCGCAAAAAATAACTAAAAGGAAGAGAAGACTTCGAAAAACATAAAAATGAGCTTATTTTTAATTTCTTCACAGAAATTTTTAAGAAAAATCAGGTTATAGTCAAGAAGCAACACAACTCTTCAGCATTATACGGACATGTGTACGTGGGATAAAATGGAGTAACATTGTGGCCGGATATCACATCTGAGTGGAGAATATTCACAAAATTGGCACATATAGGAAGATTAGGCCTTGATCCAAAATAATAATTTTGATTACAGAAATTTAGAGTTTTTTCCGATTTGAAAGTTCAGTGCTAGTGTGCGCTGAACGCACGGAAAAAATAAAAATAAAAAGACAATGCAATGCTTAAATTACCCCTTTCCCCCCAGCTCAGCCGAAAATCGATGGGAAACATCTTCGAGAATGATTTTGAAATAGCGAGACAACGTTAGCCAAAATTTAATTCATTATAAACTTTGCACAACCCTCACATCTATAAACCTGTTTATTGGTGTACACACCAAATGTATTTCATGGTTTTTTTGTCATACGGACGTTAAATATTAATACAGAGAAGAGAAAGAAATAACAAAATAAAGATGAGGAAATACTCCTAATTATGGAAAGAACGTTCGTTCTGCTGCACTGAACTGACGGCTGTGGTGCTCATTGTTGTCGACAGAAATAAGTAAGATGAATATACGAATCGCTCAGCAAACGTAAAATAAAACAGTTTCTAAATTTCTAACAGAAATTTCAGAAAAAATTAAAATTTCTGATAGATGGGAAGCTCACACCGAGATGCTGCAGGCCCTATGACAGAGATGCAAAATGACGTGACACATTTACTCTAAATTCTTTTCCAGTTTTAGAGTTTTTGATATGCTGGGGAAGCTTGTTCCACAAAAAAAGCTCCAGAAACTGAGAGAGCTTTTTGTCCCACGTTAGATGAACGGTAACTGACTAAAACATCGTTCCTCCGGTTTGGTCTTTCGTTTGGGATATTAGATGGAAAAAATTTTACCACCTCTGCATTACGTTGGGGGAGGTACAGAGAGGAGAATACTCGTCGAGCTTTCTGGATCATGAATCTGATCGGTATTGGGATCCAGTCGAGTTTTTTTAAAAGAGGGGTGACATGATCGTATTTAGTGAAATTTCCTTTGCATACCACTTTGGCGGCGAAGTTTACACATTTTTGCAACTCTTCCTGACGACATTTAGGTAAGTCTCCCCACACAAGACTACAGTAGTCCAGACGCGATAAAACTAAAGACTGAATCACTAATAATCTAGATTTTTCGTCAAGTGTGTTCTTTATACGATGAAAGAACATTAAGGTTCCGTTAATTTTGTTGCACATTGTTTCGACGTGTGAATTGAAAGTCATATTTTTGTCAAACCAAACACCCAGATTTTTAACCTTATCGACTGGTTTAATTGTATCGTCTCCAAATGTTAGCTTGAATGGTGGTAAATTTTCAGTCGCATTCTGTGATCCAAAAATAATGCATTGCGTTTTACTTGCGTTAAGTTTGAGGCCATTATGGTCATACCACAATTTCAGATTTCTCAGAAGGTTTTCAGCGTTGGCTTGTGTTTCTGTTAAATCCGCTGTTGAGCTTGTCATGGCAATTTGTACGTCATCAGCATACATTGAGATTTTGGTGTTTGCCGGCATGGTGGGAAAATCGTTGATGAAAATTGAAAATAGGAGTGGGCCGATGATTGAACCTTGAGGAACGCCAAAGTTATTTGGTATGAATGATGACATTTTTTATTCAAGCACACTGCATGAGAGCGGTTTCGTAGGTAGCTTTCAAACCACTGAGTGTCTATTCTGAGGTTTGAAATTTTTTGTAGAAGTTTCTTATGCTCAACACTGTCGAAAGCTTTGGAGAGATCAAGCAATAGGAAGAGAGTTAATTTTTTTGGTCAATATCATTGTAAATTTTTTCTGTTATGTTTAACAGGGCGTCCTGAGTACTGGTATTCCTCCTGTAAGCATAATGATTGCGATGCAGTAGATGTGACTCGTCTATGTAAGACGAGAGCTGGTTTGTTATTACTTTTTCTAATATTTTGGACATAACAGGCAGGAGACTGATTGGTCTGTAGTTTGACGCTATGTCGATATCACCAGATTTATGTAATGGCCTAATTATGGATAGTTTCCATTGATCGGGAAACTTGTTTGTGACTATAGATGTATTTGTTATCAAGCGACTAAAGGGTGCTGTGACAGGGAAGCTGTCTTTTATATGTTGGAGGCTTATGCCATCATGTCCAGTCGCTTTAGTATTCTTTAGTGAGTATAAGATTTTTCGTATCTCTATGACGCTAACTGGCTTTGGTCTCCACTTGTTGCTACTATTTGGGGATTAAACATCGCTCAGATTTGCCTCTGTAGATGTGTCTGAAACTGTCCTGGATACTTCATTGAAAACATCATCGCCAACTTTTGAGAAGAAAGTGTTGAAGTCATTCGCCATTTCTGAGGGGTTGTCAAAAGTGCTTTTGCAGTCTGAATTTTTATACTGAGCAGCTTCTCTAATGATTTCCCAAGTTCTTTTAGGGTTTTGTTTTGCCACCAAGAGTTCTTTGTGGAAGTAGTCCCGTTTTGCTTCCTTAACTTTTCTTCGTAGGATCTTCTCATGATCTTTATATAATTTTCGACGCGTACTGTCTGATTTATTCAGTTTGTACTCACGCTGCAAATTTCTTTTAGCTCTGCTCAAATGTTTTATCTCATCTGTTATCAATTTAGAAATTCTTGGCTTAACTTTCTTCGTAGTGCAAGGTGCGCATTCGTTAAGAGCTGATACGAAATTTTCGTTGAAAAGCGAAACTTGTAGATTGACATCATCGGTGTTTTCCATGCCTTGAAATTCACTCCATCTGTCCAATAGCTTTTCTTGAAATATTTCAGGGGAGTAGGGGTTTTTCATGCGATATGTAATGTAACTAGATTTCTGTTTCTCTTTTGCAATATTGATTTGGCATTCTACCGAATGGTGATCAGAAAAGGACGGTAAGATTTCTGTGCTGAGTACTGCTTGGGGATTGTTGGTAATTGCTAGGTCAAGAAGAGTTTTAGAAGTGTTGGTAATTCACGTTGGTTCTTGGACCATTTGAGAAAGATTAAGTCAGTGCAGCATCTTGCTTAGCTGATTGTTTATATTTGTCAGATCCACGTTAAAATCTCCGAAAACATAGAAAGACTTTTTGGCTGCAGAGATTGATCTAAGCGTATTTTCAATGAAATCTAATGTTAGACGAAGAGATGCTGACGGATGTCTGTAAAGACTGCCGATAATGAATGACTTGTGTTTGTTTACTTGAACATTGAGCCAAACCATTTCTATGTCCTCGCATTTTTCTTTTATCGGAACTAAGGATGTAGAGTAGACATCTTTGATGAAAATGCATGAACCGCTACCTCTCATACTCTTGACTCCGTCATAACGGTACAATTTGTACCCGGTTATGCTGAGATATGAGCTTTCGACTCGTGAATCGAACCATGTTTCAGATACGCATAAAATATCGATATCGTTAGTGATCAATATTACTCGTACGTCGTCCATTTTACCATTGAGGCTGCGAGCATTTATGTGCAATATTTTGATATTATTTACCTCAATAGGCAGATCTTTAGTGGAGTTATTGCATTTTTTAGGTCTAGCAGGGCATTTAGTATTCGTCTCTAGGTCTTTATTGCCGCGTTCATTGTTTGTGATTTCAGCTTTATATTCAATTTGATCACTGTTATTTAGTCACAAAATGGGGGAGGGAGCAACACTATTTTCATCACGCATTTTCAAGAGGGCGCTATAGTGGTCCTGTTTCCGGGGTATGTTTACCGGAGGACAGTTTATCAGAGCATTTGATGTAGGGGAGATTGTCGTCTTCCAAATCCCATTGTCTCTTTCATCAAATACGTGAATTGGTGTTCTCGTTACATTAGAAATAATTTGGGGTATGAGGTCTCCAACTGCGTGATCGAAGACTTTTCTATCGATGTATTTATCGATGAGTTGTTCGAAACTGCCACTGTTCTTGTCTACGAATTTTGCATACTGGTCCTTGTTTCTGGAGCTCTCAGTTTTGATGACTTTTTTCAGAGATATATAATTCCATTTCGAATTTTGTTGTGAAGCAAGCTGCGTCGTTACGGCGTGGAGGAGACAGTGTCCGTCACCTACAGTGTAAGCAGGCTCCAATTTGAGCGATCGTTTCAAGTCGTCCAGTGCGTGTGCAACGCGTGTGCAGATTTGATTCACTGTTGATTTTTCGGTAGCAGTATTAGTTTGGTCGTTCGACGGAGGCCCGGCAGAGGCATCAGATTTTTTTCGAATAATTTGATTTTCTTTGGAATAGTTTTGAATATCGGTATTCGCTTGACTTTCCTTGGTTCCTGCGTACTCACTGGAAAGTTGAGAATTGATTGAAAAGGAGGGCATGTCGCAATTACTATTTGTGTCTGCTGCAAGTAACGCAAATTTATTTTTCGTACTGACATTATATTTGTCTGAGATCGAATCAGGGAAAGGCTCAGGCTTATTTACGTTCCTCATGCTGTGGGTGAGTGAGTTACTCAGACCTCTGCTTGATGACGCAATCAATTTTGAAGGATTTGGTGTACCATGTGCAGTGATGTGCATAGGCTTATATTCTTTTTGAAAGTCTAATGTGAGACTATTTGTCTCATTCCGTGAATTTTTCGATTCATTGGAATGATCTACAATTCCATTTATTGCTTGACATTTGTTGAAACGAGGACAATATGGCACGGTGATTCGCAATGTTGATTTCATTGCAAGTTGTTGAAGAAAACAGAAGTTCTCTTCCTGGGTCCGCCATTGAAAGTTATTGAGTGCGTCACCATTTTCATTTTCTGGGTAAGTTTGAAATTGAATCAAGTTTAAACCCAGGTTTTTGCAAAAATGCCTCGCTTTGTTGAATTCGTTTGCACTGCAAGCATTGGCAATATAAATACGAGAAAGTGCGTACTTTCTTACAATTTGTTGTTTGATTCGAGCAAGGTCTGAGGGCGAGTGGCAGAGACCATCAAAACTTAGTATATAATTTTTAAATCTAGGCATGCAATTTACAGTATGGAGAAGGTCATCGAAGCGCCCTGATGGAACAGTTTTGATCCAGCACGAGCGATCGATGTCCTTTCTTCTGATCGTGCTTAGGATATTATCACCTAGCAGCAAAGTGTCGTAAGGTTCTCGACAATTGGAGTCGATTTCACAAGAGATACTAGCAGGTACCACAGGTGCAAGGTCTTGAGAACTTAAATGTGAATTAAAGCAAAAAGCTGTTCGGTTAGGTTCTGAATGTTTGATACTGTAGAGAAAATCGACGACGGGCTAGGAGGCTCACGTTGTCTTAGGGATTTATAGAAAAACGCTGTTGTTAGAGACAAATTGTGAATAATTTCATGAATTTTTTGAGAGCTTGTTATTTGAAGCGGGTGCAAGTAGCCATTAAAAGAAGCAACAGTGTTATTTTTATCGCTCTGTACTGGAAATTTTATTTTGTTTTCACAGCTTGCGCTCTGGGGTAATTTACTGCCAGTATCGGTTTGTGCGCGAAAATTATCGAACATATTATCTGGAGAATTAGAAAAGTCTACCACGCTTGGAATGTCCTTATTAGTAAAAACTATTTTTTCTTGTACCACTGATGAGGATGGTGTTTGTGTCCCCGCCGCTGGCGGACAGTTCGGAGCGTTGTTGTTGACGCAGAGCTGGGGAGCTGGCACGCTGTTTTGCTTGTTCAGATGAGGAGCAGGTGGTTGTGGTGCTGCGGCTGAGACTTCACTGCTTCGAACCTTCAAATGATTGCTGGAGGTTTGGCAGATATGTTTTCCCTCATCCGGCGATATTGGTTGCATAGTTTTCACTGACGTTGCTTCGGAAGGTGACACACATTCTTTGACGGGGTTACTGGACGCTGTTAACAAGTCTCCCGTCTTTTGAGCATTAGAATCTTGTGCGTGAGAGGATGTAGGTCCCCTACTTGCAGGCACTTTGCTTGGTAAAGTCGTATTTTTGCCCCAGAGAGAACCATTTTTTTCGGGATGTTGTGTAGGGCAACATTTGTGCAGAGAACGGCACTTTCCGGCCTGCGAAGCGAGTCTCGTAGTGATGCATTGTGCGTTGTAATTGTATAGCTATGATTTTTTAAACTATTTGGTGTCAGTAGGGAAACGGAGGTACGAAACACAATAATTCTTCCGTGCACATTTTTCGTCTTGGCCACGTAGGAAGTGAACCAAAACTTCACTGAGATGTTAGACATTACCAAAAATTTATCAAATCAAACGTAATTTCTCTGGTTGCTTGGAGCGAAAAAGTTCATCAGGATTTGCCATGCTCGGAACAGTCAGAGAGACGGGAGGCAGGGGTACGGGAAGAGGGTGGGGGGAGTGAAGGGGTTCGGTGAGGAGTGATTGAGGGGACAAGGACACTTCAGACAGACAGGCCTATAGGTTGAGACTGGGCTGAGCACACCATTTCCTTCGTGTTGCTAGCACTGCTTTGTTAGCTGCGTATTTAAATTGCACTGTTTTAAGCAGAAATAAGACAAAAGTTATTTTTTTTCTTTTCGCAGTTCCACAGGTCACATTCCCTTCTCACATTTAACGTCACTAGTTAACCAAAATTGTCCATCAAAAGAACATGATAATAATGTAAGCTAATTTGGTGAATCAATAATTGATTGTGTACATTAGAAATTTTTCAACATCCATGTTCTATTGTAACAAAAAAATAGGTACGAAGCACAATAATTCTTTCGTGCACATTTGCCGTCTCGGCCACGTAGGAAGTGAACAAAAACTGAAACTGAGAGGTTTGACATTGCCAAAAATTGATCAAAACAAACGTAATTTCTTTGGTTGTTTGAAGCGGAAAAAGTTCAGGATTTTCCATGCTATGCTCTGAACGGTCAGAAGACGGGAAGCAGGTGTACGGGAAAGGGGGGGGGGGGAGGTGCGGGCTCGGAAGGGGAGGGGGGGGGGGGTGCGGGCTCGGCAAGGGGAGACTGAGGGAACAAGGCCACTTCACACTTCACTCAGGCCTATCGTTCGAGACCGGGCAGAGCACACCATTTCACAACCCTTGTCAGCACTGCTTTGTTGGCTTTTCATTTAAAGTGCACTGATTTAAGCAGAAATAAGACAAAATTTATTTTTCCCCTTTCGCAGTTACACAGGTAGCAAACACATTCACTGATAGTATAATTTTTACGCATGGCTAGGTTATTTCCCCCTTGCATTTTCAATAATTACCGCCCCATTTCCCCGCACGTCCGACCGCGACCGAGTCTGACCGAGAGTCAGACTCGGTATTACTAAAAAATTTTTTAGTAATAGAACTTTTTAAAACCCAGCTTTATTGGATACATATCACAGAACTTTGAACTTCAAGGTTAATGTGAAGGAATGGAAAGTAATGGATTTTCCACTTTTTGGTGCCATATCATAGTTTATTAGATAAAATAAACAAGTTTTCTTCTATGCACTTTCTGTCTGGAATGAGTATTTTACGAGTAATAGCGGTAAATTAATTTTTGTCTTTGATGATGAATGCGATCGAATAAACAGCTACTAGGGTAATGTTCGAATGGCCGGTCGGTTTGAATCGTCGGTCATTTTTAGTTAATTTTCAATTTTGACAATCGGTAGCAATCCAAAAGCAACCCCGTAAGTCGCGTAGCAGATAACACCACTACAGGCCATGCAAGTTGAGTTTTTAGATAGCTACCGAGCGCGAAAATTAAAATTAACTATGAATGACCGACGATTTGAACCGATCGGCCATTCGAACATTACCCTAATTGATTTTTGAATTTTTGTTGCTTGAATCATGGTAATAACATCAAAATAAACTACCTTTCTGCGAAACACTTTTTGCGGCAGATAAGTATTTTATGATTTAGAGTGGTATGTTTTATTTGTTGCACGATTGAGCTGTTAGAGTACGTTTGAGTACTTTGTAATTTCTTACTAGCCAACCTTGCAGAGGCTGCACCCACTTCTAGGATCTTAGTTAAGAACACAATCAAGGTTATCACCCAAAAATAAAGAGTTATAGCGGTATGTTAATTTTCGTCTTAAATGTTGGGAAAGTCCTTGATCATTCAAGCGTATCAGAAGGGAGAGTCAATGGTAGTCTTCCCGTCTGACGTGGTCGATGAATTTATTTACGCTTCAAACAATAGAGTTGCGGTAAGTAATTTACCACTATAACTTATTAAATACTCATTTCAGATGGAAAATGCATACAAAAAACTTGTTCATTTTAATCTAATTAACGATATTTAGGCACCAAAAAGTAAATTACTGTCCTTTCCTTCGCGTTAATCAATTTTAATATTAAATCTTGCTTTCAAACATACCATGTTAACTTTTCTTTAATGCTTTTCCCTTTTATTCAATCTATATTTCCTAGCCTCTTACAATTTTTACAATCTTATTGAAGCCCACTTCTGATACGCCACAAAAATCATTCAGCAAAAGGTCAGTAAATTTTTTAGTAATAGAAATTTTTAAAACCCAGCTTTATTGGATACATATCACAGATATTCTCTCAAAAATATATTTCATCCACTAATCTTCCTGTATTCATCAGCTATATTCTTATAATTTAAGACAGCTTCAACATTGCCTCAAAAACAGATTATACTATTGTCATCTTATGATAGCTTCCACAGCTATTTTTGGCCCCCGTAGGAAAAGCACCATAATTCACTCAAGAGCACTACCAACTTTCAAACCTTTGATTCAGTCATGCAATGGCATTTATGCTAAAAATAAACCAGGCACTGCTTGTCTCATTCCTGATTATTTCTGTGAGTCTCATCAGCATTGAAGCCATCAATTTATTTCAAGTTCCTTAACATTATAGGCCTACATTGAAATTTTTATCTCTTGACAAATTTCAAACATTTTTAGTTGTTCTTTCCCCAACTTATTAACCATAACTACATCATTCAGCAGATAATTTGGATAATTCTCAAAAAATTTTGAACCCAAACCACTAATTTTCAAACAAACAGCTGATACTTCTGTGTACAATGTAGTTATTGTTAAGATACTACTAGTATTTTTACATAGATTAACCCCAACATTCTCATATGAAACATTTTTCTGCAATAACCTTGATTGACTTACTTTATCATAAGTCTTCTCAAAATCTGAAAACGCCAAATACCCATTTTTCCAATTCTTTTAATTATTTCACTCATATCATTCAAATTAATTTGAATGATAATTAACACATCACATACATCTCTAATTAACCCCTACTGTACTTTATCATATTTGGTTCTCCAGTCCACACCCCTCAAAAATGGCAAATGACTTTAACACTTTCTTCTCAAAAGCTGGCAAAAATGTTTTCAATGAAGTGTCCAGGACAGTTTCAGACACATCTACAGGTGCAGATCTGAGCAATGTTTCATCCCAAATACTAGAAACAAAGCCGGTTAGCGTAAAAGAAAACAAAATATCTTACACAATAAAAAATACTTAAGCGACTGGACATGATGGCATTTAGCCTCCAATATGTAAAAGACAGCTTTCCTGTCAAAGCACGCATTATTTGTTTGATAATAAATACATCTTCAGCCACAAACAAGTTTTCACAATCAATGGAAACTATCCATTATGAAGCTATTTAATAAATCTGGTGATATTGACATAGCATCAAACTACAGACCAATCAATCTCCTGCCAGTTATGTCCAAAATATTAGATAAAGTAATAACAAACCAGCTCTCATCTTAGATAGACAAATCTCATCTATTTCACCGCAATCAATATGCTTACAGAAGAAACACCAGTACTCAAAACGCTTTGATCAACAAAAAAGGAAAAACTTACAATGATATACACCAAAAACCATTAACTCTCCTACTATTGCTTGATCTCTCCAAAGCTTTCGACAGTGTTGAGTATGAAAATCTTCTACAAAAAATTTCAAACCTCAGAATAGACATTTAGTGGTTTGAAGGTTACCTAATACACCGCACTCATGCAGTGTGCTTGAATAACAAAGTATCGCCTTTCATACCAAATAATTTTGGCTTTACCCACGGGTCAATTCTTGGTTCCCGCTTTTATTTTCAATTCTCGTCAATGATTTCCCTCATGTGCCGGCAAACACACAAATCTCAATGTATGCTGATGACGTACAAGTTGCCATGTCAGATTTTGAAAAAAACACAAGCCCACGCTGAAAACATTCTGAGAAGTCTGATATTGTGACATGACCATAATGCCCTCAAACTTAACGCAAGTAAAACGCAATCCATTATTTTTAGATCACAGAATGCGACTAGAAGTTTACCACCATTTACGCTAACATTTGGAGACGATAAAATTGAATCAGCAGATAAGGTAAAATGTTGATGCTTGGTTTGACAAAAATATGATTTTCTGTTCACACGTAGAAACAATGTGCAACAAAATTAACAGAACCTTTATGTTCTTTCATCGCATTAAAAACACATTTGACAAAAATCTTGGTTGTTAGTGATTCAGTCTTTAGTTTCACAGCGTGTGGACTACTGCAGTTTAGTGTGGGGAGATTTAATTCAATATTACCAAGAAGACTTGCAAAAATGTATCAAATTCACTCCAAAGTGGTATCCAAATTAAACTTTAAGAAATACGATCATGCCATCCCTCTTCTAAGAAAACTCTACTGGACCCCAATACCGAACAGATTCATGATATAAAATGCTCGGCAAGAGTTCTCATTTTTGTACCTCCCTCAGAGTAATGCAGTTCTGGTAAAAATATTTCCATCCAATATCCCAAACAAAAAATCAAGTCAGAGGAATGATGTCTTCGTCAGTTACCGTTCATCTAACGTGGGACAAAAAGCTCTCTTACCTTCTGGAGCTCTTATGTGGGACAAGCTAGCAAAGCATATCAAAAACTCTAAAACTGTAAAATAATTTATAGTACATATGTCCCATTATTTTGCATTTCTGTCACAGGGCCTGCAGCATTTCGGTTTGAATTTCTCATTTACCTGAAATTTTAATTCTCCTGAAATTTCTGTTAGAAAATTAGAAGTTATTTCGTTTTACGATTGCTAAGTCATTCTAATATTGATCTTTCTTATTTCTGTTGAATATAATGAGCACCACAGCCGTTAGTTCAATGCAGCAGAATGAAGGTTATTTTTTATAATTAGTGGTATTTCCTTTTCTCTATTTTTTTCTTTTCTGTATATTTACTTAACGTCCGTAGGACAAACAAACTCTAAAATACATTTTTGTGTGCATATCAATATACAGATTAATAGATGTGAGGGTTGTGCTATGTTTTTAATAAATTAATTTATGACTAACGTTGTCTTCTCATTCTTATCTTTCTTCTTCTGTTTTATGAGGACTCCGGTCCCTGTTGGTCCATGCGTCTCAGGTCCTTACGTGTTGTAATCAGTTCACTTCTGCTGGCAGTAAGAGGACTCATTTTAGATTCTTATTGGCTGAATGGTTATCGTTTCTAACATAGACGTGATTAACAGCAGAAGAGCTCCGATGGGTTAGCGCAACCTACAAGGCTAGTGAAGTCTACCTAATTCTCAATGGGAACAGCACAGAGCCATAATGGAGATGGATTGTCCAGCCTGGGTGGCACAACCTGGAGCATCTTGTCAGTCAAAAACACGTGGGCAATTACCTTACTTTTATGGTCCATAATCATTCCCTAATCTACAGAACAAACTTTACTTTACTACTACTACTACTTCTACTGCTACAATTGGAGTGCATGGATGGAGCAATTCAAGATACTCTCTGCTGTAATGTTGAATTGATATTGAAGACAAAAAACAATGTTCAAAAGATTTCCTCTTACAATGTTAGTTGCACTTACATTTTGTTCTTTTTTCGAGCAGCCAGGAGAGGGCTAACGTTATCGCACTATTTCGAAATCATTCACGAAGGTGTTTCAATTGATTTCTTCTGAGCTGAGGAGAGGGAGTCAGATGAATTAATTTATATTTTAATTTTTCAGTGCATTCAGCGCACGTTAACAATGAACTTTGAATCCGAAAAAACTCTAAATTTCCGTTGGTAAAATTATTACTGTGGACCACTGTTTAATCTACCTCTAAGTGCCAAATTTTGTAAATATTCGCCACTCAGATGTGATATCCGGCCACTTTGTTATTCCATTTTATCCCATGTACACATGTCCGTATAATGCTGAAGAGAATACATATTGAATTTGAATTCCGAGATGTCTTCTTTGCTGTTGTCTTTGTTCCTTGACTATAACCTGATTTTTCTTGAAAATTTCTATTTTATATTAAAAAACAGTTCATTTTTACGTTTTTCGAAGTCTCCTTTCTATAAAGCTATTTATTTATGAATAATTTCTTACAATTTTAATAATGAGACTGTCATTTTTGATACTGGAGGAGGTACGTTTTTTCTCATCTTTTTATTTTTTTATGTATTTTTTTTCTTATATTCATTTTAAATAGGTATGTATATTAAAATGTGTGTGCACGTATGTATGTATGTATGTATATGTATACCTACATAAAAAGATATACATGTCAATTTATCTATTTATTACCTACGTAAAAACAACCCGGTTAGTTAATTTTATTGCACTGGCGAAATGATTCAAAAAAATATCTATCACTTCCCCAGAGGGCGTTTCTGTGGATCGGAAAAAAATGCAATTAGACAAGTTAAATAAAGTGCAATTTGAGCATATAAATCGTGCTAAAATTCTCTTTATGTCCGTATGTTGAACAAGCTATGAATTTCCATTTTGATTTTGTGTTTGTTAACGCATTTCTGCCAATATTTTGTACATATTTGCTAATCATAAGTGATATCCGGCTTACACTGTCTCTCCGTTTTATCCCATCCACCCATTTCCGCATATTGTTGCATGGACACAGAGAAGACATGAAACATTTTTATTGTTGTTGTTGTTCCTCGACGGTAACCTGAGTTTTCTTGAAATTTCTTATAGGAAATTATAAACTATTTCATTTTTTTCGTTTTTCGTAGTCTTTTTTCCCATTCCTTCTTTTTCCTCAGGTTATTTCTTACGACTACACAGAACTTGACTGTCACTTCAGATGTAGCATGAGCAAGATTGTTCTTTATATTTATTAGTGTTTTTTTATAATTTTTATAATTCAAGACATCACACAACAGTCTTGACAACAGGTAGTCCCTGTTATGATGAGGGGCTGGGACGCACGCTCCATGTTACCGGAGCTAAATTGTTTCAGAATGTGAGGGAAGGAAAACTCCACGAAGTACGAAATTAGAACTGTGTGTCCGTGAATATGCCGTCTACCTAACTAAATGGTAAAAGTGAACTTTCAGTGTTTCGGTGATTCAATTATGATCATTTTAACATGCAGATCAGAGTGGCGAGATGTGAAAACTTGGTGTTGCTCTCGCAGTGCCGGTGAGGGGTAGCGAGGACAAGCTCACCCCTGCCCTCTCCATCCCCCCTCCATCTACACTCCATCCCTCCAAAACACCTCCACTCTTAACGTGGAAGAACAAGTGCCGTTATCTCCAGAAACAAAATAGAAAGTGTGCTCTGTCAAACTCGCATCTTTGGAAAATAATGGTGACCATTTTTTGTGAACTATTTTTGTTAAAATAGAGCATGGATGTTAAAAATTTCTAATGTACTCATTCAATTTTTGATTCAAAAAATTAGCTTACCTTATTATCATGTTCTTTTGATGGACAATTTTGGTTAACTATTGACGTTAAATGTGAGAAGGATAAAAAACTTCTTCTTCTTTGAAGGAACTCTTAAACATAAAAATTAAATAAACTTTATCCAGCAACTTCGGAAATAATTGACCATGTTAAACATAGTAAGCCTGTGTTCACAGACAGAGCATAATTCCACAATGTGAAGTAAACTTGAACAATCCGACGTTTCTCGAAAAGTTCACCAGAGCAATCTTCTGATGGAAGAGTTGAAGTTCTTTTTCTTCTTTTCTTCTTCTTTTTTTCTTTCCTCTTTTCTTCCCCAAGCAGGACAGCAAGCAACGCTGCTCTGCCGACCGCAAGCATATCCTGCCCCCTCCTCCCGCTCACACTCTGTCCTCCTCTGTCTTACACCCCAAGCCCCCCCCCCCTTGTTTCCCTACTGGCAGTCTCTTTTTATCTACCTTTAAAAGGCGAGGCCTTCTACTTTAACCCAATGAACAAAATTTAATTTTTCTTCCTCTCTATCAACGTCACAATGTATCAATATAGAACTCGTTCAACTACTCGGAAGGTTGCCCCATCTGAAAAAACATCCTCCAGTACAGCTTCGTGCGAAAAGCTCAGTAAAAAGCGTAAAGCACCAGCCATAAAGCGGAAAGGCAGACCTAATAAATCCACCCCTGTGAATCCACCAGTTCAAGGTCCTCAAACACTCAAAACGAAAAATGCTTCTCGGACGTTCGTGAAGTCTGGTATCAGCAAGTGTTTCTCAGCCCCTGAAGCATCACTAATGACTGCAAAATCAGAGTCATCTGACACGGGCGAATATCTCTCAGGCGCTGCTTGTAATAACCCAGCTCCCAGTAATAATTCATCTTCTCAAGTTCTGAAACCTGCTACGGGCACACCCGAAGCGACTTCAAGAAATTCCGTACAAGCAGCACTCGACTCTCAACCCCACGCTTTGGACTGTGTCCGAGAAGATTCATCGTCCACAAAGCCGAGAATCTTTAGTGAAGAAGATACGTCCTCACTGGCGGAAGCTGCCACAGCACTGCTAGCTCCTTCGTCTCGCCGAAACGATTGCGTCATGGCGACGTCGCCCCTGCCCTGCGTCACTGAGAAAGCTCAAAATCGTTCACCGCCGACGGAAACACCAACGTCATCGTTAAAACGCGAAAAAATTTTGGATGTGTGCAACGAGTCAAACAGCATAAGGGGTAATTTTAATTCTAATTTTAATGATAAATTGTGTGTAGACCTTTCAGGCGGCGAAGTTATGTTTGAAAATGCATACGCAGCAGCTGACACTGGCAGTAAAATACCTCAGAGCGTAAACTGCGAGGATAACGTAAGATTTTCAGTGGAGAAAAATACAACCAGACCTGTTACCGCTTTTGATGGGTACTTACATCCTCTCCAAATGACCAGTTGCCAAACTATTCACGAAATAAATAACACGCTGTCTCTTACAGCTGCATTTCTCAATAAAGCTTTGAGACAAAATTGTCCCCCAAGCCCAGCGTCGATTTTCTCCACTGTATCAAATATTCAAGTGATTATAGAACAGCTTTTTGCTTTAAATTATCGTATCAGCGCTCATGATTTTACGCCGGTGGTAGCTGCGAGTAACCATCCTTATGCGAAATCCCCTTTAGACACTTTTCTCGTTGGAGACAATAGTCTCACAAAAATCAACAGAGATGACATTGATAGTGCATGCAGGATTCAGACCATAACTTCGGAACGTCTAAATGATCTCTATGATGAGATTGAACGCGCACCTCCTTTCAGGAACTATATAATTAGTTTCAAAGGTTTGAGCCTCTCGTCCCAAAATCTCACGAAATTAAAAAAATTGATCATGACAAAGAATCTTCTTTCTCGTATTTATGTGGTGAGTGCCTGCAGTGGGCAGCAATTGTACATGGCATCGAGCCTGTGCAGAAAAATTGGTCTTAAACTGATTCCGCTGCGAGCAAATGTAAAAACCGGTCCTGTTGATGAAGCTTACAACAATGTCCGCACTTGGCCCGTTACGCGAGAAGACACGCATCATTTTCTTCAACAAATTGCTCTAAAATCACCTTTGAGACTAACTTCACATTTTATCTCCTGTGTCAGAAACTCCCATGATCTGAATGAAGAAATTGAATACTCTAATGATTATTCAAAACAACAAAATGAGTTGAATGATTGTTCTAAGTTGACCGCCTATCCACGTGAAACCTCCAGCAGCATAAACCGATGCTTGCCTTCATATAACAAACCCTCTCCTCCCCTCTCCTCCCGATGTTTGCCCTCATATAACAAGCCCTCCCCTGCATCCGCCACAAACAACTGCGGAGTGCCTACAAAAAATAGGTTTTCATTGCTATCCAATGCTGATGAAGAGGATGAAAAGCTCCTCTCAGACACGAGTATAAATCAACATCCAATCACATACTCGGAAGCAGTAAAATCAACAGGAAGAGAGAAATCGCTGCAAGATTGCAGTCGACAATCGATGGAAAATCCACTACCCAACGGTATGCACAATCATCACCCGAAAAATATAATTGACACGAGCATTTCTCAGTTCTCTGCAAATCCCCATACGAGAAATCACCACAGAACGGGAACTCTGAGCCAGAAAAACGTAAACTCCCCGCACCTCTCAGAACCTCTTAATGATGAAAAAAGTGCGAAAAAAAACGTCTCCAGCCGCATTTGTGAACGCATGAATTCCACAATGGATGAATTGAAACGATCATGGAACATAAAACTGATTCCCACCAAAGCCGATGGACACTGCCTCCTCCACGCAGTAGCTCACCTACTTACAGAACAACCAGCATCAAAATGGAATTACAATTCCCTAAAGGCTGCAATCAAAACAGAGAGTAAAGCAAACTACAGCACATATGCTAAGTTTTTTGACAAGAACAGTGGCGACATGCAAAACCTCATAGATAATTACATTGACGAAAAACATTTTGACCAAGCTGCTGTAGACCTTATACCACTAATCATTTCAAATGTGACAGGCCAAAAACTTCTCGTCCTGGATGAAAAAGATCATTGTGTTTTGAAAATATCAGTCGTTCCCATTTCAGAGTTATCAAATAATAACCCTCCACTACTGCTCCATCGTAAAAACGATCACTACAGTGCTCTTGTCACACAAGGCAAAAATCAGACCGGGGTTACCTCATCTTGACAAAGTGCCGCTGCCCAGCCAAATAGTAGACTTTCTTACATAGCAGATGCTGGGCCAAACACCCTGGGCAACTTAGACAAAATCGATAAATCCCCTGAACGATCCCATCGAGATAGTAACCTCGCTACCTTTAAAAAGAGTGCTAATATAGGTAAAATCAAAATCAAGCATGTAAATGCTCGAAGCCTGAATGGTAAATTGGATGAAATCAGAGTGATGTTGGTCACTGAAAAAATTGACATTTTGTGTGTCTCAGAAACATGGTTTGATTCACGAACCCAAAGTTCATTTTTTAACATTCCTGATTACGTGTTGTACCGCTACGATGGCGCTAAAACCAGCCGAGGTAGTGGATCTTGTATTTTTGTGAAAGAAATGTACTCAACATCTTCACTACTAGCGAATAAAGTTTGCGAAGGCATTGAAATGGTTTGGTTAGAAGTGCAAATAAATAAACACAAATCAATAATCATTGGCAGCCTTTACCGGCACCCATCATCTCCCCTAAATCTAACACTAGATTTCATTGAGGAAACCTTCAAAGAAATCCTTCAGGCAAAAAAATCATTCTTTGCTTTCGGAGATTTCAATGTTGACCTAACGGACAAAAACAATCAGCTAAGCAAACTATTGTATAAACTAAGCTTATCACAAATGGTCAAAGAACCGACTCGCATCACTAAAGTCTCTTCAACTCTCCTCGATCTAGCAATCACAAATAATCCCACCGCAATACTTAGTACAGTAATATCACCTTCTATTTCCGATCACCACTCTATAGAATGTGAAATTAATATTGCGAAGGAAAGACAAAAATACCGCTTAATGACCTATCGCTCGAAAAGGCACTATTCAGCAGAACTATTTCAAGAAAAACTACTCGATAGGTCTACCGAATTCCAGAAAATGATGCAATCTGACGATGTTGACATACAAGTGTCAATTTTCAACGAGAACTTCACAGCAGCTCTCGACGAATGTGCACCTTACGTCACCAAAAAAACCAAGCCAAAACGGACTGTTTGGATTACTGACGAAGTTAAAGAGATGAGCAGAATAAAGAAAGCTAACTTGCGAGAGTACAAAAACAATAGATCAAACAGTACCTTATACAAGAGATATAAAGAACATGAAAAAATTCTTCGAAAGAAAATCACTGAAGCGAAACAAACTCACTTCCACCAGGCACTGATAACGGCTAAAAATAACCCGAAGCGAACTCGGGAAATCATTAGTGAGGTAGCCCCGTATAAAAATTTAGATCGCATAAGTAATTTTGAAAATCCCTTGGCAACAGCCACGGATTTCAACACATTCTTTTCAAAAGTAGGGGCTCAAGTTTTCAGTGAGGTGTGTACCAATCCAGATGAAACGACAATTGAAAATTCATGCCCCACTGCACCCTCGAGGACTGATGTCAAGTGGAGACCACGCCCTGTCGATTTACCAGAGTTACGAAACATCTTATACTCACTAAAAAACACAAAGGCAGTTGGACATGATGGTATCAGTCTTCAATATATCAAAGACAGTTTCCCTGTTACAGCACCATGGATTCGTCTGATAATTAATACATCAATAGTAACCAATACGTTTCCAAACCAATGGAAACACTCCATTATTAGACCGTTGCACGAAAGTGGTGACCTAAATACAGCATCAAACTACAGGCCCATCAGTCTTTTGCCTGTCATGTCCAAACTATTGGAGAAAGTGGTGACAAATCAACTGTCATTTCACCTGGACGAGTCAAATTTACTCCACCAAAATCAATATGCCTATAGAAGAAATACTAGCACTCAAGACGCTCTGCTCAATATATCTGAAAAAATATACAGTGACATCGATCAAAAGAATGTAACACTCTTGCTACTACTCGATCTCTCAAAGGCGTTCGATAGCGTCAAACATGAAAGACTTCTACGTAAAATACTGAACTTGGGAATAGACACGCAATGGTTTGAAAGTTACTTGTCAAATCGATCTCATGCAGTCCGCATAGAAAACAAATTGTCCCCATTCATTCAAAACAATTTTGGTGTTCCCCAAGGATCCATTCTTGGTCCGCTACTGTTTTCTATTTTCATTAATGATTTCCCTCCAATGCCTTCTAACACACGGATCTCAATGTATGCAGATGATGTTCAAATTGCAATAACAAGTTCTGTATCGGAAATACCACAGACGCAAATTAAAGCCGAAACTTTACTGACTAGCCTGAAATCATGGTACGACCGAAATGGTCTCAAATTAAATGCTAATAAAACACAATGCATTATTTTTGGATCCAAAGATGCAATTAAAAAAACTTCAGATCTTACTCTTGCAGTTGGAAATGATAAAATTAATGCATCAGAAAAAGTTAAAAATCTAGGTATCTGGTTCGATAGAAATATGTCTTTCAAATCTCACGTTGAGACTACTTGCAACAAAATCTACGGAACTTTAATGTTTTTTCATCGTATAAAAAGTATGCTAGACGAAAAATCCAGATTATTAGCCATTCAATCCCTTGTGTTATCGCGCATTGACTACTGCAGCCTAGTATGAGGAGACTTACCTCAATACCTTCAAAGGGACTTACAAAAATGCATGAATTTTGCAGCCAAGGTGGTATGCAACGGTAATTTCAAAAGAAGTGATCACGTAACCCCTCTCCTCAATAAACTCGGCTGGATCCCTATCCAAGAAAGGCTCCTCATGCAGAAGGCCCAATACGTATTCTCCTCGTTATATCTTCCTCAGAGCAATGCTGAGATAGTGCGTTTCCATCCACCCACTGTAACCAATCAAAAGCCGAACAGAAACAATAATGTCTTAGTCAACTATCGTTCATCTCACTTAGGGCAGAAGGCTCTGTCCATATCAGGCGCCTTACTGTGGAACAAACTTCCCCTGAGTATTAAAGTCCCTCAAAGACCGAGAGAATTTAAAGCCAAAATAACTCGTCATCTTGTTTCTCAATAATAAACCTTAGTTACAGAACATACTGAAGAAGTACTGACGAATCTCATTTACCTGGTATCTCCATTGCTGAACAATCTCCCTCTCTCATTGTTTTATAATTCAAGACATCAAACAACAGTTTTGAAGTATGCGTAGGTATTATGATTTGACCGCCTATACGTTGTCATTTGCTGACATGCTTACTTGTATATGTGTGTACGTATATAGGTGTATGTGCGCATATAGGTGTGTATATGTGCACGTACAACTGTGTGCACTAGAGTAGATGAACCAGTCGAAGGTGCATTTTGTGTCATTCCTCTCCGTTTCTGTGCAAGCATCAAACTAGACCGTCATGGTACCTATGTGTGTGTGTGTGTGTGTTGATCAATTACAGACATTCTGCACCATATTACAAAGATAATGTATTTTTTCTAATATGAAATTGTAAAGCATCCATGTAAAAAAAAAATCGTTGTGTGATCATCCATTTATACTGCAGTAATATACTTATGCGGCTTATAGTTATATGCTTATAATAATGTGATACCTATATATGTTTGTTTATCAATTGACGACAATTTGCGCCATATTCCAAAGATAATGTGATTTTTTTCTAATATGAAACCTTTATAGGACATTAATGTTTTCTTTCTTATTCACGTCCCACAATCGTTTTCATGTTTCTGATTTAAGTAGACTGTTTTGTGCCACTATTTTTAGTACGAAATTTTATAAAATTCATGCTATAATAAAAGATATTTTCTCCGTTTCCCTCGATTGGAATTCTGGTTTATACTGACTAGTTTACGCTGATATTTGCGCACATGCTTACTTGTGTAAATGTGTACGTGTCCACGCTATGCGTATGACACTCTGTAGAATGCGTATGTATTGCCTCGATGCATAGAAATGCATTTGTGTATGCTTACGAGTTAGGTGTAAATATGTGCGTGGGTATATGTGTGCATGTGTATGTGTAAATATTTACATGTATACGTGCACATATGTGTGTACTAGACTGACAACTAGCATTTCACTAGAAATAATGGTCTTTTTTCTGTGCACTCTCAACTTGTAACATTACCTAACTCGTCATATCTTTAGTATTGTAAAGCATTCATGTAAAAACTATACATTTGTTGTGCGATCATCCATCTATATTTAAATAAAATGATTGTTAACTAATGACCGTTATGTTAAAATTGTTGAATCATAAATACAAAACCTATAATCTTCTTGGTCCTCATGCTTATATGTACACATGTGTGTATGTGTGTGTGTGTGTGTGTGTATGTGTGTGTGTGTGAGTGTGTGCATGGATATGTACACGCATGCATACGTATGTGTACACATGTGTGTATATGGATATATATTTATACATATATATATATTTTTCTTCTTTTTGATGCTTCCTTAAAATGACACTTGTGAACATTGACCGAAACAAGCGATTTCATATATTATTTCCTGGCGTCAAGAATTGCGAAGTTTTATGTCATGTACATGTAAACTGTCAAAAGTGTTTTCACCCCACAATGAAAATGCATCGTCCATGAAATTGTGTTATCTCTTACAATTATCATTACATGTATTATCAAATGTAGATTAAGCTAGATTAGGAGTTCATTGCCCTCAATCACTTCTTTTGACTAGTGACACGAGTTTTTCAATACTCGTGTGAAAGTATCATCTAAGTGTATTAATTTTAGGATATTTTAAAAAACAATGATGGTACTTTTGTACCATCTCTATTGGAAATAAACCGTTTTTTTTTTTCTTGGTGTGTGCGTAGGTATTATGATTTGATCGCCTATACGCTGGGATTTGCAAACATGCTTACTTGTATATGTGTGTGCGTATATAGGTGTGCATATGTGCACATACACCTCTGTGCACTGGACTAGCAACTGGTATATAAACTATAAATACCAGCCTTTTTTTCTCTCTTTCCCAACTTCTAATATTACGCAACACATCATTTTATTTTATTATTGTAAAGCAATCCAAAGCTTAAATGTCTCGTACATGTTGTGCGCAGCCACCTTAACGAGTGGACTCAACTACCCGTATTAACGGGCCCTACAGCACACAAATTTACCGAGCACCCATCTGGGGCCTGGTAACGCTGCAATTTAAGATAATTAAACATTAAGCGGAGCGTCACTAGCAGAAGTCTCACCTGAAGATCTTCGAAAACTATGTTCAGGTGAACACGTTTTACTGTAGCCGGCTGTCATGGACCCATGAGCCCCTTGTAGCGAGGGCAGAATGCCGAGTCACGCGCAGCACATAAGAAGAAGGTGCGCTCGCGACCACGGCCGTATCCAATCTGACGTGGCAGCCTTCGGATGCCACGCACATCAGCTTGCTCGAATCCGTCGCGAAGGCTTAGGACTCGTACAAGAAGATCAGACGAACGTTTTAGTGTTAACGTTTACATCTTTTGCCGTAGACGTGAGGACCCCCGCCATTGCTCCGCTTAGTCGTATAATTATCAGCGTAATTAATTTTTAGGCTTATTAGATGGAGCACAGCCTTTGCCCCTTATTGCGGAAGGCCTTTTGTGCCTTATAAAATCCGCAATGGACCTCAGCGTTCGAGCAATGACTGGAATCGCGACAATGTAAAGTGTGGTACCGATGTATATCTATCAATTGCAAGCCTTTTGCCCCATGTTTAAGAGATAATGGGATTTTTTTCTAATATGAAACGCTAAAAGGGAATGCATGTTTTTTTCTTCCTCCCGTCCAAAAATGCTCTTGGTAGGCTAGTGTAGTGCAAATTATCAAATCATCTCTTACGCTCTAGAGCATATTATAACAACCGCACCTAAGCCTCACGTATTTCTGGAAATATTCTGTTCATGGGAACCGTTGTAGAACAATCGTTTTCATGTTTCTGGCTAAGGTAGACTGTTTTGTGCCAATAGTTTTAGTACGGAAATTTTATTAAATTCATGCAACAATAAAAGATATTTTCTCCGATTCCCTCGATTGGAATGCTAGTTTATACTGACTAGTTTACGCTGATATATGCGCACATGCTTACTTGTGTATAGGTGTACTTGTGCACGCTATGCGTACGTAGATAGGTGAATGTATCACTCCGTAATACTTCATTTCACTTGATTATTGTAAAGCATTTATAAAAATATACTTATACATTATTTAGAATATATATATATATATATATATATATGTTTCATTAAAAAGCAGACCATATTTCACGTTTATTAGTTTCTCGTTATTCTTCTCGATTTTTCTAAATAGTGCTATGCATTCCTCATTTAAAAATTGAAATAGTTGTTGTAGATTAGAGATTTCGCGACCGGTTTCGCTCATCATCGAGCATCTTCAGGCGGATAAAATTAGTTAAGACGTGATGTTAATAAAGGGTGTTTATTTTATTCTTCATTTTCAGTGGCGATTAAGTTTGACCCGTGTGGAGAGGTAGCTCAGAGGAGAATGAGCCAGGGGTGTGTGTACGTGAGGGTGGTTTCTGTACAGTTGTGGTGGAAAAAATGCAGGCCGGAAGATGTACAGTTGGTCAGGTGTCATATAAGTCGTGAATTAATTTGAGAGTACGAGTTGCGCCAGTGTTCTGTAGGTTGATTTTTGGTTTGTTTTTCTGAATCAAGATTGCTTCGGTGATGCTAAGTCTGTTCTGTTGTGTTTCTTTGCGTAATATTTTTGTATTTGCAACTAGTAATTCACGTGTTAAATGAGTGTTATGCTTTTCGGTGGTGTGTTTTTTAATTGCTCCGGATGCTAGATGCATTGTTAACCGTCTTGAGATGGATGTGGTAGTCATGCCTATGTATGAAGACTGAAGGAGCTCGCACTCTCCTATAGTACATTTGTATTCATACACTGCATTTGTTTGAGAACTGTGGGTTTTGGGGCTTGGTTATTGCGGCAGACCAGGTTGGTGACGGTGTTGCTTTTGTAATAAATTATGAGCTTTAGGGTTTCCTGTGTGTTGGTACAGTGGGTGTTGGTCTGTATTATTTCTTTAAGGATGCGTTCGTCAGTTTTATAGTTCTTTGAAAATTGATTATAGTAGTAGACTTTGTGGGTGGGCGGGGGGTCTGTTGCGTGTTCAGCGTGTTGGACGGAGGAAACAAAATTGTTAAGAATAT
This sequence comes from Morinoia aosen, assembly GCA_030386875.1. NCBI lineage: Eukaryota > Metazoa > Arthropoda > Malacostraca > Amphipoda > Talitridae > Morinoia > Morinoia aosen. Next base: position 5,990,834 of record CM059576.1, read on the forward strand.
TGTCGAATAGTTTATTGGAGTAACCGTTGTTGATTAAGGTTTGTTTTAGTTGATTGATATTGTTGTGAAAGAGATTCCAGTTGGAGCATATTTTGAATGTGCGGTGAATGTGCCCACTGTACCAACACACAGGAAACCCTAAAGCTCATAATTTATTACAAAAGCAACACCGTCACCAACCTGGTCTGCCGCAATAACCAAGCCCCAAAACCCACAGTTCTCAAACAAACAAATGCAGTGTATGAATACAAATGTACTATAGGAGAGTGCGAGCTCCTTCAGTCTTCATACATAGGCATGACTACCACATCCATCTCAAGACGGTTAACAATGCATCTAGCATCCGGAGCAATTAAAAAACACACCACCGAAAAGCATAACACTCATTTAACACGTGGATTACTAGTTGCAAATACAAAAATATTACGCAAAGAAACGCAACAGAACAGACTTAGCATCACCGAAGCAATCTTGATTCAGAAAAACAAACCAAAAATCAACCTACAGAACACTGGCGCAACTCGTACTCTCAAATTAATTCACGACTTATATGACACCTGACCAACTGTACATCTTCCAGCCTGCATTTTTCCACCACAACTGTACAGAAACCACCCTCACGTACACACACCCCTGGCTCATTCTCCTCTGAGCTACCTCTCCACACGGGTCAAACTTAATCGCCACTGAAAATGAAGAATAAAATAAACACCCTTTATTAACATCACGTCTTAACTAATTTTATCCGCCTGAAGATGCTCGATGATGAGCGAAACCGGTCGCGAAATCTCTAATCTACAACAACTATTTCAATTTTTAAATGAGGAATGCATAGCACTATTTAGAAAAATCGAGAAGAATAACGAGAAACTAATAAACGTAAAATATGGTCTGCTTTTTAATGAAACATGTTTGAATGAGGGCATGCTCCCAAATTATACAAATATATATATATATATATATATACAAGTTTGATTAAAAAGAATGCCATTTTTCTTGTTAATAATTTGTTTCATTATTTTTTCCAATGATCTTATGTTGTTTTTCTGGTCGACTGTTATAAAATTAAAAATTAAAAATTAATTCTCCGAGGGTCATTTCATTATAATTGAGCGACGCGTTTCGTCCATCAATGGACATCTTCAGGCTAAAAAGTTTGCAGCTACAATAGAAGTAGAAAGGTGCTGCTACAATGGCTGCTGATGATAGAATGGACCAACTGGAATGGGTGGGTTTCAGCATAGCTATGGTACAGTTGAAGGCAAGTTAAAGTTAAATGTGGGAGCGGGAACGGCAGTGTACCGTTGTAGGCAAAGTTATGAGTGGAGTTTGAGAGTTCGTATTGTGCCGGTATTTTGGTTGTTGATAATCGGATTTTTCTTTTGGATAAGGATTGCCTCGGTTATTTGTAACCTATTGTAGTCTCGTTCTCTATAAATTATTTTTGTATTGTTAACTAGGTTTTCTCTGGTTAAGTCAATTTTATGAGTGTTTTTCGCGTGTGTTTTGGGTCCACCAGATGCTAAATGCATTGTTAGTCTTCTAGAGAGTATATTACCAAAATCAATACTCCGCAGCCTATAAAACTGACGAAAGAGTTTTGAAACAAATGATAAAAAACAACACAAGTTGCAGTAACCCACACGAAAAACTTCAACTTATTGTATACTACAAATGCCCCACCATTACTAGTCTCATTTCCAGGAACAACCATAGCCATAAACAATCTACTCTCAAACAAACCCATGTCGTGTACGAATACTCTTGTAATCATGAGGACTGCGAGCCTCTTAAATGTTCGTACATCGGCATGACTACAACCTCCCTCTCTAGAAGACTAACAATGCATTTAGCATCTGGTGGACCCAAAACACACGCGAAAAACACTCATAAAATTGACTTAACCAGAGAAAACCTAGTTAACAATACAAAAATAATTTATAGAGAACGAGACTACAATAGGTTACAAATAACCGAGGCAATCCTTATCCAAAAGAAAAATCCGATTATCAACAACCAAAATACCGGCACAATACGAACTCTCAAACTCCACTCATAACTTTGCCTACAACGGTACACTGCCGTTCCCGCTCCCAAATTTAACTTTAACTTGCCTTCAACTGTACCATAGCTATGCTGAAACCCACCCATTCCAGTTGGTCCATTCTATCATCAGCAGCCATTGTAGCAGCACCTTTCTACTTCTATTGTAGCTGCAAACTTTTTAGCCTGAAGATGTCCATTGATGGACGAAAGCGTCGCTCAATTATAATGAAATGACCCTCGGAGAATTAATTTTTAATTTTATAACAGTCGACCAAAAAAACAACATAAGATCATTGGAAAAAATAATGAAACAAATTATTAACAAGAAAAATGGCATTCTTTTTAATCAAACTTGTATAAATGAATCGCTGCTCCCAAAACATATATATATATATATATTTGTTGCGCGATCGCCCGCATCACCAACTCGTGTGAGTGTATCATCTAAGTGTATAAACTTTAAGATATTTCAAAAACCAATGATGGTACTTTTGTAACATCTCTATTGGAAATAATCTTTTTTCTTTTCTTTTATCATAGATTACGTTTCAGTTTTGTATACATTCCCAACTAAAGACAAATATATACGCATAGCTGAGCCAACCATCTGTGTGCCTGTGCGTGACTGTCTGTGTGCCTGTGCGTGACTGTCTGTGTGCCTGTGCGTGACTGTCTGTGTGCCTGTGCGTGACTGTCTGTGTGCCTGTGCGTGACTGTCTGTGTGCCTGTGCGTGACTGCCTGTGTGCCTGTGCGTGACTGCCTGTGTGCCTGTGCGTGACTGCCTGTGTGCCTGTGCGTGACTGTCTGTGTGCCTGTGCGTGACTGCCTGTGTGCCTGTGCTTGACTGTCTGTGTGCCTGTGCGTGACTGTCTGTGTGCCTGTGCGTGACTGTCTGTGTGCCTGTGCGTGACTGTCTGTGTGCCTGTGCGTGACTGTCTGTGTGCCTGTGCGTGACTGTCTGTGTGCCTGTGCGTGACTGCCTGTGTGCCTGTGCGTGACTGTCTGTGTGCCTGTGTGTGACTGCCTGTGTGCCTTTGTGTGACTGCCTGTATGCCTGTGCGTGACTGCCTGTGTGCCTGTGCGTGACTGCCTGTGTGCCTGTGCGTGACTGCCTGTGTGCCTGTGCGTGACTGCCTGTGTGCCTATGAGTGACCGCCTGTGTGCATGTGCGTGACTGCCTGTGTGCCTGTGCGTGACTGCCTGTGTGCCTGTGCGTGACTGCCTGTGTGCATGTGCGTGAATTTCTGTGTGCCTGTGCGTGACTGCCTGTGTGCCTTTGCGTGACTGCCTGTGTGCCTGTGCGTGACTGCCTGTGTGCATGTGCGTGACTTTCTGTGTGCCCGTGCGTGACTGCCTGTGTGCATGTGCGTGACTTTCTGTGTGCCTGTGCGTTACTGCCTGTGTGCCTGTGCGTGACTGTCTGTGTGCCCGTGTGTGCCTGTGAGTCACTGCGTGAATGTGCGTGACTGCCTGTGTGCCTGTGCTTGACTGCCTGTGTGCATGTGACTGACTTTCTGTGTGCCTGTACGGGACTGTCTGTGTGCCCGTGTGTGCCTGTGAGTGACTGCGTGAATGTGCGTGACTGCCTGTGTGCCTGTGCGTGACTGCCTGTGTGCCTGTGCGTGACTCTCTGTGTGCCTGTGCGTGACTGCCTGTGTGCCTGTGCGTAACTGTCTGTGTGCCTGTGCGTGACTGTCTGTGTGCCTGTTCGTAACTGCCTGTGTACCTGTGCGTGGCTGTTTGTGTGCCTGTTCGTGACTGTCTGTGTGCCTGTGACGCGTGACTGTCTGTGTGCCTGTGCGTGACTGTGTGCCAGAGCGTGACTGTCTGTGTGCCTGTGCGTGACTGTGTGTGTGCCTGTGCGTCTGTGCGTGACTCTGTGTGTCTGTGCGTGACTGCCTGTGTGCCTGTGCGTGACTGCCTGTGTGCCTGTGCGTGACTGCCTGTGTGCCTGTGCGTGGTTACCTATTCGCTAGTGTAACAACCAGAAGTGTAAGAAGTATCCAGAAGTTTAAAGTCTTCATTGTAATAAAGCCTTGTGACCTAATACAAGGCAGTACCGGTGAGAGCTCAGAGGGACCTCCTCCACATCGGTAGCATAAACTTGTATGAGGCAAACAAACAGAGTGGCAAGTGAATACAACGCCTCGTTAAATAAAGCCATATATAATTTATTTTAAGACCTAAAATCCAAATTTTATAGGGTATATTACGCGTAAATTTTCCATTTGTTAATCACTACTCGACTGAACTAGTGAACACACCGGTAGTCATTGTGTATGAAATTAGGTTGCACGACTCGACATAGCTTTAAACCGAAGGTAGTCTTTGCTATTACCTTCATTTTAAAGCGATAGTCATGAGTAATACGTTATGATTCAAATTCTAAATAATGTCAATAATATTTGTGATGTCTGAAGCGTTATTACAGCTCATTAAAGCACAACACTTTTGTGCATGAAACAGAACCATACGCTGCTGTCCTAATCCTCTAGTCAAATTTGTGCACATAAGAGGAATTAAAGCAAGGGAAAACTGTTCCAGTGTGAGGGTGTGTGTGTGTGTGTGTTGCTTCTTTCAATACTATGGTTCGAGTCCCGGCGCTGGATGGCGATTTTCTCTGTTGGGTATAGGGGAAAAATTTCAAAAATACCCCACTCTACCCGGGTGTCTGAAATGGGTACCGGTCTTGACCAGGGGAAAGCGTGATGGCGTGCTGGTGTTTGTTATAAGGCATTTGAAAATTTATTGTATAAGGTGATATGTAGCAGGCTTGAATTGGAAATAACATACATACATACATATACCGGGCTTATCCTCCCTATGGGAGGGTAGCCGACAGCAGGCCACAATCACCACACTTTGTCACTAGGAGGCGAGAGAGGCAGCACTGGCCGCACCTGAACTGCTAGGATCAGCAGCAGCCCAGCACAACCACCTTCCACAGTCAGGCCCGACAGCAACAGCTGGTTTACCCCGACCGTTTCATTGAGTGCAGCCTCTCCCCCCGCACATGACAGGTCAACCCCATCACACGCGGGCAGCTTCCAGTAACGCGTCAAAAATAAAATTACCTCCTTATACACTGCCCCCACTCACTTCTGTCCGCAGCCATCCCTCTCGCCACGTCCACAGTCAGACCCCTCTCATACAAAGCACGTCGCACCCCATCCATCCAACTCATCCGTGGTCTACCTCGCGCTCGAAGACCACTGACTTCCGACATATATATCTTTTTCACCAGCCGCTCAACACTCATTCTTTCAACATGCCCAAACCATCCAAGCACTCTTTCATCTACTCGCCTGCTCAACTTTTTGATAACACCCGTCTGCTCCCTAACCAACTCATTCCTGATCCTATCTCTTCTAGTTACTCCATACATGCTCCTCAAACACTTCATCTCAAACACATCCAACTTCCTCCTCTCCACTGCTCTCAACCCCCAGGACTCTGCTCCATACAACAAAACTGGCACAATCAAACTTTCATACAGTCCCCTCTTAACGTTCATACTCAAACTCCTGCATTCAAAAACTTTCCTCATTGCACCCAATGTCTTACAACCTTCACTCACTCGATGCTTCACTTCTACTTCCATACTCTCTCCTCAACAGTCACATCCGACCCGAGGTACCTAAAATGCTCTACCTCCTCTAAAGCTTCCCCATTCAACCTCACATCCAAAGTTCCAAACACTCCACCTCTTGAACATCTCATCACCTTACTTTTATTCACATTTACCCTCAATTTCCGCCTTTCGCACACTCTACCAAACTCTGTAACCAGTCTCCTCAGTTTTTCCTCTGAATCAGCCACAAACGCTGTATCATCTGCAAACAACAGCTGACACACTTCCCAATAAATACCATTTCGCCCCACCAACTGCGCACCTTTTCCCAACACTCTGGCATTCACTTCTCTCACCACACCATCCATAAACAAATTAAACAACCACGGCGACATCACACATCCCTGTCTCACACCTGTCACAACTGGGAACCATTCACTCACCTCATTCCCTACTCTCACACATGCTCTGCTATCAATGTAGAAACTCTTTATCCCATTCAACAGTCTCCCACCCACTCCATACAAACTTACCACTTGCCATAGAGCCTCGCGATCCACTCTGTCATACGCCTTCTCTAGATCCATAAATGCCCAATATACGTCCTTTCCCTTTAATAAGTATTTTTCATTCACCTGCCTCACAGCAAACATTTGATTCACACAACCTCTACCACACCTAAAACCACACTGTTCTTCAGCAAGCACACGATCCGTCAACACTCTCACTCTTCCAATTAACACTCTTCCATACAGCTTCCCAACGACACTCAGTAGACTTATACCCCTAGAATTACTGCATTCATACCTGTCACCTTTCCCCTTGTACAACGGAACTACGCACGCGCTACTCCAATCAACCGGCACTTTACTAGCCTCAAAACACACATTTAATAAACGCACCAACCATTCTATAACCACATTTCCTCCTTTCTTCAGACATTCAACCGTGCAGCCATCCAAACCTGGAGCTTTCCCATTTTTCATTTCATCCAACGCACATCTCACCTCTGCACTTCTTATTCGACTTCTATTCACTTCACCAAACACAGGCATTCTAACATCACTTCCAACAGCTACTACTCTCGCAATCCTATCATCCCTCACGTTCAGAATTGGAAATAAAGCATCCGTAAATGCCTTTTTTTTCTGTATTTACAACGCTGGAATTGGCAGAGCTTCACCTCCCCCCAGTTTTGTTTGTAAGAGCTGGAACTCGTGCGAATTGCATTTGAGCGTGATGTATGGGTTCTAATTAACCCTCTTGCAAATAGAACAGAAAAGCGACAACAGCCTCGGTAGGCAGAGGTCAAGCCGTTCATGTCATGTTGCGTCGCAGAGGCTTCTTAGCTCTCGAAACGTTTCCGTTTCTACGCTGAATTTCCTCTAATTTTAGGGCGTCACACCGTGAAGCTAGGCATATTTTGAGGACATCACCCCGTGCAGCTAGGCATATTTTGAGGACATCACCCCGTGAAGCTAGGCATATTTTGAGGACATCACCCCGTGAAGCTGGACATATTTTGCGGACATCACCCCGTGAAGCTGGGCATGTTTGGCGGACATCACCCCGTGAAGCTGGGCATATTTTGCGGAAATCACCCCGTGACGCTGGGCATATTTTGAGGGCATCACACCGTGAAGCTGGGCATATTTTGAGGACAACACACCGTGAAGCTGGGCATATTTTGGTTAAAGGATCGGCCTTGTATGTTGGAGACGAGGGTTCGTATCCCAGCGCTGGCGCGGCGATTTTCCCCGTTGGGTATAAGGGAAAGCTCAAGCACAATACCTCACTCAACCCAGGTGTCGGAAATGGGTACCGGCTTTACGGGGGAACCGTTATGGTGTCCTATATATAGTGTTAGTTATAAGACATTCGAAAAACCAATGCTCTAGATCATATGGATCAGGCTTGATTAGAAATAAAGCATCCCAAAGATGCCGATGTTTGTTTTTGTTTTTCTGCCGCCAAAGTACTTAAGTCGCTTGGACGGCGAAAAACAGGCACGCTTCGGCGAAAAAGTTAGACTGTGTAGTCAACATTCTCTGAGAACAACGTACTGAACGCACCATTCGAGCCAAACCACAATTACGTCCCCAACTTTCTGGACGGCCAGAGCAGATCGCATTCAACTCTAATCCCTATCTACAATAATTTGTTTACCTACCACCCTCAGGGTACGATTTTCTTTCCAAGTATTTTGATTTCATATCCTGGCGACTACTAAATCAACAATCCTGACCACAGGGTCACTGAGTAGAAAGGTCCCAAACTTTTGTTAAAGTTTGTTCAACAAAGTGCTCGTCAACGTTGTATATTTTATCTGTATGTATATGACTTATCAAACTTACAATAACTCACCACAGGGAACACATTGAGTCGTTCTCTCAACCATTTGACCAATGTTTGACATGCTGTTGAGATGCCTAAATACTTTTATCTATATATTTAGATATATCAATACATGAAAGTTTCACGGAATGTTGCCGCTTTTTGTTTGCGTAAACTAGGAAAAGATTTGCAATCTTATGGTAAGCTGTGATGAATATTGACATTCGTTCTGAACAACTGGAGGTCGTGCGTGTCGAGCTATTATCGAAGGTTAATGAAACGCGTCCAGCCCTTGAAATAATTACTTCAATTCTTAACTTGTCCATTGACATACAAATTAAGCATCGAAAAAATCACAAAAAACTACCAAATGTACTACTATTGTATTTTAAATTAATACATATACGACATTAGCACGATACATGCACTTTTCTGCAGGATGACATGAATAACTTGTAGATGCATAGAATTCGGTAGTGTTAAGATCTTACTGCAGTATTTTATTTTGTCTATAGGAGCGTCTCCCAACTCATCTTTGTTCATGACTGACGTCAATTTGCGGGAAGTTATTGTCTCAGAATCCGTCTCAGATTTATCGTGTTTAAAACCAGGAAATTTGCAGCGGACTTGATGTTTTGAAGCGAACTTTTTTGGAGCTACTCAGTTTATTGGCATGCGACAGGCGATATTTTGCATGAAATTATTCATTTTCATTAAGGCGGTATTGAAGGTATTTGAGTAGCCCATAAATATTCATTTTAATCAATAAAGAAAAGTTTAAAAACTAACATCGCTCTTGAAAATTATTTTTGGCGCTACATTCTAAATTAAATGATTACAATCTAACTTACACTCTAACCTAATGCAGTCATAGTCCCCCGAATTCATTTGCGCGTGTTTGACCGAGTGAAGACTAATTGAACCGAAGATCAAGGCTGGTCAGTGTTATAGACGTAAAAATCTACATACTCGGTAAAAAATACAGAAGCAGTTGGACATGCTGACATTACCTTCCGAAATATAAAGAGAAACTTCCCTTCTACCACACCCCTGATTATTTGATAAAAAACATAAAACGGTGGATAATAATAATTTTACGGAAACGTTTCTACCGGGGTCGCCAGCGTAACGCCAATGTGGACCCCCCCGGCGATGGCCGGGAAAAGCTCAGATATTCCGACTAAGGCAGACAACAGCAAGATACAAGAGACTCACGCATTGACACGTCGCACTGGACATACCAGAAAGACAATTAGCGAGTAAATTTTGATGACGCACGGTTTGGGTTAGTGAAGGGTCGTAATTTTTAGGAGTTTGAGTAGTAGTAGTAGTAGTAGTAGTAGTAGTAGTAGTAGTAACATGGGTTTGCTAGCGCTTCAGTTACTCAAACTATATTGCACCGAAGGTCACATAATTTAATTCGTATCTGACTCTTCCAGATAAGCACACAAGAAAAACATTGCTATTATTTGAAACATCAAAATTATCTGAGCATCATGGTCATAATTACAACTCAAGGTTACAAGTGTCTCCCCATTAATGTTTGTACACAATACATTTCATTCGAACGCACTGAGCAGCCAAACCCCGTAGGGGGTTTCAGCTGCCCACCCATTTATGGCCGGACGCCTTACCCACGCTGAAACCCCCGAGGTATCAACGCAGCGCGCCCGGCCATATTACAGTTCCTTCATCTTTAAGCTTCCAAAACGAAATCACGTCTGGCTATAAAGCCCTACAGCGCGGCTTCCCGTTAAATCTCTTCAAGTAGTACTACATGAAGAGATTCAGGTTAGGAGCCTGAACATTTCCCCGTATCAGATCATGTCGTACGCATTTATTTTTTGAAGGAAGGTAATCAGCTGATCTACGGGCGCATTGTGGCCAAGTATATTGCTTATTGAATGTGGCCGGCTATCGTCGGAGAAGACTTCAAAACACTGTCGTCGTGTATTGCGCAGCGCGGCGCAGTCGATGAGAACGTGCTTCACAGTGAGGCGCGCCCCCAGGCACAAAGGGCAACCAGGCGGAGGCTCTTGTACCTCACTGTTCATGAGGTAGCTGTGGGTGAGGTAGGTGTGGCCGCTTCTGAGTCGATTAAGTACGACCTCCACTCGGCGTGGCAGTCTTCTTTTGGGCCATGATCCCGGTTCCAACTGGGCCTCGTGCATGAGGCTCCTCCGCTGGTGCCAGCCTTCCTTCCATTTGCTGTGGATCTCTTTCTCGAGAACCGTGAACCAGTCCCTATAAAATGTTGGGAATCGCTCTGGCGGGCGAAGTGCGGCCGCTTTTGCTAGACTATCGACGGTCTCGTTACCTCGAATCCCCACATGGCTGGGGATCCAGCAAAACTTGATGGTTTTACGATTCTGGGCAAGGTCGTGAATCTGGTGTTGGAGAAGGCGGGCATGAGGATGGTCCGTGCGTTTGTCGAGGAGAACTCGCAAAACACTCAGGGAATCACTAAAGATAATAAATTGGTCCTTAGGATGATCCCGAATGATCTGTAGTGCTAAATCAATGGCATACAGTTCCGCAGTGAATATAGTGGATACTTGGGGAAGTGAAATCTGTTTCTGAGTGCTGCAACAGAATGCCGCCGCGCCCACGCCGTCGTTGCTCTTGGAGCCATCTGTGAAGACGGCAGTGGGGCCTGGGTAATTTTCGCTTGCTAGTCGGTGGTATTCCTGGATGTATGTAGTTGGATGGGTTGTTTCTTTTTTTAGGGCTGTTAGTTCCAAGTTTATGTCGATGGCGACCGTATTCCATGTTGGGACGCTAAGGTTCAGTAGCCGGTACGAGAAAGCGGGTTTGATATAAGGGGGTTCGAGATTTAGGGATTCAATGTTATTGAGTGTGCGAATGGCAAATGAAGGCACAACTTTCTTATTTACGTACAATCTCCTGTCAATAGGAGGGATAGCAGAGTTAAAGGCTGGGTTACCTAAGTGGCTTTTCATTTTGAAATAATATTTTAAGGAAAGTAGTTGCCTTCGCAGGTTCAACGGCATTTCACCCGTTAGAACTTGGAGGCTTGCGGCAGGTGTGGACTTGAAGGCTCCTGTAGCCAGACGCAAGCAGTCGTTGGCGACGGGATCCAAGATCTTAAGGGTGGTGTTGGATGCTGATGCGTAGACAATGCATCCGTAGTCCATTATTGACCGAACAAAAAGTTTGTACATGTGGAGAAGAATGTGCTGATCCCCTCCCCAGTCATGGGAGGAGATGGATTTGAGCATAGCGCATCCTTTCTTGCATTTGGCTCTAATTTCGTTGATGTGTTTTTTCCATGTGAGTTTTGTGTCCCACGTAAGTCCAAGAAATTTGATTTCCTCTACAAACTCAATATCTTGATTTGCGATTTTTAGGGGTGGGGGCATCTGGATACCGGGCAACGTGGTGAAATGTACAGCTTTGGATTTTTCTGATGAGAAAGTGAAACCGTTCTTCAGAGTCCATCGTACGGCACGATCAATACATTCCTGGAGTTTAATTTTTATGACATTTAGATCACTGTGTCGATAGCCGAGCTGAAAGTCGTCCACAAACAGTGAGGCATGAAATCGTGGATCCTGAGGAATCAGAGAGGCGATACTATTGATTTTAATAGCAAAAAGGGTGACCGAGAGCACTGAGCCTTGCGGGACGCCTTCTTCTTGCGGGAAGGGGTCGGACAAATAGTTGTTGATTCTGACTCTAAAAGTTCGGTCGCGTAAGAATTCTTGGATGAACGTGGGGAGTCGTCCTCGTAGTTGCATTTGGTGGAGATCTCGCATTATTCCAAATTTCCACGTTGTATCGTAAGCTTTCGTTAGGTCGAAGAACACGCTTACGAAGTGTTCGTTGTGTACAAAAGCTCTCCTGATCGTAGTTTCGAGGCGCACTAGGTGGTCGGTTGTGGATCTACTTCGCCTACCGCCGCACTGGATGTTCGTGAGGCAGCCGTGCATGTCGCAGAAGTCCGAGAGTCTATTGCTGACCAGACGTTCCATTGTTTTACAGAGGCAACTGGTTAGTGCGATGGGTCTGTAGTTTTGGGGCGACTGTGGAGATTTATGCGGTTTCGGAAAGGGGATTATAATTGCCTCCCGCCAGCTGGGGGGGAAATATCCGTTCAGCCAAAATTTATTCATCATGGATAGTAGGCATTGCTTGCCGGCTTCGGGTAAGTGCTTCAACATCTGATAGGAAATTTGATCCGCTCCAGGAGAGGTGTCTTTGGTGTTATGAAGAGCCGTTTCTAGTTCTGCTGCTGAGAACGATATGTTGTAAACTTCAGTGTTCGTAGATGAAAAATTTAAGCCTTCGTTTTGGACCTTTTCTCTTTCTCGTTGAAACTCGACGGGGTAGTTCGTAGCGCTGCTTGTATTGCTGAAGGCCATCGCTAGCTTGTTTGCTATTTGGGGCACGGTGGCATACGTAATATTATTTTCTTGCAAGATGGATATTTTTCGTTGGGGTTGGCCTTTTATTTTGCGAATATTTGCATATACGGCTGTTAGAGGTGTATTTCTGGTGAACGTATTAGCGAAACTTATCCACGCCCTCCGCTTTTCTTCACGTAAGAGGTTCCTGTGGATTGCTCGTGCTCTTTTCCAACGAAGAGCATTTTGCATCGATCTGGTCTGGCGGTACTTTTGGTATAGGCGTTCGCGGTTTCGTCGTGTTTCGGTCAATTTTGCACTCCAATAGGGCTTTGGAAAGAAGGTTTTAATTTCAATGGTGGGTATGCAATCCACAGCTACAGCCAGTATAGCATTAATAAAGGCTTGGAGGTGTTCTTCACAGTTAGTTTCCGGCGAGATTTCCAGCTCTTTCCACTTTGGGTGGTTCTCGTATGAGTGCCAATCTGCTTTTTTTAGGCACCACACAGTTCTGCTAGGCTCGCTTTGTTGTGCGTTCATTAGCTGGATTAGGATCGGGCAGTGATCGCTGTCCTCAGGAGAGAGACAGGTAGACCATTCCAACTCCGCGTTCAGGCGGGGAGAGGCTAGTGTTAGGTCTATGGCGGATTCTGAGTTATACGAAATTCTGGTTGGGGATCCTGTATTTAATAGAACGAGGTTCGACTGTTCTAGATATTGCTCAAGAATTCGCCCCCGAGTATCCGTGGTTCTGCATCCCCAAATTGTGCTTTAACTGTTGAAATCACCCATAATAATGCTTGGAGTAGGAAGTTGATTTTCTAGATCACGTAGTGCTTCTAGGGTAAGGCTATGATTTCTAGACGTGTACATTGAGACGACTGTGATCGGCCGACTAAGTTGGATGGTGGCTGCGATGACTTGAAACTGGGACGTCAAAACGTGTTCTCTGAATGGGACCGAGTTATGGATAAGCAGACCCACTCCTCCATGGGGGGTGAAGTTAAAGTGACCGTGTTTGATAAGAAGGGAGTATTGGGGTATAGAGAATGTGCAATTGTGCCATAGCTTGGTTTCCTGCAGCGCTACAACAGCTGGTCGGTGCTGGTGTATCAATTCCAGCAGTTCGTCTTTCTTGGCTCGAACTCCTTGACAGTTCCATTGGATAATTGAGGCTAGGTTGTTCATTGCTCGGATGTGGATGGATTTGTTTTATATTCGTTGAAAATTTCTTCGGTTTCTCTTCTGACTGCAGGATTGTTCTCGCTGGTTATTTCACAGTCACTGAGAGCGGAATCGTAATTTGGGGTCATTTGTATCGCTGTAGTATAAAGTTCGCCGGTATCTGGATTCATACACACTGCCTCTGTTAGTTGTTTCTTTTCCGTAGGGCGCTCCTGATGTTCGGAGTTTTTCCGCTTTCTTCGCGTACTACCGTCCACAGGTTCAACAGGACTGTCAGCAGCGGCAGCGCTCGGAGGTTCCATTTCCCTCGGTGGGGTTTGGCTTGACGCTGTGTTGGCGGCGGTCGTCTGCACTGCACTGACGAAGGAGCGTCGATATTGAGGACATTCTGCATCCAATTTAGCTTTTGCTTGGGCTCTACTAAGTCTAAATTTGTGTTGTATTGTTACAACTTCTTGTTGGTATTTAAATTCGATGCATTTAAGGGTTCCGGTGAAATGATTTTGGCCGCAGTGGTGACATTCTATTTTTGAGCTGGTACATTCTGTGGCACTGTGATTGGCGTTATCACACCGAGCACAAATCGGGGTGTTGCTTGAGCACCACTTTTGGGTATGCCCGTATTCCAGGCATATTTTACAAAGCATCGGGCGTGGTACGTAGGCATATACTTTGCTCTTTGATTGTTCGCCTGGCACTGTTAGATATTCTGGGAGGTCTCCACGGAAAGTTAGTAGCAATGGTTGGGCGAGTGGGTCCTTGGGTCGGATCCATGTTGCCTTGGTCACATCGTGGAGGTCGTGATCTTCTTTGAGTCCTTTGCGGAAGTTCTCAAAATCTGTCAGGTCGTACTCGTATATGTAAACAAGTCCTTTGGCGGCATTGGGGTGACAATATTCGGATATGGTGACAGGTATGTTATTGATTGACTTTATCTTGCGGACAGAGTCGCTCTGGCGTGAATTGCAGATTTCGATTATAAAGGAATCGTTCCCCTTAGAGGAAATGCGTTTGGGTTTGGTCCCAAGTTCCCGTTGCAGGCTCTTCTCCAGTATCCACGGTGAGAGTTTGCGTTTCTCGGCTGCATCGATTTTGCAGAGAAAGTGCTCGGTGAAGGTTTTTGATGGTTTTTCAGAGTATTCGTCAGAGTTGTGGTAAAGTTGTCTTGCGCGGCGGATGCCTACCTTGTGCTTTGCTTGAATTTCAACTATTTTCTGTTCTTCAATATGCTTAGGACACATTTTGCTTTTCACCGGGTGGGGACCGCGGCAATGGAGACATTTGGCTTGTACTTCCAGGCACTGATCGCTTGAGTGTCCCCCAGTGCCGCACTTTGCGCAGGTTGGTGGCCTGTTGCAGCGTTTTTTGGTGTGGCCATACAGCTGGCAGTTGGAGCAGTGCATCGGTTTGTCGATGTATGGATGAACTGGCGTGTCCGCGCGCTCACCTGGAATATATATATAGCTGGGGGGTGTTTCGGAGTTGAATTCGAGGATAAGGGCGCTGGTTTGTTCGCGTCTGGTCTTTATGAATGTAGCGTCAATGACGTTGCTGATGTTGTAAGCTTCCTTCAGCCCGGCCGCAAACTCATCGAAGTCGCTCATGTTGTACTCGTTGATGTAGATGAGTCCTTTAGATTTGTTCAGTCTTGGGTGGACTATGACTTCGCAGGGCACGCTATTCACGCTAGTGATGGTCAGCATGGCTTGTCCCTGTTTATTATCCCTCGCTTCGAGTGTGAAACTGTCTTTACCGCTGGTGGTAATTGACTTGGGAGGAAGTCCAGTAGCGTTTATGATGCTGGCCTTAATTGCGTACGGGTTTAGGTTGCGTTTAGTTTCTGGTTTAAATTTCATGCAATAAAAGCGCATGAATGTCGGTGTGGTTGGAAGTTCCATGAGGTCCAGGGGCACATATTTTCGCTTCCTGGTTGATCCAGGGGAACAGGTAGGTTTTTGTTTTCCCTCTGAAGGGGGTGTTAATTTATCAATGATGTCCGCCAGTTTGCTCACAGCCAGTTCCACTTTTTTGATTCTCTCCTCCGTAGATGTTTCCATCGTTGCTGGGTCGCCACTCTGAACATCCCGGACGTCTCCGCCACATCCCATCTCACCCAGACTCCGCATCAGCCTGCTCACACTCCTCTCCACCTCGCTCACCCGCTCGGACGTGGTTCGCTCGACCGCTGCACCCACGGCCGTCCCCCCGGCCACAGCCTCACGACGTTCCGCCTGAATTCTTCCACCGTTATTGCTGGTAGGCTCGATTGTTTCCTTATTGATTGGAGTCCTGATTGACTTAATGGGGTTTGGCAAAGTTTCTCGTTTTTCTGTCGTTCCCTGGTCCGGCTTGCGCTCGCTCCACGCGCGCTTACCTCCGGACCGCGAGCCTCTCGCTCCTCTGGGCATGATGCCCGACCCCTGAGGCCGTCGGCCTCCGGGATCAGGGTTGGCGTTTTTACTCTTAATTTTAGGCTTTAGAACAAGAACAAAACTACAAATTTAACACAAAATTGGAACAATACACGATTTAGTAGGTTATGCAACCTAGTTATTCACCTTACACTAACGAACGCGTAGCAAACCAAAATGAAAAAGAAATTCAAAACCTAGAGCACCGAGGTGCCCTAGGCGCCCCCCGCGTTGGTTCCACCCACAATAATTCTGATTGGCGATAAACTATTACAATAATCAAGTCGCTACCCCAGTACAACAGGTTGTACAAATGACAGTAGTCGTAGTGGGTGTACTAACGGCACCACCACGAGAAGGTGCGGGTGGGCTGGATACCCGCACCTGAGCACGGGTAACCTCTATCAAATCCTTGTCTGTTTTTCATTTTTGTTCCCTAAACCACAAAAAGAAAGTTGCACATCAAATAACCGAAAGAAAATACTTCGAGTTCGATGCCAGTAAAACGTGGTAAAGGGAACAGTGAAAATTCCATAAAACGGTGGAGTTCCCAAAAGTGTATAAAATAAATTTAGCACATTGATTTTTAGAAAATTCTTAATACAAACAGCCTTATATCTAATTTAACACTTTGACTGCGACTACAAAATATTAGATTCAATGCCAAACTCTGATTTAAAGTCAATTTGGGGGTAAATTACTTTGAAAATACTAAACATGAACTGGTTTGTTCCTTCATTTCGCACAGGTTAAGTATTTGTGAAAATTGAATTTACGACTAATGGTCGGTTAGCAGCATTAGGAAAATTACCTCGGTGTACCACCGGTGGCGCACGTCGCAGTCAAAGTGTTTAGGAGAAACTGCAACACTTATTTCTATATGTAGGACACTAGTTAAATTTACGGAGGACAAAGCAATAAAAGTGCGTTTACTTAGCTAAAAATTGAAAAATACAGAGATGTAAAATATACTACTCCATAATTAGAATGGAAATATTTTTACGTTGATACAGTAACAGTTCGACGGTTTACTTAGTTCATTTCCAAAGAAGTTGTTGCATGGAATTCATTACAACCAATTTCAATTTTGAATAATGTTAAACTTAAACGGCTCAAATTAAAAGAAGAATCATTATGAAGTAGACATCAGAAACGTTAGGGGTTAAATGCTTGATTGACATGTTAGGAATAAAAAACTATTCCCTCGGATTTCTTCCTTTACACACCAGGACTGGAAGCTCATTAATACCGTCAGTACTACTAAATAATGCCAGGCCAGACAGTCTCCTCTGACATTCACACAAGAGCTCAGGCTGCCACAGCGGTGGATGATTTGGAGGAAGGTATAGTGGCTGGAAATAAATTATTTTGCCTCGGATACGAAAGTCGATGTTTTAGAAATTTCAAACAAATTTTCCTGCATACATGTCAATAAAAACATACCAACTAAATAGGAACCGTGATTTACAATACAACAAAATTTGGTCTTCAAGTTTTTACCAAGGTAATGCTGGCACAAAAGATTCCCAATCGTACCATACGAGGCAGAGCGGCCGTCGCACAAGGTTAACATCAACATTTCACCATCAAAAAGAACTGAAGAAAAATGAAAGTTTGTTGAAACATAAAACTCAATACACATTGGATTATATGGAACTCAATTTAAAATTACTAATGTCTACTTAGTTTTAAAATAAAAGGTATTCTAATGCCAAAAACATAGATTCAAATCAACTACGATCTGTGCAATAAAAATGCTTGCTTTCAGTTTGGATAAACGAAAATCTACGAAGCACTTGACCGAACAGACCAAAACACCGTCCTTTTTGATGTTCAAAAAGTGGAATATAGTCCTATAAAAATACGAAAAACAGCACAACGCGCATGTCTAATTAAAGATATATGCAGAAATGCAATCAAATTGTCATTCTATTGAAGAACATATGATAAAATTCATATATATGCAGTCTTCGTACCAAGGAAATTAAAGTAGAATTTATAATTCTATTCCAAAATTTTCGAATTCGAGATAAGTTTTCAGCCTCCCTCCCTAATCGCAACAAAGATGTTCAAAAAGAACATGAATGAAGGCACCATAACGGATGGCGTTGAGAAACACAAATTCTATACACAAGGAGTGTTCCTGACCAGGAACCCCAGCGCCTAGAAACAGTAAGTTAAACAAGGTTGAAATAAGATAAAACTTGAAAAAATAATTCGGAGGTGCGGAAAACCAGGACACCAACAAACCAAAAAAATTGTCCTAACAAATAATTTCATTTCAGGAAAAATAAGACTCACTTAACTCACAGCTCAGAAACCTCACATTTTCTGCTAACTAATTTCCACAGTCGGATTCGGGATTAAAATCAGTCAGAACATTGTTGCTATGATATAAAACATTTGAAAAGATTGCCAGAAATGTAAATTTTCTTACGAACAAGAACAAAAATATAAACGATGAAAAAGAACCCACATTGTAAGTCAGATAAATGTCACAAAGATGCGACAAAAACAGCACGAAACTATATGCGAATTCCTGATTTCCATGCATTACACTCAAAAGCAACTCAGCAACTGAAGATAAGTTCTCATTTCATTCAGAAAAGACACATTAACAATTCCTGAAATTTGTGCAGAATAGTACGCAAAACGAAGAACGCAGCTAAATAAGGAAATAAAATTTTACCAACAACAATTTTACATAGCCGTTAGATTAAATTAGATAAGTTAGTTTAGGCCTGTTTAATTTTAAAAAATCATCATTCAGTGATGACTTAGGGGAACGTTTGGTTTATGGAAAAACCATTTTGCATAAGAAACTTATGAAACAAGGTAAAGTTGAAGGCGTAACGAATGCTGGAAAATAGGAGTACAGTTAACCAAAAAAATGGCCTTGGCCTGACTGACAAAAACATTTCATTTCTACAAAAACATGGCCTCTTCACCATTCAGAACCTTACATATTTTCCTCGTGAGCGCTAATTCCCATGGACACAAAAGTATCGATCTCCTGAGGGAGAAAATCATAGATCTGTGGCCCCACGGAACCGCTGCGAATTATAACATATCAGAAGTGAGGTGAAGTAATTAGGTATTTGAGTATGACATAAATGTGCACTTTAGAGTTACAAAGAAAATGAATTGGTGCGACTGTTTGCCAGCTCGTAGTCGTTTAACGCGCCCCTCACGAGCAGAAAAATAGTCACATAATTCACATTTGAACAGCTCATCTTCACCCTGTTTGCAAGCTCGGTGTACTTTAACGTAACTATTTTTGGCAGAGGAATAGTCACAAAACTCACATTAGAACAGCGTACTTTCACCAGGTTTATTGGCTAGGTGAAGCTTATGAGAACCCTTTCGAGGTGAGAAATATTCTCATTCACGACACTTGGGCAGCTGATCTTGCCCATGTTTGCTGACTAGGTGTTTTTTAAAATAATCTTTACGAGCGGAGACATATTCACAGAATTCACACTTGAACAGCTGACCTTCACCATGCTTGCTAGCTAAGTGATGTTTAACACTTACCTTGTGTGCAGAGGAATAGTCACATAATTCACACTTGAACATCTGACCTTCACCATGTTTGCCGGCTAAGTGTCGTTCAATATTTCCCTGCAGTGCAGAGGTATAGTCACAATACTTACACATTAACATCTCACCTTCACCATGTTTGCTAGCTCGGTGTAGTTTAACAGCACTCTTTAGAGCAGAGGAATAGTTACATAATTCACACTTGAACAGCTGGCCTTTACCATGTTTTCCGGCTAAGTGTCGTTTAACATTTATTTGACTTGCAGAAGAATAGTCACATAATTCACACTTGAACAGTTGCCCTTTACCATGTTTACTAGCTCGGTGTACTTTGATATTACTTTTTCGAGCAGAGGAATAGTCACATAATTCACACTGGTACAGCTGGCCTTTATCGTGTTTCCCGGCTAAGTGTCGGTTAACATTTCTTTGACTTGCAGAAGAATAGTCACATAATTCACGCCTGAACAGCTGCCCTTTACCATGTTTACTAGCTTGGTGTACTTTGATGTTACTCTTTCGAGCAGAGGAATAGTCACATTCACTGTTGAACAGCTGCCCGGCACCATGTTTGCTAGGTAAGTGTTGTTCAACACTTCCCTTCTTTGCGGAGGAATAGTCACATAATTCACATCTGAACAGCTGATCTTTTCCATGTTTGTTGGCTCGGTGTCGTTTAAGATGATCCTTACGAGCTGAGAAATAGTCACATAATTCACATTTGAACAGCTCTCCTTCACCATGTTTACTGGCTAGGTGTAGTTTGAGATAATCCTTCCGAGCTGAGAAATATTTACATAATTCACATCTGAACAGCTGACCTTTCCCATGTTTGCTTGCTAGGTGTTGTTTAACGTTCTTCTTAACTGTAGAGAAATATTCACATAATTCACATCTGAACAACAGACCTTTACCATCACTGCAAACTTGGTGCATTTCATGCTCGTTTTTACGAGCAGAGGCATGGTCCTTCAAACTACGCATATCAAGCTGACCTTGCCTACCTTTGCTTATTTGAGGAATTTCGCGCTTACCAGACAAACACTGCTTCAAGTTTGCCTCACTAGCCGAAGAATTTTCACACACCTCACACTTACGTGAGTGACGTGACGTGAGTGTGTCCGGAGGAGCGGCCTCAACACCACTGACGCTAACCGACACATTTGATGGGGGCGAGGCAGCACTCTTTTCAGATGCTCCAGCTGGTCCCTGATGAACAGCACATGTGTTGCACGCACCAGAGCTGACTTCTATCACCTCGTCCTGTGTTTCTGCGGGTCCTGAATATGCCTCATGGCAGTCTACTTCTCTCTTGAAAGTAACTGCAGAAGAACCTGAACTTAAACTGGCCTGAAAAGAAGAACTTTTTTCGATTATCAAGAAATGGAGTTTGTTAAAATAACAGCATTATGGTCAAATTGCAACTAAAATCAACAACTCGTAGCTATCTTCTATTGGGACAAAGTTGTGCAGTTGATTAACAGTTCTTAATTTAATCTGAAGCAAATGCACCTCACAGTTCTAAACATAATGCAAGAAAAATATTTTAAAAATAATAAAGGAAGCAAGAAATAAAGATAGCACAAAATAAATTTAAAAAACACATTGTCTCTGCATAGACGGTAAATATTTTGATGCAGAGCAAAAATTCAATTACGAATTCATGCAATATCTTACACATGAAATTTTGCTGCTAACATTTTTCTCTTTGAAACACACACAACTAACACCACCATTTTTCTTATACTTATAAGTAACAACAATTGTATAAGGACTATTGTTATTGAATAACTGAGAGAGGCTCAAGTGATTTCTTATACAAGCAAAGCAGCAAAAAATATTCATTGGTTTGTCTCACACACAAAGCAAGAACACGTATAAAAGTCAGACCTCTAACTACTTGTTATTCAGAAATAATTCATGACGTTTCTAGTGTGGCAAGAGTTTACACGGACGTTTTCTCATCAAAAATTTGGCAGCAAATGTTTGAAGAAGTTGAGTAGGGAAAAGGAACAATAAAGAATCTACAACGATCACTAGAGTAAACCAGTAAGTTGCGTCATTTAAGTCAAATCACTGAAGCACAACGGAATCAAGATTAGTGATGCAAAAAAACGGTTTTATTTGATTGCGGTTTTTTTTGCAAAAAAAACGTGTTTTTTATGTGTTTTTTTTTTGTTTTTTTTGGACACCTAAAATATATTAATATCCATGTTTTTTAGTCATTTTATTGTTATAAAAACATCAAAAAGAAACCATACAGTAAAAGTGGTGGCAGATAACCCACAATTACCTAGTTAGAGGCATCTAAGAGGAACAGCATGAGCCGCAGAAGTTATCTTGATGGAGTCAAAATTCAGAGCTTACTATCTCTACTATGTCTGATTTTATTTTTATGAGACCAAAAAAATCAGACTTTGCAGAGATAATAAGCTCTGAATTTTGACTCCATCAATATAAGTTCTGTGGCTCCTGCTGTACCTCTTAGACTCCTCTAGGTAATTGTGGGTTATCTGCCACCACTTTTACTGTATGGTTTCTTTTTTATGTTTTCATTACAAAAAATTACTAAAAACCATAGATATTAATATATTTTAGGTGACCAAAAAAATATGCTGTTTTTTTAAAACATGTTTTTTTTACAAAAAATTTTGACTAATAAAAATGAATATTAATATATTTTCTCGTACCGAATATAACCATGCTGGTTTTTTTACAAAGAATCATGACTAAAAAATAATATATTTTATGTGACCTAAAAAGCCCCATGCAGTTTTTTAAAAAGAAAAACATGTTTTTTACTAAAAAATCATGACTGAAAAAACATGAATAATATATTCATGAGACCAAAAAAAATGTTTTTGTACTAAAAAATCATGACTAAAAAACCATGAATATATTTATGAGACCTATAAACCCCATGCTGTTTTTTAAAAATGTTTTTTTTACAAACAATGATATGTAAGAAAACCTGGATATGAATATATTTTATGCGACCAAAAAACCATGCTGTTTTATTTTATGTATTTTTCATAAAAAGTCGTGTCTTGAAACCATGGATATTAACATATATATTTTATGTTACCAAAAAAATCATTGTTTTTTTAAAACACGTTTTTTTTATTAAAAAGTTATTATTATTCATTTTTTGGTCACGACTTCTTTGTAAAAAAAAACACCCCCTCAGGGGATACAATTATTGTATCTATTGGAACTAGCACTCCCAGGGGGACAATGTGAGGGCCCAAGCTGAGAGTTAGGTAGGCCTGCTTTTTGTTGAAATAAAATGTTTTTGTTATGTTGAGGACCACCTTTTTCTGTTCACTGCTGTCCTGTTTTTCAGCACCTACTACTGTCTTCTTCAACTTTGATCTTGTTTCATAATCTTCCTTCCTCTGTTTGGATTGCATTTGTTGCTGGGTAGGGAGGCTAAAACTAATGACTAATCTAATTTGTAAAAAAAAACATGGATATTAATTTATTTTATGTGACCAAAAAACCATGCTTTCTGAAAAAAAGATATTTCACAAAAAACATGTGTTATTAAATTTTATCCGACCAAAAAAACATGATATTTTGAAAATCTTTTTTTTTCACAAAAAGTCGTTAATATCCATGTTTTTTAGTCATGATTTTTATGGTAAAGAAAACATGATTTCGGAGACTAGCTCCATCCTCAGTAAGTCATTCAGTCAAATGTTTTTCAAAGGAACACTGAAAATTCATTGTCCATTTCACCAAATTTAACTGAATGACTGAGGATGGAGCTAGTCTCCAAAAGGTTTTATGAAGTGAATAGATTCTTTGTAGATATTTTATTCTAAGACCTAGTACAGTTCTAATAAACATGATTTCAATATTAACAGCATTCTTTGTTTATAAGTTTCTAAAGACAATTCGATTAAAGAAAAATAACTTTCCTGATATTTACATCCGTGTTTTTTTAGTCATGATTTTTTTAAATGTTTTTAAAAAAAACAATTTTTTTGGTCCCATAAAATATAATAGCCATGTTTTTTTAGTCAAGATTTTTCGGATAAAAAACAATGTTTTAAAAAAAACAGCATTGGATTTTTAAGGTCACATAAATCTATTAATATCCATGTTTTTTATTCATAATTTCTGTATAAATAACATGTTTTTTTTAAACAGCATGGTTTTTTAGTCACATCTCTATCAATGACCATAAGTAAAGATATGTTATTATAACATACCATTTTGGGAGTTGAAGGTTATTCACATGTGTTGTAAAATGAATGAAATATCAAAGCATGAAACCGCAGAAAATGAAAAATTTCATAAAACCATGGAAAACCATCAATTAAGAAGTATGCTGTTTTATTTTGTAACTTGACATGAAAACAAATAATGTAATGTGGTTCTTTTTCTTGCCGAGTTATTTTCAGACAAAATATTTAAAAAAAAAATATCCACGTTTTTTTTGTAAAAAAAATGTGTTTTTTTTTAAAAAAAGGCATGGTTTTTTTTGAGTCACATCTCTAATCAAGATAAGGCTCCCCGACAGTGGGGGTACAAGAAGCATGGTGAAAATAGCTTCGATACTATTGATGACGTGACCATAGCCCAAACAACACTAGCTGTGGTTGGGGAACGGAAACAAAATGGAGCAAATGGAGAAATACAACACAAGATTAGATTATAGGATAGTTTAGGCCTCCCTAACCGCTACAAAAAAAGAGCGTATCAAAGAGAGGAAGGAGGAAGGCACCATTTAGTATGGATATTAGGGAATGCGGAATCTATGCAGAAGGGGCATAAAAACAGTAAATTGGGAAAGAAGTTCATGAAACAAGATAAAACTTGAAGAAGAAAGTAGTGGGTGCTGAAAAACAGGACAGCAGTGAACCAAAAAAGGTGGTCCTTAACATAGTAAAAAATATTCTATTTAAAAAAAAGAAGGGCTACCTTACTCTCTGCTTGGGCCCTAACATCTTCACCCTGGGAGCATACATCACAAGACTGAATACCATCAGTCAAAAGATTCTTTCACGCAATGACAGGAATTACTAATTTGAAAAAAATCAATTACAAAACCGCCAATTAGGCATCCATATGGACAAGAAGCCTCAATTCAACACAATAGAAACTCAAATCCAATGGAGTGTGCAGTGAGACCATTTTCTGGAACCAAAACATTGCTAGGCAGCCAATGAAACAGTTTAGACAATAAATTAGGCTAATCTACCACAAAAGGCTTTCAATCATTCAAAAGACAGTTCAATAGAATGAAATTCATTGAGAGACAAGTTTTGCCAATTTTGTCAGAAATGCTCAAAAGAGTGAGAGGTGAGACCAGTGATGATATAAATGTCACTAAATAGGGGCCAAGAACAGGTAGAGATGCACAAGATATGAATGAAATCAAAATTTTGCGTAAAATGATAAATGCTACACTGAAATCAAACAAAGCATTCAAGAAAAAAATAAGTAACCAATTCGAAGCACTCAAGAGAAGAGTAAGTACCCAAGTGAAGAGTAAGCCACCAATCGGATGCACTCAAGAAAAGAGTAAGCTATCAATTGGAACCATTCAAGAGGAGAGTAAGCCACCAATTCAAAGCACTCAAGTGAAGAGTAAGCCACAAATCGGATGCACTCAAGAGGAGAGCAAGCTATCAGTTGGAAGCAGTCAAGAGGAGAGAAGGCCACAAATTACAGTACCTGGGGTTCCTGGTGCCAGTCAATGGGCTCGTCCTTCACAGTAACTTCCTCGAGCTCAGCGTCAGGCACTTCACTTTTGATGTGAATTTCTTCTAGATGGCTCCCAGAGCTCAGCCTGTCATCTGCATGTGACAAATGCTTACTGAGAAAAATTACATCTGAGAAAATAAATCTAGTAACAGCTGTTAACTTTTACAAATTTTAGACGATAATTTTCTTTCTATTTTAACACATGGAAAACTTTAGTCATGTACCAATGCCATATTTTTGGCCGCCAATACTAATACCCCATTTCTTGGCCTATCCCGATACTACAACCGATATCTATACTTTTACAATTATATTAAAATAAAACCATTTTATGCGCCATGCGCCATCCATGCCCCTCTTCCCCCGTGCGCCTCAGAGGCTTTATTAGCGGGTAGCCCCTCAGGCCCCGCGCATTTGGTTCGCACCCCGTCCTGTACAACATCTCCACCAGTAAACGTCGCCGTTCTCCATTGTTATCTCTAACCTCTGTCTGCCTGTATATTGGTGGCACAGTTGGTGGTGAACTTACGTATCCGTGTGTAATTAGTACAGAAGTTTGAGAAGATCAAGTGACTTCAGCAAATCAACACGGCGGAGAAGATTACTGATAACTACAGAGAAATTAAGAGAACTACCGTGAAGATCGTCTGGTGACAGAGACAGTCAGAGCAACGAGAAATCGATTATAAGGACAGCATCTACAGACCGAGAGCTTCAGAGATTTATGGAAAGGGCGACTACAGACCCAAAA
This sequence comes from Morinoia aosen, assembly GCA_030386875.1. NCBI lineage: Eukaryota > Metazoa > Arthropoda > Malacostraca > Amphipoda > Talitridae > Morinoia > Morinoia aosen. The sequence continues at coordinate 6,016,749 of CM059576.1, forward strand.
ACTACATCTACTTGGTGATCCAGCCGACTACAGCTACGTAACCCTCGTGCTGCGGACGAAGCAGTAATGGTGCATCATCGCCTACAACGACTGCAGAGATCACGACATCGTGCGACAACTAAAACTACAATTTAAGATAAGTAAACGCAGCAACAATTAATTTGTTACAAATAATTATAATATAATTGTTGTTAAACTTCCATTGCAGCCTAGATATTCATTGCGCATGAGGCAGACAGCGCGTGCAGCAGCAGTGGTAGAGTTTTTGTCAGGCGTTTTTTTTTTGCATTAGCCGATGCGTGCATGCGTCAAGGTCAAACATAGGCTATACTTGCAGAGTGCAAGCAGTGTGTTCATTAACCCCTAGACATGAGTTTTTTTAAGAGTTTTAAGAGAGCTGTTTTTTTAAAGAGAGTGGCGCTATTTTCTTGAAGTGTTGTTATAAGTGATTTAACTAAATTTGTATTGATTTAGTAACTGTTGTATGAATTAGCGTTTGAGCAATCGTTAAGCTCAGTTGAGCAGTGATGTTATTTGTGTAATAACTAGACATCAAACTAGTAACGTAACTATGCCTGAAGTTCCAGTAACCAGCGCGCCTGTAACGAGTACAATGACTACCACGGTTATTTTTCTTGCGTGGATATATTGGCAAAAGAGACATAAGTATCCTTAATTGAAGGATGTTTTTTGGGTAACTATATTTTGGACATTTATTGTGTCATTTTTGAAGATCATATTTGAGTTTTTTGCTGGTTGCGTCTGGTAAGATGTTGCAGGGGGGAATTGCGTTCCAATTTGCCCAAAGGTAATGCTGAAGACCTTTGTAAAACTCAACGTTCAAGCAGTTAGAGAATAAGAGGAAAATTTGTTGCAAGAGAATCATGTCATTATGATTTCAAGAAAAGTACTACTGATCAAAGGATCAATTATTGAAAGAACAATTCGCTGTATTAAGAGGACAGGAATTGATTAAAGGATGATGTAAAGGTAGTACAATGCATTGAAATGATGTAATAATGATGAAATATGTACTGAGAAATGCAATGTGATTTCGAGAATTAAATATATATTAAAGTAGGAAGAAGTAAAGGCACTCTTCCCGAGTGAAGTGAATAATAATGGATGTTCTGATGATACATTCCTAATGTTATTGCTCTGAGTATAAAAGAAGAAATATGTGGAAAAATAGAGATCAAAAAGAGCAGATACCACGGCAGAGTGAATGTCCGTGAGAGAATAAAAAGGTAAACCCAGGTAGAGGTAAGCCCAGAGAGCGTTACGGCGCTTGGTAAAAGATATCGACAAGTGTGTGGATATATCTGGTAAAATGGTTTAAGGTTACCAGGTATATTTACCAGCGAGGTCGAGTAATACTATTAAGAAATAGTATTAAATTAATTCGCGCAGACAATTAAGTGAATAAGCTTTAAGAGAAGCTGTTACCGTTGATTTTCGATGGGACTCTGATTTCAGTTCATAATTTCATGTGGTGGAAATAATACCATTGATACCATGACGGTCAGAGTTTAGTATTGTGGATTGCGGTTGTCATTGTGCTGGTAATTAGTTAAGAGTAACGAGTAATAGAGTGTAGAGTGTGCAGAGCAGCACGCATAATTTCATGTGCAGTTGAGCTGCAGCGCGTGCAGTACGAGTAAGTAGTTTTTGCAGCTTATTTTTTTTGTATTGGCTCAAGGCCGGAAGTATCTGAGGCTGCACAAGGCAATGAACTTTTCCAAGGCGATACATAGCTGATGTACGACGGCATGGTCATGAATATGACTGGTGAATAGTCATGAATAAGATGTGTTATGCATACTTAACGAATAATTGCTGTAGTGCAACTAATTAAAAGTAATGACAAAATTTGATTTATTTCTTAGTTATTTGTTAAACGAGAGTGGCTGTTTTTTAATGATTTTGAGCACGTTTACGATCTAGTGCGTCATACAGTCATTTTGCAAGCCTACTCGAATTTCATAACCAGTTAATTTGAAATTAACATTAAATAATTCATAAATTTGAAATTAACCAGACTTTAAAAGAATGCAAAATTTATCGTCAAGCCTCACAAAGTTTCTACGGTATAATTAACAACTGATTGAACGATTAAAATTTAGAGTGTTTTACGTCAATATTGATTTTTACATTGACAAGTTTTCGTACACTTACCGTAAACAATATGTGCTTATGTATTCAATTGTGTCCTTCTGTTGTATTTGCTTATGCTTCATGTTAACCTCGTACATGCTTTAGTATTTAATTTTTTTGATTAAGGCATTAACTTAAAGCGATATGTGAAATGTAAAGTAACCGTTTACAGCATTAAGGTTTAAGAATCACGGAATAAAAATTATCTTATGTTCTTGTGAAAGCCGCACGTGACTGTTGGCATCTGATGCAATAATTGTCGACTTTGCACATATTTGTTTTTTTGCCTTGCATTGTCTGGGAACGTTTCAGGTGCGCACGCTCACGTCTCAATAAGAATTAATATGCTGAATACACACTTTAAATGCAGATTCAAAAATTCTAACGACATCCGGCTGCTGATCCCGAGATTTTAACACAGAGACAGTGTTTTCGATCTCTCAAGAAATTAAATGCCTAGTCGGAATTCAGCTGATCTTTATTGAGTCAGCATCCATTCTCTGAGAAAACTTGAATAATAGTGAGAGACTTGTTTTTGCTGGACATTTAAATCTTTGTCTCAAAGTTTTAAGAATGTTTACTTGTCATTAACTAAATAGTAAGATTCGGTAAAGGATCACTCTGACACTAAAGGTGTTTCTCATTTTATTTTATTCAATCATTCATGTACTAAATTTTGCGCTTTAACCATGCTAATCTTCTCGTATTTTTTCCAATTTCAGGTCGCACGGGTGCGAGCGGTAACACAACATCTTGTAACACGGTAACATAATACATGTACATAGTACATGTATATGGCCGCGCGCAGTTTACCCATACTACTAGGGATAATTCACCTTCGTGAAAGGGAAGGAGAACAACGGTGAACCATTGATACGGTGAACCATTGACTTTACATACAAAAATGACTCAACTTGAAAAAGCGTGTTTATTTTCTACGATGTTACTTTACCATGTTCGTAGTGTTGCCAACGTGGTTTAAGTATGTTTAGAAACTTGAAAGTAAGTAATTATAAATTCATAGTCGTACAAAAATTATGGGCTTTGTTTACATTTTATTACTATTGGATTTCGATAATTTGAAACGGTTTACCCAATTTCCACATTCATACTTGATGTTTTAAACTAGCATGTGTTTGATTTTACTACATGTTTTCTTATATCTTATTCCATGCTCTATATCATTATGTTACCGATAGAATTAAGTTTTACGAGTCTACGGCACTCTTTTTATCCTGATTGGTTGTTTTACTAATAGTGGAAAAGTTCTGTTCTAATTGGAGCGATGATTGGCTTTAACATTATAAAAATCATTAACAATAACATACGCGTATAATGACAATAACTTTAACTAACATCTATTCTGAAGTCTACGGTAACGCAGACGATGTTTTGAATGTTTTTTTGTGAAAACTTTTTTGATTCTTTAATTTGAGGTCCAGCTAATTTCATTATCTTTTCTGAGTTATTTTTCATTACCTACAAGGTAATAGTTTTGATTCTTATAAAATTTTCCAAAATTGTTTTGCCAAGGAACTCGTGTTTCATGCTGCAGTTAATCTATAATCCTTATATAACCCTGTAATCACTAGATTTATTTTGTTTTTAATAATAATACTTGTGTGTATGCGTGACCTTACTAACGTCAAGTAACAAGGTTCAAGCAAATTGATGATGTTTGCTGCAGAGGTATTTGCTGTGGCCACGATTTCGAAATTATCCATGTGATTACTTGATGTCTAAATTGTTTTTATTTACAAATTGTTGCGACGAGTAATAACTTTTTATTGCGAAGGAAATGAAATTATTTGGGTTGATGTGAATAGAAATTGTGTTTTTTTAATGAGATTATCTGACGTTTTGTTTACTATCCTTTGCCATGTCTTGTTGACGTAAGTAAGTATATTATACAATATACAGGCAGACAGAGGTTAGAGATACGTTGGTTACGTGCGATGTTTACTGGTGGAGATGTTGTACAGGACGGGGTGCGAACCAAATGCGCGGGGCCTGAGGGGCTACCCGCTAATAAAGCCTCTGAGGCGCACGGGGGAAGAGGGGCATGGATGGGGCATGGCACATAATTTCAAGCCTACATGGGTGTTATAGTAAAATTAATTACTAATATCTCTAATAATATAACAATATTGACAATAAAGGTTTTGATTAGGAATAATAAAACTGCTCTTACTATGTTAACTTCTTGTTGAAAAAAATAAAATGAAATTTATTTGATAGAAAAGCGTTTCTTACCGTATTACAACGTAATGTAGACAGGCTATAACAGCACCTGGTTCTAAAAGTGGACCAAAACAATCTCTCAAATCCATTCAAACAAAAATAGTTCCAAAATTATTATTTGAAACCAAAATGGTTCCAGGATAACCTCTCAAAATAAATCTTTCTAAACAGATCAAAACAAAAATGGTTCCAAAATAAACTTTCAAAACAAAATTCTCAAAACAAATCACAATCTCTCAGAAAAAATCTCTAAAAAGAAAAATGTAAACCATTATTTTTCATGCTGGAAATTGAATAATCTAAAATTGAAATTAAGGAACATGAGCATCTCTCCATTCTCAGGCTCCAGTTTATTCCTGTGAGGAGTGTACACATTGCCTCCAATGCTTAAAGTTCTCTAACTCTCGACTGATGAAGGTGGACATGATGAGAGTTTGTTAGCAACTGTAGACAAATTGGGTATAAGGTTTTATTTTTTACCCACCAATTTACAGGGTTTGATTTGCTTGATATTGTTGGAAGTGAGATGGATTCATCAATGTCCCTGGACAAAGAAGAAGCTGAAGAAAGTTTGAGTTGAGTAACTTTAGTTTTCTTATGTGCCATGTGAAATAGTAAATTCAGTAAGTGGGGCTGATTAAAAGCTCGAATTGAACAGTTAGCTAACTAATTTACAAGGTATGAATAGGCTCTTCATTTTATTATACTTTTACCTTCATGATTTATGACCTTCATTTTTATGATAAAATGCGTATTATTGGATAGTAGTGGTGAAGTACCAGTAAAAATCACCAATACTACCCATTCCGATACAATAGTACATCACTAGAAAACTGATACAATTTTGTAAGATTGGAAAGGAAATCTAGTAATACTTAATTTCAGCAGTATCAGAAAATAATTTTTCAGCTTGAGTGTTATTATCTGAAGAATATGAGGGATCAAAATGAACTGAAACCATTTAGCTTACACAGAGAAATCAAGTCTTCTGAATGAAAAGAATTTGCAATTCACTTAAAACTGGTAAATCCATCAAAAATTGGCATCAAAATAAAAACTTTACCCTGTTACTGTTCTTTGAATAAGTTATCTGAATTTGAATTGAACAGAAATGGCCTTGCAAAAGGAAGTTTCACAGCAAATACCAAGACCAAATTCAACAAAATGCCTCATACCAATGAACACGAAAATCCTGATGTTCAACAGAGCTAATTCAACATTTTGGTCACAATTTTACGGTTTCTTCACATTACATACAAAAATGAAGGAATATTACAACTTAATTTTGTTAGAGATATGCAATGATACACCCTAGTATGATATCTGATATTATAGTTTTATAAACAGGTTTTAAATACATAACATTACACCTTATGCCTGGTTCAACAAATTATGAGTATCAGTAAGATAAAGTTTACTATGAGAATAATTCCTCTTAAAATCCATGGTGTGAATGCTTAAGTTGCTCACACTAAAAATTGTGTCTTGAAAAGAAATAAATACGGTAGGTCAATGACGTACCCCCAACAGAGATATAAATGCAGTTTTACATTCTCAATTATTCACACATCATCTACACACACGACTGTGTACCCCAAAATGAAGGCCGAATTTACAGCATAAACCCAAGAAATATAAGGTGCAGATAATGTTGAGAACACTCAAACTATTTGTTTGCAGAGTTGCCACATCTACATTTACAGCGTGGGATTTCAAATTTGTCCATGCACCTGAAATTCACAAAATGTATGTAACAATTACAGCCCATTCAAAATTTGTTGCACCTTCTGTATGATTTGGGAAATTCTATTCAAATCAGAATTAGCTACACAGCCCATGTCAAAATATTGATAAAGGAGAAATTTTCAATTAGAAATTGTTTTTTCAACAAAAATTTTGGAGACACAATATCCAATAAATTTATTTTCTTTGCTTGTACACTACATTTTATAATATAATAACAGGCAGGTCTTGTCTTTAAACAAAAATACCATTTTAGTTAATTTCCACACTAGAAAGACTAAGTTTTTACCATAATGTTGACTGTCTTTATCACATACCCAGACCAGGTCTAAGTCTCACCTTGTGCCATGTTCTCTGCTGAAGCTTCTTGCTTGATGATCTCTTGCCTGCAACAAAGCCTCTCCACTTCAGCATTCGTCAGCTTGTGCACCATAGCCCCTGCACGCTCCATGCTGGTGTTTAGGTACCTGAGCAATGGAATGCTTCTCTGCTCTAATGTTTGAGAAAACTAAAGCAATACCCTGCAAAAAAATTAAATATACAAAGCTGTTCATTCTTCATTGCAGAAAGTATGTGACCCAACATTTCAATAATGCAATATCCCTATATCAAGTGGATTATACAATTAAAATTTAATTCATTAATGAATAGAGTAATAAAATTTTTGTCCATGTGTTAAAGGATGAACCATTGAAAGCTTCTTTAGTGAAAAAATGAATTTGCAGGCAAAACAATTATTTCATTGATGTGAAACCTTTTTTTCAAATTCTTTAGTTTTTCAAGTGAAACATGCTCTATTGAAGTACTTTGTGAGTTCATTCATTAGTTATTTATGGCCTGGCAGGTTTATAAAAATCAACTAGCTAAAGATGGGATTTATTTTGGGTCTCAAATGATCAATCAATAATGAGCAGTTAACAGAAATCAAAGATCCATTTGTCATCTTGATCATCAAGTTGTAGAAGTTACAGTCTTCATTAGGGCCTCCCACTGGTGGGACATCAACAAGACAGAAGTAGTCATCTAGAATTAATTTCAGAATGTTATCTGTCTATTACATATTAGACTCACATAATGGTTGCAATTACATACCGTTTGTAACTGTCATGAGAATTAGCTAGTCATGATGGATGTACTCATTCTGTCATATTTAAGACAAGGGTTTTGAGAACTGGCATAGTAAATTCAAGCATAGCAACAATCGAGGAACAATGCTTCACAAGAAACGTCTATTAACATATATGTTCATGAACATTTTAGTTCAACTAAGACCATTTATAAAATGAAATGAAATTCAAACATGAAGTTCCTTTCCATGTTACAATATTAATTCTATCCACATAAGGTTATGCAAATAATTGTCATTCCAAAATTTGAAAACACCCTATGATTTTATGTAATTTTCTTACAAAAAAATTCATAGATAACATTTCAAAAGAATTATAAATATTATAGAGGTTGCTACCATCCACGGAACATTTATTAAATTGATAATCTTCATGATTTCTGACAGTGTTAGAAGCTCCAGTTTCTTACTTCACCCTCCTTTTGGCTGCAACACAACTGTTCAACAGATTGCAAAAAAATAGGTGAAAATTGCTAAGAACAATTATCAAAAAGCATTTAAAGCAAAAAAATCAACATCATGTGCAAAAAATGATCTAAAATTGCAAAAAAATCCCAGATTTTGAATACAACAAGCATAGAGCTTTCAAGACTCCTAATTTTACAAATTGAAAGAAATGAAGAGGTGGGCACTTGCTTAATTAAGCAAGACACAACCACACTAGAGGTATTTCACTGATATTTCAGGAAACTGACAACATTTTTCAATAAGAATTTTCTCCCTGAACATTTTGAATTTTTGGATTCAAAATGTTAATGCTTCATTACTATAGCATAAATGTTTTCACAGAGGAAAGGCAAAAAAAATGGTATAGACAAAAGAAAACGTGTAGTCAATGAACAAACTGTGTTCTAATAGAAGATACCCTATGCATTAAACCTAAAAATTGGAGGGAATAAAAACTACAAAGTATAGAAGAGGTTTGAAAACCCGTAAAAGCCAACGTGTATGCACCGCAGGAAACTCAGACTACACACAGGCCTATTCAAAGGTGAGGTAACTCAACAGCCAAAAGAAATTTCCCATTTAGCTCAGGCTAATTAGATAAATAGTTGCTTCATGATTACTAGGGATTTCTCCAGCTAAACCTCGTATTCTCTAGACGTGTTTCAAAATCGAGATTCTGCCATGAAACTGATGCAAGAGGGAGTTTATTTGAAAAAATGAAGGCTGTGATAGCAAGTGTTTGACAAAGAGGGTAGTACTAGAGACTTGAATGATTTCATCAAAACGAACAAGATCTTTAATAGTTTCAGTTTCTTGTTCAACTTTTGGAATGGACACCCCAAGATTCAGAACATACAACAGAGAAGACATTTGCTAGAACTGCTTGTACTAGGTAAAGACATGTATGTACGTAATGACTTCTCAAAAGGTACAAGTAAATAGTGGAAAGAATTTAGCCAAGAAACATAACCTGATGATTGAGTAAATTGGAACTACAGGTGTGGCCAATGATTTCATGAATAAACCTTTATTTGAGAGCTTTATTTCAGAATATACTTTTGTCTAATCGTTTCAACACTCCAATAATGTAGCAAAATTACTTGGAAGGAAGAAAAAAAAATTTTTTTTTTAAAGTTAACCAATTTTGTATATCCTAATATTTGATTCACAGGTGTCCACTTGACCCTTGCTGCTCTGAAGGTAAACGAGGACAAACAATCATAACATTTTTAGTTGTAGGACGATGTCAATGCATCCTATCGTACAAACGTAACAGCAATACAATACAATAAATATTTGTCTAACTGATAGAAAATGCAACTCCTTAGATCTTAACTATATTTCAACATTATCTCAACAAATATTTGAATCTTGTAATGCATAAGAGCTATAATGATCGAAACCTGCCTACATAAGCTTTCTTTGAATAAAAGATAAATGACTTACCTAATGGGAGTCCTGATTACACTGGATATCCTATTTACAGTAAGGTAGGTTTTATAAGGTTATTTAAGTAATATATTTATTGATAAATTTTCATTGTCAAGTTATTCTGTTTACTGTCAAATGAAGCTGAAAAAAAATATTAGAGCATTCAGTAAAGCAACAGAACTGAATACAATAGAACAAAATTTAAATACAAAGGAAAATTAAGTAGATTCAACCCATGAAACAACAAATTGTCTGATTTTCTTCCAGTACAATCCTCTCTTAGCATTAAAAGTCAGGCACCTTTTCTTAACTGCTTATAAACTTCTTGATGCTTTGTACCATCTTCTAGTTTTGTCCTTCTCATCTAATTTAGTGTTAGTAGCCCTGATCACTCCTAAATACTAGAAACAACTCCCTTCTTTCATTTAAACTTACATCAATTCTTTACAAACCCCATCTCCAAACACTTTTCAACTTTATTCTCATTTACATTCACCTGGGGTTTCTTTTAATAACAGACCCTTATAAGCTCTCTCACCAATCAACAGTTTCTCATCAATGTAGCTACTTCTGTTACAATACTAACTAGCACAGAGTAGCTGCTAAGTATTGATGACTGTGCCCTGTGCTACTAACATTTCCAACCTTGCATGACACAAAACAAAAATTGTCTTACATGACACAAAACTACATCTGTTAACATATTCAATAAATAGTGATATTAAACACCACTGATGCAAACTCACAGGCATTTCATACCATTCATTTACTATATTTCCATTCTCAACAACAGCTTGGCTATCAATGTGATAACTCATGACTTTAAGCATCTAACTCCTTACATCAGACCCTCTTAGCACTTCCTCTAACACTTTCTGATCAACTGTATCATCCACTGCATTAAATCTTAGCATGACCAAAACACCTCTTGCTTATATCATATTTGTTGAACTTCTGAAATCAAATCCTCACACTCTTTATCCCGCCAAAAACTGCACAGCTTGTCTCCAACTGCACTCTCTGTTTTCTCTTTACCATGATTCAATAGCTCTCTGCCACACAGGTTTCCAACCATGCTCAATATAGTAACACTTCAAAAATTGGAGCTATCACCTCTATTCTCTTACTTTTATCTAATGAAATCAAAACACAAGCTCCTTAAATCTATTAGTAATGTTCCTACAACACTAAATTCAACTGCAACAAGCAATATATGTCACCCAATGTTTCTTTGTTTGCTCTAATGCAACTGTGTCTAAATCAAGTGTTTTAAGGTACTGTGTTCTTTTCAGTGCAATTGACAGCTTTTACTCTCTTGATGATTCAACTTTAGGGCTTTAACCACTATAATCCTCCTACCCTTTCAGTGGCATTCCCTTTTCCTTTTTTCTGGTTTAATATCAAAGAAGTAAAATCATTAGAAGTGTTTTCCAATTTCGTTCAGTACGAGGCCTGTCGAAAAAGTATCCGACCTTAATTTTTCCCGCGCAAAGTAGTGATTCTAAGGCGGCGCCACTGTGCACGGTGGAAGGAGGAATCTTAATGCGCATGCTTGACTTTTTTCACCGCATTCACTTGGGCCACTCACTAGCTGGGGGTCGCCAAGTAAGGTGCTGTTCTAAGTGTTTGTCGGATTTAGTTTTCTTGCAAGATGACTGAACGAATTGAGCAAAGACACTGCATCAAATTTTGTCAAAAGCTTGGTGATTCTCAAATTGAAACAATTCGTAAGATTCAGCAGGTGTTTGGGGAAGATGCTATGGGTGTAACACAAATTAAGGAGTGGTTCAACCGATTCAAAGATGGCCGCACATCAGCGGAGAGTGAGCAGCGTTGTGGCAGGCCCAAAACTTCTCGGAGTGCAGCTGTTGTTGAGAGGGTGCGAAATTTGGTGATGGCAGATCGTCGTTTGACCGTGCGGGAGATTGCCCAAGAGGTTGGAGTGAGTAAAGATTCTGCACATGCCATTTTGACCAGACATGTGGACTGCGAACAACTGGCACTTGCATCACGACAACGCGCCCGCACATTCATCCCATTTGATCCGCAATTTCTTGGCCAAACATGGAATTACGACCGTTCGCCAACCTCCCTACTCTCCAGACCTGGCTCCTTGCGACTTCTGGTTGTTTCCAAAATTGAAGACACCACTGAAAGGATCCCGTTTTGAGAGTAGAGAAGAGATAATGCGGAACGCGACGACAGAGCTGAACACCATTCCAAAAGAAGACTTCCAGAGGTGTTTCCGGCAGTGGAAGGATCGGTGGGCTAAGTGTGTGGAAGCACAAGGAGCCTACTTTGAAGGGGATTAGGGTCCCAACCCCGTCAGGTTGTTGAAGTATTTTTTCTGGCCAAAGGTCGGATACTTTTTCGACAGGCCTCGTATACCTGCCACAAAAAGTTATATTGCACACGAATGCATTTTTAGCTGACATTATGAGCTTATTTAAAGAATTGAAGTTCAAAAACTTTTCTGACAACAAATCACTTAGTGATGACTAGGGAACAAAATCTGTCAAAAATGACAGCAATTAACCTCCAAATAGTTTGAATGAGTACTGTGGAGAAATTTTTATTTATGAGAAAATATCAACAAATCATATTATTTTCTGACTTATTGTGTTCAAGTGATTAACATGTGATAACAGGGATCACTTTTCTCTCCCCATCAAAATCTTACACATGCCCACAACAAACTACTATATCCATCTTGACATCATCAAATTTGGTATGCATCATATAATGAGGTAATGGAACTTTTCTTTAATAGTGCACCACTGATGTATCATGACCTGTAACAGACAAACATATTCAACTACACAACAAAAATAATTATGGATTACTCCATTCATTTCATGTACTTCAAATGTATGTGAAATGCTAGGAGCACTCTCATCAAATATCCTGATGGACATTCTTGCACGATGTGGCAACTTGGAAAATAAACGTTTTCTTGCTTTGAACACTATCAAATAATAATAATGATGGCATCTATGGATGCATTATTTACATTTTCAAACCTTATACATATCACTTTGTACATTGGATTTTCAAATGCCTTATAACTAACGCCATGACGCTTTCCCCCCGGTCAAGACCGGTACCCAATTCAGACACCTGGGTAGAGTGGGGTATTGTGCTTGGAATTTTTCCCCTATACACCCAACAGAGAAAATCGCCACCAGCGCCGGGACTCAAGCCCGGGTTTGCCTGCACGGAGGCGGGTTCGATAGCCGAACGGCTACTATGAACTGGAATATGCAACACTATCACCGTAATTTAGTAGCTTGACATATGAGTCTCTCTTGAAACAGATTCTTTAAATACATCTTAAAGAAAATTATTACTGTAATGATATAGCTTTTTGCAAAACTTTCAAGCATGCACTCTAAAAAAGTCATATTACCATTAAAAAAAAAAAGCCAAAAAATGTTAAATAAATGTTCCACTCATAATATCAGCCCCTATAAGATTTTAGACTGCACTTCTACCCCAAGCCATTTTTGCATCACTCATAAATATGAACACATTCAGTGATGCAATCTCTGCTTTGACAAATGTTCTAGAAACAATACACAATGCCAATAAAGATGCCAATGTATGTCAATCAGCAAATGAAAGTTGCAAGGCTAGGGATAGGTTGCAAGCATCTTTTTCTATCTGCTCTGTGATTCAGCAAGTTTCTCACTGCTTCTATATTTTATTTACTAACCATGATTCATAGCTAAGTAAGGAAACAAATTGAGTGGAGCACTATTATTAAATACAATGCAATATTTAAATGTTTTTTGATTAATGATTAACAATTTTATCATAGAAAGCTCCAAATATTTGACATTACCAAATCTATACTATAATAAAAGCCGGGTCCGTCTGTTGGTCGGTCGGTCCAAAGCCAGCCACAAATGTAAGATGAGCGTATCTGTGATACAAGCTCCAGCCCTATTAATTTTGACAGGTTGTGTTCATGCGGCCTTATCAATTTCAAAGAGATTGAATTTTTTAATTTCTTACGCCCTTTCTCTCATTTCGCCCTCTTTTTTATTTCAAATAAAGGGGGCTGAGCTAGTATAATTATAACAAGACAAGAAGGCTGCATCATAGGATCTGAAAATAACCACTAAATGTTGCTCTTAAAATCCTCCTTAAGCTCTACACAGAGTTAAATACATCAAACATGGAAAATCTTTAAATAATTCATTCAAAGAAATAATTTATTCGATGACAATGAAATAATACAACATTTTCACAGTTCAGTGACAGAACATTCTTAAAGGAAGCAAACATTTTTTTGGGTCAAAAACCAAAAATGAGATTATTGCTTGAAAATGCTTAAATATTGAAGGGGGTGTGGATAAATTCCAAAAACTTTATGGGCTATAAATGTTTATTTGAATGTTATAAACATGCTGTGAATACCTCAGAGTTTTGTGGTATATAATCTAATTTTGAAATGAGATAACTTTGTGTATAGGTTGTGTGCATTCCAAGTAAAAATTTTGAGCTGGTTGTTGAGCTTGTTTTTTTAAGGTTTAGATTTCTAGAAGTTTTAGGGGGTTCTTTATTCTTTCCAGCATTCAAACCTGCGCTCATCTTTGTTTGATGTGAGTTGAAGGTAGGACTCTGTGTGACTTCTGTGATGCTTATAACTTCTAGGATGAGATTGCCATCTTTTTTGCTTTATACTTTTTTTTTCTTTAGTTGATATCATGGGGGGAGGTCCTTTCTGATAATTTTCAGTGCTGTTTGCATCCTGCTGATCTAACTTGACTGTAACTACAGACTTTTTTGTTGCAGGGCACTTTCTGAAACTTTTGTGTTAAGGACTTTGCTTAAAACTCCTGAGATCTCTTTTTCAGGACCTGGCCTTACCAAGGTTTGCAAACTTTTGAACATTTCTGCAACTATCACTGCCATTTGTATTGCCATATCAGTGCTAAGAGTAGTTTCCTCTAGATGTCCATGCTTTATCATTGATCTCCTCTGTTTGAGTGGCAGCATTAGTGAAGTTTTTTTCTTGGGCATGGAAGAGAACTTTCTGCTTCACAGACAGTTCTGTTTCCTCTATGGGTAGTTTCTGCATAGAAATCTCCGTTCAAATTGAGCGAGGGGCTGTTTTGGTCAATATGGAGTTTAATGCGCTCACTGAGATTAAAAATTATATTCCAAAAAATCAGTAAAGGAACACATTTAAAAATGTTTTTTATGAAAGACATTCTGCACGCTGATGCGTTATTTTTGAGTTATTATACTTTGAAATTTTTGTCTTCCATAGCAGTTGCATTGCACGGTTGAGCCGTTAGAGTTCGCTTGGGTATTTTGTAATTTTTTATTAACTAAAACATCCTAGAAGTGGGTTCAGGCTCCGCAGGGTCAGTTAATAATAAATTACATAGTACCCAAACATACTCTAAGAGCTCCAGCTCAAGCGCGCAACTGACTGGAACTGCAATGGAAGATGAAAATTTCAAAGTTGAATAACTCAAAAATAGTGCATCAGCAAGAAGAATGTCATTCATGTAAAACGTTTTTAAATGTGTTCCTTTCATGATTCTTTGGAATGGAATTGTTAATTTCTGTGAGCGCATTAAACTTCATATTGACAGTTTTTTCAGTGAATTTAGTAGATTGATCCTTAACCATTTCAACTGCATCACGATGAGAAAGCTTGCTTTCAGCTTGGACTGTTTCAATAACTTTGGCTTGTTTCATTAGAGGACAACTCCCACTGCCAGCTGTGTACTTTCCTTTGCAGTTGCAACAGAGCAGGCTTAGATTTTCTCTTTCTGTGCAATTCCTTGAATATGAGGGTCTAAACACACAACACATCTTGGTTTGAATCTGTAGCTGGCGGCATTATGTCTAAATTCCTGACAATTAAAGCCCTGCCAGGGCTTGTCAACAAAAATCCTAACTTCAAATCTTTTGTAGCCTGGGTAGACATACTTTGGCAATTCTGGTCCCTGGAAAGGTAGGAGAAGGTATAGGGTTGGTGTTTTGTTCTTCCCCTTAGTAATTCGCTTGACACTTATCACGTCAGTGTATTTTTGCTGAGAAATTCCTTGATTTCTTCATCACCAGTGTCCAGGCCAAAAGGCCCGATGACTCCTAGACTGTTCTAGAGCTTGTGGAAGTCAACATTGGACCTCCCAGTCCCCCATCTTTGAAGTTGAGAGCAGGTGTGATTGCATCTTCGAGTTTATAGGTTTGACATTGATATTGAGCAGTTTGCGGCTCAGGTTTTTCTTAACATCAATGATGCTTGTTTGAGCAAAGTTGGATGACTGAATATCTTTTATAAGTCTCAGCTCATTTGAAAAGAATTTTCCAATGCCTGCTTTTTCACTAAAAGGTTCAACAAGGAAGGTGTGAGACCTTTGGTACACAGCTGTACTGTCTGTGCTGGATGGAGTTTGACCATAAACTTGCCTGTGAGATGAATATCTAGAGCCTGTATTTGATCCTGAGACAGCAAACCTACTGCTTGAAGGCTCAGATCTAGTAGTTCTGGAGTATTTAATTCTTTCATTCAAGCTGCATGGGGCTAGAACATGAAATGTTGGAATTCTTCCGCTTGACCAATTGGTGAGTATAGGGGGCTTTGTTAATTGTTATCATTCATAAATCTCATCATGTCACTATCATTACCTGAAATATCTTCGAGTATTTGTGAAGAAGAGGAAAATCATTGATTTTCCAATATTCGCTGCCTAAACATAGTTAATTAGATTGAAATAAACCATTTTTCTTCTATGCACTTTCGGGGGCAAATAAATATTTAACGAGTTGAAGAAAAAAGAAAAAAGAGTTATAGCGGTAGCTTTGGTTTGGGTAGAGTATGTTTGGGTACTATGTAATTTATTATTTGCTGGCCCCGCCAAGCCTGAACCCACTTCCAAGATCTTTCAGTTAATAATGCATTAGAAATTATCACCTGAAAATAATGAGTGATAGAGGAATGTTAACTTTCGTCAGATGGCGGGAATGCGCTCGATCATTCGAGCGCCTCAGAAGGGAGTGTTGTGATTCTACCCACGACACATATAAAAAAATTTGGATCGTTCGAAGGAGGACGCTCCACTATTCGAATGGATCCAAAGCAGCCAGAGAAATGTTGAGAGTCACCGACGGTTATCATCTCTCCATCTACCAGCTTCATCCCATCTCAGAAGAGGACACGAAAGAAGGAAAATGTCAACCGACCGACGAGAGATTCCAAGACATCAATACTAGAAGGTTTACTCTAAATAATGTCTGTATTGTTCTATACCTAACTTTTCTTAGATCATTGATACTATTATCATAAATTGATGTTTCATATTGCGAAGTAATTAAATACGATAGAGTTATTTATAACACTCAATTATTGATCAAACCATCTTGAAGATTTTAGGTTATCGTGCCATGCCAACCCTGCTGGGAAGGGCACAGCCGCACAGCTTCCGAGCGTGAGCGAGGGCAGTTAGAACGCGGCAGCCACAGAGTACACAGCTTAGAATAGGTCCTTGCCTTCGGGCAAACCCTTAGGGGTTTTTCCTGATTTCCCGACTTCGTTATGTCTAACCAAGTGAAAGTGAATTTCTTTAATATCTCAAGTAACGTAAATGGCTATCCGCGTAACATAAAGCAACACCACATCGGAATCCGAAACCAAGATGAGTCTCATTCGAATACTTTTCCATAAGCATCCCCGTGTCGAGTTCTCTGTGTGTAGGTTCAATTTAATTAGATGAATGTTTCAACAAATATCAGTAATATCTCCTGTAACGTAAATAACCGCGCTGTAACTCATTCTCTATAAATGTAATATTTCTTGTAATGTAAATTTAGATGCGCAACGATTGACATGTCATTGAACTTGTAACAAGATAGGAACATTAAATAATTGTGTACTCTTATAGTTTCATTTCCGGTTTATTTAGAGAGAGAGAGAAGTCAATAATCATTCTGTTAAGTCATAATAACATACGCTACCAAATTAAATCATAATAACTTGCTACCAATAATCCAATTAATTGAAATTGATGACATTGAAAAGTCTCGATCTAATCATGATTTATTAAATAAAAATAGAAGAGAATGGTCTTCAGTCATGTCGATAATCAAGAGGAGTAATATCAACTGAATGAAACAACGATAAATTACGACAGAAAAGGTATGCCTCACGACGAGAAAAAGTGAAATACGACAGAGAGTCCATCGTAGTGTTGCCATCCAATGCGCTTGATGAATTACTTCCTGCCTCAAACACTGGAGTTGCGGTAACTAATTTATCTCTATAACTTGTTAAATACTCATTTGCCCCCAAAAGTCCGTAGAAGAAAAATTCTTTTTTCGATCTAACTAGCAGCAAAAATTAGAAATTGATGATTGTCCTCTCCTTCACATGTATCATATCTTGAGATAATTCTAAGTTTCCAGGATAGCTATCTATTACTAAGGGTGCCTTAGATCTATGGCTCTCAGCAAGGATGACCTCAGGAGTTGAAACAGTCACAGGCAGGCTTTCATTAATGGAAACTTGAACTGAATCTCATAGAACTCCATCATCCATCAAGTTACTAATCATCAAGTCATCACTGACCTCAAGCTCATTCGCCGAATCCACTGGAACGTGAGCCATGTTCTTGGAGTCTGTCGACTCTCTTGATAGTTAATACCTACCTACAATTTACAATACAAGATAATTATACTAGCTAAATCGGAACAATATGCCTGTATATGTCTCTATGAAAAGAAAATACTAGTAATAAATTTACTCACCACGTAATCGTAACCTCGTCTGCCGATCGTCCCGTCTGCCTCTTAAGACCTAGCTCTACATTTACCTCTGCCACTACAGGAAGCACACTCCTAGAAACTGAACTTGAACTTGAAATTGAGGGCCAACAGTGTCGGAGACTTTGTAACGGCCTACAATTCTCTCCTCAGTACTCACATAAAAAGTTCAGCGCCTGTGTACCAGACTTGTCAACTAATATACTCAGGATCCACCAATCCTTGTCACAAACTGCCATAAGAAATCACTGGGATAACGAGTACGTTAAGACACCATCTCCCTGCATGGTGGGTCATTACAGTCCACTCTACATGACTGGCTTATTTCAGTCACTGTCTTTTACTCCAGGCACGTACAAGAAAAACTTTCATAGCTTCAATGATACTCAAATTACACGCCTGATCTAGTCCAACAATACAGCACATACCAAAATCATCTTCAGCACATCTGGCATACCACTCATTCTCTCCATACTGCTTAAACACCACATTCATGAAACTCGCTCTCTTGCTCATACCTACTATACTCCAGCACAAAATGCTGGCATTTTTCCTCCACTCCCCTATCATACTGCTGAAATAGTCTATTATTATTCTCATTCCACCTCCATGTACACCCTTTCACGCTCAATGACTTACACCTCACAGCAAACAAGAGTTGACTACCATCAAAACTACCATCATAGAACATCTCATACTTAGGTACTTTCTTTGGCATATACCAGTTAAGTGTAGTCTTTTACATCATGCTAAGCTTCCCCTTATTCCAGGGCAAGTGAGGAGTGTTAGAGAAGTGTCAGACACTCCTCTAACACTCCTCACTTGCCCTGTTTCCAAATTTCCTAACCTGTAGATAGCACTTGTGTTCTCATACAGACTTTGCACAATGTTCACTATTTTTCTGCCAAATTCAACTTTTCTCAAAATTTCAAACAGTCTAACCCAATCCACATCACCACGTCTTGAACTCGAACTTGATATTAAGGGCCGACAGCATCGGAGCCTTTGAAACGGCCTACAATTCCCTCCACAATTTTCACACAAAGAGTTCAGCGCCTGGTACCAGACTTGTCCACTTAACTACTCAGTATCTGCCAATCCTTGTCACAAGCCACCATTGGATGGCATCACCGGGACAACCAGTGTGTTAAAACACCATCCCCAGACACATTGGGTCATTACAGCCCACTTTACCTGACTGGGTCATTCCAGTCACTGTCCCTTACTCCAGGCATGCACATGAAATACTTTCATAGCCTCAATGATACTCATATTAAACTCCTGATCCAATCCAGCAAAACAGCTCATACCGCAATCATCTTCAGCACATCTGGCATTTCACTCATTCTCTCCATACTGCTCAAACACCACATTCATAAAACTCTCTCTCTCTTGCTCATACTCACTACATTCCAGCACAAAATGCTCAATTGTTTCCTCCACTACACTATTACACTGCCAACATAATCTGTTATTATTCTCATTCCACCTCCATGTACGTCTGTTCACACTCAATGACTTACATCTCACAGCAAACAAGAGTTGACTTCCAAAACTACCATCATAGAAAATCTCAAACTTAGGTGCTTCTTTTTTCATATACCAGTTAAGTGTAGGCTTCCGCATCATGCTAAGCTTCCACTTATTCAATCCATACTCTTTTGCTTGCCTCTCAATCTCTTTCTTCCACCTCTTGCAGTCCCACTCAGGCCCTACACCTCCAACAGTTATTAAACTCCAGTCATCCACAGGTCTCCCAATTCTAACATGAATAATTTTTTGCATACTAAGTTTCCTTGCATGCCCCCAACATACTTTCTCCCAATAGCTTACACTCAGATTCCATTCAAAAATTTGTTTTCCCCACTTGCTATTTCGCATTCTTTCAATTCTCACCTTATAATTCAGCACAGCTTTCATCATTCTTTCTGAAAATAGGCTCCACCCTAGGTCACCTCTAATGGCTTCTGTAGCTGTCCATTTTGGAGCACCCAAATCGACACGTCCTACTTTATTTTGTATCACATCCAGCTTTTCTGCCTTTCACAAAAATTTTGTTGTTGTTGTTGTTCACTCGGGGCTTATCGAGGCATTGAGATCAAGCTCACACAGCCTCAAGTCTTAACCACTGTGAGTGGAAGGAATCTTGAGTCACTAATTCTCACTGTTATTCAGAGTCTTTTTGATGCAGAATATTAAACACTATACTGTTTTCTATTTTCGGCCAAGCTGTTAAGGAACCTGTGGGAAACCTGGAACAGAAGAAACACACACGCACACACACCCATCCTCATACTGTTACTAGAAAGTTGTAAACAGTTCATAATTTAATTGCTTATCTTTCAGCTCTGAAGATTAGGACTATCTATCAAGTTTTTAATATATAGGTACATGTATGCAGTTTCCCCCCTCCTTGATTTACTCACCTCTCCCTCCTAATTTAAAATTAGTTTGAGGTTGATAAGTTGTCCTGGTGGGGTGGATAGGGGTCATGGAATGATAAGGGCAATTGAGAGAAAGGAAATGTGAGAAAGAGAGGGAGGGGAAGGTATGAGGAACATGAAAATAATCTAGAGCAGAGTAGGAAGATTTTTTGGGCTTTGTGATCAAGGATGGGTATTTGTTAAAGGTGGAAGTATATATGTTGTTAGAGAAGTTAGTCACCTGTTATGTTTCCCCCATTCCTTCCTGAAAAAATAAATAATAAATAATAAAAAATTCTTGAATAATTACTTGAGCATCATCACATGCATCTCAGTAGTTAATCAAATGAGGCTCCAGCCTGGGCGGGGCAGCCTGGAGGCTCTAGGATTGCATGAGTATTTAAAAGAAAGATGCCTGTGTGCAAGTCTCTGAAGGAGCAATACAAGGGGGAATTTGTGACATCACCCAGCGCATGTGTTAGTAACTACTACTAAATTTGTCTACTGAATTACTCAGGGTGATGCCTCAAACTCTGTCAGAGTTAGATCAGTTATTACTGCAGGGATCCAGGAGGAATGGTCTCGCATACAAGTTCAAGAGGTATGAAAATATTTAGGTAGATTGTAGGTTAGGCCAAGCCAGTGGGAGGGTAAAATACTGGTTATTATAATTGTTATATGACTGTAGAGCTTTTAACTAATTTGCTAAGTTAGATTATATAACTTAGTTTCAGCTGGGTAAATTGTTTACAATGTGGATAATTTTTTTGTGTCTTGTAAGAATTGAGCAAGGGCATTCAGGATCGAGAACTGCACAGGTTCTTCAAAGTGGCCTCCTCCTAGTATATTTTTTAAAGTTAGAGGCACTCGTATAGTGTTGAGGAAGATGATAAGGGAGCGGCGGGCTGTGTTGTGGTTTGGGCAGTTCAGAAGAAAATGTTCAATTGTTTCTGTGCCTCCACACTCACAGTTTGGGTGGTCGGACAGTCCAAAGCGGTATAGGTGTGCAGCAAGTCTCACGTGTCCAAGTCTAAGCCTGGTTGTCGATGTCTCAACCATACGATTGGAGTGAGAGGCCCAAGACCACTCTCCTATTGAGTTTTTAATTGAAGCCAAGAATCTGCCCTTGCCTTGTTGGACTGCTGTATTCCAAGTTTCTTTCCATTCCTCTGTTACAAGTTTTAGTAGGTGATTCTGAACGTCCTCAGTAAGCAGTGGAGATAACGTACGATATTGCATTTCGTGTGCAGCTTTGGCAAGAGCATCAGCAGCTTCATTTCCAGCAATTCCTTTATGTGCTGGAATGTATTGGATTTTTACTTCATGCTTTTTGTTCAGGGATGTCAAGATTTGCTGTATATTGTATATCATTGTGGTATATTTCTTTGGTTTAGGTGATTGTATTAGGTGTATAGAGGACAAGGAGTCAGAGAAGATTACATATTGTTCTCCATCTTGTAAGTTGTTTTGAGCCCATTTCAAGGCCTCTGAAATTGCAAAAAGCTCTGCTCCAAACGAGGAGACATACGGTGAAAGTTTCCAGTTGAGCGATACATTTTTTGAAGGGATTACCATTGCAGCTGTTGTGGAGACTGTAGGGTTCCCCTGGTGAGAGCCATCTGTATAAGCATGTAAGTGTATATTATATTGACTCTGGACAAGATCATGAAAGAGCTGGATGATGGATTCTGGAGAGAGTTTGGTTGTAGGATTTTGGGAGAAGTTTGGCAACAACATGGTACTTGTTTTTATAAGGGGGTGAAATGGGCAATGAAGGGTAGTAACCATTGGACGGGGGAAGGAATGTTGATACTTTTCATAAGTTTTGGTAGCAAGTGCAAAGAAAGATAGAGTCTTGTTCATGAGTCTGATCTGGGGTATTCTTGGTAGTTCCAAGAATTCTGAGAGTTGCAAAATTCTGTGTGTATAATCAAGTAACAAGTGAGTTCTGTGTAGAGACAGGGGAGGGACATTTGCTTCTATTTCTAGTGAGTTTATAGGGGTTGTTCTGTGGCAGCCTAGTGCAATTCGTAGTGAGTTATTCTGTATAATGTTTAACTTTTGTAGCAAATATTTTGGGGCTGTAGAGTATAGTGGAGCTGCATAGTCTAGGCGACTTCGGATAAGTGTCTTATACAATCTGAGTAAGAGGGATCGATCTGTACCCCAATGGTAATGAGAGATTGATTTTAAGAGATTCGTGAGTGGAATGCAACATGTTTTGAGAAAAGTAATATGGGAAGACCAATTTAATTTAGGAGCATCTAGGGTTACTCCCAGGTATCGATGTTGAGTCACAAATTCTAAAGTTGTTCCAGCTATCTTTATTGTTGGGGGAATGGCTCTAGATTGAGTGAAGAGCATACATTTTGTTTTTTTGAGATTCAGAGCAAGGCCCCATTTTGAGGACCAATTGTAAAAAGATGACAGTGCTTTCTGGATATTCTGTGTGGCTACAGCTATACTTTGGTGAGATGTGAAATAAGTAATGTCATCTGCATATTCCGCAGTTTGTACTGTTGGAATCGAGGGCAGGTCGCTCAACATTACATTGAAGAGCAAGGGAGATAAGACCGCTCCTTGAGGAACCCCAGTCTTCATTTTTCTCACTGTTGACCGTTCCCCCTCATAGAAGACCTGAAAGCTGCGGTCCCCTAGGTACTCTCTAATCCAGCAGAGAAGCTTGCCGTGTATACCTAATTTTGAGAGTTTATAAAGGAGGCCTGTGTGCCATACACGGTCGAAGGCTTGTGTAAGGTCGCAAAAAGCAACTATTAGGTTATGCTTTTTTTGCTGTGCATTGCGAATGGCTGATTCCAGCCTTGTCACTTGATCTACTGCAGATAGTCTTTGTCTGAACCCTCCCTGTTGTGTTCTCAATGCACTCGTTTCTTCAAGAAAGTAGTTTAACCTGTTTTTTATTACGGCTTCCATTAGCTTTCCAATGCATGATAAAAGAGATATAGGACGATAAGAAGAAACTTCAGAGGGAGGTTTTGATGGTTTGGGGATGGGAAGAAGTAGGGCTTTTTTCCATGGTTGAGGAATGACTCCTGCGTCAAGGCTTTGGTTATAAATGTCTAGCAGCCATTCTTTGTAGGATGGCGGCAAGTGCTTAATATGTTGATTACTGATTTGGTCTAGACCCGGAGAAGTATTGTTTAATGTAGAAATGACTCGGTCTAGTTCATGCATTGCAATTGAGGAATTGTACCATATTGTGTTTTCATTTAGTAGTGCAATAGAGAGGGGTAGCAGAATGAATGTGGGATAGGGTTGGGGTGCTGGTGCTGAGAAAATATTTTCAAAATAAGTGGCAAGAAGTTCAACTTTTCCTGGGGAGTCTGAAACTATATTAGTAGGCGTGACAAAAGGCTGGGTTTTACGAGGAGAGGACCTCAGGTTATGAATTTTTTTCCAAAGTGTTGAAGGTGGAGTATCTGAAGTAATGGAGTTACAAAACTTATTCCATGAGGAGCGTTTGGCTTCCTTAATATCCCTTTTTAGTTGAGCTTCAGCACGTTTGAAGGCTATGAGATTTATTTGGGTCGGTTGTTTTATAAAAAGTTTCTTAGCAAAGTTTCTGTTTTCCAAGGAAGTTTTGCAAGTTTCATTCCACCAAGATTTACTATAACGAGGGTTAACTGTTTCTTTGGTCAGGGGAAAGGTTTTAAAGGAAGCTGTTAAAATGCTGTTAGTAATTTTTGAATTATTGTTGGTTACATCTTCTGTAATGTGGCACTCTCTCTGTGGTAAGGATGTCACCCATCTCTCCCAGGAACCCTCGTCAAATTTCCACCTAGGTAAGGTACGGTGCATGACCAGTTGGGGGTCAACAGGAGAGTCGTGGTTATCGTGTAATGGTCACTAGTAAGGTCTGGGCCTGAGCGAACAATGGCACTTGGAAGAAGATTAGTTGAGGAGAAGGAAAGATCCAGAGTGGAGTGTTGATTATGGTAAGTATTGTAGTAGGTAGGGAGAGAGGGAGGAGTGAGGAGAGCAATGTTAGGATGTTGGAGAAGGAACAGTTCTATATTTTTCCCTGTGCTGTTTGGGTTGTAGGCCTTGTTAGGCTCCCACAATGTGCTATGGGCGTTGAAGTCTCCTAGTATTATGAATTTAGTTCCCAGGGAAGTGAAATAATGATTAATTTCCTGGAGAGTGATAAGACAGTTTGGATTATAGACATTAATGATTGCAAGGGAGCTTGACTGATTAAGTGATATGGACAGAGCTTGGATTTCCAGTTTACCATTAGGGAAATGAACTAAGTTTATTGGTAGATAAGGAGTGTCATTGCGTACTAGGATTGCTAGCCCCCCTCCTTGCTGACCATTTGGACGATGTGAGTAAATAGCTGTATAGTTGATAAAAGTGGGTTCAAAATCCTCAGACAACCATGTTTCACTCAAGCAGACTACATGGGGGTGGTTTGAGTACAAATGAAGCTTGAGGAGTGAGAGTTTATTACGTAAGCTGTGGCAGTTCCACTGAAGAATTTTTAGTTCTTTCTGGGGAGGCATTTTGCGGGTTTTTTAATCTGTACTTGGGGGTGCTGGTTTGGATGGGACTTCAAGTGGTCATGTCTACGTCCTAATACTGGCGATGGTTCAATAGAAGAGAGTTTGGCTATTTGGTTATTCAAATACTTGCCTCCAATTATTGGTGAAGGGGAGATGTTATCTTCTATCCCCTGACTGGATGGCATATTATGTGCTACAGCTGTTGAGGTTGATTGGGTGGATCCAGATTTGACTACAAGATTCATTGCTGTTGTGTGCTGGTTGACTGATTGATTTTTATCTGTATTCATAATGTGTTTGTCACATGTGCTGCCAGAAATGTGGGGAGCTACTGTATTGATCACAGCATTTGCAATGCTATTCAACTGCTCTGGGTCATTGGTTGAATTCTGTGGTTGACAGAAATGAAGTACTTTGGATAGCAGTGAAACTAATTCCATTAAGGTTGACTGTAGGCTGCTTGGAGAGGTGAAGTCAGATTCTGTTTGGGTGGCTACTGATAGTGAGGCTTGAGAGTGGTTTTCCATTGATGATTTAGGTGAATTTGACTTGGTTGTTCTGATAGGCACAGAGGTTTGGATAGACTGGGAGTCACTTCTAACAAATTGTGTTGAGTTTTGCCTGACTTCTGCCAAAGCATCACGATAAGAGAGTTTATGTTGTACTCTAATTTTTTCAACAGTTTTTGCTTGTTTCATAAAGGGGCAGCCCCCATAGTTTGCTGTATGGGAGCCAGAGCAATTTGTACATTTTGGAATGGAACCTGATGGGCAATCCTTCACTTGGTGAGGGCCTGAACATGCTACATATCTAGGTGGATTTCTACACTGTTGAGCATTGTGCCCAAATCTCTGGCATTGGTAACACTGCCAGGGTTTGCCTATGTACGGGTTGACTTTGAACCTTTGGTAGTTGAAGTAGACATACTCTGGCAGAGAAGAAGCTTGAAAGATTATTTTTACCATTGTAGTGGGGCCTTGGTTTTTGGGTTTCTGAATTCGGGATACTTTGAGGTTTGCATAACCTGCTTCAGCTAGGGCTTCCTCTATTTCAGAGTCCAGAGTATCAGTCCCAAATGGTCCAATGACACCAATGGTTTGGGACTGATTAGCAGGCAGTCGACAGAAAATCTGCCATGGGCCTAATTCAGTTATTTTTAACAGTGTTGATATTTTAGATGCAGCAGTGGAAGTCATGACAAGTACCAGGATGTTACGTTTGAAATTTTTATGTATGCTAGCAATTCCTGCTGCTCCAAATGGAGAATTAGCAAGAAGTTTGGATAATTGAAATTCATTTGACAAAAACTTATTTGCATTGCTATTTTTGTCTGTAGGTTCTATCAGAAGTATTGGGGCACCATCAGTGTGTACTTGGTTGAGATTTGGTTGAGGCTGGTATGAAGGTAGGCTATCATCTGATTTGTTCACATCAGTGACTGTTTCTGCAGAGTTGCTTCGTTCGAGTTGACAGGTTTGAAAACCCGCAAAGTTAGGATCTGAATTGAGAGACACATTTGATAGTATTGATGACTGTGATGAACTTCTGGGGCGCTTGGCCCCAGGTTGAGAAGGGTCCGTAATGTTTGGTTGGTTTAGTTGTGAGCTTTCATTTTGGATATCCATAACTTCCACACATGTGGCTGAAGTAGAGGCTGTAATAGCTTCTTCACTTAAAGAGATTGAAGGCAGTTTTGAGGTTTTGGTAACTGTTACGTTTTGGGCTTTGGTCGGCCTTGAGTAAGGGGCAGGGGGCTTTGGAAAGGCCCCTCCCTTAGTTTTGTGTTTAGCTCGTTTAGGACTCCCCATGAGGCCGGCAATTCCAAGCCCAAGTTAGGGAAAGAGAGGAAAAAAAAAATTGACCAAAACAATCAAACACTATCACAACACACTCACACTAGTATTATTGAGTAAATAAATGTTAATACTTAGTCCGATGCGCCGTCTGCAAAAAAACTCAAGATCGTCCCTGCGATCAGCTCACTTCCTCAACTTTTCGCTCATGGCAACCAACCAGCCTGTCAACAACAGCTGAACAGCATCATATGCACAAAAATTTTCGTCACTTGTGTTGTCAGAACTCCGAATCCAATAGAGCGGATATGTTATAAAATGTTAGAAAATAAACCTCGTGTTAGACACAACTTTTATTTATAATTATGACGAACTCAAAAAAATTAACTAGTTACTTCAAATCTTTGTAAAAATTAGTTTGTTTATTTTGTTTCCATTCAATTCAGGGGGTAAGTAAAAATTCATGCACATTATTGCATTGTTTAATTTAAATCTCATTTATTTGGAATTCTGATAGCGTCTCAGTTCATAACCTACGTAAAAGAAACCCATATACAAGCACTTTGTTTTCAAACGTGTTATTTTCCTTCTCCTTCTCTAGAGCACTAAAAAACTGTTTGCTATGTTAAACTGTTGAAAAAAAAATGTTTTTTCAGTGGTAAACAGATAAAGAAAACAAAAATTATTTAATTAAAAGGAAGCTCACATTCACTGGTAGGCTGCTCTAGTCTTGTGAATTATCCGGTTTACTTCGGCTGTGACTAATGCTGGTAGAAATAACCGTTCTCTGATCTTTCGCAAGCCTTACCACCAGAACACCTTTCACCGAGCAGCTGCCTCGTGCCTTAACTCGTAGCCTCCACTTTCATCGTTACTTCAAACGCGTTTTCCCGGGGTAGTTCCGTCCGCTCTCCTTCGGCTACGATGAGCGTGAGCATCTTCGTTGGAATTCGTCCGAACTCCGTGGAGGAAACCATGAGGGGCTAAACCGCTCTTCACTGCACTGCACTGCACTGCCCCGCCTTCCTCTCTTCGGCACCTGTGATGGTGGGAATCCGTGCCTGGACGGGAGTCTTCACGTCTCCTCTGCGTCGACAACGGAACTCCCTACTTGATGGCAGCTGAGGTTGGTTCACGTAGACTTGGCGCACGTCTACCAGTGATTTAGCTTCCATTGAGCTTCAATAAGATCCGCTCCCGTATAACTTACCTTGAACCTTAGGTGTATAACTATAACTTACCTTGAACCTTAGGTGTATAACTATAACTTACCTTGAACCTTAGGTGTATAACTATAACATACCTTGAACCTTAGGTGCATAACTAGAACTATAACTTACCTTGAACCTTAGGTGCATAACTAGAACTATAACTTACCTTGAACCTTAGGTGTATAACTACAACTTACCTTGAACCTTAGGTGTATAACTATAACTTACCTTGAACCTTAGGTGTATAACTATAACTTACCTTGAACCTTAGGTGTATAACTATAACTTACCTTGAACCTTAGGTGTATAACTATAACTTACCTTGAACCTTAGGTGTATAACTATAACTTACCTTGAACCTTAGGTGAATAACTATAACTTACCTTGAACCTTAGGTGGATAACTATAACTTACCTTGAACCTTAGGTGTATAACTATAACTTACCTTGAACCTTAGGTGTATAACTATAACTTAACTTGAACCTTAGGTGTATAACTATAACTTACCTTGAACCTTAGGTGTATAACCATAACTTACCTTGAGCCTTAGGTGTATAACTATAACTATAACTTACCTTGAACCATAATGGTATAACCATAACAGTATAACTATTAACTTATAACGAAAACTATCACGTAACTTGATAACCATCTTCCTACAGCGATCACAATAAAGAAATAATTTCGTTGAGGTGAAATTAACGATTTTTCTTTCTATTTTCACCAGGGCACGATTAACTGAAGTGGCCCGAGAAGATCGCGCCTACTGATCTTCTCCACTTGGTGGCCGTATGCAGCGTCGTCCAAATCTAACGAGCTGCGGGCAATATATATCTATGTTGTCCACCTGATTATTCGCCTCTTAACTGTAACTTTACGCGAATAAATTCTCCCGGCCATCAAGGTTTAATTGCTCTACTTCGCCTAGTTTTTCGTAACAGATAATATAAATGAGATGTTTAAATTGATATAATTGTTGAAAAATTATTTTCGTAAAATTTCTTAATACGATAACCCTATAATTGTGTTAATAGAAGGACATATTGGATATTGCAATATATACATATATTCATAAAAAAACAGTTGAAATAAACTCTTTTAATTTGATTCGAAGACTAAAAGGAGACAGTTTGCAAACTACTAAAGAGCGAAATCAACATCGACATCAGTAACACTGACATCACGTCAGCTTACAGAATAGGGGAAGAAACTGCAACTGGAAACGAGGATCGAAAAAACGAAGATAAAATTATTCAGGACAAAGTGTATGCCGCTACAAAAAAAATGTAATTTCATCAACTTGGAAAGTTTATTTTATTCTATAACTGTATGGCAAGAAGATAACCCTTATCATTGATGAGTCCACTTGTGTTTCACTCAAAAGCATTTGTCTATCTTAAGGCCATTTTACATTGACGGTTTCTTCGCGCTCCACACCGTCGCTCCATCCTGCCATCCAAATAAGCTCCTCTCACAGCAATGCAAAATGACCCTTATTGCCACGCTCACGGTAAGGAGCGGCGACATTCTGCATGCTAAATATTGGCGGTATGCACTGCCAGTCAACGGCTTTCAGTTGCTCTTGAGACCATGGAAAGCATGTGTAGTCATGGCTTAGATATTATGGAGGAAGGAATCAATTAAAACTCCTATCGAAAAACCTAAAGAATTTCCATGTTTATGAAACGTTAAGCTCGGAGTGTATAAAAACAGAGTGTCTAGAGAAGATGCTTTGAAAAGTATAGCATCTCACTACCCAAATTATAATATTGCAATGGCTAAAATGAAAATTCAAACACTGAGAGGCCAAGATAGGAAAGAGCTCTCAGTATTAAAAAATCAAAGAAATATACACTGCGTATGTAAACGTAAAATTAATTACAGTGAAATTAATTGCACAGTTTACATTACTCTCAAGAGAAGTACTTCAAATACACATTCGGCAGGTGTCATTAATAGATAATTCAAATTAAAAGAGAAGTAAAATAAAGTACACCTACAAATTAGTAGTTGGCATTTATTTTTTCTTTCCATTTACAGTGTTTTTTGAAGGTAATTGGGTAGTATTAAAGTTTTTTAGAATATTAGCGTTTTATTTTCCAAATTATTCTGTAAATATTCTCCAAATTGTTCGGCCAGGTATTCTGTCAGTATTGCAAGAGCAATACTGACGATTGCTGTCTCTGGGGAAGGAGCGTCGTGTTGAGCGGCAATGTAAAAGCAAGTCGGTGTGCACTGACGCTCAATCCTCTCGTGGGAGGAGCTGTAGCAAGTTCACCGTCGCTCCACACTGTTTCTTAACACCGCTGGTGTTGAATGAGCTTTAGTTAGATACCTTTAGCAGTGAAACATATGAAATTTTTACCCGTTTTATGAGTAAGATTTTGGTTCAAAAGGCCACTGGAGGTGTCATTTTGAATTTGATCAACAAGAAGATTGAAAACTACCATGTGAGGTTTGTGCTATGTTTTTAAAAAGTTAATTTTTGGCTAACGTGTTCTCAGTATTCCGAAATCATTTACGAAGGTGTTTCATTCGATTTAAGCTGAGCTTGGGGGAGAAAGAAAGAAAGAAAGAAAAAAGAAAAACATTTTATTTCCAATAAAGTACAAACATGAAATGTCGATGCATTGGTTGTTAAAATACCTTAACATTGACATCCTTAACTGATTATAACACATTGGTATCGTAATACCCGTATAGAATGTTACGACAAAAATGATTGACAGAAAAGTACAACAACAATGAGTTCCTTTCCTTGCCTAATCTGATTTTGAACTAAGAGAACATGATCCTCGCGACTCTCATTTGAAAAACACTTTCATTAGTGCGCACAAGTATTGAAATAAAAGCGAAAAATGCATTCAAATACCTTAACATAGAGACCCTTAATTGCTATTTATACATGGTTATCGTAATACCCATGTTAAGTGTTGAAACAAATGATTTAGGTCTTTAATTGCTATTCATACATTGTTATCGTAATACACATGATGATTGTCGACACAGGATTTAGATAGAAGCACAAGTTAATAAAAAATAAACAATAATATGGATAAAAGGATCGTTTGTATTTGGAGTGCGGCGCTGAGTTTCAGTTTCTGTGTTTCAATTTCTAAGTTTCAATTCCTGAAATTTTTGCTAGAAAGTAAGAATTTATTTTATTTTACGTTTGCTAAGTCATTCTAATATTGATCTTCCTTATTCTTGTCGACTATAATGAGCATCACAACTGTTGGTTCAATGCAGCGGAATGAATGTTGTTTTTCCATTATTGGTAGTACTTCATCTGTGTGCCCGGAAATGGAAATGGAGCTTAGTATTTTTCTAATAAATTATCAACTTCAAAATCCAAAGATTTCTTTCGCCCATCTGACAACACTTCACCCCCTCTTCCGGTGATGCCCCGCATCCGGTCATGCCTCAACACTTGGTTGCGCCTCACATTTGTTTATACCCTGCATCCGGTGAAAACCCACATCCGGTCCTTCATCCCTATGTAAGGTGTCCCAATGATAATGTTCGCTATAACAAAACAGAAAATGATTATGATATTTCTTACTTACGCTAATAGTACTGGCGCAAAGAGTTCATCGGGATCAAATACATGAAAGGTATTGTTTTACATCGCTAGCTGTAATATTTTCAACATAGGTGGGACCGTACGGAAGTTAACTATCTAAAATTAGTGTTGTCGTAGTGTATTCAAGAGAATAAAAAGCTAAGAAGAGTTTACCACACAAAGCTTACGACAGCAATTTGAGACCAGAATAAGATTAAAACAATGGTCTTTAAAGTTATGACATTCGTCAAATCCGAGGCCTTTTTCAAATGTTTCAATAAGACCGAAGTAGAGAAAGTAGTTACTAAAATACCCTCACATTTAACATCCTCTCTTTCTTTGCTGTAATTAATTTGTGTTTGGATATGCAAAATGAATATGAGTCACTAAGAACACAAAATCCCTGTGACACATAGCTGAAAATACTCTTGTTAGGGTGCGCGTTATTGGATCACGAGTCCATAATATTTGCTACATAGCTGGAACACCAATGTACACACGAGCGCAGGAAAGTAAGAAATTGCCAATGAACTACGTCGCATGTTCAAAAAGCTTCAATATGAGCGAAAAGTGCTTTCGAATATCTTAAAATTAAGACCATGATTTGATATCGAATACATGAGGATCGTAATATTTATATCGGTTAATTTTGAAACATATGGTAGGGAGAAAAGTACGAAGAAAATGCATTCCCTCCATTGTGTTGGCCTAATTTTAACACTGGATTTTATTTCAAGTGGTCAAGAAAACATTGTGCATGTGATGCGTTGTTAAGAACACTCTACTTGGTGCACTTCCAAATTGAAATTTGAGCTTACGAATGTTGGAACTAGTGAAATGAGGGATTAAGGTTGAAAGTAAAACGGGTAGATCCAAATTAATTTGCATCTTAGACTGCGAGGTTGATATTAGAGGTAATTTTACATTGTTTTGTATCAACTAGTAAGGTAAAATACCTGGTACGGATAAAATGAAAGATTTTACAATAACAGAAAAGATATTAAATTTCGTATGGGAGAGGGTAATTAGGCATTTCATTTATTTTTCGGTGCGTTCAGCGCACACTAGCATTGAACTTTCATTTCAGAAAAAACTCTAAATATCTGCAATTAAAATTATTACGGTGGGCCACTATTTAATCTACCTCTACGTGCCAAATTTTGTAAATATTTACTTCTCAGATGTGATATCTGGCCACAATGTTATTCCATTTTATCCCATGTACCCATGTCCGTATAATGCTGAAGAGAATACCGATTGGATGTGAACCTCGAGAGGTTTTCTTTTTCTGTTGTTGTTGTTCCTCGACTGTAACCTGAGTTTTCTTAAAATTTTCTAATTGGAAATTAAAAAACAATTCATTTCTTTACGTTTTTCAGAGTCTTCTTTCATTTTAGTTATTTTTTTCAGAATAATTTCTTGCGATTACAGTGAGCTCGATTGTCATTTCCGATGTAGTAAGAGGTAGGTTGTTATTTTTATCTTTTTATTTACATATACATGTATTTTTCTTATATTCATTTTCAATAAGTATATATATTAATATGTGTGTGTAATTATGTAGGTATATGCTTATCTTCTTAAATAGATATACATGTTTCTATTTCATTTCCTTACTTGAAAACCATACGGTTAATTAATTTCATTCCACCAGCGAAATGATTCAAAAATAGATATGTCACTTTTTCAGGGGGCGTTTCTGTGAATAGGAAAAAATGAAAAAACAATAAGACAAGTGAAACAAAGCGCAATTTGAGCATATGAATCGTGGTAAAGTCCTTTTTCTGTCCGTATGTTGAACAAGCTATGAATTTTCCTTTTGAGTATATGTTTGATTACGCATTTCTGACAAATTTTTGTACATATTTGCTAATCATGAGTGATATCAGGCTCAAACTGTATCTCCATTTTATCCCATGTACCCATGTCCGCATGATGTTGCAGAGAATATTGGGAGGATATGATATATGTTTTTTTGTTGTTGTTCCTTGACGGTAACTTTAGTTGTCTCAAAATTTGTGTTAGGAAATTAAAAACCATTTCATTTTTACGTTTTTCGAAGTCGTTTGTCCCATTCCTTACTTTTCCTCATCATGTTATTTCTTACGATTACACAGAGCTTGACTGTCATTTTAGATGTAGCATGAGCAAGATTTTTTTTATGTTTATTAGTATTTTTCTTATTTTCATTTTTGATACGTATATAAGTTAAAATGTGTTTGAGTGTGTGCATGTATGTGTATGTGTGCGCACGGATACATGTATGTCTATGCATCTGTGGGCACATGTGCATGTTCACATATATGTATATATGCATAATACATATATATGTTTCTATATCTTTTTTTGCGTAAAAGCAAATTATCAGGACATATTACATTTATGTAAAGCTCTGCAACCAGTTAACACTGAACCAAATTCCGGAAATAAATGTATTGATTGCGCTTGCTTAATCTAAACTATAATAAAAGCCGTGTCCGTCCGTCCCTCTGTCTGTCCGAAGCCAGCCGAAAGTGTGTGATGAGCGTATCTGTGATACAAGCTACAGGCCTATATATTTTGACGGGCCGTGTTCACGCGGCCTCATCAACTCTCGAGAGATTGTATTTTTTAATTTCTTACGGCCTTTCTCTCATTTCGCCCTCTTTTTTATTTCAAAAAAAAGGGGGGTGGACTAGTGATTCATAAATAGATTTATCACGACTCCAGAGGGCATTTCTGTGAATAGAAGAAATGACAAATATAAACAGACAAAGAAATAAAGCGCTCGTGAAAAAATTAACTCGCAGTCCGTATGCTGAGCAATCCATGAATTTCATTTTTTGCTTGTAAGTTTGTTTACGCGTTTCTAGATGTGCGTGGTGTGTTACGCGATGTTCTTTTCAAATTACTTTGTGACAAACCTTTTCTCAATACTTGATAGTCATATACGATGGTGTTTCAATCTACTCCGGTACAGCGTTTTTGTCTTTTTCTTACTTCGTTTCAACTAATAATTTAAGAGTTCCGAAGAATTCTTTTGTATTATTTGAACTATTTGTTAGTTGTCCTTCATCTCATGGAATATGAAATATCCAAGAGATGATATTTTCTATTTTTATCCAACTATCCCTTGACAGGGTTAATCCATTAGCACCCTACGAATGGTTTGTCTATTAGTACGCCTCATATAGTTAGTCTATTAGTACGCCTCGTACGGTCTCTCCATTTGCACACCTCTGATAGTTTGTCTATTAGTACACCTCGTGTACTTTGTCTATTGTTATGCCTCGTATGGTTTATCTATTTGTACACCCCGGATAGTTTGTCTATTAGTACTCCTCATATGGATCGTTTGTTTTAGGACGTCTTATATTAAGAAATTTTTAAAAGCCAATATGTTGGCATGTATCTCATATAGCAACGTTTTTGGAAATAAATGGTTTTTCTTTCCTTTCTTTTTTTCTTTCTTTTCCTTAACATACCAAAAACATTGCAACAAAAAGAAGGCCTAAATCTCTGATCAGGACCTCAAATTCTCACCCTGGTAGCGCTTATTCCTATAGAAAGAATAGTTGTATTCCATCTAAGTACGTAAGGGCAGGTGACGAAACTTGAGTCTCAATGCGCACTTTTTAATTTAAATGAAATATTGAAATTAGGAGTCAACTTAGGACGTGACTTAGCTGTCTGGTAAGCCAGATATAAACGCTCTACCTTATCAGATCCGTAAGAATTTGATCCCAATAATGCTTGCCAATCGTAGGCAGCTGATAACTATCACCATGACAGGCCCCAGGCACATCACAGTCCATGCTACCTGAGGTCTTATCTTTTATCTCCCTGAGCGTCGCGATAACAGCGACTCGTGTCACTTGGCTGGAGATAGCAAATCAAAGGATTACAGCACTCACGTTTTAAACTTTATTAATTATAATAAAACATATATGATGGCTTGCATGCCCAACTTCCGCCTTTCAATAGCCGGGATACGAGACCATAAGTTTTATGTCCCCGAATTATCGAATTTGTCTCGAATAATTCAGTTACCCGTAACTTTTGAATTATTTCGAGAACACAGGCACAGGCTCGCTATGCTACCTTCTTGATTCGATGGCAGGGCAGAAGAGACGCTGCAAAACTCTCACATCACGTGTTTCAAATGAAGTATTCAATTTAAGCAGTTGAAGTAATGTCGTATTACTCTTGCTCGTTAAGTATTTCTAATGAAGAATTTTAATTAGTAAGTAAAAGTGAGGTTTTGATAGCATGAGGCCTGTTATTCCTATGTACATCAGGACCAGGGTCGCCATTCTTAGTTCAGCTCACGATGACGAATTCCGTTGCAGGTTCCCAATGAAAATTGTGTAAAATGATTGCGCTCAAACAGTCCGATTTTTTCCTCGTCAACTCATCAGAGGAATCAAAGCAAGAAAAGTCTAGCCCGAACTTCGTACATAAATTTTCTCCCGTGGAAACGAACTAAAATGAATTATGTAAAAACGAGTTCAAACAGAACAATCGACCCTGAGAAGTCTTCACTCCTATCCATTGCGTGCCCTCTCGCGTGCGGGTAGGCTCGCGAGATGTAGACAATATTGCGAGTCTCACTCCCTATTGTTCAACCTCCTGTTTCAGGCTGATTTTTTCCTAAGCCTGTGGACACCTGCAGGACTTGGCGGCATACGTTTTGGATGCGACCCTGAAGTTACAAGGCCCGAGTTCTCTGTTTTATTAGCCGTTTCTTAGACACAAATTCATTTTTACATGTGTGCGTTTCTAGATGTGAGTGTGGTGTATGTTTCTTATAAATTACTTGTGGCTTACCTTGTCTCGCTACTTTGCAATTCTTTACGACGGTGTTTCAGTCGGTTTCGATGGAGCGTTTTCGTATCTTTCATTATCGAAAATGACGGCGTGTGAGGGAAAATTCTCGCACCAGTGTAATGTAATTTACCGTTTCACGTTTAGCTATGAATTTACACTGGCAGCACAACTGCCCCTCGCCAGTCGGGGAGAAACAAGCCATGACGGTTTGGTAGCGCAGGGCCCCGGCTGGCCCACCGGCACACCCGAGTAGGGAGGTCGAGATCGGGCTTTGAACAAACGTTTTGGTCAAACAAAGGTCCTGAAGAAGCGGACATCTGTGAGCTGAGAAGCCAAGCTTTACATTCAAGTATGGGCTAATTTTTCGAATAATAATAAGAATAATAGATAGTTCTTTAATTAACAATTTATTAGAATGGCAATATTTCAGTAGTAGTTACATTTGAAGATAAGCAACGAGCTTATAAATTAGTAGCAAGTTAGCGATAGTTTTTACGTTTATAAATTAGCAATAGTTTTTACGTTTATAAATGAGCAATTACTTAGCAGTAAGTTAGCAATAAGGCAGCAATAAGGTTTCATTCACAAATTTGCAGTAAGTTACGTTCTTAAATCAGTAATAAGTTACCCCAGCTCAATCGCTTCCCTCTATCGAGATCTAAAGCCCGCACCGAACAACACTGAATTTGTAGTAAGGATGGAGAGGGGAACCGACATCGTTTTATGATGGAGGATTCGTTAGGAAGAGTTTACTGTACACAGTACACAGCGCTGTATGCCACTGCGACCTACCTCGTAAGCGAACGGGTTCCGTAGTCTTCGCTGCAATGGTCTGCAGGAAGTCCACGGGGATGCCATCGGTGCAATGTTGTCGAGGCGGCCAACAGCTCATGGTAGCTCTAGAAGCCCGCAGCCGAGCAACCCATGCAACACGGCAGCATCGTATCAACCCTCCTCTGCATGCAAAGCGCGAGAGCAGTCGCGGCGCCCACTGCAGTCACCAGCCCCAGGACGAACAACACTCTTGACAATGGTGACGCATAACACTCTTGGCAATGGTGATGGGTACTTAACATAACATGGGTACTCTTGATAATGGTTATGACGTTATGGTGATGCATAACATTCTTGACAATGGTCAAAAAGAAGTCAACGACTGAAGAAAACAGAGTGGTCAAGTAGTGTTTTACGTGCTGATGGTTGGACGTGAACTGCTGTTTTGTGAGCGGAGAGGCTGGAAATCGACTCCTCCATGTGCGAACGACAGAAGGTCAGGTCGCAAATGACAATACCACTGAATCGGTCTGACCCTGTTAGCGTCCGTCATTATTTATATTGTATATTCATCCTTCCGTTTTCCATTTAGAGTGATGGACTTTCCAGGCATTCTCTGATAGTATTTATAGGTTTTCAATCATCTTACCATGCATGAAATATCCCGGTGAGGGATATTTCCCTCAATGACATAAATAACCCCTCACAAGGCTATTGTTTTCCTCGTTTGGTTCGTTTATCAATTAAGAACCTTTATACTATAACGAAAATTTAAAAAATTGAATGTGTTGTAATACATTTCATGTATCAACTTTTTCAGGAGGGAAATAAACGTTTTTTTTCTTTCTTTCTCTGCGGCCTGTTAGCCCTGAACTCTAAATCAGAGACAACTCTAAATTTCAGTAAATAAAATTAGTATACTGGCCCATTGTTCCATCAACGTCTACGTGCCAAAATTTTGTAAATATTTGCTCCTCATAAGTGATATCCGGCTCTCGTCTCAGTATCTCCATTTTATCTCATGTACCCATGTCTGTATGATGTCGTACCATGTACCCATGTCCGTAGGATGTTGCACCATGTACCCATATCCGCAAGATGTTGCACCATGTACCCATGTCCGTATGATGTTGTACCATTTACCCATGTCCGTATGATATTGTACCATGTATCCATGTCCGTATGATGTTGTACTATGTACTCATGTCTGTATGATGTTGTACCATGTACCCATATCTGTATGATGTTGTACCATGTACCCATGTCCGCATGATATTGTACCATGTACCCATGTCCGTATGATGTCGTACCATGTACCCATGTCCGTATGATGTTGTACCATGTACTCATGTCCGTATGTTGTACCATGTACCCATGTCCGAATGATGTTGTACCATGTACCCATGTCCGTATGATGTTGTACCATGTACCCATGTCCGTATGATGTTGTAGCATGTACCCATATCCGAATGATGTTGCAGCATGTACCCATGTCCGTATGTTGTACCATGTACCCATGTCCGAATGATGTTGTACCATGTACCCATGTCCGAATGATGTTGTACCATGTACCCATGTCCGTATGATGTTGTAGCATGTACCCATGTCCGTATGATGTTGCAGCATGTACCCATATCCGTATGATGTTGTACCATGTACCCATGTCCGTATGATGTTGTACCATGTACCCATATCCGTATGATGTTGTACCATGTACCCATGTCCGTATGTTGTATCATGTACCCATGTCCGTATGTTGTACCATGTACCCATATCCGTATGATGTTGAAAAGTATACCGAGATATTTTTTGTTGTTGTTGTTCTCAGACTGTAACTTGGTTTCTCTTAAAATTATGTTAGGCAATTGGAAACTAGTTCATTTTTACGGTTTTAGTAGTCAACTTTCTTTTTATTCATTTTTTTCAAGTTATTTCTTTTGATTACAGTGAGCAATAGAGCTGTCATTTAGATGTAACAGGAGGAAAATGTTCATCATTTTTATTATTTTTCTCACCTCGATTTTCTATACGTACACTTTTGTATGTGTGTATGTGGCTACATGGATGTGTATCTGTGTATATCAACAGATACAAATATCTATGTTTCTTTCCTTTGCGTCGCAACAAAACTTGAGGGCCCATTACACTTCGCTCGCTGCGCTGCGACCAGCCAACGCTGAACCATTCTCAGAAATAACTCGATCGTCCAGCAAATGAATTTATTGCGCTTGCTAACCGTTTCAAAAATAGATCTATCCCTCGTAGCATTCTCTACCCCAGAGGAACAGACATGAAATGAAGCGCAATTTGAGCAAATGATTCGTGAAAACATTAACTTTCTGTCCGCACGATGAACAAGCTATGAATTTCATTTTGCATGCATGTTTGTTCACATTTTTGTGTTGCGCGATGTTGTTTACAAATTACTTTTGACTAACTTTCTGACAACTTGATAATCATTCATGACGGTGTTTGTGTCTGTTTCGGTCAGGCGTTTTTTGTCGTTGCTCATTTCGTTTCAACTAATTAATTAGGAATTCCGGAGGATTCTTCAGGAGTTGTCAAATTATTAAGAAGCAAAATCGCCATCAGTCACCGAGATTCGATCCCGCGACATCTTCACGCCAGGGCGCGCCCTTAACGGTTCGACCGTGAAGTACGCTGAGTCGAGACTGAACTCCAATGAGTCATTTATCTCATGCTATCACTTTCTTGGTAACAGACGTTTTTCTTCCTTTCTTTATTGTTTTCTTTATTTTCTTTCCTTTTCTTTTTTATTATTTTCTTTTCGTTTCTTTTCTTTTCGTTTCTCTTCTTTTATTTCTTGCGCCAGTATTGTTAGCCTAGGAGGTGTCATAAATTTGTGTTGAGGTAAAATATTTGATCTCCTCCGAGCTCGTTAACTGACACCCGCGTTGGTTTGTGGGAGTGAGAAGGTAGTCCTGAAAATCGGCCTCATGGTCTTAGACGCCGGATTATTCCAATCCGCCTATTTTATATCCCCATTAATCCCTGATATTACAAGTTCCTGAGCTCGTATTTGAATGTAAGTACTAATGAGAGTGTTTTCTTCAATGTATCGTCACTGGCATTTTGTGTTTTTTCTCAACTTTGGTTTACAGGCAATATCAAATCTAGATTACGCAGCAAAGGAAGTGCAGTTTTCAATGCTTTCCTCTCCATCATTAATTTCGATCACTGACATGGTATTGCGACACCTATGTCTGTTTATCAGCTAAGGATCTTTATTCTTTATGTTAAAACGTTATAAAATCCAATGATGGTTTTTGTATTCTCTTTTTCGGATATTTTCTGTTTACCTTCTTTCTATGAGATCACATTTCTACGCCGGGATAAATGTTTGTTTTCGATCGAAAATTGTGGGTATAAATAACACAAACGATGGAAATTAAGTTAAATTATATTTGATCTGATAACATTGACTTCACAAATTACAAGTTCACAAATGCCACACCAAAAGAATCACCTCAGAAGAAGACCACCACGCAGCACAACCGCCAGAGATCACCGCACCATCAAACGACGGCACAAAACCAAGTGAAATGAAGCACGGGGCTCACACAGGCACAAGGCAGCAATTCACTACCAAAATTAGCTACAATTGAAGCTATAAGTGAAGGAAATGTTCTCCCTTGGCAGCAAACGCGCACAAGCGAACTACAAAACTCAACGCTTGTCAATACGAGTCTGCGATGCAAACTGAACATTAGGAAAATGTTTTGCTATATTTAATCAATAACTAGACACATTTAATTAAGTTCTCCGTAGATTGTACGGAATTAAATCTGATATAAAAATAAAATCAAACAAAATTTTTTTTTGGTGACTGACACGGCTAATTTTACGGGAAATATGATTCGTAAAATTGATATTTGTAATATATTTTATCCACTCTACAGGGCAAGGCAGTTTCAAATTTTGCCCATGTCATCACTACGGACACTCTGTTATGACTGAAGGCACGCGCGGACTGCAATACTGAACAAATATTCACAACCAACACACAACCGAGTATGTATGTAACCCAGAAACACCACCCAGGTTGCACAAGGAGATAAATAGACAACACACACTATGTAAATCGAAGACCAGCCTCAAGAATCAGTGCTGTACATTCACACAAGCAGCATGTGCAGAACTCGCTCGTGGCACATCTCTGGGCGGGCGCGTCCCCAACCCTGACGGTTGTTTGGTCACTTCAATAGACTGCCTGTAAAGTGTTCCCATGAACTGCTCTACATGGCGCTCCCAATATCTATTTATAGCTTCACTTGCGCTGCTCGCGTCTTCATTGAGATCAAATTTATTCCGTCCATTATTTTTCTCAGATATCAATCTACTTCTGATGCGGGCAGATATTTGCTCAGCTGTTCGTCAATGAAGCTAAATCGACTTCGTTGTAAGTCTGATGACGCCAGACTTCATACTTTTTAAACATCAGATACAACGAAAATGCGTCATTGGCTTAGTGTTCCGACCGATAATGTGCTGGTTTTTACTCTACGTTTGTAAAGTTCATGTTGAGAAAATGTTCTCTAAATTTCAACGATTGCGAGAGAATATCTTGGATTGCTTAGCTTCATTGAAGACTCGATCCATCTATTTTCAGTAATAGAAAAAGATCTGATACGAGAAACATAGCCCTCGGATACGCTCCACCCACCAACGACCGAAGGCATGCCGTTGTGCAGCATCATCTTGTGACCGTACAGTCCCCTCGGCATCTCCTTCCCTGCCCACACCTCACGCGTTTCAGTGTTAAATAGCTCCACGTCACTCCTGCCGTAGGCTCCTCCTGTTATCATTATATTCGAGCCATACCAGAGACAGGCGTGGTGCTCTCGAGATCCCATCAAGTGCCCAGCCAACTCCCACTCAGTTTCATCCATCGAATTTTTGTTGGTCCAGATTTCATTTTCTCCATAGCCAACACCAATAACGTACGCGTGAGTCCCATTCGAAACTGAACAATGTCCCGACCCGCTATAAAATGGTAAAGTAGCTGTCGTGGATACATTTCTATCAACGTCCAATTTCCCTAATGTTGACCCTCCAAAGAACCAGATAAAGGTTTCCCCTACCGACACCGCAGAACTCAATATTGAAATCGAAGCTACCTGCGTTTTTTGCCACTCGTTTCCCGGAGTGTGTACGTTGATGCGAAAGCAAACATCAATTGTGAAGTTTCCATCGGAGTGTTCCCACATCCAGCTGCACGCGTAGAGATGGTCACCAGCTTTGGCCAACGCAACATCGAAAACTGTAACAGCTGGAATGTCAGGGAAATCCTTGTAGTCGAGGGACTCCACCTCCGTGAGTTCTGTGAAGCTGCCGTTGATGATCCCATAACCACCGGCAACCACAGCTCTGCCTGTTGAACATAAGCGTATAAATGACAACGAATCATCCCACGATCGTGGTTAAGTATTGATATAGTACGAGTCTGGTGCATTGTCTTAGCATGAATACATTGAGTCCAGCATGAATACATTGAGTTCAGCACGAATGATAATTTCACTACAAATTTCCTCCAATATTTTCCCAAGCGCTGATTTAAAATAATTTTAGATGGGTATTAAATTAGTATTTTTTTCGCTTTTATTTGATGGGAAGCAAATGGTGTACGATTTTGATATCGAGTCCAGCTCGCCGTACGACTCTCCACTGGACTCGCTTTAGGCAAGTTCAGTGCACGTCGTGGCCGAGTGGTCAAGAACGTGCCCGTGCGTCACCCAGCGCTGTGCGGCGATTTTTGCCCGTTTGAAAAAGAGAGAACTCAAGCACAATTCCCCACTCTACCCAGGTGTCTGAAATGGGTACCGGCTTTACCGGGGGTAACAGTCCTGGTGTTAGTTATAAGGCATTTGAAAAACCAATGTCCAAGATGGTACGTACTAGGTTTGATTGTTTGAAATAAAGCATCCTTTAAATTTAAACAAAAACATTAAAATGACACGCAGTTTTGAACGAGTGACCACGTCTTCTTCAAACATTGCATGAAAAATTGAATCTATTTTTAAGAAAATACAGCTTATCGCGGTATAAAGGTACAAATTTTTCAAAACTTCTTAGCCAAGAATTAGTCAATTTCAAATTCTGCTTGTTCCTTAGTAACTGAGTTAATTAGTTAGAAGGCCGTCCGTTACGCTCTCATTGCATGTTCATCAATAAATACAAAGACCATTGCAGTATCTATGCTACGGCCTGATCATATGTTGGAATTATTTCACGGGTCCTGCCAGGATACGTTAGCCTCGGTGATGATGTGATAGATGAAGGTAGGATATGTGGCGATAGTCTCTAATATAGGTTTAGCTATGATTTTAGAGCATTAGCTTCAAATAGGTCATGTTTGAATTACTCGCGGTGTACCCATTACTCGCGATGTACCCATTACTTGCGGTGTACCCATTACTCGCGGTGTACCCATTACTCACGACGAGCACAAAAGGGACTCACAGCTCAGAAGTTTCACTGTATGCGTACAGCAGCACGGAAAGGTAGGCACGACTCACCTGGTTTGGTGGGCACGCAAATGAAGCCCCTGGCGCTGTGGGGCTCAGCGTGGCAGGACTCGCCGGGGGAACATGCGAGGTGCGACGAGGAGCACAGATCCACGCACCGGAATCCCTTCACGCTGTTGTCGATCACGCACACTTGGTTGTTGGGGCAATCGCTTGTTATGGCACATCCTTTTTTGCAGGTGAATCCGTCAGCAGCAGCGTCGTCATCAGCGCACTGCTCCGTCAAGCTGCAGTTACTGTTGTATCCACATCCGGTCAACGTAGCGGTGCAAGGTCGCTCCATCACAACCTCGCAGTATTCTTCAGAAAGATTTTCGAAGAAGTCCCTCATGGCCGTACCATTGAATTTTTCATCAGGTACAATATCCTCAAACCAGTCCTGGGTGAACATGCGCGATATTTTCTCCAGTGTGTAGTGAATGGGTACGGGAGTCTGCATGGCTTGTTCTGCCCACTCTCCCGGGTCGGAATATGGAGGAGTTCCGACGGTGATGATGCGTTCCGAGGACATCCCCAGTGAGTCAAATATGCTGGTCGCACCATCTGACTCGGAACAATTATTGACATCTCGGCTGAAATGTTCCTCGGCTTCGAAAAACAGAGCGTTCTCATGTAAACTGGTAGAAAACGAAGAGGAGACGCAACGCTTCCGAGCAGTGCTCTCAGCTACACTAGCCGCCTTTCTGGAAAAGAGCTTTTCTATCACTAATTTAGATCCGAAGATCGTAGTGTCTTGAGAATGGGTCCCAAAGTTCTTAACGAAGTCCTGGAATGCACGGGCACTATTTTCTGACATCGGGTTTTGAGAGGCAACATTGAGTTTCTTCAGACCTGCGACGAAGCTCTCTGTGAAGACTGGCTGGACGCTTAAATTCACTGACACGACGTGTGTTTGACACTCAGCGCTGCCCAGAACAATTTCTCCTTCTGCCTTTCGGAAGAACTCTAGGTGCCGTTGATCGTATGTATCTGAACCGGAGCCAACACCAACATGTACACCTTCTCCAAATCCCAGATTTCGAGCCGATGTGCCACCTCCTGCGTTGAATGTAATAGAATCAGTCATCATTTGCCGGTACGAGTTGAAATTAGATGCAGTTTTCATTGAAGAGGACGATACTCTGTTACAACGCACGCGTTCTTCAGCTCGTCCGATAAAGTCGTTCAGTACAATAGTATCACGATTTTCTCCAAGAGTTAATACGGGAAGGAAAATCTTGTCTTTTAGGCCGGGGTCTCTTTTTCCAAGCGGGTTTGATAGCATTGGGTCAACGCCCAGCATAGCTTT
Source organism: Morinoia aosen (assembly GCA_030386875.1). Lineage (NCBI taxonomy): Eukaryota > Metazoa > Arthropoda > Malacostraca > Amphipoda > Talitridae > Morinoia > Morinoia aosen. Next base: position 6,061,594 of record CM059576.1, read on the forward strand.
ACTGAGCACCGACATCGGGATGGTGGTGAAGTGCAAACTTTGCGCCTGCGTCGGTATGTTGGCCAGCGTCAGCAGGAGACACGCGCCCACCAACAGGTGGTTGACTGCCATTTTGGCGAACTGGGGATGACAGAATATAATTTGTCACTGGCGTGCATTTCGACCATAAAGCAACAAATGAAATAGAACGAGATCACTCAACTATTGGCTCAGTTCTTTTCAGTTCTCAGAAAAGACTCGAGATGTTACGATTGACTTATTATTTTCAAAAGTTCCCATATAAGCCAGAGTTAAAATATTCATGTATGCATATTTGTGTGTCTGCACCCATTTCTTCTGTGGTGTTACACACACTGAGGAGATAACAAGGAGAAGACTAAGATAAATACATTAGGTACGGTCGTAATGGACATCTTTGTTCACTTGGCAAGGCTATGCAGAAATTTGAAAATCAAGTCAACAATTAAGCAATAAAGGTAAAACAGTCCTCGTCCTTCGATCATTCAAATCTGAATATTTGAAGCGCTGAACCTAAAATTTCTTCGGTCAAATTTTTATATTTCTGTTCCTTTAAACCTGAGTCAGACTCGGAAAGTTAGATTGCTAAAATTTCCCCTCATCTTGTATCTCAGGACGGAAGACATCGTTGAATGGAAGCAGTGTTTAGGTATACCTATTTTGTGGTGATAAGTTATCACTACAGAATATCACTGTTGTCACTGATAACATTATGTGAATGTGGGGTTTTCATGACATTTTTAATAAGCCTTCAATGCATATCATGAATCAACTGCGCTATAAATATCGTTTTTACTTCATAAACTCATTTAAGAGTGTACAACACACCCGCCAAATTCCACCACCATTTGCACGTCCCTCACCAACACGCAAGGCCACGCAGCAAAGAATGAGGCTCAGGAAGGTTTAACTGCTGAGTGCGAGTTTGAAATCAAGGCAAATTAATTTCTCAGGAGCGAAATTTCTCAAATGACTAACTCGTTATCGCTTAAAATTGTGTTAGTCACTCGCAAGTTCCGAGCGCTTTCGTCCATAAAAGGTGACCAAAATAAAGAGGCACGAGCGAGCAAGGATGAGCGAAACAATTCCCATCACTTTCAAGTAATTTTGCCCGCATTTCAGGTAAACGCGCCATCAGCACAAAATTCTTTTCATTTCAAGCAATTACTTCATTGCCCAGCTCGTGCAGCACATTGCGTTTACGACCAGTGAGGCAATCCTTTCTCATCCTCAGAAAATTTCTTATCAGCAGCATTTGACAAGAAAATTACATGAATTCATCGCTAGATAAGGCATCTTATATGAGATTAGCGCCCGTTTCTGACTGTGTAAGTCGTCGTTGATAAGCGTGCACAGGAAGTTAGGGTCCAATTCCCGAGGGCAGTTGACTATGTAATTTTCCTTGCATAACATTCTTTCTATTTGTATTCACAAAAAATAATTTTAACAATTTATTTGCCACAAGTGATACAGCAGTAGATTGTTTTTAAGTCTGGTACAATGGACACATTTGAGTATAGCTGCCTGTGGGCCCGAATAAGTTCAGCGACTTCTAAAGCATCCTACCATCAACGCTATTTTAAAGCGTACAGTTATGTTTAATCTAATTTACTTAACCTAGGGGAACACTAGAGTGATCAATAAAGTAGTTCTTTCAAGATTCGACGCTTAACTGTACAAAAATAATTTGTATGGGCTAGATGGGAATAATATGTTTTACAAAGCGATTATGAGCAGACTTAAGATCTATGTCATTTATCACGATAAATTCCCACATCAATATAAGGCATACAGCAGAAAAAAAGATTGACTTGATTAGCTAATGAGATTAATATTTCGATAAGAAGAGGGATTCAAGATTCGTTTTGGAAGCTTGGTAAGAGCATTTGCCACGGATCTCAGCAGGGATCGCACTCCAATTCTTAGTTCCAATGAAGAGGATACTGTGTTGTGATAGATTTTCAATAATGAGGATGTAGGAAGTTACTTCTAACAATAAATAAAATAGCAAGGATAGTCGCTTTTAAAAGATCCATTATCAGTTAGTTGTTTAATAAATAGAAGGAACTAAAATGATATATAAAATTGAACGTTTCGACTACAGGAGTCATCTTCAGCATTACCAAGATCTATGGAAGACAAAAAATACATTTTATTGAAAATAAGTGCAATAGTAAAAACAAATAAAAAGAAGTGGACGAAAAAGGATGGAGAACAATACTAACATGCTATTAACAGAGGGAATGACGATTCAGTTTCATTTAAAATAGGTTTGTCTTTCATGATAAAAAGAGATTCTAAAATACGAAGGTCTGATTGACTAGATGTGGTTATTATTATCTGGAAGTTGTCCAAGCGGACTAGCAGGTCGCACTTCTCGGCATGAGTGCGTACCGAAGAGTGAGGGGGAGAGGCAAGGGGATTATTGGTTCGGAAGCTCCTTCCAGCATGCTCCGCCACACGAATATGGAGGGCCCTTTTTGTGGACCCAACATATTCCGACGCACACAGTGCGCAACAGTATTTGTAAACGACGTGCGAAAGCAATGCTTTAGGGAGCTTATCTTTGTAGTGAAAAAAAGAACTACACTACAAAGATAAGCTCCCTAAAGCATTGCTTTCGCACGTCGTTTACAAATGCTGTTGCGCACTGACATGTGCGTCGGAATATGTTGGGTCCACAAAAAGGGCCCTCCATATTCGTGTGGCGGAGCATGCTGGAAGGAGCTTCCGAACCAATAATCCCCTTGCCTCTCCCCCTCACTCTTCGGTACGCACTCATGCCGAGAAGTGCGACCTGCTAGTCCGCTTGGACAACTTCCAGATAATAGGAACCACATCTAGTCAATCAGACCTTCGTATTTTAGAATCTCTTTTTATCATGAAAGACAAACCTATTTTAAATGAAACTGAATCGTCATTCCCTCTGTTAATAGCATGTTAGTATTGTTCTCTATCCTTTTTCGTCCACTTCTTTTTATTTGTTTTTACTATTGCACTACTATCCTTGCTATTTTATTTATTGTTAAACTTTGCAAAAAGCAAAACTTAGATGTGTGAAGTTACTTCTAGTTCGAGTAAAATTAATTATCATTATGACTAGTTTGTGCAGTTAATAATCGTTTGAGGTCTCTGTTGAAACCATCATTGAGTATTTTATGAGTGAAATAACATATGGAGAGCTTGAGGGGTCAAAAAAAATGTTTTTTTAACTCTTGAATGAATCATTAGTGTGTTCATTATATTCCAATTTCTTCACCGTTTTCTGTTTCTTTTGCAGCCCAAATATGAAATTGATTTCATTTTTATCATTTCCGTGCCAAGCTTCTATTCTGAATTATAAATATGATGGAATGATCGTTTGATTAAGTATCTGTAAAGCTTCTTCGTTCCCTTCATTTTTGAATCAGTGGAAGATTCCAAAGGATTTCGATAATTTAGTACTGATATGAGCAACATGCTCTTTGAATGTCAGAGAGAATAAGAATAATTCACAGGAACGAACAGGAATTGGTGCTTTCAATTTCACCATCTCAAACCTTATTGCGTAGAAGAGATGCATATCCCTTGTATGAGAATAAAATGTATTCGATCTTTTCGATATTAAAACATATTTTTATTTGCTTGAAGCCTCATTGCAATTTTTACTGTTCATTATTTACGCTCTTCGCAATAAGAATACGATTTTCATTTGGAAGAATTGCAGAAACCGTACGGTCATCCGCAAAAAGTATGAATTTCAAAAAATGAAGTAGATTTAACTATATCGCTGAAATGAAAAACATCAAAAGGCGGAGAGGCCCAAGGACAGACCCTTGTGGTACTCCATGCTGATTGTCAGCAGCTCCAATTGTGCATAAGTCAATACCAACATATTGCTTCCGATCTGTTAGGTATGACTTGTACCAACCATGCAACTCCTCTGATGCTATAACAATGTAGTTCCGAGAGTAACATATTATAGTCCACACTATCGAATGCTTTTCGAAAGTCAAAAAACTCGAAGAAAACAAGCTTTCTATCTTTTATATTCGAGTGAAAGTATTTTAAAAGATTTAATACAGCGTGTGTTGTTGATTTTTGGGAACGAAAACTATATTATTTGTCATAGAGAAAAGATTTTTGTTCAAAATGAGAATGCACTCTTATATAAACAGTTTTCTCTAATATTTTACTAACAATTGGTAGTACAGAGACAGTTTTACGATTATTAATACAAGTTTTATTACCATTTTCAAACATCGGGGTCACTCTGGCAATTTTGAGAGAGTTCGTCGAAATATTCTGGAAAAGTGACTGGTTAATAGTAACAGATTTGAACGGTGCTATTTTATCAGCGATAGCCCAAAGAACTTTAGCCTAAAACGTTTTTAACCCTTTCGGTACTGACGGCTACTCCAGTGCCAAGTTGGCTAGTGCTTCCAGTTTAGGGCATCTAACCTAGTTTTAAAGTAATTTAACTATTGAGGGAATATTTTGGAGTAAATATCAAAATTAGGGAAATTACAAACATCCATTAAACTAGTTTTTAAACAATTCCAGAAGCCTGCACGCGTAAATTACCACAGGTTACCATAGGACCCTGTAATTACCATAATTACCCTGGAGCATAGGCACGCGTAAGTTCATGCTACAGGGTCCGTGCAACACATTCACTACACTTTCCATTTAACTTGAGCAAGTTTACTGAACTTTGTTTATTTTTGATAAATTCGGGCAAGAACTTATATATAATTTCTTTGTAAATACAAAAACTTCATTATCAGCATCAAAAATTTCTGTCGCCAAGCATATAGCTTCAAAGATTCAAAAATTTTTTTAAATTAAAATAAAGAAGTAGGCACTTGGTTTAAGCTAAAAGCACCCATACTAGGACAATTTTACTGACAATTCAGGGTAATGACAACTTTTTCCCTGGTGAATTTTTAACCAAACCATTTGAATTATCGTACCGAAAGGGTTAATCCACTTGATTCATTTTTGAGGATGTTTATGCATGCAGTTAAATTGGAGGAGTTAGTTGGCGAGAAAAAAAAATTGTGTTCACGGTCGTGGTCCTTATATTCTAAGAGGCCAGTAGGTTCGGTAGAAATACTATCAGCTATATTTTTTCCTATGTTTACAGTAAAGTTGGTACACACTGTGGTAATATATTTTTTCTCGTGATAATTCCTATTACTTTGAACAAAGGACCCAATTGTCATCGTAAAACTGTACAGTAGTCGCTTTATAGTATAAATTAAGCAGGTGCAAAGTTTTTTTTTAACATCAGTTTTTAATTGAGTAAATTTGTGCGTAACGTTATTTCTTAGATATTCGTATTTGATTTGTCACATGATTCCTGAACCGCTATACATTTCTTTAGATATTCGTCTTTCGTTGAGTAGGGCTAGGTACGCTTGACGTTTCTTTATCTTGATAAAAATGTCTTCACTAATCCAGGGCTTTGGTCTATCTTTCGGTGTAATTGTACGAGTTATGACTTGACAACACTGATTGTTTGCAGCCGTTATATTTTTATTTAAATTTAGGATTGTTTTATCAATGTTAACTGCATTATCGTCCTTCTGATAGATGTCTTATGATGTCATTAGTTATTCTAGAACAGTGCACATGGCTTCCAAATTTGTTAATTTACTCGACGTAATGAGTAGATTTCAGCCTGTGGATTGGTAATAGACGTGATAAGTCGGAAATTATTCTTTCAGAAAAAAATCAGTTGGATCTACCGTGCAAGTATTATCGAGCAGCGTAACAGATTCTGATGAGACATGTGTGGGTTTCGTGATGATAAACAATAAACCTTACGTTTCATAGTAACGCCAACGTTCATTTCGTCTTTCTTCAGGCCCCCATTACTAGTCATGATTGAGCAAGATTATGCATCAATATAAAGGTTACGTTCATCACTGCGTTTCGTGATCATGTCCCGATCCGACGGTCGGTGGAGAGCTTCAAGTCTTTTGACTTGTGAAGTCACAGCAAATAGAGAGATGGCATCTCTGCTGCTTTGCTCTGTTGTTCCAACCACTGTCATCGATGTTCGTGGTGTTGTTTCCGCTATGCGATTGAAGCACTTCATTAAGTTCAGAAATTAACGATCCAATATGTTGATCTCGCGTCTATACTTTCTAAAGACGTAACGTTTTCCTATTTTGCATTCACTTTTAATTTCGCTGCGAATTTTGTGTAGTCAGCTTCACCTGTAAACGTCACTGCGCGCTGTTTTCCCTTGAACGTCATGTACCGGTGTTTGCATGTTTTGCATTAGGTAATAGCGAGTGCCAAGGACATCTAAAATATTTCATTTACCTTGACTTCAACCTAAAATTTCTGGTGTTTTAATTCGGAATTTAGAAGTTTGATCATTTTTTCGTAATGAATTAAAGATCTCTGTCTTTAAGTACACGAATAACACTTCCGTTAATTTCATGAAGTAAAATTGGCAGTTCCGCACCATTGGTGATTAAGTGACAATTCTGACGTTTACACAAAATGGCCGCTTCGTGACCAGCGAACTTAGACTTTTCGATCAGAGATTCCTCAGGTATTCAGCTAATTAAGTAAGCACTTGACTGTTCCAAAATAAGATGTATTGCTGTTCTTTCTTCGGACATGTTTTCTATTCCTGAAGATAAATTTATATTAATAAATGTAATTTGGTTCAAGAAATTTATTTGTCAATATTTTCAGACATGATGCTCATTGAGCGTATAATAATTTTTCTGAGCAAGAAAGTTTATGCCACAGACAAGCGCGTTGTACGATGAGACGACACCTTTTTATCGCCTCAGAAATTCACCTGCGCTGATCTGCATATTTTGGGTAGACTTTTCTGGCAAGGTGTCAAACTATGGCGTATTTTCCCTGCAATCAGCGCACGCTCTACTCTCAGGCACAAATTACTGAGCAGAAAGCCTTCTGTTTCACATGCCCGTCTATTCTATAGCACTCATCATCTGTCACCAGTGCGCAATCGTGCCGGCTCACATATGAATGTGAAGGCCGTCTTGTTCTGAGTGTTTCTCTACCAACGCCTCAACGTTTTCTTTACGTTTGTTTCGGAGTGCGTGAGAGCTTTTTGTTTAACTTGGAAAGAACAACGGGGAATTTTTTCACCGTATTGTTGCGTTTACCTAATTCAGCCACTGCCAAGCACATATATATAACGATTCTTATTGCGGCACTTCTCTATTTAGATATAAATACCTTCACAATTATTGAAAACACCAATACCGTCACTAATACATTGAGTTTAAGTTGAGTTATAAATGAGTTTGAACCCGGTTAACCTCTACAAAGGTATTCCAAAGAAAGGGAGGATGAAGCAACCATTCAGTATGGAGTTGAGGGAACGTAGAACCTGTGTAAAAGATATTTTCTTGCGCAGGATAAAAGCGAAAAGTAGAAAGGCTATGAAACAAAAGAAAAGTTGAAGAGAGTCAGAAGTGTTGAAAAACGGGAAAGCAGTGAGCCGGAAAAGATGGTCAGTATCAACACAAAAAATTATTTTCAGACTTTATCATTTCAGAAAAGGTTGAAAATTTTTTTCAACCTCAGCTCGGGGCCCAATTGGCATGGGTACAAGAACTGGCCTGACACACCACAGTGCACCAAAGCTACACCATCTCCTTACCTCAGAGGACGCGACGGTCGAGCTGTGAACAGACTGCTGCTCTCTGCAAACTATAGCACACACACACACACACACCGCGAGCTGTGAGCCTGCAACTGTGCCCGACTGACTTGCACACACCGTCAGCGCTGGACTTAAATAGTGTGCCAGCAGCTCAACAGCACGCGTAGCACGGCTACGGTGTGTGGGCACATCACCAAATCCATTCTGCATTAAGAGCAGCTGCAATCCACAGCTCATCCCCAACTGGCTTCCTTTTGTTCGCTCATCAAACAATTAATGAAATAAAAATGTCAACATTCGAATTAAGTTGAATACATGAGTGCAGAAGTTAGATATTGTACGAAGCTTTATTCATTGTGGATCCAAACCTGTGGATGATCTTGTCTTGATCCGACAACTCGAGCTGAACTTTCTTGCGCCTGTAGAAGATGGGGCGGTCTCGGCTGGGGAACAGCGCACGCGTCAGTCCACAATGGCCACCTACACAGGCAAAATATCTGTGCCCGCAATACCTATACAATTTGTGCGAGCGATATTGACTTCACATTTTAGAAAAACAGTTTTCATAAACATAATAAAGTTATTTGTGAGTTTTGAAATGTTTATGACATTCGCAAACACGAGTACAATATTTGTTCTGATACATTCGTTAGGCCAAAAAGATATGCAGTTCTCTGAACACACAGAATGAAGTCCCTTTTTATGCTTCACCAAGAGGGAGGCCAAAAGGGTGAGGTGAGCAGGGCTTCAACCATTCATGAAAATGTTAATAATGTTGTGCAAATTTAGATCTCATTACCACTCCTTACTGTGGACTATCAGGCATTATTGTGGACTGTCAGGCATTACTGTGGACTGTCAGGTATTACTGTGGACTGGCAGGCGTTACTGTGGACTGTGAGGCATTACTGTGGACTGTCAGGCATTACTGTGGACTGTCAGGCATTACTGTGCACTGTCAGGCATTACTGTGGACTGTCAGGCGTTACTGTGGACTGTCAGGCATTACTGTGGACTGTCAGGCATTACTGTGGACTATCAGGCATTACTGTGGACTGTCACGCATTACTGTGGACTGTCAGGCATTACTGTGGACTGTCAGGCATTCATGTGGACTGTAAGGCATTACTGTGGACTGTCAGGCCTTACTATGGACCTTCAGGAGTCGCTGTTGACTGTAAGCCTTTTCAACTTAAAAATAATAATTAAACCCAAATTTCATATTAATCTTTCTTAAAATTTAAATTAGCTGTTGTAGGCTCGTATTTTGTGTTAAATCAAGTGGCGCTTTTTAAAACATTGCAAAGGTGAGGGAGTAATTTCAATTCTAAAATAGTTACTACGAGCAGAACTCTATTTCAACAAGAACATCCCAATTGAAAATCATGGACGGATCACCGGTGGGTTAAGGACGTGACGGTCGATTATGTGCGATATATAAGCTGGTCGGCCTACTCTGCATTAACACTCCTGCAATGCGCTCTCAACTACCCGCGGTCGAAATCGGACGTGAAATTCATGGTTGGCCATGGACGGTTTGAAGGCGCAAAATGTTCAGTTGGGGAATGGCCGTAACATTTGAGAGCGGCCATCAGTGGCTTACAGCCGTATAAATGTATGCTGCCGTTTGTCTGCTGCAGCCTGCCGGTACGCGTCGCGATCTGTTAGACTTAGTTTACGACTGTGAGTCATCGAGTGATGTACTTACTGGAAGCTATCGTTTTTGCAATCTCGATTGTTGATGTGAGTTTTCCTTGTGAATGTGTTCTTCGCAATTATTGCATTAGATAAACGGTGATTTAGTAGTGCATCATCATGCTAAAAAATGTCTTTTGAATGTTTATCGGGATGTTGAGGCCATCGACAGTTACGCTCATCTTTAGATTTTCGCGTTGGTCGATGAGCTCAAGCTGAGTTCAAATTTTTATACACAGTTGTGTGAAGTGTTGTCCTTCCAACTGTTTTGATACTAGAGCAGTGGTATTCATATCAAAGTACTCTGGATAGATTATTGAACAAGTTTACAGAACAGTTCACATTCACTTGATTCATTTGTAAGTTATATTCATGAACATTGGAAGCATGTAGAAGATAGGTCATTGTGCAGGTGGGTCATTTTTTATCGTAATTATCGTTATGCCTTTCATGATGGACATTTTTTTATTCATATTTTTACTGTCCATGTCAGCTTGTCTTTCTGTCTTCAACTATTCTCTTGTTTAATTTTTTTCAAGATTTTTAATTCTGTGCATCAAGTCCTGTGCTACAGTGCACCCTATCTATCATTCGAGGGTATTTTTTTATAGTAAATACGTTTTTGGTACATAATTGCGATAGCTAATTGTGTTCCAGTTTTTTCTCTAAAACAGCTTCGGTAATGCAAGAAAATTCTTCTGTGCTATTCCGCGTTCCTTTAATACGTTGACTACGTTTGCGCGATTACTACGGTTGGTTCGGTTAAGTTGTGAGTAGCAGAATTTAGAAACCGACTGTACTACTCAAAAGCACTCTTGTCCTTTATAGATAGTGTGAAAAATTTAAGTGTACGATCATTTTACCTGGTATGCTGAAATCAATTCTGAAAAAGGAAGTGAAATTATGGAAATGCTATTCATTTATGCCGGTATGCAAGTGAGCAATTTACTTAGTGGCAGGGTTGCCATATTGGCCTTTTTAAAGCCAAATATCACAAATCTGGCTTTTTTTGCAAGCGTTTGGCTTCGAGATTATAGGTTTGGCCTTTTTCTTAAATTTGGCTTTTTTCTGGCTTTTTTAGTCATTTTCCGGTTTTTGTGCCGCCCAAGGCGTAAAACTGAAACTTGACAGTTGAACGCAGGAGCAACAGGATCAGCTAGTCTCCAACAGGATCAGCTAGATCTTGCTGAATATTATTAAATCTTTTGAGAATATCAAATCAAGTAATCAAAGTGAGAATTTGCAGATTTGCACAGGCTGTATTTAGCTCAGGATTGTATCAACATTAGTGAGCCGCAGTACCGAAAAATCAGTATCATAGACTGGAAGCAGGAGGGCATTTTGGCGGTGTTGAGATTCCTAAAGACACCATGCAGTTTTGACTTGGTTAAAAGAACTCTCAGGTTGTGCGCTCATTGCCTGGTGACTCCCGCTAGCAATGCTATTGTTGGAAGAATGTTTTCTATGGTGATAGCAGTCAAAACAAAGCCCAACATTAGATTACGAACTTGAAAGGTAGATGAAAAAGTGCAAATCCGAGCACATCTCAACAATAGTTCTTTTGTTGTAAGGACTTCGAAGTTGCTTCAAGAATGCAATCTAATATCAAATCGAGCATCTTTTGCCAAACTGAAACCAAGAAACTAGCTCTCTAGCTGCTTCTACCTGTCAAACTTCTGCTGAGGAAGAAAAGTCAAAGTAATTTATGTTATTCCTCGAAGAATAGGGTAAGTTAGGTCTATTTTTCCTTTGTAATAAGATTTTTTTAATGGCTAGTAGAATTATGATACTCTAAGGCAAGGGTCTTCAAACCACGGCCCGCGGGCCAAATCCGGCCCGCCAGTGTGTTCAATCCGGCCCGCGACGGTTAAGCCGACCGCGTACTCGGCGACTACTCTAAAAATTATAGATAATGACAGGAAAATTATAATTTTTTTGGCCCTTGGAACTTACTGGAGTAATCAGTGTGGCCCTAAGTCTGGAAAATTTGAAGACCCTTGCTCTATGGGCATATACCTGCTATATTAGTTTACCTATAAATAAATTTGGCCTTTTTTGGCTTTTTTCTTGGTAAAATTTGGCCTAAAATTCATGAAGTTATCTGGCAACCCTGCTTAGTGGTACACATATGTCCCAAAGCGTAGTCCACGTGTTGTCTTCACACTAAATGGTGCCTCCCGTTTCCTCTCTTTGGATCGCATTTGTTGCGGATAGGGAGGCTTAAACGAACCAATAATCTAATCTATAATGTAAACGAGCGTTGAAAGGGAACTTTGTGATATGGAAATTTCATTCCCATCCTTATGTTTATGTAGTTGATATTTGTTTGTTACATGCAGCATTTTGAACGAATTGGATTTTATGTTCAATGTCTATATTATTTTGGTGTGCCATTGGTGGGAAGGCTGTGATTTAGTGGAAGTAAAATATTCATGTAAATTTTTATTAAGAGATGGTTTAATTTTGGTGATAAAAGTTGAAGAAAGAGCGGGATTCTATGTCCTTTCTAATGTATTGTCTTATGTACCTGAGCTCCCAGTTGCACGTGCATCGATCTCATTGGATGTACAATATTGTACTGAGCTTAATGGGTCAATACATTCACAATGCATTGAGTGTGAATGTATTGTAAGATCCAAAGCTTCCAGTGCAATATTGTTCACCCCGTGAGGCGAGGCACGTGTAACCGGGAGCGATTTTTTAACCTATCATCCATGGACGGCCAGCCGCGATTCGAATCTGGTTCTGAGGCGGGAAACGACCGTTAGGTAAGGCGGAACAACGGCGATTCGCGTGCAGTTTTGTGTCCGAAAAAGTGGACATTTGACCCTTAAACCGCGCGTAATACAACTAAAATACGCCTAGGAACCGACGCGTACCCACCGGCGAAACGTCCTTGATTTTCACTTGGGATTGGTTATTGCCACAAAACTGCATCATCACCAGAAAAATACACAAAGATAAGGTGACTAATGAGTGTGTCCATCTAATATCGGCTGTGTCTGGCACCTTCAGAGGCGGTAGAGCTCACACCAGCACCGGGTGTAGAGCGTTGCATTTCCTGCAACACAACACGACACTTAGCCTATCGTTTTGGAGCAAAGTTTCAGGTATGCAGTTGTGCTCGAATTGTTGCACAGGCTTTTTATAATACAATATTTGGCTTGCACCATTATAAATGATACAATAATTGGTTTGCACCATCATATTAATTCAATAATTGGCTTACACCATCGTAATGATACAACCATTGGCTTGCACCATCATGATGATACATTAATTGGCTTATACCATCATAATGATACAATAATTAGCTTGCACCATCATAATGATACAATAATTGGCTTGCACCATCGTAATGATACATTAATTGGCTTGTACCGTCATAGTGTTACAATAATTAGCTTGCACCATCATAATGATACAATAATTGCCTTGCACCATCGTAATGATACATTAATTGGCTTGCACCATCATAATTATACAATAATTAGCTTGCACCATCATAATGATACAACCATTGTTTTGCACCATCAAAATGATAGTTTTTCCAGAGCGTGCTGTCACTTCCGAGATATATAAAATGATATCACGTGCACCATAAACCATGATCATCCTCTACAGAGTCCCTTGAAAAAAGGTGTAGAATTCAACGCAAATGAAACCCTAAAATGAGTAAGCGCTGATATCTCCTGCACTCTACCTTCGTTAAGCCCTCCAGCGCTGCTGGCACATGTATATGAGGTGTCTCACACGAAGGCTTATCAATAAAACAATTGTGATAGCGTTAAACAAGGTATTACGTGCTGATAACGCTACTTGTACTGCTCGTGGGGGCTATATCTAACCTCGGATCATGAGATCAGGTCCATATCTACATCATAATCTCACAGCGATAACGCGCGCACACCGCGTCCAGAGGTGTTCATTCCTGAGAAATGAGTCATTACTGCACAGAGTTTTGATTCTCTTACTAGTTTTGACATTTCAGTTCTTACATGATAGTAGCAATGTAAAGAAAGAGTCAAAACAGTGAACATACAGCGGACGGAAAGCACGTATAAATCAATAATTCAGAAAGGTTTTTAAAGACGCGACTAAAATGCCATATCTTGTATTTATGTAGCAAGTACGTGTAGTGGTAATGGAAATACTCCATAATTAGACCATTGCATAAATCTGATATCATAAATACAGCATCAAATTACAGGCCCATAAGCCTTTTACCTGTCCTGTTCAAAATATTGGAGAAAGTGATTACAAATCAAGTGTCATCTCACTTGGACGAGTCAAATTTACTCATCGAAATCAATATGCCTGTAAGAGGAACACTAGCACACTAGACGCTCTGCTTAATATCACTGAAAAAATATACACTGATGTCGATAAAAAACGTCGAGGCTAATTGCCTCGATGCATAGATGTGTATTTGTGTATGTGTGCGTGTTAGGTGTATGTATGTGCATGTATACGTGTATATATGTACATGTATACATGCACATATGTGTGTACTAAACTAACAACTTGCATTTGAACTAGAGATACCGGTCTTTTTTCTATTCACTCTCAACTTGTAACATTACCTAACTCGTCATCATTTTATTATTGTAAAGCATTCACGTAAAAAACTATAACTCTGTTGTGTGATCATCTAATTGTAATTAAATAAAATATTTATCAACTAATGACCGTTATGTTAAAAGTTCTTAATTAGAAAAACAAAACTTTTAATTTTCGTGGTTCTCATGCTTGTATTTTTTCAAGCTTCCATGGAATGACATTTTTGAACATCTGCCGAAACAAGCACAACGAAGTCAGAAGCTTCAAAACGAAGGCTGGTATTCCAGGAGCGTATTCTATGATAGCGGCAACTCTGTCCTCGTCTGAAGGGGCGTCGAGTGAGGGTCACTGCCCCGCCGTATTGCAGCCAGGCTTCCGGTTCTCGTCCTGAGCATGGACCATGGTAGAGGAAACGAGGTAAAATATTTCTATGGGGGCAAAAAATGCACGTAATCTTTTTCGGCCAGCCAATAGAAAGGCATCATTTCAAACGCACTGGATGACGTCATCTCTGTGACAAGTTGTTGGGCCAATAGTAGCGCCTCATTTGGGACTAGCAATGTTGCCAGGTGCATCTGAGCGCTGCTATTGGTTCGATGCCATAACGTCAGCTTGGTGATACGGTCGACGGAAAAAGGAATGGTTGACGCTACTTTGTTTCTTCTACCATAACTTGGACTGGCGTCACAGAACGTTTCTCGCGTCTTTTTCCTTAGTAAAAAGTGACCAGTTACAATGTACTGAAGCAACAGTTTGTTAAGAATGGAAGTCGTTCCTATATATTATCACTATATATTCTCGAACTTTTGAAATTGAACAGCAAGTCTCAGTTCATGCTCCGCATTCTGCCCTCAACTCTGTGATTGAGCAAAATTCAGCGACGAGTTTCCATTATAACCCCGCTCTTGGTAAAATTTGAGGTAAAAGGGTAAATTTGAGCTTTCCGCGAGGTGTATTGTAGATACAATCTTGTTCAAATGTCGACGTCTTGAGAAATAATTTGAGTGCTTGGTAAAATCAGGTTACACTCCATGAATAAGAAAAACATTTCATTTTTCTCAATCTCACTTTCTCACTCTCTCACTGACGTGCAGAGCTGAAGCGCACTACCATTTATCGGGAATGTTAAATGAACAAAATTTTCAATGGTGGCCTGGCGGCAACCCTCGTAACGACCTCATGTGCAGTGGGAGCTTCCGTTGTTACGGTCCTTAAGTTTCCGATGAAGCCGACGTTTCCGTGACTGAACTCGACGAGTTACTTAGAATACCGAGAGAATTTCCTCTTTTCAAAGCTCATCGAATTTCTCAGCGATTCTGACGATCTGTGGTTCCAACAAGACGGTGCAGTCACGTGAGCCCTTGTTGGGCCGACATTATGGCACCAAAAGCCACAAATTATGTTCGGCCTCATTTGATGCTTCATTTCTTTCATAATAAATCAATCCATTAGCGCGCTTGCTGCCACCTCGTGCGTTGGAATGCGGATGCCCACATTATCTCTCTCAGTTCTTTTTTGACTAACTTTTGGGAATTATTTCTCAAGAAGTCGGCATTTGAACAAGATTGTATCCACAATACAACTCACAAGAAGCTCAAATTTGACCATTTATTAGAACCAAAAACCTGCTCTATGCAAAGTCATACCCAGTTTACAATATCCTGGAGCCAAGAGCAGTTTATTTCTGGGGCAACAAACAAATAAACATCGGCATCTTTGGGATGCTTTATTTCCAATCAAGCCTGATACATATGATCTAAGCATTGCTTTTTCAAATGTCTTATAACTAACCCTATATATAGGACACCATGACGGTTCCCCCGTAAAGCCGGTACCCATTTCCGACACCTGGGTCGAGTGGAGTATTGTGCTTGAGCTTTCCCTTATACCCAACGGGGAAAATCGCAGCGCCAGCGCCGGGATACAAACCCGCGACTCCAACATACAAGTCCGATCCCTTAACCGCTGTGCCACCACGAGCACGAACACAACAGTGAAGTGAATACAAGTCCGCTTTACATTAGAGAAACAAGTGAGATTACACCTACAAAAAAGCATCTCTGCAATCACAAACTAATTAAACATTTCTGTTTGAGGGCCGTTGAGGATCTGAAGAATAAGTCATTTAATGCCTTAGGTTTGGAGGTGCTGAAATCCATGGGTTTCTGGAGCATCGGCTCTGGTAGGATGTTGCTAGAGGACAAGATTCATTTAATGAAATAGCCATGTCTATAAGCACTTGGAGCCGTTATTTTGCGTTGGTCCATACATACGAGTATGTTAAAATATTTTCCTAATCCGTAAGGAAAAGATCCTTAAACTTAAGTCTGCATTTACACCATTTGGAAGGTAGGACGACTGAAAATCCTTTCTGATAATCAAGTCACTCCTGATGACTAACGTGAGTATTATCCAATGGCTAGGGGTCTGTTCTTCTCGATTTGCATTGTGTTACCTAAGTGTAAATTACATTTTTCTTCTATTTCGGGACGTGTCTTGATGCAGGAAGAGAAAAAAGATGATAGGAAATATATTTAACATTTAAGAATAAATTCAAAATTTGAGTCTTGAAAACTCTCTTCACCTCTATTACAATTTATGCAAACTACTCGAGAAAAAAATTTTGCAAGATATATTTGAACACTCTACGAAAATATGGTAAATCAGAATCTTACAAGAGCTGCCATTGAATTCTGAACGCCATTTAAAACATCGCAAAAATGTTCAAGCTGGTACAAATTCCAGATTCATTTTGAACAATATCGGTGGTTATAAATTCACATACGAGTGTGCATTGGGGTTGGAACCATTCTTTTCCAAAATTAATGAACCTTTGAAGTTTTCTGGGAAACAAATAAAGTTGTAATGATGGAATTTCTGAATCAGCATGGACCTTCCAGTTTCTGATTTAAATGCTTTAAAATTCTCAGAAATTAATCGAGATTACTGAAATCGATTGCAGATACAAAACAATACAAAGCAGAAAAAATCACCCTGCCTTTTGTTCAAAAAAATTGGTGATCATAATTATGCAAGTATTTTTGGACGTAAGTTATTGTTTGTTGGTTATGCGAGTGTCCTGAAACATTCATACAAAACACATGATTTGCTTGCTAATTTTTGGAAAAAATTTAAACGTGTAATTTCTAAATTTTTGGTACAAATCAGCTACGGGTAGTCCGTGACCAATTTTTTTGTTAGGCTTCGGTCGATATCGCGGAACTTACTAAATGTTAATCGAAAATATTTTTCAAATCGATTAGACAGGCCTACAGAAAAATCTTGGTAGATGCTTTTTGGATCGTATATATGGCTCATCAGTGAATCTTATTCCGAGCTATATTATCTAACTTCGTTTACCTCATTACTACGCTGGTGATTACGCCAGTTTCGTTGACGACTCAGAATGTCGTGAGCGTTGGCTGCCGAGCGGCTTAGCAAAAAGATGCTGCAGCGCACATCAGGTCGCAGAGGTGATGGATGTCAAGACGAGAGAATGCAAAGAGCGTAGAGGAGGCTTCAGTTACAAAAGACCCAGGCTCTAAAAATAGTAGATTTTAGAATTTTTCAGCCAAAGATAAGACATTTCGATTTGACAATTTCAGTGAATTTTGTAAAGTGTCATTTCGTTTGATGAGCAGCTATTTCGAGACTTGACGGAAAGGCCTCGTGTTTTTCATAAACTGACAGGTAATTGATTTTGGCCGAGAATATATACTACTACATGAATTCGGAACCAACGATGCTGAAAAACATCCGTTCAGGATTTCCACTCGATTGGCCTATTTTGATACCTGTGATTTATTCTACAATTCTGTACCATCTTATTATCTTCTGCGAGGTTATGAGACATTGACCGAAAACATTGACAAGTTACGTTTCTATCACAACATATTTCAGTTGTTTTGGTTATTTTCCCTGAAAATCACAGAAGTTGACACAGAAATCGGGAACTGATTATAAGCAACGAAAAAGGCATGAGCAAGTCAAAAATTTACAAGCGTTTTATCGAAAAATAATAATTGCGTCGTTGATAACTTAATAAAATAAACGAATTCTCAAATATTGCCGAATATTGTGCTAATATGGTGAACCACTTTTCCTTCTTTTCTTAATTCCACACTTAATTTGTCTCTCGTAATGAAATAACACGTCTCTGAATTACCTTCAATGTTCGGCCTCGTTCAGTCCCGAAAGTTAGTCCTTAGATTTCAATTTTCGTCGCACTCATGTTGCATTGTGAGCATGTAATCCTGTATGACTATTGGTCCGTCGCGCTCGGTACGTACTCTACAGAGTGGAGTTTATCTGATTGCATGGTACCTACTCTGCTCACTAGAGTTACCTGATTCTATGCGGCACTTTGGAGTCTCATCTAGATACATATTGGAATGGTCAGCTAAAAACATCCTAGTTCTTGACAAAATTATCAAACAAAACTCGTGCAACGGGAGAATATTTAGCAAGTCAACTAATACCAAAAATGTCTTCCTTAAGTTTAAAGATGTGATAGAAGTAGTGATTTACGAATTGAAAAATTGAGATTTACAGATGTTTGATAAAAAGAATTTAATAATCTTTAGTGAATTACACATCTGATGTCTTCGCTGGTTTCCTAACTTTCTACGGTTTACAGTGGCTGTTAGGAATTTTTTTGACTTTCACACGACCATCTACGAGTATATCACATCTACGAATATTTACAGCACAGCGAGGGAGAAGTACGGCTAGCTAATGACATTCTTACGATGCATAAAGAAGAATAAAAATAGACATCTCGTGAGAAATATGATCTCTTCAAAGCTATCAAGTATTTGTACTATTCCCTAAGATCTTACTTTTGATCATTCACACCAATAATACAGAAAACGTAATCCAGCTTTCACCCGTCCAACTTATGTCAGCGACAGTTGTTTGAATATATTGTTTATGAAGTTCGATATGCTGCAAATATATGTACTACCTAAAAGAAGCATTTATGAGATACTTTTAATTACATAGTAACTTCGTTAAATCAAAATTTAGCGAGACCTGCTCTCCAGCAAGATACTTTGTTCTCCCTGCGCATCACACGCTGGCAGACATCAACCGAGGAAGGAATGAAACTCCGTGTGTGCAAGCAGATTTATTTAGTGCACATTTCTGAGCTACGGAACACAAAAACAAGTGAGAGCTTCACTAAGTGCACAGTTTAGGTGCTGACACGAGCTCGTCTGCCCACAAGTTTGTCGTTGGGGCCGCGGCTCCCGCACTCCTCGGCTCGCGCACCTGACGCGGTTGTGCACCCACGTGTCCCCGGTGTCAGGCAGCGGATGTTGCGCTTGTGCGTGTCGTGTTCGCGTTGCGGGCACGCAACACCAAATTCTAATTCACACTTGAATACGTAGTTTAGTGCACAAACACAAACATATGAAGTTACAGCGAAAGTTGAAGTTTTGACGTAAACCATACACTCTGATCATCGTAATTTTAAGGTTATCAATATAACTCAAAGATTACAGCTACATCAATTTGTGCTCTAAAACACATCACTGTCAAACGCAATAAACATTTCAGGTCCGAAAGTTCACATATGAATTAGCACTCAAATTTGAAATTAAAATATGTAGCTACAAATAACTGTTCTACTGACTGATGTCCAGCTTGCCAATCCCCAGTAAATTTAAGATAGTGTTGGGATTTATTCACATTATTTATGGAATATATAATTGTCAGACTACTTGCTATTGTCCCAGTCTTGGTTTAAATAGGCATAACCGAATACATCATCAGTAAATTAGCTTAAAATCGACCAATTGGTCCCGACTCCTTTTAAACCCTTCTGGATTTTACCGAAATTGTCCTGAGAGTGTCGCATCATTACAATCGAGTCCATCGTCGCTTTCGAGAAAGCTCCTAATTAACCGAAATTAAAATAATGGAAGAAGGACTGATGAACAAAGACACGTCAGTCCTTCGAATTAACAGATCATCCGTGCATCAACTGAGTGGCGCCTCGGTTTGTGTGATCCCTTCGCGGCGCTTCATCAACCCAAGCTGGTCAAGACTGCAGACAATATGACAAAAAAGCCAAAAGCGGGAGTAAATGCGTCAAGGAGAGTAAACTACTCAGTGGATGAACGCAACCAAAAAATGAAACTTTGTGGTGAGTGAACGCGACAAAGACAGGACACGCCGTGATGAGTGAGAGTGACAAAAAATAGAAATACACAGCGAGTGAGCACAAGAAAACGAAAAATGTGTAGAAAACACGGCAAAACAAGACATGATATAACTTTCTTCCACAACACATCGCAAAACGCCCGAGCTTACAAGAAATCGTCCACAAATGATATAATAAAAAAATGAAGGAATAATAGAATCTGACTGATCATTGTCCAAATAGCAGAGATAGTAGCAGCAGATTTTTGACTGAAATGCTCCAGCCAAACTTCTTCCGAGAGTAATTTATTGCATCCAAGTGACCTTGCTTTGAAGAAGAGATAATTAGTTAAAATACCGTCCACTTATCGCCACAGACTAACGTCAATGTAGTTAAGTTCAAGTCTTATGGTGTTGTTGAAAGGGATCAACTGGCAGGCGATTCGAATACTATAGCAAACAGGAGATAACTTTTCGGCTCGTAAAAAAAAAAACATGTGTTCGGATACGTTTTTTTGGTAGTCACAGATCTCAAATTTCTGGTAAATGGTTTTGTCTCATGGAGCCGTTATTGGGAAGAATTGGAAAACCATTCTCAGCCGCTCGCAGCTTATGTTTGCTGCCGAGCTGTTGTGTTGAGGACAGCGCCCAATATTTACTGGCATTCGTAGCGTCAAATCCTGCAAGATGGTGTGAGTTTTGTTTATAAGAGAAAACGAGGTTGGTGCTAGAGAAATAAACGTGATGATAAACTCGACGCCCATTAAAAAGATGCAGTCCAATAGAGTGTTTTAAGAAAAAATAAAATGCACATACTACATCACTAGCTCTACGTTAGATTCGCATATCCAGACACACTACCGTGCCCCTGCGTGTGTAGTGACTGTGGAAAATTTTTTAAGAAACCTGCAAAATATCTTACTGCATTAATTAAATGAGAGCAACAACACAAGTGCAGGTCTGCAATTCAAACACACCAAACAACAACAACAGAACAACTCGAACCAACTGTTGATTAATTTGCTAGGTTTCATTCTACTTCATTCGCGAAGTCTGCCCCAAGGCTGCAAAACTGCTGCTACAGCATCACTTGTTGCAGAACATTAACATTAAGCGCCCAAAATTCACGCAAAAATAGGCAACAAAATCCCTGACATTCACAAAGACGGTTATGAGTAAACTTCATCAGGAACACAAGTGAGCCAGAAAACGGAAAAGCGACTAAAAAAACATGGAAGCTACATCTCTTGATAAATTTGTTAAACTCTTAAATAGCCTGTATTTTCGCCACAAAATATGTTGTCAGCAATCAATGTAAAGTTGATAAAACATACGAATAAGGACACACGATTTCTTTCCAAATTTGATCCCTAAGTTGACGAGGAAAACCTCTAGTAAGGTTACGCACTGCAGCCTGACCTGATGAACTTGAAGGTCATGTATAAGCTTGAAAAAAACAAACGGGTCCTGTGATTGAACGAGCAATGCGCCTCTGTGAATTACTGTACAACACGCACGCTGTGAGCGATACACTCTGATCATAGGATCCCACTTCTTCCCCTTATCCCTCCCATATGATGTTGAACAAGATCTACCTCAGCATTTGACATAATGGGCTACTCTTAGCCTTTGATTTGAAGACAAAATTATCACGAGTGGCTATTGCTTTCGCCCCCATGCTACAAATTAGAACACGTAGAAGAGTTGGTCTCTCTGTGTTGAAGTCTTGACGTGGGGGAGGGTTGTGGGGCTGGTTGGCATGAGCAGCGCACCAACACAACTGCAGATAAGAAATTCAGCAGTATTTGTGTACTGCATATCCAATCATCCAGGCATCCGGTCATAGTGTGATCAGCTCACCGCTATCTCTTATACCGAATTCTTTTGTTGGATGTTGGACTGCGAGGTCATGATTGTGTCACTCATCTACTGGCGTTTTACCTATGACGATGACTTACCCACTTTTCGTCTATCATCTGCCCAACTAAAATCAAGGTTTTGAACTACTTTTCTCTCAGCTGATTATTAATAACTCTCTAAATAACTAGTTGGGATTTCAATCCACTAGTTTCGCTTCGTGCTCTCAAAAATTTTGCTCTAGAGCATGTATAATTGATTTCAAATCATTCAATCACTCATATTTTGATGAAGACAATGATCAAAAGGCTAGGAGTAAATCGTGTCCAAAGCAGCGCTGCTAATTTCTACATGACAATTTGGACTCGAAAAACAACGAACAGAAATTTGGTTCATGCAATGACTGCAATCCTCATAGTTATTGTTGCTGCTGAGTAGACGCTGTTCTCGTCTGGGACAGCAAATGTCTAGCCCTTTAGGCCCTGAACTCTTTGCACGACCAGCAGGAGTGCTGCAGACTATACGTCACACACACACAAAGTTTGTTCAATAACTTAAGTATCGCATGCAAAACTGACGCAACGATGAACTCTGCTTGAAGGTAACATGTGCCTAAGTCGTCACATTCCTTCGCTAGAATCTCTGCTTGTAATTTAGTGCATAAGGACCTGTATTTTTAATGTGACGAATTCGTCACACTAAAAAACATTGTTAACGAGAGAAACGTAGAAACCGATGGCGCGTTTCGACGGTTGACGCAGAAGGGAAACTTCGATGGTCGATAGGAAGCCCTCAAACTGGAGAAAAGGCCAAAATTAACATTTTTAGTGCAATCAATGGATTGAACCAACAAAATGCATTGTATCAACGATTCAGGAAAAGAAAGAAGCTTTCAAGTTTACTATCGTTAAACTCATTGATAGATTTCGCAGTAGTTAAAAAGAATTATTTAAAAATAACGTAAAAATTTGTAGTGAAATGCTTTGTAAGTATCACATGTGGTACAGATTGATAAAATAATTCCTTCAGAAGTCGTGCAGTGATGCTACCTACAGATAGTAATGCTATGATGAGGGCTTCTGGTGTTTCACGTTTTACTTTCTGGATCTTCTCAATTTTTATCTCAGTCGATTTCTCTACACCGTGTACTTTGAATGAGTATGTTAACCGAGCTAAAAAAAAGGTGCTCTCAATAATAATATTCTGAAAAGGGTCTAAAATAACGGTTGCCATAAAAACATACATTTTTGTAGCATTTTGGGTTCTCTTTGCACTATTTTTTTAGACAGCCGTCCTGAGCCTTAACTGCTGAGTCATCAGTTTGTTTCAAACAGATTAATTGAAAAGGCTGTCATTATCAGCTTGATATTTTTCAATAGCATTAACTCCTTTATATGTAATTGCTAATCTCATTAGGCCACGTTAACACTTTCTTGAAACGTACGACAACTGAACAGTTCAGTAATTACAGGATGACGTAAAATCATTTTCGAATGCGCAGATGTTGCGAACTTTGTTTCCAGATACATTCTAAACACTTTGGGTTCATCTCTGAGCATTTTTTCTTTTATTAAAGCACTGAATTATTCCCATTAAACCAATAAAAGAAACTATGAAATGATACGACTTAAATAAATAGCAACTCGGCTAAACAGACACGAAAATTGCATTTTCTTATCAACTTGTTTTAAGCAATTTTGAAAATAGTATTCATTAAAAAGATCATGCCCTCATTTAGCTATAATTAAGTTTTTTGAAAATTGGGTTTTTGAGTACTTGTCGGTCAGCAGCACTATGAAATCTCCATCTGTAAAAATTTCGAAAATCCCCGGTCAAGTAAATTGCTGTGAGCTAAAATTTATTTTTGGATTCACCCATAAAATTTTGTACCGACTGCAATTTCTAATTTAAAATGTAATGTTTTTAAACTTTAGTCACACCTTCATGAATCATTTGAATTAATTATGGCAATTCCAGGTAAAATCTTCCACTAGACATTCAAACCGGTCTGGTTTCGAATCATCATCAGTGAAAATCTTCATCCATGAAAATTAGACAAATATAAAATATCTAAAATGAAAAGTTTCCCGTAATCCTCAGGAAACCAAATAAAAAATAGCCGTTTATTTACCAAAGATCGTTCTATCAAACTAATGGACCCGCATTTTGTGCTCGTCAGCCTAGCCAGATACAGCGGAGCCAGATGCATAACGATTCCTAAACTGTATGATCTGCTGAGTCGTTGGCTGATAGAATGATTGAGAAATGTTAAAATTTCAAGGACGAGTCAATTTTTCACGATGCATCCAGGATTTGGATTTTCGTAACGTTCTGTTGGTTGACAAACCAATGCCTCAATGTTCGAAACAGCAGACCTTAACATGTCTGGATGTGCTGCCAGTATTTGAGCCATTGAGGGTCAAGCGAGTAAATTGGTATATGATGTTGAAGTGTACATAAGAAGGGGAAATTCCTTATATTTAGAAAAATTGTAATAATAAAATAATTTCCCACACTAAATTCAAAATCTATGTAAGAATAATAATGAAGCAGGAAGGTTCTCAAAGTTTTCCCGTGGTTTGGACTATTATCATCGAAATTAAGTTCGGCCGAGAAACTTATTTTATTGCGGCCGTGTGAATTTGGGCGCTCCCCGTATAACTTCGTAATTCCTCGTACAATTAACCCAATAGATGCATAAATTTCGTTTAAGAAAACATCAAAAATGCAGTGCAATTGATCTGCTTTGGATCCCCTCAGGGGGACACAATTATAGTATCTGTGGGAATTAGCGTTCCCAGGGGAAATGTGTGAGGGCCCGAGCTGAGAGTTAGGTAGGCTTCCTTTTTGTTGAAATAATATTTTTCGGTATGTTAAGGATTTTTGTTCGATCCACTGGTGTCTAATTTATCAGCACCTACTACTTTCTCCTTCAACTTTTATCTCGTTTAATAATCTTCTTTCTCTACTAACTGTTTCTATGCCTCTTTTGCACAGATTCCGCGTTCTCTTTTCTCCTAATTAAATGGTGCCTTCCTCCTCCCTTTCTTTGGAACGCTTTTTTTCCGGTCAAAATATCAGAGAAAATCAATTTTTTATCTTGGTAAACTCATGGTTTCAAATGAAGAGAAACGGCAGTAAGAATGCTTAATTAGCCATGTTCAACTTTTGAAAGTTTACGAAAACACCTCTCACGCCAAACACGAAAATCTAAATTCGGTAAACATTACGTACATTCTGAAGTGAATTTTTCTTGTACATGTTCCGACGCTCCAACGCTCCGGTTTTGGAGTCTTTTCCAGTGATGGTCATGTTGAGTCCTCCATCATCGGAGTCAGTCTCGGAGAAATAGAAACCAAACCCAGCAGTCAAAAGCCCAGAGTCCTCTGGTTCGAATGTAACTGTGCATTGATCAGGAAGGTCTCTGGGGTAGTACTTGCATCCATATCCTCGATGCGACAACACGAACAGGTTCCCGGGTTGAGTATATTGGCGAACTCGGACCGTGTTGCCGCATTCTTCAACTAGAAAAAAAGAGGAATTGTTAAGAGCAAAAAATATGCGATTTAGCCTTCTCGCCTCGGTCATCAAATTAGACGCCCTGCATCACTCTAGATTGCTCAAGCGAAGAATTTTTTTTTAATAGTCGAAAATTTTGAGATAGCACAAATAAAAAAGATTACTTGCGTTCATTGAAAATATAAAACGAGTTTAATGTGCAATGTTAATGCAAATACTTAACGCATTGATTAATTCCACCTTCGCTGGCTGAAGATGTCACAACACACATCAGAAGTAAAAAGGATTTCTCTCTATTGAATTACACCCCTAGACTCCTGCCGAGCATCACACTGAAGATAGTGTTGCAGAACTCTGCGTTTCGTTGGTTATTTAATTGTTTACGGTGTTTTTATTCGCTGATAGTCTTCTTAATTAATAACTAAGCTGCCTGCATATTTAAAGTAGATTTCTTGCATGTACGTGTTTATACACAAGAAAAAGCACTAGCAGACAAAATCCATTGAAGGAGCAAAATATCGTTCCTTTTAATTACTTCAATACCCGAAGTTTATGATGAGCGCATCTATGACACAAGTTTCACTTGCACTCGAATTCTGCTTATATCAATCATATAAATGAGAATACAAACGAAATATATCTATCCCAACCATTACCGTGACTATGATATTGTATTTGTACCTGAGAAACAGTAAAATACCCATGGCATACATTCTCATCGCATGAGCAGTTCATCTGTTAACGGAAAAAAGATACGAAAATTACACTTGAAAATATTCACGTTATGTATAACCGTCGTGTATCTATTTATTCATTTGTACGAGCAACTTGTTCTGTCAGTTACCAACTAACTTTGTCTGAGATGGAAGTGCTTACATTAGATGAGCGCCTCTGAGAGTTAGGCATCACTGCCGTTCGGGTGTAAACATCTTAACTATGGCAAATTAATTTGTTCAGTATTCAATTAATAAGTATTGGCAAATTGTAAAATGAAGAAATAATAAAACCTGTTTCACTGAAGCGTATTCCTAACTTTGAGTCGTTTTCCTGAAGAGAGCAATCATATTTTAAATTCATGTGTTTGACAAGCAGTATCGATCATTATTCCATTCACTCATTTCTGACAGAACGCTCACAGTGGTACGCGTTCATTTCTCGGCTAATTTTAGATGTAGATATTCTATCGCAATATACGCTGCAAATACTATATCATATGCTGCATCATTTGTGTGTTTGACATCAGTTGCCAATGGCATTGAATGATAAAATATTCGTTTCTACATTGGTTCCAGGGATGTGTTTACTGGGAATGTTCCTAGGTTGGTTAAGGGGATCATCCCAGGCCCCTGACAGGCCCCTGTCGGTCCGGTGAGCTTTTTTTGTTTTGTTGGAAAAGGACCATTAGGTGGTGGACTATTCGGTCCTAAAATTTTATGGCGCTGCGGACACTAGATTCCCCCCTCCGGGGGGGAAGAGGACTAAAAATCCTGAACTTTCGACCTCATTTCGACCCCATATAAAACAAAAAACGGGATATGGAAAATTTGAAACCGAAACTTTGTTTACAATGCTTCAGGGATTCTAAAACTGTCTCTGGTTTTGTTCTGGGATAAACACTCAATGAGTTCTATTCATTTGAAGTATCAATAAATATGAACTGAAAAATCAATATGTCCAATTTTTTCAAAAACTAAGGCCTGAATCGGAAAAATGAAGAAAAAATGTGATTCTTATCAAAAGTTACATATAGTAATCAAATTTCATAAGAATCAGACTACAAATATGAAATTTCACAATTTTTTTAAAAAAGAGAATTTTAAATTTTTTTTCTCATTTTTTGGAAATTAAAATTGACAGTGTGAATATGAAGTTATGCATGGAGATTGTCGAAATAAAAATTAAAACAGCTTTCAATTACACAAATTGTCAAATATATTACACTTCAACAAAAAATTTTGTTTATGGCTTAAACCCAAAACCTCTAACTTTCAACATTCAAAACGCTACTCCTTAATGAGTTTTGATGCTAGAACAAAACCAAAAACAGTTATAGAATCCTTGAAACATTTATAACAAAAGTAGTTTGGCTTTTTTCCAAATTTGAGAGACAAAAAAAATATATGTAGCTCAAAACATAAAAATAATTTTTTGTGATCTAATGATAAAATACCGCTCATCACAAAAAACGATTTTTTCAAATGTTAAACTTTGACAAGCTACTTTTGTTCGAAATGCTGCAAGGATTCTAAAGCTGTCTTTGGTTTTGTTTTAGCATCAAAACTCAATGAGGAGTAGCGTTATGAAATATATATTTAAAAATGTACCAAAAAACTTCATTTTTCGTAAAAAAATTAGGGCTAAATCGAAAAAGTGACAGGAGTAATTAAGTTTACTTCCAACAAATACATATACCGGCCAATTTTCCTACGAATCGGACGAAAAAAGTTGAAAAATCCGGATGATCTCCATAATTGCTAATCGCTGAGCGGAGAAAACATGACTTGGTACAGAGGAACGTCGTTAAACGTTCATACGCTTTTTTACCGCAAGTTTGTTTTGTTTTTGCAAGATATTTTTAAAATAAAACTACCTAATTTTTTTCGTGCGCACATGGATTGTGATGCACCTAGAATGTGTGACGTATTTACTTATAACAAAGGACGATAAAGCATGATAATACACTTGAATAAAAAGTATCATCTCTTAGTTAAAGGGGGACGTCCACCCAAAATCAATGTAATGGCTGTCACACTTTCCCATTTTCGAAATAATTAAGGAGATAATGGGGGAGAATAAGTGAAAAAATAAAGTATTTTCAAAAGCTATCTTCTCCGAAAGTTATTGTCGTAGAGCAATGATTTAGATCTCATTGAATGCGCAAGAGTTGCTGCATAGCTGACGTGGGCTCGTTTAAAAATTCGCAATAGTTTTTCATGTAAGTTTGAATTTTTTAAAGTCATGCATTTTTCCGTAGATTTTCGATGTACCTAAAAAATTAATGTGAGTTTCAAAACAAACCCGCGTCAGCTATGCAGCAACTTTTTGCGCATCCAATGAGACCTAAATCATTGATCTGCAATAATAACTTTTTAAGGGGACAGCTTTCGAATTTTTTATCTTCAACTGTTCAGGAAGCGCATTTTTTGTCGTTTTATTTTTTTCATTTTCAGGCTATATTGCTTGAAAAAATTGACGAGATTAACATTCTGAAAGCAATCCCAACATATGATTATCGTTTCTTGTGGTTCCTGGATGGAACCGGTACCACATGGGGGTATCACAGATACGTATCACCGTTGAGGAGCGCACGCCTCGGCGTCCTCCTCGTCGCGCTCCTCCTCTTCCCCCCTTCGTTTCCCCTCTAACGGAGCAAAGAACGTTGTGTAGCTTTGCTAGACTGTAAACTAAGGAGCTCTGTGTCGAATAGACCAACAAATCAAAATCCAGATATTTCTGGTTCGTGTCTGATGCGGTGACTGTCCGGAGCTAGAAGCTGCATTCGAATTCACTCCTTTTCCTCTTCGTTTACCCTCACACGAAGCACAGAACGTTCTGAACCTTCGTTAGCTTGTAAACTACGTACATCTGTATTGAATAGAGCAATGAAAAACACAAAAAAAAATTTCATGGGCGTGGCACATGCACCTGCTGGTTGGCGCTGGCTGATGATTGGACCCCTCCCCCACTTCCCAACCCTATTTTTCCTAATTACGATGGTCTGATAGTTCTGCAAATTTAAAAGCCTGTGAAGTAAGAAATCTCTAACGAATAAAGCAATAAAAAACAGGAATTTGGTCTCCAGACATAAGTTACTCGCCATTGATAATAATCCCTGAAAACACCATCAGTAAGTGGTATGACTATTTGATCGTTGAATGAAAGGAAAAAGCAGGTTAGATTAAAACCAATGAACCTCAGTAATCTAATGGATAACTCTAACATAAAGCAGCGCATTTCTTGAAAATGATTTCCTATTGAAAATATTACTGTTTCACTTACAAAAGAGTATAATTTCCCCAAGGGAGTCGTATGATGCTTGACGAACATCAAGTAGCAGGCCATAAGCGCCGTCACTCAAGCAGAAGTTCAGGTCAATAAAGAGACCGTTGAGGAAGAAGGTGTCTCCGTTTTCACGGTAAAGCACATCATAGATGAGGTAGTAGAAATCAAATGCTGCAAAAAACGAAACTATTAACGTCGATACCCCAGTAGGGCTATCCAAGACGGGTTCTAAAGATCTACATTCGTGTTATTGACAATCTAGTGAGGTGCAAAACCCATCGTAAAGCACATCATTCGATGCAGAACAAAGCAAGTGACGAGTGTGGACAACCACACCAGTCGAAAAAAATAATCATATATGAAGCTTCAAAATCCTTCGGCTTCGATTTGATTTCGTGGTGTGCCCGGTTTTGCTCTCTAATGTGCCCGGCCCTCAAAAGCGACGGAATTCAATACCTTTCTTGAACAAATTTTCCAGAAATGTATTCATTTGTGCTCGCCATAGCCATGCGGCTAGAGGTTCTGCCGCCGTGCGTAAGACCCGAGTTCGAATCTCGGCGCTGGTGGCGATTTTCTCGTTTGGGTATAGGAGAAAAATTCCAAGGACAATACCCCACTCTACCCAGGTGTCTGAAATGGGTACCGGTCTTGATTGGGGGAAAGCGTGATGGCGTCCTGGTGTTAGTTATAAGGCATTTGAAAATCCAATGTACAAGGTGATATGTATCAGGCTTGATTGGAAATACAGCATCCGTAGATGCCTTCATTATTATTATTATTCATTCAAACAGTTCCCGTGACCAAAAATATTCTTGTACATGTGCACTCGTGAAATTTGCTTCACAGAGACAGTTATAACTATCCTCATGAGCGTGACAGTTAAATGGGAGAAGCAAAATTTTTAAATGGAATTTGTTTCTCCAAAAAAATAAAGCAATAGTATTATTAGGTAAAGCAGGACCAGTGAAAATTCCACGCTCAATGGCATCGTCAAGGTAGGTGGATCCGTGAAAAAATTCCTTCAACATTACGTAACTTTTGCACACCAATCCTATCCTACCCTAACATGTCGTAACCTTTCTTATCCTATCCTATTCTAACCTAACCAAACCTATCCTGACTGAACCTATCCTGATAAAGTGTCAAACATATCAGAGCATGTATAAGCGATTATTTAACTTTACTCTGAGGAATTCGGTATCCATGATAACGCAAACTCCAACGAAAGCGTAACTGATAGCGAACAAATAAATATACCTCTGTTCCTTAACAAGCGGTCACCAAACAAATATATAAATAAACACACAACAGGTATTATTAGTTTTGATGATTTCCTACTGATGCAAATTTACTGACTCGTTACTTTGCTAAAACTCAATCATGAAAGTTTTTCAAATGAATCAGAGAACTTATTTCAGAGTTATTGGGCAGGCCCTTCAACTTAACAATAAACACTGTTCGGTGAATTTGCTGAGGGGAGAAAATATAATCCCAAAAGCAAATTAGGTGTTATACCTGAATGTGATATAATTGTAGTTGTAGAAATCACAGAACATTATAGATATTGTGAATTTGACAGGGTCTAATCGACGTCGCCAGGAATTCAGGTCCTTTAATTTTTTTTAAATAATTTCGGTCTAGGCTGAAACCGAGCAGATGTCGAACAATGAACAAAGTAGCATGTTTAGAAACAGGACACAATAGAAAATAGCTTGCTAACCATTGAAGAATCCCGTTTTAAGTAATGCTATAAGAACCCCGTGTGTGTTCAGAAAGTCTCTAATCATATTAGAAACGCAGAACATTTGAATATCAGGTATAACAAAGTTACTCGTTAGAATACCAAGCAATCGACATGTAATTGTGAAATTTGTGAGATCAAGAATTTTTACTTTAGTTCAATAGTTTCTGCCACTTTGTGAAATTTTCCATTGATGGGAAGATAAAAACGACTTCATATTTCTTCTGGGAAAACTTTACCTGAATAATAATGCTGTGTTCATAGCGATAGGACCCTCGAATAGATAGACCAATGTTCCCTGAATTGAGTACAACATTTGGTTGAAAGCTTGTGATGTAGTTTTATATTTTTTTTAACAAATCACCGAAACCTTTTTAAAAGAAGTTGTCTCAGTAAACAATTGTAGGAAAAAATGTGTTTTTAAAGTTCAATCTTCCGTAATTACATATATGAAAGTTTCTGACATTTTGGGGAATTCTTCGTTTTCCCAAGGCAAAGAAAATTTTCATAAATATATCCAATAAACATTAGAAATAGAGAACTAGTAATCTTTTGAATGCTATTGATTTCCTAATACACATTAATTCTCATTTCTTTAAGAAACTTACTCAACGGGTTTCGAATTATTTTCATTATTTTTTAGTAGCCACTTAAAATGTCCAATTTCATGTAAATGTGTTACAACATCCCGTGAAAATATTCTGTCATCATTACCTAACCAAAGATATCCTAACCTAACATAATCTCACTTATCCTAACCTATCCTAACCTAACCTAATCTCACTTATCCTAACCTATCCTAACCTAACCTAATCTCTATTATCCTAACCTATCCAAACCTAACCTACCAACTACTTCAAAAACTTCACTCATTTCATCATATAAGGAAGTATCATAATGTAAAATTCTGGGTCAAAAGTTTACATTGATTTCATCTGTACAAATTGTATCAC
The DNA here is from genome assembly GCA_030386875.1 of Morinoia aosen. Classification (NCBI taxonomy): domain Eukaryota; kingdom Metazoa; phylum Arthropoda; class Malacostraca; order Amphipoda; family Talitridae; genus Morinoia; species Morinoia aosen. The sequence goes on from CM059576.1 coordinate 6,093,719, forward strand.
ATGAAAAAGCATCAAGTAAATCATGTTTAAACGTTTTTGAAAACCTAAGACTTGAATCAATAATTATTTTTATTTGTCTTCATTTACTGTTTTTCGTCGAGTAAATATCTTTTTATTAAATCAGCGTTCAATTGTTTTTCATCTAGATGCATGGTATTCATTAATCACATCTTCTCTTGTTCCCACACATTTTTTTTAACTTGAAGGTTGAAGTGTTCTACTTATCCAACTACGTACATTTTACTAGCATCGTCATTTCCATCCACTGGAATTCATTCCCCGATTATTTTTTTTACTGGTATTTTTAATTATTCTACAATATGCTCAAAATCTTGTTGATATGACAGTTTGATAGGCAGGTTTTTTTCTGAAGCATTAGAATTTTTCCGGAGTACTTTACCGCAAATTTTACTTCTACATGAACTAATTTCGGTCATAAAACTTTTTTGTCTCCATAGTTTTATTGTGTTTTGTCGTTACAAAAAATTGATCATTCGCCTTGTTTAGCTGTAGGGGCTATAGCTGAAACGCCTCCGATTAAAAACCTGCTACTCCTCAAGCCTCGAGTAATGCAGAATTGTGAGTACGTAACATCTTTTTCGAGCAGCTTTTTCAGATATATACGAAGTTTTTTAATGACAAAACAGCGTCCATTTCCATTTTTTTCCTTGCTTATAGTTTCCACACTGAGGTTTTGTGGTGTTTGCCGCCGCAAGAGGGCGCTGCAAAGGTGTGCGCTCCGCCACCTCGAGACGACGATCTTGCCACCGCTGCCAGCCGGCTGCGAGCGGACAGCAGTGTGCTCTGGACAGCGGTACAGTAAAGACATAGATTTCGTTCCTGGGTTCGAGTTACGCCACTGCTTATTATCGTGAGGCTGTGAATGAGCTGTCTAGTTTGCGGAGAAACTAGAGTTAGTGGAGTGGGAAAGCTGCGTAGGTGTCCTGGGTGAGAGTGCCCGGCAACGGCTAGAAGTGATCTTCTTGTTCCGAGGGAGGTGACGGCTACACCTCTGAACAGTCGTACCTGGCGGTGGCACGGCCGGGTAGGAGCGAGGACGACTGTGAGGAAGGTAAGTCCGAGTGCTGGTAGGCGCGCTACCGTCTCACTCGCGACTTTATTTCCGGCTAAAGACCACTTTTCCGGCTAAAGATTGTGGTAAAAAATCCCCATTGTGTATTCCTGGGTGAACTTCCCGGATAAGATCAATATCAATTAAATCATTTACAATTCCTCTATTCTAATATAGATGAAGGAAAGCCTGTCTTCTCTGTATTTCTTGACTTTCGAAAAGCATTTGATTGTGTGGACCATAAAATACTATTATCGAAACTACACTGTTATGGCATTCGAGGGATTGCCCATGATTGGTTCAGATCATACCTAACAAATCGGAAGCAATACGTTGTCATTGACGACGCAAAATCAGACCCACAGACAATTAGCCATGGAGTTCCACAAGGATCTGTTCTCGGGCCTCTCATGTTTCTGATTTTTATCAATGATATTGTAAAATCTACATCATTCTTCAAATTCATACTTTTTGCCGACGACAGTACGCTTTCTGCGGTCCTTCCGAACCGAAATCCTGCTATGATTGTGGAGAGTATAAATACTGAACTTCACAAGGTTTCATCGGGGCTCAAAGCTAATAAAATAAGCCTAAATATCGATAAAACAAATTATATTACTTTCTCATACAAGAAAGATGTATCTCTCCCATGCATTAAAATTGGCGAAGGTGAAATCGAAGAAACCAACTCATGTAAGTTTCTGGGCATCATAATAGATAAACATCTGACCTTCAAAGAGCACATCACTCATATTAGTTCTAAATTATCAAAATCCATCGGAATCCTAAATAAAGTTAAAAATTTTCTGCCTGAAGCAGCTTTACAAATGCTCTACCGAACGCTCATTTCTCCATACTTGCAATACGGAATAGAAGCATGGCACGGAACTGATAAAAATAAAACCAACAAAATTTTTACTCTGCAGAAAAGGGCTGTCAGAGCGGCAAAGAACCTAGAATATAATGCTCTCACAAATGATTCTTTCAAAAATTTACAAATACATAAACTTTCGGGTCTCTACAAAATCTCCATCTGTGATTTCATTTACAAAACATTAAGAAATGATGGCGACAATAGCCTAAGACAATTATTGACTGCGCAAACTGGTCATCACGACCATTTAACCCGAAATAGAAGTAAATTCATGCTTCCTTATTATTCAAAGGCCAGGTCGCAACACAGTATTCTCTTCGTTGGAACCAAAACTTGGAACTCTATACCTGCAGAGATCCGTGAATGTAATTCGTACAAAGTATTCAAAAGACATCTTGAGTCTCACTTCCTATCAGAATACTAGTCGTGTAAGATCACCGTGTCGAAATCTTGCCTCCTACATGTAACTAATGATAATGTCATAATGTAACTTGCCTTGTGTACCATAACCAATCTTCTCTCTGCTCTTGAATCGTTTTATCGAACATACTGTTAAATATAGCCGACTTGACCTATATTGTAAAATACAGCATAAAATATCGAGTTAATTATCTCAATGATCAGTCTAATGCGAAACTAGGTTAAGTGAACTAGGTTAAACTTTTTTGTACACCCTAGAATAAAGTTATGGTAGGATGCCCTAGAAGTCGCTGAACTTATTCGGGCCCACAGGTAGCTATACTCAAATTTCACCATTCTACTAGACTTAAGTAAAATTCTACCTCTGTATCACCTGTGGTAAATAAATTGTTTAAATTGTTTAAATTGTTTAAATTGTTTATTGCCCGGGTATTGGTTACCTCGTTGAGTTGTTAGCTATAGTCGGACCAGAATAAAATTACCGTTTGAGGGCGGGGCATGAAATGTCATCCACGTTGCCAAATTACTACTGGAGGTACAATTACTGCAATACAAATAGTATTAAGAGCCAAGATATGGCAACAACGTGTGAATATTTAGAAAACCTGTGCCAAACGTAACAAGAGTGCGTACATTATATCTGTAATATACACATATGACTTAATACATGTATGACTATTTTAATAAATATATTTTGATAATAGAAGTTACCATTTTCTGCTTAAATTATCGTTCTTGTCTAATAGTTTCGATGGGTATGGGTTAATGATTTGGCAACCGTGCATTTCTGGGAACCGCCCTATGAACGGTCATTTCATTCTGGTCCGACAATAGTCGGGAACAGACGCTCGTTTGCCATCGACCTGCTGAGACGCTCCTGACCAGTGACCGTGTCTGACTCGCTTGCCTTCTCCCTGCACAGGCATGTGTGGTGGCGCTCGGCAGCTCTCCGTATGGTGTTTCACAGGGAGCCTTGATTGTCGAGTAGCTGAACTTCTGATGCTGCAGCAACACGTGGCAGAGGTTTTTTTGTTTCCTTTTGTCTTGATTAAGCATTTGGCCATTTAGTTGTTGAGGTTTTCTATAGATTCATCAAAGGTGGTAAATTAGGATTGAGACGTACAAATAGATATTGCTCTTAAAGTTTGCCTTGGCTTTCCTCCTCCAAGATAGCTTGTTTTAAGAGCGTCGTTCACACATACATCGCTGCGTGGCGACTTGAAGACTTCTATCTTGGGACACTAGCGCATGTTCCTGCTCGGACAACTTACGATTGATTTTATTTGACATCCTTAGAATAATTGTAGCGATTGCCATCCCTAACTTTGTCTGGAAGCTGTTCACACACACTGAGGGCACCATTTCTTAAGGTAGGTGTACTGTAATTAATGGTTATTGCCTATTAGGAAAATTGAATACAATTGAACTTTCTGAAATAAACTTCGGAGAAAAGATGGCTAGTCACTCTTTCTTTTTCCCACGTAGTATCCATTTGGGGTGTGTCTACGGCAGCTGACCAGAGTCTTTGTGATCAACATGTTTTTTAACATGTATTAAAATCTGATGTGCTTTAAATTTTCTTATTTGACCATAATTCTACCTCATCCATTCCAGTATATGCCTTTACTGCAATAATGTTATTAATTTTGTCCAGCTTCTCCCGCCATCGGCCAGCGGTTGTCAACCGGTGTCGCCCTTAACCTGCGGTGAAAAGGATGGAGTGCGCCAGTCTTGTACCCAGTTGTTCGCTGACCGTCCGCTGTGCGGATGTTAAGGCCGCAAGTACGGCCAGAAATGTGAGGCATGTGAACTATGCTAGCTTTAAAAACGTCACTGGCAGGCGATCTGTTACTCTAAAAATATCTATTATATCTTTTGATCATGCGGTCTGGAGGTCGACTTGGGGTACTACAGCCCACTGTAAGTCTTGCTAATCTGCCTGCTAGTTTGAAATTAGCAGTGTAATAGATAATCCTTATCCCGCTGGCGTAAAATGGATGGAATAAATAACCAAAATGTAACCTTTCGCAGAATCGTGATGAAAATTGACGGAGAATCTCAACTTGAAGTTTAAAAATGTTAATGTGGTGTTAACGAGCCAAAATTGTGATGATTCGATTCAATAATTTTAACAGTGTTTTAAGAACGTGTTTAATAACCAATGAAACTTATTTTGACTGTTTAATACAACTTCTTATGAATATTGTGATCATATTGCCCAAAACAATCGTCTCGACTTACTATTGCGAATAATCTTCCGTTTTCGCCATAACATACGAATCATCGGTTTGAGTTTTCTTTTTATACTTCGAACAGTTAATCATTTTTTTATTGTTAAAATGTTGAAATATTTTTAAATTTTATAATTCAAGTCCATTTTAGCAGACTAGATTGCAATTAAATGACTATCAGATAGAATACAGGCAAGACAAAACAAGTGTGAAGCTGAATTCTGACATTTGTGTTTACAGGTACTCAGATAGGTTGAATTAAATAAGAGTGAATGAAGTCACCATGCCTACATGCCAAAGAAACCTGCATTTCAGATCTGTCTTGAAGTTTTAATTGGTAACTAAATACCATCCTTAATTCATATAGAACAATTTTAATGAGGCGTACAGTCAAGTTATCCAGAAAAGGGACCAATCCATCCAACTGCACCACCTCCTTCCCACACAAGTTCCCTTGTCTGGCGGGAACCCGTTGAAGCCTCGACACCCACACTCTGAGCCCTGACGTCCTGGTGCAGCGTGCAGACCCGTGGCCTCGTCAGTTCTGTGCTCAGTCCTCGCGCTGTCTTCGTATATCACCACTTATTTCCCAATTTTACTCATTTACAAAGCCAAGAGTGTAATTCGGGCTGAGAAAAACTATTTCAAAACTACACTATTAGTATTGTCTCTTGAATTTGCAGAGTCAAATTACGGCACAGAAATAGCCGTGAAATGAAACTTGAGTATCGCAGAACATTGTGGAGGAAAAGTTTTGCCTAAAACATATTGTTATGAGTAGTAGTAAAGACTCACGAATAAGCCTGTCCGTGTTCAAAAGTCCCGAGTGAGCATCATCGGTCTCAACGAGAACAGAGAGCATGTACATCCTCCTGTTCTGTTCCAGGGATTTGAATGGAGCTTCGTCTGAAAAACAGAAGAAAATTGTGCTGTACTTCACCTGTTGAATGAACGACGATTACCATAACACACACATTAAACATGAAAAAATGCAGTGAGAAAATTTGACCTGCGATAAAATGTTACTCTAACTTCTAACATAAGAATACGATTGAAAAATTTGATCTTCTTTTCCAATTAAAAACTCGTAATGAGATTTAGACATCTATGGACATCTCTCCGTGGCACAGCGGTTAAGGGATCGGACTTGTATGCTGGAAGTCGCGGGTTCGTTCCCAGCGCTGGTGCGGAGATTTTCCCAGTTGGGTATAAGGGAAAGCTCAAGCACAATACCCCACTCAACCCAGGTGTCGGAAATGGGTACCGGCTTTACGGGGGAACCGTCATGGTGTCCTATATATATAGGGTTAGTTATAAGACATTTGAAAAACCAATGCTAAGATCATATGTATCAGGCTTGATTGGAAATAAAGCATCCCAAAGATGCCGATGTTAACCTTTAACCTTTATTCGCTCGTGTTCCGGGATATGACTTTTCCTTGTTATACTTCGTTGTCCTTTTACTATATTCTGTCGTACAAGTGAGATCTCAGGTCTTATGTAAAACTGTAAATAACTAAAATACAACTGAAGTTTCCCTTTAATTGCTATGATTACGCTAAATGATCGTAAATTTCCCCTTGATGCCAAAAAGTACTTCACAGTTCAGTTTTTTTTAACTATGGGAAAAAATTTTCATAACCAATCTGGTCGTGACCATGTTCTCTCAGCCGTTCCGTGCGGGTGTCCTGTCCGACTTGCAAGACGATTTTCATGAGTTTTGGGTGGGCTCACATGACCTAAAAAGAACAATTTTCAAATGACCAAAAAAGCCTGCTCACTACAGTTTTGACAATGTATTTCAGGTATCATTTGGAGCAGCGGGAGTGTGTACAAGTCATTCACCTCACGTTAAATTTCACGACGCGCAGCTTTGTTGAATGTGGAAATACTCGATTGATATCTGTTGAATAAAAACATTGCGACGATGCATGAGTATGCTAAGCCTCACCTAAGGGTACCACCATAGGCTCCTCAATCACATAGTCCGACCGCACGTAGACGACCACGTCGCCAGTCTGGCACCTGAGGAAGTGTAAGTTGAGGAGGTAACCAGTGCAGCTCCCGTTGAATACATATGCATCCATGCCTGCAAAAAATTATAAAATAAAATTTCAGCGCAAAAAGGAGGGCTTTGAACTACCTGCCAACAATGCACATCAGAAGCGGGAAATTCCTAAAGCAACGAAGTTCGAAGCATTTTTTGGAATCATTGGTTCTGTGCGCCCCTGTATTCATTTATTACCAGAACTCTTACAACTTTTGTGTAATACAATGTGGAGTTGCAGAAAAATTTGTGGCGTGTTCTCGATTTGGATTTAAGAAATATTCATCAATGAATTAAGTATAACGCCCGACCACCAGGATTTTCCTCTCTCACTTGACGTACGACGCTCAAAATACTTTGAAAGCCCTGAAAGTTAGCGCAAACTAAACTTGACCTTCACCAATATGAATACACTTCTAATGTGGCGTTACACGACCACCGTTGCAAAACAATCACTGTCATCAGGTTGTCACTGACTTCAACAAAAGCCAGAATTGATACTTAGCAGTGAACGTCAAAAAAAGCCGTTCGGGTACAAGCTCAAAGATAGTATCTTAGCTCTGTTTATAGAAGAGAATTTCAAAATTATTCTGAGAAGTGAAAGATTGAGGCACTCTAGGATATCATAGTTTCAGTAGAGCTGTTGAGAGTCAGCGACAAAACAACAAGTCAAATTTGTTGCCCTATTAAGTTTTTCATTCGGTTTTACACAAATTATTTTAGAAAAGAATGCGATCAGATCACTTTTTCAATATCATTTTTCAAATTTAATCTGAATTAAATGTCCTGCTATGAATAATGACAAGAACCGAGTAAAAATTAAAATTTAGAGCCGATAATCTATTTCTCAAATTTTCGAAATTGGCTTGAAAAAGGTTTCCGTGATCAATCACGGGAAAACTGGGAACATTTCTAATTACAAATTTAGGGTAAACCCAATTTCTTTCATCTATTACAACGTTAAAAAAATTTGTGTAATGTTTGGCCAAAGTTATAGGACTGCCAAAGAATCGGTCCTAACATAATATTTCTTTCATACACTAAGAACTTTGTGGAAATCCCGGCAGGGATGGTTGCAACATTATTCGATCGAATTTGCTATTGGAGATTTTAACTACCAGATGAACAAGAGGTGGCTTTCAAGTTATTTGTTAGAGAGAATCATCACCTGTGTGGGGTTCAGCGTTCAGCTGAAAGCTTTAAATCTCAATTATGTGCAGCATGCAAAAAATGGAGGCCTTAGAAGTTCCATCCCTTAAATTCATGGGTTCATGGCTTGTGGTGAAATTTAAATAGTCTCTGAAAGTACATCATCAATTTGAATCTGATTCAAAAATAGAATGAGGCGTCGCTAAACAGTTTTGCTTCAAAAGGATAAATTTCGTAACCTATGCAATGTTCACATCTTTAAATTTCCATACAAGAGCTAACGCCACCCAATTGAACACATCAAAAAATAACAATGAAAGTTAAATGGTCAAAACTGGAACTTAATCTAGTTTTTATACCACGGTTAAGATTAATTTATGTACCACAGAGTCAGGCGTGATTCTGTCCCCTACTCTGTTGCCTCACCTGCACCTGCCGCAGCTTTCCCACACTCGAGGAGGCTGTCGCTGGGTAGATTGACGCTGGTATTCATAGCGAACTCAATGTGCACGTCTCTTACAGTCACTTGTTGGTACACCTGCACAGGATTATCACTAGTAATATTTTTTGGTAAGCCACAGGCGCGCTTTTTACTATATTTTTAAAATGTGATTAACATGCTGATACCTAAAATGACATTGGTTCATAAATGAAATAGGCTGACTTCTAGGAAATTACACTTCTAGGATAAAGAGGAAACCTAACGTAGCTAAGAACATCTTGTATAAACGAACGCTTCGGATAGTTAAAGATCCCTCTTCAGTCTCTGAAAATAAAAAATCAAGATGTTAAGAAGTTAAAAACTAACGATTACCCTAAATAAACCTAACAAAACTTTGATGTTAAAAATATCATAAGAAAACAAAAATGCTGAAACTTTTAACAAACAATTTAAAGTTTCACCGCCAAGTCACATTCACTCACGACAGTTTTCTAGCAATGTGCATTGACTGTAAAATGAACAAGTCAGACGAAATTGAGGCTGAATCTAAAATTTTTAAATTTGGGCTTTTAAACCATAGTAGTAGTGTGGGCTGACATGGGTTAATATAAACAATGCACTGTAATATACGATTTGGATGGTTTGGTCACGTTCACTTCAGCTTATTCAGACTGACGAACAATAATCAGTGAATGAAAACCTTCGTTATTTCATAAATAATTTATTGATCACGCTGAACGCCCTCCTATTGATGATTTTGATTTTGATTGATCCATGAAGCCTCGTATTCGACGAGAATATTGATGGAGTTCGTCAATACTTGGTGCGCCTTACCTCTCAGGACTCGTCTGTGAACCGGATACTTCAGCACCACGAAATGAGTATAGCCAACAACATACAGTAAACAGTAGATTTAGGACTCTCATTCTCCATTTGCGTTCAACAAACCAACACAAAAAATGGAAAGATGTGAAATTATTTCAATGATGATAATGATAACGATAATAAAATGCAATTCATTTTGTTCAACATCATTGATAATACATGAAGGAATTCGTTTCTTTTTATCACAAGATCAGGCAACGCTTACCACCATCAATTGTTGAACATCTCTTCTCGTACTCATAGGTCTTTTTGATTAGATTTCATCGAAAACTATTTTTAATCCTGTTGATGAGCAGTGGCTCCTGTTTATTGACTTAAGCTTCAAAACGAAAAGACAAATTAATTGACTTGACGAAAAAATTAGCTGGCGCAAGTTCAAAGAAAGACCAGATTGGCCTAAAGCGAAAAGACTTTTAAGATCACAATGTCAATAGCTGCCTCTAAAGTATAAGGTCAAATGAAAAACTAAACTATCTTTGAGACCCAGCGACAATCCCAAATGAAGGCAAGAACCACACCAGCTCCACTCACCACATCGGAGTCTGGGCCCTTAAGTTTGATTTTATTGAAGCGGACGTTCACTATCTTCGGCCCACAGCCCAACGGAGGTGCGCCTGACGTTGATACTATAACAGCCACCTGTGGATCATCACTCAGTGAGTAGAACTTTGAGATTTTTTGTGAGTACAACTAATGACGTTCTATAGGTCACCTATGGTCGGAGCTATTTTTTAATCCTCATTATTTCACGTCTCTGATTGAGTATCCAAACAGCATGCTTGCGTTGCTTAAGTTCGTTAGGCAATATTTTATTGAAATTAAAATGATAAATGAATGTGAGGAACACATCATCGTACGCGGGAGCTTCAGCAAGCTATAGGAAGCAGAAATTTACGCTTTCGGGAGTATTGATAAGTTAAATTCTCTACATACTATAACCTTTACATTTAAATTTAAACCCTATAATTTAAACCTTTGACGTTGATATTTGCTTGCACTGGCAATTGGAGGTGTCAGGGAGGTTCTTGCGCAGACTGGAGAGAATGGGATGGAAAGCCATTTTAACAGCATTTGAGTTCTTTTTCACCAGTTTCTTCTTTTCTACTAACTTTAGTTTGCGTCAATGTGATTTTGTTATGTTAAGTTACATTCTTGCATGTTTGCGCTTCTTTAGTTCCACTCCTTAATAAATTCTTAAGTTTGGCTTAATGCCGTTTTAACCGTCCGAACTCAATCTTTGACAATGAATTAAAATGAAATTATTTAACTGTGACCTTTAGGCTACTGTAGGCAGAATTTAATGTTTAGGGTGATGTGTTCACAACCCGGACAAGGTCTCGACCCGGACAGTCTTGATTAACCTATGAACGATCGAGCCTAGGAGGACGTCAGAGCTATGACGTATGAGGGAGGGCGGTCCTAACTAGACGCCATTTGCAAACCTCCCCGCCGACGCTCCGCTTGTAAGCAAGGTAAGAATTTCAATTTTAAGAGGTCGCGATCTTAATTTTCGGCATCAGAATATATTGTGCCATGACCACGAATAAGGCGTGATCAACTTGTGATAAGTTTTGTTATGTAATATGCCATATTGGCATAAAATCAGTGATAATACGGATTGCCTAAACAACAATGGACTCGTTTGGGGTGCCCGCTAAACAAAATTATGCCGTGTTCTCGACTCGGACAATTTTTGACAATGCATGCAAATTAAGTGTACTGGAAAAACCAATTAAAAAGTGAATGATTGCATAGTTCTTACAACTATAATGTACCATATGTGAGATAAAGCCATGGAAAAGGCTGGAAATGGGTGTTTCCACGGCTAAATATCGAGTCATTTGTCGGAGTGTTTTATTGATGGAAGTGAATTGTTTTTAGCATTAATATGTGCCCCCATTAGTGTTTACTTCCCTAAATTGAAATATTTAACCTAGGCCAATTGTTTATAGTTTTTACGAATTTTAAATAAAAATGATGTGCGTGGTCTCGACTTAGTTATTAGCTAGTTTAGTCATTAGTTTTTATATATATATGCTCGCGATAGCCGTGTGCTATAGGTTCCGCCGCCGTGCGGCCGGGATCCGGGTTCGAAACTCGGCGCTGGCAGTGGCGATTTTCTCTGTTGGGTATAGGAGAAAAATTCCAAGCACAATACCCCACTCTACCCAGGTGTCTGAAATGGGTACCGGTCTTGACCGGGGGAAAGCGTCATGGCGTCCTGGCGTTAGTTATAAGGCATTTGAAAATCCAATGTACAAGGTGATATGTATCAGGCTTGATTGGAAATAAAGCATCCGTAGATGCCTTCATTATTATTATTATTATACAGATTAAAATTAAAGTTGTAAGTTGTATCCCTATTCAGTGTTCACCCATTTTGATTTTCCTAATAGAAAGAAAACAAGCCATACGAAAGAAAAAAGGCTTATTTTAAGGAATTCAGTTTCCTTTTTTTATCATGTATATTTTTTATTACATTGATATTTTGCAACCAATTGTTTTATTCCACCTTTCAGTGTCATGTTCTGGATGTTCTTGGTAATAAAAAATATAAAACACATTGGTGTAAGTGTGTTTTTGGTGGACCAAAAAATCCGTCCGGGTCGTGAACACGCGGTCTCGACCCGGACAGAGAATTCTGGATTTTAAAAACGGCTGTAAAACCAATACTATGATATCTACAGATATGAAACTCATAGCATAAGATGGGGAACTAGTTAAGCTTTCTCTTAAGCACAAAATCTCTCATGTAGCTCAATAACTTTTTTATGAATATTATTCACTTTTCTGTCCGGGTCGTGAACACATCACCCTATACAGGCTGCTTAAAAGCAGATTGAACTTGAAAATAAGCTTCCGCCGTGAGGCAATGTCTTGAGGTGTAATTAAGTCATGCTTATTATGCATGATTTCGAACAAATTAATTTTAGTTACCATAATAGAGCCACTTCTCGCACTATTTTCCTCTTTCTAAAATCTTTTTGAAGGCTCTTTGTTATGGTCCTTTTCAAAGGCGACAAATAGGTGCGCACAACTTGATTATTGTAATGAGGTTATATTGACCATATTTCAGTATATTTAATAAATTTAAAAAAATTTATGGTATTAAAGTGTACAATTAAAGAGTAATATTAACTTCTGAACAATGTTCAGCTAAGAATTCGAGGCGCATCTCTGCCTTTTCGGTGGCGCTTGGTAAATTTTCCCTTGAAGAGTAATGGAGGTCTAGGGGCGACGGGTTATATGTATTGCCTTCTTTTTCTTTCGGGTGAGCAGAGGAAGATTCCTGTTCTTGAACAAAGCAACCTGCCTATAACTGAAACATAGATCTTCATAACTAGCTTGATTGATGTTTGATTAGGTTTTTGTCTTTCTATTCCAGCATGCATCAAACCTTTTACTGAACAAGGGAAATTAGAACATTGAGCGGTTAAACTGTCTATTGTTTGAATTCAACGAAAGATGTCGTCAGGAAACTCCAATATATAATTTGCTATTTGTTCGGATTTCATTTCCTTCTAAAAATTACCTTAGGAGACAACCCGCCGACTTCTTCGCACCACGAAATCTGCGGGAGACGTAGTAAAGTATATCAGGTTAAGTATAGCAGTGAGGGTTTAGTATTTGCCATAGTATCATGAAAAGTAAAAACTTTCTGATAATCTCCGAATGCTTCGTTGATTTCGTAGTTCCCCTCCTGTTAAGAATTGCAAGGAAAATCAAATGAAAAATAATCGCCACCCTAAAGTAACTTTTTGAATTGTTTGGTAATTTTTTATTTCCTCAGTTGTTCTTATGTACTCTATTTGAATATGAATCATTGTCGAATTTTCGACAATTGTACAATCTTTAAAATTCAAAGCTTGAATAGCTAAAACCTTTCTAGTTGCTTTCTTAATTTTCAAACTAAGTCTTAACATTAAAACTTCTGCTTTCCGGACGTGACCTCTAGCGGATGGGGATTCCGTCCGGCAGACTCTCCACTTCTCCTGCTCCATGAGCGCTTGTGTTCTGGCGCGTGCTCTGGTAATGTGCGGTCACCATCAGTCGTAGTGACGTCCCTCTCTGCGAGCGGCCGTGGTTCGTGGCCAAGCTTGGCTTGGTTACCTGGTGGTATCTTGGTGCTCAGCTGCTGTTCCTGGTGACAATCAGTTTTGCGAATCGGGCCATTCTATTCTTCCTGTGATTCATCTTTTCTATGTTTTCAGTTACGAAGTAGGATTTCTTTCTGGTTTGTTTAGTTGTGTTCTTAACACCCATTTTCTTTAAATTGCGCTCCACTGTAATTTTAAGGCTCAAATATTACCCTTAAATTGAAGTTAATCAAATTGACGTACGTTTTAAGGTATTCACTCGTCTGAAAGGGGAGGTTCTTTTAACTCTCCAGAGAGTGCTCTGCCAGTTAAATTTCTCCTTCTTTCGAAAGCATCAAAGTCTCAACCTATCCTTTACTATTCTGCGTGGAGCGTGAATTACTCAACTGTATTTCACTTTAAATGTCTATTTCTTGCCTGAACGATTGCAATCACTGAAGACTACCAGTTTTTAGGTGAGCCGTTAGGTTTAACTTATCTATTATTGTGCTATAAGATATCTTGGAATAATTAGTTCACCTTTTGTTACTGAACGCAACCTTAGCGTACGGTTCTCTCCACAGTATTGCCAAGGTCGTTCCTGGGGATTACTACGCCTGTTTTCCGAGAGTTCTTTTCTGTTCGTCAATCAGCTTCAGGCTCCGGCACTTCCTTAGGGTGCGTACGTTAGTTTCATCGTTTCACTTTCTCCTATTTTGTATCTATTGCCAATTCTTGATATTTTCTTTTTCTATGATAGGCTTTTTCCAAAACTCAACCTCTCAATTTTTCAGGAAGCTCTGCTTTGGCTGGGTTCGGCCGCTCCTTTGGGGGCTGTTCTACGCTTGTGGCTGCGCTCGTGCGGGGTCCGGTCTGCTGGGGACCATGCTCGTTTCTTAATATGAGTGCCCTGAAGTGCTCTGGAGCAACTGGGAAGCTGGAGGTCTCTCGTCTCTCTGGCTCAAAATTAATTTTCCATGCCACAGTTACTATATTGTTTTATCTAGTACCAACAACTAGATTACCTCAAAAGTTAGTCACAGCAGTCTTGTGGTTGACTCTGCGTTCGCATTGCGGAGAGACGATTAAATTTAAAAGTGGCAGCTGTCTGAGTTAAGGGTTATTTTCTTCGTCAAGGTTTTGAACTTTAGTGTTGCGACAGCCTCGACGGTGGAGTCGCCTTAGTTAGTTACCTTGTTAAAAGTTTGCCTCCCGTTGGAGGTCTCAACTGAACTAAATCTAAGTTTCTTAAAATTATGCCTCCCGTTGGAGGTCTCAGCGGAACCGAAATCTAAGTTTAAGATTATGCCTCCCGTTGGAGGTCTTCAACTGATGAAAATAATTAGACTGAAATAAATGTCTGAATAAGACCCTTTCGTTTCCTTCCTTTTCGTGAAAAGGTTAGAGAGTAAGTGCGGGCAAGCGAAAAATCTCGATATCATTTTGTGTGAGATCTGCTATCTGTACAATGTAAATGCTTATTTTAATACAATTAAGTAACAACTCTGACGCTTTACGATCGAGGTTTTTCAGAATGAAAAGTTACAATTTACCATTCCATCACCCATCATTCGTCTATCATTCGTCTACAAGTTTTTTGGTCTGAACACTTCTACAATCTTCTTTGAGGTTAACTCGAGACAGCTAACACCGGAGACATAAGTGTAAGGAGCACAATTTTTTGAGAACAGAAGAGTCCTGTGATCATTTCATCAGAAGGAGGATGATGATGAAGTGACCTGTATAAACTAATAACAACAAATGAATTATAAAATAAGAGGAATGCGTTCAATATTTTCACTATTTTCATCAACATTAACATAGAACAGAAGTGCACTACTGAGACACACAAATGACCAGCGTCTCATCAAGTCTAAATATGCTGACTTGGTACCTACCGATCCGAACGCGATGAGAAGCAGAAGTCGCATTTGAAACTTCGCCATGATCGCCGGTTTCAGTTGAAGTTAAAATGGATATTTGAATTTCAACTTGATGACGCTCGAAGTAGGTTGCTGTATATTAATAACACCAAACTGTTCTTTTTAGAAGGCAAGGTTGTTATGCAATAATCCTGGAATAATATTCAGTATAAATCGCAAAGTATTCACGTTTGAAGACACAATGCTTTATAGTTTTCGGATACAATGTTCTATGAGATGAATAAATACGCTTCCATTAGACACCGAGGAAGGAAATAAGAGAACTTGAGATTTGAATACAGCAGAAGACAAGTGACATAGAAAATATCTGATCTTACAATACTGAGGATAGCTTTCAATGCTATAAGTTGCCGGAACAAACTATAGCTTATGTTTCCAAAGCGATGGATTGTCGTGAAACGTTCTTTATCGATATTACTTTCTAAATAAATTAGCTTCATTTGCCATATATCTTATGATTCACAGAAAAACATTAGCTTAATGTTTTCCCAAGTGCAAATGAACACAAATTGAAGGAGGCGATCAAAGGATCTACTCATACAATTCAAGGTATTTCATGTTATATTACTTAATGAATTATGTCTAGAAAAAATTCATTGCCAATTTGGAATACCTTGTATTAGTATTTGAAAGACTAATTTTCACGAAAATGTTGTCATGATTCCAAAATGAGCATGTCAATATAAAAAAACTTGTGCGACCTCATCAAGAATATTTCAAAACCCATTCATACTTAATTCAAAACAGAAATATTATTTGCAAAAATTTGAGATGCATAAAATGCTTCATTTCATTTTAGTAACAGCAACGACAACAACAACCCATCACACATATTTCTTTAACCATGAGATTTAGTTAGGCAATAAGGAATTTACGTCACACTATTGATCAATCTCAACCCGGAAAAAAGTATGAAACAGAATTGTGGTTTTGGGTTATAAGGGAATTTAGACGCACTACGTGAAACAACAAAAAAGACAGCGACCACACTTTTAAAACAGTAAGTTCGCTGTTTTTCTTCATTGTTTCTCTTAGTGTGCTTATATTCTCCTATAACCCAAAACTTCGTTAATAGCACCATTTCTTACGTTAATGCACCTCCTCTCCTCCTTAAACTAGAAAAGATCATCCACCGCAGGTAACACCGAACCTCAGCAAGAGAATAATGCCGAACCTTGTGGTAACAACATAGCGCTCTTTTGCCGAAAAGCAACCTTCCCCCCCAAGCGAGGGTCTGACGAACTATTGGACACTCAATTGCGAGGGGATATTAGATGTGTTTCACTTTTTAGAGCTCGCATCTTCGTTTTATAAGTGTTTCTGGTAAGACACGTGTGCATTTTCGCGATGGTTACATTTATTTTATGTTTTACACAATATCAATAAATAATAAGAACAGCATAGTCGAAGCAATAACCAAAAGGAAATTTATGTTATCATCTTCCGTACACCCATTCCACAGAGAATCGCAAAATTTAAATAAGCGTTTATCAACAATGGCTACTCTAACACTTGATTCGACAATATCATGAAAAACTTTACGCAAAAAGTAAACAGAATCCTGCACAACGAACCAAATAAAATTAGCCCAATAATATCCTACCAAAAACTTAAAAACGAAGAAAATTCCGATAAAATGTATCATCATTACTACGAAAACGTTTCGGAGTCCAGCTCCATCATCAGTTCAAACGAAAAAATGAAGAATTACGTCTGAAATGTTATTTTGATCTTTTTTCGTTTGAACTGATGATGGAGCTGGACTCCGAAACGTTTTCGTAGTAAAGATGATAAATTTTATCGGAATTTTCATCGTTTTAAGTTTTTGATAAGGTTGCGATTAAAGCAAACCACTGACGTGTTCAGATACATTAATATCCTACCAATGTCAACATTTTTCAGCTTGCATAACCGATGAACGCTTACCGAAACAAATTAATAAAAACAACACAAAATGCATTACCGACACAGAAAATTTAAGAATCGTAATCTATTACGGGAACCATGCCAACACCAGTCTAAGTTCCGATAACTAATCTATGGACCAAATTTTTAACTATAATAATAAAACCAATGTGATTTGTACAAACGTACTTATGAGGACAATGCACCTCACACATTTGCTTGTCATCCATCACCATTTTCTGGCTACCAACTATGCATTTAAGATTCACTGACCCAAAAATAACACAAAAGCATTTTAACCCGAGACCAGCTAGGAAACAACAACAAAATGATATCTTCCCAACCAAATTATTTAGACTTCACATTGTCGAAGTAAAATGATCCAACACAACAACCCATCGATCACGAATAAAAGCAGCGTCACCCACTGAATCTTCAAATTTTTTTACGTTTTAATGAAGATCGTGGAAAGCTTAAAAAAGAGGGAGACTATCTGCGCAGCCGCATCTCGAAGGGGCTTTTTCTGATACAAGCTGACTCACCGATAATATGTTTATAGAAGTATAAAAATGTAAAATATATACGCACATATATATATATATATATAAATGTACAGGGAGTTCATGGAATCGAACTCGTGACTTATAAGTTACCGCGCCAGCACGCTA
Organism: Morinoia aosen; assembly: GCA_030386875.1. NCBI lineage: Eukaryota > Metazoa > Arthropoda > Malacostraca > Amphipoda > Talitridae > Morinoia > Morinoia aosen. Next base: position 6,111,431 of record CM059576.1, read on the forward strand.
CCGACTGCGCCACCGATCACCCAAAAAAGGTGGCGCAGTCGGTGGCGCAGTCGGTAGCGTGCTGGCGCGGTAACTTATAAGTCACGAGTTCGATTCCATGAACTCCCTGTACATTTATTTCGTTTGAAAAAAACCTATGCGTGGACGGAGAGCCCGCTTAACCAGACTCAGTAATTGTTTCTGGGGGTAATATGACTTTGAGCTATTGATATATATATATATATATATATATATATATATATATATATATATATATATATATATTATATATATATGTACCTATAAATGTGGACATAAGGCAGGTTTTATTTTGATTATGATTTGAGTATGATTTTAAAATCAGTCTTTTTTTTTACAACTTTTGCTTCCCGAAAAATATTTGAAGGCTAGTTGAGCTTTCTAGTTCTATAAGTTGGTAATAAAATTTCAATTCAACGAAAAATTATCAGCCAGAACCACATTTCAATTTAGTTCAATAAAAGTAACGATAAAATCGCAAAGCCCCCAGTTGTGGGACTGTTTAATTTGTCATTTGTTAGATTCTCAGAACCTACTAGCGATAATGCGATACAACTGAAAAGTTTACACCTACAGAAAATTTACAAAGGCAACAAAACACGTCAGTCAATTTCGTTACTTAATGAGTTATTAAATCCATGGACTGGATTCCATGGTTACAGTTCAATGAATCAAAAATGATGAGTTGCTCGTTGCATCAAAGTTTCATAAAAGTAGGTAGTGAAGTTCACCCGCTAGTGCATCTTCAGTGAAAGTTAGATTTTGTAATACCTCAGGTGTTGGTGCACCTTAGCTGGTGGTATACCTCACGTCCAAGTTTATTCAGACCCTAATGTACCCCAGATTCTAATGTATCTTAGATATTGGAACACAACAGGTACAGATTTATATCAGGTACTAGTGTATTTTGGGTACTAGCGTGCCTCGAGTACTGATGTACGGAAGAGAATAGTGTGATTCGATTAAAAATAAAATGCGTTCCATTGATGGACCAAAATATCTGACGCAGCTGATGAACAGCTGTGAAAGCGAAGAACTTCTTAAGGTAGGACGGAATTCGGTAGGACGGCAGTTTAATCTTTTGGTGCTTCAGGACTAATGTTCTAGTTCAAAAAGTCGATATCAGTTTCTCTGAAATGAGAAAAAGCTAGGATTTTACAGAACTTTTCACGATAATGATGACCAAACGTACTTTTGCAATGTGTGCACTGTAGATCATGACTTGTATCATTTCGTGGCAACAGAAGATTTAAACGGTAAATATCAACTGGAATTTTATACTAAAGGCTAATAATGAAAAACTTCATGCGTCTGATTTCTTTAAACTTCGGTATTTTCGAAAAATTTACTTCATGACTAGCGTCCAAACGAAACAGAAACTCTGACATCGAGTACCGAACTGTGACTTTTGCTGCAAGTGTCAAATAATTGTGGGCGATGGCTGTAAAGCTCAATAGTTTCAAAAGTCGCAGTTAGTTTCGACCAATGCTAAACACATGCGCGGGTTTGAAATGAATGCAAATGTTTTAGTGAACAGCGTCCATTACAAATAATTATGCTGCATTTATTTCTCGTGATGTGAATATCGAATTTATTCGAAACATTGCAGTCTCTGGATTGCGCGATAGAAGAATCATTTGATGGAACTCAGAACGCGTTTAAAGCTTCCCTCCAAAATAAAACTGACACTAATTGGGTGTTGCATGGTGCAGTTCTTTTACCACATGCACATCCAGGACCGCACTAAATTACACCTCAGATAGCGCGAGCCCCATCACAAAATCACCAGAACAGCTGTCCAGTTACTCTCTGTTGAGGTGAACACGATCGCACTCAACAGAGCTGGGCTGACTTATTGGGGCCCAAGTTATTTGGTCCGTCAAGAAAGAACATAAGATTTTTTTGTACATGGACATCGCAAAGCCAAATATTGCACAACGAGAAAGCTGGATACCAATACATACATGATTTTCAAGAAAAAAATAGATTTTAGACTTGAGACTTGTATTGCCATCGTACTCAAACCCCATATATTATCCACACATCAGTTCTTCACAAATATTTTATTTGGAACCTTGCCATCTAAACGCAGCTGAGACTCAGCGTTGATGACGCATGCCGTCGTTTCCAGGTGCCATTTGTGTTCACAGTGATCGTCATTACACATAATTGCTGGTACAAATGAAGAGTTGTGCTGGAGTTGCAGAAGAAATGTATGGTGTTAAATAGAGGGAGCTGGACTCATGGACACGCATCAGCTTGCACATCGTGCACTTGTGCGATGGTCTGATGCCGAGCTAATATAATGAAATTTATCTGGTCTTGGGTTTAGCTTTGGGAGTGATGAACTCAAATCTTGACTTTGTGTGGTAAGGAAATAAACTATGAGATCTTGTTGATCTGGTGTTTGAAATTCCGATAATAAGGTATGAAAATAAAAAACAATTTTATGTAATAAGGGAAATGGAAGTATGAAAAACTGTTTATAACATTAGGCTACACCTGTTCTGTGTCTCGGAATATACAAAATTAGGAGTGACGTCAACATGACGTGACATGAGACTCTCCCCGTCATAAATGTTCTGTAAAACGTTTTCATCAAACAATTTCGGCTATTTAAAATTAGGTTATTATAAACTTGGTTGAATAGAGTAAGGTGATGCCAAGTTTTTATAGCTCATGTTAATTTTGAACAAAAAATTAAGAGTGATTCAATCAAAGGCTTTAATTTTCTAGAATTCCATACACGTAAATTCTAGAAAAGGCACATATTTTTGAGTTGTTGAAACTGAGGTAGGAGAAATATTGTATTTTTTAAGAGGATAACAATAGACTGTAGAATCTAAAAATAAAGGTATTATTGCAATCACAAATATCATGCCAATATAATTGTTATTATTTTTGATGTGAAATATCGAATACCTGACGTGGAAATTTGTATTTATACAGTTTAGGTAGAGGTACCAACAATATTTATTTTTGGAAAGCTGAAATTTTACAGAGATTGTTGATGAAGTTGAAAATATCTATTGATAATGTGACGCTGGGGAAAAATGATGCTTCTGTATGTGAAAGTCGCAAATGATTTGCTTCTTCAGATAGTGGTCACTGAAAATATGTTTCCTGAGGAAGTGGCCACTAACAAAGCGTTTCAAGAGATTATGGTTTGGCCACTAACCAAGCGTTTCAAGAGGTAATGGTGTGGTCCCTGACCATACGTTCAAGAGATAATGGTGAAGCCACTGGCCAAGGGTTTCAAGAGATAATGGTGTGGCCACTGACCATACGTTCAAGAGATAATGGTGTGGCCACTGACCATACGTTCAAGAGATAATGGTGTGGCCACTGACCATACGTTCAAGAGATAATGGTGTGGCCACTGACCATGCGTTCAAGAGATAATGGTGTGGCCACTGACCATACGTTCAAGAGATAATGGTGTGGCCACTGACCATACGTTCAAGAGATAATGGTGTGGCCACTGACCATGCGTTCAAGAGGTAATGGTGTGGCCACTGACCATACGTTCAAGAGATAATGGTGTGGCCACTGACCATGCGTTCAAGAGGTAATGGTGTGGCCACTGACCATACGTTCAAGAGATAATGGTGTGGCCACTGACCATGCGTTCAAGAGATAATGGTGTGGCCACTGGCCAAGCGTTTCAAGAGAAAATGGTGTCAGGTGAAGGGCTTCTAGGAATAGGGTCACTGATGATATGTGCCTAAAAGTAGTCGTCACTGATGACTGTGTTCGTGATAAATAAACAAAAGAAAAACAGTTCATTTCCAATTAAGATCAAACATGAAATGTTGAAACATTGGTTTTCAAAATACTTCGACATTAACATCCTTAATTGATAATAAAACATTGGTATCGTAATACCCATGTGAAATATTGAAACCAAATATCGTTGACAGAAAAGCAAGTCAAAAATGAGTTCCTTTCGTTGCAGAATCTGATTTTGACAGTGCATTTAAATATACGTAACTAAGAGATCACAATCCTCGTGACGCTTAGTTGAAAAATGCATTCGTTTGTGCGCACTTATATTGAAATAAAAGCAAAAATTGCATTCAAATATCTTATCATAGAGATCCTTAAATGCTTTTCATACATGGTTATTGTGTTACCCATGTTAATTAATTGTTGAAACAAATGATTCGGGTTGTTAATCGCTATTCATACATGGTTATTGTGTTACCCATGTTAATTGTCGAAACATGATTCGGAGAAAAACACGAAAAACGGCATTCCCCTCCGTTGCGGTAGTCGGATTTTGGTAATGCATTTAAATACAAGTAACTAAGAAAACATAATCCATGTGACGCAATGCTGAAAACCGTCTCGTTAGTGCGTACTTATACTGAAATATGAGCATATGAACAAAGGAACTAGTGATACGAGCATGAGGAGCATAAATATACTAAATATTTTTCATATAGTAAATATTATATTCTTTCCGAGCTTATCATTTGTTATACTAATTGATGCATTAGTGTGAAAAATTGTCCCAAATCCCGACTTTCGACCTCATAGTTCTAGACGCAAAATAAATAAAATCTGCCTATTTCACGTCTAACAGAGTTGGCTACAAGAAAATAAAAAATTCAACTAATGTTTGTAAATATGAACTAATCTGAAGTTTAGGCTGATATCACAGTAGAGAATATGCAATTTCGAAACAGATAAATGTCTCTTGGGAGCTATTCGAACTTACACAAGATCCAAAGAAAAAATTTTAGTAAGATTATTAAATAAATTTGGTCAAGCCTCCTTAAAAACAACGTATGTGCTCGAAGGAGAGAAAAGAGGAAGGCTTAAAACAGTATAGAGTTAAAGGAACGCGGAATCTATGCTCAAGGTGTGATCTCACCCAAGATTCCAAGCGCTTGGAAAATGTACGTTAGGAGATAAGCTTATAAAATAAAATAAAAGTGGAAGAAAAAGTTGCTGGTGCGGAAAAAAAGGAGAGCAGAGAACCGACAAAATTGGTTGGTAAGAAATTAAAAATTGATTCTTTTCCGTTAAAAAAGTCCACCTAACCTTCAGCTCGGGACCTCTCATTTCCCCCCTGTGAGAGATAATTCACATAGATACAAAAGTTGTATCCCCACGAAGAGCATAGAAGAAAGAACACATATATTTACCATTTACTGTGCCTGAAGTCTTCTATCAGCGCAGAAGTATGTTGGGAGAGCTCATTTATTCACTCTATAGACTATTATATTCTGATCCATCTTCCTAGAACTAGTAAAACAGCTTGAAGAGTGGCGTTACTGAAACACTCGAAATTTCTTCACTCCCGAGTAAAGTTAGTCCTTGACTCAAAGACATACCTGAACTAGTCTTGGGAAATGTTTTCCATTGGAAATGCAAAGTAATAATATTGGCTTAAAAAATGGTTTCCAACAGCTGGGAATCATTTGCGATGAGGACTTGTAATACAACAGAAAATCTCTAATGAAAACTTGAATATCATTTCAATTAGTATTACTGGATGAGTAGGCATATCACAGAGGAAAAGAAGACTCTCTCTCTCTCTGTCACCGATTATTTCTCTTTAGTATAGAACAGTTCTTTAACAAGAAACATTCTCCGTTGAAGATTTAGAGACAAATTTGAATTATGCTTTTAGTAGAAGTAATTTTCAACAGACACAACTGACACTTGCGAAAGAAGAGTACATCCGAGCTGTAACCCTGCAGCTGGATGGGTAACGGAACTACTTCCAGTTGCAATGGAACCATCAGTTTGAAATTTTATGCTCTTTGAAAATATCATCCTGCACTTTATTGTGCAACAAAACAGCCAAAAATATTCCAGTGGGCATTCTTTAGTAAAGACGAAATTTAATTATCATAAATGAAAGTTCTAAGATTAATCGGCGTCCATTGATGTATTGGCCAAGCTTTACCATAAAATACGTTAAATATTTTTGAATGAGTACCTACTAAAAATTTGTATGTGTACAGGTTAAATAAATTTTCAAATATCTGTTTCATATTTGGAAAAAAAACTTTTTCTCAAAGTGAAACACGTATATGAGATCGATTTAATAAGACAAACATTTCAATTAATGGGTTAGGTTTATGCACAAGTGAACACAGGGTAAAATAAGTCAAATTTTGAGCATTGTCATGACACACATTAAAAATATTCAACTACCAACGTTCACCTGGTAAACAACTAGCGAAAAAAAATCCCATGTATCAGCTAAAATTTAATAACTTACAATGAATGAAAAAGTTAGAGTATGCGAACAAATGCATTCAAAATTCATTGGTTTTCATATTAAACATCCTACGTATGATTGTTCGCAATCAACACACCCTTCCCAAAAAGCATTTAATTTTACAGTTTTACTCCTATAGCAATCAATCTAAACGCTTTATTTTCCAGAAATTGAATACTTTTTAGCACTAGCCCCACCACTCAAGACCAAGGCAACAGTAGTTAAAAATTTTTTAAAATTGGAAAAACTCCTCACCAGCAGTTGAACATGAGTGCTAGTGCTAAAATTCCCGTAGAAGTATGCTCTGCCAACAAACGCTTTTTAAAACAAAACAAAACAAACAAACATCGGCATCTTTGGGATGCTTTATTTCCAATCAAGCCTGATACATATGATCTTAAGCATTGGTTTTTCAGATGTCTTATAACTAACCCTATATATAGGACACCATGACGGTTCCCCCGTAAAGCCGGTACCCATTTCCGACACCTGGGTTGAGTGGGGTATTGTGCTTTGATCTTTCCCTTATACCCAACGGGGAAAATCTCCGCGCCAGCGCCGGGTTACGAACCCTCGTCTCCAACATACTAGGCTGATCCCTTAACCACTGTGCCACGAAGAGCATAGTAAAATGAGTTTGGATGTTAATTTTAAGAACGTAGTTCATTTTTTTAAAAAACACCTATAAAAGTTTCAATGTTCATTAACCCAATGAAAGCGCGTTCGCTGATTTCTTCATCGTACCCGGTAGTGTGCCTAAATTCCCCTAAAACTCCAAACCTCAAGGTTCAAACTACTTTTATCTGAATTTTATACGTATTATCATTCCAAAATGATTAAAGAAATGTCTAAAGAAAAAATTTTTACGGCTTTCTAAGCAAGTTGTCGATTAAAATACGACTAAAAACAGGATAACATTCCTAACTTTTTACTAATTTTTTGAGCCACACTCCTCTCTTTTTTACACTCGATAAGATCGCCCGCCGCCGGCATCTTCGAACCTCAGCAAGAGAACACTGCCACACCTGATGGTAACAACACAGAGCTCTTTCCCCGCAGCGACCTACTCAAGTAATGCTCTGAAGCACTACTGGTCACTCATATACTCGAGTGGATGTCAGGTGTTTCCCGCAATGCAGTGGCCGCTATCCATCCGCACAAGTGTTACTAATATGACGCATGTACATTGTCGACGTGGCAAAATTTGTTTTCTGTTCTACCAAATATTAATAACATTAACAACATAACATCCCTGTTGTCTTTTCAAAGAATTCGTAATTTTAACAAAGATAATAATGTGTTATTACCAAAAATTTACGATAACTTATGGCAATTGAATACAAACTGAAAAAAATCCAAAAATATCTATATTAGGTCCATTCAATTTTACTCTTTATTCGTGCGACACGCAGGAGCAATTGTTGTGAGCTCACAACTCAAAGGAAATCACAGATTTTTTTCCTTTTTAGGCTCGTAATTGAACTTCTTATCTAAATATGAAATTAACGTCCAACAATACGTTTTCGTATTGCCACACACATAAACTTGGAATTCTATTAACCAGAAACGAAATAAACAGGCTTGATTTGTTGAAAAAAAGTGTTGCGAAATGAAACTTTGTTTCCCATAGGCGCACCAAGACATAAGTAGGCGTTTTTACATGCCCGGAAAATTCTAAAAATGGAAATGTTTCATTTTTTAAATGAAATATTCATTTAATTTTTCAATAATGAAAAGCATTGAAATATCTTTAAAATATTTTAAAATATTTGAATATTTAAAAATGAAAATATGTATGAAAAAAGAGAAAATTCTGAAAATATTTTTCCGAACGGGCGAACAACTTTTTACTGATGGGGTCCGAAACCTCTTAAATAGCTTCTGGTGATCCGTAGAGGCATTTACTGGACCCCGCCCGCCTCGCTTTGCTGCTGCAAAGTTTGAGCTGCTGTATTGCCCTCGTGAACGCCAACTACTGGACGATGTCAGTTCTCGTGGCAGGGTGATGGCAAGGACTTACAGGCGTCATTTCAAGGGCCTTTTCCATGAACTTGTTGAAGTTAAACGTGAAATTATCCAAGCGGGGAATCAAAATAATTACTTTGGTAAATTCATGATTTTTCCTGGTCCGAGTGTTCCGAGCAAGGAAGATCAGGGTCTCCAATGCACTCACCTGACTCTGACTGGAGGATGCGGCAGAGAAGAGAGGGGAGGGTACAGGTTTGTGAGGTAAAACTGAGGGAAACCGTTACTTGAGAAAGTCCTATTGTTTGAGAACTGCATTTCAAGTTGAATTTCAACTTGACCTTATCATAGAAAGCTTTACACTGTCGGTTTTCTTTTTTTTCCAGATATTAGTAGATTATGTTCTACTATTATTATTTGTTCTACTTAACCATTCAAGGGATAGCAAACGTATTCACTGTTACAGTAGTGGGATTTGTTCGATTGGTACGATCATTTTCTCTCTTGCATTTTATACAATTAGTTAACCATTGTGACTTCAAGTTCCTTCGGGACCAAGTTAGAACCGTGAACTGTTAAAAAGAATATTCGTTCCATAGATTGACCCAACTAACTGACGCAGCTGATGAACATCATTGGAAACGAAGAACTTCTCGACCTCGGTGCAAATTCACCGTTCGGTCAGACAGTAGTTTACTATATTGATGGTGCAAAACTTATGTTCGAGTTGGAAAAGTTGGTAACAGCTTCGTCAAGAATGAAAATGTTAGAATCTCAAAGACCTTTAACGATAATGAGGACAGGGTGTACTCTTGCAACTTATGCTCAACAGATCACGACTGGTACAATTCTCTTTTGGACCAATGATATAAAAACGGCAACATATCAAGTTGAATGACGCACTTAAAATAAAATAATGAAAAACTTTATTCGCTTGATGCCTTTAAACTTCGTTACCTCTGAAAACTTTACTTCATTACCAACGTTTGAACGAAACATAAATTTCGACATCGAGTACTGAGCTGCGACCCTCGCTGCAAGTGTCAAATAATTGCGGGCGATGCCAAACTAACTCACCAGTCTCAAAGGGTTGCAGTTTATTTCGACCAATGCTAAACACATACACGGGTTTGAAATGAATGCGAAGGTTTTGGTGAACTGTGTCCACCACAAATAATGATAGGTAATTTATGTGTCCCGATGTGAATATCGATCAGATTCGAAACCTTGCATGCAGTCTATGGATTGCTCGATAGAAAAATAGTATGATCCAGAATTCAGAACACGTTCTAAGCTTTCAGAATAAACCCGAAGCTAATTTGACGTTGCATGGCGCGGTTCTTTTAACAAATGTACATCCAGGACCGCAGTAAATTATACCACAGATAGTTCGAGCCACTGCACAAAATCACCTGAACAGCCGTCCAGTTACTCTCTGTTGAGATGAACACGATCGCACACAGCAGAGCTGGGCTGACTTTTTCGGGCCCAAGCCATTTGGTCCGTCAGGGGACGACGTGAGAATTTTATTCTACATAGACATTGTGAGCCAAATATTGCATTACGAAAAGGCTGGATAAAAACTGGTGCATGCGTTCTCATAAAAATTGTAAGGTTTTGAACCATGAGATGCGTATTGCTATGGTGCTTAATCCAAATAAGTTATTCACACAACGGTTCCCCGCATGTTTGCAATGAAGCCTTGCCATAAAGATGCAGCTGAGACTCATCATTGATGACTGACTGGCTAGATTCCAAGTCGCCTTAGCTTTCACAGTAATTATCATCACACATAATTACAGGTGCAAATAACGAGCTGTACTGGAGTTGCAAAGGAAACGTTTGGCACTAAATAGAGGGAACTTTATGCATGGACACTCGTCAGCTTGTCAACCGTGCAATTGTGCGATGCTCTAATTCCGAGCGGATATCTGAACATTTATGTGATTTTCGGCTAGCATGTTAAAAATCAAACTTATATTTTGGCTCTGTGTGTTTGAGTTGAGCAAAAAAACTATGAGATCTTCTAGAAATATTTTTATAAATCCTGAAACTTAGATAAGATTATTTGAAAAATTGGTCGTCTAATTAGGAAAACGCATATATTAAAACAGTTGGTAGAATTAATTTGCACGAGTTTTGGGTCTAATAATATAAAAGCTTGGATATGTTTTTTAGAGATAATAGACTACCGGGGTAATTTTACAATCTAATGATCCATCATCTATTTATCGTCATAAAAATTATTTCATCCTCCGCGTACCTTTTCATATTTTTTTCTCACACCAACACCATATGAAGCTCGACTGCCTACGGAGGGAGGGCGGGCTGGTGGGCGGGTCCGGGCGCACTCTGACACCCTTTATGGTGAATAAATTTCTTTTTTGAATAAGGGTATTGAAAATGTCTTATTTTAGATGGCAATTTTTAGCATCATCATACCGTAAAAGGTTCAACTTTTCACTCTTGTAACGAGGCGAAATAAGCTTATCAAACGAATCATTTTGAATGTATTTGAAGTCACTTTGATGGTGCAGCTTTGAGAAGTTTTGGTATTTTTCGTGGTAATATAAAGTTATCTGTAAATTTGGATCATTAGGTAGTGAAATTAAACGTAGGGAACTTAACTCTCAATTTAATAGTTTGCAAAATTGAATTTTACCGTTAGAACGCAAAAGCTCGAACGTAACTCAAACGTCGATTTACTGACTCCCTAGGGTTCTATCGTTCAATTTCAAGTGCGACTCTTTCACGGCGACTTTGATTTCTTATTGGAAAATCCTGCGCTGTTTCCTAATATTTAATTACCTCTTGACGAAAACAAAAGTAATTGATTTCACACCTCATGTTGTACACTTCGACTTTCACCGTTTTCTCGCTCTTTATTTCTAGCTCTCCCTTTGACGCACATAAATAATTTCAACATATGTTATAAGTTTATAAGTCTATTTCCAAAGATATCGAATTGCGGCTGTTGCAGAAGTGGATAGTACAAATAACCCTTAACTTTGCTGCCTGTCCCTTTAGACAACCACGCTATTAATCTTTTAATTGTTCCCCTATACTTTGAAAGGTGCGGAAGTCTGGAATAAACCAACTGTCTTGTTCCTTATTTCATTTAGTCTTGGTTAGATTGTGTGGACGGTAGATCTACACAATACAATGGGGAAGAAAATAAAATAATAGAACACCTGAAACCGAGAATAGGATCCCCGTAGGATACCAAAGGAGTAACTGGACTAGTCTTGACTACATATAGTTATACGTAAACTTTTCTTTTGAGATGTATAGTTCTGAGTAATGTTTCTACTAATGTATTGACCTTTCCAGGTTATTTGTGAGAGTTAAAACTCCACTTAAGAACATTGAATTTTAAACGTTAGAGTATTTCGTATCGTGTTTTTAATTTCTAATTTGGAGTTGTTTCTTTTCTGTGTTCCGTTCCGGAATTGCTCTCTATATTTTTCTGCATTATCAGGATGAGGTGCAGTTAGGTGAGGTTAGGTGAGGTTAGGTGAGGTTAGGTGAGGTTAGGTGAGGTTAGGTGAGGTTAGGTGAGGTTAGGTGAGGTTAGGTGAGGTTAAGTGAGGTTAGGTGAGGTTAGGTGAGGTTAGGTGAGGTTAGGTGAGGTTAGGTGAGGTTAGGTGAGGTTAGGTGAGGTTACGTGAGGTCAGGTGAGGTTAGGTGAGGTTAGGTGAGGTTAGGTGAGGTTAGGTGAGGTTAGGTGAGGTTAGGTGAGGTTAGGTGAGGTTAGGTGAGTTTAGGTGAGGTTAGGGGAGGTTAGGTGAGGTTAGGTGAGGTTAGGTGAGGTTAGGTGAGGTTAGGTGAGGTTAGGTGAGGTTTGGTGATGTTAGGTGAGGTTAGGTGAGGTTAGGTGAGGTTAGGTAAGGTTAGGTGAGTTTAGGTGAGTTTAGGTGAGGTTAGGTGAGGTTAGGTGAGGTTAGGTGAGGTTAGGCAAGATAAGAGGAAGTTAGGTGAGGTTAGGTGAGGTAAGGTGAGGTTATGTGAGGTTTGGTGAGGTTAGGTGAGGTTAGGTGAGGTTAGGTGAGGTTAGGTGAGGTTAGGTGAGGGTAGGTGAGGTTAGGTGAGGTTAGGTGAGGTTAGGTGAGGTTAGGTGAGGTTAGGTGAGGTTAGGTGAGGTTAGGTGAAGTTAGGTGAGGTTAGGTGAGGTTAGGTGAGGTTAGGTGAGGTTAGGTGAGGTTAGGTGAGGTTAGGTGAGGTTAGGTGAGGTTAGGTGAGGTTAGGTGAGGTTAGGTGAGGTTAGGCAAGATTAGAGGAAGTTTGGTGAGGTTAGGTGAGGTAAGGTGAGGTTATGTGAGGTTTGGTGAGGTTAGGTGAGGTTAGGTGAGGTTAGGTGAGGTTAAGTGAGGTTAGGTGAGGTTAGGTGAGGTTAGGTGAGGTTAGGTGAGGTTAGGTGAGGTTAGGTGAGTTTAGGTGAGGTTAGGTGAGGTTAGGTGAGGTTAGGTGAGGTTAGGTGAGGTTAGGTGAGGTTAGGTGAGGTTAGGTGAGGTTAGGCAAGATTAGAGGAAGTTTGGTGAGGTTAGGTGAGGTAAGGTGAGGTTATGTGAGGTTTGGTGAGGTTAGGTGAGGTTAGGTGAGGTTAGGTGAGGTTAGGTGAGGTTAGGTGAGGTTAGGTGAGGTTAGGTGAGGTTATGTGAGGTTATGTGAGGTTAGGTGAGGTTAGGTGAGGTTAGGTGAGGTTAGGTGAGGTTAGGTGAGGTTAGGTGAGGTTAGGTGAGGTTAGGTGAGGTTAGGTGAGGTTAGGTGAGGTTAGGTGAGGTTAGGTGAGGTTGGGTGAGGTTAGGTGAGGTTAGGTGAGGTTAGGTGAGGTTAGGTGAGGTTAGGTGAGGTTAGGTGAGGTTAGGTGAGGTTAGGTGAGGTTAGGTGAAGTTAGGTTAGGTTAGGTGAGGTTAGGTGAGGTTAGGTGAGGTTAGGTGAGGTTAGGTGAGGTTAGGTGAGGTTAGGTTAGGTTAGGTGAGGTTAGGTGAGGTTAGGTGAGGTTAGGTGAGGTTAGGTGAGGTTAGGTGAGGTTAGGTGAGGTTAGGTGAGGTTAGGTGAGGTTAGGTGAGGTTAGGTGAGGTTAGGTGAGGTTAGATGAGGTTAGGTGAGGTTAGGTGAGGTTAGGTGAGGTTAGGTGAGGTTAGGTGAGTTTAGGTGAGGTTAGGTGAGGTTAGGTGAGGTTAGGTGAGTTTAGGTGAGGTTAGGTGAGGTTAGGTGAGGTTAGGTGAGGTTAGGTGAGGTTAGGTGAGGTTAGGTTAGGTTAGGTGAGGTTAGGTGAAGTTAGGTGAAGTTAGGTGATGTTAGGTGAGGTTAGGTGAGGTTAGGTGAGGTTAGGTGAGGTTAGATGAGGTTAGGTGAGGTTAGGTGAGGTTAGGCGAGATTAGAGGAAGTTATGTGAGGTTAGGTGAGGTAAGGTGAGGTTATGTGAGGTTTGGTGAGGTTAGTTGAGGTTAGGTGAGGTTAGATGAGGTTAAGTGAGGTTAGATGAGGTTAGGTGAGGTTTGGTGAGGTTAGGTGAGGTTTGGTGAGGTTAGGTGAGGTTAGGTGAGGTTAGGTGAGGTTAGGTGAGGTTAGGTGAGGTTAGGTGAGGTTAAGGCTTTAAATTAATGTTTAGCTAGTATGAAAAATTATGGACAATTTAATTATGCGCCTAAAAATCCTGAAGCAAACCTTAATAGATATTGATTGATATAAATGCATTTATCTTCAATTTTGTGTACACTAATAAGTCTGTAAATAATGACCATCAGATTGGTACACATACACACGTGTACGCAAGAAATGTGTGCGGGGGCAGATGGAAAACGCACATGTGCGTGTAGCTGTGTACGTCCGCCCACGCACACACACGCTACATGTACGTCTTGACCTTGGAACACATACCGTACAAGGGCACACGCTCTGGATTATGCGTATTAAAATTGACGGCACATGATGTGTCATTTTATAAGTACGAATAGTACACAATAACGATCAATGTCTTTTGTTTAAGTTACTTCTATAGCTTTGCTTTAATCTTTTTTTATTTCATTAATTTGCTGGTGTTGATCCAACGCGCACGTCGAATTAATAGAATTGTGCTAAAAATAACCGTGATTGAAGTGTTCTATTTATATCTATGAGGTCGACGGAGACTAATACAAATAATTCATATATGTCGCAAATTATTAATATGTAACACATACGCATTGCAAAGTAACAAACGTACATTATGTAGGTGTGGCAAGTCAACGAATATGTAGTACGTATATAAAAAATACATTTTTCATACTTTTGAGGGCTATATGCTAGAGCCTGACTTTGGACAATAAACGAGTCTTCTAATCTAAGTTAAATCCCACGGTTACCCTTTTGTTAAGTCTTTCCTGACGCGCTATGTGGGCACGCCCTCCAGGAGTGTTTGTTACGCTCATATGAATTTAACACTTTGACTGCGACGTGGACCACCGGTGGTACACGGAGATAATTTTCACAATGCTGCTGCCCGACCAGTAGTCGCAAACTCAATTTCCATAAATACGTAATCAAGGCTAATGAAGGCACGATCCAGTTCGTGTTTGCTATTTTCAAAATGGTTTACTACAATTGACTTTAAATTCGAGTTTGGCATTGAACTTAATATTAAGTAGTCGCAGTCGAAGTGTTAAGTACCTAAATGTCATATTAATGTAAAATGTATTGGTATTAGGATTTGTATATTCATGCTTCGTATATGTTCGAATTGGTCCAGTACTACTCGTGTTCTCTGTTCCAAACTTATATTAACGCAACAACGAGAACGTATTTTTCATGCTTTTTCCCAAACATTTGTTTCGAAAATTGGTATGGTTATTGCGATACTCATGTGTGTATATCAACTAAGGGTCTTACTATAACATTTAAAAAAAAAACTATGTTATGCTTTTCATGTGTTAACTTTATCAGAAATAACTGATTTTTTTCTTTCTTTCTTTCTTTCTTTCTTTCTTTCTTTCTATCTTTGTAGGTTACGAGAGAGAACAGTTGCCGACGTTCTCTTTCCTTTTTTTCTGGTACTATTACCAACTGAATAAGGGTACGCTCTGTGTCATTGTCTCACCCAGAGTCATTTACTAAATGTAGTGCTTAATAAACTCATTATTTATCGATATTAAAATAAAAATGATAGTAAAGATAGCTGATTTAAAAATCCTTTTAATAAGCGAACGTTTCGGCTTCAAGCTCAAGCCATTGTCTACACTTCTGGGAGCGAATTGAAATGCAGAAAATACGACATCGCTGAAAAACAAAAAAAAATACAGATTAAAGTAGTACAAAAAAAGAGGAAAGAAGAGATTATACCGTAATTATTTTTGTAAATCAGGCTATTTCTAACTGGAATGATGACAATATTAAATTTAGAGCTGGTTTCAATTGTTTAATGTAAAGAGATTCCAGTCTAGTATTTTAGACCAGCTCTAAATTCAATGTTGTCATCATTCCACTTAGAAACATCCTGATTTTGAAGAATAATTGCGGTATAATCTCTCCATTCCTTTTTTTGTCCATACATACATATACCGGGCTTATCCTCCCTATGGGAGGGTAGCCGACAGCAGGCCACAATCACCACACATAGTCACTAGGAGGCGAGAGAGGCAGCACTGGCCGCACCTGAACTGCCAGGATCAGCAGCAGCCCAGCATAACCACCTTCCACAGTCAGGCCCGACAACCATGGCTGGTTTACCCTGACCACATCATTGAGTGCAGCCCCTCCCCCCGCACAGGACAGGTCAACCCCATCACACGCGGGCAACTTCCAGTACCGCGTCAAAAATAAAATTACCTTCTTATGCACTGCCCCCACTCACTTCTGTCCGCAGCCATCCCTCTCGCCACGTCCACAGTCAGACCCCTCTCATACAAAGCACGCTTCACCCCAACCATCCAACTCATCCGTGGTCTACCTCGCGCTCGAAGATGAGTTGGACTCACTATCTCGTCAACCTTTTTTGTACTATTTTTTATTTTTATATTTGTCTTTTAGCCATGTCGTATTTTCTGCATTTTAATTCGCTTTTTCAGGTGTTGACAATGGCTTGAGCTTGAAGCCGAAACGTTCGCTGATGAAAAGGCTTTTTGAATCAGCTATCTTTACTTCATTTTTATTTTAAAACTGGCAAGTGTATTCCAACCTCAGTTTTTGCTCGATATTCTTCTTACCCCAGTGATAAAGGGGATAGCCATACGATTTAAACAAGATTATATTTCGTTACATATTTATAGTAATAATACATATATAATACAGATATTATATATATTATATACCTGTAACGCATATATGTGGGAAAATATAATATCTATAATATATGTGTGTATGTGGGTAAAGAATTTACACTCAATACGCATTTGCTGTAGGTCACAAACTATACAATACCCATTTGTGACTCATACACAGATAAACAGTATACATGTGAAGGAAATAAAGAGCGTTCTTTGCGCACACAGCAGCTGGTTGTGTACACCAGCAGGTGGCAGGTGGTTTTGTACACCAGCTGGTGGCAGGTGGTTGTGTACACCAGCTGGTGGCAGGTGGTTGTGTACACCAGCTGGTGGCAGGTGGTTGTGTACACCACCTGTTAGGTTAGGTTAGGTGAGGTTAGGTCAGGTTTGGTTAGGTTAGGTTAGGTGAGGTTAAGTGAGGCTAGGTGAAGTTAGGTGGGGTTAGGTTAGGCTGGGTGAGGTTAGGTGAGGTAAGGTGTGGTTAGGTGGGGTTAGGTGAAATTAGGTGAGGTTAGGTGAGGTTGGGTAAAGTTAGATGGGGTTAGGTTAGGCTGGGTGAGGTTAGGTAAGGCTAGGTGAGGTAACGTAAAGTTAGGTTAGGTTATAGTATTTAAATTATTGTTGAGTCAGCAGGAAAAACTAGGCAGTTTGATTTTGTGCCTCCGACTATTGAATGAAACCTCCACTCCTTTGAGATACTCATATTTGAAATTTATGAATATATATATTTATACATATCTATTTACATATGTAATTCTGTTTACATGAATGTGTCTGTGTATAATTTACTACTCACTTGGTCACCACCTGTGTACAAAGGTAAAGGCGTTATTCCCGTTTCAATATTAAAGACAAAATTAATTCCTTGTAAAAGAAGTATTGCGTCTGCCATCTATCGTCAGGATTGTTAACTTATCAAGGATATATTTCAAATAGGAAAGCAATGTTAGCTAGTTCTAATGTTCAGAACAAGCTTTGAGCGACTGGTTGTAGATAATTATTTTTGAATTGTTTATTCATGGAAAGTATCTAATTTTATTATGAGATAATTAGTATAATTCGTTTCAATTGTTATGGCGGCTTTAATATTCAGGCGTCGAAGAAGGGATTGGAACCCTGCGTAGAGAGAAGAAGAAGAAGAAGAAGAAGAAGAAGAAAAACTTTATTTTCCGAGTTGCCCCATGAGATACATGACAACATATTGGGTTTTAAAAAGTTTCTTAACATAGGACGTCCTAAAACAAAAGTTCCATACGTGGAGTACTAATTGACTAACCATCAGAGGTGTACAAATAGATAAGCCATACGAGGCATAATACTAGGCAAACTATACGAGGTACTAATAGACAAACCACACGTGGCGTGCTAATAGTCTAACTCTGTCAAGAGGTAGTTGAATGAGAAATGAAGAATATCATCTCCTGGATATTTTATATTCCAAGAGATGGCTAACAACTTATAAATAATTCGGATACTGCTAAGGAATTATTCGAAACTCCTAAGTTCTTAGTTGATATTATTGATATTCGAGTTGAAATTAGATGGAAGAATTAAAAAACTTAGAGAAGAAAGAGGCACAGAAAGAGAGAAATGAGATATGGCGAGAGAAGTAGATAATTAAAAAGAAAATATATTCAGAGAGAAAAAGAAATAAGAGATACAGGACAATATGAACACTATATTTGCGTGATCGATATCTGAATGATAACGACTAGCTGAAAGATTCCATAATTTTATTATAAGTAAACCCGTGGATTAAAAGTGGATTAAAGGGGACATTATTGTGAATGATAATTCATATATAGCATGATTAAATAATAAATAGAAGACACCAGAAAATATCTATCAACACAGATATAAGGACAACACAATATAGAAATGGGCAATATATAATTTAGACCCCCAAAGAATCGTCTAAACAAAAGGCGCACTCTGAGACGGAAGAACAGTAATCTGCTATGAATGCATATATATATAAATTACATATATATATATTTAATATATATATATATATAAGCAAACATATATAAAAATTTATAAATGTTTGTTTGCTATGAGATTCGCTTACTTGTTTTATTGACTTTATTTGTGTGTTTAAAGTTTGATCTTCTATGAAGATGGAATTTTTATATTCCAAAACGATTATCATGATAAATAATTAAAAAATTATTTAGACATTGGTTCTCCTTTTCATTTTACTATTCATTTGTTTGTATCATCTATATCCACCGCTTATGTGGAAAAAAGTTATATACATATCATTTATATAAAATACTCTACAAAATTTCATCATTCAGCGTCAGCCACGTAGGTAAACCTTCAGAAATAATTTTGTAAATTACGCGGAAACAAATATCTAAATTTCACCCAAGAAATATATGCGTTATTCTCACGATATTTTTGCTCAAGACTCTCCCATCACCCAGAAATTTTAGGGTAGAAACTTCCACCGAAATACATTCCAAAATAAACAATGCTTAGCAAAAACGTCCTGTTCCGGCATTCATTTTATAACTTCTAATATTTTCTTGAAATTTTCTGCATTTGATCCAGAAATCTTGACAGCAGCGGCGCGGTACATATATAAGGGCTGAGCAGCGGGCACCCGCAGTGTACGGCCAGCCGTGACGGGGGGAAGGTTGGCGCGCGATGCAGCGCAGACCCCGTGACTGGAACGCTGTACTTTTGGCTTTGTGTTCCAGAATTCGTTTCCAGTTTGAGATTTTGCGGTCGGGGATGAGAAAGCGCACGACTTCCTGGGTCACGAACCCCAGTTTGCCCTTTTTTATTGTTTTCTTGGCGCTTTGTCGTTGATATTTCAGCGGTGCGGTTGATTTTTGAAGGTGTTAGGGTTGAGTTATGTTATATCGCGTGATATTCTTGTGAAATTATGCTTATATTTTAGTGCAAATGTAATACATACAAGTCGAGACATCTAATTCAGAGGCTTTGTGCATTTTGTCGCACTTGTAGTGGTTTTAAATATTTTTTTTTAGAAATATAAGCACTACAAAAAAATTCATAGTGACCGTACGCTGAACTGTGTGCCTGTCAGTGACTTGATTAAAAGAAGTGATTATTCTCTAGTTAACTATCACATGGTGACTAGGCAGCATCATATTTATGTTATGATTACATGCTATTACATTATTACATGTTATACATGTATTACTTGTTATTATGATTTTGAGGAACATATGTATGCTCCAAAAAATGTATTCATGTTTGACTAAGAATTACTTATATGTTTTTTGTTTTGGTTTCGGGTGAAGCCTAAATTTTTATGATATTTAGTTCTAATGTTTGTTTTTATTAGAGTTACTAATTGTCTACGTATCACCTACATCACAACAACGCACATGAGTATCTTGCTTGGTACACTTTGTACGAAAGAAAAAATTTTTCGTTTTTTTTCATTTTTAAACGGCTTTTAATGCGGACAAATTTTTCTAACGAATTTTGAATATATTTATAGTTAAATATATAAATCAAATACATAAGTACATATGAGCATGATGCAAAAGTATAATGAGGAAAATACATGTATTTATCCCACCAAGCCCATGCGAATTATTTTTACTCCATGTCTTCGTTTCGATAATCTGTAATTTTTCTAGATTCAGACTCATTGCTATAAAAAGAAAATATTTATACGTAAAATAAACTTTCCATTGAAATGAGTTTTTTTAATCGATTGCTGATTATATATATTATTATCTTAATGATTAGTTTGATATAAATTCTATATATTTTTTTGGGTTGGACTGCCACCAGCGTGAACAGAGCAGGAGGCGTAACGGTCACTACAGCATCACGCACAGGCAACATAGCAAACATTTCAATACCTTCATTTTAACACGCACACGTACTGCGTGTGCGTGTGTGTAGCGTTGTTGCGCATATCGTGTACGTACAGTTAGTGCCGTCCGTACACCCCATGTCTTTCAAAACTTTCTAGAATGTATTGTTGCCACAGACATAAGATTTTCACAGGGTATCAGTTAGTCGTAAGGGACATGGAAGGCTATGGATATTCCAACAAGACAATGCCCCAAAGCACACGGCCAAGTCTACAACTAGATGGCTACAAAGAAATAAGATACATGTGCTGCCATGGCCTTCGATGAGTCCTGATCTCAATCTCATTGAAGACTTGTGGCAGGAATTAAAATTACATCAACAAGAGAGCTCTAAAAAATCTTCAGGAATTGAAACGCACCGCCATTGAAGAATGGAACAATATTTCATCTGAAGCTACGGGAAATCTTGTCAAAAACTATAACAAAAGGCTTTTGAATGTTATGAAGCTGAAAGGTCGCGCTATGGATTATTAAAAATGTACTCAAATGGTACAATAACCTCAATAAAGAGTAATAGTGAATCACTGTTTAAATAATTTTGTGATTTAGTGTTTCTGAAGTTCAGCATGGTAAATCTATCAAAAAAAATATTTTGTTCAAGGAACTTAGTATTATTGTAAGCAATATTTGCATCACACCCTGTGCAATTCTTATGCCTGTGGCAACAATAATTTTTTAGTAATTCTAGAAAGTTTTGAAAGACGAGGGGTGTACGTATAATTTCGTCGCTAACTGTACATGTGTACACCTACGCAGGCATTTATATGTTTCATAGAGTGCGACCAGGTGTGTGTGTGTGTATATCTATATATACTGAGTACACATATACAATGTGTACATAAATAGTGTGTACAATATATCGTGTGTATACATACATTACGTACACACATACACCGTACACACACGCGTACACACACACACGTACACATGAGTTAACTATACACACACACGTACACATAAGGTAACTACACACACGTACACACACACACACGCTATAAGTACACATGTATGCAGGTGGGGTCAGAGGTCACCTATGCTGCGGTGGTGGCTAACGGATCAGGTCATGGGACCCCACCTCCTTCCCCGCCGCTGCCTGCGAACCTTAGCGCTTAGTTTCCTTGTATTAAAATCCGGGATTACTTTCATTATTTATTACTTAGGTGACTAAATATACGCAATTCAATTCATTACAATCTACTATTTCATATTAAAGTGATTCAACTATGTTTTTAGGCAAAATTAACTTTATTGATATTTGGTGTTTTTCTTATTGATGTTATTTAGATTTAAATATGGTAAATACTGCCCAAGATATGAATAAAATATACATACATATAAAATATGCATATATATGGAAAATATACAAAAATGCATATAAAATATACAAATATGTAAGATATACAAATATACATATAAAATATACAAATATATAGAGTATACAAATATATATATGAAATATACAATACGTAAACATACAAATATATGTAAAATACGCAATTATATATACATAAAATATAGATATATAAATGAAATATCCAAATATAAATAAAAAATAGAAATACATATTAAAAATACAAAAACATAAAATGTACAAATATATAAAATGAAATGTATAAGGTTTATCAGAATTAGAACGCAATTATGCAGTATGATATATTCCATGACATAATTATTTACTGGTGTTAGATATACCGTATTATTATAGATATTCAATACATATTCTACATGTGTAAGTTAACAAGGCATTGAACATATATTTACACCTACATTTTTGTTCTTGTAGTTTCTTTTTGAAGTTTTACTTTGTACTTGATTCGTGAGTTTTTTTTTTGTTTGTTTGGCTAACTTTGTACTTGATTCGTGAGTTTTTTTTTTTTTGCTTGGCTGACTGAAGCAATAACTGTTTGTGTGAGAGTTTTGTGTGCTGTGTGGAGGATTAGTGTATTTATTGTAACCTCCAGGATTTATACATAGGTTAAGGGATCTGTAGTTAAATGATTGATATATTTTATTTGTAAGAGCACACGGGATTTACATATCACTCCAGTGAAGTGACGGATTAATGTATTTATCATAACACCCGGGATTTATATATCAGTTTGATGAAGTGAAGGTTAGTGTATTTATCATAACACCCGGGATTTATATATCAGTTTGATGAAGTGAAGGTTAGTGTATTTATCATAACACCCGGGATTTATATATCAGTTTGATGAAGTGAAGGTTAGTGTATTTATCATAACACCCGGGATTTATATATCAGTTTGATGAAGTGAAGGTTAGTGTATTTATCATAACACCCGGGATTTATATATCAGTTTGGTGAAGTGAAGGTTAGTGTATTTATCATAACACCCGGGATTTATATAATTTTTTAGTGTACTGAAGGATTAATATATTCATAAAAACACCCGGGATTTATATATCAGTATGGTGAAGTGAAGGATTAATGTATTTATTATAACACCTGGGATTTATAAAATTTTTTAGCGTACTGAAGGATTAGTATATTCATAAGAACACCCAGGATTTAGGTACAAATTATTATGAGGCAGAGAAGGAAAAATGTATTAGAGCAGCACCCCCGGATTTATATGTTTGTGCGTTACGCTAAAGGATTAATATATTTATAATATTACCTAGGATTAATATTACCTAGGATTAATATAGCGCTGCAATATAATGAAGGAACAACACAGCATATTGCATAGAGCTAGTGAAGCCTGTAAGACACAGACGCTCACTACACACCTCCAGTAAATAGAATTAATCCTGTCGTATACAAACGTCATTAATCCCGTCAGTGACGTCACGAATATGACATATATGACGGTTCTAGGTCATTTATGTGACGTATATGGTGGTTCTTTGTCATATAACGGACGTATATGACGATTCTAAGTCATATACGTGACGTATATGGCGGTTCTACGTCATATAAATGACGCATTTGGTGATTCTATGTCATATAATGGACGTATATGGTGTTTTTTTGTCATATAACGGACGTATGTTGCGGTTCTACATCATATAAGGGACGTATTTGGTGGTTCTACGTCATATATGGGACGTATATGGTGGTTCTACGTCATATAAGGGACGTATTTGGTGGTTCTACGGTAAATAAATGACATATATGGTGGTTCTACGTCATATAAGGGACGTATATGGCGGTTCTACATCATATAAGGGACGTATTTGGTGGTTCTACTTCATATAAGGGACGTATATGACAGTTCTTGGTCATTTATGTGACGTATATGATTTATATGACGTATATGACGACTCTACGTCGTATACCTGATGTATATGACGTAGAACCCCCCTATTTTATCGTCATTTTTGCCATATCGTCATTTGTGACGTCGCGTTGCATAAATAACCTAACCTCTTCAATAACGAAGCAGAAAACAACTGTGCCGGCGCGGTTATGGCTGCGTTGCGTGCGCTTACGACGCTCTGAGAGACGCGCTGAAGGGCGATGAATTTTCACGTTTTTTCATTTTTTTACGTTTTTTTTTGGTTTTGTTTGGCGAACTCGCGACGGTCCTTGTGCTGAAATGTGCTGAGTCATGGTCCGGTGAGTGAACCGTCCTCACGGTACCGGTACTGGCCTCACGGTACCGGTACTGGCCTCACGGTACCGGTACTGGCCTCACGGTACCGGTACTGGCTTCAAGGTACTGGTACTGGCCTCACGGTACCGGTACTGGCCTCACGGTACTGGTACTGGCCTCACGGTACCGGTACTGGCTTCAAGGTACCGGTACTGGCTTCAAGGTACCGGTACTGGCCTCACGGTACCAGTACTGGCCTTACGGTACCGGTACTGGCCTCACGGTACCGGTACTGGCCTCACGGTACCGGTACTGGCCTCACCGTACTGGTACTGGCTTCAAGGTACCGGTACTGGCCTCACGGTACCAGTACTGGCCTCACGGTACCGGTACTGGCCTCACGGTACCGGTACTGGCCTCACGGTACCGGTACTGGCTTCACTGTACCGGTTCTGGCCTCACGGTACCGGTACTGGCTTCAAGGTACCGGTACTGGCCTCACGGTACCAGTACTGGCCTCACGGTACCGGTACTGGCCTCACGGTACCGGTACTGGCCTCACGGTACCGGTACTGGCCTCACGGTACCGGTACTGGCTTCACTGTACCGGTACTGGCCTCACGGTACTGGTACTGGCTTCAAGGTACCGGTACTGGCCTCACGGTACCAGTACTGGCCTCACAGTACCGGTACTGGCCTCACAGTACCGGTACTGGCCTCACGGTACCGGTACTGGTCTCACGGTACCGGTACTGGTCTCACGGTACCGATCAAACGATGTACGACGTTTATCGTGTCCATATCGTAGCTTATCGTACATAGAAGACGATATTTGGTGCACAATACGATAATCGATGGTAAAATTAGGTAATGAAAACCCTATATAGTAATCCATGTCATTTTTTATGTTAAAAACGAAATATTTTGTACCCAAAATATTAACTTTCTACACAAAATATTTACTTTCTACACAAAATATTTACTTTCTACTCAAAATATTTACTTTCCACGCAAAATATTTACTTTCTACTCAAAATATTTACTTTCTACGCAAAATATTTACTTTCTACGCAAAGTATTTACTTTCTACTAAAAATATTTACTTTCTACACAAAATATTTACTTTCTACTCGAAATATTTACTCTCTACTCAATATTTACTTTCTACTCAAAATATTTACTTTCTACGCAAAATATTTACTCTCTACTCAATATTTACTTTCTACTCAAAATATTTACTTTCTACGCAAAATATTTACTCTCTACTCAAAATATTTACTTTCTACTCAAAATATTTACTCTGAGAGCAAAATTAATATTTTGTTTTCAAAGGAATATCATCTACTTTGTACACAAAATATTTAATTGCACACAAAATATCATTTTTTTACGCAAAGTTTCGTAACTTTTCGTATTTTGTGTTGTGTGTGTATGACCAATAATTGTTTTTTATGTATGTGGTGAAATGACCCTCAACTGATCGTCGCCCCTCACTTCCCTCACAGAGAGATGCCCTCAGAAGTGCCATATTTGCTTGCCTGGGTGCTGTAGGTCGCATTTTACCCTCAGATTTTTCCCTCACCACCTGATTTTACCCTCGGATTTTCCCTCACCATCTGATTTTACCCTCAGATTTTTCTCTCACCATCTGATTTAACCCTCAGATTTTCCCTCACCGATTGATTTTACCCTCAGATTTTCCCTCGCCATCTGATTTTACCCTCGGATTTTCCTTTGCCATCTGATTGTACCCCAGGATTTCTTTTTGAAATCGACCAATGATATTCCCCTCGGATTTCTTTTTAAGAACTACCAATGATTTTCCCCTCGGAATTTTCCTCGGATTTTCTTCTAATTTAATCAGCTGCAAAAGATAGCAACGAAGCGCAAATGGATTCTATGAGGGAAAGATAACGTGAAGATAAGGCGGGCCGACGAAGAAAATAATCTCACGGATCAAAAGAAAAGAAAATAATCTCATTGATCAAAAGAAAATAATCTTACGGATCAGAAGGAGAAGAAAATAATCTCACGGATCAAAAGAAAATAATCTTACGGATCAAAAGGAGAAGAAAATAATCTCACGGATTAAAAGAAAATAATCTTATGGATCAAAAGGAAAAAAAAATAATCTCACGGATCAAAAGAAAATAATCTTACGGATCAGAAGGAGAAGAAAATAATCTCACGGATCAAAAGAAAATAATCTTACGGATCGAAAGGAGAAGAAAATAATCTCACGGATGAAAAGAAAATAATCTTACGGATGAAAATAAATCCATACATGCGCCTCTTCCGTCGTACATAGAAAGACACACATGTGCTGTGTGTGTTGTGTAGTTAAGAAGAACACCAAAACAGTGTTATTGTTTTGTTGTTGGTGTTGTTTATAGCGTTATTGTTGCAGTTTAATGTGTTATTGATGAGTTTCATCTACATTTTAATCGTGACTTATTATTGCATGGAAAAATGGCTCGAGTTTTTGAGTGAATGTAAAAACATTCTCCTATAGTGTGTTCGTGTGTTGTATCCTTGTGTGTCATGACTTGCACACAGCCCTCTGTGTAGTGCCAGCTTGTATATTGCCTGAATATTACTCACAGAGCTCTTAATATTGCTGTGGGTGTCCAAGAATATTAGCCGTCACACGTAGAAATGTGTAAATATCGAGCCAGTCTACAAACATTTATAGTTCAAGTGACGGGATATTAGTCCCGCATCTACCTGTCTACCCGCGCCTGTCTACCTGTCTACCCGCGCCTGTCTACCTGTCTACCCGCGCCTGTCTACCTGTCTACCCGCGCCTGTCTACCTGTCTACCCGCACCTGGCTACCTGTCGACTCGCGCCGGTCTACCTGTCTACCTGTCTACTCACGCCGGTCTACCTGTCTACCCGCAATTGTCTACGTCAAAACATGGCCGTCATCTACTGCATCCTCATCTTGCTTGTGGTAAGTGAACGTTATTGTTGTGTTATTTTAGTGTTATTGTAGTGTTATTGTTGTGTTATTGATGTGTTATTGTTGTGTTATTGTTGTGTTATTGTTGTGTTATTGTTGTGTTGTTGTGTTATTGTTGTGTTATTGTTGTGTTATTGTTGTGTTGTTGTGTTATTGTTGTGTTATTGATGTGTTATTGTTGTGTTATTGTTGTGTTATTGTTGTGTTATTGTTGTGTTGTTGTGTTATTGTTGTGTTATTGATGTGTTATTGTTGTGTTATTGTTGGGTTATTGTTGTGTTATTGTTGTGTTATTGTTGTGTCATTGTTGTGTTATTGTTGTGTTATTTTAGTGTTATTGTTGTGTTGTTGTGTTATTGTTGTGTCATTGTTGTGTTATTGTTGTGTTATTGATGTGTTATTGTTGTGTTATTGTTGTGTTATTGTTGTGTTATTGTTGTGTTGTTGTGTTATTGTTGTGTTATTGATGTGTTATTGTTGTGTTATTGTTGTGTTATTGTTGTGTTATTGTTGTGTTGTTGTGTTATTGTTGTGTTATTGATGTGTTATTGTTGTGTTATTGTTGTGTTATTGTTGTGTTATTGTTGTGTTATTGTTGTGTTATTGTTGTGTTCTTGTTGTGTTATTGTTGTGTTGTTGTTGTGTTATTGCTGTGTTATTGCTGTGTTATTGTTGTGTTATTGTTGTGCTATTGTTGT
This sequence comes from Morinoia aosen, assembly GCA_030386875.1. Classification (NCBI taxonomy): domain Eukaryota; kingdom Metazoa; phylum Arthropoda; class Malacostraca; order Amphipoda; family Talitridae; genus Morinoia; species Morinoia aosen. The sequence continues at coordinate 6,138,968 of CM059576.1, forward strand.
GTTCTTGTTGTGTTATTGTTGCGTTATTGTTGTGTTATTGCTGTGTTATTGTTGTGTTATTGTTGTGCTATTGTTGTGTTATTGCTGTGTTATTGTTGTGTTGTTGTGTTATTGTTGTGTTATTGTTGTGTTATTGCTGTGTTATTGTTGTGTTCTTGTTGTGTTATTGTTGTGTTATTGTTGTGTTATTGTTGTGTTATTGTTGTGTTATTGTTGTGTTATTGTTGTGTTGTTGTGTTATTGTTGTGTTATTGATGTGTTATTGTTGTGTTATTGTTGTGTTATTGTTGTGTTGTGTTATTGTTGTGTTATTGTTGTGTTATTGCTGTGTTATTGTTGTGTTCTTGTTGTGTTGTTGTTGTGTTGTTGTTGTGTTATTGCTGTGTTATTGTTGTGTTATTGTTGTGCTATTGTTGTGTTCTTGTTGTGTTGTTGTTGTGTTATTGTTGTGTTATTGTTGTGTTATTGTTGTGTTATTGTTGTGCTATTGTTGTGTTATTGTTGTGTTCTTGTTGTGTTATTGTTGTGTTATTGTTGTGTTATTGTTGTGTTATTGCTGTGTTATTGTTATGTTATTGTTGTATTATTGTTGTGTTATTGTTGTGTTGTTGTGTTATTGTTGTGTTATTGCTGTGTTATTGTTGTGTTGTTGTGTTATTGTTGTGTTATTGCTGTGTTATTGTTGTGTTCTTGTTGTGTTATTGTTGCGTTATTGTTGTGTTATTGTAGTGTTATTGTAGTTTTATTGTTGTGTTGTTGTTGTGTTATTGCTGTGTTATTGATGTGTTATTGTTGTGTTATTGTAGTGTTGTTGTTGTGTTATTTTTGCGTTATTGTTGTGTTATTGTAATGTTATTGTAGTTTTATTGTTGTGTTATTGTTGTGTTATTGTTGTGTTGTTGTTGTGTTATTGTTGTTTTATTGTTGTGTTATTGTTGTGTTGTTGTTGTGTTATTGTTGTGTTGTTGTTGTGTTATTGCTGTGTTATTGTTGTGTTGTTGTTGTGTTATTGTTGTGTTGTTGTTGTGTTATTGTTGTGTTATTGTTGTGTTATTGTTGTGTTATTGTTGTGCTGTTGTTGTGGTATTGTTGTGTTATTGTTGTGTTATTGTCGTGTTATTGTTGTGTTTGAAGGCTTACAGTGTTCATCACAAATTCTGACATCAGTTCATAAAGTGATCACGCGCAGTTATTTTCCTCTGGATAAAATTTCCGTTACAATGACGGTGGTTGAAGCGAGGCAAGCAAGATCTCACTTCCCGGTATGATAATATAAGCCCGCCACCACTAAGTTAAATATATCTAATTACGACTCCTGTAACATTATCATGGGTCATTTTTTATATTTATAGGGATCTTTATTTTTCTTTCATTTTGGTGTTTCTCTTCATGCAAAACTGTACAACTATATTTTCTATATATTTTCATGACGCTAAATATACTGTTTTTTGATTATATGTAAGCTATGTAATTTTAATTAATTTCTCCTTGTCGGGTCGATGTTTAATCAGGTAACTTCATCACTTACCGGATTTCAATTTAATTTTAATTTAATCAAGTAATTCCATCACCTAACAGATTTAAATTTAATTTTAATTTAATCAAGTAATTTTATCACTTGCCTCATTTTAATTTAATTTGAATTTAATCAAGTAATTTCATCACTTGCCTCATTTTAATTTAATTTGAATTTAAGCAAGTAATTTCATCACTTACCTCATTTTCCCACATTTATCACGTAAATTAATTTTTTGTGTTAGCACCTCGCTTGAAGCGACTTATTTTTGTTATGTTTTTCTCTGGCTTTTATTTCTTAATTTTTCATCCATGTTACTCATCTATTCGCGCTCGCACAATAAAAAAGAGGCGAAACTAAATTTTGAATCCCGAAAGTTTTCCTTTTAATTTCTAGTTTTTTCAGCATGAAGAAAGGACCAATAAGGATGTGTATCTTTTGCTTCAAATATTAACTCCCATTTCATTACAATTTTTCCATCCGTGTGGTTGGCTATAGATATTTACTTCCGTTGAGCCCTTGTACTTTTATTTCCATAATTTATGGAACCACTTATCAAAATTGTTGGACCGCTTTCCCCGGTTTATGGAACCGCTTTTCTTGATTAATAGAACCGCATTACACGATTTATGGAACTGTTTTTCACGATTTAAAAAACCGCCAGAAGCGTAAGACCAAAGCAAAACCGCTGTCCTGAGTATAAATAGAACGTCACACTTACGCAACACATACTACACATAACACACTCCCAACACATAATACCGACACAAAAGATCATTACTGAAAGATTTTTTCTTTCAAAATGTTCTAACCTTATTCTGTCTTATCATAACATTAGTAAAAACTGCTGCATCACCAGTTAAAGCATGACATCACCCAGTTAGGCATGACATCACTCGGTTCACCACACGCTGACCAGTTGGCGCAACAGTCTCTATGCCCTCTAGCGCGCACCTTTCTTTGTTGACTGGTGGGGCTGTGTGGGGCTGTGTGGGGCTGTGTGGGGCTGTGTGGGGGTGCGTGGGGCTGTGTGAGGCTGTGTGGGGCTGTGTGGGGCTGTGTGGGGCTGTGTGAGGCTGTGTGGGGCTGTGTGGGGGTGCGTGGGGCTGTGTGAGGCTGTGTGCGGCTGTGTGGGGCTGTGTGGGGCTATGTGTGGCTGTGTAGGACTGTGTGGGGCTGCGTGGGGCTGTGTGGGGCTGTGTGGGGCTGTGTGGGGCTGCGTGGGGTTGTGTGGAGTTGTGTGGGGCTGTGTAGGGCTGCGTGGGCCTGTTTGGGGCTGTGCGCGGCGCGTGTTAGTACATAAGATCCTTGTAATTCTGTTCATTATCGCCGCCGCGTAACCTACCATTTATCGCCACCACGTGACCTAGCATTTATCGCCGCCCAGTGACCTAGCATTGCTTGTGTACCGGTGCTTGTAACTAACTGTCTTTGTAGCAAAAACTTGCTAGTTACGGATGTGCCACTGGCGCCGGCCGCTTGTCAGCTACGCCAAAACGGGCTCTTAATAGGCCAGCACACCCACGTCCTAACGGGTCGTTTTGAGTGACCTCATCGGTGTGTGAACCCGTTTAGAGGCCGTCGAGTGGCAGCGCGTCTTCCTCCCCCTCCCCCGACGAGGCCATGTGCCTCACTGACGTTCCGAGCGCTGCATCTGATTGGCTGCGAGGCATTAACGGTAGCCATGATATCGTGTGGATGTGGAGAGAGAGCGTCAACCCCTCACCTCCCCCAACGAGGCCCTGTGCCTCACTGACGTCTTCAGGGCCTCACTGATATTTTCAGTGCCTCAATGACGTCTTCAAGGCCTTATTGACGCCTCGAGCGCGCACCTGATTGGCTGCTTTGCATTAACGGTAGCCGTGATACCGTGTGGAAGTGAAGAAAGAACGCCTCCCTCCCCCTCTCTTTCGACGAGGCCCTGTGCCTCACTGACGCATCGTACGCCGCACCTGATTGGCTGGCAGCAAGTGCACCTTGTTTACCCACTTACTGCCTCGAGAAAGAAACTTTCGACTCGCTGGACCGGTTCAATGCTACATCCTTTCTTGTGACCTTGTTGCTCTGCCATATGGCGCAATAGTGAATACAGAGGCATTTTCATTTTCAGCTATATTAATTATTAGGTATATATTAATTATTAAGTGTAATATATTCATTATATCAATAGCTTCTTCCAGTGCAGATGGGGGTAATATTCTTTGAAATGTACTTACGAGGTTTGAGGTTATTAATGTTTGCTATTGTTCGATGTGATAAAGCAATAGGCTTTTGTTCATCATTAAATTAGGCAATGAGTAAATGAAGACATTTGATTATGGCTGTTCACAATAGATAAAGATTGTTTGCAATAATTATATTATGTGTAGGTATTTTCCACCAAACTATTGTATGTGTGGGAATTGGCGCTCCCATGAGGAGATGTGAGGTCCCGAGCTGGGAGTTAGGTAGGTCTTCTTTAGTTTAAATCTAATAGGTTTTTTGTTTTGTTAAGGATTATCAAGGTAGGGTAGGTCAAGGTAGGGTAGGTCATGGTAGGGTAGGTCAAGGTAGGGTTGGTCAAGGTAGGGTAGGTCAAGGTAGGGTAGGTTTTGTTAGGGTAGGTCAAGGTAGCGTAGGTCAAGGTAGGGTAGGTCAAGGTAGGATAGGTTTTGTTAGGGTAGGTCGAGGTTAGCAATAATAATTAACAAAAATGAATTTTTTATTTTTATGCAAATAATCAAACCCTATGCACTTATCAACCCTTAAATGATCTATAAACGCTCCATAAGTGAAGACGTGCATCACCTGACCGCAGGTTCAAGCCCATCTAGCGCCAGTAGAGTTTTTTGCTCAGTGTGCGAAGCTGCTCTGTAGTAAAAAATTCTTCTAACTTGTCTCCCACTTATTCCCCCCTGTACGAATATTAAATATTGTACATTGACTTTAACTAAGAGTACGTTCTTCTATGTTTCTATTTTTTGACTTACATTAATTTGATGGTTAAATTTGAGTGGATTTGTTCATATTTTGCATTGCATGATAGTATGAGTCTGTATTTTGATTTGTTATGCATTGAGTAGAACCGGTTTATAAACTATGCAGGTATGGGTAACTGCAACCTACTCTGCGGGTAATATCGTAATTTCAAACCACGCGTTCTGCTATTTGCCCTGCGGCGGTTTCGTGGCTTGAAAATGTAAAGAAAAAATGAATTTTTTTCTTCCATGCGGACTCTGGAGTTTAGTGAGGAAATGACAGACAAAAATTCAAGAATTTATGAGGAAAATGCAGAAAAAATTTCTGTAGTTGATGTTTGGAAATGTCTTGAGAATCTTGCAGTGTGGTGAGCTTATCACACCACACACACCACACACACCACACATCCCACACACCACACATCCCACACACACACACCACACACACCACACACACCACACGAACCACACACACACCACACACACCACACACACCACACACACCGCACACACACACCACACACACCACACACACCACACACACCACACACACACACCACACACACCACACACACCACACGAACCACACACACACCACACACACACACACCCACACACACACACACACATCACACGCACACACCACGCACACACCACACACACACCACACGCACACACCACACACACACCACACGCACACACCACACGCACACACCATACGCACACACCACACACACACGCACACCACACACACCACACCACACACACCACACACACCACACGCACCACACACACCACACGCACCACACACACACCACACACACACCACACACACACCACACACACACACCGCACGCACACACCGCACACATCACACACACAACACACACACCACACGCACACACCACACGCACGCACTACACGCACACACCACACACACACACACCACACGCACACACACACACACACACATCACACGCACACACCACACACATCACACACACAACACACACACACACCACTCACAGCCCACACACACCACACACACACCACACACACACACCCCACACCACACACACCAATCACACACCACACACCACACGCACCACACACACACCACAAATTTCCACCAAAAACTCATCACTTTTTACAGTATTTGAAATAACAAAGTTTTTGCTGGCCTCTGATTGGTTGGTTCCGCTCTGCTGCTCCCTGATTGGCTGCCCCCAAAAAAATTCATCCCCCAAAAAAAGGGGAGGGGGTGTTGTAGCATTCTGTTGTATTTTATTTTCATTTTTCAGGCTCCGTAATTCGTTTGAGAAATTCTGAAATGTTCTCCATCGTCTATTATCTTTTTTTACGTTTTGTCATACTTTGTTTTCGAGTACAAATTTTAATATTTGGTCTTGAAAGCATTTCTTTAAATTTATAATTGTTTCTGCCACCAATAGGCCGTGTGGCAGCAGTGCGTTTTCTACCCTAAATTCCGGTTTTTCCCTAGGTTCAAGTTTTACCCCAAATTCATAATAACCAACACTAAGTTCATGCTCGACCACCTGCTCGTGTTTTACCCTAAATTTTCGGTCTACCTAAGTTCAGGTTTCATCCTAAATTAATCTTTTATTCTAAATTTATGTTTTACCCTAAATTCAAATTTCACACAAGTTCAAATTTAACCCTAAGTTCATATTTTACCCTAAATTCAGGTTTGATTCTAAATTAAGGTTGATCCGAAATTCATATGTTACCCCAAATTTATATTTTACCCCAAATGGACGTTTACCATATATTCAGGTCCAAAATCTCCGCTTTCATATGATACCCCAAATTTAAATTTTACCGTAAATTTAAATTTTACCCTAAATTCAGGTACAAAATGGCACAGAATTACCCTATGCCCCACATGCACCAACTGGGCAGTTACGTCACCAGTAGACTGGCCCACTTTAGGGCTTGCCACTTTAGGGCTTGCCCAGCTCAGGGCGCACCTGCCATAATGGCGGCCTGCCCGTACATAGACACACACGCCCATATATGGCACGCTCGGTCCTACGCATTGGTGAAGTGCCGAGCTTGTTTCTTGTGTTGGTTTATTCTAATGGGAGATTCTAATGGGAGATTCTAATGGGAGATTCTATCGGGGAATTCTAATGGGGATTCTAATGGGAGGTTCTAGTAGGAGATTCTATTGGGGAATTTTAATGTGAAACTTTATTGTTAGATTCTAATGGTGATTCTAATTGGGATTAAAATGGGAAATTCTTATGGGAGATTCTAATGGGAGGTTCTAGTGTGAAATTATAATGGGAGATTCTAATTCGGAAATCTAGTGGGAATTCTAATGGGAAATTCTAATGGAAGTTTTTTTATGGGATATTCTAATGGGAGATTCTAGTTGGAAATTCTAATATGAAACTTTGTTGTTGAATTGCACTGGGAGATTCTAATGGGAAATTCTAACTGGACATTCTGTTGGGGAATTCTAATGGGGATTCTAATTGGATTTTCTAATGTGAAACTTTATTGTTAGATTCTAATGAGAAATTCTAATGGGAGATTCTAATGGGATTTTCTAATGTGAAACTTTATTGTTAGATTCTAATCAGAAATTCTAATGGGAGATTCTAATGGGATTTTCTAATGTGAAACTTTATTGTTAGATTCTAATGAGAAATTCTAATGGGGATTCTAATGGGATTTTCTAATGTGAAACTTTATTGTTAGATTCTAATGAGAAATTCTAATGGGAGATTCTACTGGGAGATTCTGTTGGAGAATTCTACTGTGAAACCTTATTGTTAGATTCTAATGGGAGATTCTAATGGGAGAATAAATTGGGAGATTCTAATGGGATATTCTATTGTAAGATTCTAATAGGAAATTCTAATGGGGATGTTTAATGAGAAATTCTGATAAGAAGTTCTAGTGGGAGATTCTAATTGAAAATTCCAAAGGAAGATTCTAATGGGAGATTTTAATGGAAGATTCTAATGGGAGATTCTAATGGTAGATTCTAATGAAAGATTCTAATGGTAGATTCTAATGAGAGATTCTAATGGTAGATTCTAATGAGAGATTCTAATGGTAGATTCTAATGAGAGATTCTAATGGGAGATTCTAATTAGAGATTCTAATGGTAGATACTAATGAGAGATTCTAGTGGGAGATTCTAATTGAAAATTCCAAAGGAAGATTCTAATGGGAGATTTTAATGGAAGATTCTAATGGGAGATTCTAATGGTAGATTCTAATGAGAGATTCTAATGGTAGATTCTAATGAGAGATTCTAATGGTAGATTCTAATGAGAGATTCTAATGGGAGATTCTAATTAGAGATTCTAATGGTAGACACTAATGAGAGATTCTAGTGGGAGATTCTAATTGAAAATTCCAAAGGAAGATTCTAATGGGAGATTTTAATGGAAGATTCTAATGGGAGATTCTAATGGTAGATTCTAATGAGAGATTCTAACGGTAGATTCTAATGAGAGATTCTAATGGTAGATTCTAATGAGAGATTCTAATGGGAGATTCTAATTAGAGATTCTAATGGTAGATACTAATGAGAGATTCTAGTGGGAGATTCTAATTGAAAATTCCAAAGGAAGATTCTAATGGGAGATTTTAATGGGAGATTCCAATGATAGATTCTAATGGGAGATTCTAATGGGATATTCTAATGAGATATTCTAATGGGATATTCTAATGAGAAATTCAAATGGGAGATTCTAATGGGAGATTCTAATGATAGATTCTAATGGTAGATTCTAATGAGAGATTCTAATGGGAGATTCTAATGAGAGATTCTAATGGGAGATTCTAATGAGAGATTCTAATGGGAGATTCTAATGAGAGATTCTAATGGGAGATTCTAATGAGAGATTCTAATGGGAGATTCTAATGAGAGATTCTAAGGGGAGATTCTGATGGAAAATTCTCAAGAGAAATTCTGATTTGATTTCCTAATGGAAATCAAATGGGTATGTTTAGTAGATATTTATTGAACTGATTGTGGGAGTGAAGGGAAACCCGACAATATTTAATATATATTAGTTCCGTTAGTAAAGCAATGTAGCCCTGCGATGATGTTCTAATGGAAAGACAAGTAATGGTAACTTCCATTAGAAGCTAGGAAGCCAAATAAATATATTGACGCCAGTAGTTGCTCTGTAACTTATGGTAATGGAATATCTATTTAATATCGAAGTGATAGAAACCATTGATTTTTTTCGATATCCATTTACATATAAAATGCATGCATAAAGTTAGATACACGAGTAATACAGGTAAATAGACTGTACAACTTTGAATTAGTTATACAAATGATACAGGTAAATAGACCATATACAGTTGGGTTATGTATAGAACACATATATGAGGTCACATGATGTGCTAACACATCTCCTGCGCAGTGACCCACCGGTGGTCACTTAGGAGACTTTCATGGTGCTGCTGACCCACCTGCAGTCACTAACTCATTTTTGATGAATACTTAATGAAAGCTAAATGAAGGCACGATCCAGTTAATGTTTGCTATTTTCGAAGTTGATTACCACAATTGACTTTAAATTTGAATTGAATGTTGAACTTCAGTTTAACCCATCGCAGTTACCGTGTTGATTACAAACAGCTTGCGTGTTTAGTGTTGTTATTATAGCTACATAGTTATTGTATTATGGCTACATAGTTGTTGTATTATGGCTACATAGTTGGTGTATTATGGCTACATAGTTGTTGTATTATGGCTACATAGTTGGTGTATTAGGGCTACATAGTTGGTGTATTATGGCTACATAGTTGGTGTATTAGGGCTACATAGTTGGTGTATTATGGCTACATAGTTGGTGTATTAGGGCTACAAAGTTGGTGTATTAGGGCTACATAGTTGTTGTATTAGGGCTACATAGTTGGTGTATTATGGCTACATAGTTGGTGTATTAGGGCTACATAGTTGGTGTATTATGGCTACATAGTTGGTGTATTAGGGCTACATAGTTGTTGTATTATGGCTACAAAGTTGGTGTATTATGGCTACATAGTTGGTGTATTATGGCTACAAAGTTGGTGTATTATGGCTACATAGTTGTTGTATTATGGCTACAAAGTTGGTGTATTATGGCTACATAGTTGTTGTATTATGGCTACAAAGTTGGTGTATTATGGCTACATAGTTGTTGTATTATGGCTACAAAGTTGGTGTATTATGACTACATAGTTGGCGTATTAGGGCTACATAGTTGGTGTATTATGGCTACATAGTTGTTGTATTATGGCTACATAGTTGTTGTATTATGGCTACAAAGTTGGTGTATTATGGCTACAAAGTTGGTGTATTATAGCTACATAGTTGTTGTATTAGGGCTACAAAGTTGGTGTATTATGGCTACATAGTTGGTGTATTATGGCTACTTAGTTGGTGTATTATGGCTACATATTTGTTGTATTATGGCTACATAGTTGTTGTATTATGGCTACATAGTTGTTGTATTATGGCTACAAAGTTGGTGTATTATGGCTACATAGTTGGTGTATTATGGCTACATAGTTGTTGTATTATGGCTACAAAGTTGGTGTATTATGGCTACATAGTTGTTGTATTATGGCTACAAAGTTGGTGTATTATGGCTACATAGTTGTTGTATTATGGCTACATAGTTATTGTATTAGGGCTACATAGTTATTGAATTATGGCTACATAGTTGGTGTATTATGGCTACATAGTTATTGTATTAGGGCTACATAGTTGGTGTATTATGGCTACATAGTTATTGAATTATGGCTACATAGTTGGTGTATTATGGCTACATAGTTATTGAATTATGGCTACATAGTTGGTGTATTATGGCTACATAGTTGTTGTATTATGGCTACATAGTTGTTGTATTATGGCTACATAGTTGGTGTATTATGGCTACATAGTTGTTGTATTATGGCTACATAGTTGTTGTATTATGGCTACATAGTTGGTGTATTATGGCTACATAGTTATTGAATTATGGCTACATAGTTGGTGTATTATGGCTACATAGTTATTGAATTATGGCTACATAGTTGGTGTATTATGGCTACATAGTTATTGTATTAGGGCTACATAGTTGTTGTATTATGGCTACATAGTTGGTGTATTATGGCTACATAGTTGTTGTATTATGGCTACATAGTTGGTGTATTATTGCTACATAGTTGTTGTATTATGGCTACATAGTTGGTGTATTAGGGCTACATAGTTGTTGTATTATGGCTACATAGTTGGTGTATTATGGCTACATAGTTGTTGTATTATGGCTACATAGTTGGTGTATTATGGCTACATAGTTGGTGTGTTAGGGCTACATAGTTGTTGTATTATGGCTACATAGTTGGTGTATTATGGATACATAGTTGGTATATTAGGGCTACATAGTTGGTGTATTATGGCTACATAGTTGTTGTATTATGGCTACATAGTTGTTGTATTATGGCTACAAAGTTGGTGTATTATGGCTACAAAGTTGGTGTATTATAGCTACATAGTTGTTGTATTAGGGCTACAAAGTTGGTGTATTATGGCTACATAGTTGGTGTATTATGGCTACTTAGTTGGTGTATTATGGCTACATATTTGTTGTATTATGGCTACATAGTTGTTGTATTATGGCTACATAGTTGTTGTATTATGGCTACAAAGTTGGTGTATTATGGCTACATAGTTGTTGTATTATGGCTACAAAGTTGGTGTATTATGGCTACATAGTTGTTGTAGTATGGCTACAAAGTTGGTGTATTATGGCTACATAGTTGGTGTATTATGGCTACATAGTTGTTGTATTATGGCTACAAAGTTGGTGTATTATGGCTACATAGTTGGTGTATTATGGCTACATAGTTGTTGTATTATGGCTACAAAGTTGGTGTATTATGGCTACATAGTTGTTGTATCATGGCTACAAAGTTGGTGTATTATGGCTACATAGTTGTTGTATTATGGCTACATAGTTGGTGTTTTATGGCTACATAGTTGTTGTATTATGGCTACCCTTTTGGTGTATTATGGCTACAAAGTTGGTGTATTATGGCTACATAGTTGTTGTATTATGGCTACAAAGTTGGTGTATTATGGCTACATAGTTGGTGTATTATGGCTACATAGTTGGTGTATTATGGCTACCCTTTTGGTGTATTATGGCTACAAAGTTGTTGTATTATGGCTACATAGTTGTTGTATTATGGCTACCCTTTTGGTGTATTATGGCTACAAAGTTGTTGTATTATGGCTACATAGTTGGTGTATTATGGCTACATAGTTGGTGTATTATGGCTACATAGTTGGTGTATTATGGCTACAAAGTTGGTGTATTATGGCTACATAGTTGGTGTATTATGGCTACATAGTTGGTGTATTATGGCTACATAGTTGTTGTATTATGGCTACAAAGTTGTTGTATTATGGCTACATAGTTGGTGTATTATGGCTACATAGTTGTTGTATTATGGCTACAAAGTTGGTGTATTATGGCTACATAGTTGGTGTATTATGGCTACATAGTTGTTGTATTATGGCTACAAAGTTGGTGTATTATGGCTACATAGTTGTTGTATTATGGCTACAAAGTTGGTGTATTATAGCTACATAGTTGGTGTATTATGGCTACATAGTTGTTGTATTATGGCTACAAAGTTGGTGTATTATGGCTACATAGTTGTTGTATTATGGCTACATAGTTGGTGTATTATGGCTACATAGTTGTTGTATTATGGCTACCTTTTTGGTGTATTATGGCTACAAAGTTGGTGTATTATGGCTACATAGTTGATGTATTATGGCTACATAGTTGGTGTATTATGGCTACATAGTTGTTGTATTATGGCTACCCTTTTGGTGTATTATGGCTACGTAGTTGGTGTATTATGGCTACCCTTTTGGTGTATTATGGCTACATAGTTGGTGTATTATGGCTACCCTTTTGGTGTATTATGGCTACATAGTTGGTGTATTATGGCTACCCTTTTGGTGTATTATGGCTACATAGTTGGTGTATTATGGCTACATAATTGTTGTATTATGGCTACCCTTTTGGTGTATTATGGCTACATAGTTGCTGTATTATGGCTACCCTTTTGGTGTATTATGGCTACGTAGTTGGTGTATTATGGCTACCCTTTTGGTGCATTATTTCTACATAGTTGTTGTATTATGGCTACCCTTTTGGTGTATTATGGCTACATAGTTGGTGTATTATGGCTACATAGTTGGTGTATTATGCTACATAGTTGGTGTATTATGGCTACATAGTTGGTGTATTATGGCTACATAGTTGTTGTATTATGGCTACATAGTTGGTGTATTATGGCTACATAGTTGGTGTATTATGGCTACATAGTTGGTGTATTATGGCTACATAGTTGGTGTATTATGGCTTCATAGTTGGTGTATTATGGCTACATAGTTGGTGTATTATGGCTTCATAGTTGGTGTATTATGGCTACATAGTTGGTGTATTATGGCTACATAGTTGGCGTATTATGGCTTCATAGTTGGTGTATTATGGCTACATAGTTGGTGTATTATGGCTACATAGTTGGTGTATTATGGCTACATAGTTGTATTATGGCTACATAGTTGTTGTATTATGGCTATATAGTTGGTGTATTATGGCTACATAGTTAGTGTATTATGGCTTCATAGTTGGTGTATTATGTCTACATAGTTGGTGTATTATGGCTTCATAGTTGGTGTATTATGGCTACATAGTTGGTGTGTTATGGCTACATAGTTGTTGTATTATGGCTACATAGTTGGTGTATTATGGCTACATAGTTGGTGTATTATGGCTTCATAGTTGGTGTATTATGGCTACATAGTTGTTGTATTATGGCTACATAGTTGCTGTATTATGGCTTCATAGTTGGTGTATTATGGCTACATAGTTGGTGTATTATGGCTACAAAGTTGGTGTATTATGGCTACATAGTTGTTGTATTATGGCTACAAAGTTGGTGTATTATGGCTACATAGTTGGTGTATTATGGCTACAAAGTTGGTGTATTATGGCTACATAGTTGGTGTATTATGGCTACATAGGTGGTGTATTATGGCTACAAAGTTGGTGTATTATGGCTACATAGTTGTTGTATTATGGCTACAAAGTTGGTGTATTATGGCTACATAGTTGGTGTATTATGGCTACATAGTTGGTGTATTATGGCTACATAGTTGTTGTATTATGGCTACATAGTTGTTGTATTATGGCTACATAGTTGGTGTATTATGGCTACATAGTTGTCGTATTATGGCTACATAGTTGTTGTATTATGGCTACATAGTTGGTGTATTATGGCTACATAGTTGGTGTATTAGGGTTACATAGTTGGTGTATTATGGCTACATAGTTGTTGTATTATGGCTACATAGTTGTTGTATTATGGCTACATAGTTGGTGTATTATGGCTACATAGTTGGTGTATTAGGGATACATAGTTGTTGTATTATGGCTACATAGTTGGTGTATTATGGCTACATAGTTGGTGTATTATGGCTACATAGTTGTTGTATTATGGCTACATAGTTGTTGTATTATGGCTACATAGTTGGTGTATTATGGCTACATAGTTGTTGTATTATGGCTACATAGTTGTTGTATTATGGCTACATAGTTGGTGTATTATGGCTACATAGTTGGTGTATTAGGGTTACATAGTTGGTGTATTATGGCTACATAGTTGTTGTATTATGGCTACATAGTTGTTGTATTATGGCTACATAGTTGGTGTATTATGGCTACATAGTTGGTGTATTAGGGCTACATAGTTGTTGTATTATGGCTACATAGTTGGTGTATTATGGCTACATAGTTGTTGTATTATGGCTACATAGTTGGTGTATTATGGGTACATAGTTGGTGTATTAGGGCTACATAGTTGTTGTATTATGGCTACATAGTTGGTGTATTATGGATACATAGTTGGTGTATTAGGGCTACATAGTTGGTGTATTATGGCTACATAGTTGTTGTATTATGGCTACATAGTTGTTGTATTATGGCTACGAAGTTGGTGTATTATGGCTACAAAGTTGGTGTATTATGGCTACATAGTTGTTGTATTATGGCTACAAAGTTGGTGTATTATGGCTACATAGTTGGTGTATTATGGCTACATAGTTGGTGTATTATGGCTACATGTTTGTTGTATTATGGCTACATAGTTGTTGTATTATGGCTACATAGTTGTTGTATTATGGCTACATAGTTGTTGTATTATGGCTACAAAGTTGGTGTATTATGGCTACATAGTTGTTGTATTATGGCTACAAAGTTGGTGTATTATGGCTACATAGTTGTTGTATTATGGCTACAAAGTTGGTGTATTATGGCTACATAGTTGGTGTATTATGGCTACATAGTTGTTGTATTATGGCTACAAAGTTGGTGTATTATGGCTACATAGTTGGTGTATTATGGCTACATAGTTGTTGTATTATGGCTACAAAGTTGGTGTATTATGGCTACATAGTTGTTGTATTATGGCTACAAAGTTGGTGTATTATGGCTACATAGTTGTTGTATTATGGCTACATAGTTGGTGTGTTGTTGCTACATAATTGTTGTATTATGGCTACCCTTTTGGTGTATTATGGCTACAAAGTTGGTGTATTATGGCTACATAGTTGTTGTTTTATGGCTACAAAGTTGGTGTATTATGGCTACATAGTTGGTGTATTATGGCTACATAGTTGGTGTATTATGGCTACATAGTTGGTGTATTATGGCTACATAGTTGTTGTATTATGGCTACAAAGTTGTTGTATTATGGCTACATAGTTCGTGTATTATGGCTACATAGTTGTTGTATTATGGCTACAAAGTTGGTGTATTATGGCTACATAGTTGGTGTATTATGGCTACATAGTTGTTGTATTATGGCTACAAAGTTGGTGTATTATGGCTACATAGTTGTTGTATTATGGCTACAAAGTTGGTGTTTTATGGCTACATAGTTGGTGTATTATGGCTACATAGTTGTTGTATTATGGCTACAAAGTTGGTGTATTATGGCTACATAGTTGTTGTATTATGGCTACATAGTTGGTGTATTATGGCTACATAGATGTTGTATTATGGCTACCCTTTTGGTGTATTATGGATACATAGTTGGTGTATTATGGCTTCATAGTTGGTGTATTATGGCTACATAGTTGGTGTATTATGGCTACAAAGTTGGTGTATTATGGCTACATAGTTGGTGTATTAGGGCTACATAGTTGGTGTATTATGGCTACATGCTATATTATGGCTGCAACCTATATGTATTATGGCTACATATCCCATGTATTATGGTTACATGGCATATTATGGCTGCATACTATATGTATTATGGCTACAAACGATATGTATTATGGCTACATGCCACATATATTGTGGTTACATGCTGCAATGATTGAAGCATCTTAGATAGCATGAAAAAATAAATCGTTGACGGCCACACACACACCTGGGACAAGCGAAGAGTGATTGATTTCGCCCATATCTGTGTAGGTGTGTTGTGTTGTGTGTTGTGCTGTGTGTGTTGTGTAGGTGCGTTGTGGTGTGTGATGTGTTGTGAGTGTGCATCCCATAGCCCACCCCAGTACCCCCACAGCACACCTCAGTACCCCACAGCGCACACCAGTACCTTACAGCACACCCCAGTACCCCACAACACACCCCAGTACCCCACAACACACTCCAGCACCCCAAAGCACACCCCAGTACCCCACAGCACACCCCAGCACCCCTCAGCACACCCCAGTACCCCACAGCACACCCCAGTACCCCAAAGTACACCCCAGTACCCCACAGCACACCCCAGTTCCCCACAGAACACCCCAGTACCCCACAACACACCCCAGTACTCCACAACACACCCCAGCACCCCACAGCACACCCCAGTACCCCACAGCACACCCCAGCACCCCTCAGCACACCCCAGTACCCCACAGCACACCCCAGTACCCCAAAGCACACCCCAGTACCCCAAAGCACACCCCAGTACCCCACAACACACCCCAGCACCCCACAGCACACCCCAGTGCCCCACAGCACACCCCAGTACCCCACAGCACACCCCAGTACCCTAAAGCACACCCCAGTACCCCCACAACACACCCCAGCACCCCACAACACACCCCAGTACCCCACAACACACCCCAGCACCCCACAGCACACCTCAGTACCCCACAACACACCCCAGTACCCCACAGCACACCCCAGTACCCCACAACACACCCCAGCACCCCACAGCACACCCCAGTACCCCACAACACACCCCAGCACCCCACAGCACATCTCAGTACCCCATAACACACCCCAGCACCCCACAGCACACCCCAGTACCCCACAGCACACCCCAGCACCCCAAAGCACACCCCAGTACCCCACAACACACCCCAGCACCCCACAGCACACCTCAGTACCCCACAACACACCCCAGTACCCCACAGGACACCCCAGTACCCCACAACACATCCCAGTACCCCACAACACACCCCAGCACCCCACAGTACACCCCAGTACCCCACAGAACACCCCAGTACCCCACAACACACCCCAGTACCCCACAACACACCCCAGCACCCCACAGCACACCCCAGTACCCCACAGCACACTCCAGCACCCCTCAGCACACCCCAGTACCCCACAGCACACCCCAGTACCCCAAAGCACACCCCAGTACCCCAAAGCACACCCCAGCACCCCTCAGCACACCCCAGTACCCCACAGCAAACCCCAGTACCCCAAAGCACACCCCAGTACCCCACAACACACCCCAGCACCCCACAGCACACCCCAGTACCCCACAGCACACCCCAGTACCCCACAGCACACCCCAGTACCCTAAAGCACACCCCAGTACCCCCACAACACACCCCAGCACCCCACAACACACCCCAGTACCCCACAACACACCCCAGCACCCCACAGCACACCTCAGTACCCCACAACACACCCCAGTGCCCCACAACACACCCCAGTACCCCACAACACACCCCAGCACCCCACAGCACACCCCAGTACCCCACAACACACCCCAGCACCCCACAGCACACCTCAGTACCCCACAACACACCCCAGCACCCCACAGCAAACCCCAGTACCCCACAACACACCCCAGCACCCCACAGCACACCCCAGTACCCCACAACACATCCCAGCACCCCACAGCACACCTAAGTACCCCACAACACACCCCAGTACTCCACAACACACCTCAACACCCCACAGCACACCTCAGTACCCCACAACACACCCCAGTACCCCACAACACACCCAAGTCCCCACAACACACCCCAGTACCCCACAACACACCCCAGCACCCCACAGCACACCTCAGTACCCCGCAACACACCCCAGTACCCCACAACACACCCCAGCACCCCACAGCACACCTCAGTACCCCACAACACACCCCAGTACCCCACAGCACACCTCAGCACCCCACAGCACACCTCAGTACCCCACAACACACCCCAGCCCCCCTCAGCACACCTCAGCACCCCACAGCACACCCCAGCACCCCTCAGCACACCTCAGCACCCCACAGCACACCCCAGCACCCCACAACACACCCCAGCACCCCCACAGCACACCCCAGTACCCCACAAAACACCCCAGCACCCCCACAGCACACCCCAGTACCCCACAACACACCCAAGTCCCCACAACACACCCCAGTACCCCACAACACACCCCAGCACCCCACAGCACACCTCAGTACCCCGCAACACACCCCAGTACCCCACAACACACCCCAGCACCCCACAGCACACCTCAGTACCCCACAACACACCCCAGTACCCCACAGCACACCTCAGCACCCCACAGCACACCTCAGTACCCCACAACACACCCCAGCCCCCCTCAGCACACCTCAGCACCCCACAGCACACCCCAGCACCCCTCAGCACACCTCAGCACCCCACAGCACACCCCAGCACCCCACAACACACCCCAGCACCCCCACAGCACACCCCAGTACCCCACAACACACCCCAGCACCCCCACAGCACACCCCAGTACCCCACAGCACACCCCAGTACCCCACAGCACACCCCAGTACCCCACAGCACACCTCAGCACCCCACAGCACACCCCAGTACCTGTATAACGCAACAATATCCAGCGTACGTTATTCTGATACAGAATTTCCCGTAAGCGAAAAAAATGCAATAAATTACATGCTACGCAATAATTAGGCACTGCGCGGCAATGCGACGTGCAATTCCTCACCGTAAGCGCGACGGAGCAATACTGGACACGCAAAAAAAAAAGAATTTGTCCCTCAGGCGTCAGGAAAAGAAGAGTCGATCGTTAAAAAAAGGTAAAAGTTGGAGGGAGCATCGCGGGCCGGAGAGAGATTCAAATGGTGGCAGCGGTGGGATTTGCGTTTCTCTGATTGGCTGAGGGGGACGTGAATAGTAGCAGCGGTGGGATTTGCGCTCCTCTGATTGGTTGAGGAATTCCCGAGCCTTTGGGGGATTTTTTGCTTCAAATTTCGCTCCAGGAATTGCAGAGACTTTAATTTATGTAAGTAAAATACGCAATGTTTTTCTAACTGCTACATAAATGTTATATTTTATTACCGTAATTTTTCCTTCAGATCTAAAACTATGCAGTTATGCCATTATTCCCACTCAAATATTCCCACTCCAATATTCCCACTCCAATATTCCCATTCCAATATTCCCACTCCAATATTCCCACTCCAATATTCCCATTCCAATATTCCACTCCAATATTCCGACTCCAATATTCCCACTCCAATATTCCCATTCCAATATTCCACTCCAATATTCCCACTCTAATATTCCCACTCAAATATTCCCACTCTAGGATTCCCACTTCTATATTCCCACTCCTATCTTCCCACTCCAATATTCCCACTCTAGTATTCCCACTCAAATATTCCCACTCCAATATTCCCATTCCAATATTCCCACTCCAATATTCCCACTCCAATATTCCCATTCCAATATTCCACTCCAATATTCCCACTCCAATATTCCCACTCCAATATTCCCACTCCAATATTCCCACTCCAATATCCCCACTCCAATATTCCCACTCTAATATTCCCACTCCAATATTCCCACTCCAATATTCTCACTCTAGTATTCCCACTCCAATATTCCCACTCCAATATTCCCAGTCCAATATTCAAACCCCAATATTCCCACACCAATATTCCCACCCCAATATTCCCACCCCAATATTCCCACCCCAATATTCCCACCCCAATATTCCCACTCCAATATTCCCACCCCAATATTCCCACTCTAGTATTCCCACTCCTATATTCCCACTCCTACATTCCCATTCCAATATTCCCACTCCAATATTCCCACTCCAATATTCCCACTCCAATACTCCAACTCCAGTGTTCGTGATACACCGCATCACGTGCATCGCAACAGTTATTTTAAAGGACAAATTCCGGGTAATTTCTGCGCAATCTTGGGGTAATTTTCCGCCAATTTCAGGGTAATTTTAACGGGGAATAATTGCTCGCTGAAGCCAACAGCCGCGCGTGCTATCCTGCTTCCGGTGTGTTGCTGGTGTGGTGCTGGTGTGTGGTGCTGGTGTGTGGTGCTGGTGTGGTGCTGGTGTGTGATGCTGGTGTGTGGTGCTGGTGTGTGGTGCTGGTGGGGTGCTGGTGTGTGGTGCTGGTGTGTGGTGCTGGTGTGTGGTGCTGGTGTGTGGTGCTGGTGTGGTGCTGGTGTGTGGTGCTGGTGTGGTGCTGGTGTGGTGCTGGTGTGTGGTGCTGGTGTGGTGCTGGTGTGTGGTCCTGGTGTGTGGTGCTGGTGTGTGGTGCTGGTGTGGTGCTGGTGTGTTGTGCTGGTGTGGTGCTGGTGTGGTGCTGGTGTGTGGTGCTGGTCTGGTGCTGGTGTGTGGTCCTGGTGTGTGGTGCTGGTGTGTGGTGCTGGTGTGGTGCTGGTGTGTGGTGCTGGTGTGTGGTGCTGGTGTGTGGTGCTGGTGTGTGGTGCTGGTGTGTGGTGCTGGTGTGGTGCTGGTGTGTGGTGCTGGTGTGTGGTGCTGGTGTGTGGTGCTGGTGTGTGGTGCTGGTGTGTGGTGCTGGTGTGGTGCTGGTGTGTGGTGCTGGTGTGTGGTGCTGGTGTGTGGTGCTGGTGTGTGGTGCTGGTGTGTGGTGCTGGTGTGGGGTGCTGGTGTGGTGCTGGTGTGGTGCTGGTGTATGTGTAAATGTGTACAAGCATGTGTATGTGTACGTTGATAAATATATATATATTACGTAAGTTGGATGTCCTAGATTATTATCTGTTACAAACCGAGTGAATTTTTTTTGGCCTTTTAATTTAAATTAGATCTTTTGCTGCTGTTTTTGTGAAATAAATCTCCAGTGTGTTGTACTGGTTTGCTTTATATAAAAGTTCTCTGAATTTATCATGCACAAATCATACTAACATCGTGTCTCTGATCACAGATTTCGACATCTATATACTCATCTGTATAATAAACGTATTTCTTTGCTATATTCATGAAATAAAAGTCTTAATTTCCATCCAAAGCTAATGGGTACTTCACATCTTCCCCCAGGCTGCCCGGTACAGTACCGGGTCCCTGAACGTTGCCCGGTACAGCGCGTCTCCGGTACAGTACCACATACAGACCGATACTGGTGACGACCGGTACTTCAGGTACTGGTATGATGGTAATGGAGTGGTGGTGTGGTGGTTCTAGGGTTGTGGTACTGGTGTAGTGGTGTGGTGGTACTGGTGTGGTCGTGTTGTGGTGTGGTGGCACTGGTGTGGTGGTGTGGTGGTACTGGTGTTGTGGTGTGGTGGTTTGGTGGTGTGGTGGTACTGGTGTCGTGGTGTGGTGGTGCTTCAAGCGTAGTAGTACTTGAGGTTATAAATACTCTTAAAATCTTTAAGAAGCCTTCCAAAATCACTGTAAAATCTCATAAAGTTAACTTAATACTAGCGTAAAACCATGTAAAATGCATAAATACCCATTAAAATTGAATTGAACCATTAAAATCAGCGTAAAATCTCAAAGAACAACCTAGAACCACTGATAAATAAGCGAAAAATTTTTCCAGTGACCGTCCACTAACCCGTCTTCCCCCTCCAGGTACGAGACCACCAACGGACAATGGCGCAAAGAAAAACGGCTGCGCAACGGTCGTGTTGTGGGAGCGTACGGCTGGACGGACGGTCTTGGCGTGCTACGTCTCTACGACTACTTAGCGGACCAGCACGGCTACAGAGTCGTACGTGAACGTAACATCAACGTCGCCGACGTAGGCCCTTACGTTGACTTCCTGGATGTTGATGAGTTGGAGCGCTACCTTGTTGGAAATGAGGGTGGGGCGAGGGTAGGGCGAGATCAGGCGAAGTATGGGGCCAATCATGTACTAGCTACGCACAACCGGGCTAAACAAACCCAGTACCAACCGGAACCTACGTACAACCATGTTGAACCACACGGAAGGTGGAACCATCACGACCAAGAAAAAACTGACGTCTACCAACCAACTATCGGCGATTTTGGCAAAGGATTGGCGGTTTCCAGCGATGATCGACCGTATCGCAGCGGCCCTGTGTCGATAAACGATCAGAGATGGTTCGGGGGATCGTATGCCGGCCGGTTGGATCGCAAACAGGCGCGCAACGGTGTCAGTTTGGCATCAAAACGGCGAAAAAATTACCAAAAAGCTCGTAATTACACTCCAAACAATGCTATGGGTTCAACAACTAGCAGAAATGATGATATAAGTTTTGTGAAACGTGTCGAAATTACAAACTTTGGAACAAACTCCAAAAATGAAATAGTACCCGTAGAAAAAGCCATAGAAAACGAAGCTGCTCGTGTCATAAAAAACGACAAACGAGACAAACGGAGGAGTAACTTTGATAAAATTTCGGACGCAGGCGAGCGACGCAAGATAGCGAGAGGGAAAAAACTATTCCCTATTCTCTCCACCACATCCAAATTTACGAAAAACTTCCCACTAGAAATTGAAAACAATCACATAATATCATCACATACCAATGCCAATGATGACAGCACCGAAATTGGTTATGATATTGGCAGTGGGGAAGGTATCAGGGCCACCAATGATGGTAGCGATGATGAATACCAACACAATAGTACCAAATATGATACCCTGGATACCAGCATGGTACCCACTGACGGTACCCTTGATTTAATTATAACAAATAGTGAAGAGATAAACTCCAAGCGCATTCACGCTGCGGGTTTTGGCAAGAACAGCAACAACGCACTCCTTGAACGCAGCAATAACGACAAAGTTGTAGTGAAAAAGACTAATTTCAGATCACCAAGTTCACAAAGTAAGATGAATTTCCGTTATAGGGTTCCGATGTCGAGACAGCTGAGAGCAAAACTTGTGGCATCCGATAACTTAAATGCTGCTAGTCCTTCTCTAGGATACTGGGACTTCTCTAGGACTCCAGGACTTCTCTAAAACTCCATGATTTCTTTAGGACTCCATGATTTCTCTAGGACTCCATGATTTCTCTAGGACTCCCAGGACTTCTCTAGGACTCCATGACTTCTCTAGGACTCCATGACTTCTCTAGGACTCCAGGAGTTCTCTAGGACTCCCATGACTTCTCTAGGACTCCAGGACTTTTCTAGGACTCCATGACTTCTCTAGGACTCCAGGACTTCTCTATGACTCCCGGACTTTTCTAGGACTCCAGGACTTCTCTAGGACTCCAGGACTTTTCTCGGACTCCATGACTTCTCTAGGACTCCAGGACTTCTCTAGGACTGCTGGACTTCTCTAGGACTCCAGGACTTCTCTAGCACTTCAGGACTTCTCTAGCACTCCATGACTTCTCTAGGACTTCATGACTTCTCTAGGACTCCAGGACTTCTTTACGACTCCAGGACTTCTCTAGGACTCCAGGACTTCTCTAGCACTCCAGGACTTCTCTAGGACTCCATGACTTCTCTAGGACTCCAGGACTTCTCTACGACTCCAGGACTTCTCTAGGACTCTAGGACTTCTCTAGGACTCCAGGACTTTTCTAGCACTCCATGACTTCTCTAGCACTCCATGACTTTTCTAGGACTCCATGACTTTTCTAGGACTCCATGATTTCTCTAGGGCTTCTTTAGGACTCCAGAACTCCTAGACTTAACAGTTGCCTCGCAAAGTTGCAAGTTATCCCTAAAGTAATGTGAAGCTGTTGCGATGAATGTAAAATGACCGTAAATGAGGTTATAAAACCTTGTAAAACAGTTTTACAATCGCTGAAAAATCACCTTGATCCATGTAAAATCACCGTTGAGTCATGTAAAATCACCGTAAAACTTTATAAAACCACCGCCGAACCCTTTAAAATCAGGTCAGAACCGTCATTCTTGTGTCTACATAGTTTCGAAGTGACGATACCTTGAAGTTCTACTTTAGGACCTTCCTTGAATGGTTCTTGCAGTGGTAGCTTGTTGTACCTAGGAAGCATTGGACGTATCTTGGATACCTTTGTTGTATATAGGAGGCATTTAAAGGCATTTACGATGCATTTTTTGTATCTAGAAGGCATTTGAAATATCTTGGGGTACATTTGAGATATCTTGAGCATATTTGTAGTATCTAAGATACTTTTGAAGTATTTAAGACCGCAAAGGAACTATCGTCAGTATGCAGCAAACGTACACCACGGTAGAAGAAACAAGGTAAAGTCAAACCAGTCTTTTTTGCGTCGACCGTGTGGCAATGCTGACGTCATGGCGACAAACCAATAGCAGCACTCATATTGCATCTGGCAACACTGCTAGCCCAAAATCTGGTACCGCTATTGGCCTAACGACATGTCGCAATGGTAACGTCATAAAGTTTGTTTGAAGTAAAGCCTTTCTATTGGCTAGCCGAGCAAAGGGAGGTGTATATTCCCCCATAGAAATGACTCTGCATTGTTTTCTCTACTGTGGTGAGCAGGAGGCACCTACTTGGGCATTTAGGATTATGTGCATTGTACTTTAAGAACTGTGATGCGATTTGCTAACAAAAACTATTTAGAATTACTAACAAACTGTAGCGTATAAGTTATCCTTGCATTAAATCACACAAGTTCTTATGTGTGGCTGTGTGACCGTACCAAATAAACAGGGCATTCATTCGATGTTATTGTTCACACATGGGTAATACGTGTGTAATCTTTTCGTTCACCCAAGCTTTTGTTGATAAATTAAAGCAGAAAATATGTTGCATGAACGTGCCAGCTTTTTTATTTTATTTTGGTGCGTATCATGAATACGCGACCTTGTACGCATTATATTTATAATTCGCATTTAATTTTGGAGAGTTGTTATTACATTTTCAACAATGCTTCGCTAACGCTGCGATTTCTTAGCTTTAATTTTTATTTTTTTGAGTAATTTACTCCCATGACTTGCAGGTTAGTACAAGAAACGTCACGGTAGAAGAAACAATGTAGGGTCAAATCAGACTTTTTTTCGTCGTCCGTGTGGGTTTGCTGACGTCACGGCAACGAACCAATAGCAGCGCTCATATTGCTTCTGGTAACACTGCTACCCCCAAATCTGGCTCCACTATTGGCCTAACGACATGGCGTTTTGGTGACGTCATTCAGTGAGTTCAAAATGAAGCCTTTCTATTGGCTAGTCGGACAAGAGGAGATGTACTTTCCCCCATAGAAATGACCCTACCTTGTTTCCTCTACCGTGACAAGCGTCACCAAACAGCTCACACTTACGAACGTTTTTTCCACGGATATGTGCGCTCTATGTATATACATACACGTACACATTAGTGTGCAACACATACAGTGTAAGTTGTGTTTTGTACACCCACATAGGAGTGTGTGCAGTTGGGCATGGAGTTATATGTGTATTAATTGTAAGCCTGAGCTTGTTTATATAGTCCGGTTACTCAACTAATATGGTGCTTGTCCGAAGCTCTCTCGGGGGGATACAGCTGTTGCATCTACGGGAATTTGCCCTCCCAGGGGGAATGTGCGAGGTCCCGAACTATAAGTTAGGCAGGCCTTATTTTCGTTGGAATAGAATAGGTGTTTTTTTGTTACAGGCCATATTTTTCGGATTGACTGCCATCCTGTTTTTCAGCACCTACTACTTTCTCCTTCGACTTTCAAATGTTTCATAAACTCCTCAGTTTATTAATTCTATGCACCTCGTGCATAGATTCCACATTCCCTTTAGTCCATACTAAGCGGTGTCTTCTTCTTTTCTCTCTTTGGAACGCCTTTGTTACGGCTTGGGAGGCTTTAACTAAAATCTGATCTAATCCAATCTGCTTGTTCCGAGTAACGAAGAAGTTCAACTAATGCATTTAACTTAACGTTTGCATAAAATTTATGACTGGAGGATACACCGCCTCGGTAGAGGAAACAAGGTAGGTTCAAACCAGCCTTTTTCTCGTTGACGGTGTGGTTTTGCTGACGTCACGGCAACGAACCAATAGCAGCGCTCATATTGCATCTGGTAGCACTGCTACCCCCAAATCTGGCTCCACTATTGGCCTAACGACATGGCGTTGTGGTGACGTCATAAAGTTTGTTTGAAGTAAAGCCTTTCTATTGGCCAGCCGAACAAGAGGAGGTGGTTTCTCTCCCATAGAAATGACCCTACCTTGTTTCCTTTACCGTGACGGCAGTATATACAGTACACAGGTATATGTATACTGTATGATATATGTATTCGAGTATGTGTTGTGTAATCGGTGCATGGAACACTTTTTTTATTTTCTCTAAAGTGACTGTCTATGAAAGCGTTGCGTTCATTAACAAAATTTTAGCGAAAATAAAATTCTCACGTGAACGCTATCAAGCTGCCTGAGGTGCGATTATGCTCATTTTGTTATTGATTCCTTGCTACCTTCGTTTGAATATAATTCTCACGAAATCAAATGTAATAAAGGTTTTAATAAAATATGTAAACTGTACCTCATATTTATATCCAATGATGAATACCTAAACGGAATCTGGCCGAAGAGCCGGGAGGCAAAAAGATGCTTTATTCCAACCAATCAAGCCTGATACATATCTTCTTGTATCTTTTATATACATATCTTCTTGTATAAAAACCATCTATCTTCTTGTACGCTGGTTTTTCAAATGCCTCATAACTAACACCAGGACTTGATGACGCTTTCCCCCGGCCAAGACCAGTACCCATTTCAGACACCTGGGTAGAGTGGGGTATTGTGCATTAAATTTTTCACCTAGACCCAGCGGAGAAAATCGCCACCTAAATCCGGGATTCGAACCCTCGGTGCCTTCACGGAAGGGCGAGTCCTTGAACCACACGGCTATGACGAGCTAAACTAGCAGAAGTGCGCTTTCCGTAAAATTTGGAATCTGACTCTCGTTACCTGAAATAGGATATGAAAAGAAAAAAAAAGAAAAAAGCAGATTATTTCCAATAAAGTTGATGCATGAAATGTATTACATTCGTTTTTAAAAATATTAGCATTAGGAATTTTAACTTGATATTCACACACGGGTGCTTAATACCATGCCAATATTCGAAACAAATGATTGAGAGAAAAGCAAGAAAAAATGCTTTCCCTTCGTTACGTTAATCTGATTTTGACAATGCATATAAATACGAGTAACTAAGAAAACATAATCCTAGTTACGCATTGTTGAGAACACTCTCGTTAGTGCGCACTTTTATTGCAATTAGAATTGGTAGATTTAAATTATTTTGCGTCTCCAACTATGAGGTCGACATTCAGGATAATTTTTCATTCCTACGCATCAAGTAGTACGCCAAATAACGAGCTAAGAGAGGGTGCAACATTTTACCATAACACAAATTCATATTTCCTACGCTAATAATACTAGCGCAAAAGAGTTCACCGGAGCCAAAGACATCAGAAGGATTGCTGTGCAATGCTAACCATGACATTTGCAACATAGCTGGGACAACATGAGGCCAAACTGAGATAGCGTTGCGATAATATGCGTAAGTGGATAAGAAACGACAAACTGCCCCACAATAGTAACAAAAACATTTTAGGAAAGGACTATACATCGACGCAGCGCACAGTACCACCGTCACGTGCATTCAAGTCCGCAAGAAATGACATAGCTCGTTCTACGTCACGAGCAGTGCAGGACCTGACTTCTGCGATGTACAGTCTGGCTTCCGAGATGTACAGTCGGGCTTCCGAGATGTACAGTAAGGCTTCCGAGATGTAGGGTGATGTGTTCACAACCCAGACAAGGTCTCGACCCGGACAGTCTTGATTAACCAATGAACGATCGAGCATAGGAGGACGTCAGAGCTATGACGTATGAGGGAGGGCTGTCCTAACTAGACGCCATTTGCAAACCTCCCCGCCGACGCTCCGCTTGTAAGCAAAGTAAGAATTTCGATTTTAAGAGGTCGCGATCTTAATTTTCGGCATCAGAATATATTGTGCCATGACCACGAATAAGGCGTGATCAACTTGTGATAAGTTTTGTTATGTAACATAGCCAATTGGCATATAATCAGTGATAATACGGAGTGCCTAAACAACAATGGACTCCATTGGGGTGCCCGCTAAACAAAATTATGCCGTGTTCTCGACTCGGATAATTTTTGACAATTCATGCAAATTAAGTGTACTGCAAAAACCAATTAAAAAGTGAATGATTGCATAGTTCTTACAACTATAATGTACCATATGTGAGATAAAGCCATGGAAAAGGCTGGAAATGGGTGTTTGCCACGGATAAATATCGAGTGATTTTTCGAAGTGTTTTATTGATGGAAGTGAATTATTTTGAGCATTAATATGTGCCCCCATTAGTGTTTACTTCCCCAAATTGAAATATTTAACCTAGGCCAATTGTTTATATTTTTTACGAATTTTTAAAAAAATTATGTGCGTGGTCTCGACTTAGTTATTAGCTAGTTCAGTCATTAGTTTTTATACAGGTTAAAATTAAAGTTGTAAGTTGTATCCCTATTCAGTGTTTACCCATTTTGATTTTCCTAATAGAAAGAAAACAAGCCATACGAAAGAAAAAAGGCTTAGTTTTAAGAAATTCAGTTTCCTTTTTTTATCATGTATATTTTTTATTACATTGATATTTTGCAACCAATTGTTTTATTCCACCTTTCAGTGTCATCTTCTGGATGTTCTTGGTTAGAAAAAATATAAAACACATTGGTGTAAGTGTGTTTTTGGTGGACCAAAACATCCGTCCGGGTCGTGAACACGCGGTCTCGACCCGCACAGAGAATTCTGGATTTAAAAAACGGCTGTAAAACCAATACCATGGTATCTATAGATTTGAAACTCATAGCAGAAGATGAGGAACTAGGTAAGCTTTCTTTTAAGCACAAAATCTCTCCTGTAGCTCAATAACTTTTTTTATGAATATTATTCACTTTACTGTCCGGGTCGTGAACACATCACCCTACAGTCGGGCTTCCGAGATGTACAGTAGGGCTTCCGAGATGTACAGTCGGGCTTCCGAGACCTACAGTCAGGCTTCCGAGATGTACAGTAGGGCTTCCGAGACCTACAGCCAGGCTTCCGAGATGTACAGTAGGGCTTCCGAAATGTACAGTTGGACCTCCGAGATGTACAGTCTGGCTTCTGAGATGTACAGTCTGGCTTCTGTGATGTACAGTCGGGCTTCTGTGATGTACAGTCGGGCTTTCGTGATGTACAGTCGGGCTTCGGTGATGTACAGTCGGGCTTCCGAGATGTACAGTAGGGCTTCCGAGATGTACAGTCGGGCTTCCGAGATGTACAGTCGGGCTTCCGAGAGGTACAGTCGGGCTTCCGAGATGTACAGTCGGGCTTTCGAGATGTACAGTCGGGCTTCCGAGATGTACAGTCGGGCTTCCGAGATGTACAGTCGGGCTTTCTATACATGTGGAACTACATTGCAGGAAACTCGGTCGATGCACAGTCGACTGTTGTATTAATACTACCGCAATATTAAAAATTCACTGTTCTATTGATACTATCACAAACCCAATCTAGTATCATTATCTAACTAATTCTTTCGTTCAAACGCTCACAAATCAAGTTTTTCATCGAAATCTACCCTGAGGTGCTGATGACTTATTCAGTATTGCTATTCAGCTACTACTACTACATTGCGAGTCATTTTTACTGCAGTACTTCGCAATTAAGGTCTAGCACCAAGTCATGTTTCCAATTAACTTCATCCTGCCAGAAGCGTGTATTCTCTCAATGTTCATTCATCAGTCGTCAACAAGTATACTGGTCTTGGACTACTCTAAAAAATCAGCTACACAGAGATTTACGTACCGGTTTTATTCCTTGTAAACCATCTGTTACGATGATTTCAGTAGCCGAGTCCTGATTTGGATGGCGTTTTATTAAATTCCCTGTCCTTGGGTTTTTCTGAGGGTTGTTATGCTTTCTTCGGGAAGAGAAGATTCGTTTTTTAAGTTTTCTATTTTACTTGTACAGTAAACAAGGTTAGTCGCAGAGTCATTCAATATTGGGTAAGACGGTTCCGGAATTTCCAGGGAACTGACCGAAGTTCTTTTCGTCGCTCTCCCGAATTTTGGATCAGCCGGATTCATGGGGGTTTGGCGAGTATCTAGGATACTCGGATTAAATTCCGGCGAACATTAATTACAAAGCCGGGAGCGTAATACTATAATATCCTTCTGGCCATACTGGCGCGGGACCTAACACACCCATAATGACAAGACTTTACTTGTAAAGCATAGTCGTAACAAACCCATGCCAGGTTGGTCGTTAAATTAAAGAAACGAAGGTCGGTTAGGTCTCTGATTGTTTTCGAGACCGTTCGACAGGTATGGGTTGCGTGCTAATTAATTCTATAATCTAAAGGAATATAGGCCCTAGTTTAGTGCCTTTTTCAACATCCTATCTAAACAGAGAACATATTTACAAGCTTTATCTCGAAATATCTCGGGAACATTTTCGGATATCTTGCGGTTTTATTCGTTTCCTTGGAGGTTGCGGAACGGGATAGGAAATCGGCGATATGATTCTCGGTTCCCGCAATATGCTCGGCTTGGAATTGAAACAGGCTCAGGTAGAGGGCCCATCGTTTCAAGCGAGGGTTTAATTTATCGGCCTGTTGCAGATAGAGCAGAGGCCGGTGATCCGTTTGTAGAATAAATTCTCGGCCGTACAGATAGGTTTCGAATTTTTGAAACGCCCAGTAGATAGTTAAGGCTTCTTTCTCGATAGTAGAGTAGTTCCTCACCGCTCCTCTGAGTCGGCGGGATGCATAGGCAATCGGGGCATAGGGCCTGAAGTCGATTTTGCTGGGCTGGAGAAGAACATCGCCTAGACCGGTTTCAGACGCGTTTGTGCGTATGGTGAATGGGATATTTGGGTCCGGTAACTGTAACACGGGATTAGTCGTTATAGCCAATTTCAGTGCCTCGAATACGTCTTGGGTGATGTCGGTTCAGGGAATCTCTTCGGGAGAATTTTTCCGTAGGAAGTCTTGCAGAGGTGCGGCCCGATCGGTGTAATGGGGAATAAACTGTTGGTAGTATCCTACACTGCCTAGAAAACTCCTTAGGTCTTTCTTATTCTTAAGTAAAGAGGAGGTGCGTAGCGCTTTTATCCGTTCGGTCATTGGTCGGAGCTGCTCGCTACTTAATTGATGGCCGAGGTATTGGAGATTACTATAGCCGAAAGCGCATTTCGAGGGTTTCGCAGTTAGACCGTGTTGTGTCAATGCTTCTAATAGCTTTTCAGGGAATCCAGATGCTCTTCCAAGGTGGCGGAAGCGATCAGAATGTCGTCAATGTAAACTTCTATGTCCTTTAGGCCGCTAGTTACTCGACGAATGAGGCGAGAAAAGAAAGCAGGTGCATTGGCCAGTCCGAACGGCATTACCTTGAATTCGTATAGTCCGGACCTCGTTTTGAAAGCCGTATAAGGACAGGATGCTGGGTACAGAGGAACTTGCCAGTAGCCGTTGGTTTAGTCCATTTTACTAAAGATAATTTTCCCTGCCAATCGAGTAAAGATGGAGGTGATGTCGGCGATGGGTTCGGCATCGAAGCACGTTTGATTTTTAAGGTGACTACAATCCAGACAGAATCTATGACTTCCGTCCTTTTTTCGAACTGCTAACAAGGGGGAGTAGTGCGGGGAGTTGGACGGCGTGATTTTACCTAGTTGTAGCCATTGCGCGATATTTTCCTGTAGTTGCGGTTTTAGTGATAGCGGCAAGGGGTAGGCATGTTGGAGGCGGAAGTTGCTGGGGTCTTTAAGCTTGATTTCGTGAACTATGGTCCTGGTTTCTCCCGGTGTGTCGGTGAATAGATGACTGAATTTGGTAAGCAACCCCTTCAGTTGTTTTGGGAATAGATACGCGCCAAACCCTTTCGTCTCGACGGTTGTCGAGGGAGCAGTCGGTAATGGTTTCTCCCAACACGAGGGGAATTTCCGGTTCTTTTGTGTCGAGCTCCTCTTCTGCATTGGTAGATTCGACAGCGAGGCAGGCGGCAGTGAACGCTTCTCTAACGGCGTCTCCTTCAAGTTCTTCGAGTTTCAAGTAGTTAGGATTAGCATTGCTGCTTGGAGCCTCGGGTTCCTGATACTTCCGGAGTAAATTTATAGGGTATAGTTTACTGTTTCCTTCTATTTCTAATAAATAAGTATAGGTTCCTAGCCACGTGGTTATTTTATATGGGCCTTTCCATGCCATAGTTAATTTGTTTCTTTGGTCCGGAACAAATACTAGTACTTGGTCTCCGGGTTTCAACACTCGACGTTTGGGTTTTCGGTTTAGATATTTGATCATCTTGTTCTGACTTTGTTTCAGATTAGTTTGGGCAATGGCACACGTTACTTTTAAGCGATGCCGGAGATCGAGTAGATAGTGGGCCGGAGCCTGGTCGGTGTCTACTGCAGGATTCTGTGTCCAGCATTCCTTCAGAATATTCAGGGGTCCTCGTACTCGGTGGCCATAGATTAACTCAAAGGGTGAGTACTCGGTAGAGGTTGCCGAGCGTTGCGATACGCGAATAATAATGAGGGGAGATACAAGTCCCAGTCCCTGGGTTGTTTGGCAGTCAGTTTCCGGAGCATGGACTTCATTGTTCCATTGAATCGTCCTACGATCCCATTTCATTGTGCATGATATAGGGGCGTGCGGTGGTCCTGTATGCCTATCTGTTTTAGGAACTTTTCGAAGTAGGCGGCTGTAAATTGTGTTCCATAATCCGTGGTTAGGGTCTGCGGGTAACCGATGCGGGTACAGATCTCGTTAAATGCTTCCGCGACTGTTACTGCGTCTATATGTCGTAGGGCTTTTGCATCCGCATAGCGGGTGGCTTGGTCGACCACAGTTAAAATGTATCGATTTCTTCTAGTAGAGGACGGTTGAATCGGACCTACGATGTCCACGCTTAGCGCAGCAAATGGAGTTCCGGTTAGGGGTGAAGTAGCAATAGGTGTTTTGGGATTCCGGGCTGGCGCATGTTTTTGGCATTTGTGGCAAGAATGGCAGTACCGGTTTACATCTTGGTTTAGCTGGGGCCAGTAGAAATCTCATTCGATTCGTGCCTGGGTTTCGTTTTGGGAATAGTGACCTGCCAGGGGGTTATCGTGACCCATCTCGAGTACTTGTTTGCGTAGACTTGCTGGCGCCACTGGCTGAAAAGTGGTTTGATCGTTCTGTAATGTTTTCCGATACAGAATCTCATCCCTTAGTTCGTACGTTATGACTCGGCCGTCTTTCCTAATATCCTCTGTTTTGTTTCTCGCCTTTTTGAACAGTCCTTGTAAGGTGTCACAATTACGCTGTAACGCTTCCAGCTCTTTTTATCTGGGTTGAGTCGTTCTTGGACAGCGCGTTCAGCTTCGGCTTCCTTTCTGGTGGTCGCTCGAGTCTTCACGTGGTAGGTGGCTGCATCCGGAGGAGGTAGGATCGGATCGAGGTTTGGTTCCTCAAAAGAAATGGTGTCTGGTATGCGTCCTAAAATAACGTCGTGCGAATGATTTTCCATGACGACGACGGTGATGTCGCCTCGGTATTAGGGACATTCGAGCCGTACGTTGGTCAATGGGGCTTGAAACGTTTGGCTATTGGCCAGTTTCAGGGTGATTTTTGTTCCGGTAAGCGCGTCTCTGGCACGAGGGTCTTCCTTATAAACACTGCATTAGCCCCTCCGTCTAAAAACACTGTGACGGGTTGTTCGTTGATTCGGCCTTTACAGGTCTTTAACTTCCCTAGAGCGAGCTCTTTTCCAAACCTACGTGATTGCAGTTGATTGGCGGCAAGCTGGAGGATTGTTCTGGTTCCTCGTCGAAGCTGGTAGTATTCGCGTGTACTCTTGCGTTGGAGGCTTCGCCCTCTCTCCGGCCGTTGTTTCCTGGCTGACGCCAGTTTGGAGGATACCTTTGGTATCGAGGATTAAGCATGACACAATTAGCGCTGGAATGAGTGGCGTTTTCCCCATGGTGTGAACAATAGAAAGTTCGTCGTGCCTCTTGCGGGCCAGTTGAATTTATGCGGTCATGGTTGGTTCGCTGGGAAGTTGCCGCGACGCGTGCTGGTTCGTACCGCGTGGTTGCCGGAACTGCATTGATTTGCGCACGGTTAGGGGGCCAAAAGTTCGCGTGGTTCGGATTGTGGCGGTATTTTTGTTCGTAGGTAGCTCGTTGTTCATTGTCCGGTCATTGCTGTTACGGTTGCGCATAGCTGTTGCAGTGAGGTGTGTGGTCGAGCTTGTAAGAAGCTATCCCCCTGTTCGCTCAGTGTCGCCAGAGTACTACTGCCGCGGTCTTTGCTGGGTGACCACGAACGGAGGTAGGTCGGAGAATATTCGGTGTGCAAGGACAAAATCCCTTAGTTATTCGTAACCTGGCTCGACTTGGCTTCTCGTAATCCAGGCCTAAAAGTTTGTTGGATCCTGCGGACATAACGACTCATATCATCGCCCTCTTCTGGTTTTACTTTCAAGTAATTATCGCGTAGTGTAGCCGTAGTGACCTTTTGGGGTTCCAATTGTAGGGTCCTGATTTCATTAAAACGGTATCGATCGACGGCGGGTATCGTTTGGATGAGCCTTCGTTCTTTGGCCGTTATTAAGGTTTCGAGGACAATGACGGCTTCGTATTCGGTGAGCTCTTGGGCTGTACTGTGGTTCTCAAACCGTTGGAGAAATTCCTGCATACCCTCCTTTTCTGGCTCGAATGGTGTTATTTCAGGGATCTTAATTCGTCTCGCCTCTGGGGCTCTGGGCTGGTTGAGCTGTTGAATGCGAATCTCATGCTCGCGCTCGCGTTCTCGCTCTCGTTCTCGTTCTCGTTCTCGTTCTCGTTCTCGTTCCTCTCGTTCTCGTTCTCGTTCCTCTCGTTCTCGATCTCGTTCTCGTTCTTCTTGCTCCAGCCTTTGCAATCGCCCGAGGAAAATTTTTCGGTATTCCTGCTGTTCCGGGGTTACTCCCAGAGCTTCTGCATATCGTTGCGCTCTTTGTACGCAATCCATCTTAACCGAGTTGTTCGATGTTTGAGAATTAGGCGTAGTTCCTTTAGCACTGCTCCAACAGCGAATTTCTGTAGAGGCGAATTTCTGAATTTCTGTGGGTTTTATTTTATCGACTTTGAAGAATGGTTGATTCTCGGCGTACTTCCTCTGCCGCAGCTTTGAGCTGAGCTTGATAATAAATGCAGCTTTTCAGAGTTCAGGTCGCTGAGTTCGGGCGCCAATTGTTATGATGATTTCAGTTGCCGAGTCCTGATTTGGATGGCGTTTTATTAAAGTCCCTGTCTTAGGGTTTTTCTGAGGGTTGTTATGCTTTCTTCGGGTAAGAGAAGATTCGTTTTTTAAGTTTTCTATTTTTACTTGTACAGTAAACAAGGTTAGTCGCAGAGTCATTCAATATTGGGTGAGACGGTTCCGGAATTTCCAGGGAGCTGACCGAAGTTCTTTTCGTCGCTCTCCCGAATTTCGGATCAGCCAGATTCAAGGGGGTTTGGCGAGTATCTAGGATACTCGGATTAAATTCCGGCAAACAATAATTACAAAGCCGATAGCGTAATACTATAATATCCTTCTGGCCATACTGGTGCAGGGCCTAACACCATCCATCGTTTTCCGTCAAGATTTACGTCGATTTGAATAGGAAAAATTAAAAAGAAGGAAACTTCTCTCCATATAAAATAGTTGGGGAAACTTTAAGACTTGGTTCTTTTTGACTGCTTTTTAACTCTGTACTTTTCTATAATCTGTACGCTCTCACGGCAATTCATATTATGTTTGCTAATATCAAAAGGGAATTTTCCAGCGCATCAGGACCCCCTCAGGAGGAGACAATTATTGCATCTGTAAGAATTACCGTTCTTAGGAGAAATGGTGAGATCGTATGTTGAATATTGTGTAAGCTTTCCTTATGTTGAAATAGAATTTTGATTTATATTTTGTTACGGACAATTTTTCATCGAGTCACATTTCCATGTTTTTAAGTACCTAATACTTTCTTCTTCAATTAATGTCACGTTTCGTGAACTTCCTCATGAACTCATTGTTTTTAAGCACCTAATACTTAATTCCTCTAATAAATGTTTCATTAATTTCCTCATAAACTTACTGTCTTTATGCACTTTACAAATAAATTTTGTATTTCTTCAGGCTTTTACTAAATGGTGCCTTTATCCTTTCTCTCTTTGAAACACTTATGTTACTGTCCGGAAGGCTCCGACTAACTTGTCTATCTAAAACATGGTATTTCATTTTTCATTATTCCTGTCCGTAAAAACTACCAAATTCATTTTCAAATATAATTTTGAACAATTCATCGTCAGTCATCAATGCAGAATAATAAAAATTTTAAAATACGAGACAATTAAACAAATTTCATTGCAAGAAATTTTATTATTTATCGAGGTTTTCTACTTTCAATTGAATTAATTTTATAATGAATACAGTTCACAAAATTTTGAAAAAAATGTTACCCGAACAACTTCTGTTGCGCGAATTTTTTAGACATTGTTGAAGAAAAGAAAGGGCGTCGAGTGGAGTTTTCTTTTCGAGTGGGCGTCGAGTGGAGTTCGCAGATCACGAAGCGTTCATCTGCTCCGTTGCACTTATCTGCCACCAGTACTAGCACCGATACCAAGCTGAGCTTGGATTGCAGCCAGGATCGCAGCATTGACCTGAGCTTGGACACTAGCGGAAACTTCTGCATTAATAATGCCATCGCTAACGAGAGTAGCGAAATCTTCCACACTTAATTTACCATCTAGAACAAGCTGTGCGATGACGTCAGCGCCAATAGTGCCGTTGGAAACGAGTCTAAGAAAGTCGTCCTTCTCAATAACGCCTTCTACAATAAGCCTCACCACCTCAACAGTGTCAAGAAGATTTTTGCGAATGAGCTCAACTACATCACTTAGGGTGATTTCACCACTAGCAAAAGCCCTGATTACGTCAGTAACGTCGGCTAGTTCTGCTTGGAGATTTTGTGCCAACTGATTCAAAGCGCTAACGACTGGGTTGAGACCAAGAGCGCCGAGAACGGGTCCAAGAATTTGGTCAAGAAGACCTCCAACTTGTCCCAGCACCTGGGAAAGAACACAGGTAACCAGGTCGCCAACTTGACCAACAGCGCCATCGACTCCACCTCCTCCCAGCAAACCGCCCAGCAGACCGCCTCCACCACCGCCGACTGAGCCGAGGAGAGGACCGAGAAGACCGCTGACGAGGCCACCGACAAGACCGTCACCGCCCAGAAGACCTTCAAGAAGACCACCACCACCGCCTCCGCCCAGCAGACCACCCAGCAGACCACCACCGCCGCCTCCACCCAGCAGACCGCCCAGCAGACCACCACCGCTTCCTCCGCCCAGCACACCACCGAGGAGGCCGCTAGTGAGGCCAGTGACGGTGTCTAATAAGAGCGGCTCGGGCTGGGCAACGGCAGCCGTGGCCAGCAACAGGACAGCAAGCTGGAGATGACAGATGTGCAATTGTTAGCAAAATGAAATTTTAAATTAAAGCGCACATGTCAGTAAGGTATCCCTTCTTATTACATATTCATATCTATTTGATATATATCAAGAAATAAGAACGTAACAATTATTACGCTTAAATTAAGATCAGATTTGCTAACCATGGAACGCATTTTGATAGGTACAGCAAAAAACTGATGCTGGAGCCTAAGCCTGAGCCTTTTTTATACTCTCACTTCAAGGACTAACTAAGTTGTCCAAGTGGACGATGTTTGTGCAGCAGGTTCGGGTGAGATAAGGACAAGCTTCACTTCCGCGTCTCTGCGGAATATTATTTCGAAGTGTGAAGCGCATTCAAATTATTCATTTTTGTAATTATCAACTTACGAACTTTCACGACTGCTTGGAGTAACATTTTTTCATGAAAAATTAGAATCTGAGTAATCCCTTTTTTTAAAACGTTATATGAAACGTATAACTTAATGATATGTAAATTATACCGACCTCAACAACAGTATACGTATTTACAGTATGTCCCATAAAAACCAGAGCTGAGCATTAATTTTCCCGTATCATTAATACCGCCATAATCAGTAATGCCTTTTCTGTAGGTCAATTTTGAAGGATAATTTTGTTAGAAATTGAATGCGTATGATAGTCATATGATGGTATCACTGATACGGGGAAATAAACACTTGGTTAGGGTTTATGAGGGACATACTGTATAGCTGGATAGAACATCAAGCATGTATGCGCAATAGTTGGTCGCACAAAATTGTCTGAAAATTCCCACGCATTAATTGTGTGTTAGCTTTTTGAATAAAAATTTACATGCTCTTTTAAAGATTTTGCGTAATATCATATGACTCGCGTGCAAGACCTAGGAATGGATTAATGAGTCCATTGTTGTACACATCTTCTTCTAAATACAACACATTGCCGCAGGAAATGTAAATACTTACTGTCGTAATCGACGCAGATACCAACAGCAGTAATTTAGGAATAATTACTTGCCGAATAATTTCGGCCTTTGGCAACAATATTTGAGCTCTGGATTGGTGCAGAACGAAATGGCAGGCCAAACGTATTCCTGCTAGATTTCACCTGCTCATAATGGTTCAGTAGCCCAAGAGTGGGCGTTAAACAATCTTTATATGTGAGCATCCCTAATTCTTCATAAAATGTATATTGCAAGGATCTTTAATACTTGATATTATGTGCAGGCATGTAAATTCTTTTCTTTTGTTGTAGATATTTAGATCCAGGCGAGGGCAGACATAGTATCAAAACTCACAAACCAGTCGACCGAAGATCTATCTTACTATGGTATATCTCGGACGGAATAATTGCAAAACCCTTTGATTACATTCAATTTGAAAATTTGTCGAGCAGAATCAATTAATGAAGAGGTACTTTTGAGAGAAGAAATGAATAGAAGTATCAAATAATAGATAGTCACGTCTGTTCCTGATCTTCTAACACATTACCTGATTACAATGGTCAAACGAGAAACGTTCAACACTAGCGATAAACAACAGACTTCTTCAGCAGCAGCGGCCGCACCCTCAGCACTCCGTCACCGGTGAAATCTTGATGTCGCAATCACGCTGTCTGCCCATCACACAGCCGCAGAACAGCGTGCGCAGTGAAGCTTTCCTACGGGACAAAAGAGCTTCGCTTACTCGTGGTCACTTATTACAGCAGTCCTTACTGTTGACCTCCGATTTAAGAATAATGAAAGTCTATGCAGTGAAGGGACAATTTGCCCATTTTTCATACAATACCTAATATATGGCCTCCAAATTTACGAAACCTAAACCCTGATTAAGGAAGGATTTAATCGTCATTCTCATCAGAGCACAGCTTAACTGAAGGCAGCCGTACCTCACATGATGCCTAAAATGGATGAGGACCTCACAGAGTTAGCACGTCAGGGTCTCCGTTCCAAGTTGGCACGGTCACTGAAGCTGGGTTTGCCTTTCTTGACTCATTTGTTAGTAAAAACAATGCAATTGGTTACACATGTGAAAACTAATTTTATTTTTGTTATAGAGAGCGGAGTTGTATAATTACCAATCAAACCGTCATCAAACTTCCGTCGCGCCTTTTTCCATGCACGTTTATATACATACACAGTCATGCGTGAGGGATGCTTTTCAAAAATTTACCATAACTCTTGGAAGGAAAATATGTTTCACAAACGACGGAGTGCAAACCCTAATCTCTTTCAGAATAGCCTACTTTAAGCCCCAGTGTTAGGTTAGACGGGAAAGCTAATCCATTAATTTATTATTTACATCTCAAACGTTAGTGCAACATTCGGGGACTAACAGCTTCCTTAGTGAATTACAATACTCTGGGGTTGTGGTTGATGACTTCATAATGGCTGGAATATGTTACGCGTATCAAGATAGTTGAAATTACTCTACGAAAAAAAGATAGGGAATTAGAGCACGCAGTGATGGCCATCATTATATTTCGACAGTGAGCAAACGACGTTCAGGAAGGGACTGAGTGGTGAGTGAAGGCTGATGAAAAGGCTTATCCTCAGAGAGAATGATGATAATAACTTCCGAGGAGCCCATTTGGATAGTGAAAAAGATCTGTGATCTAGTAATATATTGCAATACTGCAATCGACTACGTTTCCACGGAGCTTAACTAGTCTAATCCCGGGAATCCCAAAGATTGTGAAGATCTCCGTACACTGGAACTTTCATGCCGAATTGACCAGCGTCCATGGATACCGGGATGAAAATCTAATTCATCATTTTCGTAGTTGACCTTCAGTTCTGCTTGTGTTGGTAATATGACGACAGATGCTGTGTCGCTTTCATGCATGAAACTTATCTTCGAAATACACGCATTCAAATAATCCTTGTTAGCAAGGATTATTTGTTATAAGTTTTGACGTGAAAATAATCCTTGTTAGCCAGGATGATTTGTTAATAAAAAGACGAATAAAAAACAAAGCGATTAGGCAACTAATACATAGGAAAAATGCATCATCCATAGAGTTAGCGTCATGTTACACACGTGCCAAATGAAAAAAACAAAACACAATGAGCAGAGATAGTTTCAACAACCAATTTCAACATATTTGTGTTTTGAATTATTTGGGCTCGCCAATTGGGTTAAATGATATACATCAAACTTAAAAATGACATTTAAAATGAAATCGTACTAACAACAACGAACTTGTGAACTGTTTTTACTCAATTATGGCCACGGTGTAACCTTCAAACCTGTTATTTCTGAGTTATAAATGATACCAATTTTGTAAGTTCACATTTAAATTTATGTGAAGTTATTTTCAGGTTGAAACTTTCTTAGCTTTTCGAACAAATAACAAGCGGAAGTCAGTTTTTCACTAACCGAAAAAATAGAACGGATTCATAAGAGTGAACAATTCAATAGAGTATTGGTGACGGAAAACTCAGCATAAAGTAAAATTTGTGTAAAATCTGTTACAAAAGTATCGGAAAAATATCCTTACTGAAGATATGACTTCTACTGCATCGGTTATTACATTACGGATTTTGTTCAGTTACGTAAGACTTGAATATTTATGACTTGAGTTTTAGTTCACCATGAGAGCCGCTGGCAACTGCGCAGCCAAACGCTATTGACGTCAATGGAAATTTACGAAGCTGAGGCCCAGCGGCCTGACTTATTTGCCAAGCCGAGTCGGCCCTGGCACTGAACGTTCGGCCTGGGCAATTAGAAGATAAAATTGTTTATTTCGTTTCCCCGCATTTGCAAGGCTCAAACAGCGTGTGAGCTGAGCAGGCGATAGCGAGTGCCAATCACGAGGAGTTCCAAATACGCCATCAGATATGCATGTTTTGAAAGGAAACAAAACTGGAAAGTTACCATTTCCTGGACAAGATGGTCGTTGAAGATGTGAGAGACACAAAATGGTGTTTTTTACACTTAAAAATTAGAGTCTAAAGTTAACTGATGACTTCGCGTTAAATAATTATCTATCGCTCACTTACATGTAAGAGGGCACAACAGAATCGTCACTAAACTGTAATGGCCAACTTGGGTGTAAGATTAGACCACTTCTACAAAGGCCAGCCCAGTTACTGCCTCTCACTCAGGTTTAAAATAACCTGGTGGAACGCTGATTCGCAACTGGGAGGGGTTTCAATGTTCAGTGTAATAGCTTCGAAAAATGCAGATGAGATCCATAAAACAATTAAAACGTTAGCCACCGAAAACCTTCGATGAAAAACATCGATTTGAAGTCAACTAAGCAAAGATCCTTTCTGCCGTGAGGTAGCAATTTCAAAAAAGTAGAAGAAGCTCCACATGTAACGTGAGTCATTTTCTTCCAGGAAGTCGCTAGCAACGACGCAGCCAACATGACTCACATCACTGAACATTTACATAAGTGGCCCGGTGTGTACCAGCTGACGCGCGGAGCTGATTCGGATCTAGCGGCAAACCTTCGATGTAAGCAATGATGCTCGCAGGGCGGTCGAATTCGAGCCCCTGAATTTGCAAGAGTTAAACAACTTATCAGCCGTGTGATGGACAGCGGGCGCCAATTAGAGCACATTTCAAATAAGACTCCACACGTTAAATGAAATTTTCTAGACTAGAATAAACTTAGAATTAAACTTTCATCCCAGGAACATTATCAACTGAAAATGTGACTCACTAAAATTAAATTTCAAACATTGAAGCGCTCCCACGGAGCGGCGCACACCTGCCCTCTACTGCGGGGAGGTAATTCTGATAAAAAAATTAGTTACCGTAATGGTTCCGTCATAAGACTATGATTG
Source organism: Morinoia aosen (assembly GCA_030386875.1). Classification (NCBI taxonomy): domain Eukaryota; kingdom Metazoa; phylum Arthropoda; class Malacostraca; order Amphipoda; family Talitridae; genus Morinoia; species Morinoia aosen. Next base: position 6,181,140 of record CM059576.1, read on the forward strand.
TGTGTCAGTGCAGGTCTTCTGTCACTCATGTGTATGGAAATTACCTGAACATTGAAGTGCGCTCACCAACCGTCATTTGAAAACTACAATAATTGTAGTTTTCAAGCGAAGCTGAGTCGAATAAATTTATGCGACTGAAAAACAAGAGATTGAACGAAAATGTTCTAAGTACTCGAGAAACATCTATGAGGTCGCACCAACGCTGAGAGGACAGTAGCGTTTGAATGCTGGTGGTGTGAGCACGTGTATGTGCAGGTGTTGCTAATGGCTTTGAGAAAAAATTATTTCATGGATTTATTTCAGAATATACCCGTACCTTATCGTAAACAGTCCTATTATGTAGCAAAATTACTTAGAAGCGAGCTTTAAAAAAATGACTTTGATTTTCTTAGATGTTGAACAATTTTCATCCTAAAATACGGAAAATCCTATTTGTACTGGTTTAAGGGGGTCAACTCGTCGCTTTGGATTGTGATCCGATTGGTCTGATATTTTGCTAGTAGGGTAATTCATCAAATATCGAACAGAAACCACGTGTGTCTAGAAACAACCTTCATAAATCGGTAACTTTTGCTCTGAATAACTGTTGCGGGCCTCAAGATTATTTTTGAACAGTTGCTTTCTTGTTCTGTGATGTCGCTTTAAAGACAACGTAGATTGTTGGAATTTATTTATTGTTCTAAAAATCGAATTCTTTAATAACATAATTTCATCAATATCGAACATGAATCGAACAAGAATTTTGATTCGAACAGGATGGTTTGTCAATTAGTTCTCCTCGTATGGAACATTTGTTAGACTATTAGCACGCCAGATATGGTTTGTCTATTAGTACGCCTCGTATATTTTGTCCATTAATATGCCTCGTATGGTCTATCTATTTGTACACCTCTGATAGTTTGTCTATTAGTACACCTCGTATAGTTTGTCAATTATTATGCCTCATATGGCTTTTCTATTTGTGCACCTCTGATGGTTTGTCTATTAGTACTCCTCGTTTGGAACTTTTGTTTTAGGACGTCCTATATTAAGAAACTTTTTAAAACCCAATATGTTGACATGTATCTCATGTGGCCACTTGGAAAATAAACGTTTTTCTTTCATTCTTTTTTTTTCTTTGGTGCACTGGATTTTCTTGGAAATGCTCGCGGTGGCACAGCGGTTAAGGGATCGGACTTGTATGTTGGAGTCGCGGGTTCGTATCCCGGCGCTGGCGCTGCGATTTTCCCCGTTGGGTATAAGGAAAAGTTCAAGCACAATACCCCACTCGACCCAGGTGTCGGAAATGGGTACCGGCTTTACGGGGGAACCGTCATGGTGTCCTATATATAGTGTTAGTTATAAGACATTTGAAAAACCAATGCTTAAGATCATTTGTATCAGGCTTGATTGGAAATAAAGCATCCCAAAGATGCCGATGTTTGTTTTGTTTGTTTGTTTGAAATAACTGTCTCATTACTTATTTTCAAGATGCATTTGAATGGAGAGTTATCAAAATTTGAATATGATGTCGATGTTTCATTTGCAGTGTTTGTTGAACCATCATTGTGACCATCAACCTGTGTGACCTTTTTTGGAGTAGAGTGTAAAGCACTCGTCAATGAATTATTATTGATGCTTGCATCAATTTTCTTGGCAAGGGATTGATCATCAGTAAATGTAACCAGACGAATCATTGATGATCTTGAGGGCCTTGGAACACCAGCAGCTGATTGGTAGCCCCTCACCCGAATTCCCATCTTCAACTATTCAATGTCATTATCAAGCGTTAATACAATATTTCAATGAAATAAAACAGGCGTTCAATAGATCGATTCAGTTATTTAAAAGAATTAAGAATCGAAATGCCTTGTTCGAGGAATAAATTCATGATTTTTAAGGAATTTTGATTCGAACACCTTTGTTCAGTATTTAATACTGACATGAAAAAGGAACTGAATGTCGAACATGGAATAATTATCAAGTTTTCGGCGGAAAAGAAAAAAATACAGCAACAGAACATCATATGACAACACTACTCTCTAGTTATGACGGGAGGTTGACGGTGACCCAACAACAATTAAACCGTCGCAATTTTCCCGAGGTGCGTAAGATTTTTCGTGTGAAAAAATTCGACCAATTTGTAAGGGTCGTACAGAAAATGCGTTCGCAACCGCTGGTAGCAGTTTGCAGCTCACAGAAATGAGTTTTTATCACTAAAATAGGAGTTTTAGATGTAAGATCACTGGCACTGAGAAAGTTTGGATGCTTACTAAATTTATTACGCTCATATTTCCATACTTGTTCGATAATCAGTTCAGTTCGATATTTGATGAATTACCCTATGTGTATTTGCTGAAAAAAGACATATTTTACCTGTGAATTTTCCGATTTAGGGCTTTGTTATTGAAAAAATTTGAAAATATCAGTTTAGTTATTTTTGGGGTTATTCAAAAGAATAAAAGTCTGGGAGTTTTCATGCAAGGAAAAAACAAAGACAGCTTTGAAATACTTGTCACATTTTAAACAAACTAAGGGGGTTGAATTTTAATTTTTGTTGTCTTTGTATATGCGATATTGGATCACTAAGTAAAATAAAAAAAAATTTGGCTTTAAGTGTGATAAAAGAAAATTGTGCAAATTGGGTAATCGTTGAGGTTTAGTTTGTTGGAATTGTTCCAGGGATTCAAAAACTGTCCTTGTTTTTTCTAGCATAAAAACTGACTGACTTCTATTCATATGAATGTTGAAAATGAAGGATTTTCAGTATAAGCCAAAAAAATGCTCTGTTGAAGTGTAATATAATAAAGAATAATTAAAATTGAATGCTGTTTTGATGTTTTTTCGAATATTTTCCTGCATAATTCTCTAATTTACACACTGAATCGGAAATTACAAAAAATAGAAAAACAAAATATCATTTATTGATGAATGGTGAAGTTTTTATTTGTAGTGTGATATTCCTAAAATTCGAACATTATATGTAATTTCTATAAATAACACATTTCCATCTATTCATTTTTTTCAATTTTATTTAATTTAGGCCTTAGTTTTTCGGAAAAAATCGCTATATAAGTTTTTCGGTTTATTTGTTGGGGTATTTCAAATGAATAGAAGTCAATAAGTTCTTATGGCTACAACAAAACCAAAGACAGTTTTAGAATTCCTAATGCATTGCTAACAAACTGGAAATACTATATTTTTTATTTTCTACTTTGTTTTCTTTGTATATGGGGTCAAAATTCGTGAACTTCGATCCCCTTACACTCCCCTGGGGGCGGGGGGGGGGTCTAATGCCCGCAGCGCCATAAAATTTTAGGGCATAATAATCCATCACCTAAGGATTCTTTTTCATCGAAAAAAAACCTGGCCCATCGGGCCGACAGGGGCCTCGGATGACCATCTTAAAAGCTGGTACGGGTACTGGATCTGATGAAAAAATCGTTTTCAAAGTGAGTGGCATGTTTATTTTCAAATATTTGGTTGAAATATTTTTCTTAGATTTTTTAAAATGTTTTCTTCACCAGATTCGAAATCATGGTTGTTTCAGAAAATATTCTTAAATTTATCATTCTTCTCTATAAGAGTGGTCTATCAAAAAAGGAAATCTTTGCCCAGCAATTTGCATCGTCGTCAATTGTTTATAGATTGATAAAACAAGTCAACGACAAATCCATATTTGCGAGGACAGCCCCTGGCAGGAAAAAATTGTCGTCGGTTCGTCAAGAGAGGGCTTTAGTGCGTTATTCGTTAAAAGAAAGGGCTGCCAGAAGTTCAGAGCTTGCGCTAGAATGAAAGAGAGATGGCGTCTACGCCTCAGCACGAACTGTTCGACGTCGACTCTTCGTCAACGAACTTGCTTGAAGGAAAGCTACGAAGAAACCTCCTTTGACGGCGAAGAACATCACAGACCGGTTCAATTTTTGCAGGAAGTACTAGCATTGGACAACTGCACAATGGAGCTAAGTAATTTTTTTCGATGAATCTCCACACTCATTTTTTGGGACTCCCGCAAAAAGCCTCGTACGACAAAGAAAAGTTATTTTAAAGGCGAGATATTTACCAAGGAGTGTGTCGTTCCAGCGGTTAAGAATCCAGCCACTCTTTACGTCTGGGGTTGTTTTTCGAGTAAAGGAACTAGAACACTGACAATTTATCCAAAAAACACAGCGATGAATTCGGCCTGGTACATGAACGTCTTCAAAGATCATCTCCTTCCAACGATAGCTAGTTAGTTTCCCGACAAGAGGTGGTTCACCAACATGATTGCGTTCCCTTCCATAATGCAAGAGTGATTAAAAAGATTCTTGGTTTAAATGGTGTGGATATCTTGCTTTCTGGGCCTGAAAATTCGGTTGATCTGAATCCGATCGAAAATTTATGGTCGATTATCAAAAGTCTTGTGAACAAGAAGAAACCAACTAATTCATCGCAATTTGAAGCCTGAATTGCACAAGGGTGGAGGACCTTCGATCATAATATCCTTAAAAATTGATAAACAGCGTGCCAAAGGGAATCAAATCAGTAGAAAAAGCTTCATATGTAACGTGAGTCATATTCCTCCAGGAAGTCGCTAGCAACGACGCAGCCAACATGACTCACATCACTGAACATTTACATAAGTGGCCCGGTGTGTACCAGCTGACGCGCGGAGCTGATTCGGATCTGGCGGCAAACATTCGATGTAAGCAATGACGCTCGTAGGGCGGTCGATTTCGAGTCACTGAATTTGCAAGAACTAAACAACTTATCAGCCGTGTGATGGACAGCGGGCGCCAATTAGAGAACACTTCAAATAAGACTCCACACGTTAAACAGAGCTTTCTCGAACGGAATAAATTTAAAATTAAATTTTCATCACAGGGACATAGCCAACTGAAAATGTGGCGCTTTAAAATTAAGTTTCTTACATTGAAGTGATCACACCGTGTGGCGCACACCTTTCCTTTTCTTCGGGGAGGACATTCTGATAAAAAATTACTTGTTACCGTAACGTTTTCGTCATGAGAATGAGATTGTTCGTCTGTGTAAGATTTCTCTCACTATGCGTGTAGGGAAAAAACATCAACATTGAAGGGCGTTTACAAATCATATGAACGGCAATTATCGAACTTAATTGTAGCTTTCAAATAACGCTCAACCGAATAAACTTGTGTTACTTGCAAAAGGATACTTAAATGAATATATTCTAAATACTCAAAAACTTCTCTGAGGCCGCACCAACGCTGAGACGACAGTAGCTTTTGAATGCTGGTGGTGTGGCTGCGTGTGTGTGCGGTGTGCTAAGTTCTGTGCGGTGAAGCTCGCTTTGGGTGATGTTCAGGCTATTTGAGAGCATAGCTTCTTTTTTTAAGTGTTCTCGGAAACTTTCTTCTTTTAAAAAACTCTTTCCCCTGAAAGAATACTGGAAGTGAACGTTATAAAGAGTGAACAAAATAATAAAAACAGAGGTGAAGTTTTGTTTAAAATCCCCAAACTGCAGAATTGGGCGGATAATGTTCGCCCTAGAAAAAATCCTTTCGAAACGCATACTGTTATGAACCTGAGGAAAAAAAAACTATAAAAAATATGTTGACTAATATATGAAAATTATAATTGAAAATTAAAGAGCAACAGCTCCTGTTCGAAACTTCCCAATACTCAGTTACGTCGGCGTAGTTTTCCCGTGAATTCCGACTTGAGAAAACACCGATGCGACCGAGAAATAAAGTTAGCTTTCGTTTGTATTCCTGAAGTGTTGGATTAGCCTCACGACAGATGCCGACTTACTGCAGGATTAGCCCATGAGCAAGTTTCAAAACTAAAATCGTTTAATCTGTACTGACGTTGTAACGCACTTATTTCTAATTATACACATAAATACTTTGTGCTTAGTTAGGTATGTTGAAAGTTACGGAAGGAGGGGAAAGTTTCAATTTGGTATACGTAGGTTATATCAACTCGTGTGATAAAATATATCTGCTTAGAGCTTAGCACATTTCAATCGCATATGAAATACTCCACGAAGAAATAAACTCTCCGCAAACAGTTCTGTATGAAGTCAGATTCCTCCCCTGTCTCATATATTGCCGAGCGAGCAGAACCGCCTGCCCGGGAAGACTGGATCTCATATATTACACGGGTCATAAAATAACGACCGGCTTTCGTGCTATGGTCTTGGGAAAGATATAAATGGGACGTTTCTCAGAAGAGGAATCTTCCCCATATCAAATGTTAATAATTCGAGGCGCGGGCATATCAGCCACACAGTAATAAAACGCGGGACCCATAGCCGGAGCTGCATCTAGCGTGCTGTCACGGTCGACCTTTATTTAATTGCTGTAGCGAGAAGGGGCTGGGGCCAGGAGGCCCGACCCCTCTCCCCCAGCCGTACCCCCGGTTGTGTGGGGAGTAGGGCGACTCCGAACCCTAGCCACCCCTTGTTACCCTGCTCGTGTGGCGACCACCCCCCCCCCCCTTCGGGAAGGGGGGAGCGCTGTCCAAGCGAGAGTTAAGCTGGTCGGGTAGAGGACACTAGTCGGCGGGCCGGGGTTGAGAACGGACGTAACCGGGTGGTCAAGGTGGAGTGTGAGCCGATCCAAGGTTTTTATTGTACTTAGAAAAGTTAGTCGCCGGTGAGCTAGAGAAAGGTCAGGAGTTCTGCACTCAAGGGATCAGTGAATAGTTAAAGTAAAGTTAAATCTAAACGGCGATCGGTGCTCTGATGGTGAGGCTCCCTCATTTCCGCTTTATAACTTATAAATTCGGCTGGCTCAAATATCCACGTTAGCGTTGAGGGCTCGAAGTCGGGTGATTGCAGAACACCCCTCGGGCTCGTGTTTCGTTGGCTCGTGTGTTGACATGTTTGTACACAGTCTGTTGTCGTGAGGAATCGATCGAAGGAAATCGTGAGTTATTGGTCTTGTTTGGATCAAATTTATGAAGAGTTTCTACCACGCTGTCGCGTGTAATCCGTACTTGCCTTCCCACCAATAAATGAAAAAAACTGTGGCCTCGTATATTTCCCTTTCTCTCTCGTCACTGGCATATGAAACACGTGCCGGGGGCCGTCAGCCCACGTTACCAAAAGTTTATATATCTGAATAGGGGTGGTCGTAAAAGCTCCCGTATACGCGCTAACGTCACCCAGCTAAGTACTCAATTGACAATCAGAAACTAACGTAATTAAATCTCCAATTTAGTTCCGGGTTCGCCCGGTGGTGGCAGCGAACATACGCTACTTTTCTCAGAACTTTAACGTAACGTCATCCGAATAAGGCTGTCAGAAAAGTAACAGCAGATGAATGAAAGACACTTAAGCTTTGGAGCGGGCAGAAAATAACCCGAACTACATAGTATTGGCCGATGTATCTTCAATAAAAATCATCATATACTTCATGATTGACGCGGATTAAATGAACTTTAAGGCCATAAGGCAAGAGAGAGCGGAAGAAAAACCCGACTCATTCAGTTCTATTCCTCAATAATTACCTATATTTTGTAAAGGATGAGGTTAGACCGTTTCTTGGATATCAATTTCCCGTTCCTTCAATAACTTTATGGTTCCCTACGTAAAAAATATTCATTGGCCTGCCGTCTCTTGAGTACTTAAAAGGTAATTTCAAAAAGCGTTCTCGTGCTACTGCGAATTATATACTTAGATTGACGTATAGGTTATCATAGGAATATTTTAATAAATAAAATGTATTTAAGTATTTCATGACATAACCAATAATATATAATAACCTATATAGCAATACAGGTTATTATATTATAACTTAAATGGCCATATAGATTTCATAGGAATAGTTTATAATATAAAATGTTTTAAAGTGTTTTATAACATAACAACTTATAATATAAAAACCTATATAGCAATATGAGCTATTATATCATAACCCATATAGCAATAAAGGTTATTATATTATAACCTATATAGCAATGAAGGTTATTATTTTATAACCTATAGAGCAATAAAGGTTATTATTTTATAACGTATATAGCAATACAAGTTATTATATTATAACCCATAAAGCAATATAGATTATTTTAAGAATACTTAAAACTTACTAGATTGCTTAAAATGAAGCTGCGATGGGACGATTGCCTGGAAAGGTTCTCACACAACTCAAGCAATATAATAAACAACAATGATTGATTCAAATTGATCAAGTGAGTTGAATGACTTTCAACGTTGTCATGATACAACAGCCAGTTTTTAATTCACTGCAATAGATTTAGGATTTCTAGGCGTAACAAAAAGTTCCTCTCATTCGCCAGCTTCCCTATTTTTCAGACATGTATGCTTGCGTTTTTCAGTAGTTTCAAAATTTGAAGATGCTTGTAAAAGCCTCCCGTTTCGAAAAATGAGAAAAGTTCATGGAAAATTAATGCGAAAATAGCTTCCATTAAATTACAGGTTTCAAAAAGTTTTTTCGGATCTCTTCCAGTTAAGCCACGCCATTAATGCAACACCTTAGTCCACCCACTTGTAACTTTCGAAATAACGCCCCAATCGACTTCAAATTACTTTCAAACGGAGGAATGTTTTAATCTTTCGTTCCAGGTAAAATTTAAAATCGATATGTGCGTCATTTCTAAAGTTACAAATGGGTGAACATATGTGTTGCATTAGTGGCGGGCTAATCTGGAAAAATCCCGAAGTTTTTCGTGCAGTGAATGATGAACAGGTAGTTTGCGCAGGCACTGAGGGCTTCCATTGGTATGGCATTTGGGTTTCTGTGCAGTACCTAAATTTCGATCTGTAATGATAAATATCATTATTTCACGAAAAAGTATATTTTGAAAGTATATTACGAAAATATATTAGGTATGAATACATATATTTATTCAGTTATGAAATGATACCACGTTATAAATTCACATTTGCTATGATTCGTAGACTTTTGGCCCATCATTAGTCTCTTTCAAACCGAAACTTTATATATATATCATAATTGGTGTAAGTCGCACAATAATGCGCGTGTGTCGATCTGTGCACTCCCAGTACAAGTACTGGAGTTTTTCCAATAGCATTACAATCGTCAAGTTTTTTAAACCTTCGAGAGTGGAGGAGCATTCTGTACATAGTTAGTGTGTGTCTGACAACAAGGTTTTCAACAGTTTGAGTTACTGCTATTCTCCATGCAAAAAAGAGCAACATGTAAACAACGAAATATATTCGCCACGACCCAAGTAAATTGTGAATATTTTTCCATTTTATTCGCAATAGTTTCAATTTGCTTCAATAACACGTTAGAGACACATCAAAAACGATCTGAACTTGCCACAAATGACCTTTTGAGGGATTTTAGGTCGCGGGCACACAGAGTTTAAATGGTAGCGTTTCGTCATAATTGTCTACAGTCAACGGCACCAGTTGGTCTGTCCAGCGCTGTGAAAACGTCGGATTTCAGCCTTAGTTTAAGACCAGGTTAGTCGTACCATGATTTCTGAACCGGAAATCATGGTAGGGCCAAGCTGGTCTCAAACTAAGGCTGAAATCTGACGTTTTCGTGGCGCTGGACAGACCGAGTGGTGCCGCTGACTGTAGACAATTATGACGAAACGTTACCATTTGGTTTCCATGTCAAGACGGCTAGCCTAATGTGGGGTATGATTTGTTCTCAAAACATCCACACTTCTATGATGTATTCCTCGGTTTTAACCGGAAAAAATACTGCAATCGATAGGTTCGGATCCAATGATAAAGGAAATCTTCCTTCCTTTGAAATGAAGCAGGGATTATTCGATGCCAACCGCTTGTGTTTATTTCTTCGCTTCGAGATTGGGTTCTTAAATAGGCTGAAATGGACTTTTCTTGATTTTAGTTTTCGCCGAGAGTAATAATGATTTTCGTTTAAACAGTTATGGTAATATTCTCGGTCGAGTGTGATTCTTAGTCAAAAAACTAATCGAATTAGTTCCGTGGGTGCCTAAAAATGCAGATTTGACTGTTGCACCCTCCAGAAACGGCTGAAATATAATTGTCTACCATAGTCCGCAGCATTCATTATTCTTTCTTTATTACTGAAAACAGAGGGAGGATGGTTAAGCACGAATTTAATGTGAACTACTCTTGAGTCGCTGGCGAGTTGAGAAAGGTTTGCATCCTACGGGGTTCTTTAAAAGGCATGGTGGTCTGACTAAATTGTTCCTGATGCTTCGATTGTTGCTTGCTAAAATGTTCCTGCAAACCCTCACTAGGTGCAAAGCTTGGTTGGAAGCTTTTACAGTAACTTTTAACTGTTAAGCCGACCTTCAATATGGTTTAAATTGTACAGGCCTTGTGTTTGTGAACTATATTTTGAGAACAAAATATATCAAATTATGTGAAAAAATTAGAATTAAAGGCGAGCAAAGTATCAAGTTTTTAAAAAGAGGGAATATCAGTTTAACATTTTTGATTGATAGTATAGTCTGACTTCAACTGTACACCATAGCTATGCAGGGTATCCTACATAAGTGTACCCTATTTTTGTAGAAAGTGTCAGTCGTGGGTGTTGTGATAAGTAAAGCGATAATATCGCTTTGACTGAAAATTTATTGTTTATCGCTTATCGAAGACTGGAAAATATTATCGCTTATATTTATTGCGTCCAAATTCTTCGTGATAAATCCAGCGATAAAGTAGAAGACAAAAAACCGTTACGGCGGGAGGTTACCGGCTCATTGCAACGCAGCAAAATGATGCGGCCAGGCGCTTGGCGCCCCGCGCTTCTGTTGTCTCCACGGTTGCCAGATTGGCTCTTTTTATGCAAAATTTCCGAAGTCTGGCTTTTTTATTACGCTCAACTGACGTCAAAAATTCAGGCTTTTTTGGGACCTTAGTTGACATATCATGAAAATTATAATCTGTCAACCCAGGTTGTCACTGTTTCTTGAAATAGCCAACAACTGCTCGACGAAACTGATCTCAGCTCTGTATTTCATAGTGCTACCAGTGAACCAAAGCTTCTTTGTGTGTTATAAATTACATATACTTATTTCTTATTGTATATTACAATCTTAACTAAAAACCTACTAAATATATATTAGTTTTATATATTTTTTGCGTTTTGAAGTGCGCCTCGCGCGTGTTTCCCGTTTGTACGAACGTCGCGTGACTTTGTGTTTTAACTTATCCTTTTCAGGAAATCGTTAAGGTTTTTGCGTTTTAAATTGCGTTATTATTTAGTGTCGTCGTGGCAGGTGCGCTTCAGTCTTCGAGAACAGTGAATTTAGTGATTAGTGAGTTTCAAGATGTCAGGCGGGAAAACAGTGGAGGACTTTTTGCGCTCGCAGGCCAGCAGCAGTGATGTGACTCAGGAAAGGGAGCGGAACCTTTCCAGGATTTCGGGATCTGTGGACATTCCCACAGTCTCTCGCTCGAGCTCCCATATGTTCCTGGGCAGCGAGCTAGAGGACAGTCGCCCCGGCAGCCAGGCCTGTGAATAGAGAGACGTTGTGATTGCGGGTGGCTGCAGTATTTCCAGCCAGGAGCTGCAGAGCATCAAAGACTAGATGACCGTTCAGACAAACTATTACGAGTTGTCCCACGTGATCAAGTCTAAGAACGCATCAGACACTTCTTCCAAGGTCGTGGGAAAGACAATCAAGGTCTACAAGCCAAAAGTGCATCACAGAGGTGTCCTTCTGGAACAACACCACTGGCAAACTGGTCTTGCACTACTAGACCAAGGTATTATTTGGAACTATTCAGTTTTCAAATGGCTAGATAACCAAATGAGCACATATCCAAACTATTATTTTCAAGAAAATTAAAGCACTTTTATTCCTTCAGCACACTCATGACTTCCCTGAGCCGAAGGCAGCCATCAGCAGGACCAGCAGGCGGGGCCTCAAACACTCAACGGGAGGTGATCAGCTGCAGCGCCACCAGCTCTCCTTAAAGGAAAGTTTTGGCCAGGCAACAAGGTTTACACAGGTAATGATTTTTTATGAAAATTTCTCGATAATTTTATTGTCAAATCAATAATAAAAATGCCCTAACTATATAATTTATCGTATCATTTAAATTTATAATTTTATTTGTTGAGTTGAACATTTTACATAATATTCTGCTAACTGCTACACTTGTTACATAATGTTATAGACACGGTAACTTTAATTTTTCGCTTTGTGGTGCAGGACCAGGGTAAGGAGACAATGACCAAGTGGTTCGGAAGGTGCGCCATCCTCCTCAGCATCACAGACCACCCAGCCACCAGGAGATGTTCCAAGTCTCCCAGCCTGAGTTAAGGGGCCCAGCCGCCGCACCCTGATTCGCGACATCAAGGCAATGAGGGAGGGAGCAAAAGAAGAGATCAAGAGCATTCTCAAGGATCTGCCGCACGTTGCGATAACAGCGCACAGCTGGACGGCATACAACAGGTGAAGAATTTTAAACATTTCTAAAATGTTGAAATTATATATTAATATTTGGTTGTTTTTCTACGTAATCTGATTACATGACATATATTACATACATACATACAAACATATATGCAGGTCCTTCATTGATTCGACAGTCCACTGGATCGACCCTACTGACTTGTCCATGAAGATGGCCACCGTAGCGATCAAAGAGATCAAGGTGAGTCAAGTTTAGAACACAAAAGTTGAGACTTGCCTCAGAACTAATTTTAATAAAATATAATTTATTATTCTAGTAAACACATTAAAAAAAGAAAAACAAAACATAATAATCATTAGTTTATGTTTATTATATTGAGCATCTCCCACTTTCATTCATTTAATTAATATAATATACTTGAATATTGATGGTGCCATATGTTATTAAGTTGTTTTATAATCTATCAGGTTAGCCAGACCAAGGGCATCATCGCCACCAAGCTGGACCAGGTCAACCGCGCTCCCAATATCTCGCAGAAGGTTGTCCTCACCATCACGGACAACGTGGCGAACTACATCGCGGCCTTCAGTTACTATGGCCCAGGGACTGGAGAGGAGGAGGAGGACGCCACCTACCCTGACGTCGACGAGGTGATCAACAGCTCAGAAAACCAGGAGGAGGAGCAGGAAAGGGAGGGCCTTGACATCATCAGCGTCGAAAGTTGCAGTGCAGGACTCACTCAGGCTGCCCAAGTATCAAAGATGCGATCATGTAAAATCAAAGTTTACTTAAAGATTTAAGATTGTCATGCTAACTGACAAAGAGTAAAAATGTTTTTTTTTTAAATTGCTAAAACTTTTTAGGTCAGCGCACACACTTTCAGCGTCCTAGCGTCCATAGATTTCTCCCAAGTTACCGCTAGAACTATGGGAGGGCCGCTGCCCCCTACAAGAAGACCCTTGCCATGGCACAAGGCCTGTGGAACCTACAGAATAGGTCCTCCACATCAGCCAACACCATCAAGCGAGTGGAAGGGAGAAAACTTCCAATAACTGCGGGCACAAGGTGAGTCAAAAGACATTTTAAATAATTTCACATATTTTGATGAACTAATAATATATATTTTATACTTTTATCTAAATATTTTTATAAGTATCAAGATAAAACTATTTCTTATTCTGTTGTTTAATTTTTATCCTTGTCCTGTATGTCACTCACTCCGCCCAACAGAAGGAACTCACTGTATGACGCCTACTGTGTGCTGCTGCTCTGCTTTATGAACGACGACGTACACCTGGAAGCACTGAGCGAGGGTTCGAGGAATGAGGGTGGCACACTATCAGGAACAAAACCTCCTACTATGACTTCGATGACCATGACAAGCAGCTGAAGTTGCAGAAACAGTTAGATGCAAACTTTTATCTCTTTTTTTAGATACAGTTCTGTTGCTTCAAGCTTTAGCGTTACCTTTTTGCATTTTTTTGATACTTTGTTTTGCCATCAGGTACTGCAGGAGTACTGCAAGGTCATGAAGCCACTCACCAACTGCCTGGACCGCCTACAGGCTGTGGAGAACGCATACCTGGTAGTATTGCTGTCCACCCTCGCCCTTATGCGAGTGGCGTTGGAGCGCATGGAGGAACCTTAAAGGGACCAGGCCCTCCCCTACGCCAAGCCCTTAGTACGCGCCTTCCTGGGACAAGAGGACAACAAGGGAGGATCTAACAATAGGTACAAACAACCTACCCTATGACATTAATAAAAAATTAATTCTTTGCTTAATTTTGGCAGCGCTAAAAGTTTAACCTTTAGCCAAACTATAACTACTAGCAGGACCCATGGAAAATTCCACGGTCAATGTAATCGTTAAGCTAGATGGACCCGTGAACAAATTTCGTCAACAGTACCTAACCTAACCTGTCCTAACCGAACCTATCCAAACCGAATTTATTTGACATATTTGTATGGAAGAGACGGTTCTCTCAATGTCAATATCATTGGAATCTAGGTGGAACCTGTACAAAATTCTGAAATAACTACCCCTTACTGGAGATCAACTAACCCAACATAACTAACCCTAACCCAAAATGACCAATCATAGCTTACGGTACCTATCCTAAACTAACCTATCCTTTAAGATATTCTAACTCAACATATCCTATTCTAATTCAACATAAACTATCCTTGCCTAGCATAACAAATCAGCAAAAAACCCAGACGCATCTAATCAACAAATGTTTTGATAAAACTGATAATAAAACACAGGTCCTGCTATTTTTTATATTTATGTGTGTCATTCATCCTATGCTGCATAACTTCATTCGCCTCTATAATATAGAGCTGCCCATAATGCGGTTGACCATCATCAGGGTACAGATTTGTCGTTGTGTGATAAGTTTGGCCTTGGATGCGGAAGCAATATGGACCTCTCCCTGGAGGAGCGCACAGTTTGACTTCAAAAGACGCAAACGAGAAAGCACGATTATAATTCCTGAGGTTTTTCCGGAATGCAGTAGACGCTTGATCATTTCCTTCAAGTAAATCTCTTAGGGCCTTAGGATATGGCTGCAATACAGGCATACTTACTTTCCCATTGTGACAACAGTTCGTATCTTCATTCCTAAATCTAACTGCTTTACAATACTAACATCTCACATTCATCTCACCGATGTCAAATGGTTCCATATCAATAATATTAGCTATGTCAACAATTGCTCCATTTCTTCTGACGAGCTGTCTTTGCAATTAATTTTGCCTTAACTGCAACAGGATTCAGATTTTCCATTCTCTGCCTATATCTCTCTTTGGTTTTGATGACAATTCATTCTGTCATATTCATTCATGTTCTGTTGTCTTTGAGAAAACAAAGTTCTCTGACGCTCTAGGTACTGTGCCCGCTGCTCCTTGTCCATATTTTCATGCATGATTTGTTTTCTTCTGCTGTCTCGCTGAAGGTACTCTTCACGTTGTACATAGTTCATTGCAGTTCTCCTCACTTGCTGACGTTGCCTGTCCCTTTCAAGGATTTCCTGTCGTTGTTCATTCCGAATTCGCTGCCGGTAGAGTCCGTTCTATCGCGAGGAGCTTCTAATTTTCGCTCCAATGCGTGGTTCGTCAACATTTTTTCTGTTGCTGCGATAAACTTCCAATTATTTCCCAAATATCTGATGGCTAAGAGGTGAAGTAGCAAAACTTTGAATAGTAGTGAAGCGAAAAAGCGGTCGAGATAAAAAGCTAACAAAATTTTGAAATCCGTGATAGAAGTTCGTTTCGCAAGTATCTGTGATACGCGAGCTCAGTTTCTTCGAGAGAAGAATTATTTTCCCTCCATAGAAAAGAGGCACCAGTCGACCCATCTTGGCGATGGCCTAACAGCGATCTTTTAATGGAACACTCAGCATTCGGGATCCATGATGCCGCAGACTCGGATGAGAGCGTAACGGACGGACTAAGGGAGGACCAAGCAGAATATTATATAGATTACTTTGCTTTACAGGTTGAAAGAAAAAACAAAGAAAAGAAAAACAGTTTATTTCCAATAGAGATTGTACAATATTACAATCACTGGTTTTTAAATATCTTAAAATTATTATACTTAGATGATACACACACACGAGTATTGAAAAACTCGTGTCACTAGTCGAAAAGAAATGATTGAGGGCAATGAACTCCTAATCTAGCTTAATCTACATTTGATAATACATGTAATGATAATTATAAGAGATAGCACAATTTCATGGACGATGCATTTTCATTGTGGGGTGAAAACACTTTTGACAGTTTACATGTACATGACATAAAACTTCGCAATTCTTGACGCCAGGAAATAATATTTGAAATCGCTTGTTTCGGTCACTGTTCACAAGTGTCGTTTTAAGGAAGCATGAAAAAAAAATATATATAAATATATACCCATATGCACACATATGTACATATACGTATGCATGTGTGTGCATATCCATACACACACTCACACACACACACATACACACACACACAAATACATATATACATATAAGCATGAGGACCAAGAAGATTATAAGTTTTGTATTACTGATTCAACAATTTTAACATAACGGTCATTAGTTAACAAGCATTTTATTTAAATATAAATGGATGATCGCACAACAAAAGTATAGTTTTTACATGAATGCTTCACAATACTAAAGAGATGACGAGTTAGGTAATGTTACAAGTTGAGAGTGCACAGAAAAAAGACCATTATCTCTGGTAAAATGCTAGTTGTCAGTCTAGTATACACATATGTGCACGTATACATGTAAATATATACACATACACATGCACACATATACCCACGCACATACTTACACCAAACGCATAAGCAAACACAATTGCATTTCTATGCATCGAGGCAATACATACGCATTCTGCAGAGTATCATACGCATAGCGTGGACACGTACACATATACACAAGTAAGCATGTGCGCAAATATCAGCGTAAACTAGTTCGTATAAACCAGAATTCCAATCGAGGGAAACGGAGAAAATATCTTTTATTATAGCATGAATTTTATGAAATTTCGTACTAAAAATAGTGGCACAAAACAGTCCACTTAAGTCGGAAACATGAAAACGATTGTGGGACGTGAATAAGAAAGAAAACATTAATGTCCTATAAAGGTTTCATATTAGAAAAAAAAATCACATTATCTTTGAAATATGGCGCAAATTGTCGGCAGTTGATAAACAAACATAGGTATCACATTATTATAAGCATATAACTATAAGCCGAATAAGTATATTACTGCAGTATAAATGGATGATCACACAACGAATTTATTTTTTTTACATGGATGCTTTACAATTTCATATTAGAAAAAACCCATTATTTTTTTTAATATGGTGCAGAATGTCTGCCATTGATCAACACACACACACATAGGTACCATGTCGGTCTAGTTTGATGCTTGCACAGAAACGGAGAGGAATGACATAAAATGCACCTTCGACTGGTTGATCTACTCTAGTGCAAACAGTTGTACGTGCACATATACACACCCATATGCGCACATACACCTATATACGTACACACATATACAAGTAAGCATGTTTGCAAATGACAACGTATAGGCGGTCAAATCATAATACCTACGCATACTTCTAAACTGTTGTGTGATGTCTTGAATTATAAAACAATGAGCGAGGGAGATTGTTCAGCAATGGAGATACCAGGTAAATGAGATTCGTCAGTACCCATTCAGTATGTTCTGTAATTAAGGATTATTATTGAGACACAAGATGACGAGTTATTTTGGCTTTAAATTCTCTCGGTCTTTGAGGGACTTTAATACTCAGGGGAAGTTTGTTCCACAGTAAGGCGCCTGATATGGACAGAGCCTTCTGCCCTAAGTGAGATGAACGATAGTTGACTAAGACATTATTGTTTCTGTTCGGTTTTTGATTGGTTACAGTGGGTGGATGGGAACGCACTATCTCAGCATTGCTCTGAGGAAGATATAACGAGGAGAATACGTATTGGGCCTTCTGCATGAGGAGCCTTTCTTGGATAGGGATCCAGCCGAGTATATTGAGGAGAGGGGTTACGTGATCACTTCTTTTGAAATTACCGTTGCATACCACCTTGGCTGCAAAATTCATGCATTTTTGTAAGTCCCTTTTAAGGTATTGAGGTAAGTCTCCCCATACTAGGCTGCAGTAGTCAATGCGCGATAACACAAGGGATTGAATGGCTAATAATTTGGATTTATCGTCTAGCATACTTTTTATACGATGAAAAAACATTAAAGTTCCGTAGATTTTGTTGCAAGTAGTCTCAACGTGAGATTTGAAGGACATATTTCTATCGAACCAGATACCCAGATTTTTAACTTTTTCTGATGCATTAATTGAACCCCATGTTCAAAGACCTTGACCTGGTGATGGCATCTGCTCTGCACCAAAACTATGACAGGACCACATTCAACTCTGTTGCCTCCCAACATGAAGGAAGAAATCTTCCAGAGGATTGTGAAGGAGATGAAGGCGATCATCAAGCAAGAAACAGAAGGGAGAGACAACAGCCAGGACATGGAGGCAATGGAGAAGCATGAGGAGGTCAGCGCCGACCCATTTACAGAGCTGTGTGACACAACCCAGGCTGACCAGGAGGATGACCTGGAAGCACAGACTCCAATATCGCAGGATTTCTACCCCGACCACCCCTCTCCCTCCACCTCCGAGTAGCTACAGATATGTTAGGTTAAAGTAATTTAGGTTAGGTTAAGTTAGGTTAGGTTAAGTAGGGTAGGTTAGGTTAGGTTGGGTTTGGTTAAGTTCAGTTCAGTTAGTAGATTACGGTAAAAAGTTTAAAAATGCCTGTTCTTGAGTGCCGAGATGTAGGATAGAATGGCCAAACACCAGCGGTCGTTGTAATAACTTATTATAATGATTTAAAGCAGGTTAACTTTGGTATTTCGCTGAAGTATCCACTGACTAAGTACTTGTAGTGTTTATAAAGCAGTGATTAATAATAACTTGATAACGAACAGATTGGTTAATAAACCTCAGTAGTACTATATAGTTCAGTAATTGGCGCGGATGGCAACTTTATGTAGCTACTCGGATGTCAATGGAGAGGGGTGGGCTGTGTAGAAATCCTGCGAGACTGGAGTCTATGCGACCTGGAAGAGGACATCAAGAAAAAGCTGCTGGCTTGGAAGAGGAACAAGGAAGTTATAAGACTATTGTGCTTCAAACTTATTGCTTTGTTCATGCATACTAGCAAATGTAATGTTGCGGTAATTGCGCTAACAAATCTAATATTGCAATAATATGTATTAAATATTTGTAATTTCTGCAGGCCACAGTGAAGAAGTCGCACTTCCCAGACAAGTATAGGGACCAGTTGGTGACTCTCTTCATCAAGTACAACACTGGGATCCCAAGCTCAGCAGCAGTGGAGCCATTGTTCAGCACAGCTGGGGACATCCTGAGGTCAAAGAGGGTGGGTCTCTGAGGACAACTGTGAGGACCTGGTGTTTCTGGAGGAAAACATCTACCTCCTAAAGTAGACATCCAAGGTGCCAAGAGGGAGGGATGCGGGGGATGAGGAGATTTTTTAAATTAATGTATTTGTGTTTTTGGTATTCTACTTTGATAGTGTTGTTATTATTGTTTTAAAGTAATAACATGTTAATTTCGGGCCCTTTAGTCGTTTATTTAGTAATTTATGGTGTTTTATCTGTAAAAAGTGGTTTTTAGACGTATAAGTAGTGCAAATAGAGTATTTTTAGAGTTATCGCAGGATTTGTTGCTAATCACTTTAAGGTATGTTGAAATTTATCGCTTTATCGTTATAGGACTTAAAAACTTGTAATTTAAAAACTCAAAATAAAACTTGTAATTTTAAAGCTAATATCCTAGTATCTGTGTACATATATGTGTATGTGTGTATGTATGCATTTTTGTACATATGTGTACATTCTTCATTTAACCACAACAGGTTTGCAAAATTTCCTAATCAAGCGACTTGCATTTGTCTTACAAACACCGGGTGTATTTTGATTTTTTCCTTATGCTATTCTCAATCATTTGAATGAGAAATCTGATAAATTGGTTGTGTGTGGTAAATCATGTATTTTAGGCTGTCAACTTATTTTTTTCATTCATTCATGTTCACTCGAAATGATATTTTTGAAAATCTACCGAAACAAGTAGGTCTAATATTATTCCCTAATGTCAAGAAATCCATAGCTTATATGTCATGTACATGTAAATTGTCATAAGCGTTTTCACCCCACAAAGTTCATTATCTGTATTGTTTTCATGAATTAACAACGCGATTCAACCCCAATTAACCAGCTACAGGTTAAATTTTTATGTCTGTCCTTTCCCTTTTTGTGCAAGCATCAAACTGGACCGTCAAGGCACATATGTACGTTTCTCAATTGAAAACATTTGCATCATATATCAAAGAAAATTTATTTCTTCTAATATGTTAACATCCATCCTTGCTTCTCTTATTCACGTCCTAGGATGTTTTTGTTAGGCTTGTTTGATGCAGATTGTCGTATAATTCCTCACGCTCTTGAGCATATTTTGACTACCTTTTTGACTACCTTTTGACTACTCTTTGGTTGATTTCACGCATTGTCTTCGTAGGTGTTGTAGAACAATCGTTTTCATGTTTATGACTCAGGTAGCTGCCACTATTATTAGCATGGAAGTATCATAAATCCGAGGCTTGATGAAAAACATTTCCTCCGAGTTCCTTGATTGGAATTCTAGTTTATACATAAAAGTGAAAATTTGGTTTTGAATGTCAATCTGGCTGCCTTAAACGCAGGATTTCTTAAATCCACCCGTTTTACTTTCAACAAATTCTTCATACCGTAACTTCCTGAGCTAGTATTTCATTGTGTTTGCACTAAAAAGAGTGTTCTCAACAATGCACCGTCACTGAAGTTGTGTTAGCTTACATAATTGTAGTTACATATATCATCAAATCTAGATTAAGCAACATTAGGAAAACATTGCCCTCAATCATTTGTTTCGACATGTGACATGGGTGTTCCGATACCCTTGTCTATCGACTAAGGATGTTAAATTAAGGTATTTAGCATATTTTTTTCAAATGAAAATTTTTTAAAAGGCGAATAATTCATCGTCTGAAGTAACTTTATAGAACATCATTGTTCCATTTTCCTACTCCGGTCTTAAATCATGTGAGGCAATTTTTTGTTCCTCACGCTCGTGGGTATATTATGACAACGCTATTTTATGTAGTTAACTTTTCGCACTGTTCCAAGCCATGTTGAAAATGCTACGGTTAGCAATGCACAACAATCCATATCATGCCTTTGACTACGGTGAACTCTTTTGTTCCAGTATTATTAACGTAAGTAGGAAATATAATAAATTTAGTTATGGTTAATATTTTATTCTCTCAGAGCTCATCATTTGGCGTACCAGTTGATACGATAAAATGGAAAATTGTCTCAAATCCTGAATGTCGACCTGATAGTCTTAGACGCAAAACGAATCAAATCTGCCTACTTTACTTTTAACATACATTTCTAATATCACTAATTCCTAAGTTCGTGTGCTCATATATCTATATAAGTGTGTGCTAACGAGAGAGTTTCGAATTATACGTCACTAGGATTGTTTTTTTAGTTACTAGTATTGATATGCATTGTCAGAATCAGATTAGCTCATCTAAGGGATCGCATTTTTGTGTTTTTTTCTCTATCATTTTTGTTTTGGCATTTAATGTTGAAATATTTTAAAAACCAATGTTGTAAACATCTCTTGTTTAACCTTTATTTGAAATAAATTGTTTCCTTTTTCTTTCCTTCTTTCTTTCTTTCTTTCCAGTTCAAATTTAGATATTTTGAAAAGGTTTCATGTTGTCTAGAATTTCATTTTTTATTCAAATAAAATCAAGTATATGCTGAATATTTACTTCAAAAATGAAAGTTAAATGAACAGTTTATAACACGCTTAGTGACAGAAAATCATAGAAGTATGGTACCAACCTTAATACGCAATTTCAGCGGTTATTAGTACCATTTAAAAATTGTATCCTACATACAGCAATCACGAGTGTTCAAAAGATTTGTGCGTCAGAAATATAACTCTGTATTTTGAACAATTGAAAACCCGAAAACGCCGGTAGCTAGAGATCGAAGAATTTTAACTAAGAATTTATGGCAACTAAAATCTTTAAGCATTTTGAAAGAGCTTCTAACGAAACGTTTCGTGAAAGAAACTCATACGAGAAGAAAACCGTTTATCGAACAGAAAGGAAATTTAATGAACATCGAAGAATTGTTAACAGAAACTAAGTAAATTAGGATGAAAAATAACCAAAGAACTGAAGGGGTAAATATTGGCAGAAGCTCAACATATGTAATTTCTAACTTAGTTCATTAGTGAAGGAATTCACGAATGTTATTTGGGTATTCAGATGTTTTACTGATGCTGATCAGTTCATTTACGTCCTTCGTGACACGACAAATTGTAGAATCTAATCCAGCAAACGCAAATGAAACTGCTACTGAAATAGCAGTTAGGAGGTTTCCTCACTCATTCTCGAATTTTATTTGTGATCAGCCAGTTTCGCCTCATTTGAATAGACATTGTTCATATTTGGCGGGATCACGAACTGAAGTTTAGATAGTTTTTCTTGCTCAAATAAAAAAGATTTTTCATGGTTGCAGAACATCTCTGCACGGTTCAATGCTGATCTTTTAAACTTTAACGCATTGCTTTCTCTTTCAATCTTAGTTTTTTCCAAAAGAATGCATCTTTCAGTATTCCTGGTTTCAATGCAGTTACTATCTTGCTTTCATGAGCGTATTTCAATCTTATGGCTTCTCTGCACAGGTTGTTGGGACGCGCGCAGTGGTTGCCACCACTAGTTCCTACGTCCAGGACAGTCATCGTCATCATCAAACCTCGTCCCAATCTGTACCGGAGACTCGCCCCACCTAAAGCCTGCGTTAAAGCCTGTTAACACGATCATTGAGTGCGCTCGTGAGCAGTGCAAGCCCACGCACTTTCTTACGCTTTGGTCGTTAATTGTCATAAATATAATTTTATCACCTATAGAGAAACTAGAGTGCTTAAAAAACTGTCGAATAAGTTAATTTTTTCTGAGGAGATACATAAATTGTGTTAATAGGAATTAGTACTCCCAGAGGAAGGGGAAAATGTTGGGTTCTCGAGCTGAGGGCTATGTAAGTTTTTTTCGTGAATAGGTATTTCAACCAACTTTTTTCAGTTGACGGGGACCAAATGGTAATTTTTCGTCATAATCGTTTACAGTCAGCGGTACCAATCGGTTAGTCCAGCGCCATGAAATCTGACGGTTTCGGGGCGTTGGACTAACCAAGTGGTAACGCTGACTATAGATGTTTATGACGAACCGTTGCCATTTGGTCTCCTTCCGACGGCGGCTTTACTGCACTTTTAACTTTCTTCTTTAACTTATATTTCGGTCCATAAGCTTTTTCTAAACTTACTGTCTCTATGCGCAGGCGGTCTTGCGTGAGAACACACTTCATGTGTATAGATGCTCTGTTCTATGAATTCCTCTCTCAGGAATTCCTTCCTCCTGCTTCTTCTCTTTAAAACATTTTTACTACACCTAAGTAGTCTAAAACTATTTTATATACTCCAATAAGCGTTTTGATGTATAATAGTACACCTGCTTTGTATCCAGAAACTTAAAACGAGCAAAGTTTTAAAATGCATTGATTAGCGCTTCTAATACTCGTCAAATACTTGATTAGTGAATATTAATAGATATTTTTCGATTCCTAAGTGCGCGGAAATGTAACTATTGCGTTTGCTGCTCTAGTTTTAAATGAAAATTTAACGATACCGTAACTAGAGATGCTGCAGTGTGTTTGAATGCGTTCATTGAGAACATACTTTAAAATTATAATGTCGGTTATCTTCAAATTTTCGCTGTGCACATTCATTTTTTACAGTATATATACTAGTTTCCACATTTATTTTTTTAAAACCGTTTCGCTTAGAACACTGCAGTGAGACGCAACTTTTGTATATATGAGATTTAGCACTACCAGGAGTTAAGGGTGACGTCCTGAGCAGAGAGTTTGAGATGCGTTTTTATGATTTTGAAAAAAATGGGTTAAATGCTTTCTAACATTTCACTCTTTATGGTTGACTATTTTCCTGTATTTGAACCCCTATTAATTTCTTTTTAAACTTTTACTTTTTTTGTAAGCCTCTTTCCAGCGTACTGTTTCTATACGCAGTGGATCTTGTGTGGCAACACAGCTGAACAGCGCATAGAAACGCATTTTATTTAACTAATTTATAATCTTATCTAATTATGGCCCAGAACTTGTGTCATTGCCAATAGGGATTGTTGCATTCATGCCAATGCAAGTTGAACTATTCTTGTAAATGAAAGGGGTATTTAATGAGAATTTGATGCGAGCGTAGGGATGTGTATTGAAATATTTTTTTCCAGTATCAAATGGAACGAAAATTTCTACTTTTGGGACAGACATACCCAAATTTTCAAGGTTTCATTTTCACTTTTGAAACAAATTGTAAAACAAAATCCATTGCATTTGTTTGCACGTTTCTAGATTTATATAAAGACGTCCAAACTGGTACTGAATAACTTTATTATTTACTTTTAGTGATTACTTTAGTTCTTGCCAAGAATTAGAGTTTTGATTACAAAAATTCAATTTCATTTTTCACTCATTAATGTGTTCAGATTTGGATACTGCTATCAAAAACTTAATTAGAACACAAAATTAGTTTTTGAAATTTATTGACGTTTTCTAATTATATTTCATGATTGTGTTAGAATATATGTAATAGGCGTAATATATGTATGCGTGGAGAGGATATATGTAGTACGCGTGATATATGCATCTGTTCAGAAATTTTGCATAAAATTTCTATGCATCCCTACCCAATGTTCTAATCTGTCCTAACGCAAATTTGCTCTTAAATAACTGGTTAGTTATTTAACTTCTGATGTCAATATGCCTTTCGTAATGGGTGATGAACATTGGTTTTTCCCGCCTTTCTTCATGCTTGAAGAATAAGAAAGATTTGTGTCGGCTTCCAGCACCGGTGGTAGCGCATCAAAGAGAAGCTAGAACGACCTTAAGGGCAGTGCCCAGCCTACTCACTCCTAACTTGATACAATTTGTTTCTGTACTAGGCTGTTGTCTAGTAATAAGAGTGCCTTGGAACCATCATCATCATCATTTTGATTAGTATAGCAGCTTCGCTATCGTGATGGAGTGAGCTAGCTCCGACCAGGGCCCCCGTCTCGTCTTCGCCACTCAACGCGGCCTGGAGATGGCAGCACACCGTACCACAGCACAACTCTACTGCCCAGCTTTGTCATAGGTACGTCGCCCTAAACGAAAGGCACTTGTTAAGGTGATTGAGGCTAAGTAAAACTTCATTCAAGAAGTAGGGGCTATTTCGCTCTAATTCATTCAAATTTAAAATCTCTTGACTTATGCTTATACAACGAGCAAATTTGTTTATCCTCTTCCGAATTTTCCACTTCTTTATTCTATCAAATTTCAGTGGAAAAGTGTTCATGAACTTTTAACGACCATTCCTTACAGAGTGACAAACTTCTTATAGTGCTCTGAAAAATGTTCATGTAATTTTACTGATCCAGGATGTAGTCGTGAGAGGAGCAGGCCCAGACGGGGGTGCACCCATGTGCCTATTTCTTCTCGTTTCACGGGTGAAGTCGGGTCGCACTAATTTCCACCGGGCACCAGCAGTCCAGATTAAAGTTGACAAAATTCGTGTTAAGGCTAAGCCGTGTGTTCCTACGGTTAAATCAAAACTTCACAGTTGGGTCTGCCCAGTTATTTATTTCCCGTCTGTAAGGATTTGCTCAGAGAAGAGAACCGGCGCTACAGAGGCAGGCAACCGGTAGGTCGACGCTGCTCGGGCCGAGGGGCATAGGAAGGGAGGACATCAGGAGCAGGGAGGAGTAGGTATAGGGGGTAGCAGCTGTATTGAAAGCTAGTGCGAAAACTATACACATAATAAGACGAGAGCGACTTGAACACATAGCATAGAAAATAATGGGTTAAAAAATTAATTTCCTACGAGATAGGAAACAAGGGATTTCTGGGTTTATTTTAGAGGAATATGCGTAGCAATATTGTGAAGTAAGGGACACGTCAGTAGAGAGAGGTGACGCTCGAGGGTTAGCCAATCGCGAAATGCCACGTCACTTTCAATTTTTCGCGGGTACCGCACAGCCCCACGGTGCGCGTCCTTTGTGCGGGTGAGGTATAAAGGCTTAGGATGAACAAACAACCGGCCTATTTCTGTGTGCTCCTGACTAAGTGAAAGATGTAGGCCTGTGAGTTCTACGATGGGAGGTGAGATGTTGTTCTTTTTCTTTGCAAGAAAAGTGAAGGAAATCCTAATCTCATGCAGCTCATTAAATTTGAGTTCTAAAAAGATTGGAGTGAATCAAGTAGATATGGGTGATAAATTTTATACACGTTGTGTGCTAAGGTTGGTTAGAATTGGGAAGTGTCATCGAGTAACGTCTTTGTGTTTTCAACCGGGGTGTGTCAATTTTATTTTGAAATGGGATCAAATGGAAATTCAAAACATTCGCGCATTATTTTTACCGAAGTGAAGTCTTTATATTTCATTGAAGTTGTTGTCTAGGGGGGAGCGCAGTGATCTTCATTTATATATTAGAATGCCAATTAGTTTCTTTAGATTGCATTTTAGATTGTTCTCGAAATTGAAGTTTCACTTTAATATGAGGTGAAGAATTATTCAAATTATTTCTCAGAGGGAATTCATTTGAATGGGATGCTTTGGTGAAATTAAAATATGGGGAGAAAGTTAGTTAAAATTCATTGTGTTGGGAAAAGCTAGATTCTCTGTTAAAGCTTCGGAATTAATGTACATGGTTTTTTTAGTATACGCACAGAGGGATATGAATATTTCAAGTATGTTAATTCTTTAGGGGAATTAAATGACGTTCATGTCTCGGGGAATGGATTATGCAACCCTGTTCATTGTTCCCAGGCGGGTGGGTTTTTGATCGCCGCAACCTGGGCTATCTCTGCAACCAAGGGCTCTCGACACAGCTGGGGAGACTCGGGAACTTGGGGGGCCACATCGAAGTAATGCGAGAATTACAATGATTCTCACACGATCGTGGGGGACACACCGAAGTGTCGTCATGAAACTCCTAAGCACAAAAGGAGCTTAGCCGTATTTGCATCTACACAACGGGAAGTTATTGCGTGGCAGTCTTTGCACAACCGCCAGTAAATAAGGAAGAACTCGCCGCTAATCCATCATCTTTCTTGTGCAGCTTGATTGATAGGAGCCATGTGTTATTTGACATCATGTTTATTGTGCTTATTTGCGCGCGCCGCGATCGCCTAGATTGTGTAAGATGTGTTTCTTGCTAGGGTGTTGTGTTGGCGTTACAAAGTGCGCGCGCTTGGGGCTAGCCGTGTGCATTGATGCGCGGGACGTTTTGCAGTGTGTGTTTTGGCAGTTGTAGGTAACGACATTTCTATCACCTTGAATCGTGAATTGTAACGCAAAGTTTGGGGATCGCAGCAGTGTAGGCTTCTCACATTTTGCCACGCGTGTGTTTGAACGTGCACGGGTTATCAATTTAACGGACGATTTTACGTGTTCTTCAGTACTTAAATAAAGTAATAATAAATGTCAGCTAGGTGTTTTATTTCTCATGTGGAACTGGGGTACTGGTGTGGGTGAGCAGATCAGTAGTTACCTTTCTGTATTGCTCCACCTGTTCTATTATTCCTCTTTCTGTGTTTTCGCTCTGTGTTTCATTTTTCACTCCTAGTAAGTTTCGATTCCTCACTGCGAACATTGATGAGGCACCAGCCTTGTCCGTTTCGTGACAATTGTTTTCGACAAAAATAAAAGGAATACTGCGTTATTTCCGTGCGTGGTAAAGTTAATACTTTATACAGCTATTGTATGTATTACAGCCCTTGATCGACGTGGTCATGCACGAACTTGTTTATGACGAGCGCTAAATTTTGTCATTAAACTGGAACAAAGTTTGAAAGAAAAGAAAGAAAGAAAAAACTTTATTTCCAGTAGAGATTGTACAATATTACAATCATTGGTTTTTAAATATCTTGAAGTTAATACACTTAGATGATACACACACATGAGTCTTGTAATACCCATGTCACTAGTCGAAAAGAAATGATTGAGGGCAATGTACTCATAATCTTGCTTAATCTACATTTGATAATACATGTAGTGATAATTATAAGAGATAACACGATTTCATGGACGATGCATTTTCATTGTGGGGTGAAAACACTTTTGACAGTTTACATGTACATGACATAAAACTTCGCAATTATTGATGCCAGGAAATAATACATGAATCGCTTGTTTCGGTCAATGTTCAAAAGTGTCATTTTAAGGAAGCATGAAAAAAAATATATAAATACATATCCATATACATGCATATATTCGTACATATACATATATATATATATATATACATACACATATATACATATATATGTACATGTACACATAAGCATGAGGACCAAGAAGATTATAAGTTTTGTATTTCTAATTCAACAATTTTAACATAACGGTCGTTGGTTAATAAGTATTTTATTTAAATATAACTGCATGATCGCACAACAAATGTATAGTTTGTACATTAATGCCTTACAATAATAAAGAGATGACGAGTTAGGTAATGTTACAAGTTGAGAGCGAACAGAAAAAAAACATTATCTCTATTTAAATGCTAGTTGTCAGTCTAGTACACACATATGTGCACATATACATTTGAATATATACACATGCACATGCACACACATCCCCACGCACATACTTACACCAAACTCGTAAGCATACACAAATGCATTTCTATTCATCGAGGCAATTACAATACATACGCATTCTATAAAGTGTCATACGCATAGCGTGCACACGTATCACATATACACCGTACACAAATACGCAAGTATATGAGGTGTCATCGTTTCCATCATTTGATAAGTGCCTAGACATTCAAACTTTCACAACTATGTGAATGCATTAATTAGAGATTAGGAACTATTTGATATGGTTTCAATTCAATCGACTCATTCAAGTGACGTCGATTGAATTTAGAATGGAATTTTGATTGGCTTCTTTTCAGCAATATCAAATATTTTTTAAATCATTTGGGAAGAGTAGTAGTCAACATTAATTTTTTCGTCACTGTGTTTTGTGCCGTGGTTTGTTTTGTGGATTTCGCATGAAATTTATTAACGTGAAAATGATTCTTGCAGACACTTATTCATTGGGCTATTAGGCCCTTGTAACTTCAGTATTATAGCGAGCTTGCATACGTTTTGAAACGTGGACTTAGGTAAAATACCATATCAAAAGTACCAGGGCATCGGTATCAACAAAGATCTAAAGCAGGGTATTGCAACCTTTTATTATCGTGCACCCTCTTAGGTTAATGGTGTATCTTCATGTACCCCCAACACAGTTGAAGGTTTAAGAAACCATAAAAAATACGAAATAATTAAGGGGATCTACTATCCTCGAATGGGTCTAATGGTTCAAAAGTCAATGTGCACATTTCTATTGCACTTATGGGAACAAAAATGCATACAGACATGTAAAATAAAATTCCGAACACATTTGCTTATATGAAAGTTTTCGATTTTCGCGAGAAAAAAAAAGTTAATTTATGAAAACAAGAAAAAAACTTTGCGCCAAACAATTCTCATCCTACAATTTTCAAGGTAAAAGCATGAGTTTGGTCTCATTTGAAGTGCAAGGACTGTACGAAGGCTGTCACGTAGGATTTTTTTCATTTTCGAATTAGAAAAAAGTTATGGTTAGATATGTCAAAAAAATTCATTCCAAAAAAAATCCCAGACTACTTTTTCTAATCTCAGATTGCAACATTTTAATGCAACTAGGTGAACGAAAATGAATTAAGATATGTAAAATTGAATTCCGAACACATTTGATTCTATAAACATTATCGATTTTCGTCATAGTTTTAGGATTTAAAACTTGAGAGCAACAGTTCGAACGTTTATTTCATTTAATGGCCCGAAAGCTAGGAAACAACAGCGATTTGCTTCTTCGAAGGAGGAAACATAGTAACAGCACTATAGTTAGGTGCATCCTGAGGATTCCAGCATTTCGCAGCTTCCTCTGTAGCAGTTTTAATAAAAGCTCCTTTCAACCGAAGCGCGAAGATCCTCAACGCGTGGTTTTCAAAAACGTAATTTGCTGAAGTATAAGACGACCAATAGAATGACATCAGCCCCACCAGTAAGACCACCAAAGGTCATCAGCACGGTACGCAGATATGAAGTACAAAGTCGTTCTTAAAAAGAAGACACAGGGCTTTGAGAAGTCTGGTCAAAAATTACTAATTATACCAACTGAATAAGATTACGCAGTTGTATGGTTTCAATATTTCAAAATTATGTATCTCAGCTAGATTTTAAGAGAAGATGAGGATTTAATTACCTTGAATATTAAACACCTATTCAAGAGGCTGCAAGAGCCGGGTCGAGGAATTTTATGGGCGAAAAAAAAAAACCTTTTTAACAAAGAGAAAATAGTAGAGGGTACCAGACCCCATTTTTAAAAGGGCAACATGCTGCCCAAGCAGTAAGTTAAGTTTAAAAGTAAGTTTAATTTGTGAACGCGAAAGCGTCACGATTAAGGTTGAGTAATGCAAGCGTTTTAAGGTTAGAGCAGGTCCGGTAGAACATCGAACATGCGTAATTTTTAAAGTATTAAATTTAAACACAATAGAACGAAAAGAAAAGTTGCAGCTGCAAAACAAAAACGAAGAACAGAAAGAACAAAATTCAACGATTTCAAAGTCTCTCTGGTAACTCAGCCAGGTGATCAGAAGAAAGCTTCTTCTTTCACAAGGCCAGGCCACGATCAGTAATGCGGAATATTTTAAACAATAGAAAAATTTTTTTTTCGAAAAAAAAAAACGAAAAAAAATTCACAAATTTCAACACTCTACAATTTTCAACGTAGAAGCGTGATATTGGTCTCATTAGATGCAATTTAACGGTGGGAACAGCGTAACAATGTGAAACTTTATTTGAATTCAAGGTTTAATTTTTACTTGTAAATAGCTGGAATTTTTTGTTTCTTTTACATGTACATATGCAACCATAACTTTTTTTTAATTCGAAAATCAAAAAGATCCTACATGACGGCCTTTTTACAATCCTTCCGCTTCGAATGAGACTAAAATCACGCTTTTACGTTGAAAATTGTAGAGAGAGAACTGTTTGGCGCAATGTTTTCTATTCACGTTTTTAAAAATAAACTTATTTTTGCAAAAATCAAAAAAATATTAAGGGAGCAAATGTGTTCGGAATTTCATTTTACATATCTGTATGCATTTTCGTTCCCCTGGGTGCAATATATATGGAAAAAAGACATTTGTAAAATTGGATGATTCAGGTAAAGCCCAGAGTAATAAAACCCCTTAATAATTATAAATACTTATACGATTGTATGTAAATATAAATTGTATATCTTAACATATGAAGCACGTTAAATATACTCCGGTTGAGAAGCCATGATTTACAAAATGATGAACATGGAAGAAACTACGTTAAAATTGTAAGAGGAATTCTAAGATGCACTGAAAGAACTTTTGAATACATGTTAAACTATGGCGCGTAGTTTAATTCATAATTTATTGAATAGTTGATCAACATAACAGTGATTGTCTATTAACATAAAAATGGTAGTCTCTTAACATAAAACGATGGCCTATCAACATGAAAATGATAGCCTATCAACAGCAAATGATATTAAATCAACCTTTCACGAGCCAAACGTATTGCTGCTTGTTTAAATTTAGAGAAAACTTTGAGTGGCAATGTAGAAAACTTTTGATAACGTGTGCAATACACTTAAGCAATCAACTTCACTATTTTAAGAAAGCAAGATGAAAAGGAGATTTGATGATGCAAAAATTAATCCTTCCTCCAAAAAATCACCAAATCCTGAGTTCAACAAAACAGTGGTTTCATATTTTGAAGCTGTATTAGCCTCGGTATTTTGAAGCTGTATTAGCATGGACAAGCTCTGGCCAGCGCCATGAAGACGAGCATAATCCGCACTGTCATTGAGCAAGTTAATGCGCCTGAGGTGAGGCCGTGAGAGCAAATGGGCGGGGCTTGCACCTGTCTTCACTGCTAACACGCGTCCTCAATGATCGTGTAAACAGGGACTATTAGCACGTATCAGGCAGATGGATGATTGCACCTTCCAGCAAGATTGTCTCACACGTAAGTTTTCGGTCGTTGCAAGCAAGAGGAAAATAAAATTTGCCTTTTGCTGTAGATTTCTATGAGTCCCTATATCAATGACATCGAAAATTTCTGTCGATGACTGTGGGCAACAAAATATTTTATCTGGTGTCTGAAATATTTCAATACTTTTTGGAGTGTTTTTTCCCTATTGTAGAAATAACTCAAATTGTTTCTATAAAGTTTAGGCATTTGACTATTCTTTTTTCTATGGTGGTTTATTGATTGCTAAAATTGAACATAATTTAAACAATCTTAAAAAAATTTTAACTATTAATTTACATGATATACAGAAATAGATTGTTTCCTAAGCCTAGTATAATGGGCAAATTTGAGTATAGCTGTCTGTGGGCCCGAAAAAGTTGAGCGTTAAATTATTACTTCAACATCGAATGATATACTAATGATTTTTAACCAGGACCTGTGTTCCATTCAGTAAGTATTTTACTCGAATAGGAGGGAAATAAATAAAAGAAAAAATAGAGCGCAGGATGAAGTAAAGCTAAGAATAAATTAGAATGCAAATAAATTAGGCTCATTGGCAAAACAGATTGGTAGAAAATAAAGAGACAAATTTACGTTTGTTTTTAAGCTCCTTGAATGGTGAGCAGAAGGGACATCTCGTTTTCAACACCACCAAAAGGCTGCTCAACACAGTCTAATAGTACCTTTTAGAACAAATTTTTCATCCAATTGAAGTTTTATTGAGATTGTTCACCTTTTTCATACCCAGCATTTCCGAGATTTTCTACAAAACGATCAAAATGAGAAAAAAGGCATTATAATTCTAATAATTGTTCCGTTACCTCCAGAGGTAAATCTACCATGATGCAAACAACGTTTGTGTGATGTTTTATTTCGTGTATCACCGAGGACACTTTGCATTACTCCAGTAAAGGCTTCCTGAACTGATGCTTCTGTTTCGCTCATCGCCAACAGACGTGTGATCCATCAAAAATCCCTGCTTTTGATTTTTCACTAGACAAGAATAAAAACACAGCACATATGCTTGAAGCACTCATTATGTTGTCTATTTTAGCCAAGAGTTTCGAAGAATTGTTTGATCAATCAGAGTTTTACTTGCGAAGGGGAAAAAGGGTTTTATTTCTTTCAGCTACATATTTTGGAGGCGAACAGTCGTTCTTAATAAAATGTTTTAGTCGTTCTCTCCTGTTTCAAATCTAAAAATACGGGGATTTCTTATACCTGGATTATAGTTCGGAGAGAATGTTCATGATTTTCAAGTCAACGCAAATAGTTCATTTATTATCATGTTAATGTATTCTTGATAAAACATACTTAATTTTGCATATTTTTCACCAGTAGCTGTTGAATGACCGAGTGGAACAGACTCACAAATAAATTTTACAATGCAACGACACACATTGCAAATTAAGCTTAGAGTCATCTATAAAAAGAGACCAGTTGCTTGATGGGTATTCCTTAATCTCAAGGTTATTAAGAAGTCCCATGAAATCTCTTGACTCCCAGTTGCGCAGCCAGCAGTAACTATCGGGGGAAAGGCCAGAATCCCCGAGAAATAATTTCGGGAGGGGCCAGAGATTAATAAGCATCAGCATTTTATTTTTTACTTGAAATGGCGACAGAAACTGGACCCCAGTTCAACATTTCGGTGGGAGGGCCATGGCTCCGTGGCTCCCCTAGTTGCGTTACTGCCAACTTCGTCAAATAGAAACACGTACACCACTCTCCCGGAAATGCTTCTTTTTCAGTCGATAAAGCTACCGTTCTCCAAAACATTTCAGGAGGTTAAAGTCACACACCAGATTTTTCAGTTAAGAAAACCAAAAGTTGGAACTGAGGAGAAAAATCTTTATTTCCCTCGTCATCTTGAGGTGTTGATCCTTTTTCGGTTGTGAGAAAATTTAGTCCAGGTTAAACAGTGATAAGTGGAACGGAAATCTCATCACTTTGAAGAACCCGTCTGGTAGCAAAGGCAAAATTTGGATGGGCAAGCGATTGCCGGTTTTCCTGTCAATACCCCCTAAATATGTGGGTCAAATTAGGCGCACTAATTAACAACAGCTAAACAGCTTTGTCAGTTTTGATGGACGTAGCGCATGTGAGAACCAAATTCTTCTCACGGTTTTATGTCTAATTTAACATTTACCACAAGCAGCCGGAACACAATTGTCATTAATCTTTCTGAATTACATCAGCGTTATTAGCTTGTGTAATGCGTGGACATCCGCAGGAACTCGGTCCCAAGGTTACCACCCTCTATTTCCCAGCGTAGCTCAACTGTGCAACTAAAACTAATTTTGCGTCTTTGAAACCTTAACAAAGAGGTGAAAAAATAATTTTCTATCCTGCTAAAAATTTTAATATTAAAGATCATAATTTTAATTTTTCAGGTGCGTCATTTTCTTCGACGTAAAAAGCACTCAGCTATATTTTCGTGTTGTTGAAGTGCTACTATAGCTGGAGAAATTACTAAAACAACTATGATGCATTCTAACAGTTGCCTCACCATTGTGCATTTAACTTTAGTCGGGATATTATCATTGCAATCATGAGAATTTCGCCCTAGAAATATTGGAATTCTATGAATAGTTCCGTCGTGAATTGTTATATGTTGGTATACCCACGTCCCAATTAATTTATGCAATATTTCTGAATCACACGCTGTGAGTGTGCGTGTGTGCGCACATGTATGAGCTGATATTTCTTTTATCACTGATGCATCCTTGATATTTGATATATCGTATATCACTGATATTTAATATATCATATATCACTGATATTTGATATATCATAAATCACTGATATTTGATATATCATATATCACTGAGATTTGACATATCATGTATGAGCTGATATTTGGTCACAGATATATTATGTATCCAAGGCTTCACAGATGGCAATGCATAGCTTGACTCGAAAATGATTGACTTTAATTAATGTACGATAGAAATTTTTTACTCTGTGTAACAAAAATTTAACTAGGAACGTTACAGCAAAAGCTCTTTTCATGAAATTAAGACTTAAGACTAGGAAATGGCATATTACTCTTTTAGTAACTGCTTTCGTTTTAACGACAAGAATTGACCTTACACTAAATCGCAACTTATGCTGAGAGTTATAGCTCTTGGGTGAAAATTATTTTAGTAGCCTAGCTTCCACTACTCTTAATCTGTATGTATCTACCCATGTTTGGTGATTATCCAACGGTGAATAATGTGGGTCATTTTATTGATGAATGTGCGTCAATTGTCATCACCTCGGCTTGTCAAATGAGTTGGTGTGCTAGGTTAGCTGGCTGTACGCACAGACAAATTTTTTTTCATTTCATTTTCGCTCTACCCAGAGGTAGAACAGTAGGCAGATGATATTAGTTTAGCGGAGTTAATATTTTGCTAACGGTGATTTATAATAACTTATAATTTGAACTTGAAATCGTTGTGAATCCCGATTTGTTTCTCGACAGGGTGCAGGAGGGCACAAAATGTGGTAAGTTGTGCGTGTCACAAGGGCGCAAAATGTTGTAAGTTGTGCGGGGCACTAGGGCACAAAATGTGGTAAGTTGTGCGTGGCACTAGGGCGCAAAATGTATTAAGTTGTACGTGGCACTAGGTGCAAAATGTTGTAGGTTGTACGGGGCACTAGGGCGCAAAATGTGGTAAGTTGTACGTGGCACTAGGGCGCAAAATGTTGTAAGTTGTATGTGGCACTAAGGCGCAAAATGTGGTAAGTTGTATGTGGCACTAGGGTACAAAATGTGGTAAGAGTATGCCTTGTGTTTACTTTGAAAACTTCAAGTCTGTAAAATGTTTTTGATCCAATTTTATTCGAAGAATTCGTTTGATTTATTTTGATGTTTTTCAAAAAAACTTTCCTGCTATATAGCTCCACGTGTATTCGAACATTTTTTCTATTGCATCAATTTGCATGACCTATGAAATAATTTTCTATTTAATATTTTCATGATTCACTGTATTGATTAATTTTATGACTGTAAAACACCGCTCAGAACCACCAAGGATTGAATGTTACACTGTGCTCACGTCAGTAAATTTCTTGTGAAGCATCAAAACAACTATGAAAATAAGGGTTATGAGAAGTGAACTGGCAAGAGACATTGGCACAGCAATGCTGAGCGCAGTCTTGGACGTCAACCCCCTTAATAAGTTTTCAGCACTTCAGGGTAGATTTCGATGAAAAACTTGATTTATCAGCGTTTAAGCGCAAGAATTAATTACATACTAACAATAAATAAAATAGCAAGGATAGTCGCTTTTAAAAGATCCATTTTCAGTTAGTTGTTTAATAAATAGAAGGACCTAAAATGATACATAAAATTGAACGTTTCGACTACAGGAGTCATCTTCAGCATTACCAAGATCTATGGAAGACAAAAAATACATTTTATCGAAAATAAGTGCAATAGTAAAAACAAATAAAAAGAAGTGGACGAGAAAGGATGGAGAACAATACTAACATGCTATTAACAGAGGGAATGACGATTCAGTTTCATTTAAAATAGGTTTGTCTTTCATGATAAAAAGAGATTCTAAAATACGAAGGTCTGATTGACTAGATGTGGCTCCTATTATCTGGAAGTTGTTCAAGCGGACTAGCAGGTCGCACTTCTCGGCATGAGTGCGTACAGAAGAATGAGGGGGAGAGGCAAGGGGATTATTGGTTCGGAAGCTCCTTCCAGCATGCTCCGCCACACGAATATGGAGGGCCCTTTTTGTGGACCCAACATATTCCGACGCACACAGTGCGCAACAGTATTTGTAAACGACGTGCGAAAGCAATGCTTTAGGGAGCTTATCTTTGTAGTGAAAAAAAGAAATAATTTTATATCTGTTCAACAATATAATCCGAAAATTGATATGCGTAAAATGTTTAGCTAACAATGAAAGTATCTCTTTCTTGAGTTTCTCGGATTGGTATCCAAAATAGGGCAAGCAGAAGTAAAAATCCTTCTTTCCCACAGTTGTTATAGGCAATCTGTTATGAAACTTGAAATTTCAAAATTTTTTCATGGCAGAATCTATTAATCTGGATGGGAAGCCATTATTGTGAAAGAATTGCCGCAAAAATTCCATTTCACAGTGAAATGCATAAAAATTTGAACAGACATTATAACCCCTGCATAACAATGTTTTAACACTATTGATCTTAAAGTTAAAATTACAAAAACTGTAAAAGCTGATCCCTAGCCCAGTAAAAGTTGGCTTACGATAGACAGAGCTCTGAAATTTGCCATTGTGGCGCGTAATTGTGCAATCTAAAAACGGGAGACAATCAGCAGCTTCAACTTCCATTGTAAATTTAATATTTGGATGTTGAGAATTTAAGTACTTCAAAAAATGCTTACTGTGTGAGCTATCGCGGAATAAAATAAATGTGTCATCAAAATAACGTCTATAGAACCCAGGTTTGTACTCTACAGGGCACTGGCGCAACCATTGCTGTTCGTGGAAGGACATGAATATATTGGCAAAAGTCGGCCCTAAGGGGAGCCCCATTCGTAAACCATCTAATTGTCTGTAAAAAAACATTGTCAAATATAAAGAAAGAATTCATGACGGAGAGCTGCAATAAAGTTTTAAACAATGCCCTAGTTAAACCGATGACTGAATCAGTTTGAGCGAATAAATAGTGCAAACAAATTTCAATTGTCTCCTGCAGCGGTATGTTAGTAAACAAGTTTTCTACGTCAAAAGAAGCCATAAAAAGTTTATCAGCGTTACCCAATTGAACAACGTCATTGACAAAAGACTGCGAATTATCCACAGTATACTCGTTACCGGTGAATGGAGTTAAAATAGGAACTAAAAACTTCGCAAGGTTGAAGCTAGGGGTGCGATATGACGCAAAAATAGGCCTAAACGGAAAGTTCACACTGAAGTCTGGTTTGTGGATCTTTGGTAAGCCATACAAAACCCCTGGAGCACTTCCAGACACCAGTAGCGTCCTGCAAAGTTCATCAGAGATCGAACCTAATTTTTTCAGTTTACGTAGAAAGTTATTAATTTTGTCTTCGATACTAGTGGTGAATTTAGTTATAGGATCTGTTATTACTGCAAACTTAGTTTGATCAGAAATAATTTTTTTTCTCATACTATGTATATATTTATCAGGGTCAACTATGACAACTCCCCTACCTTTATCCGGACTCGAGACAACTAAGGTTTTGTTTAAGGCTAGCTTCTTTAAAAGTGCAATATCATCTCTGCTAAATATACAGGAAAATATTTTATAAGGCTTGATATTATAAAAGTATTTATGAGCTACGGTTTTTAGTTGATTTTTGATTACGGAAAACTTGCTCGGTTCGATGGACTTGAGGCTAACAGCAAGTTTTTCAAAACATAAAAAATATTTAAAAAAATCTAACTTATACACCGGTAAACAAAAATCTAAGCCGAATGCAAGCAAAAATGTGAGACGCGCAGACAGCGACACGGAACTGAAGTTATAAACCACTTTAGATGGATCGCAGGGCTGGACCTTGCTGTGGATGCCAAGACTTTTGAGCTTCTTCTCGTGGGTCAATTCTGTAGTAGTCACGAAGGCCAGGGTTGATTGATTAACGTGGTGCATAATCAATAAGGAAGTTATGAACGGAAATCTGGAGCGCAAAGATAGTTTCAGGGCCTCAACATCAGCTGTCAATTCAACAAGGGCCCTCTTTTTCACAGAGATCTCGTTCACAAGAAGTTTTAATTGCCAAGTAGTGTAGAAGTGCGATGACATTAATGACTTCTTATACAGTTTGAAGCGAAGAAATTTCGGCACAGTGTCGTATATCTTGCAAGTCTTTAAAAACTTCACATCAAGCCTCACTTTGGAGAGCTTCCGAGAACAGCTTTCAAATCTTCTGTACAAGCGTAAGCTATCCACGCCATAGCAGCGGCGAAGGTAACTGCACACATCTAAATTTTGCTTTTGCAAAGTCTAACAATAAATAAAATAGCAAGGATAGTCGCTTTTAAAAGATCCATTTTCAGTTTGTTGTTTTATAAATAGAAGGACCTAAAATTATATATAAAATTGAACGTTTCGACTACAGGAGTCATCTTCAGCATTACCAAGATCTATGGAAGACAAAAAATACATTTTATTGAAAATAAGTGCAATAGTAAAAACAAATAAAAAGAAGTGGACGAAAAAGGATGGAGAACAATACTAACATGCTATTAACAGAGGGAATGACGATTCAGTTTCATTTAAAATAGGTTTGTCTTTCATGATAATAAGAGATTCTAAAATACGAAGGTCTGATTGACTAGATGTGGTTCCTATTATCTGGAAGTTGTCCAAGCGGACTAGCAGGTCGCACTTCTCGGCATGAGTGCGTACAGAAGAGTGAGGGGGAGAGGCAAGGGGATTATTGACAACAAAACCTTAGTTGTCTCGAGTCCGGATAAAGGTAGGGGAGTTGTCATAGTTGACCGTGATAAATATATACATAGTATGAAAAAAATTATTTCTGATCAAACTAAGTTTGCAGTAATAACAGATCCTATAACTAAATTCACCACTAGTATCGAAGACAAAATTAATAACTTTCTACGTAAACTGAAAAAATTAGGTTCGATCTCTGATGAACTTTGCAGGACGCTACTGGTGTCTGGAAGTGCTCCAGGGGTTTTGTATGGCTTACCAAAGATCCACAAACCAGACTTCAGTGTGAACTTTTCGTTTAGGCCTATTTTTGCGTCATATCGCACCCCTAGCTTCAACCTTGCGAAGTTTTTAGTTCCTATTTTAACTCCATTCACCGGTAACGAGTATACTGTGGATAATTCGCAGTCTTTTGTCAATGACGTTGTTCAATTTGGTAACGCTGATAAACTTTTTATGGCTTCTTTTGACGTAGAAAACTTGTTTACTAACATACCGCTGCAGGAGACAATTGAAATTTGTTTGCACTATTTATTCGCTCAAACTGATTCAGTCATCGGTTTAACTAGGGCATTGTTTGAAACTTTGTTGCAGCTCTCCGTCATGAATTCTTTCTTTATATTTGACAATGTTTTTCACAGACAATTAGATGGTTTAGGATTGGGGCTCCCCTTAGGGCCGACTTTTGCCAATATATTCATGTCCTTCCACGAACAGCAATGGTTGCGCCAGTGCCCTGTAGAGTAGAAACCTGTGTTCTATAGACGTTATATTGATGACACATTTATTTTATTCCGCGATAGCTCACACAGTAAGCATTTTTTGAAGTACTTAAATTCTCAACATCCAAATATTAAATTTACAATGGAAGTTGAAGCTGCTGATTGTCTCCCGTTTTTAGATTGCACAATTACGCGCCACAATGGCAAATTTCAGAGCTCTGTCTATCGTAAGCCAACTTTTACTGGGCTAGGGACCAGCTTTTACAGTTTTTGTAATTTTAACTTTAAGATCAATAGTGTTAAAACATTGTTATGCAGGGGTTATAATGTCTGTTCAAATTTTTATGCATTTCACTGTGAAATGGAATTTTTGCGGCAATTCTTTCACAATAATGGCTTCCCATCCAGATTAATAGATTCTGCCACGAAGAAATTTTTAAATTTCAAGTTTCATAACAGATTGCCTATAACAACTGTGGGAAAGAAGGATTTTTACTTCTGCTTGCCCTATTTTGGATACCAATCCGAGAAACTCAAGAAAGAGATACTTTCATTGTTAGCTAAACATTTTACGCATATCTATTTTCGGATAATATTGTTGAACAGATATAAAATAAATTCTTTTTTTCACTACAAAGATAGGCTCCCTAAAGCAATGCTTTCGCACGTCGTTTACAAATACTGTTGCGCACTGTGTGCGTCGGAATATGTTGGGTCCACAAAAAGGGCCCTCCATATTCGTGTGGCGGAGCATGCTGGAAGGAGCTTCCGAACCAATAATCCCCTTGCCTCTCCCCCTCATTCTTCTGTACGCACTCATGCCGAGAAGTGCGACCTGCTAGTCCGCTTGGACAACTTCCAGATAATAGGAACCACATCTAGTCAATCAGACCTTCGTATTTTAGAATCTCTTTTTATCATGAAAGACAAACCTATTTTAAATGAAACTGAATCGTCATTCCCTCTGTTAATAGCATGTTAGTATTGTTCTCCATCCTTTTTCGTCCACTTCTTTTTATTTGTTTTTACTATTGCACTTATTTTCAATAAAATGTATTTTTTGTCTTCCATAGATCTTGGTAATGCTGAAGATGACTCCTGTAGTCGAAACGTTCAATTTTATATATCATTTTAGGTCCTTCTATTTATTAAA
The DNA here is from genome assembly GCA_030386875.1 of Morinoia aosen. Taxonomy (NCBI): domain Eukaryota; kingdom Metazoa; phylum Arthropoda; class Malacostraca; order Amphipoda; family Talitridae; genus Morinoia; species Morinoia aosen. Next base: position 6,222,517 of record CM059576.1, read on the forward strand.
CAACTAACTGAAAATGGATCTTTTAAAAGCGACTATCCTTGCTATTTTATTTATTTTTAGACTTTGCAAAAAGCAAAACTTAGATGTGTGCAGTTACCTTCGCCGCAGCTATGGCGTGGATAGCTTACGCTTGTACAGAAGATTTGAAAGCTGTTCTCGGAAGCTCTCCAAAGTGAGGCTTGATGTGAAGTTTTTAGAGACTTGCAAGATATACGACACTGTGCCGAAATTTCTTCGCTTCAAACTGTATAAGAAGTCATTAATGTCATCGCACTTCTACACTACTTGGCAATTAAAACTCCTTGTGAACGAGATCTCTGTGAAAAAGAGGGCCCTTGTTAAATTGACAGCTGATGTTGAGGCCCTGAAACTATCTTTGCGTTCCAGATTTCCGTTCATAACTTCTTTATTGATTATGCACCACGGTAATCAATCAACCCTGGCCTTCGTGACTACTACAGAATTGACCCACGAGAAGAAGCTCAAAAGTCTTGGCATCCACAGCAAGGTCCAGCCCTGCGATCCATCTAAAGTGGTTTATAACTTCAGTTCCGTGTCGCTGTCTGCGCGTCTCACATATTTGCTTGCATTCGGCTTAGATTTTTGTTTACCGGTGTATAAGTTAGATTTTTTTAAATATTTTTTATGCTTTGAAAAACTTGCTGTTAGCCTCAAGTCCATCGAACCGAGCAAGTTTCCCGTAATCAAAAATCAACTAAAAACCGTAGCTCATAAATACTTTTATAATTTCAAGCCTTATAAAATATTTTCCTGTATATTTAGCAGAGATGATATTGCACTTCAAAGAAGTTAGCCTTAAACAAAACCTTAGTTGTCTCGAGTCCGGATAAAGGTAGGGGAGTTGTCATAGTTGACCGTGATAAATATATACATAGCATGAGAAAAAAAATTATTTCTGATCAAACTAAGTTTGCAGTAATAACAGATCCTATAACTAAATTAACCACTAGTATCGAAGACAAAATTAATAACTTTCTACGTAAACTGAAAAAATTAGGTTCGATCTCTGATGAACTTTGCAGGACGCTACTGGTGTCTGGAAGTGCTCCAGGGGTTTTGTATGGCTTACCAAAGATCCACAAACCAGACTTCAGGGTGAACTTTCCGTTTAGGCCTATTTTTGCGTCATATCGCACCCCTAGCTTCAACCTTGCGAAGTTTTTAGTTCCTATTTTAACTCCATTCACCGGTAACGAGTTCTTCAATTGGGTAACGCTGATAAACTTTTTATGCACTTCTTTTGACGTAGAAAACTTGTTTACTAACATACCGCTGCAGGAGACAATTGAAATTTGTTTGCACTATTTATTCGCTCAAACTGATTCAGTCATCGGTTTAACTAGGGCATTGTTTGAAACTTTATTGCAGCTCTCCGTCATGAATTCTTTCTTTATATTTGACAATGTTTTTTACAGACAATTAGATGGTTTAGGAATGGGGCTCCCCTTAGGGCCGACTTTTGCCAATATATTCATGTCCTTCCACGAACAGCAATGGTTGCACCAGTGCCCTGTAGAGTACAAACCTGTGTTCTATAGACGTTATATTGATGACACATTTATTTTATTCCGCCATAGCTCACACAGTAAGCATTTTTTGAAGTACTTAAATTCTCAACATCCAAATATTAAATTTACAATGGAAGTTGAAGCTGCTGATTGTCTCCCGTTTTTAGATTGCACAATTACGCGCCACAATGGCAAATTTCAGAGCTCTGTCTATCGTAAGCCAACTTTTACTGGGCTAGGGACCAGCTTTTACAGTTTTTGTAATTTTTACTTTAAGATCAATAGTGTTAAAACATTGTTATACAGGGGTTATAATGTCTGTTCAAATTTTTATGCATTTCACTGTGAAATGGAATTTTTGCGGCAATTCTTTCACAATAATGGCTTCCCATCCAGATTAATAGATTCTGCCATGGAGAAATTTTTAAATTTCAAGTTTCATAACAGATTGCCTATAACAACTGTGGGAAAGAAGGATTTTTACTTCTGCTTGCCCTATTTTGGATACCAATCCGAGAAACTCAAGAAAGAGATACTTTCATTGTTAGCTAAAAATTTTACGCATATCAATTTTCGGATTATATTGTTGAACAGATATAAAATAAATTATTTTTTCCACTACAAAGATAAGCTCCCTAAAGCATTGCTTTCGCACGTCGTTTACAAATACTGTTGCGCACTGTGTGCGTCGGAATATGTTGGGTCCACAAAAAGGGCCCTCCATATTCGTGTGGCGGAGCATGCTGGAAGGAGCTTCCGAACCAATAATCCCCTTGCCTCTCCCCCTCACTCTTCTGTACGCACTCATGCCGAGAAGTGCGACCTGCTAGTCCGCTTGGACAACTTCCAGATAATAGGAACCACATCTAGTCAATCAGACCTTCGTATTTTAGAATCTCTTTTTATCATGAAAGACAAACCTATTTTAAATGAAACTGAATCGTCATTCCCTCTGTTAATAGCATGTTAGCATTGTTCTCCATCCTTTTTCGTCCACTTCTTTTTATTTGTTTTTACTATTGCACTTATTTTCAATAAAATGTATTTTTTGTCTTCCATAGATCTTGGTAATGCTGAAGATGACTCCTGTAGTCGGAACGTTCAATTTTATATATCATTTTAGGTCCTTCTATTTATTAAACAACTAACTGAAAATGGATCTTTTAAAAGCGACTATCCTTGCTATTTTATTTATTGTTAGACTTTGCAAAAAGCAAAACTTAGATGTGTGTAATTACATACTAATGCAAGATTAGATTTGCCGCAGCATTAATACAACAGTGAATTTATCTAGGAAATTGAAACATATTTTAATAGCTCATATTAAATATGATCACATTTAAATGCAGAATGGAGATTTACTTGAGCTTTAGTTTATGAATATATTTAGCTTTGTGTTGAAATCAGCATTTTACCTTATCACTTTAATTTTATACGGGCACGATGGACCGACCCAGTTACTGTTACGGTCAGTTAGACGGAAATTTTTAGGTATATTGCATGTTCGCAGCGAATTTTTCTTTTATTATCTCAAACATATACTTTCAATCTGTAGCTAAAAAAACTTTAAGAAAGGCTTAGGGCCTATCGTGTGTGTTCTTCATTTGAAACTATGCATGAGGAATTTGAATTTAAAATTTTTTTTTCAACAATGGCTTTCCTTCACCACTAGTTGATTCTTGTGCTAGGAACTTTTTGAACAGAAATTTTTTACCAATGTAAATCTACCTACCGCTCCTAAAAAGGGAAAAAAAATTTTCGTTTCCGTTCTTCGGTCACCAATCGGAGCAACTTAGAAAATACCTTGTCATTCTTCTTTCGAGACATTTTCTGCAGATTGATTTTAAATTTGAGTTAGTAAAAACGCATAAAACATGATCATTTTTCAAATATAAAGATAAAACTCTTAAAAATATGCTTTCATCTGTGATTTACAAACATAGTTGCGCACAGTGTGCGTCTGAGTACGTGGGCTCAACCACTCGAGCCCTCAGTATTCGTGTTGAAGATCATGCCGGCAGGAGCTTTAGAACTAATCAGTTACTTTCCACGCCTTCCCACTCTTCAGCCCGCTCTCATGGGGAGAAATGCGACATTCTTGTTAAATTTGGTGATTTTAGAGTTATTTTTTCTGCATCAAACCAAATAAGCATCCGCATTTCAATGTCTCTCCACATTTTTGAAAGAAAAACTGGTTTTATATGATATGCAATCAGTTTTTCCTCTACATCTAACATAATTTTATTACTGAGCATTGTTATTTTGTTCCTTCCATATGTTTTTTTGCTTTTCTTCTTCCACGATTGATGTAAATTTGAAATTTGACGAGTTTTTCCTCTTCTTTTCATGTTAATGACCCTGGTAGTCGAAACGTTCCAGAAATTCTTATTCATTGACTTTCCTAAATAAATAATGATCTCATTTAAGACTTGTATCTTGGGAATTTTATTTATAATTTGAAATTTATGTAGTGTGCTGAAAACCGTTTCCGTACCGTTCACGATACGAAAAGAAAAAATTTTCAAACTTCCGCTTGAGAGTAATTTGAAGGCGATAGGTGCATAATTTCGAAAGTGACTCGTGGGTGAACTTATGTGTTGCTTTAGTTTCAGGGCATATCTGTAAAAAATCCGTTTACTGCAGTTCAGTCCCATGTGTATAGTTCAAGTCTGTGTCGCTACAGAGTCACTGCTTTGAGTGAAGTCTTGATTGCCTTTATAAGCAACGTCAGCTCTTACTACATTGCGAGTCATTTTTACTGGGCACTTCACATTCAAGGTCTGGCGCCAACTCATGTTTCTAATTAACTTCAACCTGTCAGAAGCGTGTATTCTTTCAGTGTTCATTTATCAGTCGTCGACAAGTATACTAGTCTTGGACTAACCTAAAAAATCAGCTACACAGAGATTTACGTACCGATTTTAGGATTTTTAAGCCATTCATCGTCCGAAAAAAGTTTTCCCGTCAAGTTTTACGTCAATTTGATAAGGAAAATTTTTTATGAAAGAGAAATTTTTCTCCTTATAAAATAGTTGTGGAAACGTTAAGGGGTGTTTTTTTTACTACTTTTTAATTCTGTACTTTTCTATAATCTGAACGCTCTCACGGCAATTCAAATCAAGTTTGATGACACCAAATGGGAATTTCCCAGCGCATATAGAACCCTCTCAGGAGGAGTCAATAATTGCATCTGTAAAAATTATCGTTCCTAGGAGCAATGGTGAGATCGTGTGTTGAAAGTTAGGTAGGCTTTCCTTATGTTGAAGTAGAATTTTAATTTATATTTTAGTACTGACAATCTTTCATCGAGTCACTGTTCCCTGTTTTGAAGCACCTAACACTTTCTTCCTCAATCAATGTCACGTTTCATAAACTTCATCATAAACTTACTGTTTTTAAGCACCTGATACTTTATTCCTCATGTAAGCGCTTCATATATTTTCTCATAAGCTAACTGTCTCAATGCACTTTACAAATAGATTTTATATTTCTTCACGCCTTTACTAAATGGTGTCTTTCTTTTTTCTCTCTTTGAAACACCTTTCTTGCAGTTAGAAAGAGTTCAACTAACTTGTCTAATCTAATGCATCGTATTTCATTTTTGATTATTTCTGTAAGTAAATACTACCGAATTCATCCTCAAATTCGATTAGTTCATCGTTGGTCGTCCATGCGGAATAGCAAAAATTAAAAAATACGAGACAAATAAACAAATTTCAATGCAAGAAATTTTATTATTGATCGCGGTTTTCTACTTTCAATTGAATTAATTTTATGCGGAATACAGATCACAAAATTTTGAAAAAAATGTTACCCGAACAACTGCCGTTGCTCGAATTTTTCAGACATTGTTGAAGAGAAGAAAAAAGGTCGAGTGAAGCCTTTAGATCACGAAGCGTTCATTTGCTCCGTTGCACTTATCTGCCACCAGCTGCCTAATCTGACTGAGCTTCTAGTAAAGCATCAACTTCAATTTGGACATCAGCAGCTAGTTGAGCGCTAACAAGTCCATTTTTTACGAGAGCAATGAATTCTCCCTCACTTATTAAACCTCTTACAAGAAGCTGTGCGAGGACTTCAGCGCTAATAGTGCCGTCGGAAATGAATTCAAGCAATTTGTTCCCCTTAATAACGCCTTCTACAATAAGCCTCACCACCTCAACAGCGTCAAGAAGATCTTTGCGAATGAGCTCTACTACATCTGTCAGTTTAATTTGACCACTGGCAAGAGCTTTGATTACGTCAGTAACGTCGGCTAGGTCCTTAGCGAGTTGAACCGCCAACTGATTCAAAAAGCTGCCAAGGGAGCTGCCCTGGAGACCAAGAAGGCCGAGAACGGGTCCAAGAATTTGGTCAAGAAGGCCTCCAACTTGTCCCAGCACCTGGGAAAGAACACAGGTAACCAGGTCACCAACTTGACCAACAGCGCCATCGACTCCACCTCCGCCCAGCAGACCGCCTCCGCCACCGCCGACTGAGCCGAGGAGGGGACCGAGAAGACCCCTGACGAGGCCACCGACAAGACCGTCACCGCCCAGAAGACTTTCAAGAAGACCACCACCGCCGCCTCCCCCCAGCAGACCGCCCAGCAGACCCCCACCGCTTCCTCCGCTCAGCACACCACCGAGGAGGCCGCTAGTGAGGCCAGTGACGGTGTCTAATAAGAGAGGCTCGGGCTGGGCAACGGCAGCCATGGCCAGCAACAGAACAGCAAGCTGGAGATGACAGATGGGCAATTGTTAGCAAAATGAAATTTGAAGCTAAAGTGCAGACGTCAGGAAGGTATTTCTACTTATTACATATTCATATTCATTTCTATTTTGGTACGAAACATTTCCATGACGTCCCAGTTCTGACATGGATTAATTTGGGATTCTTAGATTCCGCAAGATAATAAATTGTGTTTCCTCACTTGAAGACACTCAATAATATCAGAATTACTAGCAAAGATCTATTAAAAGTTGAAAACTATAAAGATTACAGGCCCTTGAATATAGCAACAAATTACAGGGCGACTTGCACGCAAACCTCATCCTTTGACTTGAGGTGGGGTACTAATCTTGCTTTGTAAAATGGGAGGCGGATTTGTAGAGGAGGTGAGGAGGAGCCAACTTCAGCCAAGCGTCTGTGGTTGGCTCAGAGGTGGTCACGTGTGGGGCTTTGGATATGCCGCAGTCTCTCGACTTTGGCAACCAATTTGAATCCGATCGAAATCGGCTATGCTCCCTCTAGTATATTCCAGCTCCATAGTAACAAAAACATTTTAGGACAAAACTATACACCGACGCAGTGCTAACAGCGCACAGTACCACCGTCGCGTCCATTGCGGCCGCAAGAAATGACACAGCTCGTTCTAAGTCACGAGCAGTGCAGAACCTGACTTCTGAGATGTACAGTCGGGCTTTCGAGATGTACAGTCGGGATTTCTATACATGTGAACCTATGCTGCAGGAAACTCGGTCGATGTACAGGCGACTGTTGTATAATACTACCGCAATACAATGAATTAATACTACCGCAAATCCAATCTTGTATCACTATCTAGTTAATTCTTTCGTACAAATCAAGTTTTTCATCGAAATCTATCCTGAGGTACTGATGACTTATTCAGTTGTACTATTCAGCTACTACTACATTACGATTAATTTTTACTGCGGCACTTCGGAATCAAGGCCTGGCACCAAGTCATGATTCCAATTAACTTTATTCCTGCCGGACGCATGTATTCTCTGAATGTTCATTCATCAGTCATCGACTCGTATACTGGTCTCGAACTAACCTAAAAAATTAGTTACACAGAGCTTTACGTACCGATTTTATTCCTTTTAAGCCATCCATCGTTTGAAAAAAGCTTTCCCGTCAAGATATACGTCGATTTTAATAGAAATTTTTCCACGAAAGGGAAACTTTCACCTCGTGAAATAGTTGGGGAAACGTTAAGGCTTGGTTATTTTTTACTGCTTTTTAACTCTGTACTTTTCTATAATCTGTTTGCTCTAACGACTATTCATATTAGGCTTGATGATATCAAATGGGTATTTCCCAGCGTATAATGATTAGGTGAGGTTTACTTCACCTCAACCCTCTCACGATGAGACAATTATTGTATCTATAGAAATTACCGCTCCCAGAAGAAATGGTAAGATCATGTGTTGGAAGTTAGGTAGGCTATCCTTTTGTTGAAATTGAATTTTGATTTATATTTTGTTACGGTCCATTTTTCATCGAGTCACTGTTCCCTGTTTTTGGCACCTTCATACTTTCTTCCTCAACAAATGTCACGTATCATAAACTTCCTCATAAACAGACAGTTTTTAGGCACTTTACAAACAGACCTTGTGTTTCTTAAGGCCCTTACTAAATGGCGCCTTTCTCCTTTCTCTCTTTGAAACACCTTTGTTGCAGATAGGTAGACTCTGATTAACTTGTCTCCTCTAATGCATGGTATCTAATTTTTTTATTTCTGTCAGTAAAAACTACCGAATTCATTTTCAAATCTGATTTTGAACACTTCATCGTCGGTCGTCCATGCGAAAAAGCAAAAAATGAAAATACGAAATAATTAAACAAATTCCAATGCAAGGAATTTTATTATTTATCCAGGTTTCTACTATCAATTGAAATTTTTTTATAATGAATACAGTTCACAAAATTTTGAAAAAAATGTTACCCGAACAACTGCAGTTGTGCGAATTTTCCAGACATTGTTGAAGAAAAGAAAAGATGTCGAGTAGAGCCGGTAGATCACGAAGCGTTTTCCTCACCAGCTCTGTTGCACCTATCTGCCACCAGCTGCCTAACCAGACTAAGCTGCGACCGCAGCATTGTATGCAGCTTGGATTTCAGTAGCAAATTCAACGCTAATAGTTCCATTACTTATGAGAGCCCGCAAATCTCCCTCACTTAATGCACCTTCTAGAACAAGCAATGCGATGACTTCAGCGCTAATAGTGCCGTTGGCAACGAGTCTAAGAAAGTCGTCCCTCTTAATAACGCCTTGTACAATAAGCCTCACCACCTCAATAGCGTCAAGAAGATCTTCGCGAATGAGCTTTACTACATCTTCCAGGGTAATTTGACCATTAGCAAAAGCACTGATTACGTCAGTAACGTCGGCTATGCCATTATCGAGTTGAACCGCCAACTGATTCAAAAAGCTGCCAAGGGAGTTGCCCTGGAGACCAAGAAGACCAAGAACGGGTCCAAGAATTTGGTCAAGAAGACCTCCAACTTGTCCCAGCACCTGGGAAAGAACACAGGTAACCAGGTCGCCAACTTGACCAACAGCGCCATCGACTCCACCTCCGCCCAGCAGACCGCCCAGCAGACCGCCTCCGCTACCGCCGACTGAGCCGAGGAGGGGACCGAGAAGACCGCTGACGAGGCCACCGACAAGACCGTCACCGCCCAGAAGACTTTCAAGAAGACCACCACCGCCGCCTCCGCCCAGCAGACCGCCCAGCAGACCACCACCGCTTCCTCCGCCCAGCAGACCGCCCAGCAGACCACCACCGCTTCCTCCGCCCAGCACACCACCGAGGAGGCCGCTAGTGAGGCCAGTGACGGTGTCTAATAAGAGAGGCTCGGGCTGGGCAACGGCAGCCGTGGCCAGCAACAGTACAGCAAGCTGGAGATGACAGATGGGCAATTGTTAGCAAAATGAAATTTGAAAAGTGCAGACGTCAGGAAGGTATTTCTACTTATTACATATTCATATTCATTTCTATTTTATATATATCAAGGAATAAGAACATAACTATTACGCTTAAGTTAAGGTCAGATTTGCTTACCATGGAACGCATTTTCATAGGTACAGCAAAAAACTGATGCTCCAGCCTAAGCCTGAGCCTTTTTTATACTCTCACTTCAAGGACTAACTAAGTTGTCCAAGTGGACGATGTTTGCGCAGCAGGTTCGGGTGAGATAAGAACAAGCTTCACTTCCGTGTCACTGCAGAATATTATTTCAAAATGTGGGGCGCAGTCAAATTATTCAGTTATGCAATTATCAACTTATGAACTTTCATCACTACATGCAGTAACAATTTTTTATGCAAAATGAGGTTCTTAGTAGTTCCCTTTTCTGAAATATTTCAGGAAAATACAATTTATTGTTATTCTTTTTATACGGGTTTCATGAACAGTATACGTATATATAGTGTTATATACCTAGATAGAACATGACGCATGTAACCGTAAAAATCGTTTACACAAAAGTGTCTAGAAATTCCCATACTCCAATTGTGTGTTGGGTTTTCGACAAAAATTTACATGACCGTGGAATGTATTAATGAGTCAATTGCTGTACCCATCTCCTTCTCGGAATAACAAATTGCTTCACGAAATGTAAATACATGCCATCGTAATCGACGAATATATCAACCTCAGTAATTTAAGAATATTTACTCGCATATAAATGCTTCAAGTTCAATTACAAGCTTTCCACACGATCATAAGTGAAACAGAAGGAATGAAAGAGCGTTTGCAGATCCTCATAAAGTATACGAAGTGAGGCTCACGAAATACCATCATTTGTGAACTGTTTTAATGGTGGTGAATAGTTCAAGTCCTGCATTCCTCCTCCCTTTATTCATAAGGTCGAAAAATTAACACCTCAGGCTGCATTGCGGCTTTGGCTACAGTATTATAGCTCTGGGTTGGTGCACAGCAAAATGGCAGGCCAGACGTTTTTCCGCTACATTTTACGTCTTCAGAAAGGTTCAGCAACCTAAGGATGGTGGTCACACAACCTTTATATTACGAACATCTTTAATACCTGATAGAATGTGTTAATACTTGATAGAATGTATCAATAGGTGATAGAATGTAAGTTTCAAGGATTTCTAAGACTTGATAGAATGTGCAGGCATTTAAAATTATTTCTGTTGTAGATTGATCCACGTGAAGGCAGACAAAGTATCGAAACTCACACACCAGTCGACCGAAGATCTATCTTATTATGGTACATCTTGGATGGAAGAAGTTCAAGAACCTTTGATTACATTCAATTTGAATTAATTTCGAGCAGAATCATTAGAGTAAGCGGCACTTTTGAGAGGAGAAATGATCAAAAATATCAAATTATAAACAGTCACGTCTGTTCACTGATCTTCTAACACAATGCCTGATTTCGGTAGTGGTCAAGCGCGAAGCGTTCAACACAAGCGATAAACAAAAAACTACCTCAGCAGCAGCAGCCGCACCCTCAACACTCCGTCACCGGTGAAGTTTTGGTGTCGCAACCACGTGTTCTGCGAATCTCACAGCCACAGAACAGTTTGCGCAGTGAAGCTTTCCTACGGGACAAAAGAGCTTCGCTTACTCGTGGTCACTTATCACAGCTGTACTTAATGTTGACCTCCGTTTTGAAAATAATGAAAGTGTATGCAATGAAATAACAATATCCCCATTTTGCATGCAATACCTAATATATGGCCTCCAAATTTGCGAAACCTACACCCTGGTTAAGGAAGATTTTAATCGCAACCCTCATCAGGGCAAAGCTTAACTGAAGGCAGCCATTACTCACATGATTCCTAAAATGGATGAGGACCTCACAGAGTTAGCACGTCAGGGGCTCCGTTCCGAGTTGGCGCGGTCACTGAAGCTGGATTCGCCTTTCTTGACTCATTTGCTAGTAAACGCAATGCAATTTTTACAAATGTCAGAACTAATTTTATTTATGTTATACAGAGCGGAGTTGTATAATTACCTATCAAACCGCCATCAAATATCAGTCGTGGCTTTTTCCAAGCACATATGTGCACATACATAATCATGCATGAATGAGAGGCTTGTCAAAAATTCATCATTACTCACGAAGGAAAAATATATTTCGCACATGACGAGGCTAGTGCCATAATCTTCGGAATAGCCTACTTTGGCCTCCACGCACTCAACCGCTGATCCATTCACGGTCCAAAAGACTTCTGAAACAGTGTTGCGTTGTACAGGAAAGCCCATTCTTCAATTTATTATCTATTCAACTGACATTAGTGTAGTGAACGGGAACCAATCGCTTCCTTAGTGGAATACGATACTCTGAAGTTTTGGTTGACGACTTCATAACGGCTGGAATATGTTACGAGTATCAAGGTAGTTGAAATTGCTCTACGAACAAAAGAATAAGGAATTAGTGCATGCAAAGATAACCTAATGACATTTCGACAGGAAGCAAATGACGTTCAGGGAGAGACTGAGTTGTGGGTGAATGCTGATGCAAAGGCTTATCCTCAGAGGGAATGGTGATAATGACTTCCGAGAAGCCCAATTGGATTGTGAAAAAGAACTGTAATCGAGTAATGCATTATTATACTGTTATCGACTACGTTCCTATAGAACATAACTATTCTAATCCCGGGAATGACAATCTCATACATCATATCCGTTCTTGACCTTCAGTTCTATTTGTATTAGTAATATGACGACTCCATCATGCACGAAATTTATCTTTGAAATGCGCATTGAAATAATCCTAGTAACTCTTATAATAACCAGATGAATTAAAAACCAAAGCAATTTGGCAACTAATACATAGCAATAATGGATCATTTGTAGAGATAGGGTCATGTTCCACAAGTGCTTAATAGGAGAAAATCTTGCAAGAAGAAACAGCTTCAACAATCAGTTCAAACATATTTTTGTTTTGCATTATCTGGGCTTCCCAATTGCCTAAAATGATGTACATCAAACCTAGAAATGAACGTAAGTTAAATTCGTTCTTTCTACACTAAACTTGTAAACTGTTTTTGCTCAATTTGTGGCCGCGATATTAGCTTCTAGCCTTCTATTCGTTTATTTCTAGGTTAGAAAATGACGCAAATTTTGTAAATTAACGTTCTTATTCATGTAGAATTTTTTTCAAGTTGAAACTTTCTAAGCTTTATGAGCAAATAACAAGCGGAAGTTAATTTTCACTTACTGAAAAAATAGCACAAAACGGATTCATAACAGTGAACAATTCAATAGGATTATTGATGACGGAAAACTCAGCATAAAGTAATATTTGTGTAAAAGCTGTTATATAAGTATCGCAAAAATATCCCTACTGAAGAAATAATATCTACCGCATCGGTTATTACATAACGTATTCAGTTCAGTTTCGTAAGAATTGAACATTTTTGACTTGAGTTTTAGTTCACCATGGGAGCCGCTGGCAACCCAGCAACCAACACGATTGACGTCAAAGGATATTTACGAAGCTGAGGCGCAGCGGCCTGTTTTGTTTGTCAAGCCGAGTTCGCCCTGGCAGTGAACATCCAGCCTGGGCAATTGGATGATAAAATTGTTTATTTCGTTTCCCCGCATTTGCAAGGCTCAAACAGCGTGTGAGCTGAGCAGGCGATAGCGAGCGCCAATCACGAGGAGTTCCAAATACGCCATCAGATATGCATGTTTTGGAAGAAAACAAAACTGGAAAGTTACCATTTCGTGGACAAGATGGGCGTTGAAGATGTGAGAGACACAAAATGGTGTTTTTTACACGTAAAAATTAGAGCCTAAAGTTAACTGATGACTTCCCGTTAAATTATTAGCTATCGCTCACTTACCTGTAAGAGGGCACAACAGAATCGTCACTAAACTGTAATGGCCAGATTGGGTGTAAGATTAGACCACTTCTACAAAGGCCAGCCCAGTTACTGCCTCTCACTCAGGTTTAAAATAACCTGGTGGAACGCTGATTCGCAACTGGGAGGGGTTTCAATGTTCAGTGTAATAGCTTCGAAAAATGCAGATGAGATCTATAAAACAATTAAAACGCTAGCCACCGAAAAACTTCGATGAAAAACATTGATTTGAAGTCAACTAAGCAATGATCCTTTCTGCAGTGAGGAAGCATTTCCAAAAAAGTATAAGAAGCTCCACATGTAACGTGAGTCATATTCCTCCAGGAAGTCGCTAGCAAACGCAGCCAACATGACTCACATCACTGAACATTTACATAAGTGGCCCGGTGTGTACCAGCTGACGCGCGGAGCTGATTCGGATCTGGCAGCAAACATTCGTTGCAAGCAATGACGCTCACAGGGCGGTCGAATTCGAGCCCCTGAATTTGTGAGAGTTAAACAACTTATCAGCCGTGTGATGGACAGCGGGGCCAATTAGAACACATTTCAAATAAGACTCCACACGTTAAATGAAATTTTCTAGACCAGAATAAACTTAGAATTAAACTTTCATCCAAGGGACATTATCAACTGAAAATGTGACTCACTAAAATCAAATTTCAAACATTGAAGCGCTCCCACGGAGCGGCGCACACCTTCCCTCTACTGCGGGGAGGTAATTCTGATAAAAAATTAGTTACCGTAATGTTGCCGTCATAAGACTATGATTTTGTGTCAGTGCAGGTCTTCTGTCACTCATGTGTAGGGAAATTACCTGAACATTGAAGTGCGCTCACCAACCGTCATTTGAAAACTACAATAATTGTAGTTTTCAAGCGAAGCTGGGTCGAATAAATTTATGCGACTGAAGAACAAGAGATTAAACGAAAATGTTCTAAGTACTCGAGAAACATCTATGAGGTCGCACCAACGCTGAGAGGACAGTAGCGTTTGAATGCTGGTGGTGTGAGCACGTGTATGTGCAGGTGTTGCCAATGGTTTTGAGAAAAAATTATTTCAGGGATTTATTTCAGAATATACCCATACCTTATCGTAAACAGTCCTATTATGTAGCAAAATTACATAGAAGCGAGCTTTAAATAATGACTTTGATTTTCTTAGACGTTGAACAATTTTCATCCTAAAATACGGAAAATCCTATTTGTACTGGTTTAAGGGGGTCAACTCGTCGCTTTGGATTGTGATCCGATTGGTCTGATATTTTGCTAGTATGTGTATTTGCTGAAAAAAGACATATTTTACGTGTAACTTTTCCGATTTAGGGCGTTGTTATTGAAAAAATTTGAAAATATCAGTTTTTAGTAATTTTTGGGGTTATTCAAAAGAATAAAAGTCTGGGAGTTTTCATGCAAGGGAAAAACAAAGACAGCTTTGAAATACTTGTCACATTTTAAACAAACTAAGGGGGTTGAATTTTAATTTTTGTTGTCTTTGTATATGCGATATTGGATCACTAAGTAAAATAAAAAAAATTAGGCTTTGAAGTGTGATGAAAGAAAGTTGTGCAAATTGGGTAATCGTTGAGGTTTAGTTTGTTGGAATTTTTCCAGGGATTCAAAAACTGTCCTTGTTTTTTCTAGCATAAAAACTGACTGACTTCTATTCATATGAATGTTAAAATCAAAGATTTTCAGTAAAAGCCCAAAAAATGCTCTGTTGAAGTGTAATATAATGGAGAATAATTAAAATTGAATGCTGTTTTGATGTTTTTTCGAATATTTTCATGCATAATTTCTAATTTACACACTGAATTGGAAATTACAAAAAATAGAAAAACAAAATATCATATATTGATGAATGGTGAAGTTTTTATTTGTAGTCTGATATTCCTAAAATTCGAACATTATATGTAATTTCTATAAATAACATATTTCCATCTATTCATTTTTTTCAATTTAGGCCTTAGTTTTTCGGAAAAAATCGATATATAAGTTTTTCAGTTTATTTATTGGGGTATTCGGTTGATCTGAATCCGATCGAAAATTTATGGTCGATTATCAAAAGTCTTGTGAACAAGAAGAAACCAACTAATTCATCGCAATTTGAAGCCTTAATTGCACAAGGGTGGAGGACCTTCGATCATAATATCCTTGAAAATTGATAAACAGCGTGCCAAAGGGAATCAAATCAGTAGAAAAAGCTTCATATGTAACGTGAGTCATATTCCTCCCGGAAGTCGCTAGCAACGACGCAGCCAACCTGACTCACATCACTGAACATTTACATAAGTGGCCCGGTGTGTACCAGCTGACGCGCGGAGCTGATTCGGATCTGGCCGCAAACATTCGATGTACGCAATGACACTCGCAGGGCAGTCGATTTCGAGTCACTGAATTTGCAAAAACTAAACAACTTATCAGCCGTGTGATGGACAGCGGGGCCAATTAGAGAACATTTCAAACAAGACTCAACACATTAAACAGAGCTTTCTCGAACGGAATAAATTTAAAATTAAATTTTCATCACAGGGACATAGCCAACTGAAAATGAGGCGCTCTAAAATTAAGTTTCTTACATTGAAGTGATCGCACCGTGTGGCACACACCTTTTCTTTTCTTCGGGGTTGACATTCTGATAAAAAAATTTCTTGTTACCGTAATGTTTCCGTCATAAGAATGAGATTGTGCGTCTGTGTAAGGTTTCTCTCACTATGCGTGTAGGGAAAAACATCAACATTGAAGTGCGTTTACAAATCATATGAACGGCAATTTTCGAACTTAACTGTAGCTTTCAAATAGCGCTCAACCGAATAAACTTGAGTTACTTACAAAAGTATGCACGCAGAGGCAAAGAGTAAACTCGATGGGACTTGGCGGTAGAGTTTACTGGCCAGGTGTGTTGGCAGCAGGTAGGATTATGAATGCTTGAGCACCTCAGCCTCGACAAGTACGGCTTATAAAGGTGCGTCAAGACACAGAACTCAAGATCAAGATAACACAGACAGGTGGCAACAGTGAGTGACGACACATCGCGCACATCACACCCCCTACGAACCTTTGGATGAGAGAACAACTCAAAATCAAAACGTTTAAACAAGAACCCCCCCCCCCCCAAAAAAAATCGCAAAACGAACGAATACCGTTAACCAAATTAACACGCAGTTAAAAAGAAAAGTTAACAAATTTGTTCAAAAAAATTTAAAGCGACAACCTTAAGTGAAAGGTAACGATATTACCGAAAGGCAATCGTCTCGCTTAAAAAACGTCTTTACTTTAAACTTTAAAACTTTTCGCAACTCATACCACTAAAAAGTTAAAGTGTACTAATCAAATTTACCCATACACCAACCAAGCATTATTATAATTAAACGCAAAAACAAGCAAAAACAAGGGCAGCGAAGCAAACGAAAAATATTATATGCCCTGTTTGTATCGAAATTGAAACAATTCGATACATTTTGTTAAACAACCTTTAATTAAATAGACGCACCGTTAAAAGTTCTAATTAAAAACCATCTACATAACCAAAAATAATTAAACGAATTATAAAACGCAATTGAAATAACGTATAACGCTAGAGACAACAAAAAAAAATCGCAGAAAAACATGTTAAATAAAGAAAAAACATCCGCCATTACCACTAGCATATTAATGATTTATAGTTATATTTAAACTCCAAGAAAACAATAATATAAATTTATAGCGATACATCGAATAATTGACGCACCGCAAAACACCGCAAAATACCAAAAATCATAAACAATTCTTTTTTAATAAACGTTAAAACCTTTTAATAAATGCTAAAATTTTAACACGTCATATCCGCAAGCAACCAAAAAGGGAAAAAAAATTAATTACGTCTTCAACACCTTACAACTAGGATTATACCGGATATAGAGAAAAAACATTAAAAAAATAGAAACATTAAAAACTAAGAAGTGATTAATATTTAAAAGCAAAATAGCAAAAGCAATATCCCAAGCAAAGCAAAAACACTCAACTAACTTACCGTGCCTCAAAATTTTAGCACGCCGACAGCAGGAAGAACAAGGTAAGAAATAAAACAACGCCCTTTTTTTGTACAACGCATCTAAAGCAATAAATTCCAATCATGAAAATGTATAGAATAAATACCGTTACTTCTTTTTACATTACGTAACCAAAAAAAGTAATTCCCTTCAATTTTAAAAACAAATTCCGCCAGTTACACATCAACACGTTGAAGTCACCGAAATTCAATTTACATATTAAAACATGGGACGTGTTGGAAACCACCAAAAAAACACATCATGATTAAAATAGAAACAGCCTTTGAAAATAATTTAAATAATTTGATAATTGAAATGATTAAAATTTTATAAGAAATTGCGCGTCGACATTAGAAAAAGCATACAGCAACCTTAAGCTTAAGATTACATGGCGATTGTTACATCAACGATTACATTGAAATAAATATATACTCGCATTTTTCTTGCGATTCCGCATTTTCCAATTTTCCTAATCTTCCACTCGTGCGATTAGCATTTATCACTTTACTCAAATTAATTTACGGGGAAATTTCACAATTATGGCAAATTTCACTTCAATCATTTTTCCGCTTTCCTAAATTTCAAAATTTTTCAAATTTCCCGCCACACACTTGCAGAGGGACAGGGACGGCCATGTTGTCGTCCCCCTTCCCGTGGACGTCCTGCCCGCCTAACGCTAGGCAAGTTCACTAGCACTAGGTCTCGCGCGACGTTGACCGTTATGGCTCCTGATTTACCCTCGGCGGCCTCCCTCGCGATATAGCGCGCATAAAATCCTCGCGCTGTGCGACAGTTAGTACCTTCACCTGCTTCTTTAGGTGGTACAGCACTGTCGCTAGCCCCATTGTCACTAATATAAGCAGCATCAGGACTATATCCGTCACGTTATCCGGCAACAGCTCCATTCGGGTAACGGAATTGTCCCGCACCCATTGCTCGTTCACGTTGGACGAATGTGTAGACAAGGCGTTCACCAAGGTGTCCACATCGATTGAGCTCTCTGCATTCCCCATGATGCTGCTCGCACCCCTGAAAAGGAAGGATACAGAACCGATTAGCATGACCGAAATAAAAACAGAAAACTAACTCGCAAACCTACAAATTTTAAAATTCCTTAAATGGTCATGACAAAATTTCATGACTAAGTTCATCGAACCCGTTGGTCGGGGAGTCACCAACCATTGCAATTTCAGCATTCACTGCAGAATTCTAATTACTTTTTGCTGATCACCGAACATTCTGGCTGACAATAAAAATACACTGTGAGATACGTCGCAACGTCAAATCAACCCATCTCACAGAGTGAACTGCAACCTCAGCGATTGCATTTAGCAGTCGAAGAATTCGCTCAATATTAAAAATGTCAATTCAGCGACACTTTCAGACAATGAATTTAACGTTGTAAGTGAATTTGGATCAAGCAAATAAAGCGACTTAGAGACAAGGGTTACCAACCCTCAAGGTTAAGCCAGACAGTTGCACATTCCTTTTAACCTCAGCTAACATCAAGCATTATGCCACATCAAATTAGAACAATGCGGTACAACAATTGTAAACATAACACAGAGAATATAATATACGGGTCACTGCGAATATTATGAAACACAACGCAGATTAACGCAGCAAAACTCTTTAACCTATGATTATTAACCTTAACGCAACTGTTAAACAAGGGTAACATAGTAAATCGTAACTCGTCGAATCGTTGCGCCGTCAAACGTTAATGGTATGAACGTAGCAGAAGGAACTTGTCATTTTGACTCACAGTTTAACCTTCCTCAAGGGTAAAAGGTGATTAAGGTTACTCCAATTTTAACCAATTTTAACCTCAGCCCGATTACGCTTAACCTTTTGAAATACGGCCGGACCAAGCAAAGTAAGCTTTAATTTATGTTTTTTCTCGTGATTTTTCAAGAGAACACGATCGCCAACGTTCACGTCCTTATCACGTCGTTTGATGTTTCTATACAGATTTCTCTCTGTCGTATTATTTATAATCAAGTTTCGAATATTTTCTACTATCCGGGCGGCTTCCTTTGCTCGAAAGTTTACCAAATCCAATTCTTCATCATAACTATAAGTCACAGAATCAAAATTCTCGGATTGATAGTAGGCAGATGTGTCTCGATTAAAAATTACGAAACTAGGGGTTTCGCCTATAGTAGAATTCAATGCGTTGTTTAGCGCATTTTCAACAACTTCGAGCATCTGATCCCACTCTGCATGAGGTAGCGAATTTACATATAATTTAAGTAGATTGGTTATTTTCCTGTTGTTTCTCTCAACTATAGCGTTGGAACGAGGGCTGTACGCTAAAACTTCTTTTTTAGCGATGGCATGCACATTTGCAAACTGTTTAACCGCCACAGATTTAAATTCTAAGGCGTTATCTGTAATCAGAGTTTTGGGAAATCCTAACAAGGAGAAACAGTTACTCAGACATGAAATTACTGTCTCCGTACGACGATTAGAGATGGCATACAACCTGCAAAACCTATAAAAAAGGTTTATAATAACTAGGATGTACTTATTGCCATTATCTGTAACCTTAAGTGGCCCATGGTCCATAGATACAACTTCAAACGGTTCTTTCGCAATCGGGGCAGTCAAAATTTTAATTGGAACTGAAGGTCTTGCTTTAATTAATTTACAAACTTCACAATCTTTTACAAATTTTCGCACGATTGTTTTTTCCAAATGATTAAAATATTTAAGCTTAAACTTGAACAACGTATGCACGTCGTCCGTATGGTACATTGCATGTATAGCTAAAATAGCTTTACCCATCAAAGAGTTAGGTACCACTGCTGTAAGAATGGTACTAGGTCTGTAGTCCAATTGTCTACGTCGATATAGAATGTCATTCAAAATTAAAAACTTCTCTAGGTCTGGAATTTTCGAAACACTACCGTGCAGTAAAGCGTCCTTAACTTCCATGCAAAAAGGGCCTTTTTCTTGTTCATCAATAAATTCTTTTATAGTCCAAGAAATTTCCTCATCTTTTGGTACATAGTCCAGCAGCTTGGGACGAGTCTCTTTTGCTGCGTCGTCAGCACTGTCTCTAGGCAGCGGGTCAGCCACCCCATGTCTAGTCATGCCTTTTTTCTGTAACCGAGTCTCCACAATGCAAACGTCGGATTCAAGCGCGGATTCCAGAGCGTCACAAAGCTCTAGTTCATTAATGGTTAAATTCTCATTGTTTATAGGTAATCTGCTCAGGTTCTCTGCTACTACATTTGCTTTGCCGGGTAAAAATTTAACAACTGGGTCAAAAGAATGAACGCTTATACACCAACGTGCCATATTTGTATCTTCAGGCAGTTTTTTTTGTGAAAAGTGGTGCCAAGGGGCGGTGGTCTGTGTAGACCTTAACAGGGTATCCCGTAATTAGATATTTAAAATATTTTAAAGCCGAAAAAATCGCGAAAAAATCTTCCTTAGTAGTTGAATATCGCCTCTGGCTAGAATTCAATTTTTTACTATAATAAGCCACAGGTCTCATAATTCGATCACTTGAATCATCTGTCTGCATTAGGACAGCTCCAATACCAGAATTTGACGCGTCCGTAAATACGTGGAAATCCTTAGTGTAGTCAGGGTGTCTTAAAACTGTGTCAGACGTCAGGGCAGATTTGATAAACACAAAACTCTTCTGGCATTCGTCGGTCCACGTATAGTCAACGTCTTTTCGTAACAAATTATACAGAGGGTGAGCTACTTCAGCAAAATTAGGTAAGAAATTACGAAAATAATTTGCTAAACCTAGAAACTGTTGCGGTTCTTCCACATTAACGGGAGCTCTGCAGTCTTGCAATTTCTGTGAATATTTACATTTAATACCATCGGCGGCAATAATGTGTCCTAAGTATTCAATCTCTTTTTTGAAAAAATGACATTTCTCAAGCTTTAATGATAAGTTACCAGAACGAAGCATCTTAAGTACGCTTCCAATATCAGCCAAATGCTGAATTTTTGTTTTGGAAAATACTAATATATCGTCCAGGAAGACGAATGCTAATTTGCCCAGGATAGATGCAAGTGCAGAGGTCATCACCCTTTGAAATACTCCCGGACTCGTACTGAGGCCAAACGGAACTCTACAAAATTGAAATTTTCGATAATTAATGCTGAAGGCAGTGAATTTTCTACTCTCTTGTTCTAATTCGACCTGATGAAAGGCCGAGCGGAGGTCCAAATTAGTAAACCACGCATTACCTCCCAGGGTCGATAAGATTTCGTCAATAAGAGGTATCGGATAAGAATTTTTTACTAAAACCTTATTTAAGGCACGAAAATCAATTACGGGACGAAGGTCCCCGGATTTTTTCTTAACGACGATAACAGGAAAGTTGAAGTCTGAACTAGATTCCTCAATTATACCCTGCGGAAGCATTTCATTAGTAATTTTCATCACCTCTTCCTGATACTTATGTGGAATTCTGTATGGTGCTAAGTTTAGTACAGGTGCATCCGGTTTCAACTGAATTCGGTGCTTCATAATGTTCGTAACACCTATAGCTTCTCCTTCGAGTGTAACCACATCTCGAAATTCATTTAATAATTTTACTAGAGGTAACTGCATGTCCTCTTCATCACAAGAAACATCATCATTATTTAAACCTCGTCGTGCTTCATGATTTCCTCCACACGATACACCTACTTGTGCATCAGTTCCCAACTTCTCGTCATCAACTCCCTCGAGAAATTGATTTCTACCGCGAGCGTCAGCATTCAACCCAAGTTTTCTTTTAGCTATGGTCTTATTTCCACCACCAGCCGTGACAACCTGAATCGTATCCGACACCGCGTCAGAATTTATTTCAACATCATTAGCGTCTCTGAGTGCTGTTTCCACACTCGTCAAATACATTTCGCTCTCAATATTATCAGCTGCAATTAACTCAATATTGCACAACATCGTATTCTCAGTTAGATAAATCGCATCTTCTTGTGCATTTAGGACCATCACCGGCACCAAACCGTCGTCCTCTATACGAACAATGGAGTCAGCCACAAGGGCTCCATTTTCTAGACATCTTTTCAAAATCATATACTCTCCTGGAGTTGCTTTCTTAATGAAACCGTAAACTACTTTCATTGAGTTACCAGGCACTTCTACCTGAGTGCAATGAACTATCAACTGCTTCGGGTACTGTGACGCCTCAGCCACAGCGGGGATTTTTTCTTTTCTCTGCAGTCATTATTTTTCGCCAGGTGACTGACCCTGACGCTCTTCCTTGCAATAGCAACATCAGATATCAGACAGTCGCTGTTTACAATTTTTTCATTACTGCTTCCCTGCTTAAAATCGGCTCCATTCTTAATTCACAGAACGGGATTGAAATACCATCCCAATGAAGAGTTCTATTTTCAAAGTCGATAGTTGCATTGTTCAGAACATCGCGGCCGAGAATTAGATCGTAATTGAATTTAGCCTCCTTTACGATAAGGGCATTAGTTTTTAGCAAATTTTTTTTGTGCCTGGAATGGTAATAGACAACTCTACTTCTCCGCTTACGTTACTTTTGCCATTTATACCCTTCACCATCAAACGACTCGGCTTAACTTCTTCGTTCAAATTTTTAACCTGCCTGTAACTTATTAGGCATTTCTCTGAACCGCTGTCTAGCAAGGCACTCAAATACTTATCATTATTTTTAATTATTATTGTGGGCTTGTTGCTTTCTTTGAACGCAAACAAACCAGCGCCTTTTTTATTGCAATTACCTTTTACGACACTAGCGGAGAAATAGGCCTCGACTGCTTTGCTTCGTTCTTGTCTATCTGCGAGCTCTTCGTCTTGCAATAATTTATATCTATTCTCGCATTTGAACAATGGATCAATAAAGGATTTGGTTGTCTCGGTGGTATCTGGACTTTCGACCACAGCCGCAGGATTAACGAGGGTGCTGCCAACCTCGGGCTCAAACAGTTTCAATTTCCTCCTGCTACCTCTACCTGTTTCTATTCTTCGCTTAAAAAATCCCGAGCACCCGGCTCGGCATCTGCAAAGTGTACCTCACTCCTTCCGCGCGTTGTGCTCCCTCTGTTTACATTACCACCGCGTAAACTTCCAGTGGCTCTACAATATTTCACTAAATGGGCTCCACCACACGCGAAGCATCCTCTCCCATTAAACTGACCTCTCTGTGACTGACCTCTACCTCTACATTCAAAATGACCAACCACTGAACATGAGTTGCAAAACGGAAAGCCTCTTTTTTTACCCGAAGTTTGACTGAAACCAGGACCTGAAGCTTGCCCAGAACTAGAACCACTGTCTGCTCTTACTGCGTTGCACTCCAAATACCCATTTGCTCGGTCCCCAACGTGACCACTAAATTCTCTTGCTCTCCCCCGAGGATTTCGCAACCAAGGTCTAGGACCTGTGATCTTACGTGGTCCTACACGATTACTACGCTGGGTTCCGAAATTCCCATAAAGAACTTCACTCTCCTGAAAGGAGTCCTGCGCCTCAACGCAGCAATCCAAATCACTGTTTACATCCGCTAAATAGCTTTCACTCTCGTTTCTGACTGTGTGCTGTGACGCGAGAATTTTTTTAGTTTCCGCCTGTCCCTAACAGCGGAAAATAACTTCGCTAAAAGTTCCTCGGCGGTGCTAAACTGAGTTTCAAAAATTTTCCTGGCGAATGACTCGTCCAACAATGGGCCTAAAATTGTTAACGCTAGACTAAAAGACATGCTGTCACCTACAAAGCGTTTCAGTTATGCCTGAGTCGTACAAGCCTGATAGTAAGGATGTCTTTGCCAACCCAGTGTGGTTGAAGTCAGGATGTTCTCTGTCAATTTGCGTATCTTTGAAAAGGCCGTTACTAGCTGGGCTGCCAACGCATTATTTCGTATTAATTGCAATTCATTTAAATCGCATGCCAAGGCGTGTATGGATTTTTCGCCACGGCACACATATATGTCATCCAAAATATTTACTACTTGATCAAAAGTATAATTTAAATCTGCGTTGACCAGCTTGGTCACCACAGTATTGAAATCACCTACGTTTTTGTTGGCGGACCACACTAGGAACTCTTTTTTCCGTTCGTCACTTGTCACGTCTGGAAGCAGGGTCATGTACGCCCTTAAATTCTGTATGTGCGTACTAAAGGATTTATTCTCTAGGAACTCCGGATCCTGCTGGCGTCTGCAACCTTTAAATAGGGGCAATTCAGCGTTCGTCATTATGGTTCCTACTGTAGGAGGCATGTTTGCTACTATTTCACGAGCTAACTGAGTCCTATCATTATTAGCACTGGTACTAGCACTAGGAGTAGTCATTATGGTATTTGGAGTAGTCGTAACGGTAGGAATACTTATTCTGCCACTCTTTGTTATTGTGGGCTCTGTGCGAACGAATTCGGGTTCGCTATCCGAGTAATCTGACATGGATCCTACTACAAAACTATTTCAAGTATTTTTCCTATTCACAATCAAAGATATGCCAAATAATGTCACACCTCTCAAGACAAAAAGAGAAGAACACATCCAAATTCCAAATACACGAGCAATACAAATTAAAATACAATTACACAATCAATCTCCCCCTGGTACTGGAAAGTTAACCTCGAAAAGGATAAAATTCGAACACTAATGAAAAAATTTCCGCAAACTACATAGAAATTTCCGTACTCTACAGAAAACTTGACAACACTCCAGGCACCTTTGGGCAGTGCTTCAACGCAAAAGCAAAAACAAAACGAAATTCCTATACTTTTCCAGCACTGGATAGTCAAAATCAAGGCGCCTAAACCTTATATCAACCTTGCTAATCACAACAGCAAAAATTTACACTTACTCTGGGCATTGAAATGAAATCTGACGTTTGTACAGCTAAATCCAAGGGAACCGCTACGCAGTCTGCCTCTCACTACGTTCAGGATAAGACTGATGCTACCTTGCACTGGCAGAGGCAAAAAGCCTTGAGTTCATACCCGCACTTGCGGTAGAGAAAAAAAAATAATACTCTGGCAGCAACGCTCTGGGTGCACCCGCACTGCAGAGAAAAAAAATATCAGAAGAAAACTTAACTGCAAAAAGAATGTAGACTGCAGCGTACGTTGCTTGTTGCTGAAGGCAGGCTGCCGCTGATACGTGCAGGGAAAACGTCGCTGTAGTTACACGATGGCTGGGAACGATGCTGAAGGACGTAGTTGTCAATTACAATGGCTTAAAATAGTGAATCACTGTTCTGTTCGTCACAATAAACCACTGGTACTGTTTATTTAATTTCACTGACAGTTATTGTACGTAGTAATGTATGCACATTGAAGTTATTGTTAAAATCAAATTGTTTCTTTAGTGATCACTCGTTGCTGGGAATGCACTTATCGTCACCTCAAAGACTATCTCAATGTCTTCTCCAGATTCATACACAAGGATTCTGGTGCGAAATGGTGAGCCTATATTATAAAAACAGTGAATTGGGTGTAAACCTCTACCAACTCTTCCGCTGGTATTCCGAAACCAAAAACGAACACCGATGGTTGCGGCTGCCACATTTGGGTATTGTTTTCGTTACACATCAGAGACTGTATAATGTTCCAATGACTGTATAATGTTCGAGACACTTGAAATCCTCTTAATTAAGAAATACACGCGCACGTGAGTTCACCGCAGACTGTGCCACCAAATATGCAGGCAGAGGCAAAGAGTAAACACGATGGGACTTGGCGGTAGAGTTTACTGGCCAGGTGTGTTGGCAGCAGGTAGGATTATGAATGCTTGAGCACCTCAGCCTCGACAAGTACGGCTTATAAAGGTGCGTCAAGACACAGAACTCAAGATCAAGATAACACAGACATAGGTGGCAACAGTGAGTGACGACACATCGCGCACAAAAGGATACTTAAATGAATATATTCTAAATACTCAAAAACGTCTCTGAGGCCGCATCAAAGCTGATATGACAGTAGCTTTTGAATGCTGGTGGTGTGGCTGCGTGTGTGTGCGGTGTGCTAAGTTCTGTGCGGTGAAGCTCGCTTTGGGCGATGTTCCGGCTATTTGAGAGCATAGCTTCTTTTTTAAGTGTTCTCGGGAACCTTGTTCTTCTAAAACACCCCTTTCCCCCCGAAAGAATACTGGAAGTGTAGGTTTTAAAGAGTGAAAAACAATTGGAAAAAACAGAGGTGAAGTTTTGTTTGAAATCCCCAAACCGCAGAATTGGGCGGATAATGTTCGCCCAAGAAAAAATCCTTTCGAAACGCATACTGTTATGAACCTGAGGAAAGAAAAACTATAAAAAATATGTTGACTAAAATATGAAAATTATAATTAAAAATTAAAGAGCAACAGCCCCTGTTCGAAACTTCCTAGTACTCAGTTAAGTCGACGTAGTTTTCCCGTGAATTCCTACTTAAGGAAACACCGATGCGACCGAAAAATAAAGTTAGCTTTCGTTTGTATTTCTCAAGTGCAGAATTAGCCTTACGGCAGATGCCGACTTACTGCAAGATTAGCCCATGAGCAAGTTTCAAAACTAAAATCTTTTAATCTGTACTGACGTTGTGACGCACTTATTTCTAATTATACACATAAATACTTTGTGCTTAGGTATGTTGAAAGTTACGGAAGGAGGGGAAAGTTTCAATTGGGTATACGAAGGTTATATCAACTCGTGTGATAAAATATATCTGCTTAGAGCTTAGCACATTTCAAGCGCATATGAAATACTCCACGAAGAAATAAACTCTCCGCAAACAGTTCTATTCCTCAATAATTACCTATATTTTGTAAAGGATGAGGTTAGAACGTTTCTTGGATATCAATTTCCCGTTCCTTCAATAACTTTATGGTTACCTACGTAAAAAATATTCATTGGCCTGCAGTCTCTTGAGTACTTAAAAGGTAATTTCAAAAAGCGTTCTCGTGCTACTGCGAATTATATACTTAGATTGACGTATAGGTTATCATAGGAATATTTTAATAAATAAAATGTATTTAAGTATTTCATGACATAACCTATAATATATAATAACCTATATAGCAATACAGGTTATTATATTATAACTTAAATGGCCATATAGATTTCATAGGAGTAGTTTATAATATAAAATGTTTTAAAGTGTATTATAACATAACAACTTATAATATAAAAACCTATATAGCAATAAAGGTTATTATATTATAACCTATATAGCACCAAGGTTATTATATTACAACCTATATAGCAATAAAGGTTACTCTATAACCTATATAGCAGTAAAAGTTATTATATTATAACCCGTAAAGCAATATAAATTATTTTAAGAATACTTAAAAATTACTTGATTGCTTAAAATGAATCTGCGATGGGACGATTGCCTGGAAAGGTTCTCACACAACTCAAGCAATATAATAAACAACAATGATTGATTCAAATTGATCAAGTGAGTTGAATGACTTTCAACGTTGTCATGATACAGCAGCCAGTTTTTAATTCACTGCCATAGATTTAGAATTTCTAGGCGTAACAAAAATTTCCACTCATTCGCCAGCTTCCCTATTCTTCAGACATGTATGCTTGCGTTTTTCAGTAGTTTCAAAATTTGAAGATGTTTGCAAAAGCCTCCCGTTTCGAAAAATGAGAAAAGTTCATGGAAAATTAATGCGAAAATAGCTTTCATTAAATTACAGGTTTCAAAAAGTTTTTTCGGATCTCTTCCAGTTAAGCCACGCCATTAATGCAACACCTTAGTCCACCCACTTGTAACTTTCGAAATAACGCCCCAATCGACTTCAAATTACTTTCAAACGGAGGAATGTTTTAATCTTTCGTTCCAGGTAAATTTTAAAATCGATATGTGCGTCATTTCTAAAGTTACAAATGGGTGAACATATGTGTTGCATTAGTGGCGGGCTAATCTGGAAAAATCCCGAAGTTTTTCGTGCAGTGAATGATGAACACGTAGTCTGCGCAGGCACGGAGGGCTTCCATTGGTATGGCATTTGGGTTTCTGTGCAGTACCTAAATTTCGATCTGTAATGATAAATATCATTATTTCACGAAAAAGTATATTTTGAAAGTACATTACGAAAATATATTAGGTATTAATACATATATTTATTCAGTTATGAAATGATACCACGTTATAAATTCACATTTGCTATGATTCGTAGACTTTTGGCCCATCATTAGTCTCTTTCAAACCGAAACTTTATATATATATCATAATTGGTGTAAGTCACACAATAATGCGCGTGTGTCGATCTGTGGCACTCCCAGTACAAGTACTGGAGTTTTTCCAATAGCATTACAATCGTCAAGTTTTTAAACCTTCGAGAGTGGAGGAGCATTCTGTACATAGTTAGTGTGTGTCTGACTACAAGGTTTTCAACAGTTTGAGTTACTGCTATTCTCCATGCAAAAAAGAGCAACATGTAAACAACGAAATATATTCGCCACGAACCAAGTGAATTGTGAATATTTTTCCATTTTATTCGCAATAGTTTCAATTTGCTTCAAAACCACGTTAGAGACACATCAAAAACGATCTGAACTTGCCACAAATGACCTTTTGAGGGATTTTAGGTCGCGGGCACACAGAGTTTAAATGGTAGCGTTTCGTCATAATTGTCTACAGTCAACGGCACCAGTTGGTCTGTCCAGCGCTGTGAAAACGTCGGATTTCAGCCTTAGTTTAAGACCAGGTTAGTCGTACCATGATTTCTGAACCGGAAATCATGGTAGGGCCAAGCTGGTCTCAAACTAAGGCTGAAATCTGACGTTTTCGTGGCGCTGGACAGACCGAGTGGTGCCGCTGACTGTAGACAATTATGACGAAACGTTACCATTTGGTTTCCATGTCAAGACGGCTAGCCTAATGTGGGGTATGATTTGTTCTCAAAACATCCACAGTTCTATGATGTATTCCTTGGTTTTAACCGGAAAAAATACTGCAATCGATAGGTTCGGATCCAACGATAAAGGAAATCTTCCTTCCTTTGAAATGAAGCAGGGATTATTCGATGCCAACCGCTTGTGTTTATTTCTTCGCTTCGAGATTGGGTACTTAAATAGGCTGAAATGGACTTTTCTTGATTTTAGTTTTCGCCGAGAGTAATAATGATTTTCGTTTAAACAGTTATGGTAATATTCTCGGTCGAGTGTGATTCTTAGTCAAAAAACTAATCGAATTAGTTCCGTGGGTGCCTAAAAATGCAGATTTGACTGTTGCACCCTCCAGAAACGGCTGAAATATAATTGTCTACCATAGTCCGCAGCATTCATTATTCTTTCTTTATTACTGAAAACAGAGGGAGGATGGTTAAGCACGAATTTAATGTGAACTACTCTTGAGTCGCTGGCGAGTTGAGAAAGGTTTGCATCCTACGGGGTTCTTTAAAAGGCATGGTGGTCTGACTAAATTGTTCCTGATGCTTCGATTGTTGCTTGCTAAAATGTTCCTGCAAACCCTCACTAGGTGCAAAGCTTGGTTGGAAGCTTTTACAGTACTTTTAACTGTTAAGCCGACCTTCAATATGGTTTAAATTGTACAGGCCTTGTGTTTGTGAACTATATTTTGAGAACAAAATATATCAAATTATGTGAAAAAATTAGAATTAAAGGCGAGCAAAGTATCAAGTTTTTAAAAAGAGGGAATATCAGTTTACCATTTTTGATTGATAGTATAGTCTGACTTCAACTGTACACCATAGCTATGCAGGGTATCCTACATAAGTGTACCCTATTTTTGTAGAAAGTGTCAGTCGTGGGTGTTGTGATAAGTAAAGCGATAATATCGCTTTGACTGAAAATTTATTGTTTATCGCTTATCGAAGACTGGAAAATATTATCGCTTATATTTATTGCGTCCAAATTCTTCGTGATAAATTCAGCGATAAAGTAGAAGACAAAAAACCGTTACGGCGGGAGATTACCGGCTCATTGCAACGCAGCAAAATGATGCGGCCAGGCGCTTGGCGCCCCGCGCTTCTGTTGTCTCCACGGTTGCCAGATTGGCTCTTTTTATGGAAAATTTCCGAAGTCTGGCTTTTTTATTACGCTCAACTGACGTCAAAAATTCAGTTTTTTTTGGGACCTTAGTTGACATATCATGAAAATTGTAATCTGTCAACCCAGGTTGTCACTGTTTCTTGGAATAGCCAACAACTGCTCGACGAAACTGATCTCAGCTCTGTATTTCATAGTGCTACCAGTGAACCAAAGCTTCTTTGTGTGTTATAAATTACATATACTTATTTCTTATTGTATATTACAATCTTAACTAAAAACCTACTAAATATATATTAGTTTTATATATTTTTTGCGTTTTGAAGTGCGCCTCGCGCGTGTTTCCCATTTGTACGAACGTCGCGTGACTTTGTGTTTTAACTTATCCTTTTCAGGAAATCGTTAAGGTTTTTGCGTTTTACATTGCGTTATTATTTAGTGTCGTCGTGGCAGGTGCGCTTCAGTCTTCGAGAATAGTGAATTTAGTGATTAGTGAGTTTCAAGATGTCAGGCGGGAAAACAGTGGAGGACTTTTTGCGCTCGCAGGCCAGCAGCAGTGATGTGACTCAGGAAAGGGAGCGGAACCTTTCCAGGATTTCGGGATCTGTGGACATTCCCACAGTCTCTCGCTCGAGCTCCCATATGTTCGTGGGCAGCGAGCTAGAGGACAGTCGCCCCGGCAGCCAGGCCTGTGAATAGAGAGACGTTGTGATTGCGGGTGGCTGCAGTATTTCCAGCCAGGAGCTGCAGAGCATCAAAGACGAGATGACCGTTCAGACAAACTATTACGAGTTGTCCCACGTGATCAAGTCTAAGAACGCATCAGACACTTCTTCCAAGGTCGTGGGAAAGACAATCAAGGTCTACAAGCCAAAAGTGCATCACAGAGGTGTCCTTCTGGAACAACACCACTGGCAAACTGGTCTTGCACTACTAGACCAAGGTATTATTTGGAACTATTCAGTTTTCAAATGGCTAGATAACCAAATGAGCACATATCCAAACTATTAGTTTCAAGAAAATTAAAGCACTTTTATTCCTTCAGCACACTCATGACTTCCCTGAGCCGAAGGCAGCCATCAGCAGGACCAGCAGGCGGGGCCTCAAACACTCAACGGGAGGTGATCAGCTGCAGCGCCACCAGCTCTCCTTAAAGGAAAGTTTTGGCCAGGCAACAAGGTTTACACAGGTAATGATTTTTTATGAAAATTTCTCGATAATTTTATTGTCAAATCAATAATAAAAATGCCCTAACTATATAATTTATCGTATCATTTAAATTTATAATTTTATTTGTTGAGTTGAACATTTTACATAATATTCTGCTAACTGCTACACTTGTTACATAATGTTATAGACACGGTAACTTTAATTTTTCGCTTTGTGGTGCAGGACCAGGGTAAGGAGACAATGACCAAGTGGTTCGGAAGGTGCGCCATCCTCCTCAGCATCACAGACCACCCAGCCACCAGGAGATGTTCCAAGTCTCCCAGCCTGAGTTAAGGGGCCCAGCCGCCGCACCCTGATTCGCGACATCAAGGCAATGAGGGAGGGAGCAAAAGAAGAGATCAAGAGCATTCTCAAGGATCTGCCGCACGTTGCGATAACAGCGCACAGCTGGACGGCATACAACAGGTGAAGAATTTTAAACATTTCTAAAATGTTGAAATTATATATTATTATTTGGTTGTTTTTCTACGTAATCTGATTACATGACATATATTACATACATACATACAAACATATATGCAGGTCCTTCATTGATTCGACAGTCCACTGGATCGACCCTACTGACTTGTCCATGAAGATGGCCACCGTAGCGATCAAAGAGATCAAGGTGAGTCAAGTTTAGAACACAAAAGTTGAGACTTGCCTCAGAACTAATTTTAATAAAATATACTTTATTATTCTAGTAAACACATTAAAAATAGAAAAACAAAACATAATAATCATTAGTTTATGTTTATTATATTGAGCATCTCCCACTTTCATTCATTTAATTAATATAATATACTTGAATATTGATGGTGCCATATGTTATTAAGTTGTTTTATAATCTATCAGGTTAGCCAGACCAAGGGCATCATCGCCACCAAGCTGGACCAGGTCAACCGCGCTCCCAATATCTCGCAGAAGGTTGTCCTCACCATCACGGACAACGTGGCGAACTACATCGCGGCCTTCAGTTACTATGGCCCAGGGACTGGAGAGGCGGAGGAGGACGCCACCTACCCTGACGTCGACGAGGTGATCAACAGCTCAGAAAACCAGGAGGAGGAGCGGGAAAGGGAGGGCCTTGACATCATCAGCGTCGAAAGTTGCAGTGCAGGACTCACCCAGGCTGCCCAAGTTTCAAAGATGCGATCATGTAAAATCAAAGTTTACTTAAAGATTTAAGATTGTCATGCTAACTGACAAAGAGTAAAAATGTTTTTTTTTTAAATTACTAAAACTTTTTAGGTCAGCGCACACACTTTCAGCGTCCTAGCGTCCATAGATGTCTCCCAAGTTACCGCTAGAACTATGGGAGGGCCGCTGCCCCCTACAAGAAGACCCTTGCCATGGCACAAGGCCTGTGGAACCTACAGAATAGGTCCTCCACATCAGCCAACACCATCAAGCGAGTGGAAGGGAGAAAACTTCCAATAACTGCGGGCACAAGGTGAGTCAAAAGACATTTTAAATAATTTCACATATTTTGATGAACTAATAATATATATTTTATACTTTTATCTAAATATTTTTATAAGTATCAAGATAAAACTATTTCTCATTCTGTTGTTTAATTTTTATCCTTGTCCTGTATGTCACTCACTCCGCCCAACAGAAGGAACTCACTGTATGACGCCTACTGTGTGCTGCTGCTCTGCTTTATGAACGACGACGTACACCTGGAAGCACTGAGCGAGGGTTCGAGGAATGAGGGTGGCACACTATCAGGAACAAAACCTCCTACTATGACTTCGATGACCATGACAAGCAGCTGAAGTCGCAGAAACAGTTAGATGCAAACTTTTATCTCTTTTTTTAGATACAGTTCTGTTGCTTCAAGCTTTAGCGTTACCTTTTTGCATTTTTTTGATACTTTGTTTTGCCATCAGGTACTGCAGGAGTACTGCAAGGTCATGAAGCCACTCACCAACTGCCTGGACCGCCTACAGGCTGTGGAGAACGCATACCTGGGAGTATTGCTGTCCACCCTCGCCCTTATGCGAGTGGCGTTGGAGCGCATGGAGGAACCTTAAAGGGACCAGGCCCTCCCCTACGCCAAGCCCTTAGTACGCGCCTTCCTGGGACAAGAGGACAGCAAGGGAGGATCTAACAATAGGTACAAACAACCTACCCTATGACATTAATAAAAAATTAATTCTTTGCTTAATTTTGGCAGCGCTAAAAGTTTAACCTTTAGCCAAACTATAACTACTAGCAGGACCCATGGAAAATTCCACGGTCAATGTAATCGTTAAGCTAGATGGACCCGTGAACAAATTTCGTCAACAGTACCTAACCTAACCTGTCCTAACCGAACCTATCCAAACCGAATTTATTTGACATATTCGTATGGAAGAGACGGTTCTCTCAATGTCAATATCATTGGAATCTAGGTGGAACCTGTACAAAATTCTGAAATAACTACCCCTTACTGGAGATCAACTAACCCAACATAACTAACCCTAACCCAAAATGACCAATCATAGCTTACGGTACCTATCCTAAACTAACCTATCCTTTAAGATATTCTAACTCAACATATCCTATTCTAATTCAACATAAACTATCCTTGCCTAGCATAACAAATCAGCAAAAAACCCAGACGCATCTAATCAACAAATGTTTTGATAAAACTGATAATAAAACACAGGTCCTGCTATTTTTTATATTTATGTGTGTCATTCATCCTATGCTGCATAACTTCATTCGCCTCTATAATATAGAGCTGCCCATAATGCGGTTGACCATCATCAGGGTACAGATTTGTCGTTGTGTGATAAGTTTGGCCTTGGATGCGGAAGCAATATGGACCTCTCCCTGGAGGAGCGCACAGTTTGACTTCAAAAGACGCAAACGAGAAAGCACGATTATAATTCCTGAGGTTTTTCCGGAATGCAGTAGACGCTTGATCATTTCCTTCAAGTAAATCTCTTAGGGCCTTAGGATATGGCTGCAATACAGGCATACTTACTTTCCCATTGTGACAACAGTTCGTATCTTCATTCCTAAATCTAACTGCTTCACAATACTAACATCTCACATTCATCTCACCGATGTCAAATGGTTCCATATCAATAATATTAGCTATGTCAACAATTGCTCCATTTCTTCTGACGAGCTGTCTTTGCAATTAATTTTGCCTTAACTGCAACAGGATTCAGATTTTCCATTCTCTGCCTATATCTCTCTTTGGTTTTGATGACAATTCATTCTGTCATATTCATTCATGTTCTGTTGTCTTTGAGAAAACAAAGTTCTCTGACGCTCTAGGTACTGTGCCCGCTGCTCCTTGTCCATATTTTCATGCATGATTTGTTTTCTTCTACTGTCTCGCTGAAGGTACTCTTCACGTTGTACATAGTTCATTGCAGTTCTCCTCACTTGCTGACGTTGCCTGTCCCTTTCAAGGATTTCCTGTCGTTGTTCATTCCAAATTCGCTGCCGGTAGAGTCCGTTCTATCGCGAGGAGCTTCTAATTTTCGCTCCAATGCGTGGTTCGTCAACAGTTTTTCTGTTGCTGCGATAAACTTCCAATAATTTCCCAAATTTCTGATGGCTGAGTGGTGAAGTAGCAAAATTTTGAATAGTAGTGAAGCGAAAAAGCGATCGAGATAAAAAGCTAACAAAATTTTGAAATCCGTGACAGAAGTACGTTTCGCAAGTATCTGTGATACCAAAGCTCGGTTTCTTCGAGTGAAGAATTATTTTCCCTCCATAGAAAAGAGGCACCAGTCGACCCGTCTTAGCGATGGCCTAACAGCGATCTTTTAATGGAACACTCAGCATTCGGGATCCATGATGCCGCAGACTCGGATGAGAGCGTAACGGACGGACTAAGGGAGGACCAAGCAGAATATTATATAGATTACTTTGCTTTACAGGTTGAAAGAAAAAAGAAAGAAAAGAAAAACAGTTTATTTCCAATAGAGATTGTACAATATTACAATCATTGGTTTTTAAATCTCTTAAAATTATTATACTTAGATGATACACACACACGAGTATTGATAAACTCGTGTCACTAGTCGAAAAGAAATGATTGAGGGCAATGAACTCCTAATCTAGCTTAATCTACATTTGATAATACATGTAATGATAAGTATAAGAGATAACACAATTTCATGGACGATGCATTTTCATTGTGGGGTGAAAACACTTTTGACAGTTTACATGTACATGACATAAAACTTCGCAATTCTTGACGCCAGGAAATAATATATGAAATCGCTTGTTTCGGTCAATGTTCACAAGTGTCGTTTTAAGGAAGCATGAAAAAAAAATATATATAAATATATATCCATATGCACACATATGTACATATACGTATGCATGGGTGTGCATATCCATACACACACTCACACACACACATACACACACACACAAATACATATATACATATATACATATAAGCATGAGGACCAAGAAGATTATAAGTTTTGTATTACTGATTCAACAATTTTAACATAACGGTCATTAGTTAACAAGCATTTTATTTAAATATAAATGGATGATCGCACAACAAAAGTATAGATTTTAAATGAATGCTTCACAATACTAAAGAGATGACGAGTTAGGTAATGTTACAAGTTGAGAGTGCACAGAAAAAAGACCATTATCTCTGGTAAAATGCTAGTTGTCAGTCTAGTATACACATATGTGCACGTATACATGTAAATATATACACATACACATGCACACATATACCCACGCACATACTTACACCAAACTCGTAAGCAAACACAATTGCATTTCTATGCATCGAGGCAATACATACGCATTCTGCAGAGTATCATACGCATAGCGTGGACACGTACACATATACACAAGTAAGCATGTGCGCAAATATCAGCGTAAACTAGTTCGTATAAACCAGAATTCCAATCGAGGGAAACGGAGAAAATATCTTTTATTATAGCATGAATTTTATAAAATTTAGTACTAAAAATAGTGGCACAAAACAGTCCACTTAAGTCGGAAACATGAAAACGATTGTGGGACGTGAATAAGAAAGAAAACATTAATGTCCTATAAAGGTTTCATATTAGAAAAAAAAATCACATTATCTTTGAAATATGGCGCAAATTGTCGGCAGTTGATAAACAAACATAGGTATCACATTATTATAAGCATATAACTATAAGCCGAATAAGTATATTACTGCAGTATAAATGGATGATCACACAACGAATTTATTTTTTTTTACATGGATGCTTTACAATTTCATATTAGAAAAAACCCATTATTTTTTTTAATATGGTGCAGAATGTCTGCCATTGATCAACACACACACACATAGGTAGCATGTCGGTCTAGTTTGATGCTTGCACAGAAACGGAGAGGAATGACATAAAATGCACCTTCGACTGGTTGATCTACTCTAGTGCAAACAGTTGTACGTGCACATATACACACCCATATGCGCACATACACCTATATACGTACACACATATACAAGTAAGCATGTTTGCAAATGACAACGTATAGGCGGTCAAATCATAATACCTACGCATACTTCTAAACTGTTGTGTGATGTCTTGAATTATAAAACAATGAGCGAGGGAGATTGTTCAGCAATGGAGATACCAGGTAAATGAGATTCGTCAGTACCCATTCAGTATGTTCTGTAATTAAGGATTATTATTGAGACACAAGATGACGAGTTATTTTGGCTTTAAATTCTCTCGGTCTTTGAGGGACTTTAATACTCAGGGGAAGTTTGTTCCACAGTAAGGCGCCTGATATGGACAGAGCCTTCTGCCCTAAGTGAGATGAACGATAGTTGACTAAGACATTATTGTTTCTGTTCGGTTTTTGATTGGTTACAGTGGGTGGATGGGAACGCACTATCTCAGCATTGCTCTGAGGAAGATATAACGAGGAGAATACGTATTGGGCCTTCTGCATGAGGAGCCTTTCTTGGATAGGGATCCAGCCGAGTTTATTGAGGAGAGGGGTTACGTGATCACTTCTTTTGAAATTACCGTTGCATACCACCTTGGCTGCAAAATTCATGCATTTTTGTAAGTCCCTTTTAAGGTATTGAGGTAAGTCTCCCCATACTAGGCTGCAGTAGTCAATGCGCGATAACACAAGGGATTGAATGGCTAATAATCTGAATTTTTCGTCTAGCATACGTTTTATACGATGAAAAAACATTAAAGTTCCGTAGATTTTGTTGCAAGTAGTCTCAACGTGAGATTTGAAGGACATATTTCTATCGAACCAGATACCCAGATTTTTAACTTTTTCTGATGCATCAATTGAACCCCATGTTCAAAGACCTTGACCTGGTGATGGCATCTGCTCTGCACCAAAACTATGGCAGGACCACATTCAACTCTGTTGCCCCCCAACATGAAGGAAGAAATCTTCCAGAGGATTGTGAAGGAGATGAAGGCGATCATCAAGCAAGAAACAGAAGGGAGAGACAACAGCCAGGACATGGAGGCAATGTAGAAGCATGAGGAGGTCAGCGCCGACCCATTTACAGAGCTGTGTGACACAACCCAGGCTGACCAGGAGGATGACCTGGAAGCACAGACTCCAATATCGCAGGATTTCTACCCCGACCACCCCTCTCCCTCCACCTCCGAGTAGCTACAGATATGTTAGGTTAAAGTAATTTAGGTTAGGTTAAGTTAGGTTAGGTTAAGTAGGGTAGGTTAGGTTAGGTCGGGTTTGGTTAAGTTCAGTTCAGTTAGTAGAATACGGTAAAAAGTTTAAAAATTCCTGTTCTTGAGTGCCGAGATGTAGGATAGAATGGCCAAACACCAGCGGTCGTTGTAATAACTTATTATAATGATTTAAAGCAGGTTAACTTTGGTATTTCGCTGAAGTATCCACTGACTAAGTACTTGTAGTGTTTATAAAGCAGTGATTAATAATAACTTGATAACGAACAGATTGGTTAATAAACCTCAGTAGTACTATATAGTTCAGTAATTGGCGCGGATGGCAACTTTATGTAGCTACTCGGATGTCAATGGAGAGGGGTGGGCTGTGTAGAAATCCTGCGAGACTGGAGTCTATGCGACCTGGAAGAGGACATCAAGAAAAAGCTGCTGGCTTGGAAGAGGAACAAGGAAGTTATAAGACTATTGTGCTTCAAACTTATTACTTTGTTCATGCATACTAGCAAATGTAATGTTGCGATAATTGCGCTAACAAATCTAATATTGCAATAATATGTATTAAATATTTGTAATTGCTGCAGGCCACAGTGAAGAAGTCGCACTTCCCAGACAAGTATAGGGACCAGTTGGTGACTCTCTTCATCATGTACAACACTGGGATCCCAAGCTCAGCAGCAGTGGAGCCATTGTTCAGCACAGCTGGGGACATCCTGAGGTCAAAGAGGGTGGGTCTCTGAGGACAACTGTGAGGACCTGGTGTTTCTGGAGGAAAACATCTACCTCCTAAAGTAGACATCCAAGGTGCCAAGAGGGAGGGATGCGGGGGATGAGGAGACTTTTTAAATTAATGTATATGTGTTTTTGGTATTCTACTTTGATAGTGTTGTTATTATTGTTTTAAAGTAATAACATGTTAATTTCGGGCCCTTTAGTCATTTATTTAGTAATTTATGGTGTTTTATCTGTAAAAAGTGGTTTTTAAACGGATAAGTAGTGCAAATAGAGTATTTTTAGAGTTATCGCAGGATTTGTTGCTAATCACTTTAAGGTATCTTGAAATTTATCGCTTTATCGTTATAGGACTTAAAAACTTGTAATTTAAAAACTTAAAATAAAACTTGTAATTTTAAAGCTAATATCCTAGTATCTGTGTACATATATGTGTATGTGTGTATGTATGCATTTTTGTACATATGTGTACATTCTTCATTTAACCACAACAGGTTTGCAAAATTTCCTAATCAAGCGACTTGCATTTGTCTTACAAACACCGGGTGTATTTTGATTTTTTCCTTATGCTATTCTCAATCATTTGAATGAGAAATCTGATAAATTGGTTGTGTGTGGTAAATCATATATTTTAGGCTGTCAACTTATTTTTTTCATTCATTCATGTTCACTCGAAATGATATTTTTGAAAATCTACCGAAACAAGTAGGTCTAATATTATTCCCTAATGTCAAGAAATCCATAGCATATATGTCATGTACATGTAAATTGTCAAAAGCGTTTTCACCCCACAAAGTTCATTATCTTTATTGTTTTCATGAATTAACAAACGCGATTCAACCCCAATTAACCAGCTGCAGGTTAAATTTTTATGTCTGTCCTCTCCCTTTTTGTGCAAGCAACAAACTGGACCGTCAAGGCACATATGTACGTTTCTCAATTGAAAACATTTGCATCATATATCAAAGAAAATTTACTTCTTCTAATATGTTAACATCCATCCTTGCTTCTCTTATTCACGTCCTAGGATGTTTTTGTTAGGCTTGTTTGATGCAGATTGTCGTATAATTCCTCACTCTCTTGAGCATATTTTGACGACCCTATTTCTTTGGTTGATTTCACGTATTGTCTTCGTATGTGTTGAAGAACAATCGTTTTCATGTTTATGACTCAGGTAGCTGCCACTATTATTAGCATGGAAGTATCAAAAATCCGAGGCGTGATGAAAAACATTTCCTCCGAGTTCCTTGATTGGAATTCTAGTTTATACATAAAAGTGAAAATATGGTTTTGAATGTCAACCTGGCTGCCTTAAATGCAAGATTTATTAAATCTACCCGTTTTACTTTCAACAAATTCTTCATACCGTAACTTCCTGAGCTAGTATTTCAATGTGTGTGCACTAAAAAGACTGTTCTCAACAATGCATCGTCACTGAAGTTGTGTTAGCTTATATAATTGTAGTTACATATATCATCAAATCTAGATTAAGCAACATTAGGAAAACATTGCCCTCAATCATTTGTTTCGACATGTGACATGGGTGTTCCGATACACTTGTCTATCGACTAAGGATGTTAAATTTAGGTATTTAGCATATTTTTTTCTAATGAAAATTTTTTAAAAGGCGAATAATTCATCGTCTGAAGTAACTTTATAGAACATCATTGTTCCATTTTCCTACTCCGGTCTTAAATCATGTTAGGCAATTTTTTGTTCCTCACGCTCGTGGGTATATTATGACAACGCTATTTTATGTAGTTAACTTTTCGCACTGTTCCAAGCAATGTTGAAAATGCTACGGTTAGCAATACACAACAATCCATATCATGCCTTTGACTACGGTGAACTTTTTTGTTCCAGTATTATTAACGTAAGTAGGAAATATCATAAATTTAGTTATGGTTTATATTTTATTCTCTCAGAGCTCATCATTTGGCGTACCAGTTCATACGTTAGAACGGAAAATTGTCTCAAATCCTGAATGTCGAGCTGATAGTCTTAGACGCAAAATGAATCAAATCTGCCTACTGTACTTTTAACATACATTTCTCATATCACTAATTCCTAAGTTCGTGTGCTCATATATCTATATAAGTGTGTGCTTACGAGAAAGTTTCGAATCATACGTCACTGGGATTATGTTTTTTTAATTACTAGTATTGATATGCATTGTCAAAATCAGATTAACTCACCTAAGGGATCGTATCTTTGTGTTTTTCTTTCAATCATTTTTGTTTTGGCATTTAAAGTTGAAATATTTTAAAAACCAGTGTTGTAAACATCTCTTGTTTAACCTTTATTTGAAATAAACTGTTTCTTTTTTCTTTCCTTCTTTCTTTCTTTCTTTCCAGTTCAAATTCAGATATTTTGAATAGGTTTCATGTTGTTCAAATTTCATTTTTTTTTCAAATAAAATCAAGTATATGCAGAATATTTACTTCAAAAATGAAAGTTGAATGAATAGCTTATAACACGCTTAATGACAGAAAATCATAGAAGTATGGTATCAACCTTAATACGCAATTTCACCTTTTTTTAGTACCATTTAAAAATCGTATCCTACATACAGCAAGCACGAGTGTTCAAACCATTTGTGCGTCAGATATATAACTCTGTATTTTGAACAGTTGAAAACCCTAAAACGCCGGTAGCTAGAGATCGAAGAGTGTTAACTAAGAATTTACGGCAACTAAAATCTTTAAGCAAATTCAAAATGCTTCTAACGAAACGTTTCGTGAAAGAAACTCCGACAAGAAAACCGTTTATCGAACAGAAAGGAAATTTAATAAACATCGAAGAATTGTTAACAGAAACTAAGTAAATTAGGAAGAAAAATGGTAAAAGAACTGAAGGGGTAAATATTGGCAGAAGCTCAACATATGTAATTTCTAACTTAGTTCATTAGTGAAGGAATTCACGAATGTTATTTGGGTATTCAGATGTTTTACTGATGCTGATCAGTTCATTTACGCCCTTCGTGACACGACAAATAGTAGAATCTAATCCAGCAAACGCAAATGAAACTGCTACTGAAATAGTAGTTAGGAGGTGTACTCACTCATTCTCCAATTTTATTTGTAATCAGCCAGTTTCGCCTCACTTGAATAGACATTGTTCATATTTGGCGGAATCACGAACTGAAGTTTAGATAGTTTTTCTTGTTCAAATAAAAAAGACTTTTTATGGTTGCAGAAAATCTTTGCACGGTTCACTGCTGATCTTTTAAACTTTAACGTATTGCTTTTTCTCTATCAATTCATAGTTTTTCTCAAAAGAATGCGTCTTTCAGTATTCCTGGTTTCAATGCAGTTACTATCTTGCATTCATGAGCGTATTTCAATCTTATGGCTTCTCTGCACAGGTTGTTGGGACGCGCGCAGTGGTCGCCACCACTAGTTCCTACCTCCAGGACAGTCATCGTCATCATTAAACCTCGTCCCAATCTGTACCGGAGACTCGCGCCACTTGTGCGTTAAAGCCTGTTTACACGATCATTGAGTGCGCGCGTGAGCAGTGAAGAGAGGCGCAAGCCCATCCACTTTTTCACGCTTTGGGCGTTAATTGTCATATATATATTTTATCACCCTTAGAGAAACTAGAGTGCTGAAAAAAATGTCGAATAAGTTAATTTTTTCTATGGAGATACAAAAATTGTGTTAATAGGAATTAGTACTCCCAGGGGAAAATGTTGGGTTCTCGAGCTGAAGGCTAAGTAAGTTTTTTCCGTGAGTAGGTTTTTCAACCAACTTTTTTCAGTTGACAGCTGTTCTTTTTAGGACGCCATCAGTCGGGGACCAAATGGTAATTTATCGTCATAATCGTCTACAGTCAGCGGTACCAATCGGTTAGTCCAGCGCCATGAAATCTGACGGTTTCGGGGCGTTGGACTAACCGAGTGGTAACACTGACTATAGATGATTATGACGAACCGTTGCCATTTGGTCTCCTTCCGACGGCGGCCTTTCAGCAGTTTTAACTTTCTTCTTCAACTTACGTATATCTCGGTCGATAAGCTTTTTCTAAACTTACTGTTTCTACGTGCAGGCAGTCTTGCGTGAGAACATACTTCATGTGTATAGATGCTCTGTTCTATGAATTCCTCCCTCAGGGATTCCTTCCTCCTTCTTCTCTTTAAAACATTTTTACTACACCTAAGTAGTCTAAAACTATTTTATATACTGCAATAAGCGTTTTGATGTATAATAGTACACCTGCTTTGTATCCAGAAACTTAAAACGAGCAAAGTTTTAAAATGCATTGATTAGCGCTTCTAATACTCGTCAAATACTTGATTAGTGAATATTAATAGATATTTTTCGATTCCCTAGTGCGCGGAAATGTAACTATTGCGTTTGCTGCTCTAGTTTTAAATGAAAATTTAACGATACCGTAACTAGAGATGCTGCAGTGTGTTTGAATGCGTTTATTGAGAACATACTGTAAAATTATAATGTCGGTTATCTTCAAATTTTCGCTGTGCACATTTATTTTTACTGTAAATGGGACGAATTTAACTTCTATGTTCATTTGTACGATTCTGTATTCCAACTGAAACGTAACTACAAATGCTTATAAATACTAGTTTTCACATATATTTTTTTAAAAACGGTTTCGCTTAGAACACTTCAGTGAGATGCAACTTATGTATCTATGAGAATTAGCATTACCAGGAGGTAAGGGTGACGTCCTGAGCCGGGAGTTTGGGAGACGTTTTTATCACTTTGAAAAAAACGGGTTAAATGCTTTCTAACATTTCACTCATAATGGTTGACTGTTTTCTTGTTTTTGAACCCCTATTACTTTCTTTTAAACTTTTATTTTATTTCGTAAGCCTCT
This sequence comes from Morinoia aosen, assembly GCA_030386875.1. Classification (NCBI taxonomy): domain Eukaryota; kingdom Metazoa; phylum Arthropoda; class Malacostraca; order Amphipoda; family Talitridae; genus Morinoia; species Morinoia aosen. The sequence goes on from CM059576.1 coordinate 6,265,996, forward strand.
TTCCAGCGTACTGTTTCTATACGCAGTGGATATTGTGTGGCAACACAGCTGAACAGCGCATAGAACCGCGTTTTTCAACTAATTTATAATCTTATCTAAATATGGCCAAGAACTTGTGTCATTGCCAATAGGGATTGTTGCATTCATGTCAATGTAAATTTAACTATTCTTTTATATGAAAGGGGTATTTAATGAGAATTTGATGCGAGCGTAGGGATGTGTATTGCAATATTTTCTCCAGTATCAAATGGAACGAAAATTTCTACTTTTGGGACAGACATACCTAAGTTTTAAAGGTTTCATTTTCACTTTTGAAATAAATTGTAAAACAAAATCCATTGCATTTGCTTGCACGTTTCTAGATTCATATAAAGACGTCCAAACTGGTACTGAATAACTTTATTATTTACTTTTAGTTATCACTTGAGTTCTTGCCAAGAATTAGAGTTTTGATTACAAAAGTTCAATTTCCTTTTTCACTCATTAATGTGTTCAGATTTGGATACTGCTGCCAAAAACTTAATTAGAACACAAAATTAGTTTTTGAAATTTTTGGACGTTTTCTAATTATATTTGATGATTGTGTTAGAATATATGTAATAGGCGTAATATATGTATGCGTAGAGAGGATATATGTAGTACGCGAGATATATGCATATGTTCAGAAATTTTGCATAAAATTTCTATGCATCCCTACCCAATGTTATAATCTGTCCTAACACAAATTTGCTCTTAAATAACTGGTTAGTTATTTAACTTCTGATGTCAATGTGCCTATCGTAATGGGGGATGAACCTTGGTTTTTCCCGCCTTTCTTCATGCTTGAAGAATAAGAAAGATTTGTGTCTGCATCAAGCACCGGTGGTAGCGCATAAAACAGAAGCTAGAACGACCTTAAGGGCAGTGCCCAGCCTACTCACTCCTAACTTGGTACAATTTGTTTCTGTACTAGGCTGTTGTCTAGTAATAATAGTGCCTTGGAACCATCATCATCATTTTGAATAGTATAGCAGCTTCGCTATCGTGATGGAGTGAGCTAGCTCCGACCGGGGCCCCCGTCTCGTCTTCGCCACTCAACGCGGCCTGGATATGGCAGCACACCGCACTACAGCACAGCTCTACTGCCAAGCTTTGTCTTAGGTGCGTCGCCCCAGACGAAAGGCACTTGTTAAGGTGATTGAGGCATAGTAAAACTTCATTCATGAAGTAGGGGCTATTTCGCTCTAATTCATTCAAATTTAAAATATCTTGACTTATGCCTATTATTATAGAGTGGATAGCCCTACACTAGAGCACAGCATAGGTTCCACATAGACACCACATAGTTATAGTACTGAACACAATAGACAATGCAATGACACAGCAAGTTAGGTAAATAGTTCACTCACCTCTTGGATACCTTAACTTTATACTCAATTGGCGGTACTGTGGCTAGTGAGGTTAGAGCGGAGATAGACGGGAAATGTATAGAATAGAGTAGAATAGAATTAGTACATTAGTTTAGAACTTAAGAAGTTAGATACCAACCACAGTAGTAATTATATACACACTCGGTCAACATGTACTTGTTGTTGAGCCCGAGGCCAATAGCAGACTGACTGCGAGTGTTGCTCTCTCGAGCGTTGCCAACTTATGGTCTCTCTAACTAGAACTTACACTACTCGCTATATTACACCTATACAACGAGCAAATATGTTTATTCTCTTCCAAATTTTATACTTCTTTATTCTATCAAATTTTAGTGGAAGAGTGTTCATGAACTTTTAACGACCATTCCTTACAGAGTGGCAAACTTCTTATAGTGCTCTGAAAAATGCTCATGTAATTTTACTATTCCAGGTTGTAGTCGTGAGAGGAGCAAGCCCAGACGGGGGTGCACCCATGTGCCTATTTCTTCTCGTTTCACGGGTGAAGTCAGGTAGCACTAATTTCCACCGGGCACCAGCAGTCCAGCTCAAAGTTGACAAAATTCTTGTAACGGCTAAACCGTGTGTTCCTACGGTTAAATTAAAACGTTAGAGTTGGCTCTGCCCAGTTATCTATTCCCCGTCTGTAAGGTTTTGCTCATGGCATCTCCGACGGGATTAGAGTGAAGTTGTGCTGGCTGCTGTTGCTCCGGGTTCTTGTTGTGGCTTTGGCGTTAGGGGTATCCCAGTCTCTCATTTTCAGTGTTTACCTGTTTAGAGATCTAGAATAGGTAGGCATTTATAGTGTTCAAAAAAAATTTCTAATTTGCTCTTGATCTCACGTCAAAATTCACCATGTCAGAGTTGAGAAAGCTTTTGCACACTCGTTAATTCCCGAGGAAATTAGTTACTGAAATCTTTAATAAGCTCTCAACTTTACCCACTGTTTCACTCAGAGTCTGAACGACTCTCTTTGAAATCTGCTATGAGCGATCATAGCGCTAAAATTAAGGAGTTAAATGATAATGTCCAGTCGTTGCTTTGGGCGGACGAAAAGAATGAAACCAAACTTGAAGAAGAGCTGTCTTCATGCGAAGAGTGTAACTCTAAGATTAGGTAATGTACTTGCTTTCTCAACTCCTTGGCTGCTGCTGAATCTGCAGCTCTTCTAAGTTCACTAGAAGCTGCTAGGAGCTTGCTCAAAAGTCCCACAGCTCCCTTACCTAAATTTACTGGTCTAGACAGCGAGAACTTAATACGTTTTTTCCGTGAATTTGAAGAGACAACGAGCAGGTTCAATTATCCTGATTATGACAAATTGCCATTGCTTAAGCAGCAGCTTAGTGGTAGAGCTTTGTCGAAAAAGTGCCTTTTTATGTGTACGGATATATGGGAGCAGAGCCTTATAATTTAATTACGAACACTTCAATGGTAGAGTTAACAATTATATATCTTACAACCGGCATAGCGATTCACGCTGTCGACATTTTATTCACTGCCAACTGACTTTTTCTCAAAGCAACTGTTGGCAGATCCAATCTCAGATCTGTTGCGCCCAAAATCAGCAGACTCTCTTCAGCCTTCACCGCTAGCACATCAATTTCTGGACTTCTGACGCTCCGCTGCCTCACCATCCGGTACGGCTTCTTCCACCATCCGTCGTTTCAGCGTGCTCGTGCCTAGTTGACGCATCACGGTCGGCATGAGAGGAGGCGGCTAAGCACCCCGTGAGTGCGAGTACGCACCCGTCATCATCACCTCATCACCTCACCACCGCATGAAGACACTTCGGTTCGCCATTAGAGCGGTAAGTCGCAGTGCTGTCGTGTGTCGTGCGTAAGCATTAGATTGTTCGGCTGAAGCTCATTGAAGTGTTCCGTTCCCTCCTGTTAAATAATAGCGCCTAGGGTATCAATCTATATATTAACTAGTTAGAAGTAGATCGGTAGGTGTAGATCAGATCGGGGTGTGTTTATTTATGGGTTTAGGTGCAGATCAGATCGGGGTGTATTTATTTATGGGCTTAGGTGTAGATCAGATCGGGGTGTATTTATTTATGGGTTTAGGTGTAGATCAGATCGGTGGGTGTAACGTTAGTTGAGGTGTTTGAGATCAGATCGGTGGGTGTTAAGTTAGTTGAGGTGTTTGAGATCAGATCGGTGGGTGTTAAGTTAGTTGAGGTGTTTGAGATCAGATCGGTGGGTGTAAAGTTAGTTGAGGTGTTTGAGATCAGATCGGTGGGTGTTAAGTTAGTTGAGGTGTTTGAGATCAGTTCGGTGGGTGTTAAGTTAGTTGAGGTGTTTGAGATCAGATCGGTGGGTGTAAAGTTAGTTGAGGTGCTTGAGATCAGATCGGTGGGTGTTAAGTTAGTTGAGGTGTTTGAGATCAGATCGGTGGGTGTAAATTTAGTTTCGGTGTTTGTAGGTACATCAGATGGGGGTTAGTTTTAGGTGTGTTTAACTATTTAATAACCAATCAATTCAGATCACTATATTTCTCATTTACTGTTTATTTTTAAAAGTTGCTAATTGTTTCACCTAGGTGCACTAACGGAAGGCGCGGGGTATGCGTCGCGAGTCACGACAGTGGCTCCGACACTTCGGGCCGAGGCTCCGACGCAACCATCGAACGAAAACCATCGTTCTCCATCACCTAATTTATTTTTCATTGCACGATTATTTAATTAAATAATAGCATTGTCGAATATTTGGGTCATGTTATTAAACTTCAATTCTACTGTCTGTAATTCATGTTCCCCCCGCTTGCTTTTTTTCGTTAAGCTTTGCTACTGGTAAATTCCCTCGAATCTGACAAACAGGGTTACTCGCATGCCAAAAAATTGTTGCTAGATGCATTTGCAAGCAGTGACGTCTTGAAGTTTAATACTATTAAACAACTTTTGAAATATGAAAATGTTATCGGCCCAAGATCCTTTCGAGTACATGGCCAATTTGCGCCTAATTACAGAAAGCTTTGAAAACCTTAAAATCGATACAGATTGTATTCTGCAGTAATTTTTTGGGCAGGGCCTAACTGAACCCTTCAAGGTTCAAATGATGCAAATAACCAATCACACCCGACCTTCCTTGAAGGATATTAATGATAGTTTTTCGAAACTTGTGAACGATACAATGATAATCTCAATGTTCGGTCTGTTCCCAGTCAAAAATCATATGTGGCTTCTAAAGAGAAGTCTGTTTCCTCTGGTTTGGCTGTGAACGTTAATTATACAAATGAGAAAAAATGTGAACAGACCTGCAAACCATGTTCGACCTGTACTAAGTTTGACGGTACTGCAGATCATCCTATCTTCAAGTGTTCTAAATTTCCCTCTTCATCTTCTAAGCTATCGCAGCTGCGCAAAATTTCCACCTACTCAGAGTGTGCTAATTTTGGCCATAAAACCGAGACCTGTAGGTATGGTTTCAAATCTCGTTGTACGCATTGTCATAGCTGGCATTTCGGCTTTCTGTGTCCTAAAAATGGGGTCGGGGAATTTTCACTGTTCCCTTTACCACGTTTTACTGGTGACGAACTGTGTTATTATCATCTACGTATCGTGAAGGGAATAGTCAATAGACAAGGATATGATAAGGATTACTTGCACTTAGTAAGTATTCCAGCCCACCCACACCTTCCCGAGGTGGTACTGTTAGTATACCCATTTGGAGTTGTAACTCATTGCATATTGTTTATGTAAATTGATAACATAGTGTTCATAAGGTTATTTATTAAATTGTTGTCAGTGGGTAGAACTAACGGGGGGGGGGGGAGGCGCCTACCAACATCCGGGTATTTTTTTTTAGTTTTGAGTATTTGTATAACAAAAATTGTGAGTGTCCTATAAGAGGCACGTACTTGGCCCCCTTGATTTATCAAGGGGACCCACCATGGGGGGTAACAAGCGAGGGGAGAGCTCGAGAGGCACCGTGACCAGCCGCCCCAGCGGGGAGCGCGGTGCAGGCGCTGCGGGTCTGAAGACCGCCGGGACTGCGAGGGGGTGGCGCGGGGGAGCGGCTTCACGCCCTGCTCCGCCTGCCGCTGCCGCGGAACCTTCTACATCTGCTGCTGCTGCTGCTTGAACGAGCGGCCGCAACCTGGTTGACAAGAGGATCGACGCTCTCGAGGAGAAAATAAACTCACTTGGGGACTTGATTCGACACCTACAACCAACCTATAAGAACACCCTGACTGGCTCCAGGCCCGGTGAACCCGAGACTGTGGAAGAGAAAGTCAGCAACATGGAACGCGTCATTGAGGGTGTGCTGGGAGCAGTTTCTGAGCTTTTCCAAAAACGCACAAAGAGTGCTCCTGGTGCTGGAGTCGAACGGAAAAGAACAAAATACGTTCCACTTGACTTCAACAATTTGCCTGGGGAGAAGCTCTTCAAGAGATTCTATATCATGAAATTTACTCCTGAAAATAAAAGGAAAATCAACCCTTATCATCTCCGAAGTGAAATCTACAATCAAACAAACCTCTTCCCGAAAAAAACCGCGACGAGTAGTCAGGAAAACCTAACAATAGAAGTTGTCAATCAACAACAGGGCGAAGCACTTACAAAGATAACGAAGATAGGACAAATACCTTGCCGAGTAACCGAAGCTTTTCACCTGAACACCTCCAAGGGTCTTATTTGCGTAAATGAATTCAACATCGAGAATGTTGAAGAGTTTGCAAACGGCTTCATAGAAAACTGCAATGTTAACACCGTCACTGAAGCCTCCTTCATTAAGCCCAAATATCAGCAAACAAAAGCATTCTTAGTAGAATTTGACCTAGAAATTCCTCCCGAGTATATATATACTACAGGAGAAAGGTCAGATACCAAAGTTTACCCCTACAAAGATAGGCCTATGCCGTGCTCCAAGTGTCAACAGTACGGCCACACTTGGAAAAGATGCAACAAAACTCACCCCGTCTGCGGCAAATGCGGACAGGAGAACCACACCTCGGACACGTGCTTGGAGGAATGGGCGACCTGCCTCCACTGCCAGGGGCGACATCGGGCAAGAGACAGGGTCTGCGCCAAGTACCAAGACGAGGAGAAAATTCTGGAAATCCAGCGGAAGTTCAAGGTGGGCAAAAGGAGAGCCAGACAAATAATGAACGGGGTCAATACCATACCAGAGCAGAGAAATAAAGGAGGTGCAACACACTTCATTTGCAAACTCTCCGAGACTGACAAACGAAAACTCAGCCCATGGGCCTTCGAAAAAAGTCTTAGTTACAAACTCGGTCAAAAACCCATAAGTATCCGATCCGGGGCAAAGATAATTTCATTTTCGAAATTCCACCCAATAATTGCAATACCCAAATCACCAGTATAACTGCTGTCAACGGGATGTCTGTAGAAATCAACGAACACCCAGGGTTCAACACCATCCAAGGGCTAACGTTCGTTTTCGAATATGATCTGTGAGACTTCGAAGAATTCAAGGGAGGTCTCCTGGAAGAACATAACCCACAGGATGCCCAAAAAGCAACTTGGATCAAGTCTAGAAACCCCAGCTCCATCCCACTGCTTCTCACATTTCGCCATGCCCTTCCCGAATACATTGAAATACCCGGAAAACAAATGAAATTTAAAATCTACGAGTACCTCCCCAAACCGATGCTTTGCAAGAAATGCCAAGAATACGGCCATACCTTCAAACACTGTCCAAGCGCTGAAGTAATTTGTGGTAAGTGCGACACAAGCGGACACGAACGAGATCAGTGCACAAGCGGCAAACTCGACTGTCACCATTGTGGAGGTGACCACCTTACGGGTTCGGAAAAGTGCTCAGAGCAGAAATATCAGAAAGAAGTATTAACAATTCAGATCCGATACAAAATGACACGAAAACAGGCCCAACTGAGACTAAATAAAGAGCAGCCTCAACTCAGAAACAACTTCGCGCGAGCACTGCAACAAAACTTGAGCGAACGCCAACACTCGCCAGACCCAGAAATGACGGGTGGCAGCAGCAGCACGGGGACCAGCCAATCTTGCCATGCTGCCAGTGCACCTGAACGGGACGTTATACGGGTGGCGACGTCCTCTGTTGAAGTTAAGAGGAAGCGTGCCAGATATGACGATGATGAAGCCCCAACAGAAAAGAAAAAGGTCACCGAAGCCTCAGCTCGGCTTAACCCTTCTATACCAAACACATCAGACAACGGAGACGACTCGGCACTGAGCGAAACGGAAACTACCAGTGAAAATAACCCAACGGTGCGAAGCCAGGTGAGACACATTTACGACGAATACACTAAACAAAACCACACGGATGGACACTGTAAAAACGCTACTCCAAAAGAAGAGCGCAAATCTCGCGTGGATACTCCCAGGGCAAGGAACCTACGGGAAGAGCGCTCTCGGAGCCGCTCACGGCCACGAAACTGCTCTCAGTAATCTGGACAACGCAATACTGCTGCATCCCACCCATAATCTCATCCCTTCCTAATTTTTTTTAGTTTCTACCCTATCATAGCCCTTAACATCAGCGAGACTAACATTCTCCAGTGGAATTGTCAGGGACTTCGTTCAAAAAAGGATGAACTTTCTCTTCTAACCTACGACTATCACCCAATCGCAATTGCTTTGCAAGAAACAAAGCTGTGAAATAATTCCAATTTCAACCTCTCACACTATGCATGCCTCCGTCGAGATGGCCATTTTAACGTTACACCGCACGGAGGAGTAGCATTATTACTCCACGAATCTGTTCCATATCAGGAAATCCCTCTTAACACGCAAATACAGACAATAGCTGCTGTCATCAAAACAAGTCAAACCATAACCATAGCATCTATCTATTCTTCAAGGGCCCCCACACTTAGTAGAGAAGGACTCCATGACATCATCAATCAACTGACTCCTCCGTTTATCATCATGGGAGATTTCAACGGCTATAACACAGCGTGGGGATGCAGGATTTCAGATGCCAGGGGACATCTCATCGAGGACGTCGTAAACGAACTTAACCTGAACATAATCAATTCTGGAGTACCGACAAGGATAGCATATAACACCGAATCTGCAATAGACCTGACCATTTGTTCGCCGAGGCTCTCGGCCGACCTCCAGTGGTCAGTCGCCAGCTCCCCAAACGACAGCGACCACTGCCCTATCACTATCACCTTCATGGATAACCATCAACATGAAGATGGTAGGGTAGTGTGGAATGTGAAGGAAGTAGATTGGGAAATATACCAAAACCATCCTTTGTGGAACAATTTACAGCCGATCAGAGATGTAATATGCAGCGAAGCATTACAGCGATTCTATGAAAATATCATCTACATTACCCAAAGATGCGTACCACAAATTACTTTGAGCAAATTCTACCCAAAGCCATACTGGATAGACTCCCTGAAAGAAACCAGAAGAAATAGGGAAAAAATGTACCAGAAATACAGACGGAATAAAACCGAACGGAATTGCATCTTGTGGAAGCAAACAAGAGCCGTCTACCGCAAAGCATTAAAAAAGAGAAGAGGAACGCCTGGATTAAACTGGCCAATACCCTCAACAAGAACACGCCCATATCAAAAATTTATTAAACCATCCATAAAATCAAAGGCCGTCGACAGAGAAGCATACACATTTTAAAAGAAAACAGCAACTCATATACGAAAATCCCCGAAATTGCAAACAAACTAGCCTCAGTATTTTCAACAGTGTCCAGCTCCTCCAACTATTCAACCCACTTCCAGACAATAAAAGAAAGATCTGAGCAACAGCAGCTAAACTTCTCTTCAGACAACAGTGAGGATTACAACTCAACATTTACACTGCATGAACAAATCACTGCTCTATCACACGTCAAACACTCGGCTCCCGGTCCTGACCAAGTGAACTATTTAATGATTAAAAATATGCCGGATACTGCCAAACTGCACCTTGTAAATCTATTCAATCAATTCTGGAACGATAGCTTCTTCCCCGATGAATGGCGCACAGCCAAAGTCATCCCTCTACCGAAACCGAACAAATCACCTATATCACCTGAGAACTACTGCCCAATCTTTCTGACCAGCTGTCTATGCAAGACCATGGAACAGATGATAAATAACCGCCTCTACGAGTTCTGCGAAATGCGCGGCTTCCTCGCCAACATCCAGTGCGGCGGCCGTCGAAGCAGATCAACCATAGATCATCTCGTCAGACTGGAATCATTCGTACGTCAAGCATTTGTATGAGACGAACACTGCATTAGCGTGTTCTTCGACCTCAAGAAAGCTTACGACACTACATGGAAACATGGCATATTGAAAGACCTCCACTCCATGAGCCTAAGAGGTAAACTACCATTATACATTAAGCAATTTTTAAGTAACCGCTCATTCCAAGTCTCAATCAACCACTGCCTCTCAAACCCTTATGAACAAGAGGAGGGAGTCCCCCAAGGAGCCGTTTTATCCGTCACCCTATTCGCAATAAAAATAAATCAAATAGCCCACGCAGTGCTCCAGGACCCTAGATTCCACGATTCACTGTTTGTAGACGACTTGCAGATTGCCTACCGCCACAGGGATTTGAACGTCATCCAAGCCCAACTGCAGAGCTGCATCGATAAAGTCACCGAGTAGACCAACAGCAACGGCTTTTCATTGTCTCCAGGCACAACTAAAGCCTTGCATTTTAATATCCTGCCGGGCCTATTCCCAGACCCGTTACTGACCGAGAGCGGAGAAAGTATTGAGTACGCAAACGAGTGCAAATTCTTGGGCCTATGGTGGGACAAGAAACTATCGTGGAAAACCCACATAGCCAAAATGAAGGACAGCTGAAAAAAATGATCAATGTGCTCAGATCCATCTCCTCGCATGAATGGGGCACTGACCAACACATTTTAATGCACTTGTATAAAATACTTATCAGGTCAAAAAATCGACTATGGATGCATCGTGTATGGTTCTGCCTGCAACACCACCCTCAAAGACATCGACACCATAGCCAACGAATGCCTGAGGATTGCCACAGGAGTATTCAAGTCAACGCCAATACCATCCTTGCAAATCATAGCAAACGAAATACCCCTCCAACTCCGGAGACAAAGCCTGTCCCTTAAATATTATTACAAGATAAGAAGTCAGCTCAACAACCCTGCGCATAAGATGGTCATCCCACCCACTGATAAACGCCTATTCATTAACAAGCATACCACCCCAACGTTCGCAATAAGAACCAACATGTTGCTTGACAAACTCGAGATCGAGAGGAGTTTCGTGATGACCGACTTTTCATATCGATTGCTGAATATCACAACGCCTACGTGGAAAACACCCAATGTAGACATCAACCTAAAACTCAAAGAATACAAAAAAGAATCGACCCCGCCAATGGTATACCAGCTGGAATTCAACAGAATCATCCACGAGAATTACTCTAACAATATCTTCATCTCCACCGATGGCTTGAAGAGCGATCATGGAGTTGGCGCCGCTGCCGTGTGCGGAAACGTAACTTGCAGGGTCGCGCTCCCACCCATCGCCTCTGTCTTCAGTGCGGAGCTCCAGGCTATTCATCTGGCTCTGAATATTATCCAGGAAAATTCTACGCAAATGACTTCACCATTTTGACAGACTCACAGAGCTCTCTGCTCAGCATACGTGACAAGCGCACTAAACACCCAATGTCGAAAAGACTGCAGCTCAGAATACATAACCTCCATGAAAACAGCAAGAAAGTATCATTTTGTTGGGTATCATCCCATGTGGGCATTGCTCACAATGAATTAGCCGACCGGGCAGGAAAGGCAGCCGCCTCATCCGCCCCCGAATTCATACCCATCTGCTAAACAGACTGGTATCCGACCATAGACCAGAAAATAAACAACATATGGAGTGAAGCGTGGTGGCGAGGCAGAGACATTCTCCGCAGCATACGACCGACTCCAGGACCATGGAAAAAACGGAAACTAATGCGCAGATACGAGGTGATCATCAACAGGGTGAGAACTGGCCACACGTGGATCACCCATAGTTACCTCATGAACCAGGATGTTGAAGAGGCACCTCCGGGCTGCCGACTGTGTGAGGAAGCTACTTTGACGGTCCCACATATTATTGTCAACTGCCCTAGCCTTGCTGAAGCCAGAGCCACCCACATCAAAGTCTTCAGGAATCTAAACATCCGCGCAACCATCCAGCACCTAGTGGGCGATGGTGGACCCCTGACGGAAATACTGGCGTTCCTATGCAGTATAGGACTTCAGAACTCTATATGAGCGCCTGGTAAATCGGGTGGAGAAACTGCAATATGGCCGGGCGCGCTACGTTGGTACCTCCGGGGGTTTCAGCGTGGGTAAGGCGTCCGGCCATAAATGGGTGGGCAGCTGAAACCCCCTACGGGGTTTGGCTGCCTAGTGTGTTTGAATGTACTGTAGTATGTACAAAATTTCATTGGGAAGACAATTGTAACCTTGAGTTGTAATTATATTATTGATCACATAATTTTTGATGTTCATATAATGTTGGTGTTCGTCTTACGTGGTAAATTGGAAAAGCCCGATAATGGTAAACTGTGTGACTTTTGGTGCGATATAGTTTGAATAACTGAAGCGATTGCAAACCCAGGTTACTACTGCTACTAACACTACTGCGCTGGTAGCCCGGTAAAGGGCTTCAACATGAGTAAGGCGCTCTGCTATTAGAGGGTGGGCACCTGAAACCCCGGGAATTAGGCTGTACTCCAATTCTAAATCGATGTTATTTCTTTTAAAATGCTTCGCGAAAGCGGAGGGGTCCACATTTGCTATTAGCTGGCGATCCCGGTGGAAAAGCGACCTCAAACAATAATAATAATAATTCAGTGTCATAAAAATGGGGACGTAAAATCAGCGTGCAAAACCGCTTAGGATTCAAATCCGAAAGATCGTAATAACCCGAGAGAAACCTCCAGTTCTATGGTAACTGTTACTGAAGCTCTGCGCAGTGATCGCGATAGTGAAGCTATTCTTTCTAAGTTTTCTTGCCTTATTGGTAAACGTAAAGTTAGAGGTCTAAAATATGGGGGTTGTCAGTCTAACTTTGTGACAGAGCGACTCGCAAATGAGCTGGGTTTGAAAGTAATCAAACAGGGTGTGCAGTTAACCGTCAACGGTATTAATGTATCTCAGCAGTACCATTTTAAACTAGTAGAGTTCAAAGTTACTCTAGGCTCCCAGGGAAGATTGCTCACCGCCTTGACCTTGCCGTCCATTAACATTCACTCTAAAATACCCGGTCTACGCAAGGTTGTGGACGGGTTCATAAAGAGGGGTCTAGAGCTTGCTGATAAAGATCTTTCAATTTTGACAGATCAAATCTCGGGAGTAGAGTTTATTCTCGTCTGCAAAGCTAGTTACTGTATCCCCGATTCCGATGTGGTTTTTGGCAGTGATGAATTGTCCGTGTATTCTCAATCCCCTATTGGCGTATTAAGGGTGATGTCGATCAGCTGTTGAAGGATCTGTAAGATATTTCCTCTCCTAGTTGTTCTGCTGCCATAACTTCCAACGAATGCTCAAATTCTAATTTTTCAATTTTTGCTGATCATTGTCATTCCTTTGTTTCTACCTTGGAAACTCCCATGGATCATGATAATTGTAAAAGTCGTTCAGTTCTTTATTCAAAGGGTAAATTGAAAGAGCAAGATCTCCTTTCTGCTACTAACGAAATTCTAGAGAGCAATAGCTCCTACTTTAGGGTGATGTGTTCACGACCCGGACAGTAAAGCGAATAATATTCATAAAAAAAGTTATTGAGCTACAGGAGAGATTTTGTGCTTAAAAGAAAGCTTAACTAATTCCCCATCTTATGCTATGAGTTTCATATCTATAGATATCATAATATTGGTTTAACAGCCGTTTTTAAAATCCAGAATTCTCTGTCCGGGTCGAGACCGTGTGTTCACGACCCGGACGGGGGTGTGGTCTCAACCCGGACGGATGTTTTGGTCCACCAAAAACACACTTACACCAATGTTTTATATTTTTTCTTACTAAGAACATCCAGAACATGACACTGAAAGATGGAATGAAACAATTGGTAGCAAAATATCAATGTAATTAAAAAACCGACTCGGACTCAACTCGACTCGGACATCACGTGCACACTATCCGAGTCGAGACCACGCAAATCATTTTTTTAAAACATTCGTAAAAATATAAACAATTGGCCTAAGTTAAATATTTCAATTCGGAGAAGTAAACACTAATGGGGGCACATATTAATGCTAAAAATAATTCACTTCCATCAATAAAACACTTCGAAAAATCAATCGATATTTAGCCGTGGCAAACACCCATTTCCAGCCTTTTCCATGGCTTGATCTCACATATGGTACATTATAGTTGTAAGAACTATGCAATCATTCACTTTTTAATTGGTTTTTGCAGTACACTTAATTTGCATGAATTGTCAAAAATTGTCCAAGTCGAGAACACGGCATAATTTTGTTTAGCGGGCACCCCAATTAAGTCCATTGTTGTTTAGGCACTCCGTGTTATCACTGATTATATGCCAATTGGCTATGTTACATAACAAAACTTATCGCAAGTTGATCACGCCTTATTTGTGGTCATGGCACAATATATCCTGATGCCGAAAATTAAGATCGCGACCTCTTAAAATCGAAATTCTTACCTTGCTTACAAGCGGAGCGTCGGCGGGGACGTTTGCAAATGGCGCCTAGTTAGGACCGCCCTCCCTCATACGTCATAGCTCTGACGTCGTCCTAGGCTCGATCGTTCATTGGTTAATCAAGACTGTCCTGGTCGAGACCTTGTCCGGGTCGTGAACACATCACCCTACCAATTACGACCATCAAAGTTATGATGAGCATTCGGAAATAAACGATAAACTTGTTAAATTTACTCTTGATAACACAACTAGAGACGAAAATGGTAGATTGACCATGCCTTTAATGTGGAACTCTAAAGTGAGCCACTTGTTAGGTTCGAATCGGCGTCTGGCCACCATAATCTTGAAAGCAAACTTGGAGAAATTAAAGACAAATGCTGGGGAATTGACTTTGGTTGGTGAGGCTTTCAAAGAGCAGGAAAAGCTGGGAATAATTCAAAAGGTCGACAACTCAGAGGATTATCTGAAAGATTATCCTAGTCATTCATTCGTGGCTCACATGCCAGTTTTCAAGCTCGATAGGCGGACGAAGAATTGTCGTATTGTATTCCTGTCTAATCTATGTGAACGATCTAATAAAAATTCTCGCTCAATTTCTCTCAACCAGGCCATTCACAGCCGACCTTGTTTAAATCAAAAAATTACGTCGGCTCTTTTGCATCTGCGCTTTGATTCTCATCTATTGTGCTTTGATTTGATGAAAGCTTTCAATACCATTTCATTAAATGATACTGATCAGAACAGTTTGCTCTTTTTTTGGTTCAAAAATGTCGTCAAACGAGACTTTTCTCTAGTGTGTAATCGAAATATGCGATTGAGTTTTGGTTTGCGTTGCTCACCAGCTCTCATGCTTCTGGCCCTTTACAAGATCTTGATCTTGGATACATGCGGCGATTCAGAAGATCTGAAAAAACTAAAACAGCAAATTTATCAGTTGACTTACATGGACAATTGTGCTGTCTCTGCCAACAGTGAAACTGAATTGCGCGGGGCTTATAGCCAACTGCAGTCAATTTTTCAACCGTACGGTTTTGAACTGCAGCAATTCATGACCAATAATGATGCTTTGCAAGCCTCTATTGATGCGACTGACGGAGAAACTCCGCATGTAGCTAAAATGCTCGATCTTCTTTGGAACAAAGATCATGATACTCTGAGCACACGACCAATATCGCTGAATGAGACTGCAAGCACAAAACGAGAATTGCTGAGCACTCTTGCTTCTCAGTTTGATCTTTATAATTTTAATGGACCTTTGATGAATAGAAGAAGACTTTTTATGCACGGCCTGCAATGTGACAAAAACATTTCATGGGACGAAAAGCTCAGCCCAGATTTGTGCCGACAGTGGAAAAATATTTGCAGGTAGGCAAATACAGCTCCTTCTGTTGAAGTATCTAGATTTGTGGGTCGGCGCAGGGACAAATATTGCTTGACTGCATGCGCCGACAGCAGCAAAACTTTATACGGTACTGTAATTTACATCACTAATTTGAACTCGGGAGAGACTAACTTCGAACTTGCTAAAAACAGGATAGTCAATAAGCAATTGGAAGGAAAAAGCATTCCGTCACTTGAACTTCAACCAATTTGTTTTGCTACCGAATGCTTAATAGACTTGTTTTCTGAACTTTCAAGAGAAAAATGTGCACAGCCCATTGATGTCGTGCAATTGAAGGTGTTCACAGACAGTCTAGTGTGCATGTCACGGCAAGATTCTTACTCTAACAAATTGGCCAAAATGCAAAAACGCAGCGTTTTTGACATGAATCGCTTAAGCCGCATTTGTGCTCTTTGTGAAATCTTTCCAGTAACCTTCTCCTTTATTACACGCATTGCTAACCCGGCGGACTCGATAACGCGCTCTTTATCGTACAAGCAGCTTAGGAAGACGACTTACCTTTCCGGTCCCTACGCTTCAGCAGGTGAAGTTGATCTTCCTGACCTTGTCACTGAAAGCGCCAAAATTCCAAATGCCGAAATGTCTGCGACAAAAATTAGTAACGTAGAATTTTATGGCGGCCACGCCGTCGTAGAAGACAGATCTGAACATTCAGAGTTAGTTGACAGGTTTCCTACCTACAAAAAAGTGATTGTTATATATAGAGCAGTCTTGATATTTGTTAATCGAATGAAGCGAAAATTGAAGTAGTCTAATCCAGAAAAATATAATCACATTTGTGTCAAAGATGCTGCTCACGACTTTCAATCTAAGGCCGTAGCCAGAGCTGTCATGAGTGAACAATGAGTTAAGTTTCCTACGATCTTCTCTTATTTGCGCAGCTCTCGTCGCCTAAATGCTATTCCGAATTTAATGACTCAATTGAATGTCTTCCCTGACCATTTAGGGTTACTGAGAGAGCCTCACAACTTAAGGAAAGCAGATGACGACGACAAGGGGCAAGAAACAATGCCAATTCTATTAGCGAAGAACAGTAGATTTACTCGGCTAGTAATTCTTGAGCTCCATCAAAAGTTTGCGCATGCTGGCTGTTATTCATTTCTGGCAGCTTTGAGAAGGTAATTTTGGATACCGCACTGTTTTTCAGCTTTGAAACGAGCTTTCAAACTTGCGTATCTTGCCGCCGCTTCAACGCACGAACGTTAAAAATTAATCAGCGCGCATACCGTGATTTTAGAATTAGATCTCCCACGATACCTTTCCGTGCGATTACATTGACCACTTCGGTCCTATTTTTGTGAAACGAGGCGAAAGCAAAACTAAAGTGTAGATTCTTTGTATTTCGTGTGCGTTGAGTAGAGCGATTAATCTGAAAATTTGTCAGGATTTATCAGCCTCAGAATTCCTTAGGGCCCTACAGTTACACGTTTTCGAATTTGGCATTCCTGAATTGTGCATTTCCGATCTAGGCTCTCAGTTAGTTGCTGGGGAAAATAAAGAAACAAATTTACTTTTCTTTTTAAGCTCTTTGAATGGTGAGCAGAAGGGATATCTCGTTTTCAACACCACCAACAGTCTGCTCAACACAGTCTTATAATACCTTTTAGAACGAAGTTTTCATCTAATGGAAGTTTTATTGAGATTTTCACCTTTTTCATCCCCAGCATTTCCGAGATTTTTTATAAAACGATCAAAATGAGAAAAATGACATTATAATGCTAATAATTGTTCCGTTACCTCCAGAGGTACATTTACCATGATGCAAACAACGTCTGTATGATGTTTTATTTCGTATAACACCGAGGACACTTTGCATTACTCCAGCAATGGCTTCCTGAACTGATGCTTCTGTTTCGCTCATCGCCAACAGACGTGTGACCAATCAAAAATCCCTGCTTTTGATTTTTCACTCGACAAGAATAAAAACACAGCACATATGCTTGAAGCACTCACTATGTTGTCCATTTTAGCCAAAAGTTTCGAAGAATTGTTTGATCAATCAGAGTTATAATTGCGAAGGGGAAAAAGGATTTTATTTCTTTCAGCTATATATTTTAGAGGCAAACAGACTTTTTTAATAAAATGTTTTACTCGTTCTCTACTGTTTCAAATCTAAAAATACGGGGATTATTTATACCTAGATTGTAGTTCGGAGAGAATGTTCATGATTTTCAAGTCAACGCAAATAGTTCATTTATTATCATGTTACTACTGTATTCTTGATAAAACATACTTAATTTTGTATATTTTTCACCAATAGCTGTTGAATGACCGTGTGGAACAGACTCACAAATAAATTCTGCAATGCAACGACACACATTGCAAATTAAGCTTAGAGTCATCTATACCAGTTTCTTGATGGGTATTCCTTAATCTCAAGGTTATTAAGAAGTTCCATGACATCTCTTACAGTCGGCTAGTTCTCTTTTAGTAAAATGAGAGAAATTTTTCATGCCAACTCCCAGTTGCGCAACCAGCAGAAAATTTCGGGGGAGAGGCCCGGATCCCCGAGAAATAATTTCGGGAAGGCCCAGAGTTGAATAAGCATCAATATTTTTATTGTCTACCTGAAACGGCGACTGAAACTGGACCCCAGTTCAACATTTCGGTGGGAGGGCCATGGCTCCGTGGCCCACCTAGTTGCGTTACTGCCAACTTCATCAAATATAAACACGTACACCACTCTCCCGGAAATGCATCTTTTTCAATCGATAAAGCTACCGTTCTCCAAAACATTTTAGGAGGTTCAAGTCACACACCAGATTTTTCAGTTGAGAAAACCACGAGTAGGATCTCAGCAGAAAAATCTTTATTTTCCTCGTCATCTTGAGGTGTTGATCCTTTTTCGGTTATGAGAAAAGTTAGCCCAGGTTAAACAGTAATAAGTGGAACGGAAATCTCATCCCTTTGAAGAACCCGTCTGGTAGCAAAGGCAAAATTTAGATGGGCAAGCGATTGCCGGTTTTCCTGTCAATACCCTCTAAATATGTGGGTCAAATTAGGCGCACTAATTAACAACAGCCAAACAGCTTTGTCAGTTTTGATGGACGTAGCGCATGTGAAAACCAAATTCCTCTCACGGTTTTATGTCTAATTTAACATTTACCACAAGCAGCCGGAACACAATTGTCATTAACCTCTCTGAATTACATCAGCGTTATTAGCTTGTGTAATGCGTGGACATCAGCAGGAACTCGGTCCCCAAGGTTACCACCCTCTGTTTCCCAGCGTAGCTCAACTGTGCGACTAAAACAAATTTTGCGTCTTTGAAACCTTTACAAAAAGGTGAAAAAATAATTTTTTATCCTGTTACAAATTTTAATATTAAAGATCATAATTTTAATTTTTCAAGTGCGTCATTTATCTTCGACGTAAAAAGCACTCAGCTACATTTTCGTGTTGTTGAAGTTCTACTAAAGCTGGAGAAAATACTGAAACAACCTTGATGCATTCTAACAGTTGCCTTACCATTGTGCATTTAACCTTAGTCGGGATATTATCATTGCAATCATGAGAATTTTGTCCTTGAAATATTGGAATTCTATGAATAATTCCGTCGTAAATTGTTATATGTTGGTATACCCACGTCCCAATTAATTTATGCAATATTTCTGAATCACACGCTGTGAGTGCGGGTGTGTGCGCACATGTATGAGCTGATATATCTTGTATCACTGATATATCATTGATATTTGATATATCATATATCACTGATATTTAATATATTATATATCACTGATATTTGGTATATCATATATCACTGAAATTTGACATATCATGTATGAGCTGATATTTGGTCACTGATATATTATGTATCGAAGGCTGCACAGCTGGCAATGAATAGCTTGACTGGAAAATGATCGACTTTAATATATGTACGATAGAAATTTTTTTACTTTGTGTAATAAAAATTTAACTGGGAACGTTACAGCAAAAGCTCTTTTCATGAAATTAGGACTTAAGACTAGGTAATGGCATATTACTCTTTTAGTAACGGCTTTCGTTTTAACGACAAGAATTGACCTTACACTAAATCGCAACTTATGCTGAGAGTTATAGCTCTTGGGTGAAAATTATTATAATAGCCTAGCTTCCACTACTCTTAATCTGTATTTATCTACCAATTTTTGGTGATTATCCAACGGTGAATAATGTGGGTCATTTTATTGATGAATGTGCGTCAATTGTCATCACCTCGGCTTGTAAAATGAGTTGGTGTACTAGGTTAGCTGGCTGTACGGACAGACAAATTGTTTTCATTTCATTTTCGCACTATCCAGAGGGATAACAGTAGGCAGATGAGACTAGTTTGAAGGAGTTAATATTTTGCTAACGTTGATTTAAAGTAACTTATAATTTGAACTTGAATTCGTTGTGAATCCCGATTTGTTTCTCGACAGAGTGCAGGATAGCACAAAATGTGGTAAGTTTTATGTGGCACTATAGGGCGCAAAATGTTGTAAGTTGTGCGTGGCACTAGGGCGCAAAATGTTGTAAGTCGTACGTGGCACTAGGGCGCAAAATGTGGTAAGTTGTGTCTGGCACTAGGGCGCAAAATGTGGTAAGTTGTATGTGGCACTAGGGCGCATAATGTGGTAAATTATACGTGGCACTAGGGCGCAAAATGTTGTAAGTTGTACGTGGTACTAGGGCGCCAAATATTGTAAGTTGTACGTGGTACTTTATTATAGGGCGCAAAATGTGGTAAGTTGTACGTGGCACTAGGGCGGAAAATGTGGTAAGTTGTACGTGGCACTAGGGCGGAAAATGTGGTAAGTTGTATGTGGCACTAGGGCGCAAAATGTGGTAAGTTGTATGTGACACTAGGGTACAAAATGTGGTAAGAGTATGCCTTGTGTTTACTTTGAAAACTTCAATTCTGTAAAATGTTTTTGATCCAATTTTATTCGAAGAATTCGTTTGAGATATCCTGATGTTTTTCAAAAAAACTTTTTTGCTATATATCTTCACGTGTATTCGAACATTTTTTCTATTGCATCAATTTGCATGATCTATGAAATAATTTTCTATTTAGTATTTTCATGATTCACTGTATTGAGTATTTTTATGACTGTAAAATACCGCTCAGAACCACCAAGGATAGAATGTTACACTGTGCTCACATCAGTATATTTCTTGTGAAGCATCAAAACAACTATGAAAATAAGGGTTATGGGAAGTGAACTGGCGAGAGACATTGGCACAACAATGCTGAGCGCAGTCTTGGACGTCAACCCCCTTAATAAGTCTTCAGCACTTCAGGGTAGATTTCGATGCAAAACTTGATTTATCAGCGTTTAAGCGCAAAAATTAATTACATACTGATGCAAGATTAGATTTGCGGTAGCAATAATAAAATAAACATCGGCATCTTTGGGATGCTTTATTTCCAATCAAGCCTGATACATATGATCCTGAGCATTGGTTTTTCAAATGTCTTATAACTAACCCTATATATAGGACACCATGATGGTTCCCCCGTAAAGCCGGTACCCATTTCTGACACCTGGGTTGAGTGGAGTATTGTGCCTGAGCTTTCCCTTATACCCAACGGGGAAAATCTCTGCGCCAGCGCCGGGATATGAACCCTCGTCTCCAATATACAAGGCTGATCCCTTAACCACTGTGCCACGGAGAGCACTATATTAATACAACAGTGAATTTATCTAGGAAATTTAAACATACTTTAATAGCTCATATAAAATAGGATCTCATTTAAATGCAGAATGGAGATTTACTTGAGCTTTAGTTTATGAATATATTTAACTTTGTGTTGAAATCAGTATTTCACCTTATCACTTTAATTTTATATGGGCACGATGGACCGACCCAGTTACTGTTACAGTCAGTTAGACGGTAATTTTTAGGTATATTGCATGTTCGCAGCGAATTTTTCTTTTAGTATCTCAAACATATACTTTCAATCTGTAGCTAAAAAAAACTTTTAAGAAGACTTAGGGCCTATCGTGTGTGTTCTTCATTTGAAACTATGCTTGAGGAATTTGAATTTAAATTATTTTTTTCAACAATGGCTTTCCTAAACCACTAGTTGATTCTTGTGTTAGGAACTTTTTGAAAAGAAATTTTTTATCAATGTAACTCAGCTTACCGCTCCTAAAAAGGGGAAAATAATTTTCGTTTCCGTTCTTCGGTCACCAATCGGAGCAACTTAGAAAATACCTTGTCATTCTTCTTTCGAAACATTTTCCGCAGATTGATTTTAAATTTGAATTGGTAAATACTCATTTAAACTTTTTCATTTTTCAATTATAGAGATAAAACTCTTAAAAATTTGCCTTCATCTATGATTTACAAATATAGTTGCGCACAGTGTGCGTCTGAGTACGTGGGCTCAACCACTCGAGCCCTCAGAATTCGTGTTGAAGATCATGCCGGCAGGAGTTTTAGAACTAATCAGTTACTTTCCATGCCTTCCCACTCTTCAGCCCGCTCTCATGGGGAGAAATGCGACATTCCTGTTAACTTTGGTGATTTTAGAGTAATTTCTTTTGCATCAAACCAAATAAGCATCCGCATTTCAGAATCTCTCCATATTTTTAAAAGAAAAATTGGTTTTATATGATATGCAATCCGTTTTTCCTCTACATCTAACGTAATTTTATTACTGAGCATTTTTATTTTGTTCCTTCCATATGTTTTTTTTGCTTTTCTTCTTCCACGATTGATGTAAATTTGAAAATTGACGAGTTTTTCTTCTTTTTTCATGTTGATAATGACCCTGGTAGTCGAAACGTTCCAGAAATTCTTATTCATTGACTTTCGTAAATAAATAATGATCTCATTTAAGACTTGTATCCTGGGAATTTTATTTAAAATTTGAAATTTATGTAGTTTGTAGAAAACCGTTTCCGTACCGTTCACGATACGAAAAGAAAAAACTTTTCAATCTTTCGCTTGAGAGTAATTTGAAGTCGATAGGTGCATAATTTCGAAAGTGACTCGTGGGTGAACTTATGTATGTGTTGCTTTAGTTTCAGGGCATATTTGTAAAAAATCCGTTTACTGCAGTTCAGTCCCATGTGTATAGTTCAAGTCTGTGTCGCTACAGAGTCACTGCTTTGAGTGAACTCTTGATTGCCCTAATAAGCAACTTCAGCTATTACTACATTGCGAGTCATTTTTACTGGGCACTTCACATTTAAGGTCTGGCACCAACTCATGTTTCCGATTAACTTCATCCTGTGAGAAGCGTGTATTCATTCAGTGTTCATTTATCAGTCGTCGACAAGTATACTAGTCTTGGACTAACCTAAAAAATCAGCTAAACAGAGATTTACGTACCGATTTTAGGCCTTTTAAGCCATCCATCGTGTGAAAAAAAATTTTCCCGTCAAGTTTTACGGCGATTTGATTAGGTAAATTTTTTAAGAAAGGGAGATTTTTCTCCTTATATAATAGTTGTGGAAACGTTGAGGGGTGGTTCTTTTTGACTGCTTTTTAATTATGAACTTTTCAATAACCTGTACGCTCTCACGGCAATTCAAATCAAGTTTGATGATATAAAATGGGAATCTCCTTGCGCATTAGAACCCTCTCAGGAGGAGTCAATAATTGCATCTGTAAAAATTATCGTTCCTAGGAGCAATGGTGAGATCGTGTGTTGAAAGTTAGGTAGGCTTTCCTTATGTTGAAATCGAATTTTGATTTATATTTTGTTACTGACAATCTTTCATCGAGTCACTGTTCCCTGTTTTAAAGCACCTAACACTTTCTTCCTCAATCAATGTCAAGTTTCATAAACTTCATCATAAACTTACTGTTTTTAAGCACCTGATACGTTATTCCTCATTCAAACGCTTCATATATTTCCTCATAAGCATACTGTCTTAATGCACTTTACAAATAGATTTTATATTTCTTCACGCCTTTACTAAATGGTGCCTTTTCCTTTCTCTCTTTGAAACACGTATGTTGCAGTTAGAAAGGCTTCGACTAACTTGTCTAATCTCATGCATCGTATTTCATTTTTGATTATTTCTGTAAGTAAATACCACCGAATTCATACTCAAATTTGATCAATTCATCGTTGGTCGTCCATGCGGAATAGCAAAAATTAAAAAATACGAGACAATTAAACAAATTTCAAAGCAAGAAATTTTATTATTTATCGCGGTTTTCTACTTTCAATTGCATTAATTTTATTAGGAATACAGTTCACAAAATTTTGAAAAAAATGTTACCCGAACAACTGCTGTTGCGCGAATTTTTCAGAAATTGCGGAAGAAAAGAAAAGAGGTCGAGTGGAGTCCGTAGATCACGAAGCGTTCATTTGCTCCGTTGCACTTATCTGCCACTAGCTGCCTAACCAGACTGAGCTGCGAGTGCAGCATTGACTTCAACTTGGACATCAGCAGCTAGTTTAGCGCTAACAATGCCACGTGTTACGAGAGTAATGAAGTCTGCCTTACTTAATATACCTTTTACAAGAAGCTGTGCGAGGACTTTAGCGCTAATAGTGCCGTTGGAAATGAGTTCAAGCAATTTGTCTCCCTTAATAACGCCTTCTACAATAAGCCTCACCACCTCAACAGTGTCAAGAAGATTTTTGTGAATGAGCTCTACCACATCATTCAGGGTAATTTGACCATTAACAACAGCTTTGATTACGTCAGTAACGTCGGCTAGGTCCCTATTGAGTCGATCTGCCAACTGATTCAAAATGCTGCTAACAGTGTTGCCCTGGAGACCAAGAAGGCCGAGAACAGGTCCAAGAATTTGGTCAAGAAGACCTCCAACTTGTCCCAGCACCTGGGAAAGAACACAGGTAACCAGGTCGCCAACTTGACCAACAGCGCCATCGACTCCACCTCCGCCCAGCAGACCGCCCAGCAGACCGCCTCCGCCACCGCCGACTGAGCCGAGGAGGGGACCGAGAAGACCGCTGACTAGGCCACCGACAAGACCGTCACCGCCCAGAAGACCTTCAAGAAGACCACCACCGCCGCCTCCACCCAGCAGACCGCCCAGCAGACCACCACCGCTTCCTCCGCCTAGCACACCACCGAGGAGGCCATTTGTGAGGCCACCGACTGTGTCTAATAAGAGAGGCTCGGGCTGGGCAACGGCAGCCGTGGCCAGCAACAGTACAGCAAGCTGGAGATGACAGATGGGCAATTGTTAGCAAAATGAAATTTGAAGCTAAAGTGCAGACGTCAGGAAGGTATTTCTACTTATTACATATTTATATTCATATATATTTGATTTATATCAAGAAATAAGAACATAACAATTATTACGCTTATATTAAGATCAGATTTGCTTACCATGGAACGCATTTTGATGGGTACAGCAAAAAACTGATGCTGGAGCCTAAGCCTGAGCCTTTTTTATACTCTCACTTCAAGGACTAACTAAGTTGTCCAAGTGGACGATGTTTGTGCAGCAGGTTCGGGTGAGATAAGGACAAACTTCACTTCCGCGTCGCTGCGGAATATTATTTCAAAGTGTGAAGCGCATTCAAATTATTCAGTTTTGCAATTATCAACTTACAGCAGTAACATGCAGAAGTTACATGCATGCATAACATGCTACATGCAGTAATATTTTTTTATGCAAAATGAGGTTATTAGTAATTCCCTTTTCTAAAATGTTTTAGGAAAAGTACAATTTAATGATATTCAAGTTATACGGGCTTCAAGATCAGTATACGTATATATACCTAGATAGAGCATGACGCATGTCACCGCAAAAATCATTTACACCAAAGTGTCTAGAAATTCCCATACTCCAGTTGTGTGTTGGGTTTTCGACAAAAATTTACATGCACTTTCAAAGATTTTTGCGCTGTATCACATGAACTCGAGTGTACAACCGTGGAATGGTTAATGAGTCAATTGCTGTACCCATCTCCTTCTTGGAATAACAAATTGCTTCACGAATTGTAAATACATGCCGTCGTAATCGACGCAGATACCAACCTCAGTAATTTAGGAATATTTACTCGCATATAAATGCTTCAAGTTCAATTACAAGCTTTCCACACGATCATAAGTGAAACAAAAGGAATGAAAGAGCATTTGCAGATCCTTATAACGTACACGGAGCGATGCTCACGAAATACCATCATTTGTGAACTGTTTTACTGGCTGTGTAGTAGATGATAGGTTCCTTTTATCTTTTATCTTATATATGTATTTTTTTCCAATATTTCATTTTCAATAAGTATATGTATTAAAATGTGTGTGTACGTGTGTAGGTATATATATGTATCTACATAAATAGATATACATGTTTCTATTTCACTTCTTTACGCAAAAACCATCCGGTTAATAAATTTTATTGCTATATCGAAATGATCCAAAATAGATCTATCACTTCCCTAGAGGGCGTTTCTGTGAATCGGATTAATGTCAAATATAATTAATGAAATAAATGTATTAACTGTTTCTGGGGGTGACTAGACTTTGAGCTCTCGATAATTAATGAAATAAAGTGCAATTTGAGCATATGAATCGTAGTAAAATTATCTTTCTGTCCGTATGTTGTACAAGCAATGAATTTTGATTATGAATATATGTTTGTTTACCCATTTCTACCAATATTTTGTAGATATTTGTCAATCATGAGTGGTAACCGGCTTACACTGTATCTCTATTTTATCCCATGTACCCATGTCCGCATGATGTGGTGAATATCGAGAAGATATGAAATATGTTTTTGGTGGGGATATGGCTTTGCATATTTTTAGGGCATATTTTTCATTTCTCAGTCAACTACCCTCGACAGAGAAACACTATTGGCACGCCACGTATGGTTTGTCTATTAGTGCGCCTCGTATTTTTTGTCTATTAATATGCCTCGTATGGTCTATCTATTTTTACACCTCTGATAGCTTGTCTATTAGTACACCTCGTATAGTTTGCCTATTATTATTATGCCTCGTATGGCTTATCTATTTGTACACCTCGGATGGTTTGTCAATTAGTACTCCTAGTATAGAACTTTTGTTAGACTACTAGCACACCACGACTGGTTCGTCTATTAGTACGCCTCGTATAGTTTGTCTATCATTATGCCTCGTATGGCTTATCTACTTGTACACCTCGGATGGTTTGTCAATTAGTACTCCTCGTATGGAACATTTGTTTTAGGGTACCCTATATTTAAGAAACTTTTAAAAGCCAATATGTTGGCATGTATCTCATGTGGTGAATAGTTCAAGTCCTGCAATTCCTCCTCCCTTTATTCATAAGGTCGTAAAATTAACGCCGCAGGCTGCATTGCGGCTTTGGCGACGGTATTATAGCTCTGGGTTGGTGCACAGCAAAATGGTAGGCCAGACGTATTTCCGCTACATTTCACGTTTTCAAAAAGGTTCAGCAACCTAAGGATGGTCGTCACACAATCTTTATATTACGAGCATCTATAATACATGATAGAATGTGTTAATACTTGATAGAATGTATCAATAGGTGATAGAATGTAAATTGCAAGGATTTCTAATACTTGATAGAATGTGCAGGCTTTTAAAATTATTTCTGTTGTTATAGATTGGTCCACGTGAAGGCAGACAAAGTATCAAAACTCACTATCCAGTCGACCGAAGATCTACCTTATTATGGTACATCTTGGATGGGAGAATTGCAAGAACCTTTGATTACATTCAATTTGAATTAATTTCGAGCAGAATCATTAGAGTAAGCGGCAATTTTTGAGAGGAGAAATGATCGAAAATATCAAATTAAAGACAGTCAAGTCTGTTCACTGATCTTCTAACACAATGCCTGATTACGATGGTGTTCAAGCGCGAAGCGTTCAACACAAGCGATAAACAAAAGACTACCTCAGCAGCAGCAGCCGCACCTTCAACACTCCGTCACCGGTGAAGTTTTGGTGTCGCAATTACGTGTTCTGCGCATCACACAGCCACAGAACAGCGTGCGCAGCGAAGCATTTGTACGGGACATAAGAGCTTCGCTTACTCGTGGTCACTTATCACACCCGTCCTTACTGTTGACCTCCGAATTGAAAATAATGAAATTTTATGCATAGGAATAACAATTTTCCCATTTTCATGCAATACCTAATATATGGCCTCCAAATTTGCGATACCTACACCCTGATTGAGGAAGGATTTAATCTCAACCCTCATCAGGGCAAAGCTTAACTGAAGGCAGCCATTACTCACAGGATTCCTAAAATGTATGGGGACCTCAGAGAGTTAGCACGTCAGGGGCTCCGTTCCGAGTTGGCGCGGTCATTGAAGCTGGATTCGCCTTTCTTGACTCATTTGCTAGTAAACGCAATGCAATTTTTACCGATGTCAGAACTAATTTTATTTATGTTATACACTGCGGAGTTGTATAATTACCTATCAAACCGCCGTCAAATATCCGTCGTGGCTCTTTCCAAGCACAAATGTGCACATACATAATCATGCGTGCGTGTGATAGGCTTGCCAAAAAATTCATCATTACTAGTGCAGGAAAAATGTATTTCGCCCATGTCGAGGCTAGTGCCATAATCTTCGACATAGCCTATACTTTGGCCTGCACGCACTCAGCCGCTGATCCATTCACGGTCCAAAAGACTTCTGAAATAGTGTTGCGTTGTACAGGAAAGCCCCTTCTTCAATTTATTATCTATTCAACTGACATTAGTGTAGTGAACGGGAACCAATCACTTCCTTAGTGGAATACAATACTCTGAAGTTGTGGTTGACGACTTCATAACGGCTGGAATATGTTACGAGTATCAAGGTAGTTGAAATTGCTCTACGAACAAAAGAATAAGGAATTAGTGCATGCAGAGATAACCGTTATGACATTTCGACAGGAAGCAAATGACGTTCAGGGAGAGACTGAGTGGTGGGTGAATGCTGATGCAAAAGCTTATCCTCAGAGGGAATGGTGATATTGACTTCCGAGAAGCCCAATTGGATAGTGAAAAGATCTGTAATCGAGTAATGCATTATTATATTGTTATCGACTACGTTCCCATAGAACATAACTATTCTAATCCCGGGAATGACAATCTTATACATCATATCCGTTCTTGACCTTCAGTTCTATTTGTGTTAGTAATATGACGACTCCATCATGCACGAAATTTATCTTTGAAATGCGCATTGAAATAATCCTAGTAACTCTTATAATAACCAGATGAATTAAAAACCAAAGCAATTTGACAACTAATACATAGCAAAAATGGATCATTCGTAGAGTTAGAGTCATGTTCCACAAGAGCTTAAATAGGAGAAAATCTTGCAAGAAGAAACAGTTTCAACAATCATTTCAAACATATTTTTGTTTTGAATTATCTGGGCTTCCCCATTGCCTAAAATGAGGTACGTCAAACCTAGAAATGAACGTAAGTTAAATTCGTTCTAACTACACCAAACTTGTAAACTGTTTATGCCCAATTGCGGCCGCGTTATTAGCTTCTAGCCTTTTATTCGCTTATTTCTAGGTTAGAAAATGACGCAAATTATGTAAATTAACGTTTTTATTCATGTAAACAAATTTTCAAGTTGAAACTTTCTAAGCTTTATGAGCAAATAACAAGCGGAAGTTAATTTTCACTTACTGAAAAAATAGCACAAAACGGATTCATAACAGTGAACAATTCAATAGGATTATTGATAACGTAAAACTCAGCATAAAGTAATATTTGTGTAAAAGCTGTTATATAAGTATCGCAAAAATATCCCTACTGAAGAAATAATATCTACCGCATCGGTTATTACATAATGTATTCAGTTCAGTTACGTAAGACTTGAACATTTATGAGTTGAGTTTTAGTTCACCATGGGAGCCGCTGGCAACCCATCTGCCAACACGATTGACGTCAATGGATGTTTACGAAGCTGAGGCGCAGCGGCCTAACTTGTTTGTCAAGCCGAGTTCGCCCTGACAGTAAGCGTTCAGCCTGGGCAATTAGAAGATAAAATTGTTTATTTCGTTTCCCCGCATTTGCATGGCTCAAACAGCGTGTGAGCTGCGCAGGCGATAGCGAGTGCCAATCACGAGGAGTTCCAAATACACCATCAGATATGTATGTTTTGAAACGAAACAAACCTGGAAAGTTACCATTTCCTGGTAAAGATGGCCGATGAAGATGTGAGAGGCACAAAATGGCGTCTTTTATACATAACAATTAGAGCCTAAAGTTAACTGATTACTCAGCCGTGAAATCATAGAACATCGTTCACTTCCATATAAGAGGGCGCAAATGAATCGACACTAAACTGCAATGGCCAACTTTCGTGTAAAATTAGACCACTTCGACATTGGTTATTTTTTTGTGACCGAAACAAAGGCATAAATGGAAGAACAGTGTGGTATAGAACTTTGAAAAATTCTAGGGCAATTATCATCGGGCAAGTTCATGAAGATTAAATTTGCAACACAAAATAATTCTCGACTTAATTAAAAAAAAAACATTAGCAGAAATATGAATTCAGTTAACCTGTCTCGTTTGATATAATCTGGAGAAATAAACATCCCCATTGTCCTCTCGGAAACATTCCAGATCAACTTACAGAATTGTTTCAGTGTGGCTTGGGCAGATGAGCTGGGCCTGCTTTTGCTGCAGTTTGGAAGATGCATATTGATTATCATGTGTGTACGACCCTCGTTCTACAAAACCTGCAGCCCTGAGGTCAGTGCAATGCATTTCGAAACGGATTGGGACCTGCCGGGCTCTCCGTGTCTTTGAGCCTGGCCGTCGGAGTGACTGTCTTGGAGCCGTGGCCCTACAGACCTGGATGCTAGCCTTGCCTGCCTCGCTCACCCGATCACCTTTGTGATCTACTTACAAACCTTTTAATTACCAATGGTCTTTTTATTTGCCTTCGTTGTCAACTACTCTCTAATGACCATATTAAATTGTGAACTTATCGCTTACAATACGGTGTGAATGAGAGTGTGCGCTTGTATCTGGTCAAAACATATAACTAGATAATAGTCAGCCTGACTAGGACGAGCTGACAGAACTGAATTCCTAATCGTTGCTAAATTCATTACCCTGGGCCAGACTTGTGGACAGCTCACTGGCTGCCATTAGTCTCTGGGTAAGTCTATCAAAGCCCCTTGCCTGATCATAATTACTAAACTGCTCCTGCTCTGCACGAGCATATTCCTTCTCTTTTGTTTCTCAATTTGTCTTATTGACTCTGCAAGTGATCATGCTACGGAACAATTAACTCAGGATAATGTAAGGGTGGTTGTTCTAATCAGTTATAATGTTATATACCTTGATACAAAACTGCCAAATTCAGCCCCCGGGCGAAAAAAGACGAAAAGATGTCGACAGAGACCAATTTCTCGGTCCGTACTTAATTATATCGGCGAAAACAAACACCATATCGAACGTTGTCGGAGAAGAAATTCCATGAACTGCCAAGTCGGCAATAAGAACAACAGACGAACATGAAACCACTGTCGATACCCGTGAAAAAGAGGCTGCGAAGGCTCAACGACAATTGTCAAGCTCGACCAAGGGTTAACGGTAACGAACGGTAGAATGGGCGTTTCTATAGGTTCTCTTCAATCTGTACTGTTATGTATCAGATACTTTCGGTTACCAGCGGCAACGTCCTGGCGATCACATCCGCTATGTAGGCCTACAGGCTTGGCAAGAGGAGAGAATATTTTTCGGGTACGAGACTTCATCTCGAAAAGGTTTCCGATTGGTGCCAATATTTGACTTAGAAATATTTTGGACTCAGTTGGCATCTTGAGCTGATCTGTTTGATACTTTTGCACCTGAGTCGTTAACCTACGTACGATACGTTAAATCAACGTAAATCCATGACCCTTTATTGCCACTGTCGTCACTGGAATCCTTAAAAGTGGAATGCTGTGATATTTTTTTTACCGTTGATTGCGTGCCCTTGTGATATCATATCATGTGTGCATAATCATTTTCATGAAAATGAAATCATTAGCCAATATTAACCTTTGAACTCGCTGAAGAATTGAGGATTGAAAAATCAAGATTGGAAAAGAGCGTCACTAGAAAATTAGAGATAAACAGAAATGATTTCACGAACGTGGAGTAGCACGCCAAGAAATAAAAGCCAGCTATAAATAGATACACTAAGGCGTACATGAAGGCATTACATTTTGTCCCCATTGTCACATTGTTTGAAATTATAATTTTCGCCAACATATTTGCTTCCGCACATAGTATCGAACTTGTTTTTCTTATTGCATTTTCTGCAACTGTAGGTGCATCTTGGGGCTCTAGTAGCCAAGGTGAGGCGGTGGGATCAGGGCTCAATGCAGGCTCTGTTCAGGGCTCTGTTTATGGGTTTGTTCAGCTCTCTGTTCAGGCCTCTGATCATTCTCTGTTCAGGGCTCTGTTCAGGGTTCTGTTCAGGGCTCTGTTCAGGGCTCAGTTCAAGGCTCAGTTCAAGGCTCAATTCAAGCTCTGTTCAGGGCTCTGTTCAGGGTTCTGTTCAGGGTTCTGTGCAGGGCTCTGTGCAGGGCTCTGATCATGCATGCTCTGGTCAGGGTTCTGTTCAGGGCTCTGATCATGCTCTGTTCAGGGTTCTGTTCAGCGCTCTGATCATGCTCTGTTCAGGGTTCTGTTCGGGGCTCTGTTCAGGGCTCTGTTCAGGGCTCTGTTCAGGGCTCTTTTCAGGACATCGGGTTTTATTCCACGCTCCGTGCACTGTTGGCGTGCACGAAATGATTTATCAATGCAAAGCAAACAATGTGATATCAAATGCTATTGCAGATATGATAAAGGGATGAACATTCTAATTTTTCAAACCATATCAAAATGCGAGGGTCATGACATCCTCTTCTCACACCCAGTTCAAAGTTTCTTCGTTTCAATCAGTGTTATTAGATTAAAGAACTTCGCTGAGGCTTTCTGCTTCGTGAACAGTTCTCTGACTATTCTTCATCGCGACCACCCGGAGCGTTGGCATATATGGTCCTGTTATGATAAAGATAATGAAGGCATCTACGGATGCTTTATTTCCATTCAAGCCTGATACATATCACCTTGTACAATGAATTTTCAAATGCCTTATAACTAACACCAGGACGCCATGACGCTTTCCCCCGGCCAAGACCGGTACCCATTCCAGACACCTGGTTACAGTGGGGTATTGTGCTTGGAATTTTTCTCCCATACCCAACAGAGAAAATCGCCACCGCCAGTGCCGAGATTCGATCCCGGGTCTGCCGCACGGCGGTAGAACCCTCTAGCCACATGGCTATGGCGAGCACAGTTTATTTTTTTTATCAGTTTATTCGTATTCTTTTAAGCAAAGTACTGTGTAAAAACGGCGAAATTTATCGGTATAATAGTAAATCTGTTTTCAGAACCTATATACACGACAGGTAAGTTTTGCACCTCATTATGGAAGGGATACTGATTCACCTGCGGCTCAGTATAGTATACTTGGAAACGCAAGCGAAGTTGATCATTAATTGTCTTCGATACCTTAGACGCCTGCAAATGCAGTAACTCACTTCAATCAACACGATATGAAGAACAGCTTCATCTACAGCTATTTCGGAGTAGTGTGTCCATAAAAATTCGAGTAAACCTTTATCAAAAATGAAGGCGGGGTAAGGAAAGTATTGACATTAGGGCAATATAATTTACTATTTTTGCAAAGTTATGAATCTACAACGGCCGCACAACTGCCCCTCGCCAGTCGTGGAGAGCCAAACCATGAACGCTTCGCAGAGCAGGACCCCGGCTGGTCCACCGGCTCACACGGGTAGGAAGGTCGAGATCGGTCTGTGAACAAACATTTTGGTCAAGCAAGGTCCCAAGGAAGCGGATGGTTGTGAGCTGAAGAGCTTAACATATTATTGATGTATAGGTTAAGGTTTTGTGTAAAAGAAAATCACAAAATCCAATAAAATTTCAAGTAAAATTGCGGACAATGAGGAAAAATAAAAATAAAAAACATCATACTATTTGTTGTTTTTTAGTATGATGTTTTTTATTTTTATTTTTCCTCATTGTCTGCAATTTTGTGTAATAATTATGGAGAGAAATTTATCAATTAACAATATTGAAGCAATTCTTACATTTATATATTTGCAATAATTCAGGAGTATTTTAGCAATACCTACATTATTAGATTAGCAATAAGTTATCCCAGCTTAATCATTTCCCTCTTTTAGAGACCCCAAGCCTGATAACAACCATCACTGAATTGATAGTATTGATGGAGTGGTGAACCGGCATCATCGATGATGGGGCATTCGCTAAAAAGGGTCGACCGATCACAACGTTACTGCGACCCATGAGCGAACTTGTTCTGAAGTCTCTGCTGCGATGGTCTGCAGGAAGTCCACGGATGCGCCTCACTGCGATACCAACGTAGGTTGCTGAGGCGGCTAACTGCTCGGGATAGAGATAGAAGGCCGCAGCAGTCATACCCCGACGACAGGGCAGTACCATATCACACAGCAGCACCCCATCGCAGAGCAGTATGCAGTCGCTACGCCCATCGCAGCTGCCAGCCCAAGGAGCTAGCTCCTCTCACTCCCCCATGGCGACACTAAAGTGACTTGTAAATTGCAGAGAAGAGTTCATCAAATTTAAGAGGTACAGAGGATGTAGAGTAGGATGTTGAGGTGCTGAAGTTTGGGCTTAAACTCTTTGTTTTGATCGAAAAGGCGAGAAGTCGATTTTTTTGCTCGCGAACGATAAAAGGTCAGGCCTGAAATGGTAACAACACTGAATCGGTTTGACCCTTACAGCATGAATATATTGAATAGTGGTTATTTTTTACAACATTCGAAAGAATTTGCCAACGAAATAAACGGCAATCCAATGCGTCTGTATATACAGTCTCAAATTGTCATCACTTTGGTTCCCACACACTTTCACTTCAGACTCATGCAACCTTCCTTGCAGGCTCTGCTAGTGGATACCATCGGCGTAAGATTTACTTCCATTCTCCATGTTATAACTCACGCGAGGTATCTCGCAAACAAATTGAAAGCATGACAGGCGAATGATATTCACAATGCCGAATGAACCGGAGAACTAATTTACATATTATTCTCGACCAATTGAACAACCGCGCAAATGAAGAGCACTTTTCGCTTTGATTGATTGATCTATTGGGCCTGCCAGCTGATTATTTACTAATTAATATAACCGCACTGGAAATGCTGACAACACACATTATCATCATTCGATGTTGTCTGTAACGTCTACTGCAACAACCGTGAGGAGTTACTACCATAGAAGCTCAGTTACTGGCTTCCCCTGAGGTTTGAAATAACCTGGTGGAACGCTGAGTCGCAATTGGGAAAAGTCTCAATGATCATTGTAATAGCTTCGAAAAACGTAAATGAGATTTATAAAACAATGAAAACGTTAGCCACTAGAAAACTTCGATGAAGGATATAAATTCGAAGTAAATTGAGCAAAGTTCCTTTCTGCTGTTGAGAAGTAATTTCAAATTAGTATAAATATTACGTAAGCCCAATCTTACGTTAGTCATTTTCTTCCAGGAAGTCGCTAACAACGACGCAGCCAACATGACTCACATCACTGAACATTTACATAAGTGGCCCGGTGTGTACCAGCTGACGCGCGGAGCTGATTCGGATCTGGCGGCAAACATTCGATGTAAGCAATGACGCTCGCAGGGCGGTCGATTTCGAGCCCCTAAATTTGCAAGGGTTAAACAACTTATCAGCCGTGTGATGGACAGCGGGCGCCAATTAGGGAGCATTTCAAATAAGACTCCACACGTTAAATAGAGTTTTCTAGAACGGAATAAATTTAGAAATAAACTTATATCCACTGACACTACCAACTGATAATGTGACTCACTAAAATTAAATTTCTTACATTGAAGTGCTCCCACGGTGCGGCGCACACCTTCCCGCTTCTGCAGGGAGGAAATTTCTGTAATAAATTAGTTGTTACCGCAATGTTTCAGTCATACAACTATGATTGTGTGACTGTGTAAGTCTTCTCTCACTCTACATGTAGGAACAAAAATGAATATTGAAGTGCGCTCACAAATCTATTGAACTGCTATATTTGGTCTTATTTGTAGTTTTCAGATGACTCTTGGTCGAATAAATTTGCGCGAGTGACAAACGAAAGATCAAACGAACATGTTCTAAATACTCAATAAACTTCTATGAGGTCGCACCCACGCCGAGAGGAGAATAGATTTTGAATGCTGGTGGTGTGAGCAAGTGTATGTGCAGGTGTTGCCAATGATTTTGAGAAAAACCTTTTTCATTTCAGGTATTCATTTCAGAATATAGTTCTGCCTAATCGTTAGCGGTCCTATTATGAGGCAAAATTACTTACACGCGAGCTTTAAAAATAACTACGTGGAGTTTCTTAAAATTTCACCAACTTTTTCTAGAATATGGGAAACCTATATGTGTTGGTTTAAAAGCTGGTACGGACATTGGAACTGATGAGAAAATCGTTTCCAAGGTGGGTGACATGTTTATTTTAAAAAATTTTTGTTGCATTGGTTGTTTTTTCAAACTTTTAGAGAATTTATTCTCTACCGTATTCAAAGTAATGATGATTCCAGGAAGTAAAAAAATCATTATTCTTATTCATCAGAGTGGTCTATCAAAAAAGGAAAACGTTTCCCAGAAACTTGCATCATCGTCAATTAATTTCAGATTGATTAAATATATCCACGAGGCAAAATCCATAACAGCGAAAACCGCCCCTGGCAGGAAAAAATTGTGGTGACGGTCGGTTTGTCATGATAGGGCTTCAGTGCGCTATTCGTAACGGTGAAGGACTTACCGCAGTTCAGATCTTGCGCTAGAATGGGCGAGAGATTGCGTCCACGCCTCAGCGGAAGTGGTTCGATGTCGACTCTTCGACAACGGACTTGCTTCAAGGAGAGTTGCAAAAAAAACTCTTTCGACACACGAAAAACATCAAAGACCGGCTCAATTTTTGCAGGAAGTAACGCAAAGGTGATTTCAGGAAATATTAGAAAAATCCTCATTCTTATTCATCAGAGTGGTCTATCAAAAAAGGAAATCG
The DNA here is from genome assembly GCA_030386875.1 of Morinoia aosen. Taxonomy (NCBI): domain Eukaryota; kingdom Metazoa; phylum Arthropoda; class Malacostraca; order Amphipoda; family Talitridae; genus Morinoia; species Morinoia aosen. Next base: position 6,302,395 of record CM059576.1, read on the forward strand.
TTCCCAGAAACTTGCATCATCGTCATTTTATTCGTACGTAACCTAAACATTACAGAAGACATGGAAAATTTACGACCAAGAAACGTTATATCATGATTAAGAAAGTATAGGTCATTATTGGGACCAAGTATTTTCTGTGTACTCGAAATGTGATAGGCTCTGTCCAAAAAAAATGTTTTATCACACGGGTTGAAATCCATGTAATTATTTTTAAAGCTTGCTTGTAAGTAATTTTAATTCATAATAAAACCGTTAGCGGTTGGGCAGAAGTGTACTCTGAAAAAAAGAATTACCGGAAATAAAAAAGTTTTTCTCAAAATCATTGGCAACACCTGCACATACACGTGCTCACACCACCAGCATTCAAAAGCTACTGTCCTCTCGGCGTTGGTGTGAGCTCATAGAAGTTTCGTGAGTATATTTAGAACTTGTTCGTTTGATCTTTCGTTTTTCAGTCGCCTAAATTTATTCGACTCAGCGTCATTTGAAAACTACAAATTGTAGTTTTAAAATGATGGTTGCTGAGCGCACTCCAATGTTCATGTATTTTCCCTACACATAGAGTGACAGAAGACCTACACTGACACACAATCATAATCTTATGCCAGAAACATCACGGAAACTAATTTTTTATCCGAATTTTCTCCCCACAGTAGAGGGAAGGTGTGCGCCGCACCGTGGGAGCACTTCAATGTTAGAAATTTAATTTAGTGCGTCACATTATCAGTTGGTAGTGTCCGTGGATATAAGTTTATTTCTAAATTTATTCTGGCCTAGAAAACTCTATTTAACGTGTGGAGTCTTATTTGAAATGTTCTCTAATTGGCCCCGCTGTCCATCACACAGCTGATAAGTTGTTTAACCCATGTAAATTCAGGGGCTCGAAATCGACCGCCCTGTGAGCGTCATTGCTTACATCGAATGTTTGCCGCCAGATCCGAATCAGGTCCGCGCGTCAGCTGGTACACACCGGGCCACTTATGTAAATGTTCAGTGATGTGAGTCATGTTGGCTGCGTCGTTGCTAGCGACTTCCTGGAAGAATATGACGAACGTAAAATGGGGCTTACGTAACATTTATACTAATTTGAAATTATTTCTCGACGGTATAAAGGATCTGTGCTCAACTTACTTCGAATTGATATCCTTCATCGAAGTTTTCCGGCAGCTACGTTTTCATTTTTTATAGATCTCATTTACATTTTTCGAAGCAGTTACACTGACCGTTGAAACTTTTCCTAATTGCGACTCAGCGTTCCACCAGGTTATTTCAAACCCAAATGAGGGGCAGTAACTGAGCTGCTGTGGTCACAGTTCCTGACGGTTGTTGCAGTATACGTTACAAACGGCATGGAATGATGATGATAATGTGTGTTGTCAGCATTTCCAATGCAGTTAGGTAAAATGAGTAGTAAATAATCAGCTGGCAGACCCAATTGATCAATTGTTTAAGACGAAAAGCGTTTTTCGTTTGAGCGATTGTTTGATTGCTCGAGCACAAAATATAAAGTTTCGCCGCTTCACTGGACATTATGATTATCATTCGTGTGCTATGGTTCGATTTCATTGCGAGATACCTCGCGTGAGTTATATAACATGAACAATGGAAGTAAGTCTAACTTCGATAGTGCCCTCTAGCAGAGTCTACAAAAAAAGTGCGGCCTGTCCGAAGCGTAGGACAGGCCGCACAAAAACTACGGCTGCCTGTTCTTCAATCATAAATTTTGCGGATAGAAAACCACTTCACGTTCCTTTTCGACTATGGCACAACGGCCATAATCTGAGTGACAGCTCAAGTATGAGTGACTCATGAAAACCGCCGCTGCTACGTGAATCCTTGACGCGTCGCGCCAGGGAGGTCAGGCGAGCCTCGCTACCCGCGTCCGGCCGAGCACCGTCGAGACCCTCCGTCTCGGAGCTCCACAACAGCCTCCAAACGAACTTATGCAACTGGTAGCTTCAAGAAATCGCCCAGCAGAGCAAAAAGAATCGTACGTAGACACGCCGACAGTGCAAGAAACGTGGAATAATTAGAGCCCTACAGCTAACCTGAATTAATAATTCCTGAAAGTGATCACTAGCAGAGTCGATAAAACGAAGTAGGAAAGATAGGAGAAGAAATATGCTCGTAAAAAGCAGGAGCCGTTTAGCAATCAGGATCAGGCAAGGGGTTTTGATAGAATTACCCAGAGAATAATGGCAGCCGGTTGGCTGTCAACAATTCCGGCCCAGGGTAATGAATTTAGCAACGATTAGGAATTCAGTTCTGTCAGCTCGTTCCAATCTGGCTGACTAGTGATCAGCTATAAGTTTTGACCAGATCCAAGAGCACACCCTCATTCACACCGTTGTCACGAGAAATGTCCCCTTCACCTCCTTGTTAACATTTCATTAACAAGACGATCAGGTTCTCGGAATAGAGGAATGGCACACCTCCAGGCTATATACACAACACAAATTAAATGAATTATCATCGGCAATTACAGTACATATACTAAAAATAAAGGTACTCACCGGGGATTGCTGACCCACTTACGCAGCGCATTTTCTGGGCGCCCTCCGTTGCATTACGATGGATTGCTTCTAATATTGTGGGGCATGATACACAGGGTGAATTATGCTTAACATTTATAATTCCCAGCTATACGTGATACAAACATCAATGAGCGCACACACAATGATTGGTGTTAGGAACAATTCTAATTAAGTAATGAAAGCAAATAGCATACGTCAAATGACCTACTGCACATAATTACACAGAAATTTGGCTGGCCAGCCCTTCCCTCACTTTCCCACACATGAATATGACAGAATACCCCTCAATTATTGTGGCGTTCAGCAGTACAGATGTGGTCATAACGTTCGTTCACACGTTCCTTCTCAAAGGCACGAATCCAGTTCAGTCTCCACAAGTGATTCTCAGTTCAAAAAAATTTATGACGACCACCTTCCAAATCTCCACTTCTGACTTCTAGCGCGTAACCTCCAATCACGTTAGACATCTGCGACGACCGCCCTGCCTGCAAATAATTTACCAGCTCGTTACTTCTTTTAATTGCCGAAAAATTGTGCTCAAAAATTATTTTAAATTTTTACGTTAATGTGACATTATTTTTCATGACTTTTATTTCAAAACTTCTTTTCAAAAGGAACTGTATATCTTATGATCCGAAATACTCCTTACCCGCCCAACTGTCGTTCAAATTATTACTTCATATACTGCGCAGTTTGGTTACGATGTTTTCATTTCTGGAAAATAGACGTGACATTTTTTTAATTTCATTTTAATTTACGGGCTCAAAACAACTTATTCAACTTCCTCTATACGTTCAATATATTCAATATTTTCAGTTATATTTTTCAGAATGCTTTTCCAGTATGACACTTAGTTACACGTACTTCTTTCTATGATGATGAACCGCGTTAGACTGCTCGCATCTAATCAGCTCTGTCCCTCCGTTCAAAAGCTGTACTCCCCCTTTTCTTTTGTGAGACCAATCATGTTCTCACGGGCTTCTTGAGCGTCCTCCTAGACTTTCCTCTAACGTTCCCATTGGTTTTCCCTGAGGCTGTCCTTTTCTTATTTGCTGTTGAAATGTTTTGCCAAGCGCGCCGTAATCTCCGCCTTCTTCTGAGGTTGTTTGCTTTTCGATAATATCGCTCGCTCTCTCACGGACCTCCTAAGCCTACCATGGTGTGTCATAAATCTGTCACCCTCTTCTGTCCAGCATCCTCAGCCCCAACGCTTACAAGTGCTTTCAATAAATTTCTCTCCATGTGGTTCAGCCGAACCCTCTCAATTTTCGCTGGCCTCTTCTCCTCATGTTATTTTAAAATCGCCCTGTCTACAAACACTTTTGTGGAAAGGTTTCTCTGCCCTGTAAGAGATCTTGTAACCAAGTTCCCTCAGAAATTCCTTCGTGGTAAAATAAATACAAAACTGCCCGATGCTCTTCAGATTGGCCTTACCAAAACATTCTTTCAACGAACGTGTGGGCTCGATCACTCTCTGTACTGCTGAATGCGCACCCTACAATGTTTTAACAACACATAAAGCAAAGCCCACTGATGTATTTTTTCTTTTTAAAGTACAAAATTTGTTACACGTAAATTTGTTACACATGATCAAAAACTCGAATTTATCACACCTGGTTAAGATTTTCCCTAAATTCTCATTTCTAATTCGAAAATTGATTATTCTTAACAGATTCTCGACAGACGGCCCTCCTAGAGTTAAAAAATTGGCCTGACAATTTTTTTTGAATTAGCCTTCAGCTATTTATTGAATAATAAGTACTACAGTATGCAGCCAATATAAGACACACATGGTAAATTCTACTTAAGCACATTATCATCTAAACTTTGTTCCGCAGAAACAGGGTACCTTACAATTAACACTACAATCATTACTATCAGCCACAGCGTGATATATTGTGTCGTGTTCTTCTAACCGATGTATCTGTTTTTTCCCGCCGAAGTAAAGTGCGTACTAAATACTTGAGTACTTAACCCTAATAACATTCACAAAATTTCACGGGCATCTTTCCCACTCCTCAGACATCCTAAAGTATCGATGATTTTATGTCTCGTAGTTTCAATTTACGCTTGCGTTTTCTGTTCTCCAAATCCTTGCCGCTGCAGTTGACTATTCGATGTCGATTCCTTTGGTATCGTTGACGAATTTGCTCTCTTTCCATGCTTCTCTTCTGCCGTTTCAATAGCTTCACACACGCGTTGAAGATGGGTACTTAATTTCATGAGGAAGTCTTGCGAGCCCAATCTCCAGACTCGTATAACATTTCTATACACCACACTAACTGCACGATTTCCTTTTGTAAGATGGATCATTATCACGATTCAAATTACCACTAAATCATGTTAAGTGCAATGTTTCACATATATTTTTATGACGTCTATTCAAACTCAAATTTTTAATCGGCAGATTACTCATGAATGCCTATTCGTTGATCAGACGATTTGGCAGATCAGGAATTTATGTTGACCTGTCGAAGAATGCGAGTAGAATCGTCGATAAATTTCATTCAATATAGTCTCCCTTCGCGATAGGGTTCCTAATCCCACGAAGTAATGCTGAAGTATTCCGAGGCACAATCCTGCGCAGTGCACGCTGGTATCCTGTAGAATTCCCCTTCAGTATTCCTTGACGTCGACGTGGAATCCGATAGACACAAATAATAATTCATTTTCTCCGAGTGAACATTCTTATTTATGCGAGAATTTCGTGGGTTAATATACTTTGAAGATCGTACGTATCATTCAAAGGCTATCCGACGTAATCTCTTTTAATTTCTTTTTATTCACGTACAAATAGAGAGGCCTAAAATGCGGCTTCAATATTCCAATGGGGTGATTTGCCTAGTAACATTCACAGGAACTTGCATTCGAATTTCAGGAATGCCTCACCCGGCATAAATGTCACGACGCAAATTCCGAAATACTTAAGTAAATATCAACACTCAAGCACATAAAAGCATTGTTATTGTTTCATTTGAGTGCCCACTGTATAAAAGCATTTTTAAACGCTAGTACATCTCGGCACCCAATAATATCTCATGCTTTAATTTCGTTTTTCTTCCTTCCTCACGATGATGCTGCGTCGTTCTGTGGTGTTTTCCACTTCGAAGCATGAGTGCTAATTAGTCGAGAACTCCTTCCTGCTCTAGCTTGTTAGTGGCCCGTTGGCTCAGCTACAACTCAACCACAAGCGGCTCCGAGGTAATTACTTGTGTGTCCGGCGTCCTTTCTTAAGCATGATGTCACATTTCCAGCTATACATTCGTCTTTGTCGCCTCTCACTGCAACGCTTGAATTTGGGCAATCCTTTTAAACATCTCCAACGCAGGTGCAATGTGTCCCCCATGTCGTGTTGTAGTTCTATCTTCATCGTTCTTGTAAATAATTTCTTATATTCCACGTGATCCTTCCTTAATTTGCTGCTCACACGAGATGTATTCGTGTTATGCAATTGTTCCGGCCTGTTCTGTGCTGAAGTACATACTACGCTAATCTACCAAGAAATTAATTCCTTAAGTCTGAAAAGAAATGTACTATACTTCTACAGAGTAAGAGGAGAATAATTCCTTCCGGAATACCGTGTTTACGATATTCTTTCAGGGCAAGAGTAAGACACAGAGTCAGAAATTCAACGCTACAGTACTAAAGAATACGAAATTTCAATAAGACGCTAAACTTATTTTCCCCGTTGTGAAAATGAACGGTCGAAAGGTATAGATAAATTCAGCTGGCCTGAGATAGCCTCAGCCTAAGTACTTCTGATGAAACTTAATTCATTCGCTAGAGCTGTTTCGTATGAAGCGCGCACGCTTCACGAGAAGCTGGCGAGAACATAAGCATCCTACAACGGAAACAAAGTACTCCTCTTGAGAAACACACGACGTTAACCTAATAAACGCTCAACTTCCCTTTACTTAGCAAGAGAGAAAATGAGAACTAAGCATAGTGTAAGATTAGATCACTCAACAAGATTTTCGTCCAAACGAAATTTCTTGTGAGCAAAGCAAGTTGGAGTTACATAACCTAGAGCATATTCCTATTGAACAAAGCATCACACTCTAGTGAATAAACTTCGCCGCCAAGGTGGTATGCAAAGGAAATTTTAATAAATACGATCATGTCACCCCTCTTTTAAGAAAACTCGACTGGATCCCAATACCGAACAGATTCATGATCCAGAAAGCTCGACGAGTATTCTCCTCTTTGTACCTCCCCCAAAGTAATGCAGAGGTGGTAAAATTTTTTCCATCTAATATCCCAAACGAAAGACCAAACCGGAGGAACGATGTTTTAGTCAGTTACCGTTCATCTAACGTGGGACAAAAAGCTCTCTCAGTTTCTGGAGCTTTTTTGTGGAACAAGCTTCCCCAGCATATCAAAAACTCTAAAACTGGAAAAGAATTTAGAGTAAATGTGTCACGTCATTTTACATCTCTGTCATAGGGCCTGCAGCATCTCGGTGTGAACTTCCCATCTATCAGAAATTTTAATTTTTCCTGAAATTTCTGTTAGAAATTTAGAACCTATTTCATTTTACGTTTGCTAAGCGATTCGTATATTCATCTTACTTATTTCTGTCGACAACAATGAGCACCACAGCCGTCAGTTCAGTGCAGCAGAACGAACGTTCTTTCCATAATTAGAAGTATTTCCTCATCTTTGTTTTGTTATTTCTTTCTCTTTTCTGTATTAATATTTAACGTCCGTATGACAAATATACCATGAAATACATTTTGTGTGTACACCAATAAACAGGTTTATAGACGTGAGGGTTGTGCAAAGTTTATAATGAATTAAATTTTTGGCTAACGTTGTCTCGCTATTTCAAAATCATTCTCGAAGATGTTTTCAATCGATTTTCGGCTGAGCTGGAGGGAAAGGGGTAATTTAAGCATTGCATTTAGTCTTTTTATTTTTTTTTTCTTTTCGTGCGTTCAGCGCACACTAGCACTGAACTTTCAAATCGGAAAAAACTCTAAATTTCTGTAATCAAAATTATCATTTTGGATCAAGGCCTAATCTTCCTATATGTGCCAATTTTGTGAATATTCTCCACTCAGATGTGATATCCGGCCACAATGTTACTCCATTTTATCCCACGTAGACATGTCGCTATAATGGTGAAGAGTTGTGTTGCTTCTTGACTATAATCTGATTTTTCTTAAAAATTTCTGTGAAGAAATTAAAAAACAGCTCATTTTTATGTTTTTCGAAGTCTTCTCTTCCTTTTAGTTATTTTTTTTGCGAAAAATTTCTTAGGATTACAGTGAGCTCAGCTGTCATTTTCTGTGTAGTAGATGGTAGGTTGCTTCTATCTTTTATGTTATATATGTATTTTTTTTTTTTTTCTAATATTTTATTTTCAATAAGTATATAAATTAATATGTGTGTGTACGTGTGTAGGTATATATATGTATCTACATAAATAGATATACATGTTTCTATTTCATTTCTTTACGCAAAAACCATTCGGTTAATAAATTTTATTGCAATTGCGAAAGGATTTAAAAATAGATCTAGCACTTCCCCAGAGGGCGTTTCTGTGAATCGGATTAATGTCATATATAATTAATGAAATAAAGTGCAATTTGAGCATATGAATCGTAGTAAAATTATCTTTCTGTCCGTGTGTTGTACAAGCTATGAATTTTGATATTGAATATATGTTTGTTTACCCATTTCTACCAATATTTTGTAGATATTTGTCAATCATTAGTGGTAAACGGCTTACACTGTATCTCTATTTTATCCCATGTACCCATGTCCGCATGATGTGGTGAATATCGAGAAGATACGAAATATGTTTTTGGTGGTGATAGGGCTTTGCATATTTTTTAGGGCATATTTTTCATTTCTCATTCAACTACCCTTGACAGAGATAGACTATTGGCAAGCCACGTGTGGTTTGTCTATTAGTACGCCTCGTATATTTTGTCTATTAATATGCCTCGTATGGTCTATCTATTTTGTACACCTCTGATAGCTTGTCTATTAGTACACCTCGTATAGTTTGTCTATTATTATGCCTCGTATGGCTCATCTACTTGTACACCTCGGATGGTTTGTCAATTAGTACTCCTCGTATGGAACATTTGTTTTAGGATGCCCTATATTTAAGAAACTTTTAAAAGCCAATATGTTGGCATGTATCTCATGTGACAATTTGGAAATAAACATTTTTTTTTTTTTTTTTTTTTTTTTTTTTTTTAGTGAGTGAGATTAGATTTAATCACAGCTAGAATAACACAATTCTACTAAAGAACGCATTTAGATTAAAGCAATGCAACGCTAAAAAAAACTTACTCCTACGCAAGAGTTTTCAAAAATTAAACACACAAGAACACATCCCGCAAAGTCAAGTTGATGTATGATTTCAGTCCTCTGTAGTTCGTTTCTAGTTGGCGGTTCACCTACACCGAGAACGTAAGTTATATTTTCGCTGAGTCACCGACGTAGCCTGTTCATTCGCAGCGTTTTCTGGCATATCTCCGTCCTCGCTGTCGATAGCTTCACATCCGGCATTTGGCGGCGCCGCGGCATTCTGGTTGCAGGGGTAAGCTTCACCCCTCAAGTGGGCAATTTTTAATCTATCGAGGTGAACTCTTCTCTCGCAGTTACTATAGAGCGCCTTTATTGTGGCATTCGTCTCTGTTTTTACTGTAATCCGAAAAGGCCCGACCCAATCGGTAGGCCATGTATTTGCAACTTCCGCCTTTCCCGTTGGATTTTGCAGCAAGACAATATCGCCCACTTGCACCTGACTGTTTTTCACTCCGCGCTCCTTTAACTGCACCGATTTATCGTGTGAGGCTTTAGATTTTACCTTCACCATGTTGAACGCATTGTGGAGTCGTAAGCTTACCTCGGCACTGTAATTCTCACCTAGAGAGTAATCCATGCGAGGGGTTTTTAACCAGTCAACCACAGGAATTTCAGCGTCCCTACCAAAAAATAAATAATACGGAATTTCTTCAATGACGCTCTGGTAGCTGGTGTTCAGTGCCAGGCATGTCCAAGGAAGTGCATCAGGCCACGAAGATTGATCGTTGGAGGCAAGGTGTGATAAAACAGTCTTGATATTCTGATTTTGACGTTCGGTCATTCCGTTTGATTGGGGATGATATGCTGAAGTGTTGTAGTATTTTATTTTCAATTTTTCACACACATTTCTGAACAAAGCTGACGTGAACTCGGTGCCCCTGTCTGAGATGAGAGTCTTGGCTGTGCCGTACGTAGTAACGAACTTAGTCAACGCTTTCGTTACTTCCTCAGTCGTCTTGCTTCTGAGCGGAAACGCTGCAACATATCTGCTAAAGTGATCGACCACCGTTAGGATGTATTTGTGGCCCTCATTTGACACTGGCATTTCGATTAAATCAACGCCTATTCTGTCCAGCGGCTTGTCAATTTCAGGGAATGAACCCATGCTAACACAAATGCGATTGTTGATCTTACGTTTCTGACATTTGCATGCACGAATCGACGTACTTGTTAACGTCACGCGCCATGTTAATCCAGTACCCGAATTCCATGAGCTTTTTCCACGTTTTAGCACGACCTTGGTGTGCACCAATTGTGCTGTCATGCGCTAACGTTATTGCTGCTTCTCTCAGAGCGTCTGGCACCACGATCAAGTGCCTTGTTCTGTTAGGCTTTCGTTGGGTTTTCCTGAAATGCAAGATGCCTCCGTCAGTGAAGATTTCGGCTTTTAGAGCGAGACTTGGAGCGTCCCCTAATTTGTCACCTTCAAGATACCTCAGTACAGGCCCCCAAACGGGATCTTTCAATTGTTCTGCTCTCACATTTTCTTTCTGCAACTTACTTTCCGCCTCTTGTACATTGGGAGTTTCATCTAACATCGTCGTGACGAACACTGTTTTAGGGGCTTCGTCGTCTCGATTTTCTTCTTCGTTATCGTTCGCAATATTTCTCGACAATGCGTCGGGCACCACGTTCTGAGTTCCTGGCCGATAAATCACCTCAAAATCATATTGAGAGAGTGTTAGGGCCCATCTCATAATTCTGTTGTTCTTGGTATTTTTACCTTTGAACAAATATTTGAGAGCTGTGTGGTCAGTAATTACAACAAATTTATTGCCGTACAGGTAAGGTGAAAAGTGATTTACAGCGGCGACCACTGCTAATCCTTCCCGCTCCGTAATTGAATAACGTTTTTCAGCATCATTGAATCTTTTGCTGAAGTATCCAATCGGTTGTTCCTTACCATTACATTTTTGCGCAAGGACCGCGCCAGAGCCCTCATTTGAGGCATCACAGCTCAAGTAATACGTCTCATTTAGAGAAGGCTTCTTCAGAACTGGAGCTTCTATCATGAGCTGCTTAAGTTTGCAGAAGGCTTGTTCGTGTTCTTCCTTCCACTGGAACCTTGCCCCCTTTTTTGTTAGAGCATTAAGGGGTGCAGCTGTTGTAGCGAAATGCGGAATGAACCGCCGGTAGAAGTTGAGTGCTGCGACGAAGGATCGGACTTTTCGCGCGGTCGTCGGTCTAGGGTAATTCTGCATTGCGTCCACGTTCTTGGGATCTGGAATAAGTCCCTCACGACTGATGTGACATCCTAGGTACTTCACTTGTTTTTGTGCAAATTTGCACTTGTCCAAGCCTATTTTTACTCCGGCACATTGAAACTCGTGCAACACTTCCCTTAAATTTTCTAGGTGGCTCTCAAAAGTCATAGAGCTAACGCACACATCATCCAAGTAAATAGCGGCGAATTTTCCAAGTTGCCTTTTCAGAACATGACAAATCACTCTCTGGTACACTGATGTTGAGCACTTAAGTCCCATTGGTAGCCTAGAGAACTCGAAGTTGCCTTGTCGAGTTTGAAACGCCGTGTACTGCTTACTTTCTTCATCTAGCTCAATTTGATGGAAGGCTGATTTTGCATCGACAATGGAATAGTATTCTTTGCCAGCCACCTCCTCCAGTGTCCCTACAATGTGGGGTATCGGATAATGTTCGTTTATTACCCGCATGTTTACAGCTCGCAAATCAAGGCAAACTCTGTGGCCTCCTCCTGGCTTCTTTACGAGTACGAGCGGGTTTTTCCAAGCACTTGTACTCTCTTGCACAACTCCACTTTCGATCATCTCCGAGACCTTTTTATCAATAATTTCTTGGCTGGAGTACGGAATACGCCATCCTTTCGTTTGAATTGGCCTGTAATCACTCAGCAAAATTTTGTATTTCACTCCTTTCACATGGCCAATATCCATCTCGTCTGCACTAATCGTCTTGTGATATTCCTTCAACAGGTTTCTGACTTGTCCTTGTTTTTCAGCATCCAAGTGGCTGAGGTTAAGCTCATCAATTTGCTGAAAGCGCTTCTCTCTGCGGCAATTTTCTGCTTCGCTATTTTCCGCATTGGTTTCTTCTGCAGTTGCATCTTCATTCGAGATTTCGTGGCATGTTGCAATTATTGCTCCTTCAGTCAGAGCGATTTCTTCGGCAAAAGGGTTAAGTACAGGCATCAAGACATACCCGTTTTGTACCCTTGCAGCGGTGGCTCCGACGTAAGGCGCCCACTTAATTCTAGGCTCTAAAATTACTTCCTTTCCATCAAACTTGCCATCTGCTCGGCACTTTACCATGGCTTGCGTGCGAGGCTTCACTGTAATGTCCTCAGCCAGAGTTACCGATTTTTCTTCCCGCGTTACACACAGAATTTTCGGAGAAGCGTGTCCTGGTGCTGAAAACATGTTCACGTGAGTTCCAAAGAAGGATGCCCTACATTTTCCGAAGTCTATCTTTGCGTTGACTTTGTTCATTACTTCCACCCCTATTAGCAGGTCTCCTGGGAATGCATTTTCCTTCACAACAAAGCATCTCTGTACAATTTTCTGACCGTTAACTTTGATTGGCACATTAATCTTTCCCAGCACTGGTACGGGTTCCTCTCCAATTGTCTTTAATGCAGTGGATGTTCCTTTTACACTAGCATTTTTAATCCCCGCAACCACACGCTCTTTTACCAAGCATATATTTGCTCCGGTGTCAAGAAGTGCGGTAACAGGTGTACCATTCACTTGGAGTATTACGCTGGGATTTATTATAGGAGCTAACGGTCTCCTATTCCGTTTTTTGGCTGTCCTGCAAACTGTTGCACCCTGCAATCAGCCCTTAGGCGCCCAAATTTTCCACAGTTTACGCACGGCGGTGGCACTGCTCTATACTGGGCTAAGTCCACTGCAGGTGCAGGTGGTACTTCCGAATGCCGCTGTGGCTCTCTTGCGTGGTATATTTGGTGCTGATGACTCCTAAGCCTGCCTTTTTCGCTCCAGTGGGGTGCTTCATAATTTCCTCTTCGATGATAAGGAGAGTGTCGTATCTGTTTGTTCCTTTCTCTCCAGGGTGGCACTTCATGGCGGTACCCTCTAGGCCGTTGTGGTGAATGCCGCATCGTATGGCCGACACGTGCAGTCTCGTGCTGTGGCCTCCTCTCGCTTCGCTGCGCTCTTTCTCTCTCCGGTTCCCTCTTCTCTGTCGTTTCCCTTGGCACTGGTACTATCCGTCGATTTTCCACCTCGATTGCCATGTCTCTCAGTTCTTGTACTGTCGTAGGTCGCGCATCACTTCGAAATGGTCTTGTGATGTTCTCCCTTAATCCGAGCCACATCAAATCTACAAGGATTCGTTCCGGATGTTCCAGATAATTCTCGTTGTACAGCCTTTCCAGGCGCGTCAGGTACTCTGAAACTCCTTCCCGGCTTGTTTGCTTCTTGGTTACTATTTCAAACAGCGCTTGAGTTGGATGTTCGACCTGGTCGGCGTAAAAGCGCAGCCAGTTTTCTGCTTCTCGTAAGTTCGTTAGTGTATCAATTATTTGATTGCATTCCTTTGCCTCTTGTGGACCTAGGCAAAGGAAGAAGGCTTTCACCTGCTCACTGATAATCAGATTACCCGTCAAAAACTTCAATCTTGCCATATGTTCCCCCACATTATCGCCCCTCCTGAATTTAGCACCAATGGCCCCCACGCAACTCGTTACCACGGGCATGTTTACTGCTTCCTCTTCGGGTTGTGGTGGCGTTGCTGGCGCATTTCTGCGGTCGTGATTCCTTCTCCCGCGCGCAGGCATATTGTCGATCTTCTCCAATTCACTTTCTCCAAAACTCAAAAATTTGCGATCACTCAAATGCTTTCCACACCTACTCACTGTAAAACTTTTACTGAAACTTTGAAATTAATTGAGTGAACACACCAGAATTTTCTCACTCAAACTTATCACTTTTATAACCACTTTCACTTTCTTGATCTATATGGCCGTGTGCTTGCTGGCTTCTCACACCGGAACTCAGAAAATCATCACTACGAGACATGTACCTCTACTGAATTTCTGTACGTTTTGCACATGAAATAACTACGCAAAAAAATACAATGCAACTGTCATACTACACTCACAAAATATTACAAAGCGATCGTGTTGATCTCACCAAATTCTGATGTCACGAGAAATGTCCCCTTCACCTCCTTGTTAACATTTCATTAACAAGACGATCAGGTTCTCGGAATAGAGGAATGGCACACCTCCAGGCTATATACACAACACAAATTAAATGAATTATCATCGGCAATTACAGTACATATACTAAAAATAAAGGTACTCACCGGGGATCGCTGACCCACTTACGCAGCGCATTTTCTGGGCGCCCTCCGTTGCATTACGATGGATTGCTTCTAATATTGTGGGGCATGATACACAGGGTGAATTATGCTTAACATTTATAATTCCCAGCTATACGTGATACAAACATCAATGAGCGCACACACAATGATTGGTGTTAGGAACAATTCTAATTAAGTAATGAAAGCAAATAGCATACGTCAAATGACCTACTGCACATAATTACACAGAAATTTGGCTGGCCAGCCCTTCCCTCACTTTCCCACACATGAATATGACAGAATACCCCTCAATTATTGTGGCGTTCAGCAGTACAGATGTGGTCATAACGTTCGTTCACACGTTCCTTCTCAAAGGCACGAATCCAGTTCAGTCTCCACAAGTGATTCTCAGTTCAAAAAAATTTATGACGACCACCTTCCAAATCTCCACTTCTGACTTCTAGCGCGTAACCTCCAATCACGTTAGACATCTGCGACGACCGCCCTGCCTGCAAATAATTTACCAGCTCGTTACTTCTTTTAATTGCCGAAAAATTGTGCTCAAAAATTATTTTAAATTTTTACGTTAATGTGACATTATTTTTCATGACTTTTATTTCAAAACTTCTTTTCAAATGGAACTGTATATCTTATGATCTGAAATACTCCTTACCCGCCCAACTGTCGATCAAATTATTACTTCATATACTGCACAGTTTGGTTACGATGTTTTCATTTCTGGAAAATAGACGTGACATTTTTTTAATTTCATTTTAATTTACGGGCTCAAAACAACTTATTCAACTTCCTCTATACGTTCAATATATTCAATATTTTCACTTATATTTTTCAGAATGCTTTTCCAGTATGACACTTAGTTACACGTACTTCTTTCTATGATGATGAACCGCGTTAGACTGCTCGCATCTAATCAGCTCTGTCCCTCCGTTCAAAAGCTGTACTCCCCCTTTTCTTTTGTGAGACCAATCATGTTCTCACGGGCTTCTTGAGCGTCCTCCTAGACTTTCCTCTAACGTTCCCATTGGTTTTCCCTGAGGCTGTCCTTTTCTTATTTGCTGTTGAAATGTTTTGCCAAGCGCGCCGTAATCTCCGCCTTCTTCTGAGGTTGTTTGCTTTTCGATAATATCGCTCGCTCTCTCACGGACCTCCTAAGCCTACCATGGTGTGTCATAAATCTGTCACCCTCTTCTGTCCAGCGTCCTCAGCCCCAACGCTTACAAGTGCTTTCAATAAATTTCTCTCCATGTGGTTCAGCCGAACCCTCTCAAGTTTCGCTGGCCTCTTCTCCTCATGTTATTTTAAGATCGCCCTGTCTACAAACACTTTTGTGGAAAGGTTTCTCTGTCCTGTAAGAGATCTTGTAACCAAGTTCCCTCAGAAATTCCTTCGTGGTAAAATAAATACAAAACTGCCCGATGCTCTTCAGATTGGCCTTACCAAAACATTCTTTCAACGAACGTGTGGGCTCGATCACTCTCTGTACTGCTGAATTCGCACCCTACAATGTTTTAACAACATATAAAGCAAAGCCCACTGATGAATTTTTTCTATTTAAAGTACAAAATTTGTTACACGTAAATTTGTTACACATGATCAAAAACTCGAATTTATCACACCTGGTTAAGATTTTCCCTAAATTCTCATTTCTAATTCGAACATTGATTATTCTTAACAGATTCTCGACACCGTATGGTAAGCGATATGTTCAAAATTTAAGAGGACTTCCTACGCTGCAATCACCTACTTCACCTAATTCTTCAAACTTCTCTGTACACATTTCTATTGCACCTAGAAAAATCAAAATGCATACAGATATGTCAAATTGAATTATGACCACATTTGCCTCCATGAAATTTTTCGATTTTTCCCATAGAAAAAACCATTGCGCGAACATAATTTATACGTATATAAATGCTCAAAACGATACTTCGACAATTTTCAACTTAATGTAGAAGCTTGATATTGGTTTCATTTGACGCGGAAGGACTGTGTGGGGCAACTGGAAAAAAACGGTTTATTTCCAATAGAGATGGTACAAAAGTACCATCATTGGTTTTTAAAATATCTTAAAATTAATACACTTAGATGATACACACACACACGAGTATTGAAAAACTCGTGTCACTAGTCAAAAGAAATGATTGAGGGCAATGAACTCCTAATCTAGCTTAATCTACATTTGATAATACATGTAATGATAATTGTAAGAGATAACACGATTTCATGGACGATGCATTTTCAATGTGGGGTGAAAACACTTTTGACAGTTTACATGTACATGACATAAAACTTCGCAATTCTTGACGCGAGGAAATAATATATGAAGTCGCTTGTTTCGGTCAATGTTCACAAGTGTCATTTTAAGGAAGCATGAAAAAAAAGAAAAATATATATATATAAATATATATCCATATACACACATATGTACACATACGTATGCATGTGTGTATATATCCATACACACACTCACACACACACACACATACACACACACACACACATATATACATATGTGTACATATAAGCATGAGGACCAAGAAGATTATAGGTTTTGTATGTCTGATTCAACAATTTTAACATAACGGTCATTAGTTAACAAGCGTTTTATTTAAATATAAATGGATGATCGCACAAGAAATGTATAGTTTTTACATGAATGCTTTACAATACTGAAGATATGACGAGTTTGGTAATGTTACAAGTTGAGAGTGCACAGAAAAAAGACCATTATCTCTAGTAAAATGCTAGTTGTCAGTCTAGTACACACATATGTGCACGTATACATGTAAATATTTACACATACACATGCACACATATACCCACTCACATATTTACACCTAACTCGTAAGCATACACAAATGCATTTCTATGCATCGAGGCAATACATACGCATTCTACAGAGTGTCATACGCATAGCGTGGACACGTACACATTTACACAAGTAAGCATGTGCGCAAATATCAGCGTAAACTAGTCAGTATAAACCAGAATTAAAATCGAGGGAAACGGAGAAAATATCTTTTATTATAGCATGAATTTTATAAAATTTCGTACTAAAAATAGTGGCACAAAACAGTCCACTTAAGTCGGAAACATGAAAACGATTGTGGGACGTGAATAAGAAAGAAAACATTAATGTCCTATAAAGGTTTCACATTAGAAAAAAAATCACATTATCTTTGAAATATGGCGCAAATTGTCGGCAGTTGATAAACAAACATAGGTATCACATTATTATAAGCATATAACTATGAGCCGAATAAGTATATTACTGCAGTATAAATGGATGATCACACAACGAATTATTTTTTTTTACATGGATGCTTTACAATTTCATATTAGAAAAAAACACATTATTTTTTTTAATATGGTGCAGAATGTCTGAAATTGATCAACACACACACACATAGGTACCATGACGGTCTAGTTTGATGCTTGCACAGAAACGGAGAGGAATGACATAAAATGCACCTTCGACTGGTTCATCTACTCTAGTGCACACAGTTGTACGTGCACATATACACACCCATATGCGCACATACACCTATATACGTACACACATATACAAGTAAGCATGTTCGCAAATGACAAATGCTCCCCTTTTTAAATTTCGAACTAGAAAAAAAGGTGTGGATACATTTATCAAAAAAGTTTTTTATTCTTTTTAAATCTTAAAATTTTCACCATAAAATCTAATTTAGAATTCGAACCAAATCAGATTTTATGCTGAAAAGTACGCTGTTCCCATTGTTGTACCGCGTCGAATATGACATAAATCACGCTTCTATGTTGAAAATTGTGGAAGGAGTAGTGCTTTGCGCAAATGTATACAATTTTATATATTCGCGCAATAACTTTTTCTATTGTGAAAATCGAAAGAGTTTATAGAAGAAGATGTGCTCAGAATTTGGTTTTATATATCAGTAATAATTTTTGTACCCCTAGTTGCAATAGAAAATTGAAAACCCGTGAATTTGATAAATTGGGAAAATTAAAAAATTATTGAGAAAAAAATTCATGACTTATTTCTAAATCGAAACTCAATAAATGGAGAGCATTTTCCAGTTGCCACTGTCTTTCTGTGTCGAATGAAACCAAAATCAGGCTTTCACGTGGAAATTTGTAGGAGTAGCGTTTTGAGCTTAGTCCCTATATATTTTTAATATATGTTCGCACAATAACTTTTTTATTGCAAAAAATCGAAAAATTTTATGGATGCAAATGTGTTTAGAATTCGATTTTACTTACCTGTGTGCATTTTCGTCCCCCTAGGTGCAGTAGAAATGTGTACAGTGAAATTTGAAGAAATGAGGTAGGTGCGGAGTAGGAGATCCCCTTAACATGGTCATCGGAGAGTAGATGAGAATGAAAGTAAGTCAAAATATCAGTAGTAATTAAAAGGTTAGGAAGTAGATAACAAAGGTTATCGGGTGAGTGAGGCAGGCGAGGCTGGCATCCAGGTCGGTAGGACCACGGGACAGCAACTCCGACGGCCAGGCTCACAGACACGGAGAGCCCGGCAGGTCCCGATCACTCTCGACATGCATTACTATGACCTCAGGGCTGCAGTTTTTATAAAACGAGAGTAGTACACACATGATAATCAAAATGTATCTTCCAAACTGCAGCAAAAGCAGCCCAGCTCACCTACTCCAGCCACACTGAAACGCTTTTGTAGGTTGAACTGAACTGTATCTGATAGGACAATGGGGCATGTTTATTTCTCCAGAATTGATCAAACGAGACAGGTTAACTGAATTTATATTTCTGCCAATATTTTTTTTTTAATTAATTAAGGCGAGAATTCTTTTGTGTTGCAAAATTAATCTTCATGAACTCGCCCGATGATAATTGCCCTAGAATTTTTTACAGTTCTATACCACACTCTTCTTCCATTTATGCCTTTGTTTCGGTCACAAAAAAATAACCATTATCGAAGTGGTTTAATTTTACACGGAAGTTGGCCATTACAGTTTAGTGTCGATTCTTTTGCGCCCTCTTTTATGCAAGTGAATGATGTTCTATGATTTCACGGCTGAGCATCAGTTAACTTTAGGCTCTAATTTTTATGTATAAAAGACGCCATTTTGTGCCTCTCACATCTTCACCGGCCATCTTGACCAGGAAATGGTAACTTTCCAGGTTTGCTTCGTTTCAAAACATGCATATCTGATGGCGTATTTGGAACTCCTCGTGATTGGCACTCGCTATCGCCTGCTCAGCTCACACGCTGTTTGAGCCTTGCAAATTCGGGGAAACGAAATAAACAATTTTATCTTCTAATTGCCCAAGCCGAACGTTCACTACCAGGGCGAACTCGGCTTGACAAATAAGTCAGGCTGCTGCGCCTCAGCTTCGTAAACATCCATTTATGTCAATCGTGCTGGCTGCGCAGTTGCCAGCGGCTCCCATGGTGAACTAAAACTCAAGTCATAAATGTTCAAGTCTTACGTAACTGAACGGAATACGTTATATAATAACCGATGCGATAGATGGTATTTCTTCAGTAAGGATGTTTTTGCGATACTTTTATAACAGCTTTTACACAAATATTCCTTTATGTTGAGTTTTCTGTCATCAATAATCCTATTGAATTGTTCACTGTTATGAATCCGTTCTGTTCTATTTTTTCAGTCAGTGAAAATTAACTTCCGCTTGTTATTTGCTCATAAAGCTTAGAAAGCTCCAACTTGAAAAAAACTCTACATGAATTAGAATGTTAATTTACAAAATTTGCGTGATATTCTAACCTAGAAATAAAAGGATAGAAGCTAATGTTGCGGTCACAATAGGGTAAAACCAGTTTACAAGTTTGGTGTAGTTGGAACGAATTCATCTTACATGTCATTTCTAGGCTTGATGCACATCGTTTTTGGCAATTGGCGAGTCCAAATAATTCATAACAAAAATATGCTTAACATGGTAGTTAAAACTGTCTTTTCTTGCAAGTTTTACCTCTATTTTGCACGTGTGGGACATGACCCTTACTCTACGGATGATGCATTTTCCCCATGTATTAGTTGCCTAACTGCTTTGTTTTTTATTTTTCTTGCTATTATAAGTGCTAACTAGGATTATTTGAATGCGTGCATTTCGAAGATAAATTTTAAGCATGAAAGCGACACACCTCATCCGTCGTCGTATTACCAGCATGAACAGGTCAACTACGAATAAGATGTTTAAGATTTTCATCACGGTATCCATCGATCCTGGTCGGTTCGGCAAGAAAGTTCCCGTGTGCGGAGATCTTTACAATCTTTGGAATTCCGGGGATTAGACTAGTTACTCTCTGTTGAAACGTAGTCGATTGTAGTATTATAATATATTACTCGATACAGGTCTTTTCGCTATCCAAATGGGCTCCTCGGTAGTCATTATCACCATTCCCTCTGTGGATAAGCTTTTGCATCAGCCTCCACGGACCACTCAGTCCCTTTCTGAACGCCGTTTGCTTACTGTCGATCAATCGTGACGGCTATCACTGTGTGCACTAACTTCCTATCATGATGTTCGTACAGTAATTTCAACTACTTATATACTCGTAACATATTCCACCATTATGAAGTCGTCAACCATAACCTCAGAGTATTGTAATTCACTAAGGAAGCTGTTAGTTCCCGTACACTACTCTAATGTCAGTTGTATAGATAATAAATTAAAGGGTAAGTTTTTCCGTAAAACGTAACACTGTTTCAGAAGTCTTCTGGACTGTGAAAGAATCAGCGGGTTGAGTGCGGGCAGGCTAAAGTAGGCTATTCTGAGGGAGATCATGGCACCCACTTCGTCGTGAGTGCAATTTATATTTCATTCTAAGATTCATTATGAATTTTGGTCAAGCATCACACACATGATTACGTATGTGTATAAATGTGCATGGAAGAAGGTGCGACGGATGTTTGATAACGGTTTGGTTTCAAATTATACAACCCTGCACTGTATAACATAAATAAAATTAGTACAGACATTTGTAATCATTTTCATTCTTTATTCTAACAAAATAATTAAGAAGTGCTAATCCAGCTTCAATAACTGTTCCAACTCGGAACGGAGACCCTGACCGGCAATTTCTGTGAGGTCATCATTCATTTCTTAAGGGGTCTTTGGATTATTTTTAAATTTTAATCTGATTCGCCTGAAAATTGGCCAGTATATGAATTTTCGAAGACAAAATATATGTTACTTTAGTACCTTTTTAAAATTGGAAAAATTTGTCATTGTTCATTTGCGGGTTTTAAAAAAATAGAATTCCTTAAATTTTCATGCTAGAGCAAATTCAAAACAGTTTTGAAATCCTTGTAACATTGCTAACAAACGTAAGGTTTCAGAATTTTCATTTTCCGTTTCGTTTTCTTTTCACATGGGTTCAAAAATTCATGATTGTTGGTCCCCTTACACACCTCTATGTCATAAATTGGTCCCCTTACACCCCTCGTCTAATGCCCGTAGCCCCATAAAATTTTAGGGCACAATAATCCATCACCTAAGGATCCTTTTTCAACAAAACAAAATGACCCATTAGACCAACAGGGGCCTCGGATGACCCCCTTAAACTGCGCTCTTATGAGAGTAACGATTCAATTCTTCCATAGCTACGCATCACGCGTGGCAGTTTTCAGGGTTTACATCAGGAAAATTTGGTGTCCACATGTTAGGTATTGCGTGAAAATTAGAGAAATTTTAATTTCATAGCGTAGACTTTCATTATTCTTAAATCACAAGGCAACAGTAAGGAATACTGATATAAATGACCACGAGTAAGCGAAACTCTTTTGTCCCATAGAAATGCTTCACTGCGCACGCTGTTCTGTGGCTGTGTGATGCGCAGAACGCGTGATTGCGACAACAAAACTTCCCCGGTGACGGAGTGTTGAAGGTGCGGCTGCTGCTGAGGTAGTCTTTTGTTTATCGCTTGTGTTGAACGCTTCGCGCTTGACCACCGTAATCAGGCATTGTGTTAGAAGATCAGTGAACAGACGTGACTGCCTATAATTTGATATTTTTGATCATTTATCCTCTCAAAAGTACCGCTTACTCTAATGATTCTGCTCGAAATTGATTCAAGTTGAATGTAATCAAAGGTTCTTGCAATTCTTCCATCCAAGATGTACCATAGTAAGATAGATCTTCGGTCGACTGGTTTGTGAGTTTCGATGCTTTGTCTGCCCTCACGTGGATCAACCTACAACAACAGAAATAATTTTAAATGCTTGCACACTCTATCAAGTATTAGAAATCCTAGAAATTTACACTCTATCACCTATTGATACATACTATCAAGTATTAACACATTCTATCAAGTATTAACACATTCTATCAAGTATTAACACATTCTATCATGTATTATAGATGCTCGTAATATAAAGATTGTGTGACGACCATCCTTAGGTTGCTGAACCTTTCTGAAGACGTTAAATGTAGCGGAAATACGTCTGGCCTGCCATTTTGCTGTGCAGCAACCCAGAGCTATAATACTGTTGCCAAAGCCGCAATACAACCTGAGGCGTTAATTTTTCGACCTTATGAATAAAGGGAGGAGGAATGGCAGGACTTAAACTATTCACCACCAGTGAAACAGTTCACAAATGATGGTATTTCGTGAGCATCACTCCGTGTACATTACGAGGATCTGCAAATGCTCTTTCATTCCTTCTGTTTCACTTATGATCGTGTGGAAAGCTTGTAATTGAACTTGAAGCATTTATATGCGAGTAAATATTCCTAAATTACTGAGGTTGGTATCTGCGTCGATTACGACGGCATGTATTTACATTTCGTGAAGCAATTTGTTATTCCGAGAAGGAGATGAGTACAGCAATTGACTCATTAATCCATTCCACGGTTCTACACTCGAGTTCATATGATACAGAGCAAAAATCTTTGAAAGTGCATCTAAATTTTTAACGAAAACCCATCACACAATTGGAGAATGGGAATTTCTAGGCACTTTTGTGTAAGCGATTTTTACGGTTACATGCGTCATGCTCTATCTAGGTATATATACGTTTACTGTTGTTGAAGCCCGTATAACTTGAATATCATTAAATTGTACTTTTCCTAAAATATTTCAGAAAAGGGGATTGATAAAAGTTCATAAGTTTATAATTGCAAAGCTGAATAATTTGACTGCACCCCACACTTTGAAATAATATTCCGCAGCGACGCGGAAGTGAAGTTTGTCCTAATCTCACCCGAACCTGCTGCACAAACATCGTCCACTTGGACAACTTAGTTAGTCCTTGAAGTGAGAGTATAAAAAGGCTCAGGCTTAGGCTCCAGCATCAGTTTTTTGCTGTACCTATCAAAATGCGTTCCATGGTAAGCAAATCTGATCTTAATTTAAGCGTAATAGTTATGTTCTTATTCCTTGATATATATCAAATAGAAATGAATATGAATATTCAATAAGTAGAAATACCTTCCTGACGTCTGCACTTTAGCTTCGAATTTCATTTTGCTAACCATTGCCCATCTGTCATCTCCAGCTAGCTGTACTGTTGCTGGCCACGGCTGCCGTTGCCCAGCCCGAGCCTCTCTTATTAGACACCGTCACTGGCCTCACTAGCGGTCTCCTCGGTGGTGTGCTGGGCGGAGGAAGCGGTGGTGGTCTGCTGGGCGGTCTGCTGGGCGGAGGAAGCGGTGGTGGTCTTCTTGAAGGTCTTCTGGGCGGTGACGGTCTTGTCGGTGGCCTCGTCAGCGGTCTTCTCGGTCCCCTCCTCGGCTCAGTCGGCGGTGGCGGAGGCGGTCTGCTGGGCGGTCTGCTGGGCGGAGGTGGAGTCGATGGGGCTGTTGGTCAAGTTGGCGACCTGGTTACCTGTGTTCTTTCCCAGGTGCTGGGACAAGTTGGAGGTCTTCTTGACCAAATTCTTGGACCTGTTCTCGGCCTTCTTGGTCTCCAGGGCAACACTGTTAGCAGCATTTTGAATCAGTTGGCAGATCGACTCAATAGGGACCTAGCCGACGTTACTGACGTAATCAAAGCTGTTGTTAATGGTCAAATTACCCTGAATGATGTGGTAGAGCTCATTCACAAAAATCTTCTTGACACTGTTGAGGTGGTGAGGCTGATTGTAGATGGCGTTATTAAGGGGGACAAATTGCTTGAACTCATTTCCAACGGCACTATTAGCGCTAAAGTCCTCGCACAGCTTCTTGTAAAAGGTATATTAAGTGAGGCAGACTTCATTGCTCTCGTAAAACGTGGCATTGTTAGCGCTAAACTAGCTGCTGATGTCCAAGTTGAAGTTAATGCTGCACTCGCAGTTCAGTCTGGTTAGGCAGCTCGTGGCAGATAAGTGCAACGGAGCAAATGAACGCTTCGTGATCTACGGACTCCACTCGACCTCTTTTCTTTTCTTCCGCAATTTCTGAAAAATTCGCGCAACAGCAGTTGTTCGAGTAACATTTTTTTCAAAATTTTGTGAACTGTATTCCAAATAAAATTAATGCAATTGAAAGTAGAAAACCGCAATAAATAATAAAATTTCTTGCTTTGAAATTTGTTTATTTGTCTCGAATTTTTTAATTTTTGCTATTCCGCATGGACGACCAACGATGAATTGATCAAATTTGAGTATGAATTCGGTGGTATTTACTTACAGAAATAATCAAAAATGAAATACGATGCATGAGATTAGACAAGTTAGTCGAAGCCTTTCTAACTGCAACAAACGTGTTTCAAAGAGAGAAAGGAGAAAGGCACCATTTAGTAAAGGCGTGAAGAAATATAAAATCTGTTTGTAAAGTGCATTAAGACAGCTGCTTATGAGGAAATATATGAAGCGTTTGAAAGAGGAATAACGTATCAGGTGCTTAAAAACAGTAAGTTTATGATGAAGTTTATGAAACTTGACATTGATTGAGGAAGAAAGTGTTAGGTGCTTTAAAACAGGGAACAGTGACTCGATGAAAGATTGTCAGTAACAAAATATAAATCAAAATTCGATTTCAACATAAGGAGAGCCTACCTAACTTTCAACACACGATCTCACCATTGCTCCTAGGAACGATAATTTTCACAGATGCAATTATTGACTCCTCCTGAGAGGGTTCTAATGCGCAAGGTGATTCCCATTTTATATCATCAAACTTGATTTGAATTGCCATGAGAGCGTACAGGTTATTGAAAAGTTCAGAATTAAAAAGCAGTCAAAAAGAACCACCCCTTAACGTTTCCACAGCTATTTTATAAGGAGAAAAATCTCCCTTTCTTAAAAAATTTACCTAATCAAATCGCCGTAAAACTTGACGGGAAAACTTTTTTCACACGATGGATGGCTTAAAAGGCCTAAAATCGGTACGTGAATCTCTGTTTAGCTGATTTTTTAGGTTAGTCCAAGACTAGTATACTTGTCGACGACTGATAAATGAACACTGAATGAATACACGCTTCTCACAGGATGAAGTTAATTGGAAACATGAGTTGGTGCCAG
This sequence comes from Morinoia aosen, assembly GCA_030386875.1. NCBI lineage: Eukaryota > Metazoa > Arthropoda > Malacostraca > Amphipoda > Talitridae > Morinoia > Morinoia aosen. The sequence goes on from CM059576.1 coordinate 6,328,001, forward strand.
ACCTTAAATGTGAAGTGCCCAGTAAAAATGACTCGCAATGTAGTAATAGCTGAAGTTGCTTATTAGGGCAATCAAGAGTTCACTCAAAGCAGTGACTCTGTAGCGACACAGACTTGAACTATACACATGGGACTGAACTGCAGTAAACGGATTTTTTACAGATATGCCCTGAAACTAAAGCAACACATACATAAGTTCACCCACGAGTCACTTTCGAAATTATGCACCTATCGACTTCAAATTTCTCTCAAGCAAAAGATTGATAAAGTTTTTCTTTTCGTATCGTGAACGGTACGGAAACTGTTTTCTGCAAACTACATAAATGTCAAATTATAAATAAAATTCCCAGGATACAAGTTTTAATTGAGATCATTATTTATTTAGGAAAGTCAATGAATAAGAATTTCTGGAACGTTTCGACTACCAGGGTCATTATCAACATGAAAAAAGAGGAAAAACTCGTCAAATTTCAAATTTACATCAATCGTGGCAGAAGAAAAGCAAAAAACATATGGAAGGAACAAAACAAAAATGCTCAGTAATAAAATTTCGTTAGATGTAGAGGAAAAACTGATTGCATATCATATAAAACCAGTTTTTCTTTCAAAAATGTAGAGAGATTCTGAAATGCGGATGCTTATTTGGTTTGATGCAGAGGAAATTACTCTAAAATCACCAAAGTTAACACGAATGTCGCATTTCTCCCAACGACAGCGGATTGAGGAGTGGGAAGGCGTGGAAAGTAACTAATTAGTTCTAAAGCTCCTGCCGGCATGATCTTCAACACGAATACTGAGGGCTCGAGTGGTTGAGCCCACGTACTCAGACGCACACTGTGCGCAACTATATTTGTAAATCAGAGATGAAAGCATATATTTAAGAGTTTTATCTTTATAATTGAAAAATGATCCTGTTTTATACGATTTACTAACTCAAATTTGAAATCAATCTGCGGAAAATATATCGAAAGAAGAATGACAAGGTATTTTCTAAGTTACTCCGATTGGTGACCGAAGAACGGACACGAAAATTTTTTCTCCCTTTTTAGGAGCGGTAGGTAGATTTACATTGGTAAAAAATTTCTGTTCAAAAAGTTCCTAACACAAGAATCAACTAGTGGTGAAGGAAAACCATTGTTGAAAAAAAAATTTAAATTCAAATTCCTCATGCATAGTTTCAAATGAAAAACACACACGATAGGCCCTAAGCCTTTCTTAAAGTTTTTTTAGCTACAGATTGAAAGTATATGTTTGAGATAATAAAAGAAAAATTCGCTGCGAACATGCAATATACCTAAAAATTTCCGTCTAACTGACCGTAACAGTAACTGAGTCGGTCCATCGTGCCCGTATAAAATTAAAGTGATAAGGTGAAATGCTGATTTCAACACAAAGCTAAATATATTCATAAACTAAGGCTCAAGTAAATCTCCATTCTGCATTTAAATGTGATCATATCTAATATGAGCTATTAAAGTATGTTTTAATTTCCTAGATAAATTCACTGTTGTATTAATGCTACCGCAAATCTAATCTTGCATTAGTATGTAATTAATTCTTGCGCTTAAACGCTGATAAATCAAGTTTTGCATCGAAATCAACCCTGAAGTGCTGAAGACTTATTAAGGGGGTTGACGTCCAAGACTACGCTCAGCATTGTTGTGCCAATGTCTCTTGCCAGTTCACTTCCCATAACCCTTATTTTCATAGTTGTTTTGATGCTTCACAAGAAATATACTGACGTGAGCACAGTATAACATTCAATCCTAGGTGGTTCTGAGCGGTGTTTTACAGTCACAAAAATACTCAATACAGTGAATCATGAAAATACTAAATAGAAAATTATTTTATACGTCATGCAAATTGATGCAATGGAAAAATTGTTCGAAAACACGTGGAGCTATATAGCAGAAAAGTTATTGAAAAACATCAGGATATCTCAAACGAATTCTTCGAATAAAATTGGATCAAAAACATTTTACAGACTTGAAGTTTTCAATGTAAACACAAGGCATACTCTTACCACATTTGTACCCTAGTGCCACATACAACTTACCACAATTTGCGCCCTAGTGCCACGTACAACTTACCACATTTTGCGCCCTAGTGCCACATACAACTTACCACATTTTCCGCCCTAGTGCCACGTACAACTTACAACATTTTGCGCCCTGGTACCACGTACAACATACCACATTTTGCGCCCTAGTACCACGTAAAACTTACAATATTTGGCGCCCTAGTACCACGTACAACTTACAACATTTTGCGCCCTAGTGCCACGTATAACTTACCACATTTTGCGCCCTAGTGCCACATACAACTTACCACATTTTGCGCCCTAGTGCCACACACAACTTACAACATTTTGCGCCCTAGTGCCACACACAACTTACCACATTTTGCGCCCTAGTGCCACGCACAACTTACAACATTTTGCGCCCTATAGTGCCACATAAAACTTACCACATTTTGTGCTATCCTGCACTCTGTCGAGAAACAAATCGGGATTCACAACGAATTCAAGTTCAAATTATAAGTTACTATAAATCACCGTTAGCAAAATATTAACTCCTTCAAACTAGTCTCATCTGCCTACTGTTATCCCTCTGGATAGTGCGAAAATGAAATGAAAACAATTTGTCTGTCCGTACAGCCAGCTAACCTAGTACACCAACTCATTTTACAAGCCGTGGTGATGACAATTGACGCACATTCATCAATAAAATGACCCACATTATTCACCGTTGGATAATCACCAAAAATTGGTAGATACATACAGATTAAGAGTAGTGGAGGAAGCTAGGCTATTATAATAATTTTCACCCAAGAGCTATAACTCTCAGCATAAGTTGCGATTTAGTGTAAGGTCAATTCTTGTCGTTAAAACGAAAGCCGTTACTAAAAGAGTAATATGCCATTACCTAGTCTTAAGTCCTAATTTCATGAAAAGAGCTCTTGCTGTAACGTTCCCAGTTAAATTTTTATTACACAAAGTAAAAAAATTTCTATCGTACATATATTAAAGTCGATCATTTTCGAGTCAAGCTATTCATTGCCAGCTGTGCAGCCTTCGATACATAATATATCAGTGACCAAATATCAGCTCATACATGATATGTCAAATTTCAGTGATATATGATATACCAAATATCAGTGATATATGATATATTAAATATCAGTGATATATGATATATCAAATATCAATGATATATCAGTGATACAAGATATATCAGCTCATACATGTGCGCACACACCCGCGCTCACAGCGTGGGATTCAGAAATATTGCATAAATTAATTGGGACGTGGGTATACCAACATATAACAATTCACGACGGAATTATTCATAGAATTCCAATATTTCAAGGACAAAATTCTCATGATTGCAATGATAATATCCCGACTAAGGTTAAATGCACAATGGTAAGGCAACTGTTAGAATGCATCAAGGTTGTTTCAGTAATTTCTCCAACTTTAGTAGAACTTCAACAACACGAAAATGTAGCTGAGTGCTTTTTACGTCGAAGATAAATGTCACACTTGAAAAATAAAAATTATGATCTTTAATATTAAAATTTGTAACAGGATAAAAATTATTTTTTCACCTCTTTGTAAAGGTTTCAAAGACGCAAAATTTGTTTTAGTCGCACAGTTGAGCTACGCTGGGAAACAGAGGGTGGTAACCTTGGGGACCGAGTTCCTGCTGATGTCCACGCATTACACAAGCTAATAACGCTGATGTAATTCAGAGAGGTTAATGACAATTGTGTTCCGGCTGCTTGTGGTAAATGTTAAATTAGACATAAAACCGTGAGAGGAATTTGGTTTTCACATGCGCTACGTCCATCAAAACTGACAAAGCTGTTTAGCTGTTATTAATTAGTGCGCCTAATTTGACCCACGTATTTAGAGGGTATTGACAGGAAAACCGGCAATCACTTGCCCATCCAAATTTTGCCTTTGCTACCAGACGGGTTCTTCAAAGTGATGAGATTTCCGTTCCACTTATCACTGTTTAACCTGGGCTAACTTTTCTCATAACCGAAAAAGGATCAACAACTAAAGATGACGAGGAAAATAAAGATTTTTCTGCTGAGATCCTACTCGTGGTTTTCTCAACTGAAAAATCTGGTGTGTGACTTGAACCTCGTAAAATGTTTTGGAGAACGGTAGCTTTATCGATTGAAAAAGAAGCATTTCCGGGAGAGTGGTGTACGTGTTTATATTTGATGAAGTTGGCAGTAACGCAACTAGGTGGGCCACGGAGCCATGGCCCTCCCACCGAAATGTTGAACTGGGGTCCAGTTTCAGTCGCCGTTTCAGGTAGAAAATAAAAATATTGATGCTTATTCAACTCTGGGCCCTCCCGAAATTATTTCTTGGGGATCCGGGCCTCTCCCCCAAAATTTTCTGCTGGTTGCGCAACTGGGAGTTGGCATGAAAAATTTCTCTCATTTTACTAAAAGAGAACTAGCCGACTGTAAGAGATGTCATGGGACTTCTTAATAACCTTAAGATTAAGGAATACCCATCAAGAAACTGGTATAGGGTAATTCATCAAATATCGAACAGAAACCACGTGTGTCTAGAAACAACCTTCATAAATCGGTAACTTTTGCTCTGAATAACTGTTGCGGGCCTCAAGATTATTCTTGAACAGTTGCTTTCTTGTTCTGTGATGTCGCTTTAAAGACAACGTAGATTGTTGGAATTTATTTATTGTTCTAAAAATCGAATTCTTTAATAACATAATTTCATCAATATCGAACATGAATCGAACAAGAATTTTGATTCGAACAGGAGGGTTTGTCAATTAGTTCTCCTCGTATGGAACATTTGTTAGACTATTAGCACGCCACGTATGGTTTGTCTATTAGTACGCCTCGTATATTTTGTCCATTAATATGCCTCGTATGGTCTATCTATTTGTACACCTCTGATAGTTTGTCTATTAGTACACCTCGTATAGTTTGTCAATTATTTTGCCTCATATGGCTTTTCTATTTGTACACCTCTGATGGTTTGTCAATTAGTACTCCTCGTATGGAACTTTTGTTTTAGGACGTCCTAGATTAAGAAACGTTTTAAAACCCAATATGTTGACATGTATCTCATGTGGCCACTTGGAAAATAAACGTTTTTCTTTCATTCTTTTTTTTTCTTTGGTGCACTGGCTTTTCTTGGAAATGCTCGCGGTGGCACAGCGGTTAAGGGATCGGACTTGTATGTTGGAGTCGCGGGTTCGTATCCCGGCGCTGGCGCTGCGATTTTCCCCGTTGGGTATAAGGGAAAGCTCAAGCACAATACCCCACTCGACCCAGGTGTCGGAAATGGGTACCGGCTTTACGGGGGAACCGTCATGGTGTCCTATATATAGTGTTAGTTATAAGACATTTGAAAAACCAATGCTTAAGATCATTTGTATCAGGCTTGATTGGAAATAAAGCATCCCAATGATGCCGATGTTTGTTTTGTTTGTTTGTTTGAAATAACTGTCTCATTACTTATTTTCAAGATGCATTTGAATGGAGAGTTATCAAAATTCGAATATGATGTCGATGTTTCATTTGCAGTGTTTATTGAACCATCATTGTGATCATCAACCTGTGTGACCTTTTTTGGAGTAGAGTGTAAAGCACTCGTCAATGAATTATTATTGATGCTTGCATCAATTTTCTTGGCAAGGGATTGATCATCAGTAAATGTAGCCAGACGAATCATTGATGATCTTAACACCAGCAGCTGATTGATAGCCCCTCACCAGAATTCCCATCTTCAACTATTCAATGTTATTATCAAGTGTTAACACAATATTTTAATGAAATAAAACAGGCGTTCAATAGATCGATTCAGTTATTTAAAAGAATTAAGAATCGAAAAGCCTTGTTCGAGGCATAAATTCATGATTTTTAAGGAATTTTGATTCGAACACCTTTGTTCAGTATTTAATACTGACATGAACAAAAGGAACTGAATGTCGAACATGGAATAATTATCAAGTTTTTGGCGGAAAAGAAAAAAATACAGCAACAGAACATCATATGACAACACTACTCTCTAGTTATGACGGGAGGTTGACGGTAACCCAACAACAATTAAACCGTCGCAATTTTCCCGAGGTGCGTAAGATTTTTCGAGTGAAAAAATTCGACCAAGTTGTAAGGGTCGTACAGAAAATGCGTTCGCAACCGCTGGTAGCAGTTTGCAGCTCACAGAAATGAGTTTTTATCACTAAAATAGGAGTTTTAGATGTAAGATCACTGGCACTGAGCAAGTTTGGATGCTTACTAAATTTATTACGCGCATATTTCCAAAGATGTTCGATAATCAGTTCAGTTCGATATTTGATGAATTACCCTAGATGACTCTAAGTTTAATTTGCAATGTGTGTCGTTGCATTGCAGAATTTATTTGTGAGTCTGTTCCACACGGTCATTCAACAGCTATTGGTGAAAAATATACAAAATTAAGTATGTTTTATCAAGAATACAGTGACATGATAATAAATGAACTATTTGCGTTGACTTGAAAATCATGAACATTCTCTCCGAACTACAATCTAGGTATAAATAATCCCCGTATTTTTAGATTTGAAACAGTAGAGAACGAGTAAAACATCTTATTAAAAAAGTCTGTTTGCCTCTAAAATATATAGCTGAAAGAAATAAAATCCTTTTTCCCCTTCGCAATTAAAACTCTGATTGATCAAACAATTCTTCGAAACTCTTGGCTAAAATAGACAACATAGTGAGTGCTTCAAGCATATGTGCTGTGTTTTTATTCTTGTCTAGTGAAAAATCAAAAGCAGGGATTTTTAATGGATCACACGTCTGTTGGCGATGAGCGAAACAGAAGCATCAGTTCAGGAAGCCTTTGCTGGAGAAATGCAAAGTGTCCTCGGTGATACACGAAATAAAACATCTTACAGACGTTGTTTGCATCATGGTAGATGTACCTCTGGAGGTAACGGAACAATTATTAGCATTATAATGTTTTTTTTTCTTATTTTGATCGTTTTATAAAAAATCTCGGAAATGCTGGGGATGAAAAAGGTGAACAATCTCAATAAAACTTCCATTAGATGAAAACTTCGTTCTAAAAGGTATTATAAGACTGTGTTGAGCAGACTGTTGGTGGTGTTGAAAACGAGATATCCCTTCTGCTCACCATTCAAGGAGCTTAAAAAGAAAAGTAAATTTGTTTCTTTATTTTCCCCAGCAACTAACTGAGAGCCTAGATCGGAAATGCACAATTCAGGAATGCCAAATTCGAAAACGTGTAACTGTAGGGCTCTAAGGAATTCTGAGACTGATAAATCGTGACAAATTTTCAGATTAATCGCTCTACTCAACGCACACGAAATACAAAGAATCCACACCTTAGTTTTGTTTTCGCCTCGTTTCACAAAAATAGGACCGAAGTGGTCAATGTAAATCGCACGGAAAGGTATCGTGGGAGATCTAATTCTAAAATCACGGTATGCGCGCTGATTAATTTTTAACGTTCGTGCGTTGAAGCGGCGGCAAGATACGCAAGTTTGAAAGCTCGTTTCACAGCTGAAAAACAGTGCGGTATCCAAAATTGCCTTCTCAAAGCTGCCAGAAGTGAATAACAGCCAGCATGCGCTAACTTTTGATGGAGCTCAAGAATTACCAACCGAGTAAATCTACTGTTCTTGGCTAATAGAATTGGCATTGTTTCTTGCCACTTGTCGTCGTCATCTGCTTTCCCTAAGTTGTGACGCTCTCTCAGTAACCCTAAATGGTCAGGGAAGACATTCAATTGAGTCATTAAATTCGGAATAGCATTTAGGCGACGAGAGCTGCGCAAATAAGAGAAGATCTTAGGAAACTTAACTCTTTGTTCACTCATGACAGCTCTGGCTACGGCCTTAGATTGAAAGTCGTGAGGAGCATCTTTGACACAAATGTGATTATATTTTTCTGGATTAGACTACTTCAATTTTCGCTTCATTCGATTAACAAATATCAAGACTGCTCTATATATGACAATCACTTTTTTGTAGGTAGGAGACCTGTCAACTAACTCTGAATGTTCAGATCTATCTTCTTCGACGGCGCGGCCGCCATAAAATTCTACGTGACTAATTTTTGTCGCAGACATTTCGGCATTTGGAATTTTGACGCTTTCATTGACAAGGTCAGGAAGATCAACTTCACCTGCTGAAGCGTAGGGACCGGAAAGGTTAGTCGATCGTCTTCCTAAGCTGCTTGTACGATAAGGAGCGCGTTATCGAGTCCGCCGGGTTAGCAATGCCTGCAATAAAGGAGAAGGTTACTGGAAAGATTCCACAAAGAGCACAAATGCGGCTCAAGCGATTCATGACAAAAACGCAGCGTTTTTTGAATTTTGGCCAATTTATTAGAGTAAGAATCTTGCCGTGACATGCACACTAGTCTGTCTGTGAACACCTTCAACTGCACGAAATCAATGGGCTGTGTACATTTTTCTCCTGAAAGTTCAGAAAACAAGTCTATTAAGCATTCGGTAGCAAGACAAATGGCTTGAAGTTCAAGTGACGGAATGCTTTTTCCTTCCAATTGCTTATTGACTATCCTGTTTTTAGCAAGTACAAAGTTAGTCTCTCCCGAGTTCATATTAGTGATGTAAATTACAGTACCGTATAAAGTTTTGCTGCTGTCGGCGCATGCGGTCAAGCAATATTGGTCTCCGCGCCGACCCACAAATCTAGATACTTCAACAGAAGGAGCTGTATTTGCCTGCCTGCAAATATTTTTCCACTCTCGGCACAATTCTGGGCTGAGCTTTTCGTCCCATGAAATGCTTTTGTCACATTGCAGACCGTGCATAAAAAGTCTTCTTCTATTCATCAAAGGTCCATTAAAATTATAAAGATCAAACTGAGAAGCAAGTGTGCTCAGCATTTCTCGTTTTGTGCTTGCAGTCTCATTCAGCGATATTGGTCGTGTGCTCAGAGTATCATGATCTTTGTTCCAAAGAAGATCGAGCAGTTTAGCTACATGCGGAGTTTCTCCGTCAGTCGCATCAATAGAGGCTTGCAAAGCATCATTATTGGTCATGAATTGCTGCAGTTCAAAACCGTACGGTTGAAAAATTGACTGCAGTTGGCTATAAGCCCCGCGCAATTCAGTTTCACTGTTGGCAGAGACAGCACAATTGTCCATGTAAGTCAACTGATAAATTTGCTGTTTTAGTTTTTTCAGATCTTCTGAATCGCCGCATGTATCCAAGATCAAGATCTTGTAAAGGGCCAGAAGCATGAGAGCTGGTGAGCAACGCAAATCAAAACTCAATCGCATATTTCGATTACACACTAGAGAAAAGTCTCGTTTGACGACATTTTTGAACCAAAAAAAGAGCAAACTGTTCTGATCAGTTTCATTTAATGAAATGTTATTGAAAGCTTTCATCAAATCAAAGCACAATAGATGAGAATCAAAGCGCAGATGCAAAAGAGCCGACGTGATTTTTTTATTTAAACAAGGTCGGCTGTGAATGGCCTGGTTGAGAGAAATTGAGCGAGAATTTTTATTAGATCGTTCACATAGATTAGACAAGAATACAATACGACAATTCTTCGTCCGCCTATCGAGCTTGAAAACTGGCATGTGAGCCACGAATGAATGACTAGGATAATCTTTCAGATAATCCTCTGAGTTGTCGACCTTTTGAATTATTCCCAGCTTTTCCTGCTCTTTGAAAGCCTCACCAACCAAAGTCAATTCCCCAGCATTTGTCTTTAATTTCTCCAAGTTTGCTTTCAAGATTATGGTGGCCAGACGCCGATTCGAACCTAACAAGTGGCTCACTTTAGAGTTCCACATTAAAGGCATGGTCAATCTACCATTTTCGTCTCTAGTTGTGTTATCAAGAGTAAATTTAACAAGTTTATCGTTTATTTCCGAATGCTCATCATAACTTTGATGGTCGTAATTGGTAGGGTGATGTGTTCACGACCCGGACAAGGTCTCGACCAGGACAGTCTTGATTAACCAATGAACGAACGATCGAGCCTAGGACGACGTAAGAGCTATGACGTATGAGGGAGGGCGGTCCTAACTAGGCGCCATTTGCAAACGTCCCCGCCGACGCTCCGCTTGTAAGCAAGGTAAGAATTTCGATTTTAAGAGGTCGCGATCTTAATTTTCGGCATCAGGATATATTTTGCCATGACCACAAATAAGGTGTGATCAACTTGCGATAAGTTTTGTTATGTAACATAGCCAATTGGCATATAATCAGTGATAACACGGAGTGCCTAAACAACAATGGACTCAATTGTGGTGCCCGCTAAACAAAATTATGCCGTGTTCTCGACTTGGACAATTTTTGACAATTCATGCAAATTAAGTGTACTGCAAAAACCAATTAAAAAGTGAATGATTGCATAGTTCTTACAACTATAATGTACCATATGTGAGATCAAGCCATGGAAAAGGCTGGAAATGGGTGTTTGCCACGGCTAAATATCGATTGATTTTTCGAAGTGTTTTATTGATGGAAGTGAATTATTTTTAGCATTAATATGTGCCCCCATTAGTGTTTACTTCTCCGAATTGAAATATTTAACTTAGGCCAATTGTTTATATTTTTCACGAATGTTTTAAAAAAATGATTTGCGTGGTCTCGACTCGGACAGTGTGCACGTGATGTCCGAGTCGAGTTGAGTCCGAGTCGGTTTTTTAATTACATTGATATTTTGCTACCAATTGTTTCATTCCATCTTTCAGTGTCATGTTCTGGATGTTCTTAGTAAGAAAAAATATAAAACATTGGTGTAAGTGTGTTTTGGTGGACCAAAACATCCGTCCGGGTTGAGACCACACCCCCGTCCGGGTCGTGAACACACGGTCTCGACCCGGACAGAGAATTCTGGATTTTAAAAACGGCTGTTAAACCAATATTATGATATCTATAGATATGAAACTCATAGCATAAGATGGGGAATTAGTTAAGCTTTCTTTTAAGCACGAAATCTCTCCTGTAGCTCAATAACTTTTTTTTATGAATATTATTCGCTTTACTGTCCGGGTCGTGAACACATCACCCTAAAGTAGGAGCTATTGCTCTCTAGAATTTCGTTAGTAGCAGAAAGGAGATCTTGCTCTTTCAATTTACCCTTTGAATAAAGAACTGAATGACTTTTACAATTATCATGTTCCATGGGAGTTTCCAAGGTAGGAACAAAGGAATGACAATGATCAGCAAAAATTGAAAAATTAGAATTTGAGCATTCGTTGGAAGTTATGGCAGCAGAACAGCTAGGAGAGGAAATATCTTAAAGATCCTTCAACAGCTGATCGACATCACCCTTAATACGCCCAATGGGGAATACACGGACAATTCATCACTGCCAAAAACCACATCGGAATCGGGGATACAGTAACTAGCTTTGCAGACGAGAATAAACTCTACTCCCGAGATATGATCTGTCAAAATTGAAAGATCTTCATCAGCAAGCTCTAGACCCCTCTTTATGAACCCGTCCACAACCTTGCGTAGACCGGGTATTTTCAAGTGAATGTTAATGGACGGCAAGGTCAAGGCGGTGAGCAATCTTCCCTGGGAGCCTAGAGTAACTTTGAACTCTACTAGTTTAAAATGGTACTGCTGAGATACATTAATACCGTTGACGGTTAACTGCACACCCTGTTTGATTACTTTCAAACCCAGCTCATTTGCGAGTCGCTCTGTCACAAAGTTAGACTGACAACCCCCATATTTTAGACCTCTAACTTTACGTTTACCAATAAGGCAAGAAAACTTAGAAAGAATAGCTTCACTATCGCGATCACTGCGCAGAGCTTCAGTAACAGTTACCATAGAACTGGAGGTTTCTCTCGGGTTATTACGATCTTTCGGATTTGAATCCTAAGCGGTTTTGCACGCTGATTTTACGTCCCCATTTTTATGACACTGAATTATTATTATTATTGTTCGAGGTCGCTTTTCCACCGGGATCGCCAGCTAATAGCAAATGTGGACCCCTCCGCTTTCGCGAAGCATTTTAAAAGAAATAACATCGATTTAGAATGGGAGTACAGCCTAATTCCCAGGGGTTTCAGGTGCCCACCCTCTAATAGCAGAGCGCCTTACTCATGTTGAAGCCCTTTACCGGGCTACCAGCGCAGTAGTGTTAGTAGCAGTAGTAACCTGGGTTTGCTATCGCTTCAGTTATTCAAACTATATCGCACCAAAAGTCACACAGTTTACCATTATCGGGCTTTTCCAATTTACCACGTAAGACGAACACCAACATTATATGAACATCAAAAATTATGTGATCAATAATATAATTACAACTCAAGGTTACAATTGTCTTCCCAATGAAATTTTGTACATACTACAGTACATTCAAACACACTAGGCAGCCAAACCCCGTAGGGGGTTTCAGCTGCCCACCCATTTATGGCCGGACGCCTTACCCACACTGAAACCCCCGGAGGTACCAACGTAGCGCGCCCGGCCATATTGCAGTTTCTCCACCCGATTTACCAGGTGCTCATATAGAGTTCTGAAGTCCTATACTGCATAGGAACGCCAGTATTTCCGTCAGGGGTCCACCATCGCACACTAGGTGCTGGATGGTTGCGCGGATGTTTAGATTCCTGAAGACTTTGATGTGGGTGGCTCTGGCTTCAGCAAAGCTAGGGCAGTTGACAATAATATGTGGGACCGTCAAAGTAGCTTCCTCACGCAGTCGGCAGCCCGGAGGTGCCTCTTCAACATCCTGGTTCATGAGGTAACTATGGGTGATCCACGTGTGGCCAGTTCTCACCCTGTTGATGATCACCTCGTATCTGCGTATTAGTTTCCGTTTTTTCCATGGTCCTGGAGTCGGTCGTATGCTGCGGAGAATGTCTCTGCCTCGCCACCACGCTTCACTCCATATGTTGTTTATTTTCTGGTCTATGGTCGGATACCAGTCTGTTTAGCAGATGGGTATGAATTCGGGGGCGGATGAGGCGGCTGCCTTTCCTGCCCGGTCGGCTAATTCATTGTGAGCAATGCCCACATGGGATGATACCCAACAAAATGATACTTTCTTGCTGTTTTCATGGAGGTTATGTATTCTGAGCTGCAGTCTTTTCGACATTGGGTATTTAGTACGCTTGTCACGTATGCTGAGCAGAGAGCTCTGTGAGTCTGTCAAAATGGCGAAGTCATTTGCGTAGAATTTTCCTGGATAATATTCAGAGCCAGATGAATAGCCTGGAGCTCCGCACTGAAGACAGAGGCGATGGGTGGGAGCGCGACCCTGCAGGTTACGTTTCCGCACACGGCAGCGGCGCCAACTCCATGATCGCTCTTCAAGCCATCGGTGGAGATGAAGATATTGTTAGAGTAATTCTCGTGGATGATTCTGTTGAATTCCAGCTGGTATACCATTGGCGGGGTCGATTCTTTTTTGTATTCTTTGAGTTTTAGGTTGATGTCTACATTGGGTGTTTTCCACGTAGGCGTTGTGATATTCAGCAATCGATATGAAAAGTCGGTCATCACGAAACTCCTTTCGATCTCGAGTTCGTCAAGCAACATGTTGGTTCTTATTGCGAACGTTGGGGTGGTATGCTTGTTAATGAATAGGCGTTTATCAGTGGGTGGGATGACCATCTTATGCGCAGGGTTGTTGAGCTGACTTCTTATCTTGTAATAATATTCAAGGGACAGGCTTTGTCTCCGGAGTTGGAGGGGTATTTCGTTTGCTATGATTTGCACGGATGGTATTGGCGTTGACTTGAATACTCCTGTGGCAATCCTCAGGCATTCGTTGACTATGGTGTCGATGTCCTTGAGGGTGGTGTTGCAGGCAGAACCTACACGATGCATCCATAGTCGATTTTTGACCTGATAAGTATTTTATACAAGTGCATTAAAATGTGTTGGTCAGTGCCCCATTCATGCGAGGAGATGGATCTGAGCACATTGATCATTTTTTCACAGCTGCCCTTCATTTTGGCTATGTGGGGTTTCCACGATAGTTTCTTGTCCCACCATAGGCCCAAGAATTTGCACTCGTTTGCGTACTCAATACTTTCTCCGCTCTCGGTCAGTAACGGGTCTGGGAATAGGCCCGGCAGGATATTAAAATGCAAGGCTTTAGTTGTGTCTGGAGACAATGAAAAGCCGTTGCTGTTGGTCTACTCGGTGACTTTATTGATGCAGCTCTGCAGTTGGGCTTGGATGACGTTCAAATCCCTGTGGCGGTAGGCAATCTGCAAGTCGTCTACAAACAGTGAAGCGTGGAATCTAGGGTCCTGGAGTACTGCGTGGGCTATTTGATTTATTTTTATTGCGAATAGGGTGACGGATAAAACGGCTCCTTGGGGGACTCCCTCCTCTTGTTCATAAGGGTTTGAGAGGCAGTGGTTGATTGAGACTTGGAATGAGCGGTTACTAAAAAATTGCTTAATGTATAATGGTAGTTTACCTCTACGACTCATGGAGTGGAGGTCTTTCAATATGCCATGTTTCCATGTAGTGTCGTAAGCTTTCTTGAGGTCGAAGAACACGCTAATGCAGTGTTCGTCTCATACAAATGTTTGACGTACGAATGATTCCAGTCTGACGAGATGATCTATGGTTGATCTGCTTCGACGGCTGCCGCACTGGATGTTGGCGAGGAAGCCGCGCATTTCTCAGAACTCGTAGAGGCGGTTATTTATCATCTGTTCCATGGTCTTGCATAGACAGCTGGTCAGAAAGATTGGGCGGTAGTTCTCAGGTGATATAGGTGATTTGTTCGGTTTCGGTAGAGGGATGACTTTGGCTGTGCGCCATTCATCGGGGAAGAAGCTATCGTTCCAGAATTTATTGAATTGATTTACAAGGTGCAGTTTGGCAGTATCCGGCATATTTTTAATCATTAAATAGTTCACTTGGTCAGGACCGGGAGCCGAGTGTTTGACGTGTGATAGAGCAGTGATTTGTTCTTGCAGTGTAAATATTGAGTTGTAATCCTCACTGTTGTCTGAAGAGAAGTTTAGCTGCTGTTGCTCAGATCTTTCTTTTGTTGTCTGGAAGTGGGTTGAATAGTTGGAGGAGCTGGACACTGTTGAAAATACTGAGGCTAGTTTGTTTGCAATTTCGGGGATTGTCGTATATGAGTTGCTGTTTTCTTTTAAAATGTGTATGCTTCTCTGTCGACGGCCTTTGATTTTACGGATGGTTTCATAAATTTTCGATATGGGCGTGTTCTTGTTGAGGGTATTGGCCAGTTTAATCCAGGCGTTCCTCTTCTCTTCTTTTAATGCTTTGCGGTAGACGGCTCTTGTTTGCTTCCACAAGATGCAATTCCGTTCGGTTTTATTCCGTCTGTATTTCTGATACATTTTTTCCCTATTTCTTCTGGTTTCTTTCAGGGAGTCTATCCAGTATGGCTTTGGGTAGAATTTGCTCAAAGTAATTTGTGGTACGCATCTTTGGGTAATGTAGATGATATTTTCATAGAATCTCTGTAATGCTTCGCTGCAAATTACATCTCTGATCGGCTGTAAATTGTTCCACAAAGGATGGTTTTGGTATATTTCCCAATCTACTTCCTTCACATTCCACACTACCCTCCCATCTTCATGTTGATGGTTATCCATGAAGGTGATAGTGATAGGGCAGTGGTCGCTGTCGTTTGGGGAGCTGGCGACTGACCACTGGAGGTCGGCCGAGAGCCTCGACGAACAAATGGTCAGGTCTATTGCAGATTCGGTGTTATATGCTATCCTTGTCGGTACTCCAGAATTGATTATGTTCAGGTTAAGTTCGTTTACGACGTCCTCGATGAGATGTCCCCTGGCATCTGAAATCCTGCATCCCCACGCTGTGTTATAGCCGTTGAAATCTCCCATGATGATAAACGGAGGAGTCAGTTGATTGATGATGTCATGGAGTCCTTCTCTACTAAGTGTGTGGGCCCTTGAAGAATAGATAGATGCTATGGTTATGGTTTGACTTGTTTTGATGACAGCAGCTATTGCCTGTATTTGCGTGTTAAGAGGGATTTCCTGATATGGAACAGATTCGTGGAGTAATAATGCTACTCCTCCGTGCGGTGTAACGTTAAAATGGCCATCTCGACGGAGGCATGCATAGTGTGGGAGGTTGAAATTGGAATTATTTCACAGCTTTGTTTCTTGCAAAGCAATTGCGATTGGGTGATAGTCGTAGGTTAGAAGAGAAAGTTCATCCTTTTTTGAACGAAGTCCCTGACAATTCCACTGGAGAATGTTAGTCTCGCTGATGTTAAGGGCTATGATAGGGTAGAAACTAAAAAAAATTAGGAAGGGATGAGATTATGGGTGGGATGCAGCAGTATTGCGTTGTCCAGATTACTGAGAGCGGTTTCGTGGCCGTGAGCGGCTCCGAGAGCGCTCTTCCCGTAGGTTCCTTGCCCTGGGAGTATACACGCGAGATTTGCGCTCTTCTTTTGGAGTAGCGTTTTTACAGTGTCCATCCGTGTGGTTTTGTTTAGTGTATTCGTCGTAAATGTGTCTCGCCTGGCTTCGCACCGTTGGGTTATTTTCACTGGTAGTTTCCGTTTCGCTCAGTGCCGAGTCGTCTCCGTTGTCTGATGTGTTTGGTCTTGAAGGGTTAAGCCGAGCTGAGGCTTCGGTGACCTTTTTCTTTTCTGTTGGGGCTTCATCATCGTCATATCCGGCACGCTTCCTCTTAACTTCAACAGAGGACGTCGCCACCCGTATAACGTCTCGTTCAGGTGCACTGGCAGCACGGCAAGATTGGCTGGTCCCCGTGCTGCTGCTGCCGCCCGTCATTTCTGGGTCTGGCGAGTGTTGGCGTTCGCTCAAGTTTTGTTGCAGTGCTCGCGCGAAGTTGTTTCTGAGTTGAGACTGCTCTTTATTTAGTCTCAGTTGGGCCTGTTTTCGTGTCATTTTGTATCGGATCTGAATTGTTAATACTTCTTTCTGATATTTCTGCTCTGAGCACTTTTCCGAACCCGTAAGGTGATCACCTCCACAATGGTGACAGTCGAGTTTGCCGCTGGTGCACTGATCTCGTTCGTGTCCGCTTGTGTCGCACTTGCCACAAATTACTTAAGCTTGGACAGTGTTTGAAGGTATGGCCGTATTCATGGCATTCTTGCAAAGCATCGGTTTGGGGAGGTACTCGTAGATTTTATATTTCATTTGTTCACCGGGTATTTTAATGTATTCGGGAAGAGCATGGCGAAATGTGAGAAGCAGTGGGATGGAGCTGGGGTTTCTAGACTTGATCCAAGTTGCGTTTTGGGCATCCTGTGGGTTATGTTCTTCCAGGAGACCTCTCTTGAATTCTTCGAAGTCTTACAGATCATATTCATAAACGAATGTTAGCCCTTGGATGGTGTTGAACCGTGGGTATTCGTTGATTTCTACAGACTTCCCGTTGACAGCAGTTATACTGGTGATTTGGGTATTGCAATTATTGGGGTGAATTTCGAAAATGAAATTATCTTTGCCCCCGGATCGGATACTTATGAGAATTTTGACCGAGTTTGTAACTAAGACTTTTTTCGAAGGCCCATGGGCTGAGTTTTTGTTTGTCAGTCTCGGAGAGTTTGCAAATGAAGTGTGTTGCACCTCCTTTATTTCTCTGCTCTGGTATGGTATTGACCCCGTTCATTATTTGTCTGGCTCTCCTTTTGCCCACCTTGAACTTCCGCTGGATTTCCAGAATTTTCTCCTCGTCTTGGTACTTGGCGCAGACCCTGTCTCTTGCCCGATGTCGCCCCTGGCAGTGAAGGCAGGTCGCCCTTTCCTCGAAGCACGTGTCCGAGGTATGGTTCTCCTGTCCGCATTTGCCGCAGACGGGGTGAGTTTTGTTGCATCTTTTCAAAGTGTGGCCGTACTGTTGACACTTGGAGCACGACATAGGTCTATCTTTGTAGGGGTAAACTTTGGTATCTGACCTTTCTCCTGGAATATATATATACTCGGGAGGATTTTCTAGGTCAAATTCTACTAAGAATGCTTTTGTTTGTTGATATTTGGGCTTAATGAAAGAGGCTTCAGGGACGGTGGTAACATTGCAGTTTTCTATGAGGCCGTTTGCAAACTCTTCAACATTCTCGATGTTGAATTCATTGACGTAAATAAGACCCTTGGAGGTGTTCAGGTGAAAAGCTTCGGTTACATCGCAAGGTATTTGTCCTATCTTCGTTATCTTTGTAAGTGCTTCGCCCTGTTGTTGATTGACAACTTCTATTGTTAGGTTTTCCTGACCACTCGTCGCGGTTTTTTTCGGGAAGAGGTTTGTTTGATTGTAGATTTCATTTCGGAGATGATAAGGGTTGATTTTCCTTTTATTTTCAGGAGTGAATTTCATGATATAGAAACTCTTGAAGAGCTTATCCTCAGGCAAATTGATGAAGTCAAGTGGAACGTTTTTTGTTCTTTTCCGTTCGACTCCAGCACCAGGAGCAGCACTCTTTGTGCGTTTTTGGAAAAACTCAGAAACTGCTCCCAGCACATTCTCAATGACGCGTTCCATGTAGCTGACTTTCTCTTCCACAGTCTCGGGTTCACCGGGCCTGGAGCCAGTCAGAGTGTTCTTATAGCTTGGTTGTAGGTGTCGAATCAAGTCCACAAGTGAGTTTATTTTCTCCTCGAGAGCGTCGATCCTCTTGTCAACCAGGTTGCGGCCGCTCGTTCCAGCAGCAGCAGCAGATGTAGAAGGTTCCGCGGCAGCGGCAGGCAGAGCAGGGCGTGAAGCCGCTCCCCCGCGCCGCCCCCTCGCAGTCCCGGCGGTCTTCAGACCCGCAGCGCCTGCACCGCGCTCCCCGCTGGGGCGGCCGGTCACGGTGCCTCTCGAGCTCCCCCCTCGCTTGTTACCCCCCATGGTGGGTCCCCTTGATAAATCAAGGGGGCCAAGTACGTTTCTCTTATAGTACACTCACAATTTTTGTAATATAAATACACAAAACTAAAAAAAATACCCGGATGTTGGTGGGCGCCCCCCCCGTTGGTTCTACCCACTGACAACAATTTAGAAAATAACCTTATGAACACTATGTTATCAATTTACATAAACAATATGTAATGAGTTACAACTCCAAATGGGTATACTAACAGTACCACCTCGGGAAGGTGTGGGTGGGCTGGAATACTTACTAAGTGCAAGTAATCCTTATCATATCCTTGTCTATTGACTATTCCCTTCACGATACGTAGATGATAATAACACAGTTCGGCACCAGTTAAACGTGGTAAAGGGAACAGTGAAAATTCCCCGTCCCCATTTTTAGGACACAGAAAGCCGAAATGCCAGCTATGACAATGCGTACAACGAGGTTTGAAACCATACCTACAGGTCTCGGTTTTATGGCCAAAATTAGCACACTCTGAGTAGGTGGAAATTTTGCGCAGCTGCGATAGCTTAGAAGATGAAGAGGGAAATTTAGAACACTTGAAGATAGGATGATCTGCATTACCGTCAAACTTAGTACAGATCGAACATGGTTTGCAGGTCTGTTCACATTTTTTCTCATTTGTATAATTAACGTTCACAGCCAAACCAGAGGAAACAGACTTCTCTTTAGAAGCCACATATGATTTTTGACTGGGAACAGACCGAACATTGAGATTATCGTTGTCTCGTTCACAAGTTTCGAAAAAACTATCATTAATCTCCTTCAAGGTAGGTCGGGTGCGATTGGTTATTTGCATCATTTGAACCTTGAAGGGTTCAGTTTGGCCCTGCCAAAAAAAAAAATACTGCAGAATACAATCTGTATCGATTTTAAGGTTTTCAAAGCTTTCTGTAATTAGGCGCAAATTGGCCATGTACTCAAAAGGATCTTGGTCCGATAACATTTTCATGTTTGAAAGTTGTTTAATAGTATTAAACTTCAAGACGTCACTGCTTGCAAATGCATCTAGCAACAATTTTTTGGCATGCGAGTAATCCTGTTTGTCAGATTCAATTGAATTTGCCAGTAGCAAAGCTTAACGAAAAAAAGCAAGCGGGGGGAATATGAATTACAGACAGTAGAATTGAAGTTTAATAACATGACCCAAATATTCAACAATGCTGTTATATAAATAAATAATTGTGCAATGAAAAATAAATTAGGTGATGGAGAACGATGGTTTTCGTTCGATGGTTGCGTCGGAGCCTCGGCCCGAAGTGTCGGAGCCGCTGTCGTGACTCGAGACGCAAACCCCTCCCCTTCCGTTAGTGCACCTAGGTGAAACAATTAGCAACTTTTAAAAATAAACAGTAAATGAGAAATATAGTGATCTGATTTGCTTGGTTATAAATAGTTAAACACACCTAAAACTAACCCCCATCTGATGTACCTACAAACACCGAAACTAAATTTACACCCACCGATCTGATCTCAAACACCTCAACTAACTTTACACCCACCGATCTGATCTCAAACACCTCAACTAACTTAACACCCACCGATCTGATCTCAAACCCCTCAACTAACTTAACACCCAACGATCTGATCTCAAACACCTCAACTAACTTAACACCCACCGATCTGATCTCAAACACCTCAACTAACTTAACACCCACCGATCTGATCTCAAACACCTCAACTAACGTTACACCCACCGATCTGATCTCAAACACCTCAACTAACTTAACACCCACCGATCTGATCTCAAACACCTCAACTAACGTTACACCCACCGATCTGATCTCAAACACCTCAACTAACTTAACACCCACCGATCTGATCTCAAACACCTCAACTAACTTGAAACACCCACCGATCTGATCTCAAACACCTCAACTAACTTAACACCCACCGATATAATCTCAAAAACCTCAATTAGCTTAACACCCACCGATCTGATCTCAAACACCTCAACTATCGTTACACCCACCGATCTGATCTACACCTTAACCCATAAATAAATACACCCCGATCTGATCTACACCTAAACCCATAAATAAATACAACCCGATCTGACAGTCTAGTATGCATGTCACGGCAAGATTCTTACTCTAATAAATTGGCCAAAATTCAAAAACGCTGCGTTTTTGTCATGAATCGCTTGAGCCGCATTTATGCTCTTTGTGAAATCTTTCCAGTAACCTTCTCCTTTATTGCAGGCATTGCTAACCCGGCGGACTCGATAACGCGCTCTTTAACGTACAAGCAGCTTAGGAAGACGACTAACCTTTCCGGTCCCTACGCTTCAGCAGGTGAAGTTGATCTTCCTGACCTTGTCAATGAAAGCGTCAAAATTCCAAATGCCGAAATGTCTGCGACAAAAATTAGTCACGTAGAATTTTATGGCGGCCACGCCGTCGAAGAAGATAGATCTGAACATTCAGAGTTAGTTGACAGGTCTCCTACCTACAAAAAAGTGATTGTCATATATAGAGCAGTCTTGATATTTGTTAATCGAATGAAGCGAAAATTGAAGTAGTCTAATCCAGAAAAATATAATCACATTTGTGTCAAAGATGCTCCTCACGACTTTCAATCTAAGGCCGTAGCCAGAGCTGTCATGAGTGAACAAAGAGTTAAGTTTCCTAAGATCTTCTCTTATTTGCGCAGCTCTCGTCGCCTAAATGCTATTCCGAATTTAATGACTCAATTGAATGTCTTCCCTGACCATTTAGGGTTACTGAGAGAGCGTCACAACTTAGGGAAAGCAGATGACGACGACAAGTGGCAAGAAACAATGCCAATTCTATTAGCCAAGAACAGTAGATTTACTCGGCTAGTAATTCTTGAGCTCCATCAAAAGTTAGCGCATGCTGGCTGTTATTCACTTCTGGCAGCTTTGAGAAGGCAATTTTGGATACCGCACTGTTTTTCAGCTGTGAAACGAGCTTTCAAACTTGCGTATCTTGCCGCCGCTTCAACGCACGAACGTTAAAAATTAATCAGCGCGCATACCGTGATTTTAGAATTAGATCTCCCACGATACCTTTCCGTGCGATTTACATTGACCACTTCGGTCCTATTTTTGTGAAACGAGGCGAAAGCAAAACTAAAGTGTGGATTCTTTGTATTTCGTGTGCGTTGAGTAGAGCGATTAATCTGAAAATTTGTCACGATTTATCAGTCTCAGAATTCCTTAGAGCCCTACAGTTACACGTTTTCGAATTTGGCATTACTGAATTGTGCATTTCCGATCTAGGCTCTCAGTTAGTTGCTGGGGAAAATAAAGAAACAAATTTACTTTTCTTTTTAAGCTCCTTGAATGGTGAGCAGAAGGGATATCTCGTTTTCAACACCACCAACAGTCTGTTCAACACAGTCTTATAATACCTTTTAGAACGAAGTTTTCATCTAATGGAAGTTTTATTGAGATTGTTCACCTTTTTCATCCCCAGCATTTCCGAGATTTTTTATAAAACGATCAAAATAAGAAAAAAAACATTATAATGCTAATAATTGTTCCGTTACCTCCAGAGGTACATCTACCATGATGCAAACAACGTCTGTAAGATGTTTTATTTCGTGTATCAATAAGGACACTTTGCATTTCTCCAGCAAAGGCTTCCTGAACTGATGCTTCTGTTTCGCTCATCGCCAACAGACGTGTGATCCATAAAAAATCCCTGCTTTTGATTTTTCACTAGACAAGAATAAAAACACAGCACATATGCTTGAAGCACTCACTATGTTGTCTATTTTAGCCAAGAGTTTCGAAGAATTGTTTGATCAATCAGAGTTTTAATTGCGAAGGGGAAAAAGGATTTTATTTCTTTCAGCTATATATTTTAGAGGCAAACAGACTTTTTTAATAAAATGTTTTACTCGTTCTCTACTGTTTCAAATCTAAAAATACGGGGATTATTTATACCTAGATTGTAGTTCGGAGAGAATGTTCATGATTTTCAAGTCAACGCAAATAGTTCATTTATTATCATGTTACTGTATTCTTGATAAAACATACTTAATTTTGCATATTTTTCACCAATAGCTGTTGAATGACCGTGTGGAACAGACTCACAAATAAATTCTGCAATGCAACGACACACATTGCAAATTAAGCTTAGAGTCATCTATACCAGTTTCTTGATGGGTATTCCTTAATCTCAAGGTTATTAAGAAGTCCCATGACATCTCTTACAGTCCGCTAGTTCTCTTTTAGTAAAATGAGAGAAATTTTTCATGCCAACTCCCAGTTGCGCAACCAGCAGAAAATTTCGGGGGAGAGGCCCGGATCCCCGAGAAATAATTTCGGGAGGCCCCAGAGTTGAATAAGCATCAATATTTTTATTTTCTACCTGAAACGGCGACTGAAACTGGACCCTAGTTCAACATTTCGGGGGGAGGGCCATGGCTCCGTGGCCCACCTAGTTGCGTTACTGCCAACTTCATCAAATATAAACACGTACACCACTCTCCCGGAAATGCTTCTTTTTCAATCGATAAAGCTACCGTTCTCCAAAACATTTTAGGAGGTTCAAGTCACACACCAGATTTTTCAGTTGAGAAAACCACGAGTAGGATCTCAGCAGAAAAATCTTTATTTTCCTCGTCATCTTGAGGTGTTGATCCTTTTTCGGTTATGAGAAAAGTTAGCCCAGGTTAAACAGTGATAAGTGGAACGGAAATCTCATCACTTTGAAGAACCCGTCTGGTAGCAAAGGCAAAATTTGGATGGGCAAGCGATTGCCGGTTTTCCTGTCAATACCCTCTAAATATGTGGGTCAAATTAGGCACACTAATTAACAACAGCTAAACAGCTTTGTCAGTTTTGATGGACGTAGCGCATGTGAAAACCAAATTCCTCTCACGGTTTTATGTCTAATTTAACATTTACCACAAGCAGCCGGAAAACAATTGTCATTAACCTCTCTGAATTACATCAGCGTTATTAGCTTGTGTAGTGCGTGGACATCAGCAGGAACTCGGTCCCCAAGGTTACCACCCTCTGTTTCCCAGCGTAGCTCAACTGTGCGACTAAAACAAATTTTGCGTCTTTGAAACCTTTACAAAGAGGTGAAAAAATAATTTTTTATCCTGTTACAAATTTTAATATTAAAGATCATAATTTTAATTTTTCAAGTGCGTCATTTATCTTCGACGTAAAAAGCACTCAGCTACATTTTCGTGTTGTTGAAGTTCTACTAAAGCTGGAGAAATTACTGAAACAACCTTGATGCATTCTAACAGTTGCCTTACCATTGTGCATTTAACCTTGGTCGGGATATTATCATTGCAATCATGAGAATTTTGTCCTTGAAATATTGGAATTCTATGAATAATTCCGTCGTGAATTGTTATATGTTGGTATACCCACGTCCCAATTAATTTATGCAATATTTCTGAATCACACGCTGTGAGTGCGGGTGTGTGCGCACATGTATGAGCTGATATATCTTGTATCACTGATATATCATTGATATTTGATATATCATATATCACTGATATTTAATATATCATATATCACTGATATTTGGTATATCATATATCACTGAAATTTGACATATCATGTATGAGCTGATATATGGTCACTGATATATTATGTATCGAAGGCTGCACAGCTGGCAATGAATAGCTTGACTCGAAAATGATCGACTTTAATATATGTACGATAGAAATTTTTTTACTTTGTGTAATAAAAATTTAACTGGGAACGTTACAGCAAGAGCTCTTTTCATGAAATTAGGACTTAAGACTAGGTAATGGCATATTACTCTTTTAGTAACGGCTTTCGTTTTAACGACAAGAATTGACCTTACACTAAATCGCAACTTAAATGCTGAGAGTTATAGCTCTTGGGTGAAAATTATTATAATAGCCTAGCTTCCACTACTCTTAATCTGTATGTATCTCCCAATTTTTGGTGATTATCCAACGGTGAATAATGTGGGTCATTTTATTGATGAATGTGCGTCAATTGTCATCACCTCGGCTTGTAAAATGAGTTCGTGTACTAGGTTAGCTGGCTGTACGGACAGACAAATTGTTTTCATTTCATTTTCGCACTATCCAGAGGTATAACAGTAGGCAGATGAGACTAGTTTGAAGGAGTTAATATTTTGCTAACGGTGATTTATAGTAACTTATAATTTGAACTTGAATTCGTTGTGAATCCCGATTTGTTTCTCGACAGAGTGCAGGATAGCACAAAATGTGGTAAGTTTTATGTGGCACTATAGGGCGCAAAATGTTGTAAGTTGTGCGTGGCACTAGGGCGCAAAATGTTGTAAGTTGTACGTGGCACTAGGGCGCAAAATGTGGTAAGTTGTGTGTGGCACTAGGGCGCAAAATGTGGTAAGTTGTATGTGGCACTAGGGCGCAAAATGTGGTAAGTTATACGTGGCACTAGGGCGCAAAATGTTGTAAGTTGTACGTGGTACTAGGGCGCCAAATATTGTAAGTTGTACGTGGTACTAGGGCGCAAAAGGTGGTAAGTTGTACGTGGTACCAGGGCGCAAAATGTTGTAAGTTGTACGTGGTTCTAGGGCGCAAAATGTTGTAAGTTGTACGTGGCACTAGGGCGGAAAATGTGGTAAGTTGTATGTGGCACTAGGGTACAAATATGGTAAGAGTATGCCTTGTGTTTACATTGAAAACTTCAAGTCTGTAAAATGCTTTTGATCCAATTTTATTCGAAGAATTCGTTTGAGATATCCTGATGTTTTTCAAAAAACTTTCCTGCTATATAGCTCCACGTGTTTTCGAACATTTTTTCCATTGCATCAATTTGCATGACGTATAAAATAATTTTCTATTTAGTATTTTCATGATTCACTGTATTGAGTATTTTTGTGACTGTAAAACACCGCTCAGAACCACCTAGGATTGAATGTTATACTGTGCTCACGTCAGTATATTTCTTGTGAAGCATCAAAACAACTATGAAAATAAGGGTTATGGGAAGTGAACTGGCAAGAGACATTGGCACAACAATGCTGAGCGCAGTCTTGGACGTCAACCCCCTTAATAAGTCTTCAGCACTTCAGGGTTGATTTCGATGCAAAACTTGATTTATCAGCGTTTAAGCGCAAGAATTTATTACATACTAATGCAAGATTAGATTTGCGGTAGCATTAATACAACAGTGAATTTATCTAGGAAATTAAAACATACTTTAATAGCTCATATTAGCTATGATCACATTTAAATGCAGAATGGAGATTTACTTGAGCCTTAGTTTATGAATATATTTAGCTTTGTGTTGAAATCAGTATTTCACCTTATCACTTTAATTTTATACGGGCACGATGGACCGACCCAGTTACTGTTACGGTCAGTTAGACGGAAATTTTTAGGTATATTGCATGTTCGCAGCGAATTTTTCTTTTATTATCTCAAACATATACTTTCAATCTGTAGCTAAAAAAACTTTAAGAAAGGCTTAGGGCCTATCATGTGTGTTCTTCATTTGAAACTATGCATGAGGAATTTGAATTTAAAATTTTTTTTTCAACAATGGCTTTCCTTCACCACTAGTTGATTCTTGTGTTAGGAACTTTTTGAACAGAAATTTTTTACCAATGTAAATCTACCTACCGCTCCTAAAAAGGGAAAAAAAATTTTCGTGTCCGTTCTTCGGTCACCAACCGGAGTAACTTGGAAAATACCTTGTCATTCTTCTTTCGATATATTTTCCGCAGATTGATTTTAAATTTGAGTTAGTAAATACGTATAAAACAAGATCATTTTTCAATTATAAAGATAAAACTCTTAAAAATATGCTTTCATCTGTGATTTACAAATATAGTTGCGCACAGTGTGCGTCTGAGTACGTGGGCTCAACCACTCGAGCCCTCAGTATTCGTGTTGAAGATCATGCCGGCATGAGCTTTAGAACTAATCAGTTACTTTCCACGCCTTCCCACTCCTCAATCCGCTGTCGTTGGGAGAAATGCGACATTCGTGTTAACTTTGGTGATTTTAGAGTATTTTCCACTGCATCAAACGAAATAAGCATCCGCATTTCAGAATCTCTCTACATTTTTGAAAGAAAAACTGGTTTTATATGATATGCAATCAGTTTTTCCTCTACATCTAACGTAATTTTATTACTGAGCATTTTTATTTTGTTCCTTCCATATGTTTTTTTTGCTTTTCTTCTTCCACGATTGATGTAAATTTGAAAATTGACGAGTTTTTCTTCTTTTTTCATGTTGATAATGACCCTGGTAGTCGAAACACTCCAGAATGTCTTATTCATTGGCTTACCTAAATAAATAATGATTTCATTTAAGACTTACATCCTGGGAATTTTATTTATAATTTGAAATTTATGTAGTTTGCAAAAAACCGTTTCCGTACCGTTCACGATACGAAAAGAAAAAACTTTTCAATCTTTCGCTTGAGAGTAATTTGAAGTCGATAGGTGCATAATTTCGAAAGTGACTCGTGGGTGAACTTATGTATGTGTTGCTTTAGTTTCAGGGCATATTTGTAAAAAATCCGTTTACTGCAGTTCAGTCCCATGCGTATAGTTCAAGTCTGTGTCGCTACAGAGTCACTGCTTTGAGTGAAGTCTTGATTGCCCAAATAAGCAACTTCAGCTATTACTACTTTGCGAGTCATTTTTACTGGGCACTTCACATTTAAGTTCTGGCACCAACTCATGTTTCCAATTAAATTCATCCTATCAGAAGCGTGTATTCATTCAGTGTTCATTTATCAGTCGTCGACAAGTATACTAGTCTTTTACTAGCCTAAAAAATCAGCTACACTGAGATTTACGTACCGATTTTAGGCCTTTTAAGCCATCCATCGTCTGAAAAAAGTTTTCGCTTCAAGTTTTACGTCGATTTAATAAGGTAAATTTTTTAGGGAAGGGAAATTTTTCTCCTTATCAAATAGTTGTGGAAACGTTAAGGGGTGGTTCTTTTTGACTGCTTTTTAATTCTGTACTTTTCTATAACCTGTATGCTCTAACGGCTATTCAAATTAGGCTTGATGATATCAAATGGGTATTTCCCAGCGTATAATGATTAAGTGAGGATTACTTTACCTCAACCCTCTCACGATGAGACGATTATTTCATCTATAGAAATTACCGCTCCCAGAAGAAATGGTAAGATCATGTGTTGGAAGTTAGGTAGGCTATCCTTTTGTTGAACTGGAATTTGGATTTACATTTTGTTACGGTCCATTTTTCATCGAGTCACTGTTCCCTGTTTTTGGCACCTTCATACTTTCTTGTTCAATAAATGTAACGTTTCATAAATTTCCTCATAAACAGACAGTTTTTATGCACTTTACAAACAGACCTTGTGTTTCTTCAGGCCCTTACTAAATGGCGCCTTTCTCTCTTTGAAACACCTTTGTTGCAGGTAGGTAGACTCCGATTAACTTGTCTCCTCTGATGCATGGTATCTAATTTTTGTTATTTCTGTCAGTAAAAACTACCGAATTCATTTTCAAATCTGATTTTGAACACTTCATCGTCGGTCGTCCATGCGGAATAGCAAAAATTGGAAAATACGAAATAACTAAACAAATTTCAATGCAAGAAAATTTATTATTATTTATCCAGGTTTCTACATTCAATTGAATTAATTTTATAATGAATACAGTTAACAAAATTTTAAAAAAAATGTTACCCGAACAACTGCTGTTGCGCGAATTTTTCAGACATTGCGGAAGAAAAGAAAAGAGGTCGAGTGGAGTCCGTAGATCACGAAGCGTTCATTTGCTCCGTTGCACTTATCTGCCACTAGCTGCCTAACCAGACTGAGCTGCGAGTGCAGCATTAACTTCAACTTGGACATCAGCAGCTAGTTTAGCGCTAACAATGCCACGTGTTACGAGAGTAATGAAGTCTGCCTTACTTAATATACCTTTTACAAGAAGCTGTGCGAGGACTTTAGCGCTAATAGTGCCGTTGGAAATGAGTTCAATCAATTTGTCCCCCTTGATGACGCCTTCTACAATAAGCCTCACCACCTCAACTGTGTCAAGAAGATTTTTGCGAATGAGCTCTACCACATCATTCAGGGTAATTTGACCACTAGCAAGAGCTTTGATTACGTCAGTAACGTCGGCTAGGTTTGCTTGGAGATTTTGTGCCAACTGATTCAAAGCGCTAACGACTGGGTTGAGACCAAGAGCGCCGAGAACGGGTCCAAGAATTTGGTCAAGAAGACCTCCAACTTGTCCCAGCACCTGGGAAAGAACACAGGTAACCAGGTCGCCAACTTGACCAACAGCGCCATCGACTCCACCTCCGCCCAGCAGACCGCCCAGCAGACCGCCTCCGCCACCGCCGACTGAGCCGAGGAGGGGACCGAGAAGACCGCTGACTAGGCCACCGACAAGACCGTCACCGCCCAGAAGACCTTCAAGAAGACCACCACCGCTTCCTCCACCCAGCAGACCGCCCAGCAGACCACCACCGCTTCCTCCGCCTAGCACACCACCGAGGAGGCCATTTGTGAGGCCACCGACTGTGTCTAATAAGAGAGGCTCGGGCTGGGCAACGGCAGCCGTGGCCAGCAACAGTACAGCAAGCTGGAGATGACAGATGGGCAATTGTTAGCAAAATGAAATTTGAAGCTAAAGTGCAGACGTCAGGAAGGTATTTCTACTTATTACATATTTATATTCATATATATTTGATATATATCAAGAAATAAGAACATAACAATTATTACGCTTATATTAAGATCAGATTTGCTTACCATGGAACGCATTTTGATGGGTACAGCAAAAAACTGATGCTGGAGCCTAAGCCTGAGCCTTTTTTATACTCTCACTTCAAGGACTAACTAAGTTGTCCAAGTGGACGATGTTTGTGCAGCAGGTTCGGGTGAGATAAGGACAAACTTCACTTCCGCGTCGCTGCGGATTATTATTTCAAAGTGTGAAGCGCATTCAAATTATTCAGTTTTGCAATTATCAACTTACAGCAGTAACATTCAGAAGTTACATGCATGCATAACATGCTACATGCAGTAACATTTTTTTATGCAAAATGAGGTTATTAGTAATTCCCTTTTCTAAAATGTTTTAGGAAAAGTACAATTTAATGATATTCAAGTTATACGGGCTTCAAGATCAGTATACGTATATATACCTAGATAGAGCATGACGCATGTCACCGCAAAAATCATTTACACCAAAGTGTCTAGAAATTCCCATACTCCAGTTGTGTGTTGGGTTTTCGACAAAAATTTACATGCACTTTCGAAGATTTTTGCGCTGTATCACATGAACTCGAGTGTACAACCGTGGAATGGTTAATGAGTCAATTGCTGTACCCATCTCCTTCTTGGAATAACAAATTGCTTCACGAATTGTAAATACATGCCGTCGTAATCGACGCAGATACCAACCTCAGTAATTTAAGAATATTTACTCGCATATAAATGCTTCAAGTTCAATTACAAGCTTTCCACACGATCATAAGTGAAACAAAAGGAATGAAAGAGCATTTGCAGATCCTTATAACGTACACGGAGCGATGCTCACGAAATACCATCATTTGTGAACTGTTTTACTGGCTGTGTAGTAGATGATAGGTTCCTTTTATCTTTTATCTTATATATGTATTTTTTTCCAATATTTCATTTTCAATAAGTATACATATTAAAATGTGTGTGTACGTGTGTAGGTATATATATGTATCTACATAAATAGATATACATGTTTCTATTTCACTTCTTTACGCAAAAACCATCCGGTTAATAAATTTTATTGCTATATCGAAATGATCCAAAAATAGATCTATCACTTCCCCAGAGGGCGTTTCTGTGAATCGGATTAATGTCAAATATAATTAATGAAATAAATGTATTAACTGTTTCTGGGGGTGACTAGACTTTGAGCTCTCGATAATTAATGAAATAAAGTGCAATTTGAGCATATGAATCGTAGTAAAATTATCTTTCTGTCCGTATGTTGTACAAGCAATGAATTTTGATTATGAATATATGTTTGTTTACCCATTTCTACCAATATTTTGTAGATATTTGTCAATCATGAGTGGTAACCGGCTTACACTGTATCTCTATTTTATCCCATGTACCCATGTCCGCATGATGTGGTGAATATCGAGAAGATATGAAATATGTTTTTGGTGGGGATATGGCTTTGCATATTTTTAGGGCATATTTTTCATTTCTCAGTCAACTACCCTCGACAGAGAAACACTATTGGCACGCCACGTATGGTTTGTCTATTACCCTATTAAAAATTATAGGAGTGGCATCGGTGATTCTTGGGAGCGCTCCCAAATATGCATGGTTGTTTCATCCATGCGTCTCCTGTGAGGCAACTTCGAAGTGTCCACTTTATAGGCGCGCCTGCGCCTCTGTCCCAACCGGTGGCCACGCATGGCTCAGCATGGAGCACTACGGTCGCGCTCCCAAGGCGCGACCAGTTTCTCCTATTTACCATCGGAGAATCATGAGAGGCCCAGGATGGCCACCTCTTAATTTGATTTAAAAAAAACGGCTGCGCACAGCTGATTTCCCATTAGTCACTCTTTCCAACCGTCACACTGCTCAAACCGATTATAACCAGTTTGCCCTTGAATTACCTTAGTTCTTGCGCGATTTATCAATTCACCATAAGCAAAAACGGTTTATAGCACAATAAAAATGTACCATTCTTACTAATGTGCAGAAAATTTCAAGGGTGCGTGTTCATTATTAAGCTGACATTAATGGGACATGTTTGTGACGTATAACTTATGCTAGAAGTTTTCGCAACGCAATAACTAAGGCAATTAATGGGCAACTGGCTATATTTGGTTGAGAAGCGTCAACGGTTGAATGTGCAATAATGGGAAATCAGCTGTACGCAGCCTTGGAGGCGGAAGCCTGCAGGGAACAATGTAAATGTACCTTAAAAAGAATATAGCAACAATACCCTAGGGTCGTTGAAAGAATATACTCGTAGCTATATATATAACAAAAACAATTATCGTCCAGCAGATTTTACATCTTTCATTCCTAAAATTAGAAAGGAAAATATAATGACTTTACCTTGCCCGAGCTTAATTACACCGGCTATTCATATACACACACTCCCCCACCTATCCCCACACACAAACCCTCCCCACACCCCCCTCCCACACACCTACCCCCATACCCACACACAAACCAACCCCCCCCCCCCTACACACGCACAAATATGTATCTGAATACATAGTTGATCACCTTCAAGAACGTCCTTCAATTCAAAGGTTGCTGAAGACTGACGAGGGAAAATTCAGGTTTGGTTTCCACATTTTGTTGTTTTTACATTGCTCACATTGAGGTTTTGCCTTCACTACCAGCCCCACCACAACGATGAATCGTCTAAAATATCAAAAAACTAGCAGTGGGGTCCTTGCTCCGTTCATGCTCTTGAAATAATGCCTTTACAGACCAGCATTATACGTCTCTTCCATCTCTTGTTTCTTCTGACACCGTCACGTACTATACACCCTCACGTAATACACACTCCCACTGATATACACTCTAACACTACTTGAAACGTTTTAAATAATAGAGACACGATCCAGACATCTGTCACGCACAACACCAACTTCAAAACTGATGCGAAAGATGGCAACCGTCATTTCTCTCGAGATAGATGGCAGGCGTCTCACCAAAAGGCCATCTGCACAAGTGGCCTCTGGTAGCAACATGGGAGAACTTGCTCGCATCGCGCTTATGAGTCTCGCCCTGGAAGTGTCAGAAGGGAAGAGGCCTCGGTTCGCTTAATACTCCTTTAATTCTCCGCTGTCTCCTTTAATCAACCATGCTACTCCCTTAATTTTTAATAGGGTAGTGCGCCTCGTATTTTTTGTCTATTAATATGCCTCGTATGGTCTATCTATTTGTACACCTCTGATAGCTTGTCTATTAGTACACCTCGTATAGTTTGCCTATTATTATTATGCCTCGTATGGCTTATCTATTTGTACACCTCGGATGGTTTGTCAATTAGTACTCCTAGTATAGAACTTTTGTTAGACTACTAGCACACCACGACTGGTTCGTCTATTAGTACGCCTCGTATAGTTTGTCTATCATTATGCCTCGTATGGCTTATCTACTTGTACACCTCGGATGGTTTGTCAATTAGTACTCCTCGTATGGAACATTTGTTTTAGGGTGCCCTATATTTAAGAAACTTTTAAAAGCCAATATGTTGGCATGTATCTCATGTGGTGAATAGTTCAAAACCTGCAATTCCTCCTCCCTTTATTCATAAGGTCGTAAAATTAACGCCGCAGGCTGCATTGCGGCTTTGGCAACAGTATTATAGCTCTGGGTTGGTGCACAGCAAAATGGTAGGCCAGACGTATTTCCGCTACATTTCACGTTTTCAAAAAGGTTCAGCAACCTAAGGATGGTCGTCACACAATCTTTATATTACGAGCATCTATAATACATGATAGAATGTGTTAATACTTGATAGAATGTATCAATAGGTGATAGAATGTAAATTGCAAGGATTTCTAATACTTGATAGAATGTGCAGGCTTTTAAAATTATTTCTGTTGTTATAGATTGGTCCACGTGCAGGCAGACAAAGTATCAAAACTCACTATCCAGTCGACCGAAGATCTACCTTATTATGGTACATCTTGGATGGGAGAATTGCAAGAACCTTTGATTACATTCAATTTGAATTAATTTCGAACAGAATCATTAGAGTAAGCGGCAATTTTTGAGAGGAGAAATGATCGAAAATATCAAATTAAAGACAGTCAAGTCTGTTCACTGATCTTCTAACACAATGCCTGATTACGATGGTGTTCAAGCGCGAAGCGTTCAACACAAGCGATAAACAAAAGACTACCTCAGCAGCAGCAGCCGCACCTTCAACACTCCGTCACCGGTGAAGTTTTGGTGTCGCAATTACGTGTTCTGCGCATCACACAGCCACAGAACAGCGTGCGCAGCGAAGCATTTGTACGGGACATAAGAGCTTCGCTTACTCGTGGTCACTTATCACACCCGTCCTTACTGTTGACCTCCGAATTGAAAATAATGAAATTTTATGCATAGGAATAACAATTTTCCCATTTTCATGCAATACCTAATATATGGCCTCCAAATTTGCGATACCTACACCCTGATTGAGGAAGGATTTAATCTCAACCCTCATCAGGGCAAAGCTTAACTGAAGGCAGCCATTACTCACAGGATTCCTAAAATGTATGGGGACCTCACAGAGTTAGCACGTCAGGGGCTCCGTTCCGAGTTGGCGCGGTCACTGAAGCTGGATTCGCCTTTCTTGACTCAATTGCTCGTAAACGCAATGCAATTGGTTAAAAATGTCAGAACTAATTTTATTTATGTTATACAGTGCGGAGTTGTATAACTACCTATCATACGGCCATCAAATATCCGTCGTATCTTTTTCCAAGCACATATGTGCACATACATAATCATGCATGAATGAGAGGCTTGTCAAAAATTCACCATTACTCACGAAGGAAAAATATATTTCGCCCATGACGAGGCTAGCGTCATAATCTTCAGCATAGCCTACTTTGGCCTACACGCACTCAACCGCTGATCCATTCACGGTCCAAAAGACTTCTGAAACAGTGTTGCGTTGTACAGAAAAGCCCATTCTTCAATTTATTATCTATTCAACTGACATTAGTGTAGTGAACGGGAACCAATCGCTTCCTTAGTGGAATACAATACTCTGAAGTTGTGGTTGACGACTTCATAACGGCTGGAATATGTTACGAGTATCAAGGTAGTTGAAATTGCTCTACGAACATAAGAATAAGGAATTATTGCACGCAGTGATAACCGTTATGACATTTCGACAGGAAGCAAATGACGTTCAGGAAGGGACTGAGTGGTGGGTGAAGGCTGATGCAAAGGCTTATCCTCAGAGGGAATTGCAGGAATGACTTCCGAGAAGCCCAATTGGACAGTGAAAAAGATCTGTAATCGAGTAGTGCATTACTTTACTGTTATCGACTACGTTCCCATAGAACATAACTATTCTAATCCTGGGAATGGCAATCTTATACACCATATCCGTTCTTGACCTTCAGTTCTATTTGTGTTAGTAATTTGACGACTCCATCATGCACGAAATTTATCTTTGAAATGCGCATTGAAATAATCCTAGTTAGCTCTTATAATAACCAGATGAATTAAACACCAAAGCAATTTTGCAACTAATACATAGCAAAAATGGATCATTCGTAGAGTTAGGGTCATGTTCCACAAGTGCTTAATAGGAGAAAATCTTGCAAGAAGAAACAGTTTCAACAATCAGTTCAAACAGATTTTTGTTTTGAATTATCTAAGCTTCCCAATTGCCTAAAATGATGTACATCAAACCTAGAAATGAACGTAAGTTGAATTCGTTCTAACTACACCAAACTTGTAAACTGTTTTTGCCCAATTGTGTCCGCGATATTAGCTTCTAGCTTTCTATTCGCTTATTTCTAGGTTAGAAAATGACGCAAATTTTGTAAATTAACGTTCTTATTCATGTAAAAAAAATTTCAAGTTGAAACTTTCTAAACTTACTGAGCAAATAACAAGCGGAAGTTAATTTTCACTTACTGCAAAAATAGCACAAAACGGATTCATAACAGTGAACAATTCAATAGGATTATTGATGACGGAAAACTCAGCATAAAGTAACATTTGTGTAAAAGCTGTTATATAAGTATCGCAAAAATATCCCTACTGAAGAAATAATATCTACCTTATCGGTTATTACATAACGTATGCAATTCAGTTACGTTGTTCAGACTTGAACATTTATGACTTGAGTTTTAGTTCACCATGGGAGCCGCTGGCAACCCCGCAGCCAACACGATTGACGTCAATGGATGTTTACGAAGTTGAGGCGCAGCGCCCGACTTGTTTGTCAAGCCGAGTTCGCCCTGGCAGTGAACGTTCGGCCTGGGCAATTAGAAGATAAAATGGTTTATTTCGTTTCCCCGCATTTGCATGGCTCAAACAGCGAGGGAGCTGCGCAGGCGATAGCGAGTGCCAATCACGAGGAGTTCCAAATACACCATCAGATATGTATGTTTTGAAACGAAACAAACCTGGAAAGTTACCATTTCCTGGTAGAGATGGCCGTTGAAGATGTGAGAGGCACAAAATGGCGTCTTTTATACATAAAAATTAGAGCCTAAAGTTAGCTGATGACTCAGCCGTGAAATCATAGAACATCGTTCACTTCCAAATAAGAGGGCGCAAAGAATCGACCCTAAGCTGAAATGGCCAACTTTCGTGTAAAATTAGACCACTTCGACAATGGTTTTTTTTTGTGATAGAAACAAAGGCATAAATGGAAAAACAGTGTGGTATGGAACTGTAAAAAATTCTAGGGCAATTATCATCGGGCAAGTTCATGAAGATTAAATTTGCAACACAAAAGAATTCTCGACTTAATCAAAAAAACAAATATTTGCAGAAATATAAATTCAGTTAACCTGTCTCGTTTGATCAATTCTGGAGAAATAAACATCCCCATTGTCCTCTCGGAAACATTCCAGATCAATTTACAGAATTTTTTCAGTGTAGCTTGGGCAGATGAGCTGGGCCTGCTTTGGCTGCAGTTTGGAAGATGCATATTGATTATCATGTGTGTACGACCTTCGTTCTACAAAACCTGCAGCCCTGAGGTCAGTGCAATGCATTTCGAAACGGATAGGGACCTGGCCGTGGGAGTGGCTGTCTTGGAGCCGTGGCCCTACCGACCTGGATGCTAGCCTTGCCTGCCTCACTCACCCGATCACCTTTGTTATCTTCTTACAAACCTTTTAATTACCAATGGTCATTTTATTTGCTTTCGTTGTCAGCTACTCTCTAATGACCATAATAAATTGTGAACTTATCGCTTACAATACGGTGTGAATGAGAGTGTGCGCTTGTATCTGGTCAAAACTTATAACTAGACAATAGTCAGCCTGACTAGGACGAGCTGACAGAACTGAATTCCTTATCGTTGCTAAATTCATTACCCTGGGCCAGACTTGTGGACAGCTCACTGGCTGCCATTAGTCTCTTGGTAAGTCTATCAAAGCCCCTTGCCTGATCATAATTACTAAACTGCTCCTGCCTTGCACGATCATATTCCTTCTCTTTTGTTTCTCAACTTGTCTTATCGACTCTGCACGTGATCATGCTCAGGAACAACTAACTCAGGATAATGTAAGGGTGGTTGTTCTAATCAGTTATAATGTTATATACCTTGATACAAAACTGCCAAATTCGGCTCCCGGGCAAAAAAGGCGAAAAGATGTTGACAAAGATCAATTGCCCAGGCCGTACTAAATTATATCGGCGAAAACAAACACCATATCGAACGTTGTCGAGAAAAAATTCCATGAACTGCCAAGTCGGCAGAATTACAGACGAACATGAAACTACTGTCGATACCCGTGAGAAAGAGGCTGCGAAGGCTCAACGACAATTGTCAAGCTCGACCAAGGGTTAACGGTAACGAACGGTAGAATGGGCGTTTCTATAGGTTCTCTTCAATCTGTGCTGTTGTGTATCAGATACTTTCGTTTACCAGCGGCAACGTCCTGGCGATCACATCCACTATGTAGGCCTACAGGCTTGGCAAGAGGAGAGAATATTTTTCGGGTACGAGACTTCATCTCGAAAAGGTTTCCGATTGGTGCCAATATTTGACTTAGAAATATTTTGGACTCAGTTGGCATCTTGAGCTGATCTGTTTGATACTTTTGCACCTGAGTCGTTAACCTACGTACGATACGTTAAATCAACGTAAATCCATGACCCTTTATTGCCACTGTCGTCACTGGAATCCTTAAAAGTGGAATGCTGTGATATTTTTTTTACCGTTGATTGCGTGCCCTTGTGATATCATATCATGTGTGCATAATCATTTTCATGAAAATGAAATCATTAGCCAATATTAACCTTTGAACTCGCTGAAGAATTGAGGATTGAAAAATCAAGATTGGAAAAGAGCGTCACTAGAAAATTAGAGATAAACAGAAATGATTTCACGAACGTGGAGTAGCACGCCAAGAAATAAAAGCCAGCTATAAATAGATACACTAAGGCGTACATGAAGGCATTACATTTTGTCCCCATTGTCACATTGTTTGAAATTATAATTTTCGCCAACATATTTGCTTCCGCACATAGTATCGAACTTGTTTTTCTTATTGCATTTTCTGCAACTGTAGGTGCATCTTGGGGCTCTAGTAGCCAAGGTGAGGCGGTGGGATCAGGGCTCAATGCAGGCTCTGTTCAGGGCTCTGTTTATGGGTTTGTTCAGCTCTCTGTTCAGGCCTCTGATCATTCTCTGTTCAGGGCTCTGTTCAGGGTTCTGTTCAGGGCTCAGTTCAGGGCTCACTTCAAGGCTCAGTTCAAGGCTCAGTTCAAACTCTGTTCAGGGCTCTGTTCTGGGCTCCGTTTAGGGCTCTATTCAGGGCTTTGTTCAGGGCTCTGATCATGCATGCTCTGTTCAGGGTTCTGTTCAGGGCTCTGATCACGCTCTGTTCAGGGTTCTGTTCAGGGCTCTGATCATGCTCTGTTCAGGGTTCTGTTCGGGGCTCTGTTCAGGGCTCTTTTCAGGACATCGGGTTTTATTCCACGCTCCGTGCACTGTCGGCGTGCACGAAGTGATTTATCAATGCAAAGCAAACCATGTGATATCAAATGCTATTTCAGATATGATAAAGGGATAAACATTCTAATTTTTCAAACCATATCAAAATGCTAGGGTCATGACATCCTCTTCTCACACCAAGTTCAAAGTTTCTTCGTTTCAATCAGTGTTATTAGATTAAAGAACTTCGCTGAGGCTTTCTGCTTCGTGAACAGTTCTCTGACTATTCTTCATCGCGACCACCCGGAGCGTTGGCATATATGGTCCTGTTATGATAATGGTAATGAAGGCATCTACGGATGCTTTATTTCCATTCAAGCCTAAAACATATCACCTTGTACATTGGATTTTCAAATGCCTTATAACCAACGCCAGGACGCCATGACGCTTTCCCTCGGTCAAGACCGGTACACATTCCAGACACCTGGTTAGAGTGAGGTATTGTGCTTGGAATTTTTCTCCTGTACCCAACAGAGAAAATCGCCACCGCCAGTGCTGAGATTCGATCCCGGGTCTGCCGCATGGCGGCAGAACCCTCTTGCCACATGGCTATGGCGAGCACAGTTTATTTTTTTTATCAGTTTATTCGTATTCTTTCAAGCAAAGTACTGTGTAACAACGGCGAAATTTATCGGTATAATTGTAATTCTGCTTTCAGAACCTATCTACACGACAGGTAAGTTTCTCACCTCATTTGGGAGGGATACTGATTCACCTACGGCTCAGTGTAGTATACGTGGAAACGCAAGCGAAGTTGATCATTAATTGTCTTCGATACCTTAGACGCCTGCAAATGCAGTAACTCACTTCAATCAACACGATCTGAAAAACAGCTTCATCTACAGCTAGTTCGGAGTAGTGTGTGCATAAAAATTCGAGTAAACCTTTATCAAAAATGACGGCGGGGTAAGGAAAGTATTGACATTAAGGCAATATAATTTAATATTTTTGCAAAGTTAGGAATCTTCACCGGCCGCACAACTGCCCCTCGTCAGTCGTGGAGAGCCAAACCAGGAAGGCTTCGCAGAGCAGGACCCCGGCTGGTCCACCGGCTCACACGGGTAGGAAGGTCGACATCGGTCTGTGAACAAACATTTTGGTCAAGCAAGGTCCCAAGGAAGCGGATAGTTGTAAGCTGAAGAGCTTAACATATTATTGAAGTATAGGTTAAGGTTTTGTGTAATAGAAAATCACAAAAATCCAATAAAATTTCAAGTAAAATTGCAGACAATGAGGAAAAATAAAAATAAAATACATCATACTATTTGTTGTTTTTTAGTATGATGTTTTTAATTTTTATTTTTCATCATTGTCTGCAATTTTTTGTAATAATTATAGAGAGAAATTTATCAATTAGCAATATTGAAGCAATTCTTAAATTTATATATTTACAATAATTCAGGAATATTTTAGCAATACCTACAATATTTTATTAGCAATAAGTTATCCCAGCTTAATCCCTTCCCTCTTTTAGAGACCCCAAGCCTGGTAACAACCATCACTGAATTGACAGTATTGATGGAGTGGTGAACCGGCATCATCGATGATGGGGCATTCGCTAAAAAGGGTCGACCGATCACAACGTTACTGCGACCCATGAGCGAACTTGTTCTGAAGTCTCTGCTGCGATGGTCTGCAGGAAGTCCACGGATGCGCCTCACTGCGATACCAACGTAGGTTGCTGAGGCGGCTAACTGCTCGGGATAGAGATAGAAGGCCGCAGCAGTCATACCCCGACGACAGGGCAGTACCATATCACACAGCAGCACCCCATCGCAGAGCAGTATGCAGTCGCTACGCCCACCGCAGCTGCCAGCCCAAGGAGCTATCTCCTCTCACTCCCTCATGGCGACACTAAAGTGACTTGTAAATTGCAGAGAAGAGTTCATCAAATTTAAGAGGTACAGAGGATGTAGAGTAGGATGTTGAGGTGCTGAAGTTTGGGCTTAAACTCTTTGTTTTGATTGAAAAGGCGAGAAGTCGATTTTTTTGCTCGCGAACGACAAAAGGTCAGGCCTGAAATGGTAACAACACTGAATCGGTTTGACCCTTACAGCATGAATATATTGAATAGTGGTTATTTTTTACAATATTCGAAAGAATTTGCCAACGAAATAAACGGCAATCCAATGCGTCTGTAAAGACAGTCTCAAATTGTCATCACTTTGGTTCCCACACACTTTCACTTCCGACTCATGCAACCTTCCTTGCAGGCTCTGCTAGTGGATACCATCGGCGTAAGATTTACTTCCATTGTTAATGTTATAACTCACGCGAGGTATCTCGCAAACAAATTGAAAGCATGACAGGCGAATGATATTCACAATGCCGAATGAACCGGAGAACTTTACATATTATTCTCGACCAATTGAACAACCGCGCAAATGAAGAGCACTTTTCGCTTTGATTGATTGATCTATTGGGCCTGCCAGCTGATTATTTACTAATTAATATAACCGCACTGGAAATGCTGACAACACACATTATCATCATTCGATGTTGTCTGTAACGTCTACTGCAACAACCGTGAGGAGTTACTACCATAGAAGCTCAGTTACTGGCTTCCCCTGAGGTTTGAAATATCCTGGTGGAACGCTGAGCCGCAATTGGGAAAAGTCTCAATGATCATTGTAATAGCTTCGAAAAACGTAAATGAGATTTATAAAACAATGAAAACGTTAGCCACTAGAAAACTTCGATAAAGGATATAAATTCGAAGTAAATTGAGCAAAGTTCCTTTCTGCTGTCGAGAAGTAATTTCAAATTAGTAAAAATATTACGTAAGCCCAATCTTACGTTAGTCATTTTCTTCTAGGAAGTCGCTAACAACGACGCAGCCAACATGACTCACATCACTGAACATTTACATAAGTGGCCCGGTGTGTACCAGCTGACGCGCGGAGCTGATTCGGATCTGGCGGCAAACATTCGATGTAAGCAATGACGCTCGCAGGGCGGTCGATTTCGAGCCCCTAAATTTGCAAGGGTTAAACAACTTATCAGCCGTGTGATGGACAGCGGGCGCCAATTAGGGAGCATTTCAAATATGACTCCACACGTTAAATAGAGGTTTCTAGAACGGAATAAATTTAGAAATAAACTTATATCCACTGACACTACCAACTGATAATGTGACTCACTAAAATTAAATTTCTTACATTGAAGTGCTCCCACGGTGCGGCGCACACCTTCCCGCTTCTGCAGGGAGGAAATTTCTGTAATAAATTAGTTGTTACCGCAATGTTTCCGTCATACAACTATGATTGTGTGACTGTGTAAGTCTTCTCTCACTCTACATGTAGGAACAAAAATAAATATAGAAGTGCGCTCACAAATCTATTGAACTGCTATATTTGGTCTTATTTGTAATTTTCAGATGACTCTTAGTCGAATAAATTTAAGCGAGTGACAAACGAAAGATCAAACGAACATGTTCTAAATACTCAAGAAACTTCTACGAAGTCGCACCAACACCGAGAGGAGAGCAGCTTTTGAATGCTGGTGGTGTGAGCAAGTGTGTGTGCGGGTGTTGCCAATGATTTTGAGAAAAAACTTTTTCATTTCAAGCATTTATTTCAGAATATACTTCTGCCTAATCGTTAGCGGTCCTATTATGAAGCAAAATTACTTACAAGCGAGCTTTGAAAATAACTACGTGGAGTTTCTTGAAATTTCACTAACTTTTTCTAAAATATGGGAAACCTATTTGTGTTGGTTTAAAAGCTGGTACGGACATTGGAACTGATGAGAAAATCGTTTCCAAGGTGGGTGACATGTTTATTTTAAAAAAATTTTGTTGCATTGGTTGTTTTTTCAAATTTTTAGAGAATTTATTCTCTACGGTATTCAAAGTAATGGTGATTCCAGGAAGTAAAAAACTCATTATTCTTATTCATCAGAGTGGTCTATCAAAAAAGGAAATCGTTCCCCAGAAACTTGCATCATCGTCAATCAATTTCAGATTGATTAAATATATCCACGAGGCAAAATCCATAACAGCGAAAACCGCCCCTGGCAGGAAAAAATTGTGGTGACGGTCGGTTTGTCATGATAGGGCTTTAGTGCGCTATTCGTTACGGTAAAGGACTTACCGCAGTTCAGATCTTGCGCTAGAATGGGCGAGAGATTGCGTGCACTCCTCAGCGAAAGTGGTTCGATGTCGACTCTTCGACAACGGACTTGCTTCAAGGAGAGTTGCCAAAAAACCTCTTTCGACACATGAAAAACATTAAAGATCGGCTCAACTTTTGCAGGAAGTAACGCAAAGGTGATTTCAGGAAATATTAGGAAAATACTCATTCGTATTCATCAGAGTGGTCTATCAAAAGAGGAAATCGTTTCCAGAAACTTGCATCATCGTCATTTTATTCGTACGTAACCTAAACATTACAGAAGACATGGAAAATTTACGACCAACAAACGTTATATCATGATTAAGAAAGTATAGGTCATTATTGGGACCAAGTATTTTCTGTGTACTCGAAATGTGATAGGCTCTGTCCAAAAAAAAAATGTTTTATCACACGGGTTGAAATCCTCGTAATTATTTTTAAAGCTTGCTTGTAAGAAATTTTAATTCATAATAAAACCGTTAACGAATAGGCATAAGTGTACTCTGAAAAAAAAAATTCCGGAAATGAAAAAGTTTTTCTCAAAATCATTGGCAACACCTGCATATACACGTGCTCACACCACCAGCATTCAAAAGCTACTGTCCTCTCGGCGTTGGTGCGACCTCATAGATGTTTCTTGAGTATATTTAGAACATGTTCGTTTGATCTTTCGTTTTTCAGTCGCCTAAATTTATTTGACTCAGCGTCATTTGAAAACTACAAATTGTAGTTTTCAAATGATGGTTGCTGAGCGCACTTCAATGTTCATGTATTTTCCCTACACAAGAGTGACAGAAGACCTACACTGACACAAAATCATAGTCTCATGACGGAAACATCAGGGTAACAACTAATTTTTTATCAGAATTTTCTCCCCACAGTAGAGGGAAGGTGGGCGCCGCACCGTGGGAGCACTTCAATGTAAGATATTTAATTTTAGTGCGTCACATTTTCAGTTGATAATGTCCCTTGGATGAAAGTTTAATTCTAAATTTATTCTGGTCTAGAAAATTTCATTTAACGTCATGGGGTCTTATTTAAAATGTGCTCTAATTGGCCCCGCTGTCCATCACGCAGCTGATAAGTTGTTTAACCCTTGCAAATTCAGGGGCTCGAAATCGACCGCACTGCGAGCGTCATTGCTTACATCGAATGTTTGCCGCCAGATCCGAATCAGGTCCGCGCGTCAGCTGGTACACACCGGGCCACTTATGTAAATGTTCAATGATGTGAGTCATGTTGGCTGCGTCGTTGCTAGCGACTTCCTGGAAGAATATGACGAACGTAAAATGGGGCTTACGTAACATTTATACTAATTTGAAATTATTTCTCGACGGTATAAAGGATCTGTGCTCAACTTACTTCGAATTGATATCCTTCATCGAAGTTTTCCGGCAGCAACGTTTTCATTTTTTATAGATCTCATTTACATTTTTCGAAGCAATTACACTGACCGTTGAAACTTTTCCTAATTGCGACTCAGCGTTCCACCAGGTTACTTCAAACCCGAATGAGGGGCAGTAACTGAGCTGCTGTGGTCACAATTCCTGACGGTTGTTGCAGTATACGTTACAAACGGCATGGAATGATGATGATAATGTGTGTTATCAGCATTTCCTATGCAGTTAGGTAAAATGAGTAATAAATAATCAGCTGGCAGACCCAATTGATCAATTGTTCAAGACGAAAAGCGTTTTTCGTTTGAGCGATTGTTTGATTGCTCGAGCACAAAATATAAAGTTTCCCCGCTTCACTGGACATTATGATTATCATTCGTGTGCTATGGTTCGATTTCATTGCGAGATACCTCGCGTGAGTTATATAACATGAACAATGGAAGTAAGTCTAACTTCGATAGTGCCCTCTAGCAGAGTCTACAAGGAAAGTGCGGCCTGTCCGAAGCGTAGGACAGGCCGCACAAAAACTACGCCTGCCTGTTCTTCAATCATAAATTTTGTGGAGAGAAACCACTTCACGTTCCTTTTCAACTATGGCACAACGGCCATAATCTGAGTGACAGCTCAAGTGTGAGGGACTCATGAAAACCGCCGCTGCTACGTGAATCCTTGACGCCTCGCGCCAGGGAGGTCAGGCGAGCCTCGCTACCCGCGTCCGGCCGGGCACCGTCGAGACCCTCCGTCTAAGAGCTCCACAACAGCCTCCAAACGAACTTTTGCAACTGGTAGCTTCAAGAAATCGCCCAGCAGAGCAAGAAGAATCGTACGTAGACACGCCGACAGTGTAAGAAGCGTGAAATAATTAGAGCCCTACAGCTA
Source organism: Morinoia aosen (assembly GCA_030386875.1). Classification (NCBI taxonomy): domain Eukaryota; kingdom Metazoa; phylum Arthropoda; class Malacostraca; order Amphipoda; family Talitridae; genus Morinoia; species Morinoia aosen. The sequence continues at coordinate 6,372,844 of CM059576.1, forward strand.
ACCTGAATTAATAATTCCTGAAAGTGATCACTAGCAGAGTCGATAAAACGAAGTAGGAAAGATAAGAGAAGAAATATGCTCGTAAAAAGCAGGAGCAGTTTAGCAATCAGGATCAGGCAAGGGGTTTTGATAGAATTACCCAGAGAATAATGGCAGCCGGTTGGCTGTCAACAAGTCCGGCCCAGGGTAATGAATTTAGCAACGATTAGGAATTCAGTTCTGTCAGCTCGTTCTAATCTGGCTGACTAGTGATCAGCTATAAGTTTTGACCAGATCCAAGAGCACACCCTCATTCACACCGTATGGTAAGCGATATGTTCAAAATTTAAGAGGACTTCCTACCCTGCAATAACCTACTTCACCTAATTTTTCAAACTTCTCTGTACACATTTCTATTGCACCTAGAAAAATCAAAATGAATACAGATATGTCAAATTGAATTTTGACCTCATTTGCCTCCATGAAATTTTTCGATTTTTGCCATAGAAAAGAACCATTGCGCGAGCATAATTTATGTGTATATAATTGCGCAAAACGATACTTCTACAATTTTCAACTTAATGTAAAAGCTTGATATTGGTTTCATTTGACGCAGAAGGACTGTTTGGGGCAACTGGAAAATGTTCCCCTTTTTAAATTTCGAACTAGAAAAAAAGGTGTGGATACATTTATCAAAAAAGTTTTTTATTCTTTTTAAATCTTAAAATTTTCACCATAAAATCTAATTTAGAATTCGAACCAAATCAGATTTTATGCTGAAAAATCCGCTGTTCCCATTGTTGTACCGCGTCGAATATGACATAAATCACGCTTCTATGTTGAAAATTGTAGAAGGAGTAGTGCTTTGCGCAAATGTATACAATTTTATATATTCGCGCAATAACTTTTTCTATTGTGAAAATCGAAAGAGTTTATAGAAGAAGATGTGCTCAGAATTTGGTTTTATATATCGGTAATAATTTTTGTACATCTAGTTGCAAAAGAAAATTGAAAACCCGTGAATTTGATAAATGGGGAAAATAATTAAAAAATTATTGAGAAAAAAATTCATAACTTCTTTCTAAATCGAAATTCAATAAATGAAGAGCATTTTCCAGTTGTCACTGTCTTTCTGTGTCGAATGAAACCAAAATCAGGCTTTTACGTGGAAATTTGTAGTAGTAGGGTTTCGCGCTTATAAATTTTCAATGTATGTTCGCACAATAACTTTTTTGTTGCAAAAAATCGAAAAATTTGATGGATGCAAATGTGTTTAGAATTCGATTTAACTTACCTGTGTGCATTTTCGTCCCCCTAGGTGCAGTAGAAATGTGTACAATGAAATTTGAAGAAATGAGGTAGGTACGGAGTAGGAGATCCCTTTAACATGGTCATCGGAGAGTAGATGAGAATGAAAGTAAGTTAAAAGATCAGTAGTAATTAAAAGGTTAGGAAGTAGATAACAAAAGTTATCGGGTGAGGCAGGCAAGGCTGGCATCCAGGTCGGTAGGACCACGGGACAGCAACTCCGACGGCCAGGCTCACAGACACGGAGAGCCCGGAAGGTCCCGATCACTTTCGACATGCATTACACTGACCTCAGGGCTGCAGGTTTTATAAAACGAGAGTAGAACACACATGGTAATCAAAATGTATCTTCCAAACTGCAGCAGAAGCAGCCCAGCTCACCTACCCCAGCCACACTGAAACGCTTTTGTATGTTGAACTGAACTGTATCTGATAGGACAATGGGGCATGTTTATTTCTCCAGAATTGATCAAACGAGACAGGTTAACTGAATTTATATTTCTGCCAATATTTTTTTTTTAATTAAGGCGAGAATTCTTTTGTGTTGCAAAATTAATCTTCATGAACTCGCCCGATGATAATTGCCCTAGAATTTTTTACAGTTCTATACCACACTGTTCTTCCATTTATGCCTTAGTTTCGGTCACAAAAAAATAACCATTATCGAAGGGGTTTAATTTTACACGGAAGTTGGCCATTATAGTTTAGTGTCGATTCTTTTGCGCCCTCTTTTATGCAAGTGAACGATGTTCTATGATTTCACGGCTGAGTCATCAGTTAACTTTAGGCTCTAATTTTTATGTATAAAAGACGCCATTTTGTGCCTCTCACATCTTCAATGTCTATCTTGACCAGGAAATGGTAACTTTCCAGGTTTGTTTCGTTTCAAAACATGCATATCTAATGGCGTATTTGGAACTCCTCGTGATTGGCACTCGCTATCGCCAGGGCAGCTCACACGCTGTTTGAGCCTTGCAAATTCGAAGAAACGAAATAAACAATTTTATCTTCTAATTGGCCATGCTGGATGTTCACTGCCAGGGCGAACTCGGCTTGACAAACAAGTTAGGCCGCTTCGCCTCAGCTTCGTAAACATCCATTGACGTCAATCGTGTTGGCTGCGGGGTTGCCAGCGGCTCCCATGGTGAACTAAAACTAAAGTCATAAATGTTCAAGTCTTACGTAACTGAACGGAATACGTTATATTATAACCGATGCGATAGATGGTATTTCTTCAGTAAGGATATTTTTGCGATACTTTTATAACAGCTTTTACACAAATATTCCTTTATGTTGAGTTTTCCGTCATCAATAATCCCATTGAATTGTTCACTGTTATGAATCCGTTCTGTTCTATTTTTCAGTTAGTGAAAATTAACTTCCGCTTGTTATTTGCTCATAAAGCTTAAAAAGCTTCAACTTGAAAAAAAACTCTACATGAATTAGAATGTTAATTTACAAAATTTGCGTCATATTCTAACCTAGAAATAAAAGGCTAGAAGCTAATGTTGCGGTCACAATAGGGTAAAACCAGTTTACAAGTTTGGTGTAGTTGGAACGAATTCATCTTACATGTCATTTCTAGGCTTGATGCACATCGTTTTTGGCAATTGGCGAGTCCAAATAATTCATAACAAAAATATGCTTAACATGGTAGTTAAAACTGTATTTTCTTGCAAGTTTTACCTCTATTTTGCACGTGTGAAACATGACCCTTACTCAACGGATGATGCATTTTTCCTATGTATTAGTTGCCTAACTGCTTTGTTTTTTTTATTTTTCTTGCTATTATAAGTGCTAACTAGGATTATTTGAATGCGTGCATTTCGTAGATAAAGTTTACGCATGAAAGCGACACACCTCATCCGTCGTCGTATTACCAGCATGAACAGGTCAACTACGAATAAGATGTTTAAGATTTTCATCACGGTATCCATCGATCCTGGTCGGTTCGGCAAGAAAGTTCCCGTGTGCGGAGAGCGGAGAGCTTTATAATCTTTGGGATTCCAGGGATTAGACTAGTTACTCTCTCTTGAAACTTAGTCGATTTTAGTATTATAGTATATTACTCGATACAGGTCTTTTCGCTATCCAAATGGGCTCCTCGGTAGTCATTATCACCATTCTCTCTGTGAATGAGCTTTTGCATCAGCCTCCACGGACCACTCAGTCCCTTTCTGAACGTCGTTTGCTCACTGTCGATCAATCATGACGGTTATCACTGCGTGCACTAACTTCCTATCATGATGTTCGTAGAGTAATTTCAACTACTTATATACTCGTAACATATTCCACCGTTATGAAGTCGTCAACCATATCCTCAGAGTATTGTAATTCACTAAGGAAGCTGTTAGTTCCCGTACACTACACTAATGTCAGTTGTATAGATAATAAATTAAAAAGCAAGCCATTCCGTAAAACGTAACACTGTTTCAGAAGTCTTCTGGACTGTGAAAAGATCAGCGGGTTGAGTGCGGGCAGGCTAAAGTAGGCTATTCTGAGGGAGATCATGGCACCCACTTCGTCGTGAGTGCAATTTATATTTCATTCCAAGATTCATTATGAATTTTGGTCAAGCATCACACACATGATTACGTATGTGCATAAATGTGCATGGAAGAAGGTGCGACGGATGTTTGATAACGGTTTGGTTTCAAATTATACAACCCTGCACTGTATAACATAAATAAAATTAGTGCAGACATTTGTAATCACTTTCATTCTTTTTTCTAACAAAGTAATTAAGAAATGCTAATCCAGCTTCAATAACTGTTCCAACTCGGAACTGAGACCCTGACCGGCAATTTCTGTGAGGTCATCATTAATTTCTTAAGGGGTCTTTGGATTATTTTTAAATTTTAATCTGATTCGCCTGAAAATTGGCCAGTATATGAATTTTCGAAGACAAAATTTATGTTACTTTATTACCTTTTTTAAAATTGGAAAAATTTGTCATTGTTCATTTGCGGGTTTTAAAAAAAATAGAATTCCTTAAATTTTCGTGCTAGAGAAAATTCAAAACAGTTATGAAATCTTTGTAACATTGCTAACAAACTGAAGGTTTCAGAATTTTCATTTTCCGTTTCGTTTTCTTTTCACATGGGATCAAAAATTCATGATTGTTGGTCCCCTTACACCCCTCTATGTCATGAATTGGTCCCCTTACACCCCTCGTCTAATGCCCGTAGCCCCATAAAATTTTAGGGCACAATAATCCATCACCTAAGGATCCTTTTTCAACAAAACAAAATAACCCATTAGACCAACAGGGGCCTCGGATGACCCCCTTAAACTGCGCTCTTATGAGAGTAACGATTCAATTCTTCCATAACTACGCATCACGCGTGGCAGTTTTCAGGGTTTACATCAGGAAAATGTGGTGTCCACATGTTAGGTATTGCGTGAAAATTAGAGAAATTGTTATTTCATTGCGTAGACTTTCATTATTGCGTAGACTTTCAAGGCAACAGTAAGGAATACTGATATAAATGACCACGAGTAAGCGAAACTCTTTTGTCCCATAGAAATGCTTCACTGCGCACGCTGTTCTGTGGCTGTGTGATGCGCAGAACGCGTGATTGCGACACCAAAACTTCACCGGTGACGGAGTGTTGAAGGTGCGGCTGCTGCTGAGGTAGTCTTTTGTTTATCGCTTGTGTTGAACGCTTCGCGCTTGACCACCGTATTCAGGCATTGTGTTAGAAGGTCAGTGAACAGACGTGACCGCCTATAATTTGAAATTTTTGATCATTTATCCTCTCAAAAGTACCGCTTACTCTAACGATTCTGCTCGAAATTGATTCAAGTTGAATGTAATCAAAGGTTCTTGCAATTCTTCCATCCAAGATGTACCATAGTAAGATAGATCTTCGGTCGACTGGTTTGTGAGTTTCGATACTTTGTCTGCCTTCACGTGGATCAACCTACAACAACAGAAATAATTTTAAATGCTTGCACACTCTATCAAGTATTAGAAATCCTTGCAACTTACACTCTATCACCTATTGATACATCCTATCAAGTATTAAAACATTCTATCAAGTATTAACACATTCTATCATGTATTATAGATGCTCGTAATATAAAGATTGTGTGACGACCATCCTTAGGTTGCTGAACCTTTCTGAAGACGTTAAATGTAGCGGAAATCCGTCTGGCCTGCCATTTTGCTGTGCACCAACCCAGAGCTATAATACTGTTGCCAAAGCCGCAATACAACCTGAGGCGTTAATTTTTCGACCTTATGAATAAAGGGAGGAGGAATGGCAGGACTTAAACTATTCACCACCAGTGAAACAGTTCACAAATGATGGTATTTCGTGAGCATCACTCCGTGTACATTATGAGGATCTGCAAATGCTCTTTCATTCCTTCTGTTTCACTTATGATCGTGTGGAAAGCTTGTAATTGAACTTGAAGCATTTATATGCGAGTAAATATTCCTAAAATACTGAGGTTGGTATCTGCGTCGATTACGACGGCATGTATTTACCTTTCGTGAAGCAATTTGTTATTCCGAGAAGGAGATGAGTACAGCAATTGACTCATTAATCCATTCCACGGTTCTACACTCGAGTTCATATGATACAGAGCAAAAATCTTTGAAAGTGCATCTAAATTTTTATCGAAAACCCATCACACAATTGGAGAATGGGAATTTCTAGGCACTTTTGTGTGCGATTTTTACTGTTACATGCGTCATGCTCTATCTAGGTATATATACGTATACTGATCTTGAAGCCCGTATAACTTGAATATCATTAAATTGTACTTTTCCTAAAACATTTTAGAAAAGGGAATTACTAAGAACCTCATTTTGCATAAAAAATTGTTACTGCATGTATTGATGAAAGTTCATAAGTTGATAATTGCAAAATTGAATAATTTGACTGCACCCCACACTTTGAAATAATATTCCGCAGCGACGCGGAAGTGAAGTTTGTCCTTATCTCACCCGAACCTGCTGCACAAACATCGTCCACTTGGACAACTTAGTTAGTCCTTGAAGTGAGAGTATAAAAAAGGCTCATGCTTAGGCTCCAGCATCAGTTTTTTGCTGTACCTATCAAAATGCGTTCCATGGTAAGCAAATCTGATCTTAATTTAAGCGTAATAGTTATGTTCTTATTCCTCGGTATATATCAAATAGAAATGAATATGAATATTTAATAAGTAGAAATACCTTCCTGACGTCTGCACTTTAGCTTCGAATTTCATTTTGCTAACAATTGCCCATCTGTCATCTCCAGCTTGCTGTACTGTTGCTGGCCACGGCTGCCGTTGCCCAGCCCGAGCCTCTCTTATTAGACACCGTCACTGGCCTCACTAGCGGCCTCCTCGGTGGTGTGCTGGGCGGAGGAAGCGGTGGTGGTCTGCTGGGCGGTCTGCTGGGCGGAGGAAGCGGTGGTGGTCTGCTGGGCGGTCTGCTGGGTGGAGGAAGCGGTGGTGGTCTTCTTGAAGGTCTTCTGGGCGGTGACGGTCTTGTCGGTGGCCTCGTCAGCGGCCTTCTCGGTCCCCTCCTCGGCTCAGTCGGCGGTGGCGGAGGCGGCCTGCTGGGCGGTCTGCTGGGCGGTGGTGGAGTCGATGGCGCTGTTGGTCAAGTTGGCGACCTGGTTACCTGTGTTCTTTCCCAGGTGCTGGGACAAGTTGGAGGTCTTCTTGACCAAATTCTTGGACCCGTTCTCGGCGCTCTTGGTCTCAACCCAGTCGTTAGCCTTGTGGATCAGTTGGTAGATGGAATCCGCAGAGACCTAGTCGAGGTTACTGATGTAATCAATGGTGTTCTTAGCGGCAAGATTACTGTGGATCAATTAGTACAGCTCATTCGCAAAAAAGTTTTTGAGGTTACTGACCTGGTGCAGATTATTCTTAAGAATGTTCTCAGCGAAGAGGCCTTTGCTCTTCTCCTCCGTGACGGCACTTTTGGCGTAGATGTTCTTGCGAGTCTTGTTATCGATGGTGGAGTTCCTCTTTCAGCGATCAACAATCTCGTAGCCAAGGGATTGATCAGCGCCCAACTTGCAGCTCAGGTCACTGCTAAGGTCAACGCTGGTTAATAGGTGCGATGGAGCAGTCGATGTCAGCGCTAGGTGATCTACAGGCACCACTTCTTGTCTTCTATAGTGTTTGAATATTTTTCCAGCAGGACTTCGGGTGAGATTTTTCAAAATTTTGTAAACCAAATCTTCCTAAAAAATATAATTTCAATTTGAACTTAGATAACTCAACAAATAAAATTTATTGCTTATAAGTTGGTTTGATTAACTCTTATTTAAAATTTTAGCTGTTCCGCATGTGTGACCGTCGGTAAAATGCATTAAATGAAAACCAAAGGCAGTTGAGTTAAGTAATTGGCTGTTAATACTGAGAGCCAAAATCAACGATGAGACACCACGGATTCGAAAAGATAAAACTATTCTATGTAGGTATTTGCGCTCCCCGAACTGCAACAAAGGCGTTCTGAAGAGAGGAAGGGAGAAGACACCATTTAGTATGATCTTAAGAAATAGTGAAATGTATTCACAAAGTGCATAGAAACATCAAGTCGAGAAGGAAGTTCATGAAACGAGATGAAACTTGTAGAAAAAAGTAGTAGATGCTGAAAAGCGGGACAGAAGTGAACTGAAACAAGACGGGCGGTAAAAAAAACAATCCTGTTACAACATAGAGAAGGTGACCAAACATTTAGCTCTAAACCTCACGGATACCATCCTTTGTTTTTGCTTATAGTGAATACAGATGCCCGGCGCCGACAGCACCTCGCGAGATCGATACCGCCAAATCTTTTTCATTGTGTTCAGGCACAAAGTATCACAGATACCTACACAAGGAATTTACCTACGCATGAACCATACAAATCAGTTTTACGAGTTATATCTCTTTTTCATAAGTGCTACCGACTAATTTTTTTATTCAAAAATGAAATCGAATAACCACTTAGAAAAACTTTGTTGGTAAAATGAATTTGAAGGACAATTTAATACAGGATACACGAATCTTTTTGAAGAAGGCCTCAAAATGAAAAAACAAACGATATTCAACAACGAGACAACTTCTAGCGGCCACTACACTTGGACAACTGCTTGAAACGAAGGGAAAATTTACCTAATCGTAAAGGGAAGAGCGATGGATGTAACTGAATAGAAAGATGTTTCGAAATCTTTACAGCAAGAAAAATCGCAACCCAATGGACATTTATAATTTTTCTTCGTGTCTTCGTGATGATTTTTGAATTATGAAACTCATTGAGAAAAATTTGTCAGGGTATCAATTCACAGGCTGATATGTTAGATAATTCTCGATAAATTTGCATAACCCTCTTTATTCGCGAAAGAGGTGTTCAAAGAGGTGAAGGAGGAAGGCACCATTTAGTACGTACTTCGTCGTAATTGACGCGGAGATTTTCAGCTTGGCATTTCCGTAACATTTCCCGGAACCAACGTTTCCGTTGTGAACGAAAAGCCCGGGCAGTGTCATTCTCAAATGAAAAGCTCGTTCACTGTTAAACAATTTGAACAATTTAAACAATTTATTTATTACAGGTGATACAGAGGTAGAATGTTTCTTAAGTCTAGTACAATGGTCAAATTTGAGTATAGCTACCTGTGGGCCCGAACAAGTTCAGCGACTTCTAGGGCATTTACCATCACGTTATTCTAAGGTGTAAAATAGTTTTTAATCCAATTCACCTAACCTAGTTTCGCATCAGACTGATCAATGAGATGAAAGACTCGATATTTGATGATTCATTTTAAAATATAGTTCATATGGAAAATATTATTGTCCTCAACTTCCCCGCCTAGTTTGAGATTTTACGATGTATTGGCTGTTTTGGCCAATACGATTGTAGTGCCCCAAAATATCAGTACTGTTACTTAGAGGAATATAATTCCCCAGTCACCTTTAGCTCGTGGCACATTGAGTTATGTTGTTGATAGGTACTCCAGTACAGGCAGAAAGCTAGTTCAATCTTCCATGATGGAGTGCACAAACAGCCACCAGTGCGCTTTGACGTTATTCATTGATATTTGTGAAATCAGAATTTCAGTGTTGATGTTACTGGAAAAACAACTAAATCTACCCAACTTATATTTCACCAGTCAGTCTAGTGATTCAGTGTCTCAGAGGAGTAACTTCCACCTCTAGTCACCTTTACGTTCAGATTTGCCTCAGAGCATTTCTATGTAAGTTTAGTGCTTAGTAATTTGGTTGTTAGAAACTTTCAGTTATGATAACTTTGTCATTATTTATGGTTTATCAAATCGATTTATTCCATCAGTGCATTCAAGTACCGGCAGGTTTTATTATTATTGCCAACTCTCAGGAGTGTTTGTATTCAGAAGAAAGTATCGCTCAACCATTTTTATTTCCCACGGCGCTTGTTATCAGTTGATGAGCCTGTACCTTTTGCGAACATGAGCTGTAGATGAATCAGGTTTTTGTATCCACCTACCAGCAGCAAAGCGTTGTGATATCCCATCCAATATTTGATTTAAATCAAACAAAATATACATTGCTTTAGCCGATGTAATGGTGAGACTCTCCTCTTTGATGTGCCGCTGCAGTCATTCCCATCTTCAAGACTGAGTGTTTTATTTCTGAATGTCTCATACCTGTGTAGGTTAGGCCCTGGAACAAGCCACGGGGGGCATGCCCCCACCCCATCGAAATGTTGAGCTGGTGGTCAGTTCCAGCCGCCATTTTAACTAAAAGAATAACAAGATTGCTAATAATGAATGTCTACCCCCCCCCCCCCCCAATGGAATCATTTGTCGGTTATCCTGTCCCCTCGCCCCAAAAATCCTCGATATTTTCGGCTGGCAGCGCCATTGTCCTGGAATGATTGCAAACTAAGTCCTACGACCATCGCTGCCCGTCGGTGAACATTATTTACCGTCTTAATTGCGGTGTGTAATCTTCCTTACTTATGTGCTTTGTTTTTGCTGCAGTGAATCACCTTAATATGGTATTAGAAAACCGAGTATCAGTTGTAAGGTAGCCTAATATTTTCTGTGTCTTATTTGATCTTACTTATAATGACTAATTTGGTCTTAAATTATATTCCCTGAAATGGTATAAGCTTCGGAAAATCACTATAGCGAAAATATTGACCGCAAAACGAATAAAACTAGTATCCAAAAGACGCAGAACACAGAGTATCGCTGGAGCAACACTACGTTTTTTCAGTCGTCAAAACGAACCACGGGACGCTCCTCACACCAAACGGCCGCATTGCCGGGGCCACACCACGTTTTTTCAGTAGTAAAACGAATCACGGACGCTCGACATGACAAACGACCGTTATGCCGGAGACACACCACGATTTTTTAGGCGTCAAAACGAACTACGGACGCTGGTGATGCCAAATCGCCGTTAGGCCCGTCAGCACCCACGTCAAAGTTGCTCAGTGTGCGTGACCGTCACCAAGAACCACGCCCAGTTCAACAGCTGCCCCACGTCGCTGAATGATATAATTGTGGTGCAAACATTTATTATGGTATAGCTTTGCCATAGAAATATCATTTAACAATTGAGTAAAATACTCCATGTTTCCCTTTACACTTTAAAAGTCACAGCCGTCTTAAATGACACCTATTAAATAATGAGTTAGACCAAATGAGAGCACAGTTGCTGCGGTTCTACCGTATGTCATAATGTATTGTTCGTATGTCACGATGTATTGTTAGCAATGCAAACCTCTTTAGTTTCTAATAAAAATATGCAGTTAATTCGAGCAATCAGCAAATTCTATTTAATATCAATTAAAAAATATTCAAACAGGTTCTTTATAATATGAATTAAGTTAAAGTATTCAAGTGCTGAAGCGTTCTGTGAGATGCCTTTTACGCATATGTACGCCAAATAAATTAGATTAATTTACTTATCAAATTTTACTGAAAAATTTTATGTGCTCATATCAGTATATTTGATTGTCGCTTCCCTCTTGTTTTGCCTAATTCAGCTAACATTATTTGTATGCGTGAATTTATTAATTCAGTTTTTCAACTCGGTGCGACTTTTAATCGCAATTTCAATGCGTATAACATTTTCTTGATCTTTACCCTTCGCTGCGAAAGGCAGAAATTTAAAACGATCGGGTTATTGAACTCCTGCCATAATGCACATAAGCTCACACTCTGCATGGCCATATCTTAATCACTACTGACAATTTTTTGTGAGTATGTGCATAACCTAACTGCATTACAACATCTGGTAACTCTTTATAGTTATACGATACAGCGACTTCTGGCAATACACTCTGGACCAGTGCACATGACGCACTCTACACGCATAAGGACGCTACAACGCACGCACACTGAAAGGCGCAACTTTGACGTGGGTGCGTCCTGGGAAACTATTCACAGAGATTGCTCTTATATATTAAAATATGCATCGTTATAGTGTGACACTGGTTTTGTGAGTAAGAGTTCCGGAGGCTGAGGTTTACGAGTCCCTGAAGATCTTTGTTGTAGGCCTCGCATGACAGGCTCACAGGATATCCTTATAGTGCTTGGGTTCGGATGGGTCGGAAGCGCCCCGACCGCAGGCGCCGCCGGAAGGTACGGCTGAAGTTCTTGTTGCGCGCTAGACTTAAAAGCAAGCTGTGTGAACTGCAGTGACCAGTAGATGGATAAGTGCCTTACAGAGAGTTTCATTCTCCTCCTTTGGGTAGTTAAAGCTACCGATACTGTAGTTTGCAGCTACAATTACATTAACCTCATGTTGTGCTGAAAGTAACGACACAACAATTGCTCTGGCTTTTTTCTGACAGACTGCTCCGGAAAACTGGTTTGGGATTTGATGAATAAATTCATTTGAGATGCAGAGGTTGGTGAAAATTGTAACTCTAATGTGCGACATTCAAACGTTCGAATGTAAAACTAGAAATGAATTTCAGCGAGGTAAACGAAATTCATGATATTTTCTAGCGCGATTAACAGAATTATCAGCTAGTGTTCAATACTGAAATGAATCTCATATCAAAAAATTTTCATTGATTACATATTCAGTTTTTGTATTCAATCCCACGTTGTGACTGATGTATACGCATACCTCTCCCAACAACCTGTGTGTCTGTGCGTGACTGCCTGTGTGCTTGTACGTGACTGCCTGTGTGCCTCTGTGTGGCTACCTACACTCAAGCTCTCTATTTTAGTTCTTGTAAACTCCATTTTTGTTCACTCAAGCTCCATGTGGTAGATAACTCAAGCTAAATATTATAGTAAATTTCCCTTAACTAAAGTTATCTTTTACTAGAAAGCTCACCACGCAGGATAAGGTAAGGTAAATTAAGGATTTTGAGAACTGGATTTTAGTTTTATTGAAGAATGACCGGAGAAGATTTTTAGAAACGTCGAGATTTTGGACAATAATATATATCAAGAATAATCAGGGAATCTTGAACCTAGAGAAAGGAATTTAACTAGCAATAAAGATGTAAAATAAGCAAGAAATTTCAAGCAATCCAAATTTCAAGCAATTAAGATTTAAATCTTGACAGGTTTCTTCCGAAGACATTCCACTCACTGTAAGGACTACACCGTTTATGAATGTAATTGCTGGTTTTGTGCAGACTGCCGAGATATCGAAGAAAAACCTTCGAGTTTGAAGAACCCTTGACGCAAGAGCGTTTATACAGGAAGTAGAACTGATGCATATTTAGGTGGATACATTTAGGAAAAGTTCGACATATTAAATTGACATTTACAAATAACTGCTGCCGGATTATCAGGTATTTCACAATTATTTTTTGAATGATTACACTCATTTGCTTCTAGAGATGAATATCACATGTAGAATTTGAAAAATTTGGAAGAATTTTCATGAAGCTGAAAATATCGAGAGATTTAAAGCATTCAAAGAAGGATTACTAACTCAACGTATGTTTAGTTAACTACCAATTGCCTCCATCAAAGGCTTTGATAAGAATTCAAGATTCTCACGAGGCTAATAGGTCCTTTTACTGATGGATTACATGAAATGTTAACTGTGAAAAACATAAGAGCACCCATCGAACTAAATAAAACTATACTAAAAATTATGGACAACAACTTAATATCAATCTACATTATTTAAACAAACGTTAAATTGTAGCGGATAAACAGTTGAAAAATCAATCAGGCGATATCTCAGAAGTTTAACGAACTACATGAACGGAAAATCACAATCAGCTGAACGAACTAACTAGAAAATGAACCAAAAAGAATGCTGCAGCTCGGGCACTTCTTCAGATAATCACCTGAACGCCAGACTTCTTTCGCTGCAGGATCAAGAAAGTCGTCCGAATATTCTCAATTTGGTCTCAGCGGCGAAAACTACGATTTCATTCGCAAATCTTGAATCATTCTAATCATTTTTACGCTACCCATCTACGCTGCGGTTGAGTGCAGCGATCTTCGGATGAATTAGAATTAGCAGGAATGCCATAAAGAACAGAACTCACTGATAATTCTAAGGGGTAAAGATACGAAATTGCTTAAGGGCTCGATAGTACGGTCAGGTCGCATAATTTTGACACTTCGTGTTTTTCCATCCGAACCCACAAATAGTTTTGAAATTTTCCGTATTTCTCAATGTGGTCTCGGCTTGGAAGGGGATCAAATAAGCACGGCCTCGTCAACCCTAATTTTACCCTTGCAATACCATTAATCCTTCGACAAAAATGCTTCATCGGCTTAGCTCAGCGTATTATGACTCCTAAGTAGTTCAAAGTTCCAAGTAGTTCAAACTCCACAGTATACAGACCCTCCTACAAGCCCTGATTCATTATATTTAACTCATTCTGCAGTCACATGTCTCCAAGTCATCAACAGGATGCGCACACCAAGTCAAACCACCTGGGATCTACGCTTCAGACCCCCTATTGTCACCGCCATGGAGCTGACTGGGGTGGCGGAGGAGCGAGTACTTGAGGCAGGCATCGCTGTCTTCACTGCGAGCTCTGCGGCTGTCTCGCTCTCATGTCGGTCTCCTCTGCTGAGGAGCCAGCCCTGAGAGGGAGCCGGTGTCGCGAGCGCCAGCCTACTTCGCTATAATGTATTCACAGAGAAAAAGCCTACAGTCGGCCTTCTCTGCCACCTTCGCCGTGTGGACCTTCAGGAATTGTTTAGTGAGGGTGACTTGAGGTGATGAGTAGGTGCACTTGTCTCGAATGTCCCTCACTGGTATTTCTTGAGGCTGTACATTCCGCAATTAGAACCGTAACTACTTATTGAGTCATGACCTAAACACGTATATACAAACTAGACTTATTTTACGCGCAAATAGCGGAATGTGTCCTATCAAGCTCACTAGTCTCTGTATGTTATTATTATTGAATATATTTTTCTCTTCTGTAGCTTATACCCTGTAACTAATTGCATCATCTAACTTGTTATCTTATGTGCCATATTTTTATCCTTCGACTTTTCTAAACTGATTTTCTGTTCATTTGTCTTGTATATTAATGAAAAGGAAAACGAGCTGCCATCGGGTGCGCCAGTTTTCGGCTTTACCCCACTCTGAAATCATCCACGGGCTTCTATCCGCACAGTGTAAGATCTATTCTTAAATAATTAGCTATCCTTTAATTGAATGACACACTCAGATGGCATTCAAATTCTTGCGTTCGTTAGTAATATTTATCCATTGCTTAACTCTTTAGGAAGCTGAGCCCAAATAATCAATTCGTTTATTGATTATAGTTTAATTTTCAATATTTTACTCGCAATGTTCTAAAATGATTTCATATTTTTTTTAATTTCGGTGATAAGTTGATAAACTTTTCAAAGTTGATGCAGCACAATTGGTTTTTTCAACCGCAGTTTGAAAGTTTGGAATAATTTGTTTAATTATGCAAAAGTTTGTTAGAACGAGTTTGAGAATTTATAACATATTTTCAATCACATTGTGATCCCGTTAAATCACTATCTAGAGAAACCTGCTCTCCAACAAGTTACTCTGCACTCCCTGCGCATCAAACTGTTATAGTTTTACTATAACTGACCTACGCCGTGTTCAAATAAACGTTAAAGAGAGGAGTTGTCTGGCCAAATAACCAACATCTCAAAAGATCCGTCGTCGGAAAATATATTCTCGCCAATAAGCGCAGCATTACCGAACTCTACGATTCGAGCCATAGCATCACCTACCGCTAAGCATTATTTTAAGGCAACCAGCGAGCGTCATCATACCCTCTACGAACCCCACCATCGTACTTCGTGCCCTCTACTCTACGTC
This sequence comes from Morinoia aosen, assembly GCA_030386875.1. Lineage (NCBI taxonomy): Eukaryota > Metazoa > Arthropoda > Malacostraca > Amphipoda > Talitridae > Morinoia > Morinoia aosen. The sequence continues at coordinate 6,388,348 of CM059576.1, forward strand.
TGCCACGTATACAGTCATCATTGCCAAATACTTTCATTTCTCTTCGTATATTTCAACTCCTTCCTTTTTGACTTAAGATCTTATTCATCCTACATAAATTACTTGTTCATCAATTATGAAGCTTAATCCATTTTAATTACCTCACAGTACTTGCTATGTTATAAACCTTTCTACGTAACGGCGCATCGAAAATGGCAGTTGCATTAACAAGCAAGAGCCACGTACAAATACTTTCATTTCTCTTCGTATATTTCAACACCTTCCTTTTTGACTTGAGATCTTATTCATTCTACATAAATTACTTGTTTATCAATTATGAAGCTTAATCCATTTTAATTATCTCACAGTACTTGCTATGTTATAAACCTTTCTATGTAACGGCGCATCGAAAATGGCAGTTGCATCAACAAGCAAGAGCTTGTTATCAATTATGAAGCTTAATCCATTTTAATTATCTCACAGTACTTGCTTTGTTATAAACATTTCTACGTAATGGCGCATCGAAAATGGCAGTTGCATCAACAAGCAAGAGCGACGTACTCCGTTAATAATGCGTTAATGCGTTATATATAATGCGTTATATATAATGCGTTATTATATAAAATATTAATAATAAAATAATGCGTCAACAATGCCTATATTAACGTAAAGCTTCGAGATAGAGAACGTGTTTGTTCGCACTCATGACGGAGACGCGCAAGCTGCTCCTGGCGGGTGGGCACAAGCGGCATTAGAGACGGCGCGGTCACGAGAGTAAGATGTGTGAATCTCACGCTTGCCCTTGCGGGCAAATAGGGGAGGCGGTTAGCTTAAGTTGTGTTTGGCTTATAAACCGCCAGTCGGAAGTAATCCAGCTAAGTATATTTCCAACATGTTAATCCATATTCTCACCCGTGTCCAGGAAGCTTCACGTGTAGGATAATTTCGTTCGATGTACTAGACGATCTTTGTTTCTCTACTAATTAATCCAGCGTCCAGGCTTCACCTCATATAAGATGTGCTTATCTTAATTATCAATGTATTAGCAATCTATGTTCGTCAATTGATCAAATAACAAGGCTTCACCTGCTTATTTTAAAGTCATTATGCGAATTCCTGTAATTGCGTCATCCCACAGATTGGAGTTAACGTAATCACCGAGATTTAATAGCATAACTGTCATTTATAGATTTCTTAAATACGCTATATACATCGTGTGCCCCCTTACTACCTGATTGTGTCATCCATTACCAATTGAAAGACGTCACTATTTTACTAGTAAATTGCGTTTCTATCTACTTATCATTTACCTTAGTAATGCCCTAATTAATTTGCCACCAATATTATATCAATTATAAAAGAAGACATTGAAAGGTCTCAATCTAATTTCGATCTTTATTAACAAAATAAAATAATTGTGACCTTCTGTCACGACCTTCGACCGAGAGAAATGAAAGCAACAGGAAAATGACGATAATAAATACAAGATAAGAATTGCCTCATGGAAATTGGATGGCAACGATGTGATCTCCGAAAGAGATCACGACAAACGTTGGCTACATCAAACGAGGAAGGAATGAAACTCGGTGTGTGCAAGCAGATATATTTAGTGCCCATTTCTCTGCTACGGAACACACGACAAGTGAGAGCTTCACTAAGTGCACAGTTTCGGTGCTGACACGAGCTCTAATGTTCTATTGACTGATCCCCAGCTGGCTTGGTGCCGGTTAATATGAAAGTATCGTTGTGTGATCTTTATTTGAATGGCAGTCTACTGATTAACAAATTATTCGTTATTATCAAATCTTCAACCTAATCAAGCATAACTGTAAAGAATCATCTGCTTATTAGTTTTAAATAAATAATTTTTTCCTTATACACATTTTGGGTGGTGACTGAAACATTCCTACACTTTTCGCCTCATAACAATCACGCCTATCGTCCCTGTACGAGAACGCATTTAATTAAATACAAATTAAATTAAATAAAAACTGAAATACAAAGTCCCATCGGCCCCTAGAATAAGCAGATCATCCTTGTATCAACAGAGCGGCGCCTCGGTTTGTGTGATAGTTTGACCTCCGCGCTTTTCAAAACTTCAGATAACGCGACAAAAAGCAAAAACTGAAGAGGTCACGACCAAAACGAAACTATTTGGTGAATGAGGGTGACATAGCAGTGAAAAACAGAATTACCGCAACATTTTATAGTGACATTTTATCATTTTATCAACATTTGCTAGTATGTAAGAACAAATCAATAAGTTTTGAGCACAATAGTCTTAATACTTCTTGGCTCATCTTCCAAGCCAGCAGCTCTTTCTTGATATCCTCTTCTAGGTCGTCGTGGTTTGGGCACCCTGGGCTGTATAACACAGCTCTGCAAATGAGTGGGCTCTGACCTCCTCATGCTCAATGCTCATCCATTGCCTCCATGTCCTGGCTGTTTCTCTATTCTGTCTCCTGCCTGATGAGCGCCTCCTCCTTCACAATCCTCTGGGAGATTTCTTCCTTCATGTTGGGGCCAACAGAGTTGAATCTGGTCATGCCATAGTTGGGGTGCAGGGCAGATGACTTCAGAAGGTCCAGGTCTTTGAACGTGGCGCTGAACCTGTAAGCAACGTAAATTTTAGTTTGGTTAAAAGTTGAACATATAGCACAGCAAAAATTAAACAAAGAATTACTTTTTTATGACATAGGTTAGAATGTTTGTACCTGTTGTTGAATCCTCCCTTGTTACCTTCTTGTCGCAGGTGGGCACGCACCATGGGCTTGGCGTAGGTGAGGGCCTGGTCCCCTCGATCTTCCTCGATGCGCTCCAATGCGACTCTCATGAGGGTGAGGGTGGGCAGCAATACTCCCAGGTATGCGTTCTCCTCAGCCTGTGTAGGCGGTCCAGACAATTGATGAGTGGCTTCATTACCATGCAGTATTCTTGCAGTACCTGATGGCGAAACAAAATGTCAAAAAAATGCAAAAATGATTTGGCTGATGCTTATACCAGCAGCAAAATATATCTAAAAAAATTATAAAATTTGCATCTAACTGCTTTGCAACTTTGCCTGCTTGTCCTGGTCATCGAAGCCATAATAGGAGGTCCTGATCCTGTTGGTACCACTATTATTCATCAAGAACTCGTCCACTGGTTCCAGGCGGGCGTCGTCATCCATGGCGCACTGCAGCAGCCCACTGCAGGCGTCATACATTGAGTTCCACCAGTTGGGCAAAGTAAACAATATGAAAGACAATGACAAAAAGTAAACAAACAGACCTAGAAAAACTTTCATCTTGTTACTTGTAAAAATATTTAAATGAAAGTACAAAATATCCACTATTAGTTTTAAAACATGTGAAATTATTTCAACATAAATGTCTTTTGGCTCACCTTGTGACCACAGTTGTTGGAAGCTTTCTCCCTACCACTCGCTTGTTGGTGTTGGCTGATGTGGAGGACCTGTTCGGTCGGTTTCCCAGGCCTTGGGCCCTGGCTAGGGTTCTTGAGGGGCGGCGGCCCTCCCATAGCTCCAGTGATGAACAAGGGAGACATCTATGGACGCCAATATGTCGAGAGTGCGCGCGCTGACATAAAAGTATATATAAATTAAAAAACATGAATACATTTCGACTTTCTGTAACTTAGCATGAAGATCTTAAATCTTTAAATAAACTTTTATTTTAATTGCTTTCATTAATGATTCTTATGCATCCTGGGTGAGTCCTGCACAGCAGCTTTTGACGCGGATGATGTGAAGGTGCTCTCTTTCGTTCTCCTTCTCTTTGTTTTCTTGGTTCTTGATCACCTCTTCAACGTCAGGGTAGGTGGCGTCCTCCTCTGCCACGCCAGTCCCTGGGCTACAGTTGCTGAAAGCCGCAACGTGATTCGCCGCGTTTTCCGTGATGATGAGAACAACGTTCCACGAGATGTTGAAGGCGCGATTGACCTGGTCTAACTTGTTGGCGATGATGCCCTTGGTCTGGCTAACCTGATAGATTATATGACAACTTAATAACAAATAGTACCATTAAAATGTGCGCCAAGCGCCATCCATGCCCCTCTTCCCCCGTGCGCCTCAGAGGTCTTATAAGCGGTGAGCTCTTTAGGGCCCGCGCATTTGGTTCGCATCCCCACCTGTGCTACATCGTACCAGTAAACGTCGCACGTAACCAGCGTATCTCTAACCTCTGTCTGCCTGCATATTTGGTGGCCAGAGAGTTGACGGACCCACGAATTTGAAGAAGATTTAATTGAAAAGTCATGAAGATATAGTATTCGACGAGAGACGTACAGAAGTTTGAAAAGAAGATCCAGTGACTTCAGCAAATCAACACGGCGGAGGAGATTACTGATAACTACAGAGAAATTAAGAGAACTACCGAGAAGATCGTCTGGTGACGACGAGAATTATAACTTCTAAGAAGCGATTATAAGGACAGCATCTACAGAGAGAGAGCTTCTGAGATCTGCGGAAAGGGCGACTACAGAGCTAAAAACTGCAACTACGAGGTGATTCATCCGACTACGTTATCTTCGTGCTACGGGTGAAGCTGTAACGGCGCATCGCTTCCAACGACTGCAGAGATCGCGACATCGTTCGACAACGACAACTAAAACTACAATTTAAGATAAGTAACGCAGCAACAATTAGTTGTTATAATTGTTACAGTACTGTTGCAGTCTAGATATTCGTTGCGCGTGAGAGACAGCGTGCAGCAGCAGTGGTAGAGTTTTTGTCAGGCAGTTTTTTTTGTCATAGCCGTCGCAGACGCCAGCAGGATCCGGAGTTCCTAGAGAACAAATCCTTTAATACGCACATACAAAATTTAAAGGCGCACAAAAATTCAAGTTTATAACGTTAATTGAATGAATTTAAGTGGGAGGTGCCTAATATTATATATTTGAGTTCATGTTTATTATATGTGGTTCTCCTTATTTCAATGTGTTTAATAGTATAATAAAGTATATTTCATTCAAATTAGTTCTGATGCAAGTCTCAACTTTTATGTTCTAAACTTGACTGACCTTGATCTCCTTGATTGCTAGCATGGCCATCTTTTAGGACAAGTCAGTAGGGTCGATCTAGTGGACTTTCAACCCAGCGAAGAATCTGCATACATAATTATATGTACGTAATGTATGTCTTGCAATCAAATTACAGAGAAAAACAATAAACATTAACATAGCATTCGTGTATTTTAGGACTTTTTAAAATTCTTCGCCTGTTGTATGCCATCCAGCTGTCCGCGGTTTTTGCAACGGGTGGCAGGCCCTTGAGAATGTTCTTGATCTCCTCTTGTCTCTTTCTCCATGGCCTTGATGTCGCGAGTCAGGGTGCGGCGGCTGGGCACCCTGAACTCAGTCTGGGAGACTTGAAACATATCCTGGTGGCTGGGTGGTCTGTGATCCTGAGAGGAATGGCACACGTCACGAAACACTTTGTCATTGCTTCCTTACCCTTGTCCTGCACTACCACGCAAGAAATTAAAGTTACCATGTCTATACTATTTTGCAACAAGTGTAGCAGCTAGCAGAATTTTAAGTAAAATGTTCAACTTATCATAAAAAATTAAACATTTTAATAATGCAATAAATTATAAATTGAGCTAATTATTATTATCGCTCAGGCAAAAAAAAATATCTCAAACTTTAAAAAAATCTTCACTTGTGTAAATCTTGTTACCTGGCCAAAACTTTCAAATGAGGAGAGCTGGTGGCGCTGCAGCTGATCATCTCAAGTTCGGTATATGAGACCGCGTCTGCTGGTCCTGCTGATGGATGGCTGCCTTCAGAGCAGACGAGTCTTGAGTGTGCTATAAGAATACGAGTACTTTAATTTTAATAAAGCTAATAGGTTGGCTTTAAGCTCATTTTACTGCCTAGTCATTTGAAAGATGAATAGTTCTAAATAGCACCATGGTATCGTAGTGCAAGACCAGGTTGCCAGTGGTGTTGTTCCAGAAATATATCTGCGCGAAGCACTTTGATGCTTGGTCTTCCAGTTGTAGACCTTAATTATGTTCCCAGGACCTTGAAAGAAGTGTCTAAAGCGTTCTTAGGTTGATCACTTGGGACAATTCGTAATAGTTTATCTCAGCGGTCATCTAGTCTGTGATGGTCTGCAGCTCTTAAGTCGAAATACTACTGCCACCAGCAATCGCTACGTCTCCCTGGTCACTGACCCTCTACCTCACTGGCCAGGAACATAAGGAAGCTCGAGCGGGAGACGGTAGGAATTTCACAGATCCCGAACTGCTGGAAAAGTTCGGCTCCCTTTCCTGAGTCACATCACTGCTGCTGTCCTACAAACGGCAAAAGTCCTGGACTGTCCTGCTGCCTGACTGCTTGAAATTCACTAATCACTAAATTCACTATTCGCGAACCCTGAAACGCACCTGCGGCTACGCTAACTAATAACTCAGTGTAAAACGCAAAAACGTAAACGATTTTCCAGAAAGGAAAAGTTGAAACACAAAATCCCTTGACGTTCGTACGAACAAGAGGCACACGCGAGGCGCACCTCAAAACGCAAAAGGTATATGGAACTAATAAATGTAAATAAGATAGTTAGTTAAGATAAGAATATACAGCATAAATTAAGCATACATGAGTTACAACACACAAATAAGCTCTGGATCGCTGGTAGCACTGTGAAATACACTGAGATTAGTTGCGTCCAGTTGGGGGGCTATTCATAGAAACATTGACAGCCAGGGTTGCCAGTTTGAAATTTTCATAATTAGCCAACTAAGGTGCCCAAAAGGCCAGAATTTTTGACGCCAGTTAGACTGAACAAAGCCAGGTTTCAGAAATTTGTAAAAAAAAATAGTTGGACAACCCTGGTGACAACAAAAGCGCGGGCCGCCAGGCGCCTGGCCGCAGCAATTTGCCGCTTAACAATGAGTCTTCAACCTCCTGCCGTAACAGCTTTTCGTCTTTTACTCTATCGCTGGATTTATAGCGGGGAATTTGAGAGCGGTAAATTTTTCCAGTCTTGCGATAGGCGATAAGCAATAAATTTTCCGTTTAAGTGATATTATCGCGCCATCGCATCATCGCTTTACATATCGCAACGCCCATGACTGATAGTTTCTACAAAAAAGGTACACTTTTGTGGAATACCCTGTATAGCTATGGTGAACTGTCGGAGTCATACTATACTATTAATCAAAAATAATAAACTAATACTTCATTTTTAAAAAACTTTATACTTTGCTCGCATATGATTATACTTTTTTATCTAAAACAAAATATTTTGATCACAAAACATGGTTCATAAATACAAAACATGTACCATTAAACCTTATTAAAGGCCTGTTTATTAGTTAAAAGAGTTTCTGTGAAAACTTTCAAACCAAGATTTGTCCCTAGCATGGTTTTGCAGGAACATTTTGAGAAGCAGCAATCGAAGCCTCAGAAACAATTTAGTCAGACCATCACGTCTTCTGCAGGACCCTGTTAGATGCAAACCTCTTCTCAACTCGCCAGGGACTCAGGAGTAGTTCACATTGAATACTGCCGTTATCGATGATCACTGGACACAGTACCTGCGCAAAAAAAACGCTTAGAATGTACATGATATATCCATATAAAATATATAACCTCATTCGTTTGTGTTTTGTTTTTTGTTTGTGCTTGTTAATTCGTGCTTTGCCATCCTCCCTCTGTTTTCAGTAATAATGAAAGAAAAATGAACGCTGCGGACGAAAGTTGACTACCTGATTTCAGGAGCTTCTGCAGGGTGCGGCAGTCGAACCTGCAATTTTTGGCTTCCACGAAACTAATTCGTTTAGTTTTTCAACCAAGAATCCTACTCGACCGAGAAAATTACCAAAACTGTATTCAACAAAAATCATTATAACTCTCAGCGAAAAAATGTAATCAAGAAAAGGCCATTTCAGCTTATTTGAGCACCCAATCTCGAAACAAAGAAATAAACACCAGCGGTTGGCATCGAATAATCCCTACTTCATTTCAAAGGAAGTATGGTGATAAAGGAAGATTTTCTTTATCATCAGATCCAAATCCTATTGATTATAGTATTTTGTCCGTTTAAAAGACAGGATTACATCAGAGAACTTTAGATGTTGAAAACAAATTTCACCACACAGTAGTAGTTTAGCCGCTGTCTCGCGGAGACCAAATGCTAACGTTTGGTCATAATTGTCTACAGTCAGCGGCCTCAGTCGGTCTGTCTAGCGCCATGAAACCGTCAGATTTTTAAGTTTGAGACCAGGTTAGTCGTACCATGATTTTTGAACCGAAAATCATGGTATGACTAAGCTGCTTTCAGACTAAGGCTGAAATCTTACGGTTTCGTGGCGCTGGATGGACCGACTGGGGACGCTGACTGTAGACAATTACGATAAAACGTTAGCATTTGGTCTGCATGTGCCTGCGACCTAAAATCCCACATAAGGTCGTTTGTGACAAGTTCAGATCGTTTTTCATGTGTCTCTAACGTGTTATTGGAGCAAATTGGAAGTACATCGAATACAATGGAAAAATATTCAAAAGTTCCTAAGTTCGTAACGAATATATTTCGTTGCTTTCATGTTGCTCTTTTTTGCATGGAGAATAGCAGTAACTCAAACTGTTGAAAACCTTGTAGTCAGACCCACACTAACTATGTACAGGATGCTCCTCCACTCTCGAAGATTTGAAAAAAATAAACGATTGAAATGCTGTCAAAAAAAAACTTCAGTACATATACTGGGAGTGCACAAATCGACACACGCGCATTGTTGTGCGACTTACACTAATTATGATATATACATAATTTTTCGATTTGGAAGAGACTGATGAGGATTCAAATTTTACGAATCATAGCAAATGGGAATTTATAACATGGTATCATTTCATAACTGAATGAATATATGTATTCATGCCTAATATATTTTCGTGATGTAGTTTTAAAATATCCTTTTTCATGAAATACTGATATTTATCATTACAGATCGAGATTTAGGTACTGCACAGAAACCCAAATGCAGTATCAATGGAAGCCCTTCGTACATGCACTGACTATATCTGTTCATCATTCACTGAAGAAAAAACTTCGGACCTTCTCCAGATTAGCTCGGCCACTAATGTAACACAAAAGTTCACCCATTTGTAACCTTCGAAGCAACTCACCTATCTATTTCAAATTGTAACTGAAACAAAAGATTAAAAAATTCTTCCGTTTGAAAGTAATTTGAAGTCGATAGGTGAGTTATTTAGAAAGTTTCAAGTGGGTGAACTTATGTGTTGCATTAGTAGCGAGGCTTATCTGGAAGAGATCCGAAAAACTTCTTGAAACCTGTTTTTTATGAAAGTTATTTTTGCATTAATTTTTCCATCAACTTTTCTCTTTTTTCCAAAGGAAAGGCTCTTACAAGCGTCTTCAAATTTTGAAACTACGGAAAAAAACCCGGAAACTTTTCTGAAGAATAGGGAAGCTGGCGAATAAGCTGAATTTTTTGCTTTTCCTAGCAATCCTAAATCTATGGCAGTGAATTAAAAACGCTGCTGTACCATGACAACGTAGAAAGACATTCAACTCACTTGTCCATTTGAATCAATCATTGCGGTTTATTATATTACACGAGTTTTGCGAGAAACTTTCCAGGCAATCGTTCCATCGTAGCTTCATTTCAAGCAATGAAGCAATTTTTAAGTATTCTTAAAATATTCTATATTGCTGTATGGGTTGTAATATAATAACCTCTATTGCTATATAGGTTATAATATGATAAATTTATTGCTATATAGTTTGTTATATTATAAGTTGTTATGTTATAAACCATTTTAAAACATTTCATATAATAAAGTAATCCTATGAAACCTATATGGCTAGTTAGGTTATAATATAATAACCTATATTGCCAAATGAGTTATTATATTATAGGTTGTTATGTCATAAAATACTTTGATACATTTTATATTACGGTAAATAATTCGCATACAATCGTTTTTCTGTGCAGGAATTGAAAAATTGAAGAAAGGTGGAATTTGTCAAGGTTTTTATTAAATCCACCCTTATACCGAGCGGTTTAACATGAACGCAACGAACACAATGAATGCAAACAACTCTTAATATTCATATTTACGTATGATTAATATAAAACGGCTTAACCGTCGCTATCCAAGGTAGTTACTTTTCATTTTAAGGCTTCTTTATTAAGTTGATTAAAAGTCAAAGAGTTAAAAGGCCGCTTATGCCGTAGGCGTTAAAAGATTAGCAGGCGCCGTAAAAGACCACCGTCCAGGGCGCAGACATGGTGAGCACGAGACGTTGACGGGCTCCGGTAGTAGCAGTTGGTAGCGCTGGCTCCAATTGAAAGGCTGAATTTAAGAACACGTAGACCCTAGTTCCGTACACGGGCGACACCTCGAGCGGTGGTAGACAGAGGGCGAGTGACTTCAAGACGCAATAAAGGACTGGACTCCGCGGTAGAACCCCGCGTTGACACCTCTGGCACTCGCTCCACCCTCAACTGCTAGGAAACAGAAACATCAGCGAAAGTCAAGGCGAAACAACGCAACTAACCAGTTCATTTCAAGTATAACGTAAATGCAACCTAATCTTTCAAGTTCTGCTAGATATATACCTTAAAGCAACGGAGAGACTAGCTTGTTAGAAATTAGCTGGAACGGCTGGAACCCGGCTGCGACAACGCCAGCTCCTGCATAAGCCTCCTCCGGAGTTTACTATAAAAAAAACGTACAGCCTCAAACCCTGAATAGACCATGAAATTTATAAGGACAATATTCCACTTCAGAAGCAACAACACCAATGACAATGACAATGACAATTCAATACAATTAATGAAACAATTCTGAGTTTTTAATGCACTCAGTGACGATACGTTCAGACAGAAGGTTTAATTAAGGAAATTTAGAAGAAATCAGCATGAGATTAAGTGCTTCAAGCGGAAAGACAGTAAGAATAGTTGAGAGATTTTAGATACTTGAGAAATTAGTTAAAGTTAGAAGATCGTTCTTATCCAGGCTAATTAGCCCATCAAAAGGACAAACGACTTCAATAGTAATATTAATAGTAAATGTAATTAACTTCTCAAGGACGAGTTATGAGTTAATTCATTAAAGTTTCAATGTTAATTTTAGTTGATTTACTGGCCTGAAGCACCGTAGGAAAATTGACACGATAGTCAACAAAATAAAAGTAATGAAGTAATAGTACAGGCACACAAACTAATATACAGAGAAAAATCAGTCAGGAAGAGGGTAGAGGGTCTTAGCCTGAACTGGGTGCCACGGAACTAGCCGCGAACCACATCACCGAAGCGCAGGACGACGCTGCAACACGCCTTTGTAAAGGCATAAACGGACCGATAAAAATGGCAGCTCAAATCACTAAGTTAAACACGGCTTAATTCTACATAACGTCATTAGAGAGTTAAGGAGGGCGTCCCCCATACGGACCTTTTTCTTTATTATTGAACCTAGAACAATGAAATTTGGTATACTGATAGGAAATTGAATTTGGAATCGTTTTTGCTTAGAGCGAAAGTTCGATTTTCTTGAGAAGAAAATGGGAAATCGAAGAAAACGAAATTTTAGTTGGGGTTTTCAAAAATCTTCTCCTCCTACAGTTTTTGAGCTACAGTGATGGTTTTCGTATCATTGGATGCGGGAAGACACGGGCTTTTATGGAAACTAAAATTCATTCCAAAATAATTTATTTTCCATGAGTTATGACGCCATAAAGTTGCACATTTCCAAAACAGGATTTTTTTCAAATTTTTACACTTTTTCATTTAGAAAATGAAAATTTGAGGAAACAAATTTTAGTTTCCATAAAAGTCCGTGTCTTTCTGCAGCCAATGATACCAAAATCATCCTTGTAGCTCAAAAACTGTAAGAGGAGAAGCATTTTGAAACCCCAAAAACCTTTGTTTACATTATAAGCAAAACAAAGAAACATAAACAATGCAAATAAAAATTTTGTAAAATTTTTGGTTCAAGTTAGACCCCTGAAATCATTATAGAGTAATCCAGAGACATAGGAGATGACATAGCAACTTTGCGCCGTGAAGAAAGTGCCATGGGGGAGGTGTAACATGATAAAATACAACTTCCCCCTCCCCTCCCCCCATTCTTTAAGCCCCCGTAGCGGGCGAACGAGTGAACGTACGAGTCTCATTATTTCACAGGATGTACCTGACCTCTTACACTTCTTATAGCGGCAAAAATCCAAGTTTCGCAAGAAATCTCAAAAACAGAGGGTCCTTAAGCTAATATCAGCTTTAAACGGGATCAAAACAAGTCTGCTAAATGAAAATTGCGTACCTACGACCTCACCTGCGACCCTACCGAAACATTTGAGCAACGACCAGCGAGCGGCACCCCGACACCTACGCGGAAAGGTTGAAAGAGAAACGCCACCTCAGAGACACCCAAGCCGTAGTGGGGAAAATTTTCCTACAATATATTAAAATATTTTTATTATAACCTATACTTCAATCTCAGTAAACAATTCGCACTGGCACAAGAACTCTTATTTGAAATTACCAATTAGGTACTCAAGAGACGGCAGGTCAATGAATATTTTTTACGTAGGTAACCATAAAGTCATTGAAGGAACGGAAAGTTTATATCCAAGAAACGTTCTAACCTCATGATTAACGAAATGTAGGTAATTATTGAGAAGTTCAATTGTTTGCGGATAGGTTTTTTCTTCGTGGAGTGTTTCATATGTGCTTGAAATGTGCTAAGCTCAGTGCAGATATGTTTTATCCCACGAGTTGATATCACCTACGCATAGCCAATTGAAACTTTTCCTTCCTTCCGTAACTTTCAACATACCTAAGCACAAAGTGTTTATGTGTATAATTAGAAATAAGTGCGTTACGATGTCGTTACACATTAAACGATTTTAGTTTTGAAACTTGCTTACGGGTTAATTCGGCAGTAAGAGTATTCTAGGGGAAGAAAGTTCCCGAGAGCACTCAAAAAGTGAAGCTATGCTCTCAAATTGTCAGCCTGAGATCACCCAAAGCGAGGCACCCCGCACAGAACTGAGCGCACCGTACACACACGCGGCCCCACCTCCAGTATTCAAAAGCTACTGTCGTATCAGCGTTGGTGCGGCCTCAGAAAGATTTCTTGAGTATTTAGAACATGTTCATTTGACATACTTTAGTAAGTAACTTAAGTTTACTCGATTGAGCGTTCTTTGAAAACTACAATTAACTTCGAAAATTACCGTTCATATGGTTTGTAAACGCACTTCAATGTTGATGTTTTTCCCTACACGCATAGTAAGTGAAACCTTATACAGACACACAATCACAATTTATTGACGGAAACATTACGGTAACACGTATTTTTTATCAGAATTTCCTCCCCGAAGAAAAGGGAAGGTGTGCACCACACGGTGTGATCACTTCAATGTAAGAAATTTAATTTTAGTGCGCCACATTTTAAGTTGGTAATGTCTCTGGGATGAAAAATTAATTCTAAATTTATTCCGTTCGAGAAAGTTCTTTTTAACGTGTGAAGTCTTATTTGAAATGTTCTCTAATTAGCGCCCGCTGTCCATCACACGGCTGATAAGTTGTTTAACCCTTGCAAATTCAGTGGCTCGAAATCGACCGCCCTGTGAGCATCATTGCTTACATCGAGTGTTTGCCACCAGATCCGAATCAGCTCCGCGCGTCAGCTGGTACACACCGGGACACTTATGTTAATGTTGAGGGATGTGAGTCATGTTGGCTGCGTTGTTGCTAGCGACTTCCGGGAGGAATATGACTCACGTTACATGTGAAGCTTCTTCCACTGATTTGAAATTACTTCTCCACCCAAAAAGGATTTTTGCTCTGTTGACTTCTAATCGATGTTCATCATCGATTCAGTTCAGAACACTCAAGAAGTGCAGCTATGCACAGAAATAGTCAGGCTGAACATCGCTCAAAGCGAGCTCCACCGCACACAATTGAGCGCAATGTACTGGTGTGGCCAATTATTTTAGGATAAGTTAGTTTTTCTATTTTCTCGTCAGCTAAGGTGTTTTGCGTTGTATTTAATAGGTACCTTCCGAAAAATATTATCAAGGATAAATGAGAACATAATCGCCCACAAACAATTTTTAGTACCCGGCACAATTAAAATGTAATTATTCTCAATATTTGCAATGTTGACCACGCTTCTTCAAAACTGCTTTAATTCCCTTTGGCACGCTGTTTATAAATTTTTCAATTATATTATGATCAAAGGACCTCCACCCTTCTGCAATTAGGGCTCCAAATTGCGCTGAATTAGTTGGTTTCTTCTTGTTCACTCGACTTTTGATAATCGATCATAAATTTTCGATCGGATTCAGATCAGCCGAATTTTCAGGTCAAGAGACCAAAATATCTACACCATTGTCATCAAGAAACCTTTTAATCACTCTTGCATTATGACAGGGATCGCAATCATGTTGTTAAGCCCCCTCTTTGTCGGGAAACTAACCAGCTATCGTTGGAAGGAGATGATCTTTGAAGACGTTCATGTACCAGGCCGAATTCATTGCTGTGTTTTTGGGATAAAACGCTAGTGCTCCAGTTTCTTTACCAGAAAAGCAACCCCAGACGTGAAGAATGGCAGGATGCTTGACCGTTGGAACGACACACTTCTTGTTAAAATATCTTGCCCTTTCTTTGTCGCACGAGGCTTTTCCCGAGAGTGCAAAAATAGGGAACAGAGATTCATCGGAAAAAATGACTCGGCCCCATTGTTCAGCAGTCCAATACTGGTACTTCCTGCAAAAATTGATCCGATCTTTGATGTTCTTCGCCGTCAAAAGAGGCTTCTTCGTAGCTCTCCTTCAAGCAAGACCGTTGACGAGAGTCGACGTCGAGCAGTTTGTGCAGAGGCCTGGACGCCACCTTTTTTCCATTCTAGTGCAAGCTCTGAACTTCTGGCAGCCCTTGCCCGTAACGAATAACGCACTAAAGCCCTCTCTTGACGAACCGACGACAATCTTCCCCTGCCAGGGGCTGTTTTCGCCAATATGAATTTTGTCGTTAAATTTTTTTTTTCAATCTGTATACAATTGACGATCATGCAAGTTGCTGGGCAAAGTTTTCTTTTTTTGATTGACCACTATTATAGAAAATAATGATAATTTTCCAAATATTGTCCGAAATAACCATGATTTTGAATAACCAAAGTAAACATTTTAAAAAATCTAAAAAAATAATTCAACCAAAAATATCAAAATAAACGAGCCACTCACCTTGCAAACGATATTTTCATCAGATCCAGTACCCGTACCAGCTTCTCGAGGCCCCTGTCGGCCCGATGGGCCAGTTCTTTCTATGAAGAAGGATCCTTAAGGTGATGGATTATTGTGCCCTAAAATTTTAAGGGGCTACGGGCATTACATTTCCCCCCCCCCCCACGGAGAGTTTAAAGAGTTCAAAAATCTCGAATTTTTGACACCGTATATAAAGAAAACTAAGTTGAAAATGAAAAACTGAAGTTTTTAGTTTGTTAGCAATGTTTCAAGGATTCTAAAACTGTCTATGATTTATTGTAGCAGAAAACTCATTGACTTCTATTCATTTGAAATACCCCTAAAAATGAACTAAAAGACTATTATTTCTAATTTTTCCCCACAACTAAGGCCTCAATCGAAAAATTAATTGAAGAAAATGTGTTTCTTTTTATAAAGTACATGTAATGCTGAAATTTCAGAAAAATCAGACCACAAATTAAAAATTCCCCATTCATCAATAAATGAAATTGCTGTTTTTCTATTTTTTAGTAATTTACAATTCAGTGAGTAAATATTCAATTATACGTGCAGATATTTGAAATATATCAGAACAACATTCAATTACAATTATTCTCCATTATATTACACTTCAACAAAATATTTTGTTTATGGGTCATACTTAAAATCCTTCATTTTCAATATTCAAAAGAATAGAAGTCAGCCAGTTTTCATGCTAGGAAAAAACACGGACAGTTTTATTTTCCATGGAGCATTTCCAACAAACTAAAGCTCTTTGATTTCCCAATTTGCACAATCATTTTTTTCAACACACTTCAGAGCCAAAATTTTCTTTTATTTTAGTTAGTGATCCAATATCGCATACACAAAGAAAAACAAAAACCATTACTTAAAAATTCAAAACCTTTAGTTTGTTTGAAATGCGACTAGGATTTCACAACTTTGTTTTTTTGCTAGCATGAAAACTCACAGACTTCTATTCTTTTGAAAAAAATTAACTAAAAACATATATTCAATTTTTCAATAACTAAGGACTAAATCGGGAAAAGTTACTGGTAAATCTGTATTTTCAACAAATACATGTACTAGCAAAATTTCAGACCAATCGAATCAAAATTCAGAATCGATGAGTTGACCCCCTTAAACCAGCACAAATAGGATTTTCCGTATTTAGGATAAAAATTATTCAATTTCTAAAAAAAAATCCCTGTAATTTTTTTAAAACTTGCTTCTAAGTAATTTTGCTAAATAAGAGGACTGTTAACGATATGGTATGAGTATATTCTGAAAAATCCCTGAAATAATTTTTTTCTCCAAATCATTGGAAACACCTGCACTCACACGTGCTCACACCACCAACATTCAAAAGCTACTGTCTTCTCGGCGTTGGTGCGACCTCATAGATGTTTCTCGAGTACTTAGAACATGTTCGTTTGATCTTTCGTTTTTCAGTCGCTTAAATTTATTCGACTCCGCGTCATTTGAAAACTATAATTATTGTAGTTTTCAAATTACGGTTGCTGAGACCACTTCAATGTTCATGTATTTTCCCTACACATGAGTGACAGAAGACCTACACTGGCACACAATCATAGTTTTATGACGGGAACATCACGGTAACAACTCATTTTTTATCAGAATTTTCTCCCCGCAGTAGAGGGAGGGTGTGCGCCGCACCGTGGGAGCACTTCAATGTAAGAAATTTAATTTTAGTGAGTCACATTATCAGTTGGTAGTGTCAGTTGATATAAGTTTATTTCTAAATTCATTCCATTCTAGAAAACTCTATTTAACGAGTGGAGTCTTATTTGAAATGTGCTCTAATTGGCGCCTGCTGTCCATCACGCAGCTGATAAGTTGTTTAACCCTTGCAAATTCAGGGGCTCGAAATCGACCGCCCTGCGAGCGTCATTGCTTACATCGAATGTTTGCCGCCAGATCTGAATCAGCTCCGCGCGTCAGCTGGTACACACCGGGACACTTATGTAAATGTTCAGTGATGTGAGTCATGTTGGCTGCGTCGTTGCTAGCGACTTCCTGGAAGAATATGACGAACGTAAAATGGGGCTTACGTAACATTTATACTAATTTGAAATTATTTCTCAACGGTATAAAGGATCTGTGCTCAACTTACTTCGAATTGATATCCTTCATCGAAGTTTTCCGGTAGCAACGTTTCCATTTTTTATAGATCTCATTTACATTTTTCGAAGCAGTTACACTGATCGTTGAAACTTTTCCTAATTGCGACTCAGCGTTCCACCAGGTTATTTTAAACCTGAGAGGAAGCCAGTAACTGAGCTTCTATGGTAGTAACTCCTGACGGTTGTGGCAGTAGACGTTACAGACAACATCGAATGATGATAATGTGTGTTGTCTGCATTTCCAATGCAGTTATATATAATTAGTTAATAATTAGCTAGTAGGTCCAATTGATAAATTATTCAAAACGGAAAGCGTTCTTTATTCGAGCGAGCATAACATGCAAAGTTCTCCGCTTCATTCGACATTATGAATACCATTCGCCTGTCATGCTTCAGTTTGTTTGCGAGATACCTTGTATGAGTTATAATATGAACAATGGAAGTAAATCTAATGCCGATGCTATCCACTAACAGAGCCTGCAAGGAAGGTTGCAGGTGTCGGAAGTGAAAGTGTGTGGGAACCATAGTGATGACAATACGTGACTGTCTTAACAGACGTATTTGATATCCGTTTATTTCGTTGGCAAATTCTTTCGAATGTCATACAAAATAAGCACTATTCAATATACTCATGCTGTAAGGGTCAGACCGATTCATTGTGTTGTCATTCGCAGCCTAACCTACGTTTGCGCTCAAAGAAATGAACTGCTAGCCTCTTCGCTCGAAACGGAGAGTTCACGCCCAACCTTCAGTACCTCAACATTCAACTTTTCATCTTCTGTGCTCTTAAATTTCATGGGCTCTTCTCTGCAATTTACAAGTCACTTTAGTGTCGCCATTGGGGAATGAGAGCAAATAGCTCCTTGGGCTGGCAGCTGCGGTGGGCGTAGCGACTGCATACTGCTCTGCGATGGGGTGCTGCTGTGTGATATGGTACTGCCCTGTCGTCGGTGTTGAACTGCTGCAACCTCCTATAGCTATCCCGAGCTGTTTGCCACCTAAGCATCCTTCGTTGGCATCGCACCGGTGCGCACCCGTGTACTTCCTGCAGACCATCGCAGCAGAGACTTCAGAACCAGTTCGTTTACGCGGTGGGTCGAAATGACACTTAGCACTGTGCTCGGTCGACCCTTTGTAGCGAATCCTCCATCATAGATGATGCCGGTTCACCACTGTATCCTTACTATAAATTCAGTGATGGTCGTTGCAGGGCTTGGGGTCTCAAGTAGAGGGAAGGGATTGAGATGGTATAACTTATTGCTAATCTATATCCGTAGGTATGGCTAAAATATTGCTAAATTATTGCTAATCGATGAATATTTGAATTGCTTAGATATTGCCGTTCTCTATATGTTACAATTTCTAATATATTCCTAATTGATGAACTTCTCTAGATTATTATTAAATAAAACCTTAACCTATACTTCAATAATATGCTTAGCTATTCAGCTTACAACTATCCGCTTCCTTGGGACCTTGCTTGACCAAAATGTTTGTTCACAGCCCGATCTCGACCTTCCTACTCGTGTGTGGCGGAGGGCCAGCCGTGGTCCTGCGCTGCGAAGCCTTACTGGTTTGGCTCTCCACGACTGGCGAGGGGCAGTTGTGCGGCCGGTGAAGATTCCTAACTTTGCAAAATAAGTAAATTATGTTGCCATGGTGTTAATACTTTCTTTAAGCCGCCGTCATTTTTGATAAAGGTTCACTCGAATTTTTATGGACACACTACTCCGGAAGAGCTCTAGATGACGCTGTTCTTCAGAACATTGTGATTGAAGTGAGTTACTGCATTCGCAGATGTCAAATGTATGACTGCTAGCCTCTTCAAATGTATAAAAGAAAATTAATGATCAACTTTGCTTGCGTTTCCAAATATACTATACTGAGCCGTAGATGAACCTTGTCCCTTCAATTTGAGGTGAGAAACTTCTGTAGGTTTGCAAGCAGATTTATTATACCGATGAATTTCACCGTTTTTACAGAGTTTGCTACTGAGAAGAATACGAAAAAACTGATGACAGGATCATATAGGCCGACGCTTCAGGCGGTCGCGATTCAGAATTGTCAGAGAACTGCTCATAAAGTCAATGTTAAGCCATCAGAGAAGTTCTTTAATTTAATGACAATGATTGATTTGGAAAAACTAAGGACGGGGTGTGAAAAGAGGATGCCGTGACCCTAGCATTTTGATATGTTCTGAAAACTTAAAAGTTTAGCCCGTTTTCTTCTCTCAAATGGCATCTGATATCACTCGGTTTGCTTTGTATTAATGAATCACATCGTGCACGTCGACGGTGTCCGAAGCGTGGAATAAAACCCGGCGTCCTAACAGAGCCCAGCACAGAGCTCTGAACAGAGCCCTGAACAGAGCTTACAGAGCCCTGAACAGAGCCTACAGAGCCCTGAACAGAGCCCTGAACAGAGCCCTGAACAGAGCCTGAACAGAGTCCTGCAAGAGCCCTGATGCCACCGCCTCACCTTGCTTGGCTATTCGAGCCCTAAGTTTCAGTTACAGGTGCGGATACTGCAACATGAATAACAAGTTTGTTACTATGTGCGAGAGAAAATAAGTGGGAGAAAATTATTGTTTCAAAAAAATGTCACAGTGGGGAAAAATGTAATGTCTTCATTCACATCCTGGTTTATTTATTTATTGTTAGCTTTTATTTCTTGGTGTGCTCCTTTGCGTTCGTGAAATCATTGCTATTCATCGCTCATTTTCTAATGAAGCTCTTTCCCAATCATGATTTTTCAATCGTCAATTCTTCATCGAGTTCAAAGGTTAAATACTCGAATATTTGCCAATGATTTCCTTTTAATGAAAATGATGCACACATGATATGAGGGCACAGGGACACGCAATCAGGGGACAAGAAAATATTACAACACTTAACTTTTAAAGAGTCTAGCGACGGCAATAGTTTTATAGGATCTCGGATTCACGTTAATTTAACGTTTCGGGCGTAGTTTAACAACTCAGATCCAGAAGTATCACACAGATTATCTCAGGGAGCCGACTGAGTCCATAATATTTCGAAGTCATATATTGACCCCAATCGAAGTCCCTTTCGAGATGAAGTCTCCTATCCGAATAATAGGCTCTCCCCTTACCAAGACTTCATTTAGCTGATGTGATCGAGGGGACGTCGCCGCTGGTAACTGAAACTATCTGACACATAACAGTACAGAATGGAAAGAGCCTAGAGAAACGCCCATTCTATCGTTCGTTATCGTTAATTCGTGGTCGAGCGTGACCGTAGTCGTTGAGTCTTTGCAGCCTCTTTCATACGGGTAGTGACAGTAGTTTCATGTTCGTCTGTTGTTCTTATAGCCGACTAGGCAGTCCATGGAATTTCTCCTCCGACAACGTTCTATGTGGTGCTTCTTTTCGCCAATATAATTTAGTTCGGACCGAGCATATTGTCTTTGTCGACATCCTTTCGCCTTCCTTCGCTCGGGGCTGAATTTGGCAGTTTTGTATTAAGGTACATAATATTATAACTGATCAACACAACGACTCTTACGTTATACTGGGTCAATTATTCCTGAGTGTGATCACTTACAGAGTCGATAAGACGAGTTAAGAAAGATAAGAGAAGAAACAAACTCGTGCAGAACAGGAACAGTTTAGTAATTAGGATCAGGCAAGGGCTTTCATAAAATTACCCAGAGACGAATGGCAGCCGGTGAGCTGTCAACGAGTCCGGCCCAGGGTAATGAATTTAGCAAAGATTATGAATTCAGTTCTGTTAGCTCGTCCTAGTCTGACTAGTGATCAGCTATAACTTCTGACCAGAACCATGAGCACACCCTCATTCACACCGAATGGTAAGCGATAAGTTCACAACTTTAACATGGTCATTAGAGAGTAGATAAAAATGAAAGTAAGTAAAAAGAACAGTAGTAATTGAAAAGGTATGTAAGTAGATAACATAAGTGATCAGGTGAGTGAGGCAGGCAAGCATCCAGGTCGGTGGGCCGCGGGACAGCAACTCCGACGGCCAGGCTCACAGACACGGCGAGCCCGGCAGGTCCCGATCACTTTCGAAATGCATTACCCTGACCTCAGGGATGTAGGTTTTTTAGAACGAGGGTCGTACACACATGGTAATCAAAATGTGTCTCCTAAACTGCAGCAAAGCAGCCTCAGCTCACGTACCCCAGCCACACTGGAACAATTCTGTAGGTTGATCTGGAATGTATCTGAGAGGACAATGGGGCATGTTTATTTCTCTAAAATTGATCAAACGAGACTGGTTAACAGAATTCATTTTTCTGCTAATATTTGTTTTTTTTAATAAAGTCGGAAATACTTCTGTGTCTCAAATTTAATCTTCATGAACTCGCCCGATGATAATTGCCCTAGAATTTTTCACAGTTCTATACCACACCGTTTTTTCCATTTATGCCTTTGTTTCAGTGAAAAAAAATAACCATTGTCGAAGTGGTTTAATTTAACACGGAAGTTGGCCATTACAGTTTAGTGACGATTCTTTTGCGCCCTCTTACGTGCAAGTGAACATGTTCTATGATTTCACGGCTGAGTCATTAGTTAACTTTAGGCTCTAATTTTTATGTATAAAAGACGCCATTTTGTGCCTCTCACATCTTCATCGGCCATCTTGACCAGGAAGTGGTTATTTTCCAGGCTTATTTCGTTTCAAAACATGCATATCTGATGGCGTATTTGGAACTCCTCGTGATTGGCACTCGCTATCGCCTGCGCAGCTCACACGCTGTTTGAGCCTTGCAAATTCGGGGAAACGAAATAAACAATTTTATCGTCTAATTGGCCATGCTGGATGTTCACTACCAGGGCGAACTCGGCTTGACAAATAAGTCAGGCTGCTGCGCCTCAGCTTCGTAAACATTCATTGACGTCAATCGTGTTGGCTGCGTTGTTGCCAGCGGCTCCCATGGTGAACTAAAACTCAAGTCATAAATGTTCAAGTCTTACGTAACAACGAAATACGTTATGTAATAACCGATGTGATAAATACTAATTTTTCAGTAGGGATATTTTACGATACTTTTATAACAACTTTTACACAAATTTTACTTTATGCTGAGTTTTCCGTCACCAATAATCCCATTGAAATTTTCACTGTTATGAATTCGTTTTATTCCATTTTTTCAGTGAGTGAAAAACTGACTTCCGATTGTTATTGCTTCAGAAAGCTAAAAAAGTTTCAACCTGAAAACAACTTCACATAAATTTTAATGTGAACACACAAAATTGGCATCATTTATAACCCAGAAATAAAAGGTTAGAAGTTAATATCGCAACCACAATTAGGTAAAAACAGTTCGCAAGTTAGGAGTAGTTAGCAAAAATTCATCTTACATGTTATCTCCAGTCTTGATGTACGTCATTTTAGGCAATTGGCGAACCAAAATATGTCAAAACTTAAATATATTGAAATTACTGGTTGAAACTATCTCTTCTTGCAAGTTTTTTCTCCTGTTTTGCATGCGCTGAACATGACCCTAACTCTACGGATGATGCATATTTCATATGTATTGTTGCCCAATTGCATTGGTTTTTAATTCATCTGGTTATTATGAGAGCTAACTAGGATTTTTTCAATGCGGGCATTTCAAAGATAAATTTTATGCATGATGGAGTCGTCATATTAGTAACACAAATAGAACGTAGTCGATAACAGTGTAATAATGCACTACTCGATTACAGTTCTTTTTCACTATCCCCATGGGCTTCTCGGAAGTCATTACCGCAATTCCCTCTGAAGATAAGACTTTGCATCAGCCTTCACCCACCACTCAGTCCCTTCCTGAACGTCATTTGCTTACTGTAGAAATATCATAATGGTTATCACTGTATGCACTAAATACCTATTCTTATGTTCGTAGAGCAATTTCAACTACCTTGATACTCGTAACATACTCGACCGTTTTGAATTCGTCAACCACTACCTCAGAGTATTGTATTCCACAAAGGAGCTGTTAGTTCCCGTACACTACACTCACGTCAGTTGTAAAGATAATAAATTAAAGAATGTGCTTTCCTGCACAACGTAGCACTGTTTCAGAGTCTTTTAGACTGTGAAAGGATCAGCGGTTGAGTGCGTGCAGGCCGAAGTAGGCTAACCTGAAGGAGATTAGGGCGCCAGCCTCGTCACGATCGAAATATACTGTATTTTTCCGGCAAGAGTAATGATTAATTTTCTTACAAGCTTCACACTCACGCATGATTATGTGTGTACACATATGTGCTTGGAAAAAGCCACGACGGATATTTGATAGCAGTTTGATAGGTAATTATATAACTCCGCTCTGTATAACATAAATAAAATTAGTTCTGACATTTGTAACCAATTGCATTGCGTTTACTAGCAAATGAGTCAAGAAAGGCGAATCCAGCTTCAATGATCATCATGCCAACTCGGAACGGAGACCCTGACATGCTAACTCTGTGAGGTCCTCATTCATTTTAGGAATCATGCGAGGAATGGTTGCCTTCAGTTAAGCCGTGCCCTGGTGAGGGTTGCGATTAAAATCTTCCTTAATCAGGGCTTAGGTTTCGCAAATTTGGAGGCCATATATTAGGTATTGTATGAAAATGGGGAAATTGTTATTCTTATGGATAGACTTTCATTATTTTTAAATCGGAGGTCAACAGTATGGACTGCTGTAATAAGTGACCATGAATAAGCGAAGCTCTTTAGTCCCATAGGAAAGCTTCACTGCGCACGCTGTTCTGTGGCTGTGTGATGCGCACACCGCGTGATTGCGACACCAAAACTTCACCGGTGACGGAGTGTTGAGGATGCGGCCGCTGCTGCTGAGGAAGTCTGTTGTTTATGACTGGTGTTGAACGTTTCTCGTTTGACCACCGTAATCAGGCATTGTGTTAGAAGATCAGTGAACAGACGTGACTGTGTATAATTTGATATTTATGTTCATTTCTTCGCTAAAAAGTACCGCTTCCTTAAATGATTCAGCTTGAAATTTACTCAAATGGATTTTAATCAAAGGTTTTTGCAATTCATTTCTTTTGTCCAAGACTTTTGTGAGCTTCGATACTTTGCCTGCCCTCACGTGGGTCTATCTACAACAAAAGAAATAATTTTACATGCCTACACACTCTATCAACTATAAGAGATCCTTGCAATTTACATTCTATGAAGAATTAGGGATGCTTACAATAGAAAGATTGTTTGACGCCCACTCTTGGGCTGCTGAACCTTTATGAACAGGTGAAATCTAGCAGGAATACGTTTGGCCTGCCATTTCGTTCTGCACCAATCCAGAGCTCAAATATTGTTGCCAAAGCCGAAATTATTCGGCAAGTAATTATTCCTAAATTTCTGTTGTTGGGATCTGCGTCGATTACGACAGCATGTATTTACATTTCTTGAGGCAATGTGGTATTTTTAGAAGGAGATGTTGTACAACAATTGACTCATTAATCCATTCCAAGGTCTTGCACGCGAGTCATATGATATTACGCAAAATCTTTAGAAGAGCATGTAAATTTCTATTTAAAAAGCCAACACACAATTAATGCGTGGAAATTTTCAAACAATTTTGAGCGACCAACTATTGCGCTTACATGCGTGTGTTCTATCCAGCTGTACAGTGTGTCCCTCATAAACCCTAACCGTGTGTTTATTTCCCTGTATCAGTGATACCATCATATGAATACCATAAGCATTTAATTTCTGGCAAAATTATCCTTCAAAATTGACCTTTAGAAAAGGCATTACTGATTATGGTGGTGTTATTAATACGGGAAAACTAATGCTCGGCTCGGGTTTTGTGGGACTGTAAATACAGTACGTATACTGTTGTTGAGGCCGGTAAAATTAGAATTTCATTAAGTTACAAGTTTTATATAACGTTTTAACAAAGGATATTACTCAGACTCTGATTTTTCATGAAAAAATGTTACTCCAAGCAGTCGTGAAAGTTCGTAAGTTGATAATGGAAAAAATTAATAATTTGAATGCGCTTCACACTTTGAAATAATATTCCGTAGAGACGCGGAAGTGAAGCTTGTCCTTATCTCACCCGAACCTGCTGCACAAACATCGTCCACTTAGACAACTTAGTTAGTCCTTGAAGTGAGAGTATAAAAAGGCTCAGGCTTAGGCTCCAGCATCAGTTTTTTGCTGTACCTATCAAAATGCGTTCCATGGTAAGCAAGTCTGATCTTAATTTAAGCGTACTAATTGTTATGTTCTTATTTCTTGATATATTTCAAATAGATATGAATATGTAATAAGTTGAAATACCTTCCTGACGTCTGCCCTTTAATTTAAAATTTCATTTTACTAACAATTTTACATCTGTCATCTCCAGCTTGCTGTCGTGTTGCTGGCCACGGCTGCCGTTGCCCAGCCCGAGCCTCTCTTATTAGACACCGTCGGTGGCCTCACAAATGGCCTCCTCGGTGGTGTGCTAGGCGGAGGAAGCGGTGGTGGTCTGCTGGGCGGTCTGCTGGGCGGAGGCGGCGGTGGTGGTCTTCTTGAAGGTCTTCTGGGCGGTGACGGTCTTGTCGGTGGCCTCGTCAGCGGTCTTCTCGGTCCCCTCCTCGGCTCAGTCGGCGGTGGCGGAGGCGGTCTGCTGGGCGGTCTGCTGGGCGGTGGTGGAGTCGATGGCGCTGTTGGTCAAGTTGGCGACCTGGTTACCTGTGTTCTTTCCCAGGTGCTGGGACAAGTTGGAGGTCTTCTTGACCAAATTCTTGGACCCGTTCTCGGCGCTCTTGGTCTCAACCCAGTCGTTAGCCTTGTGGATCAGTTAGTAGATGGAATACGCAGGAACGTAGTCAAGGTTACTGATGTAATCAGTGGTGTTCTTAGCGGCAAGATTACTGTGGAGCAATTAGTAGAGCTCATTCGCAAAAACGTTTTTAAGGTTGTTGACCTGGTGAAGATTATTCTAAGTGACGTTCTCAGCGATGAGGCCTTTGCTGGGCTCCTCATTGACGGCACTATTGGCGCAGATGTTCTTGCGAACCTTGTTGCCGCTGGTAAACTTACTCTTGCCCAGATTAACCAGCTCGCAGCCAAAGGAGTGATCAGCGCCAATGTTGCAGCTAATGTCGCTCTTCAGGTCAACGGTGGGAAATAACCTTAACCTGAAGGTGGTTAATAAATGTGATGGAGCATTCGAAGGGGGCGCTTGGTGATCTACAGGCATCATTAGACGCATTTTCTTGCCTTCTATAGTTTTTAAATATTTTTCCAACAGGAATTCAGGAGATGTTTTTCAAAATTTTGTGAACCATATCTTCCTAAAAAAATCATTTCTTTTTGAATTTTGATAACTCAATACCTAATAAAATTTCTTGCTCATAAATTGGTTGTATTTATTCACATTTGAAATTTTAGCTGCTCCGCATTTATGACCGGGGGTAAAATGCACTAAATTAAAACCAAAGGCAGTACAGAGAGCAAAAATCATCAATGGGAGACCACGGATTCAAAAAGATTGGACGATTCTATGTAGATATTGGCGCTCACCGAACCGCATAAAGGTGTTCTGACGAGAGGAAGGAAGAAGACACCATTTAGTATGATCCTAAGAAACCGTGAAATGTATTCACAAAGTACAAATAGAAATACCAAGTCGAGAAAGGATTTTTTTTGAAACGAGATAGAAGTTTTAGAAAACAGGTGCTATCCAGCATTGCAGAAGTGAACCGATGCAAGACGGGCCGTAACAAAAACCAATTTTGTTACACTATAAAGAAGATGGCCTAACTTTCAGCTCTAGACGTAACGGATACCATCTTCTGTTTTTCGCACCATGGTGAATACACATGCCCGGCGCTAACGGCCCAGGCACTTCGAAATATCGATAGCGTCAAACCTTTTTCATTGTGTTCAGGCACAGAGTATCAGATACCTACACAAGGAATTTACCAACGCAGGAACCATGATAGCTGCACACAACTCAGTTTTACGAGTTATTTCTCCTTTTCATACGTGATACCGAATTACTTATTTTGTTCAAAAGTGAGATCGAATACCCGCAAAGAAATACTTTATTGATATAATGAACTTGGAGGACAATTTACAACAGGATACACAAATATTTTTGAAGAATGAAACCGGCACTGAATGATATGCAGAGTAAATGATATGCAATGAATGATCCTTTAAAAATTATAGGTAATTAGTTAGAATTCTTCAATGTACATATTTTTTCTTTTTTATTCTCTCTTATTTTTCTTTCTCTCTCGCTCTCTAACTCATTTTCATCCTCTGTCTCTTTTTTGGTTAGATTTTTTTTATTTTATGACCGTTCCGCATTTTAGTGGAATTCCTGTATTCTTATTATCCGTTTTAACTCACATATACGATTCTAGTGAGTGAAGTTTTGATCTTTATATATGATCAGTTTTTATTTCAAGTCTTTTTTACCTAGACACTTGTATGAATGCAAGACGGATGAGCAATTACATGATTTTGTCGTGTTTTCATTCAATGCATGTATATTTCGTCCTTGCAGATATGACTGATGATGAGCTGAGGCTTGAAACGTTTCATTAAAATGATTTTAAAGTTCTTTTTTGGTATAACCTTCATAGTTAAACTGCTTAGCAGAAAAGATATTCCTCGTATTTTTGAAGAATGTCTAAAAAAACGATATTCAACCACGGGACAACTTTTAGCGACCCCAACACTTGCACAACTGTTTGAAATGATGGGAAAATTCATCTGATGGCAGAGGGAAGAACAATATATGTAACTGAATAGAGAGATATTTCAAAATCTTTACGTCAAGATAAAAAGCTACCCAATGGACATATAACGAAATTTAATTTTTCAATACCATTTGTGTCTTCGTTAGGATTTTTAAACGAACATGACATTAATTTAGACAAATTTGTCAGGGTATCAATTCACAGGCCTGAAACGTTAGATTATTCTCGATAAATTTGCATAACTCTCTCTATTCGCGAAAGAGGTGCTCAAAAGTGATGAAAGAGGAAAGCACCATTTAGTATGTTTTCATCTTAATGACGCGAGGATTTTCAGCTTGTGATTCGGTGATTCAGAAGGGTAACCTCGACCTCTAGTCACCTTTACGTTCAGATATGTTCTGGAGCATTTCTATATAAGTTTAGTGCTTAGTCATTTTAATGTTAGAAACTTTCGGTGATGACAATTTTGTCATTATTTATGATATATCAAATCGATTTATTCCTTCAGTGTGCTAAAGTACCGGCAGACTTCATTGATAGGGTCAACTCTCGGAAGTGTTTGTATTCAGAAGAAAGAATAGCTCACCTATTTTCATTTGCAACCGTGCATGTTATCAGTTTCTCAGCATGCACATCATCTGAACATGAGCTGTAGATGAATCAGGTTTGTGTATCTACCTCACAGCAGCTAAGGGTTGTGTTAGCCCATCCAATGTTTGATTCATTCAAACAAAAACTTCATTACTTTGGCTTATATAATGCCCTAGAACAAGCCACGGAGGGCATGACCCCCCCCCCCCCCCCCTCCACCCCTTGAAATGTTGAGCTGTGGGCCAGTTTCAGTCGCCATTTCAACTAAATGAGTAAAAAGATTGGAAACTATTCGTCGGTTATCCTGTTTATTATTACACGATTATTAAGGGCGCGCGTGAGCAGTGATGAAAGGCGCAAGTCCCACTACTTACTTTCGCTTCAGGTGCATTTACTGGCTCAATGACAGAGCGGCTGTAATGACACTGACAAGCTCTGGCCACCACCATGAAGACGAGCTAGAGCAAGTGGGCGGGGCTTGCGCCTCTCTTCACTGTTCACGCGCGCAATCAATGATCGACTCAACAGGCCTTTAAGGGCCTTTCACACGATCAGTTTTCTCGTCAGTGACACTCACACTCACTGAGTGTGGTCAAAACACTCGTGTTCACACGTACGTTCGCGTGACTGAAGTGGCGCGTCACTGGCAAGCTTGGCAGTACTTCACTATGCGTTGTCGAGAAGATTCGTCGTAGTCAAAGCAAGCATACTCATCGGCTTTGCGGTCATAGAGAAGAAAAAACACCATAAATTTTGCTAGGGGGTATAAGATCCAGTGGGTAGAAGATTGGCTGGCTAAACATCCAGAAAATGGCAGTCATAACCGGATTTGTAGTAAGTTAGGGCTAAATATCCAAATTTCGCTCACTAATTATTTGTCGCATTCCTTCTTTTTTCAGCATTTGGAAAATTTGGTCACACCAAATCTAACAAATACTACAACTACTACAAATGTAATAATCTACTTCATAATTACTTCAACTGCAAGTAATATTTTCCGCTCGTTCTATACAGTTTTGCATGTACCAGCGTGTAATAGTACAGCTCATAAATTGAATTTTTTTCTTGAAGAACTATGTTCGGTCATTTCCTAGCGACACAGTGACAAGGATATAGAAATGACAATGGAAATCTAGCGCACATTCATTAGAACTGTATGATAGAATACACGCGTAAATCTAGCATCCGCAAGGAAATATTATAAAATATAATAAGCCTCTCAAATTACCACGTGATAATATCTGATAATGCATGTGAATGTGACAGCGGTACGGATAAACTAATAAATGTTTAGATTTATTTCAGGAAATATTTTCATGCTGAAATTATATGTTAAGGAGAATTCATGGAAAAAGTTTTTTATTTTATTTGAAAATGCCGGACAAATTGTTGAAATCGCAATTCGGTCAAATATTTAATTCTTTCATTCTAATAAACTAAAATAATATACTTTTGCAGTATTTCCAGAGTGAATATTAAATAAGATTGGAAATCCTTTGTAAATGGCGCTGACACTACAACAGGACGAATGCATTATGATATGATTGTAAAAATATAAACTATTGTTTCCCGCACCTGTGAATCCAGGTGTTATCCTCTGCTAAATAATAGATTTTTGGAAGCAAATGCTCTAAATTCTTTCCTAAGCTATTTTTGAAGCGTAATAATTTTTTCCTTCAACCCATTCTCATGTAAACTAATATTGTTATGATTCATTGCTTCAATAACATATTTGAGCTACTTGCTTCTTATATCTCTGCTCTTGTATTCGTTGCTTTGCACTTTCCACAAAGCAGGCTGTTGACGAAGATAGCTAATTAATGATTTAGACCAGGTTGAGACCATTTAACACGGGAGTGCGATCGCAGCCATCCTTACTAGGCGCCGGGCGGGCGAAAACTGACACTCAAATAGAAGCAAAGCAGCAGTCAAACCCGACAGTGGCGAGTGCCGAGTAGAGAGCAAAAGAGAGCGCGCATGCCCAAAAATGGTGTTGCGGAACCGTGAGTGTCAGTGTTAACTGACAAAAAAACTGATCTTGTGAAAGCCCCATAAGGCACGTCAGGCCACGTTGTGACTGTGTGTGGTGAGCATCCG
Organism: Morinoia aosen; assembly: GCA_030386875.1. Taxonomy (NCBI): domain Eukaryota; kingdom Metazoa; phylum Arthropoda; class Malacostraca; order Amphipoda; family Talitridae; genus Morinoia; species Morinoia aosen. The sequence goes on from CM059576.1 coordinate 6,419,048, forward strand.
ATGTTCATCGAACGTAACATACCGAGGTCAGTATGCGATATGGACGAGCAGGACGTGGAAGTGATTTGTGACTGCAAATTTGCCATCGAAGTAATTGTTGTGACAGCAACTTTTGATGAAAGTACAAGAATAGCGAAACCTAAAAAAGTTTGTTGGGTAGAACCATGAGAAGGTGGAACTAATAATCCGAATGCACTGAGAAAAGATCTGCTTGCCAAAACGATTACAGGTGAGTGAGATTGTTTCTATGGAGAAAATCATTATTTGGAACGTTTGTTTTGCGTTGCAGATTATAAACGAAGGCGATGGAGAAAACGCGTTTTAAAAACATATGATTTGAGCGTTTCGAGTCCTAAGCTCATTTTCACCAAAATCCTGGTACTAAATGGAGAAAAAGTTAACTACATGCACATTTTTAGCAGCTCATGAAATGCAGAAATTTAAAACCAAAATGGGGAAATGAAACCATACGCAAAACAACAAAAGTAACTCGCAACATTACTACAAAATTTGAAACAATTACACGAGTTCGATCGGAGAAATTACGGTTCATTTGTTAGCTATTTCTAGATGGTATGAACTCAGCATCCTGTTGAGGGACGGTTTCAGCTTCTGAAAGGCAAACTTTTACATTGAAATTATTTGAGTCAGAGTCTGAAAGTTTGAATTTATCGCTAGCAATAAGTTGGTCGCACGGCCGAGTTAAGCAATGCTCTATAATAATGGAATGTGAAGGGAATCCAAGACTCTTACCAGTTCGATGATGTCAGCCGATGTTCTCAGCGACCCTCAGATAGAGATGTCATCGAACTGTCAAGGTTCCTCTATTTATGTCTTATATGATCTGTTAAAATTTTCCATGAATTAAACTTTTTCTCCATTAATTCGCAAGTTTTTTGTTGAAAATAAGCTTCGGGCTTGAAACGTGACAAAAAAATATTTTAAGATAAGTCTTCTCCCTCGCCTCCGTCGAAAATCATAAGATGACGATGCTTTCTCTGACTTATAATTTTCGTAACTCATTTTTTCCATGTTAATTCAAGGAAGAATTGTGCAAAAGTTTTTTTATTCTCTGTAGAAGGTATCTTCGTCTTGATGAAGTCACTTCCAAGACTTACCTACTGAGGAAAGTTGGCCCAGTAACCAGCAAGCAAGACACCACGTTTTGGAAAGGCATTCCTGCTTATGATGGACTCGAAATTACCCTCAGATACCTCGCTACAGGTATGTGCAACTTAAAAATAAATACATATCCATTAAATAGGTTGTTTTGAGTGTCATTCCTCTAATAAAAGCGATAATTTTTACCTCTAATCTTGTTTACTTCTTTATATTCCATGTATTCTCAATATTTTCCATTATTTTCGGGAGAAACTAGGGCTTCACTGTAATTTCAGTACAGAGTAGGTCGCAGCACTCTCATTGTTCTTTTGGCTGAATGTACTCAAGCCATTTGTGAAGTATTCAACTTGAAACACCTGCACACTCCTCATACCGCTGCTGAATGGGAAGTTGTGGTGATGGAAATTTATCAGCTGTGGAATTTTCCAAATTTTTTCGGGTTAATGGATGGAAAGCACATCCTTAATCATAGTGGCAAATGATGCGCTCCTACTGTCGACGCGTTTAATGGAGCCTTATCCTGGAACAAACCTTTCTCACGACTGAAGAGTTCTCAACTACAGGATTTCTAGAGCTCGAAGAACAGTGGAAAACACATTCGGCATACTATCAAGTAGGTTCAGAGTCTTATGTACTGATGTAAACACCACAGTCGAGAGGGCCCAGTATATCACTCTAGTAAGTTGCGCTTTTCAAGATTACCTCTAAGGATCGGAAAGACTTTCGTTACGTCACCCCGCTTGCTCGTGAAAAGGAGGACACCATGACGGGATTGTGCACTACCGGCAGTTGAAGATGTGACAACACGGGACTTCAGCCCATCGCAAACAAAAGAGGTCACCCGACTGTGGTAGCCACAGCCGTCAGGGACCGGCTGAAGGATTACTTCACAAGCCAATAGGATGCGCACTAACAGTAATAAATGTTGTGACTCCACTAACGCTTTTGTAGAAATGTGTTAAAAATATCTGAGAAATAATTGTTCCTCATTATTTCCAAACGTTACTGTTGGAAAGAATGTTTGAGGTAAATCAATAAAATAAATTGTCTTACACAAAATTTATATATTTTCCTTATTCAGTTTTCCGTTTTGAGAACAAAAACATTGACAAAATAACATTTGACTTAGTAAGGCCTACTGAAGAACTACATTAACATGGCATAAGAAATTTAATTACAGCACACTAAATAACGTATGAAGGTTATGAATATCCATAACCTGAATTCAAAATTACACATTGTGGTAAAATCTATGTGTAAAATTTCCTAACATGTAAAAACAAATCCAATTTCTAATAACAAATTACGTTGAACAATGCTATACCAAACAAAATTTTTGTCCCCACTCATACCAAGCTAATAAATCTGAGACTTCGTGAAATAGTTACAACGATGTACCCGTATACCCTACCTATCATCCATACATAGCGTACAGCAATGGTTCACGTCCTTATAAGTTAAATTGAATAGTTTATTTGGTCAGTTATGGTTAAATAATATTACGAGTCAGATTAAACCACCACAACCACTTTAAACGCGTATCGAAGAAAGGGAAGAAAAAGGCTATATATAGCATGGCGTAATGGGCTCGGAAAATTCATGCAGTAGTGTTCCCACAACAGATTACGTGCGCATAGGAACAGCAGTTTATTATTATTGTTATTATTATTTACGTTAGTTCACGCCTCCATAGTCCCGAAAACGACATTATCGCAAGAGGAATAGTGAAGGGACCATCGAGTATGGACATGTTAACTGGGAATCTAAGCACAATGTGTGTTCTCAAACAGGCCATCCTTGTGTGGTAACACGAGTGTGTTGCCTCACAAGACACAATGCGCATATAAACAGCAAATTAGGAAAGACGTTTAAACAAGATGAAACAAGAAGGAACTAATAAAAACAAGAAGGAACTAATAAAATTCTAATTCGGAGTCAACTAGATTAGGCTGCTCTTGTGTACGCGACTGGAGCTCCTTCTGTCTTGTCTAAGCTTGATTTTTAACAGAATTACTGTCTCAGAATTGCAACAGGAGGTCTGAGAATTAGTTCTCTACATGTGGAGTCTAATATTTTACCTTTGGATAGTTAAATAAACTGATAATGTGTAAATACTACTGTAGTTAATTCCAGCTTTCAATGTGCCCTGTAATCTATGACATCTATAAAACCCACCACCAAATTGCAGAATCCCTACGAACCACCAAGCTTCTGCCTTCGTTTGCCTCTAAAACCAGAACCATATTTACTAATTTCAGCTTGACCTCTCCACTAATATCTTCATTGCCCTCTTAGTATGCAGAAAAGCACATACAGTTAGCGACGAAATTATTCGTACACCGCTAGTCATTCAAAACTTTCAAGAATTACTCAAAAACTATTGTTGCCAAAGGTATAAGATTTTCACAGGGTGTGAAAAGAATATTAGTGACAATAATACGAAGTATCTTGAACAACATATTATTTTTGAAAGATTTAACAAGCTGATCTTCAGAAACACTATAAGATAAAATTATTCATTCAGTGAGTGGTATTACACTTCCCTGAGGCAAATCAACCATTTGAGTACATTTTTGATAATTAATAGCGTAACCTTTCATCTTCATAACATTTAAAAGTCTTTTGTTATAGTTTTTGACAAGCTTTCCCGTAGTTTCAGATGAAATCTTGTTCCATTCTTCAATGGCGATGTGGTTCAACATCTGAAGATTCTTTGGAGCTTTCATGTTAATGTTGACTTTTAATTCCTGTCATAAATTTTCAACGGGATTGAGGCCAGGACTCAACGAAGGCCATGGCAGCACATTTATCTTATTTCTTCGAAGCCAGCTAGTTGTAGACTTGGCCGTGTGCTTCACGTCATTGTCTTGATGAAATACCCACAGCTTTCCAAGTCTTGAACTATTAGCTGATACCTTTAGTTTTTCGTCCAAAATAGAAATATAGTCATCAGAGGTCATCTTCTCTATAATCGCAACCAAATTACCAGTACCCGATACAGTAAAGCAACCCCAAAATATCAGTGATCCCACTCCGTGTTTAACTGTTGGCAGTGTTCTTCGGCAGGAAAGCTTCACCACTCATACGCCAAACCATCTTCACATCATTTTGCCCAAAAAGCTCGATTATGGTTTTGTCACTCCATAATACTCTCTCCCAAAAGCCTCTGTCCTTTTCCAAGTGTGACTCTGCTGAAGAAAACTGTGCCAGAACACTCTTAAGATTGTGAAACAAGCCTTTCAGGATTTAATTACTAATAAGTTCTCTGAGTTCATCATCATCTACAGTGAAGGATCACGGGAAACCTACCCAGCCTGGTCTACATCATCAGCAGTAGTGGTCCCAATTAGCGGAGTGTTCCTAAACCGGAAATTCCACTCAAAAAATTCAAGTAATTGAATCGGAGCTCCACGCCATACTTGAATCTCTGGTATGGGTGTAAAATAACGTGCTACATGGGGAAAAATAGCCATAAATTCTGATTCCCGAGCATTTCTATTTCTGATGAAGAACAAGACACCCCAAAAATACCTCCCGCAAGTGTTTAAAATTCAAAACAACTTACTCATACTGAGCAAATCCCATGATGTAAAACTGCTGTTTGTGCTGGGACTCAAGAACTTAGCAGGAAACGCAGCTGCAGACCGTGCTGCTCAAGTGGCTCACTCATTATGGCACCGTACAATAACTGCTGCCTACAAGGAAGAGCCGTTGAGCTTGATTCATGATCTTCTGTTTGCGTATTGGAATAGTAGGGGGCGAAATAAAGTGAGAGATACATGAGAGGAGCCTCTTCGTTGCTCAACTTCGAGACTCAGTAGGAGGGTGGCCATCAGCCCATCACAGAAATTGCTGTGTATAGACAGCAATAGCCAGACTTCGTCTTGGTCATGTAGGCATCGGGCTCACTTGACTAGGTTTGGAATGGTTGATAGCTTCTTGTGTCCATGTGGTTTTGCAGAGACTAAAGATCATTTCTTGCTGTCATGTCCTCTGCGAGCTTTGGAAAGTGCTAACCTGACTAACACCCATGTTACCTAAGAAAAGTGGAATGCAACGATATTTTTTCAGAGAAAGCGATTAGATAGAGTTATAATTTTTTAAGCTGAGTTCTCCAACGCTAAAGCGACAAATTTCGAAGATACCTTAAGTGGTAAAGCGATAAATCCTGCGAAAAATCCAAACATACCTAATTTTTGCTACGTATACGTTTGAAACCTCTTTTTACAGTTAAAACACCATGTATTACTTAATAAAAGACTAAAGGTAAGGTTAGGTTAACATCGGCATCTTTGGGATGCTTTATTTCCAATCAAGCCAGATACATATGATCTTCGCGCGAAAAGGCGCGAAATTAACATTTTATTACTTCTTAACAATATTTAATGAAGACATTTTCGTAAACTATCGCAGCATAACACCACAAAAACAAATAAAACAATGTAAAAGATCTCCGCATCCTCCTCATCCATCCCCCCTTGTCACCTTGAACTTTTGTTTGAGGACGTGGAGAATTCCCTTCAGGAACACCAGGTGCTCCAGTTGTCCTCACTAAGGCCCGCCCTCTTTGGCCTCAAGACGACCCCATATGTGCTGAAAAATCGGTCCGCTCCTGCTGAGCTTGGGATCCCAATGTTGAACTTGATGAAGAGGGTCACCCACTGCTTCCTATACTTTGCTGGGAAGTGCAACTTCTTCTCTGTCGCCTGCAACAATTAAAAATGCTTAATTTATATTATCACCTAATTACATATTTTAGCGCAAAAATCTCAACATTTCATTGCAATATTACACTTGCTAGTATGTAAGAACAAAGCAATAAGCTTGGAGCACAATAGTCTTACTACCTCTTGGCTCCTCTTCCAAGCCAGCAGTTTTTTCTTGATGTCCTCTTCCAGGTCGTCCTCCTGGTAAGCCTGGGTTGTGTCACACAGCTCTGCAAATGGGTCGGCGCTGACCTCCTCATGCTCATCCATTGCCTCCATGTCCTGGCTGTTTCTCTTTTCTGCCTCCTGCCTGATGAGCGTCTCCTTCTCTTTCACAATCCTCTGGAAGATTTCTTCCTTCATGTTGGGGGCAACAGAGTTGAATATAGTCATGCCATAGTTGGGATGCAGGGCAGATGCCATCAGCAGGTCCAGGTCTTTGAACATGGCGCTGAACATGTAAACCGAAGTAATAGTTATAGTTTGGTTATAGGTTAAACTTTTAGCGTCACAAAAATTAAACAAGGTATTTTTTTAATGTTATAGGTTAGGTTGTTCACACCTGTCGTTAAATCCTCCCTTGTTGCCCTCCTGACGCAGGAGGGCACGCACCAAGGCTTGGCGTAGGTGAGGACCTGTTCCCCTGGAGCTTCCTCCATGCGCTCCAGCACCACTCTCATGAGGGTGAGGGTGGGCAGCAATACTCCCAGGTATACGTTCTCCTCAGCCTGTTGGCGGTCCAGGCAGTTGGTGAGTGGCTTCATGACTTTGCAGTACTCCTGCAGTACTTGATGGCAAAATAAAGGGGAAAAAAGGCCAAAATGGTAATTCTAACGTTAAAGCAACAATATCAACTGCTTTTCGACTTAACCTGCTTGTCCTGATCATCGAAGTTATAGGAGGAGGTTATGATCCTGTTGATGTCACTATTATTCCTAAAACCTCGTTCTCTGCTACAGGTGGGCGTCGTCATTCATGGCGCTCTGCAGCAGCACAACAACACAACAGCACTGCAGCCAGTTGGACAAAGTAAACAACATGAAGGACAACGACAAAAAGTAAACTAACAGGCCAAGAAATATTTTTGTCTTGTTACATGTAAAAATATTTAAATAAAAGAATAAAATATTCATATCTAGGTTATCGAAATATGTGAAATTATTTTATCAAAAATGTCAGTTGTCTCACCTAGTGACCACAGGTGTTGGAAGCTTTCTCCCTACCATTTGCTTGATGGTTGATGAATAATGTGGATTGGTCCTTGTTCGGACGCCACCCTTTTGATAATGTCCCTGTCTTAGGGAGGATAACTGAGGGTAGTTAGTTGATTGACAACAAGCTGTATTTTCTGAGGCTGGTTATTCCTTTGGAATCTTCCTGATGTTCAGGGATCGGAGAGAAAGTCAGGTTTGCTGACCTTCATTTATTAAGTTAATATTCGTCAACAGTTTTATTTTCATTGCTACGAATTGCTGCCAGTATTTCTCGGAATTCCCAATTGCTTCGCGAAGAAGCTAATGCTGTAGCTAAGTACCGAATAAGTCCAGCGAAAAAGTGATTGAGCTCACAAGCGTTGAGCTAAAAAGCTAACTAAATTTTACAGATCGTGACAGAATTCCGTTCCGCAAGTATCTATGATACGCGAGCTCAGTTCATTCTAGGGAAGCATTTTTCTCCCTCCGCGCTACAGAGGCACCAGTTGACCTATCTTAGCGATGGCTTAACAATGGTGTTGGCTTATTATTATTATTATTATATAGGGCGTTTCACCACCGAAGACGCTACGAAGACGTTTCATCGGTGACTTCGGTATTTCCTAGTTCGTCATTTCTGTACATAAAGCAAATATCATTCCTATCATCGCCCCGTGGCGGCATAGTTGTAGTTTTAAGGTATGTTACGTTTTACTTTAGTCCTGGCATGGTGTGTAGTTCAGCTCGCTTGGGTCAGGAAAAAAGACCATCACCACGCGCTGCCTCGCAAGTTAGCTCCTTACATAAGCTATTAATGTTTGAATATTTTCTATCTAGTTTGCAGGTCCGGTCAGGGTTGAATTTTACTTGTGGTAGCTGGTACCACCATGCGGGGGTTCCAGTTACCCTCCCACACTTGGCCGAGCGACTCACTCATGCTGGAACCCCCCCTCCCCAGCAGGGCGCCGAGAGCTGTAGCACATGTCGCTCGGCCATTCAGCTATATATTATTAAGAGCACCGATAGAATGTAAGAAGAAGTATAAGGGTCCTCTGTATTCCGACGGTTTCCCAACCAAGCAATCGGACAAGGAGAGGTTGCCGGGGTTAGGGCCAAAGAAACGTATACGCTCCTCCATGTATGAAGGGCATTCAATAAGCAGGTGTTTTACGGTCAGGGGCACTATGCAGTCCTCGCAGTAAGGCGGTGCGCTGTTGTCCATCAAGTATCCATGAGTCACCTGAGTGTGACCTATTCGTAGGCGGCACAGTGTCCTCGAGATCTCCCAGTGGCGGTTGGAACACAGCGCGTTGGGTAATGGTTTGGTGTTATTGTGGATGCTTCTGAGCTTATTATTGGCCACTGTGTGCCATTCTTCAGTCCATGCGGTAGTCAGGGTTTTTCGGATGTACATTTTCATGTCCGATCGTGGCAGTCCGACATGAATTACTGGTCCGTCTTCTGTCGCAGCCCGAGCAGCCGCGTCGACGGCTTCGTTTTCGACTACTCCAACATGGCTTGGTACCCAACACAAGTAGAATCTGCGGTGGTCATGAAAAAGTATTTCCTTAATCGAGGCAACTATGGGGTTTGGGTGGCGGATGTTGGTTATTGCTTGTATGGAGCTTCTTGAGTCAGTTGCGATAGTGATCGAATTTCCGGGTAGCGTTGAGGAGTATGATATTGCATCCCGGATGGCGAGCAGTTCTGCCGTGTAGTGGGATGCAATATTTTGGATCCGCACTGTGACTACTCGGTCCCCATGCTTGTAGCCATATGCAACACCTTGTTCGGTCTTCGATCCGTCCGTGAAGATCACTGAATTTCTTTCATGCCTTGCCAAATGATCCACAAAGGCTGAGCGCAGTACCTGAGCGGTGTTGGCCCCCTTGTTAAAGCCATATAGCTCTTCACAAATGACCACATTGTTCATCTGCCATGGTGGGATTGGGAGAGTTGTCTCCATGAGGATGCGGGACAGGTAAATGCGGTTACCCTTCGGGAGTTTCTTTGCTGTGCCAATGAAAGATTTGGAGGCATCTTGATCCTGGTCATCATCGCTCTCTGTGCCGTCCACAGCCTCACACACCTCGTGCAGCGGGGCAGTCGGATTACAACATACTCGGATGTTGTAGTTGAGAAGTTTAATGTTTAAAGAGACATTCATAGGTCTTATTCCACTCTCTGCATGAAGGCTTATCACTGGAGACGAGTGGAAGGCTCCAGTTGCAATACGTATGGCTGCGTTTTGGATAGTTGAAATTGACTGCAATAGGGTAGGACAAGCGGAGGAGTAAGCTTCACGTCCATAATCTATTTTTGGTTTGATCAGCATGGTGTAGAGTCTGAGCAGGGTGAGTCGGTCTGCCCCCCAGCTCTTATGGGAGATGTGTTTTAAGACATTCAAACTTTGGATGCACGACTTTGTTAGTTGCATTATGTGTTTGCGCCATGTTAGGCCGTTGTCTACGCAGAGACCAAGGTACTTGTGATGTGTTACGCAGGCTATTGGTTCATTGTGGAGGGCCAGGTTCGGGGCAAGTTTCGGACAGTTCTGTTTTCTGCATACATGCACACATTTGGTTTTGGCTGTTGAAAAGCGGAATCCTGTATCATGCGTCCATTTCTCAAGTGAATTGAGGGCCAACTGGAGTTGTCGTTCTACTCCTCTTGTTGGTGGCCCAGAGGCATAAATCATAAAATCATCAACATACAGCGAAGACCGGACTGAACGTGGGAGGTTGGTGCCAATATCATTGATGGCGACCATAAAGCAAAGGCAGCTGAGTACGCTGCCCTGCGCCACTCCGTTTGCCAGTGTTCGCGGCTCTGAGAGGTCGCGTCCAACTCGCACCTGTATTTTTCGATCAGCCAAAAATTCCCTGATGAATAAAGGGAGGAGACCTCGCAATCCATACCCATGTAGCTTCTGGAGAATTCCATATTTCCAAGCTGTGTCGTATGCTTTTTCAATGTCGAACATGACCACTATGGAGTGCATCCGCGAGGCGATGACGTTATGGAGGTGACTCTCCAGCTGAACTAGGGCGTCCGTGGTGCTCCTGTTGCGTCGAAAACCTGACTGAGCTGGGGTTATGTGTCCGCTCAACTCCAGAGCCCACATGAAGCGCTCGTTTACCATCTTCTCTAGCAGTTTACAGAGACATGAAGTTAATGAAATTGGTCGATGGGATTGCGGATCTTTGGGATCTTTGTTAGGCTTAGGGAAGGCGAGAACTATTGCGGTGCGCCATTGGTGAGGTATACATGAGGTTGCGTAAATTTTATTATACAGACGTAGGAGAAGGTTTTGTAGGCTTGGATGACTGTGCCTGATCATGGAGTACGTGATCTCGTCGGCGCTGGGAGCCGTCTCGCCTACGAGCCGTAGTGCAGATTTGTATTCGCTTATGTTGAAGGGTGCGTTATACGGTCGATCTTCGGGTGTTGTGAAATCGAGGAGTCGTTTTTCGGCCTCTCTCTTGTGTCTTGCAAATTGAGGAGGGGCATTAGTCAGGTTGGACGCCTGAGAGAAGGTCACTGCAAGTAAGTTGGCAGCGTCCATGTGCGATGTCAGTAGCGGCGAACCTATCCCATTAGAGTATAGGGATGGTGAAGGGTCGACGGTATATATGCCTGATATTTTGTTGATTTTCTTCCAGATTTGGTGAAGGCTGGTGTGCTGTTCAAGGTAGATATAAAGGTTTTCCATGAGTTCTGCCGACATTGATTAAAAACCCAGCGGCAACGGGCTTTGGCTCTATTGTATGCTATTTTGTTAATTAATGTGTAGCGGTTTTTTAATGTTCGTTCGGCTCGTTTTCTTTCTGCTTTCGCCAGTCTGCACTCCTCGGACCACCAGGGCACAGGCGGTCTTCGCAGAGCTCCTCCACTGCGGGGTATGGACGCTTCCGCAGCCGCGCGTATTTTGTTTTCGATGCGGGTAACTAATTCCTCGATTGACGATTGCTCGGGGGAAAGCTCCTCAGTGTCCACCGCGGTAAGAGTCTCAAAGAGCTTCCAGTTAGAATTTCTTGTGATGAATCGCGATGGTAGTCCCGCAAAGACACGTTGTTCCCGGAAGGTTATTTCAATGGGGTAATGATCGCTATCATATAAGGAGTCATGGACTTTGTATGAGAAGTCGGCAATGCAGTCTGGTGAGCAGAAGGACAGGTCAATACAGGAGTATGTGTTGGTTTGGATGTGATAATGCGTGGGATGTAACCCCTCCGTCAGTAAAGATATGTTGTTGTTCGTTAGGAGGTCTTCAAACATTCGGCCACGGTAGTTTGTTAGGTTTTCTCCCCATAGATGGCTTCTTGCATTCATATCTCCAAGTAGCAAGAACGGCGGGTGCAATTGTTGAGTCAGCTGAACCATTTGTTCCTTTTGGATTTGGTGATGAGGAAGATACACTGAACATATGGTGTACTGTTTGTCGAGGTAAAGTTTAACTGCAGCAGCTTGAAGGTCGGTATTCAGTTGTAGGCGATCAAAATTAACCTTATGGTGTATAAGGATTGCCGCACCTCGCTCGTGTCCGTCGTCGCGAACTGGAGGTGATAGAACGAGCGAGTAGTCAGCAGGTGCGCGTGTATTTGTGTGCTTGATAAGGGTTTCTTGTAGGCAAACAAATGGTGTTGGCTGATGTGGAGGACCTGTTCTGTACGTTTCACAGGCCCTCGGCCCTGGCTCCTTAGTGAATGGCTAGGGTTCTTGAAGGACGGCGGCTCTCCCATAGTTTCAGTGATGAACTTGGGAGACATCTATGGACCCCAGCAAGTTGAGAGAGTATGCGCTGATATAAAAGTTTTAGTAATTTAAGAACAGAAATACATTTAACTGTCTGTTAGTTAACATGACGATCTTAAATCTTCAAATAAACTTTTATTTTACCTGCTTTCATTAATGATTCTTGGGCAGCCTGGGTGAGTCCTGCACTGCAGCTTTTGACGCTGATCATGTCAAGGCCCTCCCTTTCCTGCTCCTTCTCTTGGTTTTCTGGGCTGTTGATCACCTTCTCGACGTTAGGGTTGGTGGCTTCCTCCTCTGCCTCGCCAGTCCATGGGCCATAGTAGCTGGAGGCCGCGACGTAGTTCGCCGCGTTGTCCGTGGTGGTGAGGACAACCTTCCGAGAAATGTTGAAGGCACGGTTAACTTGGTCCAGCTAGGTGGCGATGATGCACTTGGTCTGGCTAACCTAACTGATTATAAGACAACCTAATAACATATAATAACATTAAAATTCAAGTTTATGAAATTAAATAAATGAATTAAAATGGGAGATGCTTAATGTAATACATTTGATTAGGCATTCATTATATCTGTTTCTTTTTATTTTAATGTGGGTAAAAGTATAATAAATTATATTTTATTCAAATTAATTTTGATGCAAGTCTTTACTTTTATGTTTTAAACTTGACTCACCTCGATCTCCTTGACCGCTACAGTGGTAATCTTCCAAGACAAGTCAGTAGGGTCAATCCAGTGGACAACCGACCCAGCGAGGACCCTGCACATATGTTTGTCTGTATGTAATGTATGTATTTCAATCAGATTACAGAGAAAATCAACGAACATAAGCATAGAATTCCTATATTATATGAATTTTTAAAATTCTTCACCTGTTGTATGCCGTCCAGCTGTGCGCTGTTGTCGCAACGTGCGGCAGGTCCTTGAGAATGCTCTTGATCTCTTCTTTTGCTCCCTCCCCCATGGCCTTGATGTCGCGAGTCAGGGTGCGGCAGCTGGGCCCCTTAACTCAGGCTGGGAGACTTGGAACATCTCCTGGTGGCTGTGTGGTCTGTGATCCTGAGACAGATGAGGCACCTCGCGAACCATTTGGTTATTGCCTCCTTACCCTCGTCCTGCACCACAACGCAAGGAATTAAAGTTACCATGTCTATAACATTTTGTAACAAGTGTAGCAATTAGCAGAATTTTAAGTAAAATGTTCAACTTATCAAATGGAATTATGAATTTTAATTATGCAACAAGTGTAAATCTAGCGCATTATTATTTTCGCATTCGTGAAAATATATCGCAGAATTTTTTATAAAAACTCTCTACCTGTGTAAACCTTGTTGCCTGGCCACTTCTTTCCTTTAAGATGGTGGCGCTGAAGCTGATCACCCCCAGTTGGGTGTATGAGACCTCCTGCTGATGGCTGCCTTCGGCTCAGAGAAGTCATGAGTGTGATGAATGAATAAAAGTGCTTTAATTTTATTAAAACCAATACCTGGGCTGTGAGCTCATTTTTTTATATAGTTTTTAGAAAACTGAATAGTTCTAAATAGTACCTTGGTATTGTAGTGCGAGAACAGGTTGCCAGTGGTGTTTTCCCAGAAAGACACCTCCGCGAAGCACTTTTGGCGCTTGGCCTGCAAGTTGTAGACATTGATTGTCTTTCCCATGAACTTGGAAGAAGTGCCTGGTGCGTTTTTAGACTTGATCACTTGGGACAACTCGAAATAATTTTTCTGAGCAGCCATCTTGTTTTTGAGGGTCTGCAGCTCTTGGGTCGAAATACTGCAGCCACCCACAATCGCTAAGTCTCCCAGGTCACTGACCCTCTACCTCACTTCCCAGGGACATAAGGGAGCTCGAGCGGGAGACGGTAGAAATGTCACACATCTTGAACTGCCGGAGAAGTTCCGCTCTTTTTCCTGAGTCACATCACTGCTGCTGGCCTTCAAGCATAAAAAGTACTCCACTGTCCTGGTGCCTGACATCTTGAAATTCACTAATCACTAAGTTCACCATTCGCGGACACTGAAACGCACCAGCCGCTACACTAACCAATAACGCAATGTAAAACGCAAAAACCTAAACGATTTTCAATAAAGGAAAAGTTGAAACACAAAATTACACGACGTTCGTACGAACGGGGGGCACCCGCAAGGCGCACCTCAAAACGCAAAAGACATATAAAATTATTTTATTTAAATTATATATTAAGTTATGATAGGAATATACAAAATGAATCAAGTATATATAAGTTACAACACACAGAGAAGCTTTGGATCGCTGCTAGCACTGTGGAATACACTGAGATCAGTTGCGTCCAGTTGGGGGGCTATTCAAAGAAACATTAAGGGGACGGTCTGGGGGGGAAAAAAAGTCCGTCGTTTCTCGACGGATTTTTTCAAGATTTACACAATAGGTGTCAATTGATGCGGCATTTCTTTTTGAACTCGTGTGTTTTTTTCGTAAATTCATAAAAAATTGTATTTTTTTGAAAAAACCTGAAAAAAGGGTGTTGCGGAAAAATACACCTTGCCCACAATTTTGAAGTTACAAAACTGGATCGAGGTTTTCTAGGTAGCTAATTGTCTTGTCTTTCGATCCGGTGGTATGGTTTTTCGATAATTTGATTTTTTGAATTATGAGAAATTTTTTCACTAAAAACCGACCACTTTTTCCGTTTCTTCAGATTCTTCTGTTTCTAATTTTCAACTTGCTTTGAAATTAAAAAAACTATACCACCGCCTCTCTAAGATAATTCAATCGCTATCGATTGATATATTTGCCATTCCTGTACCTTCAAAACTGTGGAGTAGGTGTCTCTTCATAGATCAAAAAGTTAACTTTTCAGGAGAGCCATTTTTCTAAAAAAAAAATAAAAAAAAATTCTTTTTATTTCTAAACTAACCATTTGCTTTCAGTAAGTTTTACAGCTATTGTAGATCTTTTTAATCTCTATCGATTGCTATATTAGTCATTCCTGTAACTTTAAAACTGTGGGAAAGGATTCATATCAAAAAACAATGAATCCAAATTTCAGAAAACCAGTCATTTTTAAAAAACAATTTTTCTTTGATTACATAGAAATTTTAATTTTTTCAACTCTTTCTCCTGGTAGCTCTTCTTGAGCCCTTTCGAATGATATATTTGCCATTCTCATACCTTCAAAACTGCGGGAGGTGATTGTATGTTTACACAACAGCTAATTAGCTGATGACGCAGAGCAGCCGGACTCAAAACAAACACTCAGTTACATCATCATAATCAACACTGAGAGTTGGAATGTTTCATTTGAGTACTAAAGCATTTCAAGCAAGGCCATGAAGGAACTCTCTTGCTATTCCCGTAGAGAAACACTCAATACCGACTCGTAATGAGGGGGGAAGAGGGAGGTCACCCATCCATTGGCGCGCCCCAAGGTCACGCGAGTGCGCCTCTTTTTATCGCGAGTGCGCGATAAAATTTTCCAATCTTGCGATAAACGATAAGCAATGAATTTTTCGTTAAAGTGATATTATCACGTCATCGTATCATCGCTTTACTAATCGCCACGCCCACGACTGATAGTTTCTACAAAAAATAGGGTTCACTTTTGTGGAATAACCTGCATAGTTATGGTGTGCAATCAGAGTCAGACTATTTTATTAATCAAAAATGTTATACTGATACTCTTTAAAAATTGATACTTTGCTATACTTAATTCTACTTTTTTACTTAATATGAAATATTTTCTTCACAAAGTATAGCTCACAAACACAAAACATATGCTATTAAACCTTAATGAAAGTCGGTTTATTCGTTAGAAGAGTTTCTGTGAAACTTTTTAAATCAAGCTTTGTACCAAGCTAGGTTTTGCAGGAATATTTTGGCAAGCATCAATCGAAGCATCAGAAACCAGTCAATCAGATCATCATGCCTTGTAAAGGGCCCTGTGGGACGCAAACCTCTTCTCAACTCGTCAGCGACTCAAGAGTAGTTCACATTAAATGCGGCTGTCATCGATGATCACTGGACACGGTACCTGCGCAAAGAAAAAATGCACAGAGTATACATAATATATCCTTATCAAATATATAACTTCATTTCTTTTAGTTTTCTTCTTTGTTTGTGCTTGCTAATTCATGCTTTAACATCCTCCCTCTGTTTTCAGTAATAGTGAAAGAATAATGAATGTTGCGGACAAAGGTTGACAACCTGATTTCAGAAGCTTCTGCAGGGTGCAGCAGTCGAACCTGCAATTTTAGGCTTCCTAGGAACTAATTCGTTTAGTTTTTAACTAAGAATCCTGGACGACCGAGAACATTACCGTAACTGTATTCAACGAAAATCATTTTTACTCTCAGTGAAAAAATGCAGTCAAGAAAAGGCCATTTCAGCTTATTTAAGTGCCCAATCTCGAAGTAAACAAATAAACACAAGCGGTTGGCATTGAATAATCCCTACTTCATTTCAAAGGAAGAATGATATCCTTTATCACCAGATCCAAATCCTATTGATTATAATATTTTGTCCGTTTAAAAGACAGGAGTACATCATAGAACTTTAGATGTTGAAAACAAATTTCACCACACAGCAGTCTAGCCGCCGTCTCGCGGAGACCAAATGCTAACGTTTGGTCATAATTTTCTACAGTCAGCGGCCCCAGTCGGTCTGTCCAGCGCCACGAAACAGTCAGATTTGAGCTTTAGTTTGAGACCAGGTTAGTCGTACCATGATTTTTGAACCGAAAATCATGGTATGACTAAGCTGGTTTCAAACTAAGGCTGAAATCTTACGGTTTCGTGGCGCTGGACGGACCGACTGGGAACGCTGACTGTAGACAATTACGATGAAACGTTAGCATTTGGTCTGCGTGTGCCTGCGACCTAAAATCCCACATAAGGTCGTTTGTGACAAGTTCAGATCGTTTTCCATGTGTCTCTAACGTGATATTGGAGCAAATTGGAAGTACATCGAATAAAATGGAAAAATATTCAAAAGTTCCTAAGTTCGTAACGAATATATTTCGTTGCTTTCTTGTTGCTCTTTTTTGCATGGAGAATAGCAGTAACTCAAACTGTTTAAAACCTTGTAGTCAGACCCACACTAACTATGTACAGGATGCTCCTCCACTCTCGAAGAATTAAAAAAATAAACGATTGAAATGCTGGCGGAAAAAACTCCAGTACATGTACTGGGAGTGCACAAATCGACACACGCGCATTGTTGTGCGACTTACACTAATTATGATATATATATATATATATACAATTTTTCGATCTGAAAGAGACTGATGAGGATTCAAATTTTACGATGCATAGCAAATGGGAATTTATAACATGGTATCATTTCATAACTGAATGAATATATGTATTCGTGCCTAATATATTTTCGTGATGTAGTTTTAAAATATCCTTTTTCATGAAATACTGATATTTATCATTACAGATCGAGATTTAGGAACTGCACAGAAACCCAAATGCAGTATCAATGGAAGCCCTTCGTGCCTGCACTGACTATATCTGTTCATCATTCACTGAAGAAAAAACTTCGGACCTTTTCCAGATTAGCTCCGCCACTAATGTAACATAAAATTTCACCCATTTGTAACTTTCGAAGCACCTCACCTATCTAATTCAAATTGTAACTGAAACAAAAGATTAAAAAGTTCTTCCGTTTGAAAGTAATTTGAAGTCGATAGGTGAGTTCTTTAGAAAGTTACAAGTGGGTGTATTTATGTGTTGCATTAGTGGCGTGGCTTATCTGGAAGAGATCCGAAAAAACTTCTTGAAACCTTTTATTTTATGGACGTTATTTTTGTATTAATTTTTCCATTAACCAAGGGAAGGCTTTTACAAGCGTCTTCAAATTTTGAAACTACTGAAAAAAGCACGGAAACTTGTTTGAAGAATAGGGAAGCCGGCGAATGAGTTGAATTTTTTGTTTTTCCTAGCAATCCTAAATCTATGGCAGTGAATTAAAAACGCTGCTGCACCATGACAACGTGGAAAGACATTCAACTCACTTGTCCATTTGAATCAACCATTGCAGTTTATTATATTACTTGAGTTTTGCGAGAAACTTTCCAGGCAATCGTCCCATCGTAGCTTCATTTCAAGCAATGAAGTAATTTTTAAGTATTCTTAAAATAATCTATATTGCTATATAGGTTATAATATGATAACCTTTATTGCTATATAGGTTGATATATTATAAGTTGTTATGTTATAAAAAACTTTAAAACATTTCAAATAATGAAGTAATCCTATGAAACCTATGTGGTATTTAGGTTATAATATAATAACCTATATTGCTATGTAAGTTATTGTATTATAGGTTGTTATGTCATAAAATACTCTAATACATTTTATACATTAAAATATTCCTTTGATAACCTATACTTCAATCTCAGTAAACAATTCGCACTGGCACAAGAACTCTTATTTGAAATTACCAATTAAGTACTCAAGAGACGGCAGGTCAATGAATATTTTTTACGTAGGTAACCATAAAGCCATTGAAGGAACGGAAAGTTTATATCCAAGAATCGTTCCAACCTCATGATTAACGAAATATAGGTAATTATTGAGAAGTTGAGTTGTTTTCGGAGAGTTTTTTTCTTCGTGGAGTGTTTCATATGTGCTTGAAATGTGCTAAGCTCTGTGCAGATATGTTTTATCACACGAGTTGATATCACCTACGCATAGCCAATTGAAACTTTCCCCTCCTTCCGTAACTTTCAACATACCTAAGCACAAAGTTTTGATGTATATTATTAGAAATAAGTGTGTTACAATGTGAGTACACATTACACGATTTTAGTTTGGAAACTTGCTTACAGGTTAATTCGGCAGTAAGAGTATTCTAGGGGAAGAAAGTTCCCCAGAGCACTCAAAAAGTGAAGCTATGCTCTCAAATAGTCAGCCTGAGGTCACCCAAAGCGAGGCACCCCGCACAGAACTGAGCGCACCGTACACACACGCGGCCCCACCTCCAGTATTCAAAAGCTAATGTCGTCTCAGCGTTGGTGCGGCTTCAGAAAGATTTCTTGAGTATTTAGAACATGTTCATTTGACATACTTTAGTAAGTAATTTAAGCTTACTCGATTGAGCGTTCTTTGAAAACTACAATTAACTTCGAAAATTACCGTTCAAATGGTTTGTAAACGCACTTCAATGTTGATGTTTTTCCCTACACGCATAGTAAGTGAAACCTTATACAGACACACAATCACAATTTATTGACGGAAACATTACGGTAACACGTAATTTTTTATCAGAATTTCCTCCCCGAAGAAAATGGAAGGTGTGCACCACACGGTGTGATCACTTCAATGGAGGAAATTTAATTTTAGTGCGCCACATTTTAATTTGGTAATGTCTCTGGGATGGAAAATTAATTCTAAATTTATTCCGTTCGAGAAAGTTCTATTTAACGTGTGAAGTCTTATTTGAAATGTTCTCTAATTGGCGCCCGCTGTCCAGCATGCGGCTGATAAGTTGTTTAACCCATGCAAATTCAGTGCCTCGAAATCGACCACCCTGTGAGCGTCATTGCTTACATTGAATGTTTGCCGCCAGATCCGAATCAGCTCCGCGCGTCAGCTGGTACACACCGGGCCACTTATGTAAATGTTCAGTGATGTGAGTCATGTTGGCTGCGTCGCTGCTAGCGACTTCCTGGAGAAACATGACTCACGTTACATGTGAAGCTTCTTCTACTGATTTGAAATTACTTCTTCACCCAAAAGGATTTTTGCTCTGTTGACTTCTAATCGATGTTCTTCATCGATTCAGTTCAGAACACTCAAGAAGTGCAGCTATGCACAGAAATAGTCAGGCTGAACATCGCTCAAAGCGAGCTCCACCGCACACAACTGAGCGCAATGTACTGGTGTGGCCAATTATTTTGGGATAAGTTAGTTTTTCTATTTTCTCGTCAGCTAAGGTGTTTTGCGTTATATTTAATAGGTACCTTCCGAAAAATATTATCAAGGATAAATGAGAACATAAATCGCCCACAAACAATTTTTAGTACCCGGCACAATTAAAATGTAATTATTCTCAATATTTGCAATGTTGACCACGCTTCTTCAAAACTGCTTTAATTCCCTTTGGCACGCTGTTTATCAATTTTTCAATGATATTATGATCAAAGGACCTCCACCCTTCTGCAATTGAGGCTCCAAATTGCGCTGAATTTGTTGGTTTCTTCTTGTTCACTCGACTTTTGATAATCGATCATAAATTTTCGATCGGATTCAGATCAGCCGAATTTTCAGGTCAAGAGACCAAAATATCTACACTATTGTCATCAAAAAACCTTTTAATCACTCTTGCATTATGAGAGGGATCGCAATCATGTTTTTAAACCACCTCTTTGTCGGGAAACTAACCAGCTATTGTTGGAAGGAGATGATCTTTGAAGACATTCATGTACCAGGCCGAATTCATTGCTGTGTTTTTGGGATAAAACGCTATGCTCCAGTTCCTTTACCCGAAAAGCAACCCCAGACGTGACAAGTGGCAGGATGCTTGACCGTTGGAACGACACACTTCTTGTTAAAATATCTTGCCCTTTCTTTGTCGCACGAGGCTTTTCCCGAGAGTGCAAAAATAGGGAACAGAGATTCATCGGAAAAAATGACTCGGCCCCATTGTTCAGCAGTCCAATACTGGTACTTCCTACAAAAATTGATCCGATCTTTGATGTTCTTCGCCGTCAAAAGAGGCTTCTTCGTAGCTCTCCTCCAAGCAAGACCGTTGACGAAGAGTCGACGTCGAGCAGTTCGCGCAGAGGCCTGGACGCCACCTTTTTTCCATTCTAGTGCAAGCTCTGAACTTCTGGCAGCCCTTGCCCGTAACGAATAACGCACTAAAGCCCTCTCTTGACGAACCGACGACAATCTTCTCCTGCCAGGGGCTGTTTTCGCCAATATGAATTTTGTCGTTAAATTTTTTTTCAATCTGTCAACAATTGACGATCATGCAAGTTGCTGGGCAAAGTTTTCTTTTTTTGATAGACCACTATTATAGAAAAGAATGATAATTTTCCAAATATTGTCCGAAATAACCATGATTTTGAATAACCAAAGTAAACATTTTAAAAAATCTAAAAAAATAATTAAACCAAAAATATGAAAATGAACGAGCCACTCACCTTGCAAACGAAATTTTCATCAGATCCAGTACCCGTACCAGCTTCTCGAGGCCCCTGTCGGCCCGATGGGCCAGTTCTTTTGATGAAGAAGGATCCTTAAGGTGATGGATTATTGTGCCCTAAAATTTTAAGGGGCTACGGGCATTACATTCCCCCCCCCCCCCCCCCCCACGGAGAGTGTAAAGAGATCCAAAATCTCGAATTTTTGACACCATATATAAAAAAAACTAAGTTGAAAATGAAAAACTGAAGTTTTTAGTTTGTTAGCAATGTTTCAAGGATTCTAAAACTGTCCATGATTTATTGTAGCAGAAAAACTCATTGACTTCTATTCATTTGAAATACCCCTAAAAATGAACTAAAAAACTAGTATTTCTAATTTTTCCCCACAACTAAGGCCTCAATCGAAAAATTATTTGAAGAAAATGTGTTTCTTTTTATAAAGTACATGTAATGCTGAAATTTCAGAAAAATCAGACCACAAATTAAAAATTCCCCATTCATCAATAAATGAAATTGCTGTTTTTCTATTTTTTAGTAATTTACAATTCAGTGAGTAAATATTCAATTATACATGCAGATATTCGAAAAATATCAGAACAGCATTCAATTACAATTATTCTCCATTATATTACACTTCAACAAAACATTTTGTTTTTGAGTCATACTTAAAATCCTTCATTTTCAACATTCAAAAGAATAGAAGTCAGTCAGTTTTCATGCTAGGAAAAAACAAGTACA
The DNA here is from genome assembly GCA_030386875.1 of Morinoia aosen. Classification (NCBI taxonomy): domain Eukaryota; kingdom Metazoa; phylum Arthropoda; class Malacostraca; order Amphipoda; family Talitridae; genus Morinoia; species Morinoia aosen. The sequence goes on from CM059576.1 coordinate 6,440,695, forward strand.
GTTTTACTATCCATGGAGCTTTTCCAGCAAACTAAAGCTCTTTGATTTCCCAATTTGCACAATTATTTTTTTCGACACACTTCAGAGCCAAAATTGTCTTTTATTTTAGTTAGTGATCCAATATCGCATAAACAAAGAAAACAAAAACATTACTTATAAATTCAAAACCTTTAGTTTGTTTGAAATGCGACGAGGATTTTACAACTTTGTTTTTTCCTAGCATGAAAACTCACAGACTTCTATTCTTTTGAACAAAAATTAACTAAAACATATATTCAATTTTTTCAATAACTAAGGACTAAATCGGGAAAAGTTACTGGTAAAATACGTTTTTTCAGCATATACACGTACTAGCAAAATATCGGATCAATCGGATCAAAATTCGAAATCGATGAGTTGACCCCCTTAAGCCAGTACAAATAGGATTTTCAGTATTTTAGGATAAAAATTATTCAATTTCTAATAAAATCCACGTACTTTTCTTAAAGCTCGCTTCTAAGTATTTTGTTACATAATAGGACTATTAACGATATATTCTGAAATAAATCCCTGAAATTATTTTTCTTCTCAAAATCATTGACAACACCTGCACATACACGTGCTCACACCACCAGCACTCAAAAGCTACTGTCCTGTCGGCGTTGGTGCGACCCCTTAGAAGTTTCTTGAGTATTTAGAACATGTTTGTATGATCTTTCGTTTATCAGCCGCTTAAATTTATTCGATTGAGCGTCATTTGAAAACAACAAATTGTAGTTTTCAAATGACGGTTGCTGAGCGCACTTCAATGTTCAGGTATTTTCCCTACACATGAGTGACAGAAAACCTGCACTGGCACACAATCATAGTCTTATGACGGAAACATCACGGTAACAACTAATTTTTTATCAGAATTTTCTCCCCACAGTAGAGGCAAGGTGTGCGCCGCACCGTGGGAGCACTTCAATGTTATAAATTTAATTTTAGTGCGTCACATTATCAGTTGGTAGTGTGCGTGGATATAAGTTTATTTCTAAATTTATTCTGGTCTAGAAAACTCTATTTAACGTGTGGAGTCTTATTTGAAATGTTCTCTAATTGGCTCCGCTGTCCATCACGCAGCTGATAAGTTGTTTAACCCATGTCAATTCAGGGGCTCGAAATCGACCGCCCTGTGAGCATCATTGCTTACTTTGAATGTTTGCCGCCAGATCCGAATCAGCTCCGCGCGTCAGCTGGTACACACCGGGCCACTTATGTAAATGTTCAGTGATGTGAGTCATGTTGGTTGCGTCGTTGCTAGCGACTTCCTGGAAGAATATGACGAACGTAAAATGGGGATTACGTAACATTCATACTAATTTGAAATTATTTCTCGACGGTATAAAGGATCTGTGCTCAACTTACTTCGAATTGATATCCTTCATCGAAGTTTTCCGGTAGCAACGTTTTCATTTTTTATAGCTCTCATTTACATTTTTCGAAGCAATTACACTGCCCGTTGAAACTTTTCCTAATTGCGACTCAGCGTTCCACCAGGTTATTTCAAACCCGAATGAGGGGCAGTAACTGAGCTGCTGTGGTCACAATTCCTGACGGTTGTTGCGGTATACGTTACAAACGGCATGGAATGATGATGATAATGTGTGTTATAAGCATTTCCAATGCAGTTAGGTAAAATGAGTAGTAAATAATCAGCTGGCAGACCCAATTAATCAATTGTTCAAGACGAAAAGCGTTTTTCGTTTGAGCGATTGTTTGATTGCTCGAGCACAAATTATAAAGTTTCCCCGCTTCACTGGACATTATGATTATCATTCGTGTGCTATGGTTCGATTTCTTTGCGAGACACCTCGCGTGAGTTATATAACATGAACATTGGAAGTAAGTCTAACTTCGATAGTGCCCTCTAGCAGAGTCTACAAGGAAAGTGCGGCCTGTCCGAAGCGTAGGACAGGCCGCACAAAAACTACGGCTGCCTGTTCATCAATCATAAATTTTATGGATAGAAAACCACTTCACGTTCCTTTTCGACTATGGCACAACGGCCATAATCTGACTGACAGCTCAAGTGTAAGTGACTCATGAAAACCGCCGCTGCTACGTGAATCCTTGACGCCTCGCGCCAGGGAGGTCAGGCGAGCCTCGCTACCCGCGTCCGGCCGGGCACCGTCGAGACCCTCCGTCTCGGAGCTCCACAACAGCCTCCAAACGAACTTTTGCAGGTAGCTTCAAGAAATCGCCCAGCAGAGCAAGAAGAATCGTACGTAGACACGCCGACAGTGCAAGAAGCGTGGAATAATTAGAGCCCTACAGCTAACCTGAATTAATAATTCCTGAGTGTGATCACTAGCAAAGTCGATAAAACGAAGTAGGAAAGATAAGAGAAGAAATATGCTCGTAAAGAGCAGGAGCAGTTTAGCAATCAGGATCAGGCAAGGGGTTTTAATAGAATTACCCAGAGAATAATGGCAGCCGGTTGGCTGTCAACAAGTCCGGCCCAGGGTAATGAATTTAGCAACGATTAGAAATTCAGTTCTGTCAGCTCGTTCTAATCTGGCTGAATAGTGATCAGCTATAAGTTTTGACAAGATCCAAGAGCACACCCTCATTCACACCGTATGGTAAGCGATATGTTCAAAATTTAAGAGGACTTCCTACGCTGCAATCACCTATTTCATCTAATTTTTCAAACTTCTCTGTACACATTTCTATTGCACCTAGAAAAATCAAAATGCATACAGATATGTCAAATTGAATTTTGACCACATTTGCCTCCCTGAAATTTTTCGATTTTTGCCATAGAAAAAAACCATTGCGCGAACATAATTTATACGTATATAAATGCTCAAAACGATACTTCTACAATTTTCAACTTAATGTAGAAGCTTGATATTGGTTTCATTTGACGCAGAAGGACTGTGTGGGGCAACTGAAATATGCTCCCCTTTTTAAATTTCGAACTAGAAAAAAGGTGAGGATACATTTATCAAAAAAGTTTTTCATTCTTTTTTTAATCTTATATTTTTCACCATAAAATCTAATTTGGAATTCGAACCAAATTAGATTTTATGCTGAAAAATACGCTGTTCCCATTGTTGTACCGCGTCGAATATGACATAAATCACGCTTCTATGTTGAAAATTGTAGAAGGAGTAGTGCTTTGCGCAAATGTATACAATTTTCTATATTCGCGCAATAACTTTTTCTATTGTGAAAATCGAACGAGTTTATAGAAGAAGATGTGCTCAGAATTTGGTTTTATATATCGGTAATAATTTTTGTACACCTAGTTGCAATAGAAAATTGAAAACCCGTGAATTTGATAAATTGGGAAAATTAAAAAATTATTGAGAAAAAAATTCATTACTTATTTCTAAATCGAAATTCAATAAATGAAGAGCATTTTCCAATTGCCACTGTCTTTCTGTGTCGAATGAAACCAAAATCAGGCTTTTACGTGGAAATTTGTAGGAGTAGGGTTTTGAGCTTAGGCCCAATATATTTTTAATATATGTTCGCACAATAACTTTTTTATTGCAAAAAATCGAAAAATTTTATGGGTGCAAATGTGTTTAGAATTCGATTTTACTTACCTGTGTGCATTTTCGTCCCCTTAGGTGCAGTAGAAATGTGTACAGTGAAATTTGAAGAAATGAGGTAGGTACGGAGTAGGAGATCCCCTTAACATGGTCATCGGAGAGTAGATGAGAATGAAAGTAAGTCAAAAGATCAGTAGTAATTAAAAGGTTAGGATGTAGATCGCGAAGGTTATCGGGTGAGTGAGGCAGGCAAGGCTGGCATCCAGGTCGGTAGGACCACGGGACAGCAACTCCGACGGCCAGGCTCACAGACACGGAGAGCCCGGCAGGTCCCGATCACTTTCGACATGATCTGACCTCAGGGCTGCAGGTTTTATAAAACGAGAGTCGTACACACATGATAATCAAAATGTATCTTCCAAACTGCAGCAAAAGCAGCCCAGCTCACCTACCCCAGCCACACTGAAACGCTTTTGTAGGTTGAACTGAACTGTATCTGATAGGACAATGGGGCATGTTTATTTCTCCAGAATTGATCAAACGAGACAGGTTAACTGAATTTATATTTCTGCCAATATTTTTTTTTTTAATTAAGGCTAGAATTCTTTTGTGTTGCAAAATTATTCTTCATGAACTCGCCCGATGATAATTGCCCTAGAATTTTTCACAGTTCTATACCACACTGTTTTTTCCATTTATGCCTTTGTTTCAGTAAAAAAAATAACCATTGTCGAAATGGTTTAATTTAACACGGAAGTTGGCCATTACAGTTTAGTGACGATTCTTTTGCGCCCTCTTTCATGCAAGTGAACATATCCATATACTCAGCCGTATATATCCTTTCACGGCTGAGTCATTAGTTAACTTTAGGCTCTAATTTTTATGTATAACAGACGCCATTTTGTGCCTCTCACATCTTCATCGGCCATCTTGACCAGGAAGTGGTAATTTTCCAGGCTTGTTTCGTTTCAAAACATGCATATCTGATGGCGTATTTGGAACTCCTCATGATTGGCACTCGCTATCGCCTGCGCAGCTCACACGCTGTTTGAGCCTTGCAAATTCGGGGAAACGAAATATACAATTTTATCGTCTAATTAGCAATGCTAGATGTTCACTACCAGGGCGAACTCGGCTTGACAAATAAGTCAGGCTGCTGCGCCTCAGCTTCGTAAACATTCATTGACGTCAATCGTGTTGGCTGCGCAGTTGCCAGCGGCTCCCATGGTGAACTAAAACTCAAGTCATAAATGTTCAAGTCTTACGTAACAACGAAATACGTTATATAATAACCGATGTGATAAATACTATTTTTTCAGTAGGGATATTTTACGATACTTTTATAACAACTTTTACACAAATTTTACTTCATGCTGAGTTTTCCGTCACCAATAATCCCATTGAAATTTTCACTGTTATGAATTCGTTTTGTTCCATTTTTTCAGTGAGTGAAAAACTGACTTCCAATTGTTATTGCTTCAGAAAGCTAAAAAAGTTTCAACCTGAAAACAACTTCACATAAATTTTAATGTGAACACACAAAATTGGCATCATTTACAACCCAGAAATAAAAGGTTAGAAGTTAATATCGCAACCACAATTAGGTAAAAAGAGTTCGCAAGTTAGGAGTAGTTAGCAAAAATTCATCTTACATGTTATCTCCAGTCTTGATGTACGTCATTTTAGGCAATTGGCGAACCAAAATATGTCAAAACTTAAATATATTGAAATTACTGGTTGAAACTATCTCTTCTTGCAAGTTTTTTCTCCTGTTTGGCATGCGCTGAACATGACCCTAACTCTACGGATGATGCATATTTCCTATGTATTGTTGCCCAATTGCATTGGTTTTTAATTCATCTGGTTATTATGAGAGCTAACTAGGATTTTTTCAATGCGGGCATTTCAAAGATAAATTTTATGCATGATGGAGTCGTCATATTAGTAACACAAATAGAACGTAGTCGATAACAGTGTAATAATGCACTACTCGGTTACAGTTCTTTTTCACTATCCCCATGGGCTTCTCGGAAGTCATTACCGCAATTCCCTCTGAGGATAAGACTTTGCATCAGCCTTCACCCACCACTCAGTCCCTTCCTGAACGTCATTTGCTTACTGTAGAAATATCATAACGGTTATCACTGTATGCACTAAATCCCTATTCTTATGTTCGTAGAGCAATTTCAACTACCTCGATACTCGTAACATACTCGACCGTTTTGAATTCGTCAACCACTACCTCAGAGTATTGTATTCCACAAAGGAGCTGTTAGTTCCCGTACACTACACTCACGTCAGTTGTAAAGATAATAAATTAAAGAATGTGCTTTCCTGCACAACGTAGCACTGTTTCAGAGTCTTTTAGACTGTGAAAGGATCAGCGGTTGAGTGCGTGCAGGCCGAAGTAGGCTAATCTGAAGGAGATTAGGGCGCCAGCCTCGTCACGATCGAAATATACTGTATTTTTCCGGCAAGAGTAATGATTAATTTTCTTACAAGCTTCACACTCACGCATGATTATGTGTGTACACATATGTGCTTGGAAAAAGCCACGACGGATATTTGATAGCAGTTTGATAGGTAATTATATAACTCCCCTCTGTATAACATAAATAAAATTAGTTCTGACATTTGTAACCAATTGCATTGCGTTTACTAGCAAATGAGTCAAGAAAGGCGAATCCAGCTTCAATGATCATCATGCCAACTCGGAACGGAGACCCTGACATGCTAACTCTGTGAGGTCCTCATTCATTTTAGGAATCATGCGAGGAATGGTTGCCTTCAGTTAAGCTGTGCCCTGGTGAGGGTTGCGATTAAAATCTTCCTTAATCAGGGCTTAGGTTTCGCAAATTTGGAGGCCATATATTAGGTATTGTATGAAAATGGGGAAATTGTTATTCCTATGGATAGACTTTCATTATTTTTAAATCGGAGGTCAACAGTATGGACTGCTGTAATAAGTGACCATGAATAAGCGAAGCTCTTTAGTCCCATAGGAAAGCTTCACTGCGCACGCTGTTCTGTGGCTGTGTGATGCGCACACCGCGTGATTGCGACACCAAAACTTCACCGGTGACGGAGTGTTGAGGATGCGGCCGCTGCTGCTGAGGAAGTCTGTTGTTTATGACTGGTGTTGAACGTTTCTCGTTTGACCACCGTAATCAGGCATTGTGTTAGAAGATCAGTGAACAGACGTGACTGTGTATAATTTGATATTTATGTTCATTTCTTCGCTAAAAAGTACCGCTTCCTTAAATGATTCAGCTTGAAATTTACTCAAATGGATTTTAATCAAAGGTTTTTGCAATTCATTTCTTTTGTCCAAGACTTTTGTGAGTTTCGATACTTTGTCTGCCCTCACGTGGGTCTATCTACAACAAAAGAAATAATTTTACATGCCTACACACTCTATCAACTATAAGAGATCCTTGCAATTTACATTCTATGAAGAATTAGGGATGCTTACAATAGAAAGATTGTTTGACGCCCACTCTTGGGCTGCTGAACCTTTATGAACAGGTGAAATCTATCAGGAATACGTTTGGCCTGCCATTTCGTTCTGCACCAATCCAGAGCTCAAATATTGTTGCCAAAGCCGAAATTATTCGGCAAGTAATTATTCCTAAATTTCTGTTGTTGGGATCTGCGTCGATTACGACAGCATGTATTTACATTTCTTGAGGCAATGTGGTATTTTTAGAAGGAGATGTTGTACAACAATTGACTCATTAATCCATTCCAAGGTCTTGCACGCGAGTCATATGATATTACGCAAAATCTTTAGAAGAGCATGTAAATTTCTATTTAAAAAGCCAACACACAATTAATGCGTGGAAATTTTCAAACAATTTTGAGCGACCAACTATTGCGCTTACATGCGTGTGTTCTATCCAGCTGTACAGTGTGTCCCTCATAAACCCTAACCGTGTGTTTATTTCCCTGTATCAGTGATACCATCATATGAATACCATAAGCATTTAATTTCTGGCAAAATTATCCTTCAAAATTGACCTTTAGAAAAGGCATTACTGATTATGGTGGTGTTATTAATACGGGAAAACTAATGCTCGGCTCGGGTTTTGTGGGACTGTAAATACAGTACGTATACTGTTGTTGAGGCCGGTAAAATTAGAATTTCATTAAGTTACAAGTTTTATATAACGTTTTAACAAAGGATATTACTCAGACTCTGATTTTTCATGAAAAAATGTTACTCCAAGCAGTCGTGAAAGTTCGTAAGTTGATAATGGAAAAAATTAATAATTTGAATGCGCTTCACACTTTGAAATAATATTCCGTAGAGACGCGGAAGTGAAGCTTGTCCTTATCTCACCCGAACCTGCTGCACAAACATCGTCCACTTGGACAACTTAGTTAGTCCTTGAAGTGAGAGTATAAAAAGGCTCAGGCTTAGGCTCCAGCATCAGTTTTTTGCTGTACCTATCAAAATGCGTTCCATGGTAAGCAAGTCTGATCTTAATTTAAGCGTACTAATTGTTATGTTCTTATTTCTTGATATATTTCAAATAGATATGAATATGTAATAAGTTGAAATACCTTCCTGACGTCTGCCCTATAATTTAAAATTTCATTTTACTAACAATTTTACATCTGTCATCTCCAGCTTGCTGTCGTGTTGCTGGCCACGGCTGCCGTTGCCCAGCCCGAGCCTCTCTTATTAGACACCGTCGGTGGCCTCACAAATGGCCTCCTCGGTGGTGTGCTAGGCGGAGGAAGCGGTGGTGGTCTGCTGGGCGGTCTGCTGGGTGGAGGCGGCGGTGGTGGTCTTCTTGAAGGTCTTCTGGGCGGTGACGGTCTTGTCGGTGGCCTCGTCAGCGGTCTTCTCGGTCCCCTCCTCGGCTCAGTCGGCGGTGGCGGAGGCGGTCTGCTGGGCGGTCTGCTGGGCGGTGGTGGAGTCGATGGCGCTGTTGGTCAAGTTGGCGACCTGGTTACCTGTGTTCTTTCCCAGGTGCTGGGACAAGTTGGAGGTCTTCTTGACCAAATTCTTGGACCCGTTCTCGGCGCTCTTGGTCTCAACCCAGTCGTTAGCCTTGTGGATCAGTTAGTAGATGGAATACGCAGGAACGTAGTCAAGGTTACTGATGTAATCAGTGGTGTTCTTAGCGGCAAGATTACTGTGGAGCAATTAGTAGAGCTCATTCGCAAAAACGTTTTTAAGGTTGTTGACCTGGTGAAGATTATTCTAAGTGACGTTCTCAGCGATGAGGCCTTTGCTGGGCTCCTCATTGACGGCACTATTGGCGCAGATGTTCTTGCGAACCTTGTTGCCGCTGGTAAACTTACTCTTGCCCAGATTAACCAGCTCGCAGCCAAAGGAGTGATCAGCGCCAATGTTGCAGCTAATGTCGCTCTTCAGGTCAACGGTGGGAAATAACCTTAACCTGAAGGTGGTTAATAAATGTGATGGAGCATTCGAAGGGGGCGCTTGGTGATCTACAGGCATCATTAGACGCATTTTCTTGCCTTCTATAGTTTTTAAATATTTTTCCAACAGGAATTCAGGAGATGTTTTTCAAAATTTTGTGAACCATATCTTCCTAAAAAAATCACTTCTTTTTGAATTTTGATAACTCAATACCTAATAAAATTTCTTGCTCATAAATTGGTTGTATTTATTCACATTTGAAATTTTAGCTGCTCCGCATTTATGACCGGGGGTAAAATGCACTAAATTAAAACCAAAGGCAGTACAGAGAGCAAAAATCATCAATGGGAGACCACGGATTCAAAAAGATTGGACGATTCTATGTAGATATTGGCGCTCACCGAACCGCATAAAGGTGTTCTGACGAGAGGAAGGAAGAAGACACCATTTAGTATGATCCTAAGAAACCGTGAAATGTATTCACAAAGTACAAATAGAAATACCAAGTCGAGAAAGGATTTTTTTTGAAACGAGATAGAAGTTTTAGAAAACAGGTGCTATCCAGCATTGCAGAAGTGAACCGATGCAAGACGGGCCGTAACAAAAACCAATTTTGTTACACTATAAAGAAGATGGCCTAACTTTCAGCTCTAGACGTAACGGATACCATCTTCTGTTTTTTGCACCATGGTGAATACACATGCCCGGCGCTAACGGCCCAGGCACTTCGAAATATCGATAGCGTCAAATCTTTTTCATTGTGTTCAGGCACAGAGTATCAGATACCTACACAAGGAATTTACCAACGCAGGAACCATGATAGCTGCACACAACTCAGTTTTACGAGTTATTTCTCCTTTTCATACGTGATACCGAATTACTTATTTTGTTCAAAAGTGAGATCGAATACCCGCAAAGAAATACTTTATTAATATAATGAACTTGGAGGACAATTTACAACAGGATACACAAATATTTTTGAAGAATGAAACCGGCACTGAATGATATGCAGAGTAAATGATATGCAATGAATGATCCTTTAAAAATTATAGGTAATTAGTTAGAATTCTTCAATGTACATATTTTTTCTTTTTTATTCTCTCTTATTTTTCTTTCTCTCTCGCTCTCTAACTCATTTTCATCCTCTGTCTCTTTTTTGGTTAGATTTTTTTTATTTTATGACCGTTCCGCATTTTAGTGGAATTCCTGTATTCTTATTATCCGTTTTAACTCACATATACGATTCTAGTGAGTGAAGTTTTGATCTTTATATATGATCAGTTTTTATTTCAAGTCTTTTTTACCTAGACACTTGTATGAATGCAAGACGGATGAGCAATTACATGATTTTGTCGTGTTTTCATTCAATGCATGTATATTTCGTCCTTGCAGAAATGACTGATGATGAGCTGAGGCTTGAAACGTTTCATTAAAATGATGTTAAAGTTCTTTTTTGGTATAACCTTCATAGTTAAACTGCTTAGCAAAAAAGATATTCCTCGTATTTTTGAAGAATGTCTAAAAAAACGATATTCAACCACGGGACAACTTTTAGTGACCCCAACACTTGCACAACTGTTTGAAATGATGGGAAAATTCATCTGATGGTAGAGGGAAGAACAATATATGTAACTGAATTGAGAGATATTTCAAAATCTTTACGTCAAGATAAAAAGCTACCCAATGGACATATAGCGAAATTTAATTTTTCAATACCATTTGTGTCTTCGTTAGGATTTTTAAACGAACATGACATCAATTTAGACAAATTTGTCAGGGTATCAATTCACAGGCCTGAAACTTTATAATAGATTATTCCCGATAAATTTGCATAACTCTCTCTATTCGCGAAAGAGGTGCTCAAAAGTGATGAAGGAGGAAAGCACCATTTAGTATGTTTTCATCTTAATGACGCGAGGATTTTCAGCTTGTGATTCGGTGATTCAGAAGGGTAACCTCGACCTCTAGTCACCTTTACGTTCAGATATGTTCTGGAGCATTTCTATATAAGTTTAGTGCTTAGTCATTTTAATGTTAGAAACTTTCGGTGATGACAATTTTGTCATTATTTATGATATATCAAATCGATTTATTCCTTCAGTGTGCTAAAGTACCGGCAGACTTCATTGATAGGGTCAACTCTCGGAAGTGTTTGTATTCAGAAGAAAGAATAGCTCACCTATTTTCATTTGCAACCGTGCATGTTATCAGTTTCTCAGCATGCACATCATCTGAACATGAGCTGTAGATGAATCAGGTTTGTGTATCTACCTCACAGCAGCTAAGGGTTGTCTTAGCCCATCCAATGTTTGATTCATTCAAACAAAAACTTCATTACTTTGGCTTTGGTGCCGCCATAGCCATGTGGTATAGGTTCTGCCGCCGTGCGGCAAGGACCCGGGATCGAGTCTCGGCGCTGGAAGTGGCGATTTTCTCTGTTGGGGATAGGAGAAAAATTCCAAGCACAAAACCCCACTCCACCCAGGTGTCTGAAATGGGTACCGGTCTCGACCGGGGGAAAGCGTTATGGCGTCCTGGCGTTAGTTATAAGGTATTTGAAAATCCAATGTAAAAGGTGATATATGTATCAGGCTTGATTGGAAATAAAGCATCCGTAGATGCCTTCATTATATAATGCCCTAGAACAAGCCACGGAGGGCATGCCCCTCCACCCCTCGAAATGTTGAGCTGCGGGCCAGTTTCAGTCGCCATTTTAACTGAATGAGTTAAAAGATTGCAAACTATTCGTCGGTTATCCTGTTTATTATTACACGATTATTGAGGGCGCGCGTGAGCAGTGATGAAAGGCGCAAGTCCCACTACTTACTTTCACTTCAGGGGCATTTACTGGCTCAATGACAGAGCGGCTGTAATGACACTGACAAGCTCTGGCCACCACCATGAAGACGAGCGAGAGCAAGTGGGCGGGGCTTGCGCCTCTCTTCACTGTTCACGCGCGCAATCAATGATCGACTCAACAGGCCTTTAAGGGCCTTTCACACGATCAGTTTTCTCGTCAGTGACACTCACACTCACTGAGTGTGGTCAAAACACTCGCGTTCACACGTACGTTGGCGTGACTGAAGTGGCGCGTCTCTGGCAAGCTTGGCAGTACTTCACTATGCGTTGTCGAGAAGATTCGTCGTAGTCAAAGCAAGCATACTCATCGGCTTTGCGGTCATAGAGAAGAAAAAACACCATAAATTTTGCTAGGGGGTATAAGATCCAGTGGGTAGAAGATTCCATGGCTGGCTAAACATCCAGAAAATGGCAGTTATAACCGGATTTGTAGTAAGTTAGGGCTAAATATTGAAATTTCGCTCACTAATTATTTGTCGCATTCCTTCTTTTTTCAGCATTTGGAAAATTTGGTCACACCAAATCTAACAAATACTACAACTACTACAAATGTAATAATCTACTTCATAATAACTTCAACTGCAGGAAATATTTTCCGCTCGTTCTATACAGTTTTGCATGTACCAGCGTGTAATAGTACAGCTCATAAATTGAATTTTTTCTTGAAGAACTATGTTCGGTCATTTCCTAGCGACACAGTGACAAGGATATAGAAATTACAATTGAAATCTAGCGCACATTCATTAGAACTGTATGATAGAATGCACGCGTAAATCTGGCATCCGCAAGGAAATATTATAAAATATAATAAGCCTCTCAAATTACTACGTGATAATATCTAATAATGCATGTGAATGTGACAGCGGTACGGATAAACTAATAAATGTTTAGATTTATTTCAGTAAACATTTTCATGCTGAAATTATATGTTGAGGAGAATTCATGGAAAAAGTTTTTTATTTTATTTGAAAATGCCGGACAAATTGTTGAAATCGCAATTCGGTTAAATATTAAATTCTTTCATTCTAATAAACTAAAATAATATACATTTGCAGTATTTCCAGAGTGAATATTAAATAAGATTGGAAATCCTTTGTAAATGGCGCTGACACTACAACAGGACGAATGCATTATGATATGCTTGTAAAAATATAAACTATTGTTTCCCGCACCTGTGAATCCAGGTGTTATCCTCAGCTAAATAATAGATTTTTGGAAGCAAATGCTCTAAATTCTTTCCTAAACTATTTTTGAAGCGTAATAATTTTTTCCTTCAACCCATTCTCATGTAAACTAATATTGTTATGATTCATTGCTTCAATAACATATTTGAGCTACTTGCTTCTTATATCTCTGCTCTTGTATTCGTTGCTTTGCACTTTCCACAGAGCAGGCTGTTGACGAAAATAGCTAATTAATGATTTAGACCAGGTTGAGACCATTTAACACGGGAGAGCGATCGCAGCCATCCTTACTAGACGCCGGGTGGGCGAAAACCGTGGAGGGAGTATATATGGAGGGAGCATAGCCGTCTGTGAAGGGAACCAGTTTTTGAGATTTCTCCCTTGTTTGTGGTAACCAATAGCCGTCTCGCAAGTGTGACGTCAGCACGGAAGCCAGTTACCTACTAACTACGCTAGGGTGCGCACATGCTCGCTGATTGCTCTTCCAGCTGTTGAGTTTATCGTAATCATTAATTTGGGATTCTAAGACTCCGAAAGATAATAAATTGTGTTTCCTCACTCGAGGACACTTAATAATATCAAAATTACTAGCAAAGATACATTAAGAGTTAAAAACTGTAAAGATTACAGGCCCTTGAATATAACAAATTAGAGAGCGACTTGCACGCGCACCTCATCCTTCGATTTGTGGAGCGGTACTAATCTTGCTTTGGCAAATGAACGAGTTGTAGAGGAGGCGAGGAGGAGCCAACTTCAGCCAAGCGTCTGTGGTTGGCTCACGTGGGGGCCTTGCCAATGCCCCAGTCTCCCAACTTTTGCAGCTAATTTGAACCCGATTGGAATCGGCTATGCTCCCTCCATATATCCTAGCTCCATGGCGAAAACTGACACGCAAATAGAAGCAAAGCAGCAGTCAAACCCGACAGTGGCGAGTGCCGAGTAGAGAGCAAAAGAGAGCACGCATGCCCAAATATGGTGTTGCGGAACCGTGAGTTATGGACGAGCCGGACGTGGAAGTGATTTGTGACTGCAAATTTGCCATCGAAGTAATTGTTGTGACAGCAACTTTTGATGAAAGTACAAGAATAGCGAAACCTAAAAAAGTTTGTTGGGTAGAACCATGAGAAGGTGGAACTAATAATCCGAATGCACTGAGAAAAGATCTGCTTGCCAAAACGATTACAGATGAGTGAGATTGTTTCTATGGAGAAAATCATTATTTGGAACGTTTGTTTTGCGTTGCAGATTATAAACGAAGGCGATGGAGAAAACGCGTTTTAAAAACATATGATTTGAGCGTTTCGAGTCCTAAGCTCATTTTCACCAAAATCCTGGTACTAAATGGAGAAAAAGTTAACTACATGCACATTTTTAGCAGATCATGAAAGGCAGAAATTTAAAACCAAAATGGGGAAATGAAACCATGCGCAAAACAACAAAAGTAACTCGCAACATTACTACAAAATTTGAAACAATTACACGAGTTCGATCGGAGAAATTACGGTTCATTTGTTAGCTATTTCTAGATGGTATGAACTCAGCATCCTGTTGAGGGACGGTTTCAGCTTCTGAAAGGCAAACTTTTACATTGAAATTATTTGAGTCAGAGTCTGAAAGTTTGAATTTATCGCTAGCAATAAGTTGGTCGCACGGCCGAGTTAAGCAATGCTCTATAATAATGGAATGTGAAGGGAATCCAAGACTCTTACCAGTTCGATGATGTCAGCCGATGTTCTCAGCGACCCTCAGATAGAGATGTCATCGAACTGTCAAGGTTTCTCTATTTATGTCTTATATGATCTGTTAAAATTTTCCATGAATTAAACTTTTTCTCCATTAATTCGCAAGTTTTTTGTTGAAAATAAGCTTCGGGCTTGAAACGTGACAAAAAAATATTTTAAGATAAGTCTTCTCCCTCGCCTCCGTCGAAAATCATAAGATGACGATGCTTTCTCTGACTTATAATTTTCGTAACTCATTTTTTCCATGTTAATTCAAGGAAGAATTGTGCAAAAGTTTTCTTATTCTCTGTAGAAGGTATCTTCGTCTTGATGAAGTCACTTCCAAGACTTACCTACTGAGGAAAGTTGGCCCAGTAACCAGCAAGCAAGACACCACGTTTTGGAAAGGCATTCCTGCTTGTGATGGACTCGAAATTACCCTCAGATACCTCGCTACAGGTATGTGCAACTTAAAAATAAATACATATCCATTAAATAGGTTGTTTTGAGTGTCATTCCTCTAATAAAAGCGATAATTTTTACCTCTAATCTTGTTTACTTCTTTATATTCCATGTATTCTCAATATTTTCCATTATTTTCGGGAGAAACTAGGGCTTCACTGTAATTTCAGTACAGAGTAGGTCGCAGCACTCTCATTGTTCTTTTGGCTGAATGTACTCAAGCCATTTGTGAAGTATTCAACTTAAAACACCTGCACACTCCTCATACGGCTGCTGAATGGGAAGTTGTGGCGATGGAAATTTATCAGCTGTGGAATTTTCCAAATTTTTTCGGGTTAATGGATGGAAAGCACATCCTTAATCATAGTGGCAAATGATGCGCTCCTACTGTCGACGCGTTTAATGGAGCCTTATCCTGGAACAAACCTTTCTCACGACTGAAGAGTTCTCAACTACAGGATTTCTAGAGCTCGAAGAACAGTGGAAAACACATTCGGCATACTATCAAGTAGGTTCAGAGTCTTATGTACAGATGTAAACACCACAGTCGAGAGGGCCCAGTATATCACTTTAGTAAGTTGCGCTTTTCAAGATTACCTCTAAGGATCGGAAAGACTTTCGTTACGTCACCCCGCTTGCTCGTGAAAAGGAGGACACCATGACGGGATTGTGCACTACCGGCAGTTGAAGATGTGACAACACGGGACTTCAGCCCATCGCAAACAAAAGAGGTCACCCGACTGTGGTAGCCACAGCCGTCAGGGACCGGCTGAAGGATTACTTCACAAGCCATTAGGATGCGCACTAACAGTAATAAATGTTGTGACTCCACTAACGCTTTTGTAGAAATGTGTTAAAAATATCTGAGAAATAATTGTTCCTCATTATTTCCAAACGTTACTGTTGGAAAGAATGTTTGAGGTAAATCAATAAAATAAATTGTCTTACACAAAATTTATATATTTTCCTTATTCAGTTTTCCGTTTTGAGAACAAAAACATTGACAAAATAACATTTGACTTAGTAAGGCCTACTGAAGAACTACATTAACATGGCATAAGAAATTTAATTACAGCACACTAAATAACGTATGAAGGTTATGAATATCCATAACCTGAATTCAAAATTACACATTGTGGTAAAATCTATGTGTAAAATTTCCTAACATGTAAAAACAAATCCAATTTCTAATAACAAATTACGTTGAACAATGCTATACCAAACAAAATTTTTGTCCCCACTCATACCAAGCTAATAAATCTGAGACTTCGTGAAATAGTTACAACGATGTACCCGTATACCCTACCTATCATCCATACATAGCGTACAGCAATGGTTCACGTCCTTATAAGTTAAATTGAATAGTTTATTTGGTCAGTTGTGGTTAAATAATATTACGAGTCAGATTAAACCACCACAACCACTTTAAACGCGTATCGAAGAAAGGGAAGAAAAAGGCTATATATAGCATGGCGTAATGGGCTCGGAAAATTCATGCAGTAGTGTTCCCACAACAGATTACGTGCGCATAGGAACAGCAGTTTATTATTATTGTTATTATTATTTACGTTAGTTCACGCCTCCATAGTCCCGACAACGACATTATCGCAAGAGGAATAGTGAAGGGACCATCGAGTATGGACATGTTAACTGGGAATCTAAGCACAATGTGTGTTCTCAAACAGGCCATCCTTGTGTGGTAACACGAGTGTGTTGCCTCACAAGACACAATGCGCATATAAACAGCAAATTAGGAAAGACGTTTAAACAAGATGAAACAAGAAGGAACTAATAAAAACAAGAAGGAACTAATAAAATTCTAATTCGGAGTCAACTAGATTAGGCTGCTCTTGTGTACGCGACTGGAGCTCCTTCTGTCTTGTCTAAGCTTGATTTTTAACAGAATTACTGTCTCAGAATTGCAACAGGAGGTCTGAGAATTAGTTCTCTACATGTGGAGTCTAATATTTTACCTTTGGATAGTTAAAGAAACTGATAATGTGTAAATACTACTGTAGTTTATTCCAGCTTTCAATGTGCCCTGTAATCTAAGACATCTATAAAACCCACCACCAAATTGCAGAATCCCTACGAACCACCAAGCTTCTGCCTTCGTTTGCCTCTAAAACCAAAACCATATTTACTAATTTCAGCCTGACCTCTCCACTAATATCTTCATTGCCCTCTTAGTATGCAGAAAAGCACATACAGTTAGCGACGAAATTATTCGTACACCGCTAGTCTTTCAAAACTTTCAAGAATTACTCAAAAACTATTGTTGCCAAAGGTATAAGATTTTCACAGGGTGTGAAAAGAATATTAGTGACAATAATACGAAGTATCTTGAACAACATATTATTTTTGAAAGATTTAACAAGCTGATCTTCAGAAACACTATAAGATAAAATTATTCATTCAGTGAGTGGTATTACACTTCCCTGAGGCAAATCAACCATTTGAGTACATTTTTGATAATTAATAGCGTAACCTTTCATCTTCATAACATTTAAAAGTCTTTTGTTATAGGTTTTGACAAGCTTTCCCGTAGTTTCAGATGAAATCTTGTTCCATTCTTCAATGGTGATGTGGTTCAACATCTGAAGATTCTTTGGAGCTTTCATGTTAATGTTGACTTTTAATTCCTGTCATAAATTTTCAACGGGATTGAGGCCAGGACTCAACGAAGGCCATGGCAGCACATTTATCTCATTTCTTCGAAGCCAGCTAGTTGTAGACTTGGCCGTGTGCTTCACGTCATTGTCTTGATGAAATACCCACAGCTTTCCAAGTCTTGAACTATTAGCTGATACCTTCAGTTTTTCGTCCAAAATAGAAATATAGTCATCAGAGGTCATCTTCTCTATAATCGCAACCAAATTACCAGTACCCGATACAGTAAAGCAACCCCAAAATATCAGTGATCCCACTCCGTGTTTAACTGTTGGCAGTGTTCTTCGGCAGGAAAGCTTCACCACTCATACGCCAAACCATCTTCACATCATTTTGCCCAAAAAGCTCGATTTTGGTTTTGTCACTCCATAATACTCTCTCCCAAAAGCCTCTGTCCTTTTCCAAGCGTGACTCTGCTGAAGAAAACTGTGCCAGAACACTCTTAAGATTTTGAAACAAGCCTTTCAGGATTTAATTACTAATAAGTTCTCTGAGTTCATCATCATCTACAGTGAAGGATCACGGGAAACCTACCCAGCCTGGTCTACATCATCAGCAGTAGTGGTCCCAATTAGCGGAGTGTTCCTAAACTGGAAATTCCACTCAAAAAATTCAAGTAATTGAATCGGAGCTCCACGCCATACTTGAATCTCTGGTATGGGTGTAAAATAACGTGCTACATGGGGAAAAATAGCCATAAATTCTGATTCCCGAGCATTTCTATTTCTGATGAAGAACAAGACACCCCAAAAATACCTCCCGCAAGTGTTTAAAATTCAAAACAACTTACTCATACTGAGCAAATCCCATGATGTAAATCTGCTGTTTGTGCTGGGACTCAAGAACTTAGCAGGAAACGCAGCTGCAGACCGTGCTGCTCAAGTGGCTCACTCATTATGGCACCGTACAATAACTGCTGCCTACAAGGAAGAGCCGTTGAGCTTGATTCATGATCTTCTGTTTGCGTACTGGAATAGTAGGTGGCGAAATAAAGTGAGAGATACATGAGAGGAGCCTCTTCGTTGCTCAACTTCGAGACTCAGTAGGAGGGTGGCCATCAGCCCATCACAGAAATTGCTGTGTATAGACAGCAATAGCCGGACTTCGTCTTGGTCATGTAGGCATCGGGCTCACTTGACTAGGTTTGGAATGGTTGATAGCTTCTTGTGTCCATGTGGTTTTGCAGAGACTAAAGATCATTTCTTGCTGTCATGTCCTCTGCGAGCTTTGGAAAGTGCTAACCTGACTAACACCCATGTTACCTAAGAAAAGTGGAATGCAACGATATTTTTTCAGAGAAAGCGATTAGATAGAGTTATAATTTTTTAAGCTGAGTTCTCCAACGCTAAAGCGATAAATTTCAAAGATACCTTAAAGTGTAAAGCGATAAATCCTGCGAAAAATCCAAACATACCTAATTTTTGCTACGTATACGTTTAAAACCTCTTTTTACAGTTAA
The DNA here is from genome assembly GCA_030386875.1 of Morinoia aosen. Lineage (NCBI taxonomy): Eukaryota > Metazoa > Arthropoda > Malacostraca > Amphipoda > Talitridae > Morinoia > Morinoia aosen. The sequence continues at coordinate 6,459,963 of CM059576.1, forward strand.
AACACCATGTATTACTTAATAAAAGACTAAAGGTAAGGTTAGGTTAACATCGGCATCTTTGGGATGATTTATTTCCAATCAAGCCTGATACATATGATCTTCGCGCGAAAAGGCGCGAAATTAACATTTTATTACTTCTTAACAATATTTAATGAAGACATTTTCGTAAACTATCGCAGCATAACACCACAAAAACAAATAAAACAATGTAAAAGATCTCCGCATCCTCCTCATCCATCCCCCCTTGTCACCTTGAACTTTTGTTTGAGGACGTGGAGAATTCCCTTCAGGAACACCAGGTGCTCCAGTTGTCCTCACTAAGGCCCGCCCTCTTTGGCCTCAAGACGACCCCATATGTGCTGAAAAATCGGTCCGCTCCTGCTGAGCTTGGGATCCCAGTGTTGAACTTGATGAAGAGGGTCACCCACTGCTTCCTATACTTTGCTGGGAAGTGCAACTTCTTCTCTGTCGCCTGCAACAATTAAAAATGCTTAATTTATATTATCACCTAATTACATATTTTAGCGCAAAAATCTCAACATTTCATTGCAATATTACACTTGCTAGTATGTAAGAACAAAGCAATAAGCTTGGAGCACAATAGTCTTACTACCTCTTGGCTCCTCTTCCAAGCCAGCAGTTTTTTCTTGATGTCCTCTTCCAGGTCGTCCTCCTGGTAAGCCTTGGTTGTGTCACACAGCTCTGCAATTGGGTCGGCGCTGACCTCCTCATGCTCATCCATTGCCTCCATGTCCTGGCTGTTTCTCTTTTCTGCCTCCTGCCTGATGAGCGTCTCCTTCTCCTTCACAATCCTCTGGAAGATTTCTTCCTTCATGTTGGAGGCAACAGAGTTGAATATAGTCATGCCATAGTTGGGATGCAGGGCAGATGCCATCAGCAGGTCCAGGTCTTTGAACATGGCGCTGAACATGTAAACCGAAGTAATAGTTATAGTTTGGTTATAGGTTAAACTTTTAGCGTCACAAAAATTAAACAAGGTATTTTTTTAATGTTATAGGTTAGGTTGTTCACACCTGTCGTTAAATCCTCCCTTGTTGCCCTCCTGACGCAGGAGGGCACGCACCAAGGCTTGGCGTAGGTGAGGACCTGTTCCCCTGGAGCTTCCTCCATGCGCTCCAGCACCACTCTCATGAGGGTGAGGGTGGGCAGCAATACTCCCAGGTATACGTTCTCCTCAGCCTGTTGGCGGTCCAGGCAGTTGGTGAGTGGCTTCATGACTTTGCAGTACTCCTGCAGTACTTGATGGCAAAATAAAGGGGAAAAAAGGCCAAAATGGTAATTCTAACGTTAAAGCAACAATATCAACTGCTTTTCGACTTAACCTGCTTGTCCTGATCATCGAAGTTATAGGAGGAGGTTATGATCCTGTTGATGCCACTATTATTCCTAAAACCTCGTTCTCTGCTACAGGTGGGCGTCGTCATTCATGGCGCACTGCAGCAGCACAACAACACAACAGCACTGCAGCCAGTTGGACAAAGTAAACAACATGAAGGACAACGACAAAAAGTAAACTAACAGGCCAAGAAATATTTTTGTCTTGTTACATGTAAAAATATTTAAATAAAAGAATAAAATATTCATATCTAGGTTATCGAAATATGTGAAATTATTTTATCAAAAATGTCAGTTGTCTCACCTAGTGACCACAGGTGTTGGAAGCTTTCTCCCTACCATTTGCTTGATGGTTGATGAATAATGTGGATTGGTCCTTGTTCGGACGCCACCCTTTTGATAATGTCCCTGTCTTAGGGAGGATAACTGAGGGTAGTTAGTTGATTGACAACAAGCTGTATTTTCTGAGGCTGGTTATTCCTTTGGAATCTTCCTGATGTTCAGGGATCGGAGAGAAAGTCAGGTTTGCTGACCTTCATTTATTAAGTTAATATTCGTCAACAGTTTTATTTTCATTGCTACGAATTGCTGCCAGTATTTCTCGGAATTCCCAATTGCTTCGCGAAGAAGCTAATGCTGTAGCTAAGTACCGAATAAGTCCAGCGAAAAAGTGATTGAGCTCACAAGCGTTGAGCTAAAAAGCTAACGAAATTTTACAGATCATGACAGAATTCGGTTCCGCAAGTATCTATGATACGCGAGCTCAGTTCATTCTAGGGAAGCATTTTTCTCCCTCCTCGCTACAGAGGCACCAGTTGACCTATCTTAGCGATGGCTTAACAATGGTGTTGGCTTATTATTATTATTATTATTATATAGGGCGTTTCACCACCGAAGACGCTACGAAGACGTTTCATCGGTGACTTCGGTATTTCCTAGTTCGTCATTTCTGTACATAAAGCAAATATCATTCCTATCATCGCCCCGTGGCGGCATAGTTGTAGTTTTAAGGTATGTTACGTTTTACTTTAGTCCTGGCATGGTGTGTAGTTCAGCTCGCTTGGGTCAGGAAAAAAGACCATCACCACGCGCTGCCTCGCAAGTTAGCTCCTTACATAAGCTATTAATGTTTGAATATTTTCTATCTAGTTTGCAGGTCCGGTCAGGGTTGAATTTTACTTGTGGTAGCTGGTACCACCATGCGGGGGTTCCAGTTACCCTCCCACACTTGGCCGAGCGACTCACTCATGCTGGAACCCCCCCTCCCCAGCAGGGCGCCGAGAGCTGTAGCACATGTCGCTCGGCCATTCAGCTATATATTATTAAGAGCACCGATAGAATGTAAGAAGAAGTATAAGGGTCCTCTGTATTCCGACGGTTTCCCAACCAAGCAATCGGACAAGGAGAGGTTGCCGGGGTTAGGGCCAAAGAAACGTATACGCTCCTCCATGTATGAAGGGCATTCAATAAGCAGGTGTTTTACGGTCAGGGGCACTATGCAGTCCTCGCAGTAAGGCGGTGCGCTGTTGTCCATCAAGTATCCATGAGTCACCTGAGTGTGACCTATTCGTAGGCGGCACAGTGTCCTCGAGATCTCCCAGTGGCGGTTGGAACACAGCGCGTTGGGTAATGGTTTGGTGTTATTGTGGATGCTTCTGAGCTTAATATTGGCCACTGTGTGCCATTCTTCAGTCCATGCGGTAGTCAGGGTTTTTCGGATGTACATTTTCATGTCCGATCGTGGCAGTCCGACATGAATTACTGGTCCGTCTTCTGTCGCAGCCCGAGCAGCCGCGTCGACGGCTTCGTTTTCGACTACTCCAACATGGCTTGGTGCCCAACACAAGTAGAATCTGCGGTGGTCATGAAAAAGTATTTCCTTAATCGAGGCAACTATGGGGTTTGGGTGGCGGATGTTGGTTATTGCTTGTATGGAGCTTCTTGAGTCAGTTGCGATAGTGATCGAATTTCCGGGTAGCGTTGAGGAGTATGATATTGCATCCCGGATGGCGAGCAGTTCTGCCGTGTAGTGGGATGCAATATTTTGGATCCGCACTGTGACTACTCGGTCCCCATGCTTGTAGCCATATGCAACACCTTGTTCGGTCTTCGATCCGTCCGAGAAGATCACTGAATTTCTTTCATGCCTTGCCAAATGATCCACAAAGGCTGAGCGCAGTACCTGAGCGGTGTTGGCCCCCTTGTTAAAGCCATATAGCTCTTCACAAATGACCACATTGTTCATCTGCCATGGTGGGATTGGGAGAGTTGTCTCCATGAGGATGCGGGACAGGTCAATGCGGTTAGCCTTCGGGAGTTTCTTTGCTGTGCCAATGAAAGATTTGGAGGCATCTTGATCCTGGTCATCATCGCTCTCTGTGCCGTCCACAGCTTCACACACCTCGTGCAGCGGGGCAGTCGGATTACAACATACTCGGATGTTGTAGTTGAGAAGTTTAATGTTTAAAGAGACATTCATAGGTCTTATTCCACTCTCTGCATGAAGGCTTATCACTGGAGACGAGCGGAAGGCTCCAGTTGCAATACGTATGGCTGCGTTTTGGATAGTTGAAATTGACTGCAATAGGGTAGGACAAGCGGAGGAGTAAGCTTCACGTCCATAATCTATTTTTGGTTTGATCAGCATGGTGTAGAGTCTGAGCAGGGTGAGTCGGTCTGCCCCCCAGCTCTTATGGGAGATGTGTTTTAAGACATTCAAACTTTGGATGCACGACTTTGTTAGTTGCATTATGTGTTTGCGCCATGTTAGGCCGTTGTCTACGCAGAGACCAAGGTACTTGTGATGTGTTACGCAGGCTATTGGTTCATTGTGGAGGGCCAGGTTCGGGGCAAATTTCAGACAGTTCTGTTTTCTGCATACATGCACACATTTGGTTTTGGCTGTTGAAAAGCGGAATCCTGTTTCATGCGTCCATTTCTCAAGTGAATTGAGGGCCAACTGGAGTTGTCGTTCTACTCCTCTTGTTGATGGCCCAGAGGCATAAATCATAAAATCATCAACATACAGCGAAGACCGGACTAAACGTGGGAGGTTGGTGCCAATATCATTGATGGCGACCATAAAGCAAAGGCAGCTGAGTACGCTGCCCTGCGCCACTCCGTTTGCCAGTGTTCGCGGCTCTGAGAGGTCGCGTCCAACTCGCACCTGTATTTTTCGATCAGCCAAAAATTCCCTGATGAATAAAGGGAGGAGACCTCGCAATCCATACCCATGTAGCTTCTGGAGAATTCCATATTTCCAAGCTGTGTCGTATGCTTTTTCAATGTCGAACATGACCACTATGGAGTGCATCCGCGAGGCGATGACGTTATGGAGGTGACTCTCCAGCTGAACTAGGGCGTCCGTGGTGCTCCTGTTGCGTCGAAAACCTGACTGAGCTGGGGTTATGTGTCCGCTCAACTCCAGAGCCCACATGAAGCGCTCGTTTACCATCTTCTCTAGCAGTTTACAGAGACATGAAGTTAATGAAATTGGTCGATAGGATTGCGGATCTTTGGGATCTTTGTTAGGCTTAGGGAAGGCGAGAACTATTGCGGTGCGCCATTGGTGAGGTATACATGAGGTTGCGTAAATTTTATTATACAGACGTAGGAGAAGGTTTTGTAGGCTTGGATGACTGTGCCTGATCATGGAGTACGTGATCTCGTCGGCGCTGGGAGCCGTCTCGCCTACGAGCCGTAGTGCAGATTTGTATTCGCTTATGTTGAAGGGTGCGTTATACGGTCGATCTTCGGGTGTTGTGAAATCGAGGAGTCGTTTTTCGGCCTCTCTCTTGTGTCTTGCAAATTGAGGAGGGGCATTAGTCAGGTTGGACGCCTGAGAGAAGGTCACGGAAAGTAAGTTGGCAGCGTCCATGTGCGATGTCAGTAGCGGCGAACCTATCCCATTAGAGTATAGGGATGGTGAAGGGTCGACGGTATATTTGCCTGATATTTTGTTGATTTTCTTCCAGATTTGGTGAAGGCTGGTGTGCTGGTTCAAGGTAGATATAAAGGTTTTCCATGAGTTCTGCCGACATTGATTAAAAACCCAGCGGCAACGGGCTTTGGCTCTATTGTATGCTATTTTGTTAATTAATGTGTAGCGGTTTTTTAATGTTCGTTCGGCTCGTTTTCTTTCTGCTTTCGCCAGTCTGCACTCCTCGGACCACCAGGGCACAGGCGGTCTTCGCAGAGCTCCTCCATTGCGGGGTATGGACGCTTCCGCAGCCGCGCGTATTTTGTTTTCGATGAGGGTAACTAATTCCTCGATTGACGATTGCTCGGGGGAAAGCTCCTCAGTGTCCACCGCGGTAAGAGTCTCAAAGAGCCTCCAGTTAGAATTTCTTGTGATGAATCGCGATGGTAGTCCCGCAAAGACACGTTGTTCCCGGAAGGTTATTTCAATGGGGTAATGATCGCTATCATATAAGGAGTCATGGACTTTGTATGAGAAGTCGGCAATGCAGTCTGGTGAGCAGAAGGACAGGTCAATACAGGAGTATGTGTTGGTTTGGATGTGATAATGCGTGGGATGTAACCCCTCCGTCAGTAAAGATATGTTGTTGTTCGTTAGGAGGTCTTCAAACATTCGGCCACGGTAGTTTGTTAGGTTTTCTCCCCATAGATGGCTTCTTGCATTCATATCTCCAAGTAGCAAGAACGGCGGGTGCAATTGTTGAGTCAGCTGAACCATTTGTTCCTTTTGGATTTGGTGATGAGGAAGATACACTGAACATATGGTGTACTGTTTGTCGAGGTAAAGTTTAACTGCAGCAGCTTGAAGGTCGGTATTCAGTTGTAGGCGATCAAAATTAACCTTATGGTGTATAAGGATTGCCGCACCTCGCTCGTGTCCGTCGTCGCGAACTGGAGGTGATAGAACGAGCGAGTAGTCAGCAGGTGCGCGTGTATTTGTGTGCTTGATAAGGGTTTCTTGTAGGCAAACAAATGGTGTTGGCTGATGTGGAGGACCTGTTCTGTAGGTTTCACAGGCCCTCGGCCCTGGCTCCTCAGTGAATGGCTAGGGTTCTTGAAGGACGGCGGCTCTCCCATAGTTTCAGTGATGAACTTGGGAGACATCTATGGACCCCAGCAAGTTGAGAGAGTATGCGCTGATATAAAAGTTTTAGTAATTTAAGAACAGAAATACATTTAACTGTCTGTTAGTTAACATGACGATCTTAAATCTTCAAATAAACTTTTATTTTACCTGCTTTCATTAATGATTCTTGGGCAGCCTGGGTGAGTCCTGCACTGCAGCCTTTGACGCTGATCATGTCAAGGCCCTCCCTTTCCTGCTCCTTCTCTTGGTTTTCTGGGCTGTTGATCACCTTCTCGACGTTAGGGTCGGTGGCTTCCTCCTCTGCCTCGCCAGTCCATGGGCCATAGTAGCTGGAGGCCGCGACGTAGTTCGCCGCGTTGTCCGTGGTGGTGAGGACAACCTTCCGAGAAATGTTGAAGGCACGGCTAACTTGGTCCAGCTAGGTGGCGATGATGCACTTGGTCTGGCTAACCTAACTGATTATAAGACAACCTAATAACATATAGTAACATTAAAATTCAAGTTTATGAAATTAAATAAATGAATTAAAATGGGAGATGCTTAATGTAATACATTTGATTAGGCATTCATTATATCTGTTTCTTTTTATTTTAATGTGGGTAAAAGTATAATAAATTATATTTTATTCAAATTAATTTTGATGCAAGTCTTTACTTTTATGTTTTAAACTTGACTCACCTCGATCTCCTTGACCGCTACAGTGGTAATCTTCCAAGACAAGTCAGTAGGGTCAATCCAGTGGACAACCGACCCAGCGAGGACCCTGCACATATGTTTGTCTGTATTTAATGTATGTATTTCAATCAGATTACAGAGAAAATCAACGAACATAAGCATAGAATTCCCATATTATATGAATTTTTAAAATTCTTCACCTGTTGTATGCCGTCCAGCTGTGCGCTGTTGTCGCAACGTGCGGCAGGTCCTTGAGAATGCTCTTGATCTCTTCTTTTGCTCCCTCCCCCATGGCCTTGATGTCGCGAGTCAGGGTGCGGCAGCTGGGCCCCTTAACTCAGGCTGGGAGACTTGGAACATCTCCTGGTGGCTGGGTGGTCTGTGATCCTGAGACAGATGAGGCACCTCGCGAACCATTTGGTTATTGCCTCCTTACCCTCGTCCTGCACCACAACGCAAGGAATTAAAGTTACCATGTCTATAACATTTTGTAACAAGTGTAGCAATTAGCAGAATTTTAAGTAAAATGTTCAACTTATCAAATGGAATTATGAATTTTAATTATGCAACAAGTGTAAATCTAGCGCTTTATTATTTTCGCATTCGTGAAAATATATCGCAGAATTTTTTATAAAAACTCTTTACCTGTGTAAACCTTGTTGCCTGGCCACTTCTTTCCTTTAAGATGGTGGCGCTGAAGCTGATCACCCCCAGTTGGGTGTATGAGACCTCCTGCTGATGGCTGCCTTCGGCTCAGAGAAGTCATGAGTGTGATGAATGAATAAAAGTGCTTTAATTTTATTAAAACCAATACCTGGGCTGTGAGCTCATTTTTTTATATAGTTTTTAGAAAACTGAATAGTTCTAAATAGTACCTTGGTATTTTAGTGCGAGAACAGGTTGCCAGTGGTGTTTTCCCAGAAAGACACCTCCGCGAAGCACTTTTGGCGCTTGGCCTGCAAGTTGTAGACATTGATTGTCTTTCCCATGAACTTGGAAGAAGTGCCTGGTGCGTTTTTAGACTTGATCACTTGGGACAACTCGAAATAATTTGTCTGAGCAGCCATCTTGTTTTTGAGGGTCTGCAGCTCTTGGGTCGAAATACTGCAGCCACCCACAATCGCTAAGTCTCCCAGGTCACTGACCCTCTACCTCACTTCCCAGGGACATAAGGGAGCTCGAGCGGGAGACGGTAGAAATGTCACACATCTTGAACTGCCGGAGAAGTTCCGCTCTTTTTCCTGAGTCACATCACTGCTGCTGGCCTTCAAGCATAAAAAGTACTCCACTGTCCTGGTGCCTGACATCTTGAAATTCACTAATCACTAAGTTCACCATTCGCGGACACTGAAACGCACCAGCCGCTAAAACGATTTTCAATAAAGGAAAAGTTGAAACACAAAATTACACGACGTTCGTACGAACGGGGGGCACCCGCAAGGCGCACCTCAAAACGCAAAAGACATATAAAACTTATTTATTTAAATTATATATTAAGTTATGATAGGAATATACAAAATGAATCAAGTATATATAAGTTACAACACACAGAGAAGCTTTGGATCGCTGCTAGCACTGTGGAATACACTGAGATCAGTTGCGTCCAGTTGGGGGGCTATTCAAAGAAACATTAAGGGGACGGTCTGGGGGGGAAAAAAAGTCCGTCGTTTCTCGACGGATTTTTTCCAGATTTACACAATAGGTGTCAATTGATGCGGCATTTCTTTTTGAACTCGTGTGTTTTTTTCGTAAATTCATAAAAAATAGTATTTTTTTTGAAAAAACCTGAAAAAAAGGGTGTTGCGGAAAAATACACCTTGCCCACAATTTTGAAGTTACAAAACTGGATCGAGGTTTTCTAGGTAGCTAATTGTCTTGTCTTTCGATCCGGTGGTATGGTTTTTCGATAATTTGATTTTTTGAATTATGAGAAATTTTTTCACAAAAAACCGACCACTTTTTCCGTTTCTTCAGATTCTTCTGCTTCTAATTTTCAACTTGCTTTGAAATTAAAAAAACTATACCACCGCCTCTCTAAGATAATTCAATCGCTACCGATTGATATATTTGCCATTCCTGTACCTTCAAAACTGTGGAGTAGGTGTCTCTTCAAAGATCAAAAAGTTAACTTTTCAGGAGAGCCATTTTTCTAAAAAAAATAAAAAAAAATTCTTTTTATTTCTAAACTAACCATTTGCTTTCAGTAAGTTTTACAGCTATTGTAGATCTTTTTAATCTCTATCGATTGCTATATTAGTCATTCCTGTAACTTTAAAACTGTGGGAAAGGATTCATATCAAAAAACAATGAATCCAAATTTCAGAAAACCAGTCATTTTTAATAAACAATTTTTCTTTGATTACATAGAAATTTTAATTTTTTCAACTCTTTCTCCTGGTAGCTCTTCTTGAGCCCTTTCGAATGATATATTTGCCATTCTCATACCTTCAAAACTGCGGGAGGTGATTGTATGTTTACACAACAGCTAATTAGCTGATGACGCAGAGCAGCCGGACTCAAAACAAACACTCAGTTACATCATCATAATCAACACTGAGAGTTGGAATGTTTCATTTGAGTACTAAAGCATTTCAAGCAAGGCCATGAATGAACTCTCTTGCTATTCCCGTAGAGAAACACTCAATACCGACTCGTAATGAGGGGGGAAGAGGGAGGTCACCCATCCATTGGCGCGCCCCAAGGTCACGCGAGTGCGCCTCTTTTACCCCGTCTAGAAGACGAACCAATGTACGTACTTGAGAGCAAATTATACCGTTGGATGCGCAAGAAAATACTCTATAAGATCAATTTATAAATCGAAATTCTACCATAATCCAGAAGTAGACCCAGACCGTGCCCTTAACAACCAGGGTTGCCAGTTTTAAATTTTCATAATAAGCCAAATAAAATCTCCAAAAAAACAGAATTTTGACAACAGTTAGACTGAAAAAAGCCAGATTTCGGAAATTTGTAAAAAGAAGCCATTTAGACAACCCTGGTGACAACAAAAGCGCGGGCCGCCAGGTGCCTGGACGCATCAGTTTGCTGCGTAGCAGCGAGCCTGTAACCTCCCACCGTAACGGTTTTTGGTCTTCTACTCTATCGTTGGATTCATCGCGAGGAATTTGAAAGCGATAAAATTTTCCAATCTTGCGATAAACGATAAGCAATACTCGTAAATTTTTCGTTAAAGTGATATTATCACGTCATCGTATCATCGCTTTACTAATCGCCACGCCCACGACTGATAGTTTCTACAAAAAATAGGGTTCACTTTTGTGGAATAACCTGCATAGTTATGGTGTGCAATCAGAGTCAGACTATTTTATTAATCAAAAATGTTATACTGATACTCTTTAAAAATTTATACTTTGCTATACTTAATTCTACTTTTTTACTTAATATGAAATATTTTCTTCACAAAGTATAGTTCACAAACACAAAACATATGCTATTAAACCTTAATGAAAGTCGGTTTATTCGTTAGAAGAGTTTCTGTGAAACTTTTTAAATCAAGCTTTGTACCAAGCTAGGTTTTGCAGGAATATTTTGGCAAGCATCAATCGAAGCATCAGAAACCAGTCAATCAGATCATCATGCCTTGTAAAGGGCCCTGTGGTACGCTAACCTCTTCTCAACTCGTCAGCGACTCAAGAGTAGTTCACATTAAATGCGGCTGTCATCGATGATCACTGGACACGGTACCTGCCCAAAGAAAAAATGCACAGAGTATACATAATATATCCTTATCAAATATATAACTTCATTTCTTTTAGTTTTCTTCTTTGTTTGTGCTTGCTAATTCATGCTTTAACATCCTCCCTCTGTTTTCAGTAATAGTGAAAGAATAATGAATGTTGCGGACAAAGGTTGACAACCTGATTTCAGAAGCTTCTGCAGGGTGCAGCAGTCGAACCTGCAATTTTAGGCTTCCTAGGAACTAATTCGTTTAGTTTTTAACTAAGAATCCTGGACGACCGAGAACATTACCATAACTGTATTCAACGAAAATCATTTTTACTCTCAGTGAAAAAATGCAGTCAAGAAAAGGCCATTTCAGCTTATTTAAGTGCCCAATCTCGAAGTAAACAAATAAACACAAGCGGTTGGCATTGAATAATCCCTACTTCATTTCAAAGGAAGAATGATATCCTTTATCACCAGATCCAAATCCTATTGATTATAATATTTTGTCCGTTTAAAAGACAGGAGTACATCATAGAACTTTAGATGTTGAAAACAAATTTCACCACACAGCAGTCTAGCCGCCGTCTCGCGGAGACCAAATGCTAACGTTTGGTCATAATTTTCTACAGTCAGCGGCCCCAGTCGGTCTGTCCAGCTCCACGAAACAGTCAGATTTGAGCTTTAGTTTGAGACCAGGTTAGTCGTACCATGATTTTTGAACCGAAAATCATGGTATGACTAAGCTGGTTTCAAACTAAGGCTGAAATCTTACGGTTTCGTGGCGCTGGACGGACCGACTGGGAACGCTGACTGTAGACAATTACGATGAAACGTTAGCATTTGGTCTGCGTGTGCCTGCGACCTAAAATCCCACATAAGGTCGTTTGTGACAAGTTCAGATCGTTTTCCATGTGTCTCTAACGTGATATTGGAGCAAATTGGAAGTACATCGAATAAAATGGAAAAATATTCAAAAGTTCCTAAGTTCGTAACGAATATATTTCGTTGCTTTCTTGTTGCTCTTTTTTGCATGGAGAATAGCAGTAACTCAAACTGTTTAAAACCTTGTAGTCAGACCCACACTAACTATGTACAGGATGCTCCTCCACTCTCGAAGAATTAAAAAAATAAACGATTGAAATGCTGTCGGAAAAAACTTCAGTACATATACTGGAAGTGCACAAATCGACACACGCTCATTGTTGTGCGACTTACACTAATTATGATATATATATAATTTTTCGATTTGGAAGAGACTGATGAGGATTCAAATTTTACGAATCATAGCAAATGGGAATTTATAACATGGTATCATTTCATACCTGAATATATATATGTATTCATGCCTATTATATTTTCGTGATGTAGTTTTATAATATACTTTTTTCGTAAAATACTGATATTTATCGTTACAGATCGAGATTTAGACAGAAACCCAAATGCAGTATCAATGGAAGCCTTTCGTGCCTGCACTGACTATACCTGTTCATCATTCACTGAAGAAAAAACTTCGGACCTTTTCCAGATTAGCTCCGCCACTAATGTAACACAAAAGTTCATCCATTTGTAACTTTCGAAGCAACTCACCTATCTATTTCAAATTGTAACTGAAACAAAAGATTGAAAAATTCTTCCGTTTGAAAATAATTTGAAGTCGATAGGTGAGTTCTTTAAAAAGTTACAAGTGGGTGTACTTTTGTGTTGCATTAGTGGCGTGGCTTATCTGGAAGAGATCCGAAAGAACTTCTTGAAACCTGTTATTTTATGGAAGTATTTTTGCATTAATTTTTCCATTAACTTTTCTCTTTTTCCAAAGGAAAGGCTCTTACAAGCGTCTTCAAATTTTGAAACTACTGAAAAGAGCACGGAAACTTGTTTGAAGAATAGGGAAGCTGGCGAATGAGTTGAATTTTTTGTTTTTCCTAGCAATCCTAAATCTATGGCAGTGAATTAAAAACGCTGCTGTACCATGACAACGTGGAAAGACATTCAACTCACTTGTCCATTTGAATCAATCATTGCAGTTTATTATATTACTTGACTTTTGCGAGAAACTTTCCAGCCAATCGTCCCATCGTAGCTTCATTTCAAGCAATGAAGCAATTTTTAGGTATTCCTAACATAATCAGTATTGCTGTATGGGTTGTAAAATAATAACCTTTATTGCTATATAGGTTGTAATAAAATAACCTTTATTGCTATATAGATTATAATATGATAACCTTCATTGCTATATAGGTTATAATATGATAACCTTTAATGCAATATAGTTTGTTACATTATAAGTTGTTATGTTATAAACCACTTTAAAACATTTCATATAATAGAGTAATCCTATGAAACCTATCTGGCTAGTTAGGTTATAATATAATAACCTTTATTGCTAAATAAATTATTATATTATAGGTTGTTATGTCATAAAATACTTTAAAACATTTACATTACGGTAAATAATTCGCATACAATCGTTTTTCAGTAAAGGAATTGAAAAATAGAAGTAAGGTTTAATTTGTCAAGGTTTTTATTAAATCCACCCTTATACCGTGCGGTTTAACATGAACGCAACGAACACAATGAACATAAACAACTCTTAATATTTATATTTACGTATAAATAATGGATATCGGCTTAACCGCCGCTATCCAAGGTAGTTACTTTTCATTTATAAGCTTCTTTATTAAGTTGATTAAAAGTTAAAGAGTTAAAAAGGCTGCTTATGCCGCAGGCGTTAAAAGATTAGCAGGCGCCGTAGAAGACCACCGTCCAGGGCGCAGGCGTGGCGAGCACGAGACGTTGACGGGCTCCGGTAGTAGCAGTTGGTAGCGCTGGCTTCAATTGAAAGGCTGAATTTAAGAACACGTAGACCCTAGTTCCGTACACGGGCGACACCTCGAGCGGTGGTAGACAGAGGGCGAGTGACTCCAAGACGCAATAAAAGACTGGACTCTACGGTAGAACCCCGCGTCGACACCTCTGGCACTCGCTCCACCCTCACCTGCTTTGAGAAAGAAATATCAGAAAAAGTAAAGGCGAAACAAGACAACTAACCAGTGAATTTCAAGTGTTACGCAAATGCAACCTAATCTTTTAAGTTCTGCTAGATATATACCTTAAAGCAACGGAGAGGCTAGCTTGTTAGAAATTCGCTGGAACAGCTGGAACCCGGTTCCGACAACGCCAGCACCAGCAGAAGCCTCCTCCGGAGTTTACTAAAAAAAACGTACAACCTCAAACCCTGAATAAACCATGCAATTTATAAGGACAATATTCCACTTCAGAAGCAACAACACAAATGACAATAACAATACAATACAATTAATGAAACACACCTGAGTTTTTAATGCACTCAGTGACGATACGTTCAGACAGAAGATTTAGTTAAGGAAATTTAGAAGAAATCAGCAGGAGATTAAGTGCTTCAAGCGGAAAGACAGTAAGAATAGTTGAGAAATTTTAGTTACTTGAGAAAGAAGTTAAAGTTAGAAGATCGCTCTGATCAAGGCTAATTAGCCCATCAAAAGGACAAACGACTTTAATAGTAATATTAATAGTAAGAGTAATTAACGTCTCAAGGACGAGTTGAGAGTTAATTCATTGAAGTTTCAAAGTTAATTTTAGTTGATTTACTAGCTTGAAGCACCGTAGGAAAATTGACACGATAGTCTACAAAATAAAAGTAATGAAGTAATAGTATAGGCACACAAAATAATATACAGAGAAAAAGCAGTCAGGAAGAGGGTAGAGGGTCTTAGCCTGAACTGGGTGCCACGGAACTAGCCGCGAACCACATCACCGAAGCGTTGGCCGACGCTGCAACACGCCTTTGTAGAGGCATAAACGGACCGATAAAAATGGCAGCTCAAAGCACTAAGTTAAGCACTGCTTAATTCGACATAATGTCTTTAGAGAGTTAAGCTAACATCAGCTTTAACCAGGATCAAACAGGTCTGCGAGATGAAAATTGCGTACCTACGACCTCACCTGCGACCCTACCGAAACATTTGAGCAACGACCAGCGAGCGGCACCCCGACACCTACGCGGAAAGGTTGAAAGAGAAACGCCACCTTAGAGACACCCAGGCCGTAGTTGGGAAAATTTTCCCACAATATATTAAAATATTCCTATGATAACTTATACTTCAATCTCAGTGAACAATTCGCACTGGCACAAGAACTCTTATTTGAAATTACCAATTAGGTACTCAAGAGACGGCAGGTCAATGAATACCTTTTACGTAGGTAACCATAAAGTCATTGAAGGAACGGAAACTTTATATCCAAGAAACGTTCTAACCTCATGATTAACGAAATATAGGTAATTATTGAGAAGTTGAATTGTTTGCGGAGAGTTTTTTTCTTCGTGGAGTGTTTCATATGTGCTTGAAATGTGCTAACCTCTGTGCAGATGTGCTAACCTCTTTGTCACACGAGTTGATATCACCTACGCATAGCCAATTCGAACTTTCCTCTCCTTCCGTAACTTTCAACACACCTAAGCACCAAGTGTTTATGTGTATAATTAGAAATAAGTGCGTTACGATGTCATTACACATTAAACGATTTTAGTTTGAAACTTGCTTACGGGCAGTAAGAGTATTCGGCAGTAAGAGTATTCTAGGGGAAGAAAGTTCCCGAGAGCACTCAAAAAGTGAAGCTATGCTCTCAAATAGTCAGCCTGAGATCACCCAAAGCGAGGCAAACCGAACAGAACTGCGCGCACCGAACACACACGCGGCCCCACCTCCAGTTTTCAAAAGCTACTGTTGTCTCAGCGTTGGTGCCTGCGGCCTCAGAAAGATCTCTTGAGTATTTAGAATATGTTCATTTGACATACTTTAGTAAGTAACTTAAGTTTACTCGATTGAGCGTTCTTTGAAAACTACAATTAAGTTCAAAAATTACCATTCAAATGGTTTGTAAACGCACTTCAATGTTGATGTTTTTCCTTACACGCATAGTAAGAGAAACCTTATACAGACACACAATCACAATTTTATGACGGAAACATTACGGTAACACGTAATTTTTTACCAGAATTTCTTCCCCGAAGAAAAAGGAAGGTGTGCACCACGCGGTGTGATCACTTCAATGTAAGAAATTTAATTTTAGTGCGCCACATTTCAAGTTGGTAATGTTTCTGGGATGGAAAATTAATTCTAAATTTATTCCGTTCGAGAAAGTTCTATTTAAAGTGTGAAGTCTTATTTGAAATGTTCTCTAATTGGCGCCCGCTGTCCATCACACGGCTGATAAGTTGTTTAACTCTTGCAAATTCAGGGGCTCGAAATCGACCGCCCTGCGAGCGTCATTGCTTACATCGAATGTTTGCCGCCAGATCCGAATCAGCTCCGCGCGTCAGCTGGTACACACCGGGGCACTTATGTAAATGTTCAGTGATGTGAGTCATGTTGGTTGCGTCGTTGCTAGCGACTTCCTGGAGGAATATGACTCACGTTACATATGAAGCTTCTTCTACTGATTTGAAATTACTTCTTCACACAAAAAAGGATCTTTGTTCTTTTGACTTCTAATCGATTTTCTTCATCGATTCAGTTCAGAATACTCAAGAAGTGAAGCTATGCACAGAAATAGTCAGCCTGAACATCGCCTAAAGCAAATGATTTGAGGATAAGTGAGTTTTTCCATTTTCTCGTTAGCTAAGGTGTTGTTTTGCATTATATTTAATAGGTTGCTTCGGGAAAATATTGTCAAGGATAAATAAGAACTTAAATCGCCCACCAACAATTTATAGTAACCTACACAACTAAAAAGTAATTATTCCATATATTTGCAATGTTGACCACGCTTCTTCAAAACTGCTTTGATTCCCTTTGGCACGCTGTTTATCAATTTTTGAATGATATTATGATCAAAGGACCTCCACCCTTCTGCAATTAAGGCTCCAAATTGCACTGAATTAGTTGATTTCTTCTTGTTCACTCGACTTTTGATAATCGACCATTTGTTTTCGATCGGATTCTGATCAGCCGAATTTTCAGGCCAAGAGACCAAAATATCTACACCACTGTCATCAAGAAACTTTTTAATCACTCTTGCGTTATGACAGGGATCACCATCATGTAGGTAAACCCCCTCTTTGTCGGGAAACAAACCAGCTATCGTTGGAAGCAGATGATCTTTGAAGACGTTCATGCACCAGGCCGAATTCTTTGTTGTGTTTTTGGGATAAAACGCCAGTGCTCCAGTTCCTTTACCAGAAAAGCAGCCCCAGACGTGAAGAGTGGCAGGATCCTTGACCGTTGGAACGACACGCTCTTTGTTAGATATCTCGCCTTTTCTTTCCCCGAGAGTGCAAAAAAAGAGATTCATCGGAAAAAATGACTTTGCCCCATTATTCAGCAGTCCAATGCAGGTTCATCCAGGCAAAAGTTGAGCCGGTTTTTAATGTTCTTCGCCGTCATAAGAGGTCTCTTCGTAGCTCCTCTTCAACCAAGTCCGTTTAAGAATAGTTGACGTTGAGCAGTTCGTGCTGAGGCGTGGACGCCATCTCTCATCAATTCTAGCGCAAGCTCAGAACTTCCTGGCAGCCCTTTCCCGTAACGAATAACGCACTAAAGCCCTCTCTTGACGAACCGACGACAATCTTTTCCTGCCAGGGGCTGTCTTCGCCAATTTGGATTTTGTCGTTGAATTTTTTTTTAACCTGTAAACAATTGACGACGATGCAAGTTGCTGGGCAAAGATTTTCTTTTTTTATAGACCACTCTTATAGAGAAAAATGATAGTTTTCCAAATATTTTCCGAAATAACAATGATTTTGAATCTGGTAAAAATAGACATTTTAAAAATTCTGAAAAAATAATTCAAACAAATATTTGAAAATAAACGTGCCACTCACTTTGCAAACGATATTTTCATAAGGTCTGAACTAATCTGATCTGAACTGAAAAACTAATATTTCCAATTTTTCCCAACAACTAAGGCCTCAATCGAAAAAATGAATAGAAGAAAATATGTTTCTGTTTAGAAATTCCATGTAATGTTGAAATTTCAGAAGAATCAGACAACACATAAAAAATTCGCCATTAGTCAATGAATGAAATTGCTGTTTTTTCTATTTTTTTGTAATATAAAATTCAGTTTGTAACTATGAAATTATACATGAAGATATTCGAAAAATAACAAAACAGCATTCATTAACAATTATTCTCCATTATATTACACTTCAATTTTGTTCACGACTCATACTGAAAATCCTTCATTTTCAACATTAAAAAGAATAGAAGTCAGTCAGTTTTTATGATAGGAAATAACAAGGACAGTTTTAGAATCCATGGAACATTTCAAACAAACTCAAGCTCTTCGACTTCCCAATTTGCACAATCATTTTTTTTATCTCACTTCAAAACCAAAATTTTCCTTAATTTTACTTAGTGGTCCAATATCGCATATACAAAGAAAAAAACAAAATTCAAAATTGAAAGTTAAAAACGTTCAGTTTTTTTTAAATGCGACAAGGATTTTAAAACTGTCTTTGTTTTTTCCTTGCATGAAAACTCACAGACTTCTATTCTTTTGAAAACAAATTAACTAAAAACTGATATTTTAATTCTTTTCAATAACTAAGGCTTAATCGGAAAAAGTTACTGGTAAAATACGTTTTTTCAGCAAATACACGTACTAGCAAAATATCCCACCAATCGGATCAAAATACAAATCGATGAGTTGACCCCTTTAAAACCAGCACAAATAGGATTTTCCGTATTTTAGGATAAAAATTACTCAATTTCTAAGAAAATCCACGTACTTTTCTTAAAGCTCGCTTCAAAGTATTTCGTAACATAATAAGACTATTATCGGGATTTATGCAAATAAATCCCAGAAATAATTTTTCTTCTCAAAATCATTGGCAACACCTGCACATACACGTGCTCACACCACCAGCACTCAAAAGCTACTGTCCTGTCGGCGTTGGTGCGACCTCATAGAAGTTTCTTGAGTATTTAGAACATGTTCGTTTGATCTTTCGTTTATCAGTCGCTTAAATTTATTCGATTCAGCGTCATTTGAAAAGTACAAATTGTCGTTTTCAAATGACGGTTGCTGAGCGCACTTCAACGTTCAGGTATTTTCAATACACATGAGTGACAGAAGACCTACAATGACACAAAATCATAGTCGTATGACGGAAACATCACGGAAACAACAAATTTTCTATCAGAATTTTCTCCCCGCAGTAGAGGGCAGGTGTGCACCGCACCGTGGGAGCACTTCAATGTAAGAAATTTAATTTTAGTGCGTCACATTTTCAGTTGATAATGTCCCTGGGATGAAAATTTAATTCTAAATTTATTCTGGTCTGGAAAATTTAATTTAACGTCATGGGGTCTTATTTGAAATGTGCTCTAATTGGCCCCGCTGTCCATCACGCAGCTGATAAGTTGTTTAACCCTTGCAAATTCAGGGGCTCGAAATCAACCGCACTGCGAGCGTCATTGCTAACATCGAATGTTTGCCGCCAGATCCGAATCAGGTCCGCGCGTGAGCTGGTACACACCGGGCCACTTATGTAAATGTTCAGTGCAGTGAGTCATGTTGGCTGCGTCGTTGCTAGCGACTTCCTGGAAGAAAATGACTAACGTAAAAGGGTGCTTACGTAATACTTTTACTAATTTGAAATTACTTCTCGACAGCAGAAATGAACTTTGCTCAATTTACTTCGAATTTATATCCTTTATCGAAGTATTCCGGTTGCTAACGATTTCATTGTTTTATAAATCTCATTCACATTTTTCGAAGCTATTACAATGATCATTGAAACTTTTCCCAATTGCGACTCGGCGTTCCACCAGGTTATTTCAAACCTCAGGGGAAGCCAGTAACTGAGCTTCTATAGTAGTGACTCCTGATGGTTGTTGCAGTAGACGTTACAGACAACATCGAATGATGATAATGTGTGTTGTCAGCATATCCAATGCAATTATTTATAATTTGTAAATAATCAGCTGGCATGTCCAATTGATCAATCATTCAAAGCGGAAAGCGCTCTTCATTTGAGCGATTGTTTAATTGGTCGAGCATAATATGCAAAGTTCTCCGCTTCATTCGGCATTATGAATATCATTCGCCTGTCATGCTTTCAATTTGTGCGCGAGATATCTCGCGTGAGTTATAACATTAACAATGGAAGTAAATCTTACGCTGATGGTATCCACTAGCATAGCCTGCAAGGAAGATTGCATGCGTCGGAAGTGAGACAGTGGGGGAACCACAGTGATGATAATATGAGACTGTCTTCACAGACGTATTTGGTTGCCGTTTATTTCGTTGGCAAATTCTTTCGAATGTTATACAAAATAACCACTATTCAATATATTCATGCTGTAAGGGTCAGACCGATTCAGTGTTGTTACCATTTCAGGCCTGACCTTCTGTCGTTCGCGTGCAAAAAAATCGACTTTTCACCTTTTCGATCAAAACGGAGAGTTTACCCCCAACCTTCAGCACCTACTCCTACTTTGCGTCCTCTGTGCCTCTTTAATTTCATGAACTCTTCTCTGCGATTTACAAGTCACTTTAGTGTCGCCATGGGGGAGTGAGAGGAGATAGCTCCTTGGGCTGGCGGCTGCTGTGGGCGTAGCGACTGCACACTGCTCTGCGATGGGGTGCTGCTGTGTGATATGGTCCTGCCCTGTCGTCGGGGTATGACTGCTGCGGCCTTCTATATCGATCCCGAGCAGTTGGCCGCCTCAGCAACCTACGTTGGTATCGCAGTGATGCGCATCCGTGGACTTCCTGCAGACCATCGTAGCGGAGACTTCAGAACCAGTTCGCTTATGGGTCGCAGTGACGTTGTGATCGGTCGACCCTTATTAGCGAATGCCCCATCATAGATGATGCCGTTTCACCACTCCACCATTACTATCAATTCAGTGATGGTCGTTACCAGTCTTGGGGTCTCTAAAAGAGGGAAGGGATTAAGCTGGGATAACTTATTGCTAATCTAATAATGTAGGTATTGCTAAAATATTCCGGAATTATTGCTAATCTATAATGTAAGAATTGCTTCAATACTGCTAATTGATGAATATCTCTCCATAACGTAATTATTACACAAAACCTTAAACTGACCTTCAATTAAAAGTTAAGCTCTTAAGCTTACAGCTATCCGCTTTCTTGGGACCTTGCTTGACCAAAATGTTTGCTCACAGACCGATCTTGACCTTCCTACTCGTGTGAGCCGGTGGACCAGCCGGGGTCCTGCGCTGCGAAAAATTTTTGGTTTGGTTCTCCACTTCCCGAGGGGCAGTTGTGCGGTCGTTGTAGATTCATAAATTTGCAAAAAGTAAATTCTATTGCCCTGGTGCCAATACTTTCCTTACCCCGCCGTCATTTTCTATAAAGGTTTACTCGAATTTTTATGGACACACTACTCCGAAATAGCTGTAGATGAAGCTGTTCTTCAGGTCGTGTTGATTGAAGTGAGTTACTGCATTTTCAGGCGTCAAAGGTATCAAAGACAATTAATGATCAACTTCGCTTGCGTTTCCAAGTATACCATACTGAGCCGCAGGTGAATCAGTATCCCTTCCATAATGAGGTGCAAAACTTACCTGTCGTGTATATAGGTTCTGAAAACAGATTTACTATTATACCGATAAATTTCGCCGTTTGTACAGAGTTCTTTGCTTCAAAGAATACGAATAAACTGATAACAGGATCATGTATGCCAACGCACATGGTTTGGTCTGCATTGATGAATCACTTCGTGCACGCCGACAGTGAACGGAGCGTGGAATTAAACCCAACGTCTTGAACAGAGCCCTGAACAGAGCCCTGAACAGAGCCCTGAACAGAGCCCTGAACAGAGCCCTGAACAGAGCCTCACCAGAGCCCTGATCAGAACCCTGAACAGAGCATGATCAGAGCCCTGAACAAAGAGCGCTGCACAGAGCCCTGAACAGAGCTTAAATTGAGCCTTGAACTGAGCCTTGAACTTAGTCCTGAACAGAGCCCTGAACTGAGCCCTGAACAGAGCCCTGAACAGAACCCTGAACAGAGCCCTGAACAGAGCTTGAATTGAGCCCTGAACTGAACCCTGGACAGATCCCTGAACAGAGACATGAACAGAGCCATGAACATAGCCCTGAACCGAGCCCTAATCACACCGGCTCACCTTGGCTACCAGAGCCCCAAGATGCATCTACAGTTGCAGAAAATGCAAGAAGAAAAACAAGTTCGATACTATGTGCGAAAGCAAGTACGTAGGCGAAAATTATAATTTCAAACAACGTGACAATGGGACAAAATGTAATGCCTCCATGTACGCCGAAGTATATCTATTTATTTCCGGCTCTTATTTCTTGGCGTGGTCCTTCACGTTCATGAAATCATTTCTGTTCACCTCTCATTATCTAATGACGCTCTTTTCCAATCTTGATTTTTCAATCGTTAATTCTTCAGCGAGTTCAAAGGTTAATATTGGCTAATGATTTCCTTTTCGTGAAAATGATTATGCACACATGATATGATATCACAAGGACACGCAATCAACAGTAGAAAAAATATTACAGCATTCCACTATTAAGGATTCCAGCGACGACAGTGTCACTGAAGGGTCATGGATTTAAAATGATTTAACGTATCGGATGTAGGTCAACGACTCAAATGCAAAAGTCTCAAACAGATAACCTCGAGATGCCTACGGAGTCCAAAATATTTAAAAGTCAAATATTGACACCAATCATGGACCTTTTCGAGATGAAGTCTCGTACCCGAAAAATATTCTCTCCTCTTACCAAGCTTATACATAGAGGATGTGATCGCCTGGACGTTGCCGCTGGTAACCGAAACTGATACGTAACAGTACAGAATGAAGAGAACCTATAGAAACGCCCATTCCACCGTTCGTTATCGTTAACCCTTGGTCGAGCGTGACTATTGTCGTTGAGCCTTCGCAGCCTCTTTCTCACGGGAATCGACAGTGGTTTCATGTTCGTCTGTTGTTCTTATGGTCGACTAGGCAGGTCATGGAATTTCTTCTCCGACAACGTTCGATGTGGTGTTTGTTTTCGTCGATATAATATAGCACGGACCGGGCAATTAATCTTTGCCGATATCCTTTCACCTTTTTCGCTCGAGGGCTGAATTTGGCAGTTTTTTAGTAAGGTACATAACATAATAACTGATTAAAACAATCACCCTCACATTATCCTCAGTTAATTGTTCCTGAGCATGATCACTTGCAGAGTCAATAAGACAAGTTAAGAAAGGGAAGAGAAGGAATATGCTCGTGCAGAGCAGGAGAAAGTTTTGTACTTATGATCAGGCAAGGGGCTTTGATAGACTTACCCAGAGACTAATGGCAGCCAGTGAGCTGTCCACAAGTCTGGCCCAGGGTAATGAATTTAGCATAGATTAGGAATTCAGTTCTGTCAGGTCGTCCTAGTCAGGCTGACTAGTGTCAAGTTATAAGTTTTGACCAGATCCAAGAGCACACCCTCATTCACACCGTATTGAAAGTGATAAGTTCACAATTTAATATGGTCATTGGAGAGTAGCTGAGAGCAAAAGCAAATAAAAGGACCATTGGTAATTAAAAGGTTTGTAAGTAGATAACAAAGGATATTATAGTACTTATTGGACGATTCTTAGGGAATCTTATGCGTAAAATAAACAGAAGAACCAAAGTGCATATATACATTTTAATTAAAAGCAAACGTTTCGGAATACATAGATTCCATCTTCAGTGCAGTCTGAAACAAAGGTACATACTGTACATGAGAAAATGTCCGCAAACTATGAAAATAAAAAGTAGTTCACATATTAAGAAACTAAACTACCTAACCCAATACTAAAATTGATCAGAAAATAAGCAAGTCTAAAGATAACGTATATTTACAAATTCAAAAATAAGATACCTAAACAAACCCTATTATTCAAAAGCCATTCATTCACACACTCAAATCACGGATCCATTCACACACCAAGTACATGCAACCTCATGCTAGTAAGTAGGGACAATGTTTAGTTTAGTGGCACTGTTATCTTTATTCAATTGAGGTCTATGAGAAAATATATAAAGTGATTCTAAGATTCGAAGATCTTGTTCATTATTAGTTTTACAAAGCGTTGAAAAGTTACTGATTTTGAATGAATGATCTGAATTTTCACAGTGCTCCCTGATGGAAGATTGCGATGGTGAAGCTAATGGTCGGCCTGTTCTATGAGAAATACCTGCATGTTGGCTGTGTCTGATGAACTGTTGGACAGTAGTACTCCCAACATAAGATTGCATGCCGCAATCACACTTATACATATAAACACATCCACTCCACAGACATTCCTCCAAACATTCCTTCCTATTAAAAAACGATACAATTTTGAAATTGTTTCTATAAAAGATTCGCACGTCCACAGACACAAAAAAGTTCCGAACCAGAGCTAACAATTCCTTTCTGAGACTGGCGTCCAAATAACCTAAGAAACTTTGTAAAACTAATTTGTAAAACTAATAATGTAATAATGTAATGCTTTGTAAAACTAATAATGAACAAGATCTTCGAATCTTAGAATCACTTTATATATTTTCTCATATACCTCAATTGAATAAAGATAACAGTGCCACTAAACTAAACATTGTCCCTACTTACTAGCATGAGGTTGCATGTACTTGGTGTGTGAATGGATCCGTGATTTGAGTGTGTGAATGAATGGCTTTTGAATAATAGGGTTTGTTTAGGTATCTTATTTTTGAATTTGTAAATATACGTTATCTTTAGACTTGCTTATTTTCTGATCAATTTTAGTATTGGGTTAGGTAGTTTAGTTTCTTAATATGTGAACTACTTTTTATTTTCATAGTTTGCGGACATTTTCTCATGTACAGTATGTACCTTTGTTTCAGACTGCACTGAAGATGGAATCTATGTATTCCGAAACGTTTGCTTTTAATTAAAATGTATATATGCACTTTGGTTCTTCTGTTTATTTTAGATAACAAAGGTGATCGGGTGAGTGAGGTAGGCAAGGCTAGCATCCAGGTCGGTTGGGCCAAGGCTCAAAGACAGCCACCCCGACAGCCAGGCTCACAGACATGGAGAGCCCGGCAGGTCCCGATCCCTTTCGAAATGCATTGCACTGACCTCAGAGCTGCAGGTTTTGTAGAACGAGGGCCGTACATACATGATAATCAAATTGTATCTTCCAAACTGCAGCAGAAGCAGCCCCAGCTCATCTGCCCGAGCCACACTGAAACAATTCTGATGTTGATCTGGAATGTATCTGAGAGGACAATGGGGTAGGTATATTTCTCCAGAATTGATCAAACGAGACAGGTTAACTGAATTCATATTTCTGCCAATATTTATTTTTTGTATTAAAGTTGAGAATTCTTATGTGTCGCAAATTTAATCTTCATGAACTCGCCCGATGATAATTGCCCTAGAATATTTCACAGTTCTATACCACACTGTTCTTCCATTCATGCCTCTGTTTCTGTCACAAAAAAAACCATTGTCGAAGTGGTCTATTTTTTCACGGAAGTTGGCCAGTGCAGTTTAGTGTCGATTCTTTTGCGCCCTCTTTTAAGCATGTGAACGATGTTCAATGATTTCACGCCTAAGTCATCAGTTAACTTTAGGCTCTAATTTTTATGTATTAAAGACGCCATTTCGTGCCTCTCACATCTTCAACGGCCATCTTGACCAGGAAATGGTAATTTTCCAGGCTTGTTTCGTTTCAAAACATGCAAATCTGATGGCGTATTTGGAACTCCTCTTGATTGACACTCACCATCGCCTGCGCAGTTCGCTCGGTGTTTGAGCCTTGCAAATTCGGGGAAACGAAATAAACAATTTTATCTTCTAATTGGCCATGCTGGATGTTCACTACCAGGGCGAACTCGGCTTGACAAATAAGTCAGGCCGCTGCGCCTCAGCTTCGTAAACATCCATTGACGTCAATCGTGTTGGCTGCGCAGTTGCCAGCGGCTCCCATGGTGAACTAAAACTCAAGTCATAAATGTTCAAGTCTTACGTAACAACGAAATACGTTATTTAATAACCGATGCGATACATGTTATTTCTTCATTAAGGTTATTTTACGATACTTTTATAACAACTATTCACAAATATTACTTTATGCTTAGTTTTCCGTCACCAATAATCCCATTGAATTGTTCACTGTTATGAATTCGTTTTGTTCTATTTTTTCAGTGAGTGAAAAACTGACTTCCAATTGTTATTGCTTCAGAAAGCTAAGAAAATTTCAACCTGAAAACAACTTCCCATAAATTTCAATGTGAGCACACAAATTTGGCATCAATTATAACTCAGAAATAAAAGGTTAGAAGTTAACATCACAGCCACAATATTTTTTTTTAACAATTTAAACAATTTATTTACCACAGGAGATACAGAGATAGAATGTTTCTCAAGTCTAGTACAATAGTCAAGTTTGAGTATAGCTACCTGTGGGCCCGAATAAGTTCGGTGACTTCTAGGGCATCCTACCAAACAGTTCGCAAGTTAGAAGTAGTTAGCAAAAAATCATCTTACATGTTATCTCCAGTCTTGATGTACAGGATTTTAGGCAGTTGGCGAACCAAAATATGCCAAAACTAAAATATATTCAAATTACTGGTTGAAACTATCTCTTCTTGCAAGTTTTTTCTCCTGTTTGGCATGCGCTGAACATGACCCTAACTCTACGGATGATGCATATTTCTTATGTATTGTTGCCAATTGCTTTGGTTTTTAATTTATCTGATTATTATAAGAGCTAACTTGGATTATTTCAATGCGCGCATTTCAAAGATAAATTTTATGCATGATGGAGTCGTCATATTAGTAACACAAATAGAACTGAAGGTCAAGAACGGATATGATGTATAACATTGTCATTCCCGGGATTAGAATAGTTATGTTCTGTGGGAACGTAGTCGATAACAGTATAATAATAATGCACTACTCGATTACAGTTCTTTTTCACTATCCCCATGGACTTCTCGGAAGTTATTACCGCAATTCCCTCTGAGGATAAGACTTTGCATCAGCCTTTACCCACCACTCAGTCCCTTCCTGAACGTCATTTGCTTACTGTAGAAATATCATAACGGTTATCACTGCGTGCACTAAATCCTTATTCTTATGTTCATAGAGCAATTTCAACTAATATGATACTCGTAGCATACTCGACCGTTATGAATTCGTGAACAGCTACCTCAGAGTATTGTATTCCACTAAGGAGCTGTTAGTTCCCGTACGCTACACTCACGTCAGTTGTAAAGATAATAAATTAAAGAATGTGCTTTCCTGTACAACGTAGCACTGTTTCAGAGTCTTTTAGACTGTGAAAGGATCAGCGGTTGAGTGCGTGCAGGCCTAAGTAGGCTAATCTGAAGGATATTAGGGCGCCAGCCTCGTCACGAGCGAAATATGCTGTATTTTTCCTGCAAGAGTAATGATAAATTTTTTACAAGCTTCACACTCACGCATGATTATGTATGTGCACATATGTGCTTGGAAAAAGCCACGACGGATATTTGATAGCGGTTTGATTGGTAATTATAGAACTCCGCTCTGTATACCATAAAAAATTAGTTCTGACATGTGTAACCAACTGCATTGCGTTTACTAGCAAATGAGTCATGAAAGGCGAATCCAGCTTCAGTGATCATGCCAACTCGGAACGGAGACCCTGACGTACTAACTCTGTGAGGTTCTCATCCATTTCAGGCATCATGCGAGGAATGGCTGCCTTCAGTTGAGCTTTGCCCTGATGAGGGTTGCGATTAAATCCTTCCTTAATCAGGGTTTAGGTTTCGCAAATTTGGATGCCATATATTAGGTATTGTATGAAAACGGGGAAATTGTTATTCCTATGCATAGAATTTCATTATTTTTAAATCGGAGGTCAACAGTATGGACTGCTGTAATAAGTGACTATGAATAAGCGAAGCTCTTTAGTCCAAAGGAAAGCTTCACTGCGCCCGCTGTTCTGTGGCTGTGTGATGCGCACACCGCGTGATTGCGACACCAAAACTTCACCGGTGACGGAGTGTTGAGGATGCGGCCGCTGCTGCTGAGGAAGTCTCTTGTTTATGGCTGGTGTTGAACGTTTCTTGTTTGACCACCGTAATCAGGCATTATGTTAGAAGATCAGTGAACAGACGTGACTGTGTGTAATTTGATATTTATGTTCATTTCTTCACTAAAAAGTACCGCTTCCATAAATGATTCAGCTTGAAATTTACTCAAATAGATTTTAATCAAAGGTTTTTGCAATTCATTTCTTTTGTCCAAGACTTTTGTGAGTTTCGATACTTTGTTGTTACTAAATTTCTATTGTTGTTGTTGTTACTAAATTTCTGTTGTTGGTATCTGCGTCGATTACGACAGCATGTATGTACATTCCTTGAGGCAATGTGGTATTTTTAGAAGGAGATGTTGTACAACAATTGACTCATTAATCCATTCCAAGGTCTTGCACGCGAGGCATGATATTACGCAAAATCTTTAGAAGAGCATGTAACTTTCTATTTAAAAAGCCAACACACAATTAATGCGTGGGAATTTTCAGACAATTTTGAGCGACCAACTATTGCGCTTACATGCGTGATGTTCTATCCAGCTGTACAGTGTGTCCCTCATAAACCCTAACCGTGTGTTTATTTCCCCGTATCAGTGATACCATCATATGAATACCATAAGCATTTAATTTCTGGCAAAATTATCCTTCAAAATTGACCTTTAGAAAAGGCATTACTGATTATGGTGGTGTTATTAATACGGGAAAACTAATGCTCGGTTCGGGTTTTGTGGGACTGTATATACAGTACGTATACTGTTGTTGAGGCCGGTAAAATTAGAATTTCATTAAGTTACAAGTTTTATATAACGTTTTAACAAAGGATATTACTCAGACTCTGATTTTTCATGAAAAAATGTTACTCCAAGCAGTCGTGAAAGTTTGTAAGTTGATAATGGAAAAAATTATAATTTTAATGCGCTTCACACTTTGAAATAATATTCCGCAGAGACGCGGAAGTGAAGTTTGTCCTTATCTCACCCGAACCTGCTGCACAAACATCGTCCACTTGGACAACTTAGTTAGTCCTTGAAGTGAGAGTATAAAAAGGCTCAGGCTTAGGCTCTAGCATCAGTTTTTTGCTGTACCTATCAAAATGCGTTCCATGGTAAGCAAATCTGATCTTAATTTAAGCGTACTAATTGTTATGTTCTTATTTCTTGATATATTTCAAATAGATATGAATATGTAATAAGAAGAAATACCTTCCTGACGTCTGCCCTTTAATTTGAAATTTCATTTTGCTTACAATTTCACATCTGTCATCTCCAGCTTGCTGTCCTGTTGCTGGCCACGGCTGCCGTTGCACAGCCCGAGCCTCTCTTATTAGACACCGTCGGTGGCCTCACAAATGGCCTCCTCGGTGGTGTGCTAGGCGGAGGAAGCGGTGGTGGTCTGCTGGGCGGTCTGCTGGGTGGAGGCGGCGGTGGTGGTCTTCTTGAAGGTCTTCTGGGCGGTGACGGTCTTGTCGGTGGCCTGGTCAGCGGTCTTCTCGGTCCCCTCCTCGGCTCAGTCGGCGGTGGCGGAGGCGGTCTGCTGGGCGGTCTGCTGGGCGGAGGTGGAGTCGATGGCGCTGTTGGTCAAGTTGGCGACCTGGTTACCTGTGTTCTTTCCCAGGTGCTGGGACAAGTTGGAGGTCTTCTTGACCAAATTCTTGGACCCGTTCTCGGTGCTCTTGGTCTCAACCCAGTCGTTAGCTTGGTGAATCAATTGGCAGATCGAATCCAGAGAGGCCTAGCCAGCGTTACTGACGTAATCGCTGCATTATCTAAGGGCGATATTACTCTGAAGGATTTAGTAGAGCTCATTCGAAGCAAAATTCTCAAAGTTGCTGACGTGGTGAAGGTTATTCTTAGTGGCGTTCTCAACGATGAGGCCTTTTCTCAGCTCCTCGCTAACATCAATATTTCCGTAGATGTTCTTGCGCAGCTTGTTGCCGATGGTAAACTTACTCTTGCACAGATTAACCAGCTCGCATCGCGGGGATTGATCAGCGCCCAACTTGCAGCTCAGGTCACTGCTAGGGTCAACGCTGGGAACCAAGTTGGTTAATAAATGCGATGGAGCAGTCGAAGTGGGCGCTTGGTGATCTACAGGCATCACTAGACGCATTTTCTTGTCTTCTATATTGGTTATACATTTTTCCAGTGGGAATTCAGGTGATATTTTTCAAAATTTTGTGAACCATATCTATCTAAAAAATATAATTTCAATTTGAACTTAGACAACTCTACAGATAATAAAATTTCTTGCGCATAAGTTTGTTTGATTTACTCTTATTTAAAATTTCAGCTGTTCCGCATGTGTGGCGTCGGTAAAATGAATTAAATGAAAGCCAAAGGCAGTTGAATTAAGTAATCGGTCGTTATTACTGAGAGCCAAAATCAACGATGAGATACCACGAATACTATATGATTTGACTTTTCTATGTAGATATTTGAGGCTCACCGAACCGCAACAAAGGTGTTCTGAAGAGAGGAAGGAAGAAGACACCATTTAGTATGATCTTAAGAAACCTTGAAATGTACTCACAAAGTACGTAGAAACGTCAAGTCGAGAAGGACGTTTATGAAACAAGATAAAAAATCGTAGAAATAAGCATTAGGTGCTGAAAAGCAGGACAGAAGTGAACTAAAACAATACGAGAGGTAAAAAATACAATCCTGTTACAACATAAAGAAATTAACCTAACATTTAGCTCTAGACAACGCTGATACCATCCTTTGTTTTTTGTATCATGGTGCATACACATGCCTGGCGCCGACAGCCCCTCGCAAGATTGATCACCACCAAATCTTTTTCATTGTGTTCAGGTACAATCCTACACAAGGAATTTACCTACGCAAGAATCTTGTTAGCCAAACACTACTCAGTTTTACGAGTTATATCTCGTTTTCATATGTGCTACCGAATAACTTTTTTTATTCAAAAATGAGATCGAATACCCACTTAGAAAAACTGTTGATATTATGAATTTGAATGACAATTTGCAGCAGGATACACAAATCTTTTTGAAGAATGTCTCAAAAATAAAAAACCAACGATAGTCAACATCGGGACTACTTATAGCAACCCCAACTCTTGGAAAACTGCTGAAATGATGTGAAAATTTACCTGATTGTGAAACGAAAAGCGATGGATGTAACTATATAGAAAGGCGTTTCAAAATAATTGCATCGAGATAAATTGCTACCCAATGAGAAATTAACGAAATGTAATTTTCCACAAACACTTGTGTCTTCGTGATGATTTATTAATAAACAAGAAACTTTTTGAAAAAAATTTGTCAGGGTTTCAATTCACAGGCCTGAAACATTAGATTATTCTCGATAATTTTGCATACCCGTCTTTATTCGCGAAAGAGGTGTTCAAAGGAGATGAAGGAGGAAGGCACTATTTAGTACATATTTCGTCGTAACTGACGCGAGAATTTTCAGCTTGGCATTTCCGTAACATTTCCCGGAACCAACGTTTCCGTCGTGAATAAAAAACCCGGGCAATATCTTTCTGGAATGAAGAGCTCGTTCATTGTCGTTGATTTCACGGCCTAGTTTGAGATTTTGTGAAGCATTGGCTGATTTTTGCCAATACGATTGTAGTGCCCTAAAATATCAGTACTGATGCTTAAAGGAATATCATTTCACATTCACGTTTAGCTCGTGGTACATTGAGTTATGTTGTTGATAGGTACTCTAGTACCGACAGAAAGCCACACTATATTTTTTCAGTCGTCAAAACGAATCCGCCGTTAAGGCCTATTGACACAATCATTGAGTACGCGCATGATCAGGGACAAGAGGCGCAAATCCCGCCCACTTGCTCTCGCTTCAGGTGCATATACTGCTCAATGACAATGCGGACTATCATCGTTTTCATGGCGCTGGCCAGTGCTTGTCAGTGTCATACCAGACGCACTATTATTGAACATGTAAATGCTCCTGAAGCGAGAGCAAGTGGACGGGGCTTGCGCCTCTCTTCACTGTTCACGTGCGCAATCAATGATCGACTCAACAGACCTTTAGGCACGTCATGTACAGAAAACTTACAGGCTATCCTGTAATCGTATGCAGTTAATTAAATTTAAGCTTGTTTCCTCATGAACTTAAAATTAAGGACTAAAATATAATTAACATTTAACTTGTAAGTAAAACTTAATCTCTGAATATTAAATCTAAAATTAATGTAGCAAAACTCATTACTTTAATATATGAAAATTTCTATAACCCAGCTCTAGGCTCGTCTTTGGTTTTTGAACTTTAGTTTACCATCCTTAATACAGCCAATTGAATACACCATTTGAGCTAAGCCGCACTGACCTCTTAAATTTTCTGGATGCCGATTCAGATCGCCTCCAGCCATTGACCACTCAACTTGATCATCGACTTTATAACTGAGCATACACAGTCTTCGTCGTGTCCACCTGCCTTCGCATCCCCAGCGGAACCTCCAGTGCTGCCAACGCCGGGACGCAGGTGGTTTTCATCCTCTTCGCTGCGTTCTCCTTTCATCGAGAACCGAGCGGACGGGGATGACAGGCTAAGGCACCCTTCTTGCTGCTGACTGCTCCGCTCACCAACCACTCGCCTGACTCCGCTTCCGGGCACGTCCTGATGCTCACGAGCTTATTGGAGGTTTGTGAACTATTAGTTCAGTAACCAATTACTTGCCATGCCGTGAGCTGGGTACTTAGGACGACGTTTCCCTATGCATTCTTATAAATTATTAACTTACCTTAAAACTTATAACTTATTAACTTCCCTTAAAACCTATAACTTATAAACTTACCTTAAAACTTATAACTTATTAACTTACCTCACAACTTATAATTTATAAACTTACCTTACAACGATAAACTGTATTAAACCTAAGACTAAACACTAAATCTTAACTAACTGCAACTAACTCCTCAGAGCACGGGTGCTTGCTTCCTACGACGGCACAGTCACAGATCGCAAGTGGATCGCCCGCCTGTCTCCCAGAAGACCGGCTCCGAAGGACTCGTACTTTTTTTGCCCTTAGTTTTAGTGCTTTGGTCTTGTTGAAATGTCGTTCCGACATTTGACCTAATAAATTACGGCAAATTTTCCCATTACGGAACTCTGTGTATTTCACTCTCCTATATATAATATTAATCAACCTTTTTTTTCATACGTCAGGCCACGTTGTGACTGTGTGTACTGAGCATCCGATGTTCATCGAACGTAAACATACCGAAGTCAGTTTTCTAAATGGACGAGCAGGACGTGGGATTTGTGACTACAAATTTGCAGTCGAAGCGATTCTCGTGACAGCAACTTGTGATGAAAGTACATCAATAGCGAAACCTAAAAAAGTTTGTTGGGTAAAAGCCTGAGGAGTTAGAGCTAATGATCAGAACACACTGAGAAAAAATCTGCTTGCCGATGAAAACGATTACAGGTAAGTGAGATTGTTTCTATGGAGAAAATCAATATTTGGAACGTTTGTTTTGCGTAGCAGATTATAAACGAAGGCCATGGAGAAAACGCATCTTAAAAACATTTTATTTGAGCATTTCAAGTTCTTAGCTCGTTTTCACCAAAATCCTGGTACTAAATGGAGAAAAACTTTCCTACATGCACATTTTTAGCAGATCATGAAAGACAGAAGTTTAAAACCTAAATGGGGAAACGAATCCATGCGCAAAACAACAAAAGTAACTCGCGACAATACTACAAAATTGGAAACAATTACTTAAGTTCGATCGGAGAAATTACGGTTCAATTGTTAGCTATTTTTGGACGGTATGAACTCAGCATCCTGTTGAGGGACGGTTTCAGCTTCTGAAAGGCAAACTTTTACATTGAAATTATTTGAGTCGGAGCCTGAAATATTCAATTTATCGCTAACAATTAGTTGGCCACACGGCCGAATTAAGACACCCTCAGATAGAGTGACCGGGGATTTGATGTCATCGAACTGTCAAGGTTTCTCTGTTTATATCTTATATGATCTGGTAAAATTTTCCATGTGTTAAACTTTTTATTCCATTTATTCTCAGATTTTTTGTTGAAAATGAGCTTCGGGATTGAAACGTTACAATAAAATGTTATAAGATAAGTCTTCTCCATCGCCTCTGACGAAAATCATAAGATGACGATGCTTTATCTGACTTATAATTTTCGTAACTCATTTTGTCTATGTTAATTCAAGGAAGAATTGTGCAAAAGTTTTCTTATTCTCTGTAGAAGGTATCTTCGTCTTGATGAAGACACTTTCCAAGACTTACTGAGGAAAGTTGGCCCAGTAACCAGCAAGCAAGACCCCACGTTTTGGAAAGGCATTCCTGCTTGAGATGGACTCGAAATTACCCTCAGTTACGTCGCTACAGGTATGTGCAATTAAAAAACATATACATATCCATTAAATAAGTTGTTTTGAGTTGAATTCCTCTAATAAAAGCGATTATTTTGACCTTGAATCTTGTACACTTTATTATATTCCACGTATTGATAATATTTTCAAGTATTTTCAGGAGAAACCAGGGCTTCTCTGCATTTTCAGTACAGAGTAGGTCGCAGCACTCTCATTGCTCTTTTGGCTGAATGTACTTAAGCCATTCAACTAAGAACACCTGCACACTCCTCATACGACTGTGGAATGGGAAGTTGAGGCGATGGAAAGCTGTGAAATTTTCCAAATTTTTTCGGGTCGATGAATAGAAAGCACATCCTTAATCATGGTGGCAAATGATACGCTCCTACTGTCTACTCGTTTGATGGAGCCTTATCCTAGTACAAATCTTTCTCACGACTAAAGTGTTCTCAACTACAGGCTTTTTAGATTTGGAAGAACAGTGGAAAACGCATTCGGTATACTATCAAGTAGGTTCAGAGTCTTATGTACTGATGTAAACACCACAGTCGAGAGGGCCCAGTATATCACTCTAGTAAGTTGCGCTTTTCATGATTACCTCTAAGGATCGGAAAGACTTTCGTTACGTCACCCCGCTTGCTCGGGAAAAGGAGGACACCATAACGGGATCGTGCACTACCGGCAGTTGAAGATGTGACAACACTGGACTTCAGCCCATCGCAAACAAAAGAGATCACCCGACTGCGGTAGCCACAGCCGTCAGGGACCGGCTGAAGGATTACTTCACAAGCCAATAGGATGCGCGCTAACAGTCATAAATGTTGTGACTCCTCTAACGCTTTTGTAGAAATGTGACCTAAATGTGTTAAAAATATCTGAGAAATAATTGTTCCTCATTATTTCCAAACGTTACTGTTGGAAAGAATGTTTGAGGTAAATCAATAAAATAAATTGTCTTACACAAAATTTATATATTTTCCTTATTCAGTTTTCCGTTTTGAGAACAAAAACATTGACAAAATAACATTTGACTTAGTAAGGCCTACTGAAGAACTACGTTAACATG
Organism: Morinoia aosen; assembly: GCA_030386875.1. Classification (NCBI taxonomy): domain Eukaryota; kingdom Metazoa; phylum Arthropoda; class Malacostraca; order Amphipoda; family Talitridae; genus Morinoia; species Morinoia aosen. The sequence continues at coordinate 6,495,194 of CM059576.1, forward strand.
ACATATGAAATGTAATTACAGCACACTAAATAACGTATGAAGGTTATGAATATCCATAACCTGAATTCAAAATTACGCATTGTGGTAAAATCTATGTGTAAAATTTCCTAACATGTAAAAACAAATCCAATTTCTAATAACAAATTACGTTGAACAATGCTATACCAAACAAAATTTTTGTCCCCACTCATACCAAGCTAATAAATCTGAGACTTCGTGAAATAGTTACAACGATGTACCCGTATACCCTACCTATCATCCATACATAGCGTACAGCAATGGTTCACGTCCTTATAAGTTAAATTGAATAGTTTATTTGGTCAGTTGTGGTTAAATAATATTACGAGTCAGATTAAACCACCACAACCACTTTAAACGCGTATCGAAGAAAGGGAAGAAAAAGGCTATATATAGCATGGCGTAATGGGCTCGGAAAATTCATGCAGTAGTGTTCCCACAACAGATTACGTGCGCATAGGAACAGCAGTTTATTATTATTGTTATTATTATTTACGTTAGTTCACGCCTCCATAGTCCCGACAACGACATTATCGCAAGAGGAATAGTGAAGGGACCATCGAGTATGGACATGTTAACTGGGAATCTAAGCACAATGTGTGTTCTCAAACAGGCCATCCTTGTGTGGTAACACGAGTGTGTTGCCTCACAAGACACAATGCGCATATAAACAGCAAATTAGGAAAGACGTTTAAACAAGATGAAACAAGAAGGAACTAATAAAATTCTAATTCGGAGTCAACTAGATTAGGCTGCTCTTGTGTACGCGACTGGAGCTCCTTCTGTCTTGTCTAAGCTTGATTTTTAACAGAATTACTGTCTCAGAATTGCAACAGGAGGTCTGAGAATTAGTTCTCTACATGTGGAGTCTAATATTTTACCTTTGGATAGTTAAAGAAACTGATAATGTGTAAATACTACTGTAGTTTATTCCAGCTTTCAATGTGCCCTGTAATCTATGACATCTATAAAACCCACCACCAAATTGCAGAATCCCTACGAACCACCAAACTTCTGCCTTCGTTTGCCTCTAAAACCAGAACCATATTTACTAATTTCAGCTTGACCTCTCCACTAATATCTTCATTGCCCTCTTAGTATGCAGAAAAGCACATACAGTTAGCGACGAAATTATTCGTACACCGCTAGTCTTTCAAAACTTTCAAGAATTACTCAAAAACTATTGTTGCCAAAGGTATAAGATTTTCACAGGGTGTGAAAAGAATATTAGTGACAATAATACGAAGTATCTTGAACAACATATTATTTTTGAAAGATTTAACAAGCTGATCTTCAGAAACACTATAAGATAAAATTATTCATTCAGTGAGTGGTATTACACTTCCCTGAGGCAAATCAACCATTTGAAAACATTTTTGATAATTAATAGCGTAACCTTTCATCTTCATAACATTTAAAAGTCTTTTGTTATAGTTTTTGACAAGCTTTCCCGTAGTTTCAGATGAAATCTTGTTCCATTCTTCAATGGCGATGTGGTTCAACATCTGAAGATTCTTTGGAGCTTTCATGTTAATGTTGACTTTTAATTCCTGTCATAAATTTTCAACGGGATTGAGGCCAGGACTCAACGAAGGCCATGGCATCACATTTATCTTATTTCTTCGAAGCCAGCTAGTTGTAGACTTGGCCGTGTGCTTCACGTCATTGTCTTGATGAAATACCCACAGCTTTCCAAGTCTTGAACTATTAGCTGATACCTTTAGTTTTTCGTCCAAAATAGAAATATAGTCATCAGAGGTCATCTTCTCTATAATCGCAACCAAATTACCAGTACCCGATACAGTAAAGCAACCCCAAATTATCAGTGATCCCACTCCGTGTTTAACTGTTGGCAGTGTTCTTCGGCAGGAAAGCTTCACCACTCATACGCCAAACCATCTTCACATCATTTTGCCCAAAATGCTCGATTTTGGTTTTGTCACTCCATAATACTCTCTCCCAAAAGCCTCTGTCCTTTTCCAAGTGTGACTCTGCTGAAGAAAACTGTGCCAGAACACTCTTAAGATTGTGAAACAAGCCTTTCAGGATTTAATTACTAATAAGTTCTCTGAGTTCATCATCATCTACAGTGAAGGATCACGGGAAACCTACCCAGCCTGGTCTACATCATCAGCAGTAGTGGTCCCAATTAGCAGAGTGTTCCTAAACTGGAAATTCCACTCAAAAAATTCAAGTAATTGAATCGGAGCTCCACGCCATACTTGAATCTCTGGTATGGGTGTAAAATAACGTGCTACATGGGGAAAAATAGCCATAAATTCTGATTCCCGAGCATTTCTATTTCTGATGAAGAACAAGACACCCCAAAAATACCTCCCGCAAGTGTTTAAAATTCAAAACAACTTACTCATACTGAGCAAATCCCATGATGTAAAACTGCTGTTTGTGCTGGGACTCAAGAACTTAGCAGGAAACGCAGCTGCAGACCGTGCTGCTCAGGTGGCTCACTCATTATGGCACCGTACAATAACTGCTGCCTACCAGGAAGAGCCGTTGAGCTTGATTCATGATCTCCTGTTTGCGTACTGGAATAGTAGGGGGCGAAATAAAGTGAGAGATACATGAGAGGAGCCTCTTCCTTGCTCAACTTCGAGACTCAGTAGGAGGTTCGCCATCAGCCCATCACAGAAATTGCTGTGTATAGACAGCAATAGCCGGACTTCGTCTTGGTCATGTAGGCATCGGGCTGACTTGACTAGGTTTGGAATGGTTGATAGCTTCTTGTGTCCATGTGGTTTTGCAGAGACTAAAGATCATTTCTTGCTGTCATGTCCTCTGTGAGCTTTGGAAAGTGCTAACCTGACTAACACCAATGTTACCTAAGAAAAGTGGAATGCAACGATATTTTTTCCGAGAAAGCGATTAGATAGAGTTATAATTTTTTAAGCTGAGTTCTACAACGCTAAAGCGATAAATTTCAAAAATACCTTAAAGTGTAAAGCGATAAATCCTGCGAAAAATCCAAACATACCTAATTTTTTTTTACGTATACATTTAAAACCTCTTTTTACTGTTAAAACATCATGTATTGCTTAATAAAAGACTAGAGGTTAGGTTAGGTTAACATCGGCATCTTTGGGATGCTTTATTTCCAATATAGCCTGATACATATGACCTTCGCGCAAAAAGGCGCGAAATTAACATTTTATTACTTTCTAACAATATTTAATGAAGACATTTTCGTAAACTATCGCAGCATAACACCACAAAAACAAATGAAACAATGTAAAAGATCTCCGCATCCTCCTCATCCATCCCCCCTTGTCACCTTGAACTTCTGCTTGAGGACGTGGAAGATTTCCTTCAGGAACACCAGGTGCTCCAGTTGTCCTCACTAAGGCACGCCCTCTTTGGCCTCAGGACGTCCCCGTATGTGCTGAAAAATCGGTCCACTGCTGCTGAGCCTGAGATCCCAGTGTTGAACTTGATGAAGAGGGTCACCCACTGTTTCCTATACTTTGCTGGGAAGTGCAACTTTTTCACTGTCGCCTGCAACAATTAAAAATACCTTATTTATAATATCATCTAATTACACTTTTTAGCGCAAAAATCGCAACATTTTATTGCAATATTACATTTGCTAGTATGTAAGAACAAAGCAATAAGCTTGGAGCACAATAGTCTTACTACCCCTTGGCTCCTCTTCCAAGCCATGGAGCTTCTTCTTGATGTCCTTTTCCAGGTCGTCCTCCTGGTAAGCCTGGGTTGTGTCACACAGCTCTGCAAATGGGTCGGCGCTGACCTCCTCATGCTCATCCATTGCCTCCATGTCCTGGCTGTTTCTCTTTTCTGCCTCCTGCCTGATGAGCGTCTCCTTCTCCTTCACAACCCTTTGTAAGATTTCTTCCTTCATGTTGGGGGAAACAGAGTTGAATGTGGTCATGCCATAGTTGGGATGCAGGGCAGATGCCATCAGCAGGTCCAGGTTTTTAAACATGGCGCTGAACCTGTAAACTGAAGTAATAGTTATAGTTTGGTTATAGATTAAACTTTTAGCGTTACAAAAATTGAACAAGGTATTTTTTTACTGTCATAGGTTAGGTTGTTTGTACCTGTCGTTAAATCCTCCCTTGTTGCCATCCCGACGCAGGAGGGCGTGCACCAGGGCTTGGCGTAGGTGAGGAACTGTTCCCCTAGAGCTTCCTCCATGCGCTTCAACGTCACTCTCATGCGGGTGATGGTGGGCAGAAATACTACCAGGTATACGTTCTCCTCAGCCTGTTGGCGGTCCAGGCAGTTGGTGAGTTGCTTCATTACCTTGCAGTATTCCTGCAGTACCTGATGGCGAAACAAAATGACAAAAAATGCAAAAATGGTTCGGCTCATGCTTATACCAGCAGTAAAATACATCTAAGAAAGAGATAAAAATTTGCATCTAACTGCTTTGCAACTTTACCTGCTTGTCCTGATCATCGAAGCCATAATAGGAGCTTCTGATTCTGTTGGTGCCACTATTATTCATCGAAAACTCGTCCACTAGTTCCAGGTGGGCGTCGTCATCCATGGCGCACTGCAGCAGCACACTTCAAGCGTCATACAGTGAGTTCCACCAGTTGGGCAAAGTAAACAACATGAAGGACAGTGACGAAAGTAAACAAACAGACCAAGAAATACTTTCGTCTTGTTACAGTAAAAAAAAATATTTGAATACAAGAACAAAATATCCACTATTAGTTCATCAAAATATGTGAAATCATTTTAACATAAATGTCTTTTGGCTCACCTTGTGACCACAGTTGTTGGAAGCTTTCTCCCTACCATTCGCTTGTTGGTGTTGGCTGATGTGGAGGACCGGTTCGGTAGGTTTCACAGGCCCTAGGCCCTGGCTAGGGTTCTTGAAGGGCGACGGCCCTCCCATAGTTCCAGTTATGAACTTGGGAGACATCTATGGACGCCAATAAGTTTAGAGTGTGCGCGCTGACATAAAAGCTTAAGTAATTTAAAATACAAGAATACATTTTAACTTTCTGTTACTTAGCATGAAGATCTTAAATCTTCAAATAAATTTTTATATTACTTGCTTTCATTAATGATTCTTATGCAGCCAGACTGTGTCCTGCACTGCAGCTTCTGACGCTGATGATGTGAAGGCCCTCCCTTTCGTTCTCTTTCTCTTTGTTTTCTTGGTTCTTGATCACCTCTTCGACGTTAGGGTTGGTCGCATCCTCCTCTGCCTCGCCAGTCCCTGGGCCACAGTAGCTGAAGGTCGCGACGTAGTTCGCCGCATTTTCCGTGATGATGAGGACAACCTTCCACGAGATGTTGAAGTCGCGGTTGACCTGGTCTAAATTGGTGGCGATGATGCCCTTGGTCTATCTAGCCTGATAGATTATAAGACAACTTAATAACATATATTACCATTAACATTCAAATTATAACATTAATTAAATGAATTTAAGTGGGAGGTGCTTAATGCTATATATTTGAGGTAATATTTATTACATGTGGTTTACCTTATTTCAAATGTGTTTAATTGTATAATAAAGTATATTATGTGCAAATTAGTTCTGATGCAAGCCTCAACTTTTATGTTCTAAACTTGACTGACCTTGATCTCCTTGATTGCTAGGATGGCCATCTTCCAGGGCAAGTCAGTAGGGTCGATCCAGTAGACTTTCGACTCAGCGAAGACCCTGCATATATAATTATGTGTATGTAACGTATGTCTTTCAATCAGATTACAGAGAAAAACAATAAACATTAACATAGAATTCCTGTATTTTAGGAATTGAAAAAATTCTTCACCTGTTGTGTGCTGTCCAGATGTCCGCTGTTGTCGCAACGTGCGGCAGGTCCTTGAGAATGCTCTCGATCTCCTCTCTTGCCTTCTCCCCCATGGCCTTGATGTCGCGAATCAGAGTGCGGCGGCGGGGCACCCTGAACTTAGGCTGGGAGACCTGGAACATCTCCTGGTGGCTGGGTGGCGCACGTCCCTGAGAGGGATGGCGCACTTCGCAAGCCCCTTGGTCAATACCTCCTTACCCTTGTTCTGCTTCACAAAGAAAAAAATTCAAAGTTACCATGTCTATAACATTTTCTAACAAGTTTAGCAATTGACAGAATCTTAAGTTAAATGTTCAACTAAATAAAAAAATAATAAATTTTATTAATGCAATAAGTTATAAATTTAGCGCATTATTATCATTGCTTTGTCAAAAAATTGATCGCAGACTTTTCATAAAAAATCTTTACCTGTGCAAACCTTGTTGTCTGGCCACTACTTTCTTTCAAGGGGATCTACTACCCTGGACTACCCTTAGACTACCAAATTTTACAAATGTCTTTTTTCCCATTTCTATCGCAACTAGGTTAACGGAAATGCATACAGATATGTAAAATTGAATTCCAAACACATTGCTGCTATAAAATTTTTCGATTTTCACGAAAAAAAGTCAACTGTCGAAATGAGGAAATTGAAAAAGTGCGCCAAACCTTTCTCACTCTACAATTTTCAACCTAGAAGCGGGGTTATGGTCTCATTCGATGCGGAAGGGCTGTAGAAACGCCGTAACGAAAGCTTTTTTGGCTTTTCGAACTAAAAAAAGTTATAGTTACACATATCCAGCATGCAAAAAAAAGAAAAAAATGTCAGTTTTTTCCAATGAAAATTTAATTTAGAATTCAGATAGAATTCTAATTCTAATTTAGAATTCAAATAGAATTTTGCTTCTCTACGCTGTTTCCATCGTCGAACCGCATCGAATGAGACCAAAATCACGCTTCTACGTTGAAAATTGTAGAAGGGGTGCGGTTTTGTGCAGAAAAAATTGTATTTATATATATGTTCACCCAATAACTTTTTGTAAATCGCGAATTTCAAAAATTTTTATGAAATCGAATGTATTTAGAATTCAACTTTACATATCGGTTATCATTTTCGTTTACCTAGTTGCAATAGAATCCTATAATATGAGAATAAAAAATGTATATTGAATTTGTCTTTTTAATATACTTTTTCGACATATGTGCCCATAAAAAATTTTTAAATCAAAAATTCGAAAAAATTCTTAGTTACGGTCTTGGCACAGTCCTTCCGCGTCGAATGAGACCAAAACACGCTTTTACGTTGAAAATTGTGGAGTGAAATAGGTTTGGTGCAATTTTATTTATTTTCCTCAAGTTCGAAAATTAACGGTTTTTTTCGCAAATCGAAAACTTTTATACAAGCAAATGTGTTTGGAATTCAATTTTACATCCATGTGTGAATTTTCGTTCTCATAAGTGCAGTAGAAATGTGTGAAGTGAAGTTTGAACGATGAGGTCAAGTCCTGGGTAGTAGATTCCTTTAAGCTGGTGGCGCTGCAGCTGATCACCTCCAGTATGGTGTATGAGGCTGCACTTGCTGGTCCTGCTGATGGCTGCCTTCGGCTCAGACAAGTCATGAATGTGCTGAAAGAATAGAAGTGCTTTAATTTTCGTGAAACTAGAACCTAAGCTGTGAGCTCATTTTTTATATAGATTTTAGAAACCTGAATAGTTCTAAATAGTACCTCGGTATTGTAGTGCGAGACCAGGTTGCCAGTGGTGTTGTTCTAGAAAGACACCTCCGCGAAGCACTTTTGGCGCTTGGCCTTCAAGTTGTAGACATTGATTGTCTTTCCCAGGACCTTGGAAGAAGTGCCTTGTGGGTTCTTAGACTTAATCACTTGGGACAACTTGAAATAGTTTGTCTGAGCAGCCATCTAGTCTTTGATGGTCTGCAGCTCTTGGGTCGAAATACTGCAGCCACCCACAATCGCTACGTCTCCCAGGTCACTGACCCTGAACCTCACTGCCCAGGGACATAAGGGAGCTCGAGCGGGAGACGGTAGGAGTGTCACACATCTCGAACTGCCGGAGAAGTTCCGATCTTTTTCCTGAGTCACATCACTGCTGCTGGCCTTCAAGCATAAAAAGTACTCCACTGTCCTGGTGCCTGACATCTTGAAACTCACTAATCACTAAACTCACTATTCTCGAATACTGAAGCCCACCTGCCACGACACTAACTAATAACGCAATGTAAAACGCAAAAACCTAAACGATTTTCTATAAAGGAAAAGTTGAATCACAAAATTACGCGACGTTCGTACGAACGGGGGGCACACCCAAGGCGCACCTCAAAACGCAAAAGATATATAAAACTGATTTATTTAAATTATATATTTAGTTATGATAGGAATATAAAATATGAATTAAGTATATATAAGTTTCAACACACAAAGAAGCTTTGGATCGCTGCTAGCACTGTGAAATACACTGAGATCAGTTGCGTCCAGTTGGGGGGCCATTCAAAGAGACATTGACAACCAGGGTTGCCAGTTTAAAATTTTCATAATAAGCCAACTAAGGTCTCCAAAAAGCCAGAATTTTGACCCCAGTTAGACTGAAAAAAGCCAGATTTCAGAAATTTGTAAAAAAGCCATTTGGACAACCCTGGTGACAACAGAAGCGCGGGCAGCCAGGCGCCCGGCCGCATCAGTTTGCTGCGAAGCAACGAGCCTGTAACCTCCCGCCGTAATGGTTTTTGTTTTCTACTTTATCTCTGGATTCATCGCGATACGCAATTAATTTTCCGTTAAAGTGATATTATCGCGTCATCGCACTATCGCTTCACTTATCGCAACGCCCACGACTGATAGTTTCTACAAAAATAGGGTACACTTCTGGGGAATATCCTGCATAGCTATGGTGTACAGTCGTAGTCAGACTGTATTACTAATCAAAAATGTTAGACTGATACTCTTTATAAACTTGATACTTTGCTTGAATAAATTCTACTTTTTTACTTAATGTAAAATATTTTCTTCACAAAATATGGTTCAGGAACACAAAACACATACTACTCGTATTAAACCTTAATGAAAGTCGGTTTGATCTTTAAAATAGTTTTGTGAAACATTGTTTATATCAAGCTTTGTACCAAGCAAGGTTTTGCAGGAACATTTTGGCAAGCAGCAATAGAAGCATCAGAAACCAGTCAGATCATCATGCCTTGTAAAGAGCCCTGTGGGACGCAAACCTCTTCTCAACTCGTCAGCAACTCAAGAGTAGTTCACATTAAATGCGGCTGTCATCGATGATCACTGGACACGGTACCTGCGCAAAGAAAAAATGCACAGAGTATACTTAATTTATCCTTATCAAATATATAACTTAATTTGCTTGTGTTTTATTCTTTGTTTGTGCTTGCTAATTCGTGCTTTAACATCCTCCCTCTGTTTTCAGTAATAATGAAAGAAAAATGAATGTTGCGGAGAAAGGTTGACAGCCTGATTTCAGAAACTTCTGCAGGGTGCAGCAGTCGAACCTGCATTTTTAGGCTTCCAAGGAACTAATTCGTTCAGTTTTTGACTAAGAATCCTAGACGACCGAGATAATTACCATAAATGTATTCAACGAAAAGCATTATTACTCTCAGTGAAAAAATGGAATCAAGAAATGGCTATTTCAGCATATTTAAGTACCCAATCTCAAAACAAAGAAATGAACACAAGCGGTTGGCATCGAATAATCCCTACTTCATTTCAAAGAAAGAAGGATTTCCTTTATCACCAGATCCAAATCCTATCGATTACAGTATTTTGTCCGTTAAAAAGACAGGAGTACATCACAGAACTTTAGATGTTGAAAACAAATCTCACCACACAGTAGTCTAGCCGCCGTCTCACGGAGACCAAATGCTAACGTTTGGTCACAATTGTCTACCGTCAGCGGCCCCAGTCGGTCTGTCCAGCTCCACGAAACCGTCAGAACCGTCATTCGTTTAAGACCAAATTAATCGTACCATGATTTTTGAACCCGAAATCATGGTATGCTATCCTGATATCCAAAGCTACCCTGATAATATGTCAAACAAAAAAAACATGAACAAGTGGAAAATTTCATCAACATTACCCAAACCATGCTAACCTGATGAAATGTCAAACCTGTCAATGAATGTGAAAGCGATCTTTATATGTAACTCTCAGGAATTCGGGATCCATTATACCGCAAACTTGGATGACAGCGTTACACGGGAACTTAGTTTTGAAAAGATTTACACGAAGATAAAAAAACAAAAAATTAAATAAATAAAAAATAAACCCAAAAACTACACACAAATGATTCAAAAAACTACAAATCAAAAATAAAATATAAAATAAATAAATAATAAAACAAATGTATAAATGAAATATTGAAAATAATGAAAAACGAATAAATCAAACTAATATAAAAAGAATGAATCAAACAAAAATAACAAGAATATAAATAAAGACATGAATATAAAAGAAATACAAAGAAATTGAAGGGTAGTGATAAAAAAATTAAAAAAAGGAAAATAATAAACACTGAAAAATGTAAGAAATAAAATAAATAAAAAAAATTAACATTCAAAACTAATGAAAAAAAAAATTGAAAATTCGAGCACTGAAGAAAAATAAATGAATAGTAAAAAAACAAATTAATGAAATAAAAACAATGGAATGAAAAAACAAATGAATATGAATAATTTAAAATTAAAATATTAATTCATTAAAAATTTAAAAAATATAAAACAATTAAATAAAAGAAATGACAAACAAAGGGAAAAAATTAAAATTATAAATAATTAAAATAATTAAACTAGAAAACATAAATAAATAGAAAAAGTTAAAAATAACAAAATCAATAAATAAACAAAAGATAAAACAAATGAAAATCTAAAAAAATTTTTGTATATGAAAACACGAACAGAAAAAAGAAAAAATATATAAATAAAAATTCAGAATTCGGTATCCATGATACTGCAAGCTCGGATGAGAGCATTGCCCACGAACTTAGTTTTAAACGTATTCATATATTGATTGGTATGGTAAATAGGTTATTATAGTAGGTTATACTCGTATTATAAAATACTTTATTATATTAGTAAATTAAAGTATTCCTATGATGACCTATGCATCAATTAAGTAAAACATTCGCACTAGTACAAGAACTCTTATTTGAAATTACCTATTAAGTGCTCATGCGACGGCTGGCCAACGAATATTTTCTACGTAGGTAACCTCTAAGTTACAGAAGGAAAAAAATTATGGTCAAGATATTTTCTAACTTCATGATTAATAATTATCAAAACACAGGAAATTATTGAAAATTAGAATTGTATGTAGGGGATTTAAAACTTTACGGAGTATTTTATAAGTACCTGAAATCGGATAAGCTTTGTGTAGAAATGTTTTATTCCACAAGTTGAAATAATTTCTGCATAAGGACACAGTCTAGGTAAAAAAAGTCCGTTATTTATAGATGGATTTCTCTTGAAATTTTCACAGTAGATGTGAAATGATGCAAAGATCATTTGTTATTACGACAAAATTTTTGTATCTGCACTGGATTTTTTTTTATTTTCGAAAAATATGATAAAATAGGGTTTTTTTAAATCTATCTTCTTCGACAATTTTGGAATTACAAAACCAGTACTTCGTTTTTAGATTGCTTAGATGTCTATACAGGGTGTTTCAAAAATACACGGCATAATTTCAGGTATGTATTTCCCACATGTAGACAATCAAAATAGTTCATTACAACATATGTCCGGAAATGCTTCATTTCCGAGTTATGGCCTTCACAACATTGAAATTCACCGGAACGTTTTTCTTTCCGCAGGTCGTTGCCGTCAAAGGACACATTAAGAGGGCACTCTGACAGATCATTCCTAGGCGAAGGTTAAATTCAGTGTTGTGTTTGGCGTTCGACTGTGTGTCATGTACACAAATCAGGAGCTGGCAGAGATGCACTTGATCTACGGTAAGGCAGACGGCAATGCTGCGCTGGCTCGTCGTTTGTACCAGGAGAGGTACCCACAGCGACAATGTCCAGATCGGAAGACATTTGTAAGTCTCCATCAGCGTCTGTGCGAGTATGGAAAATTTGACTCTCCTGGATTGGGAAGGGGACGACCAAGATCTACAACTCCAGAAGAACAGGAGGAGATTCTGGAGATTGTGAACAGAACTCCTTCTATCAGCACACGAAGGTTAGCGTTGCAAGTGAATGTTCCCCATACGACTGTCTGGAGACTGCTGAAAGAGTATCAATTGTATCCTTACCATTTGCAACGTGTACAGGCGCTGTCACCAGCAGATTACCCTGCACGAGTTAGGTACTGTCAGTGGTTCTTGCAGCAATGTGCTGCAAATCCGAACTTTCCTGCCTTAGTATTATTTACAGATGAAGCACAGTTCACACGAGATGGCATAACAAATCTCCACAATCAGCATGTATGGGCGTATGAAAACCCAAATGGAACTGTTGTATCTCATCACCAGGTGCGGTTCTCCCTCAACATGTGGGCCGGTATCATTGGTGATCGGTTAGTTGGACCCCATGTACTTGTAAACAGACTTACGGGGCAGGCGTACACAAACTTCCTGGAAAACATCATACCTGATGTTTATGACGACACTCCACTGATCGATCGTCAGCACGCTCACTTCTTGCATGACGGCGCTCCTGCACACTTCAGTCGTACGGCTCGCCGGTACTTGGATCGAAGATTTCCTGATCGATGGATAGGTAGAGGTGGCCCAATTGCTTGGCCTCCACGCTCACCTGATCTGAACCCTCTCGATTTCTACTTGTGGGGCCATTTAAAATCATTGGTTTATTCGTCTCCGGTGCCTGATTTGGAATCCCTTCAGAATCGAATTGTGGCACGCTCTGAGGACATACGCAACATTCCTGGAGTGTGGGATCGTGTTCGCAGGTCAATGAGACATCGATGTGAGGTCTGTATTCAAGCAGGAGGTGGTCATTTTGAACATCTTCTGTAATGGCAACGACCTGCGGAAAGAAAAACGTTCCGGTGAATTTCAATGTTGTGAAGGCCATAACTCGGAAATGAAGCATTTCCGGACATATGTTGTAATGAACTATTTTGATTGTCTACATGTGGGAAATACATACCTGAAATTATGCCGTGTATTTTTGAAACACCCTGTATAACCACTCGCAAAAGGGAGTTTCGATAACTTTTTTTGTGTATTTTGGGAATTAAGAAAAAAAATGAACTTTTTTCATTTTTTTTCATGTCGGGTCATTTTCAAAATAATAAATGTATCAAAAAATGCTATTGCGCGTGGATACACCTTGCTAAGCTCTATCGATTGTTATATCAACCATTCTTGTAGCTCTAAAATTGGGGAAGGAGATACTTTTGAGAAACCAATTATCAAGTTTCCAGAAAAACGTGATTTTTCACAAAAAAAAATTCTTTTTATCTCATGAACTTCAGGGTTTTCTATAATGAACTCTAGAGCGTTTGTAGCTCTTTTCAAGCCCTTTCGATTGATACAATTAACATTGCTGTAGTTCTGTAACTCTGGGAAAAAATATACAACAAAAGAGAATAGGTGTTATTCTTGAAAGCAACCAATTTTTTTAATTTTTCATTTTTTTTGACCAAAATACGTTTTTTGTCAAGTCAACTCCTGTGTTTCATAGCTCTTTTCAAGCCCTTTGGATTGGTGTGCTTGCCATAGCTGTAGCTATGATACTGCAGCTGTCATTGAGCTATGAATGAAAGCTGCTTTTATCATAGATACGGCAGAACAGCTAAATTCTGAAATTTTCAAAAATTATAAAAAAAATATTTACTCAGCGTTAGAATGTTTCGTTTGAATAATGGAAGCACTTTGAGTAGCCCATTAACGAACTATTATGCCATTCCCGCAGAGAAACACGCTCAATTGACCCCCAATAATGAAATAATGAGGGGGGAAGGGTTCAAGGTCACTCCACCCCCTTCGCTTTCCCTCCCTCTGGTGGGCGCACTATTCGGAGTAGACGTAAACTGAAAGTACCAATGGAAGCGCAAAAAAATCTTCTATAAGATGCATATAAAAGCAGAAAATCAACACATATCATGATTTTTACCTAGACGGTGTCCTGCATAACCAATTGAAACTTTCCCTCCTTCCGTAACTTCCACCATACCTAAGCACAAAGTATTTATGTGCATTATCAGAATCAAATACGTTACATTGTGAATACAGATTAAACGATTCTAGTTTTGAAACTTGTCACGGGCTAATCCGGCAGTAATTCGGCATCTGCCGTATGGCTAATTCAACACTTGAGAAATACAAACATAAGCTAACTTTCTGTCTCGGTCGCAGCAGTGTTTTCTTGAGTCGGCAATTACGGGAAACCACGTCGACTCAACTGGGTATGGGGAGGTTTCGAACGGGGCTGTTGCTCTTCAATTTTCAATTATAATTTTCATGTTTTAGTCAACATATCTTTTATAGCTTTTATTTCCTCAGGTTCATAACATTATGCGCTTCGGAAGGAATGTTTTCTAGGGCAAACATTATCCGTCCAGTTCTGCGGTTCGGTGATTTCAAACAAAACTTCACCTTTGTTTTTCCAATTTTGTTCACTCTTTCTAACATACACTAGCAGTATTCCTTCAGGGTAGGGGGCATTCTAGAGAAAGAAAGTTCTCATGAACACTCAAAATGTGAAGCTATGCTCTTAACCCTTTAACGCCCACATTTTTATACTCATATTACCGTTATCACAACCATTATCACTAAACCGACACTGGCATTACGTAGTCACTGTTATCAAGATGGGGAAGGAACTGCCACTCGGCAGTGAAGTTCAAAGGACACATTAGTGAACGAATTGAATAAGAAATACAATATATTATTGTTATTTTTGAAAAGGACCGTACAGTCCACTTGGGCGTTAAAGGGTTAAATAGTCAGCCTGAACATCGCCCAAAGCGAGGCACCCCCACAGAACTGAGCGCACCGCACACACACGCAGCCACACCACCAGCACTCAAAAGCTACTGTCGTCTCAGCAATGGTGCGGCCTCAAAAATGTTTCTTGAGTAATTAAAACATACTCATTTGAGCTTCCTTCTGTAAGTAACTTAAGTTTAGGTAACCTAAGTAAGTTAAGTTCGAAAATTGCCGTTCATATGATTTGTAAACGCAATTCAATGATGATGTTTTTTCCCTACACGCATAGTGAGAGAAACCTTACACAGACACACCATCACAATATTATGACGGAAACATTACGGTAACAGGTAATTTTTTATCAAAATTTCCTCCCCGCAGTAGAGGGAAGGTGTGCGCCACACGGTGTGATCACTTCAATGTAAGAAATTTAATTTTAGTGCGCCACATTTTCAGTTGGTAGTGTCACTGGGATGAAAGTATTTTCTAAATTTATTCTGGTCTAGAAAACTCTATTTAACGTCTGGAGTCTTATTTGAAATACTCCCTAATTGGCGCCCGCTGTCCATCACTCGGCTGATAAGTTGTTTAACCCTTGCAAATTCAGGGGCTCGAAATCGACCGCCCTGTGAGCGTCATTGCTTACATCGAATGTTTGCCGCCAGATCTGAATCAGCTCCGCGCGTCAGCTGGTACACACCGGGCCACTTATGTAAATGTTCAGTGATGTGAGTCATGTTGGCTGCGTCGTTGCTAGCGACTTCCTGGAGAAATATGACTCACGTTACATATGAAGCTTCTTTTCCTGATTTGAAATTACATCTTCACGCAAAAATGATCTTTGTTCTGTTGACTTCTAATCGATGTTGATGTTCTTCATCGATTCAGTTCAGAATACTCAAGAAGTGAAGCTATGCGCAGAAATAGTCAGCCTGAACATCGCCTAAAGCAAATGGTTTTTGGATAAGTGAGTTTTTCCATTTTCTCGTTAGCTAAGGTGTTGTTTTGCATTATATTTAATAGGTTGCTTCGGGAAAATTTTAACAAGGATGACATAAATCGCCCACCAACAATTTATAGTAACCTACACAATTAAAAATTAATTATTCCAAATATTATCAATGTTGACCACGCTTCTTCAAAACTGCTTTGATTCCCTTTGGCAAGCTCTTTATCAATTTTTGAACGATATTATGATCAAAGGACCTTCTGCAATTAAGGCTCCAAATTGCGCTGAATTAGTTTATTTCTTCTTGTTCACCCGACTTTTGATAATCGACCATATATTTTCGATCGGATTCAGATCAGCTGAATTTTCAGGCCAAGAGACCAAAATATCTACACCATTGTCATCAAGAAACTTTTAAATCGCTCTTGCATTATGACAGGGATCACCATCATGTTGGTAAACCCCCTCTTTGTCGGGAAACTAACCAGCTACTATCGTTGGAAGGAGATGATCTTTGAAGACGTTTATGCACCAGGCCGAATTCATTGCTGTGTTTTTGGGATAAAACGCCAGTTCTCCAGTTCCTTTACCAGAAAAGCAACCCCAGACGTGAAGAGTGGCTGGATCCTTGATCGTTGGAACGACACGCTCTTTGTTAGATATCTCGCTTTTTCTTTGTCGCTCGAGGCTTTTCCCGAGAGTGCAAAAAATAGAGATTCATCGGAAAAAATTACTTTGCCCCATTATTCAGCAGTCCAATGCAGGTACTTCCAGGCAAAAGTTGAGCCGGTTTTTAATGTTCTTCGCCGTCATAAGAGGTTTATTCGTAGCTCCCCTTCAAGCAAGTACGTTTAAGAATAGTTGACGTTGAGCAGTTCGTGCTGAGGCGTGGACTCATCAATTCTAGCGCAAGCTCAGAACTTCCTGGCAGCCCTTTCCCGTAACGAATAACGCACTAAAGCCCTCTCTTGACGAACCGACGACAATCTTTTCCTGCCAGGGGCTGTCTTCGCCAATTTGGATTTTGTCGTTGAATTTTTTTTTCAATCTGTAAACAATTGACGACGATGCAAGTTGCTGGGCAAAGATTTCCTCATTTGATAGACCACTCTTATAGAGAAAAATGATAGTTTTCCAAATATTTTCCGAAATAACCATGATTTTGAATCTGGTAAAAATAAACATTTTAATAAATCTGAAAAAATTATTCAACCAAACATTTGAAAATAAACGTGCCACTCACCTTGCAAACGATATTTTCATAAGAAAGGAAAAAAAACGTTTATTTTCCAAGTTGCCGCATGAGATACATGCCACCACATTGGGTTTTAAAAGATCTGAACTAATCTGATCTGAACTGAAAAACTAATATTTTCAATTTTTATCAACAACTAAGGCCTCAATCGAAAAAATTAATAAAAGAAAATAATTTTTTTTTGTCAGAAATTACATGTTATGTTTAAATTTGAGATTAATCAGACCACATATAAAAAATTCACCATTAGTCAATGAGTGAAACTGCTGCTTTTCTATTTTTTTGTAATATAAAATTCAGTTTATAGATATGAAATTATAAATGAAGATTTTCGAAAAATATCAGAACAGCATTCAATAACAATTATTCTAAATTATTTTACACTTCAATTTTGTTTATGGCTCATACTGAAAATCCTTCATTTTCAACATTAAAATGAATAGAAGTCAGTCAGTTTTTATGCTAAGAAAAAACAAGGACAGTTTTAGAAACACTGGAACATTTCCAACAAACTAAAGCACTTCGATTGCCCAATTTGTACAATCATTTTTTTATCTCACAGACTTCAATTCTTTTGAAAAAAAAAATTAACTATAAACTGATATTTTCAATTTTTTCAATAACTAAGGCCTAAATCGGAAAAAGTTACTGGTAAAATAGGCTTTTGTCGACAAATACATAACTAGAAAAATATCAGACCAATCGGATCGAAATTCAAAATCGATGAGTTGACCCCCTTAAACCAGCACAAATAGGATTTTCTGTATATTAGGAAAAAAATGCTCAATTCCTAAGAATCTCCACAAAATTTTTTAAAGCTTGTTGCTAAGTAATTTTGCCACATAAGAGGACTGTTAACGATAAGGTATAAGTATATTCTGAAATAAATCCCTGATATAATTTTCTTCTCAAAATCATTGGCAACACCTGCACATACACGTGCTGACACCACCAGCATTCAAAAGCTACTGTCCTCTCGGCGTTGGTGCGACCTCATAGAAGTTTCTTGAGTATATTTAGAACTTGTTCGTTTGATCTTTCGTTTTTCAGTCGCTTAAATTTATTCGATTCAGCGTCATTTGAAAACTACAATTATTGTAATTTTAAAATGACGGTTGCTGAGCCTACTTCAATGTTCATGTTTTTCCCCTACACATGAGTGACAGAAGACCTACACTAAAACACAATCATTGTCATATGACGGAAACATCACGGTAACAACTAATTTTTTATCAGAATTTTTCCCCTGCAGTAGAGGGCAGGTGTGCGCCGCTCCGTGGGAGCACTTCAATGTTAGAAATTTAATTTCAGTGAGTCACATTTTCAGTTGGTAGTGTCCGTGGATATAAGTTTAATTCTAAATTTATTCTGTTCTAGAAAATTCTATTTAACGTGTGGAGTCTTATTTGAAATGTTCTCTAATTGGCGCCCGCTGTCCATCACTCGGCTGATAAGTTGTTTAACCCTCGTAAATTCAGGGGCTCGAAATCGACCGCCCTGCGAGCGTCATTGCTTACATCGAATGTTTGCCGCCAGATCCGAATCAGCTCCGCACGTCAGCTGGTACACACCGGGACACTTATGTAAATGTTCAGTGCAGTGAGTCATGTTGGCTGCGTCGTTGCTAGCGACTTCCTGGAGGAAAATAACTAACGTAAAGTGGTGCTTACGTAATATTTTTACTAATTTGAAATTACTCCTCCACGGCAGAAAGGATCTTCGCTCAATTGACTTCTAATTGATGTGCAACATCGAAGCTTTCCAGTGGCAAACGCTTTTACTGTTTTATAGATCTCATTTACATTTTTCGAAGCAATAAGAATAATCATTGAAACTTTTCCTAATTGCGACTTAGCGTTCCACCGGGTTATTTCAAACCTGAGCGAGAGGCAGAATGATGCCAACGTGCGCATTTCCAATGTGGTTGTGTCTAAAAAATTGTAAATAATAACCAGCTAGCCGGTCCAATTGATCAATTATTCAAAACGGAAAGCGTTCTTCATATGAGCGATTGTTTAATTGGTCGAGCATAATATGTAATGTTCTCCGTTGCATTCGACATTATGAATATCATTCGCCTGTCATGCTTCAATTTGTTCGAGAGATACCTCGCATGAGTTATAATATGAACAATGCAAGTAAATCTAATGCCGATGGTATCCACTAACAGAATTTGCATGAAAGGTTGAATGTGTCGGAAGGTAAAATGTGTGGGACCATAGTGACGGCAATATGAGAATGTCTTTACAGACGTATTTGACTGCTGTTTATTTCATTGGCAAACCCTTTCGAATATGATACAAAATAACCACTATTCAATATATTCATGCTGTAAGGGTCAGACCGATTCATTGTTGTTGTCATTTGCGGCCTGACCTACGTTTGCGCTCAAAGAAATAGACTGCTAGCCTCTTCGCTCAAAACGCCCAACCTTCAGTACCTCAACATTCAACTTTTCTTCCTCTGTGCTCTAAAATGGCATGAACTCTTTGCATGAACTCTGCAATTTACAAGTCACTTTAGTGTCCCCATGGGGGAATAAGAGGAGTTAGCTCCTTGGGCTGGCGGCTGCGGTGGGCGTAGCGACTGCATACTGCTCTGCGATGGGGTGCTGCTGTGTGATATGGTACTGCCCTTTCGTCGGGGTTGAACTGCTGCAACCTCCTATAGCTATCCCGAGCTGTTTGTCACCTAAGCATCCTTCGTTGGCATCGCACCGATGCGCACCCGTGGACTTCCTGCAGACCATCGCAGCAGAGACTTCAGAACCAGTTCGTTTACGCGGTGGGTCGCAGTGACACTTATCGCTGTGCTCGGTCGACCCTTTGTAGCGAATCCTCCATCATAGATGATGCCGCTTCACCACTCCATCCTTACTATAAATTCAGTGATGGTCGTTGCAGGGCTTGGGGTCTCAAGTAGAGGGAAGGGATTGAGATGGTATAACTTATTGCTAAGCTATATACGTAGGTATTGCTAAAATATTGCTTAATTATTGCTAATCGATAAATTTTTGAATTGCTTAGATATTGCCTATCTCTATATGTTATAATTTCTAAAATATTCCTAATTGATGAACTTCTCTCGATTATTATTACACAAAACCTTCCCCTATACTTCAATAATATGCTTAGCTATTCAGCTTACAACTATCCGCTTCCTTGGGACCTTGCTTCACCAAAATGTTTGTTCACAGCCGGATCTCGACCTTCCTACTCGTGTGTGGCGGTGGGCCAGCCGTGGTCCTGCGCTGCGAAACCTTCCTGGTTTGGCTCTCCACGACTGGCGAGGGGCAGTTGTGCGGCCGGTGAAGATTCCTAACCTTGCAAAAATAGTAAATTATATTGCCATGGTGTCAATACTTTCATTCAACTGCCGTCATTTTTGATAAAGGTTTACCCGAATTTTTATAGACGCACTAATCAGGAAGGGCTGTAGATGACGCTGTTCTTCAGAACATTATGATTGAAGTGAGTTACTGCATTCGCAGGTGTCAAATGTATGAAAGAAAATTATTGATCAACTTTGCTTGCGTTTCCAAGTATACTGTACCGAGCCGTAGATGAACCGTGTCCCTTCAATATTGAGGTTAGAAACTTCTTTAGGTTTGCAAGCAGATTTATTATACCGATAAATTTCGGCGTTTGAACAGCGTTTATTGCTTAGAAAAATACGAATAAACCGAAAGACAGGATCATATAGTCCGACGCTTCGGGCGGTCGCGATTCAGAATTATCAGAGAACTGCTCATAAAGTCAATGTTACGCCATCAGAGAAATTCTTTAATTTAATGGCAATGATTGATTTGGAGAAACTAAGGACGGGGTGTGAAAAGAGGATGTCGTGACCCTAGCATTTTGATATGCTCTGAAAAACTTGAAAGCTTAGCCCTTTATCTACTCTTCAATGGCATTTGATATCACTTGGTTTGCTTTGTATTAACACTCTGACTGCTACAACTAAATATTAAGTTCAACAGCAAACTCAAATTTAAAGTCAATTGCATTAAACTATACTGAAAATACCAAACATGAACTGGATCGTGCCTTTATTTAGCTTTGATTGAGTATTTAATAAAATTGAATTCACGACTAGTGGTCTGTGAGCAGCAATATGAAAATTACCTCCGTGTACCACCGGTGGCGCACGTCGCAGTCAAAGTGTTAATGAATCACTTCGTGCACGTCGACGGTGTCCGAAGCGTGGAATAAAACCCGGCGTCCTAACAGAGCCCTGAACAGAGCCTACAGAGCCCTGAACAGAGCCCTTAACAGAGCCTGAACAGAGCCCTGAACAGAGCCTACAGAGCCCTGGACAGAGCCTACAGAGCCCTGAACAGAGCCCTGAACAGAGCCTACCGAGCCCTAAACAGAGCCCTGAACAGAGCCCTGAACAGAGCCCTGAACAGAGCCCTGAACAGAGCCTGAACAGAGACCTGAAAAGAGCCCTGCAGGATGCCACCGCCTCGATTTGACTATTCGAGCCCTAAGTTGCAGTTACAGTTGCAGATAATGCAACAAGAATAACAAGTTTGTTACTAAGTGCGAGAGAACGTGGCCGCTGGTTACCGAAACTATCTGAGACATAACAGTACAGAATGGACAGAGCCTAGAGAAACGCCCATTCTATCGTTCGTTATCGTTAATTCGTGGTCGAGAGTGACTGTAGTCGTTGAGCCTTCGCAGCCTTTTTCTCACGGGTAGTGGGAACGGTTTCATGTTCGTCTGGTGTTCTTATAGCCGACTAGGCAGTTCATGGAAT
This sequence comes from Morinoia aosen, assembly GCA_030386875.1. NCBI lineage: Eukaryota > Metazoa > Arthropoda > Malacostraca > Amphipoda > Talitridae > Morinoia > Morinoia aosen. The sequence goes on from CM059576.1 coordinate 6,516,888, forward strand.
TTCTCCTCCGACAACGTTCTATGTGGTGTTTCTTTTCGCGAATATAATTTATTACGGATCGGGCATATGGTCTTTGTCGACATGCTTTCGCCTTCCTTCGCTCGGGGCTGAATTTGGCAGTTTTGTATTAAGGTACATAATATTAAAACTGATCAACATAACGACCCTTACATTATCCTGAGTCAATTATTCCTGAGTGTGATCACTTACAGAGTCGATAAGACGAGTTAAGAAAGATAAGAGAAGAAACAAACTCGTGCAGAGCAGGAACAGTTTAGTAATTAGGATCAGGTAAGGGCTTCCATAGAATTACCCAGAGACGAATGGCAGCCGGTGAGCTGTCAACGAGTCCGGCCCAGGGTAATGAATTTAGCAAAGATTATGAATTCAGTTCTGTCAGCTCGTCCTAGTCTGACCAGTGATCAGCTATAAGTTCTGGCCAGATCCAAGAGCACACCCTCATTCACACCGAATGCTAAGCGATCAGTTCACAACTTAACATGGTCATTAGAGAATAGATAAAAATGAAAGTTAGTAAAAAGACCAGTAGTTATTGTAAAGGTATGTAAGTAGATAACAAAAGTGATCAGGTGAGTGAGGCAGGCAAGCATCCAGGTCGGTAGGGCCACGGGACAGCAACTTCGACGGCCAGGCTCACAGACACGGAGAGCCCGGTGGGTCCCGATCACTTTCGAAATGCATTACACTGACCTCAGGAAAGTAGGTTTTTAGAACGAGGGTCGTACACACATGATAATAAAAATATGTCTCCTAAACTGCAGCAAAGCAGCCTCAGCTCACGTACCCCAGCCAAACTGAAACAATTCTGTAGGTTGATCTGGAATGTATCTGAGAGGACAATGGGGCATGTTTATTTCTCTTAAATTGATCAAATGAGACCGGTTAAATGAATTTATTTTTCTGCTATTATTTGTTTTTCAATAAAGTCGAAAATACTTCTGTGTCGCAAATTTGATCTTTATGAGCTCGGCCGATGATAATTGCACTAGAATTTTTCACAGTTCTATACCACACTGTTTTTCCATTCATGCCTTTGTTTCTGTCACAAAAAAATAACCATTGTAGAAGTGCTTTAATTTTACTCCCACGTTTTCCATTCCAGTTTAGTGACGATTCTTTTGCGCCCTCTTACATGAAAGTGAACATGTTCTATGATTTCACGGCTGACTCATCAGTTAACTTTAGGCTCTAATTTTAATGTATAAAAGACGCCATTTTGTGCCTCTCACATCTTCACCGGCCATCTTGACCAGGAAATGGTAACTTTCCAGGCTTGTTTCGTTTCAAAACATGCATATCTGATGGCGTATTTGGAACTCCTCTTGATTGGCACTCGCTATCGCCAGGGCAGCTCACACGCTGTTTGAGCCTTGCAAATTCGGGAAACGAAATAAACAATTTTACCTTCTAATTGGCCATGCTGGATGTTCACTACCAGGGCGAACTCGGCTTGACAAATAAGTCAGGCCGCTGCGCCTCAGCTTCGTAAACATTCATTGACGTCAATCGTGTTGGCTGCGCAGTTGCCAGCGGCTCCCATGGTGAACTAAAACTCAAGTCATAAATGTTCAAGTCTTACGTAACAACGAAATACGTTATGTAATAACCGATGTGATAAATACTATTTGTTCAGTAGGGATATTTTACGATACTTTTATAACAACTTTTACACAAATTTTACTTTATGCTGAGTTTTCCGTCACCAATAATCCCATTGAATTGTTCACTGTTATGAATTCGTTTTGTTCTATTTTTTCAGTGAGTGAAAAACTGACTTCCAATTGTTTTTGCTTCAGAAAGCTAAGAAAGTTTCAACCTGAAAACAACTTCACATAAATTTTAATGTGAACACACAAAATTGGCATCAATTATAACCCAGAAATAAAAGGTTAGAAGTTAACATCACAGCCCCAATTTTTTTAACAATTTAAACAATTTATTTACCACAGGTGATACAGAGATAGAATGTTTCTCAAGTCTAGTACCATGGTCAAATTTGAGTATAGCAACCTGTGGGCCCAAATAAGTTCGGTGACTTCTAGGGCATCCTACCAAACAGATCGCAAGTTAGGAGTAGTTAGCAAAAAATCATCTTACATGTTATCTCCAGTCTTGATACACAGCATTTTAGGCAGTTGGCGAACCAAAATAAGTCAGAACTAAAATATATTCAAATTACTGGTTGAAACTATCTCTTCTTGCATGTTTTTCTCCTGTTTGGCATGCGCTGAACATGACCCTAACTCTACGGATGATGCATATTTCTTATGTATTGTTGCCCAGTTGTTTTGGTTTTTAATTTATCTGGTTATTATAAGAAATAACTAGGATCATTTCAATGCGCGCATTTCAAAGATAAATTTTATGCATGGTGGGGTCGTCATATAAGTAACACAAATAGAACTAAAGGTCAAGAACGGATATGATGTATAACATTGTCATTCCCGGGATTAGAATAGTTATGTTCTGTGGGAACGTCGTCGATAACAGTATAATAATGCACTACTCGATTACAATTCTTTATCACTATCCCCATGGGCTTCTCGGAAGTCATTACCGCAATTCCCTCTGAGTATAAGCCTTTGCATCAGCCTTTACCCACCACTCAGTCCCTTCCTGAACGTCATTTGCTTACTGTAGAAATATCATTACGGTTATCACTGCGTGCACTAAATCCTTATTCTTATGTTCGTCGAGCAATTTCAACTACCTTGATACTCGTAACATACTCGACCGTTATGAATTCGTCAACCCCTACCTCAGAGTATTGTATGCCACTAAGGAGCTGTTAGTTCCCGTACGCTACACTCACGTCAGTTGTAAAGATAATAAATTAAAGAATGTGCTTTCCTGTACAACGTAGCACTGTTTCAGAGTCTTTTAGACTGTGAAAGGATCAGCGATTGAGTGCGTGCAGGCCTAAGTAGGCTAATCTGAAAGAGATTAGGGCGCCAGCCTCGTCACGAGCGAAATATACTGTATTTTTTCTGCATAAGTAAAGATAAATTTTTTTACAAGCTTCACACTCACGCATGATTATGTATGTGCACATATGTGCTTGGAAAAAGCCACGACGGATATTTGATAGCGGTTTGATTGGTAATTATAGAACTCCGCACTGTATACCATAACATTTGTGACCTGACATTTGTAACCAACTGCATTGCGTTTACTAGCAAATGAGTCATGAAAGGCGAATCCAGCTTCAATGATCATGCCAACTCGGAACTGAGACCCTGACGTACTAACTCTGTGAGGTCCTCATCCATTTCAGGTATCATGCGAAGAATGGCTGCCTTCAGTTAAGCTGTGCCCTGGTGAGGGTTGCAATTAAATCCTTCCTTAATCAGGGCTTAGGTTTCGCAAATTTGGAGGCCATAAATTAGGTACTGCATGAAAATGGGGAAATTGTTCTTCCTATGCATAGACTTTCATTATTTTTAAATCGGAGGTCAACAGTATGGACAGGTGTGATAAGTGACCACGAGTAAGCGAAGCTCTTTTGTCCCGTAGGAAAGCTTCACTGCGCCCGCTGTTCTGTGGCTGTGTGGAGCGTAGAACTCGTGATTGCGACACCAAAATTTCACCGGTGACGGAGTGTTGAGGATGCGGCTGCTGCTGCTGAGGTAGTCTTTTGTTCATTGCTAGTGTTGAACGCTTCTCGCTTGACCACCGTAATCAGGCATGGTGTTAGAAGATCAATGAACAGACGTGACTATCTGTAATTTGATATTTATTTTCATTTCTTCGCTAAAAAGTACCGCTTCCTTAAATGATTCAGCTTGAAATTCACTCAACTGGATTTTAATCAAAGGTTTTTGCAATTCTTTTGTCCAAGATATACCATAATACGATAGATCCTCGGTCGACTGGTTTGTGAGTTTCGAAACTTTGTCTGCCCTCACGTGGGTCCATCTACAACAAAAGAAATAATTTTACATCCTTGCAATATACATTCTATAAAGAATCAGAGATGCTCGCAATATAAAGATTGTTTTACGCCCACTCTTAGGCTGCTGAACCTTCATGAACAGGTGAAATCAAGCAGGAATACGTTTGGCCTGCCATTTCGTTCTGCACCAATCCAGAGCTCAAATATTGTTGCCAAAGCCGAAATTATTTGGCAAGTAATTATTCCGAAATTCCTCTTGGTATCTGCGTCGATTACGACAGCATGTATTTACATTTCTTGAGGCAATGTGTTATATTTAGAAGAAGATGTGCACGACAATTGATTCAGTAATCCATTCCAAGGCCTTGCACTCGAGTTCATATGATATTACGCAAAATCTTTATAAGAGCATGTAAATTTCTATTTAAAAACCAAAACACAATTCATGCATGTGAATTTTCAGGCACTTTTCTACTTGCGCTTACATGCGTGAAAAGTGCCTGAAACTCTTGCGCTTACATGCGTGATGTACTATCCAGCTATACAGTATATCCCACAAAAACCCTAACCGAGTGTTTATTTCCCCGTATCAGTGATACCATGAGTACCATACGCGTTTAGTTTCTGGCAAAAATAATCCTTCAAAATTGACCTTTAGAAAAGGTAATACTGATTATGATGGTGTTATTAATACGGGAAAATTGATGCTCGGCTCTGGTTTTTGTGGGACATTCTGTATATACGTATACTGTTGTTGAGGCCTGTTTAATTTGAAAATCACTTTTAAGTTATTCGTTTCATAAACGTTTTAGAAAAGGGTATTACTCAGATTTAGATTTTTCATGAAAAAATGTTACTCCAAACAGTCGTGAAAGTTCGTAAGTTGATCATTGAAAAACTGAATAATTTGACTGCACCCCACACTTTGAAATAATATTCCGCAGCGACGCGAAAGTGAAGTTTGTCCTTATCTCACCCGAACCTGCTGCACAAACATCGTCCACTTGGACAACTTAGTTAGTCCTTGAAGTGAGAGTATAAAAAAGGCTCAGGCTTAGGCTCCAGCATCAGTTTTTTGCTGTACCTATCAAAATGCGTTCCATGGTAAGCAAATCTGATCTTAATTTAAGCGTAATAGTTATGTTCTTATTTCTTGATATATATCAAATATATATGAATGTGAATATGTAATAAGTAGAAATACCTTCCTGACGTCTGCACTTTAGCTTCAAATTTCATTTTGCTAACAATTGCACATCTGTCATCTCCAGCTTGCTGTTCTGTTGCTGGCCACGGCTGCCGTTGCCCAGCCCGAGCCTCTCTTATTAGACACCGTCACTGGCCTCACTAGCGGCCTCCTCGGTGGTGTGCTGGGCGGAGGAAGCGGTGGTGGTCTGCTGGGCGGTCTGCTGGGCGGAGGAGGCGGTGGTGGTCTTCTTGAAGGTCTTCTGGGCGGTGACGGTCTTGTCGGTGGCCTCGTCAGCGGTCTTCTCGGTCCCCTCCTAGGCTCAGTCGGCGGTGGCGGAGGCGGTCTGCTGGGCGGTCTGCTGGGCGGAGGTGGAGTCGATGGCGCTGTTGGTCAAGTTGGCGACCTGGTTACCTGTGTTCTTTCCCAGGTGCTGGGACAAGTTGGAGGTCTTCTTGACCAAATTCTTGGACCTGTTCTCGGCCTTCTTGGTCTCCAGGGCAACACTGTTAGCAACATTTTGAATCAGTTGGCAGATCAACTCAATAGGAACGTAGCTGACGTTACTGACGTAATTAAAGCTCTTACTAGTGGTCAAATTACCCTGAATGATGTGGTAGAGCTCATTCGCAGTCGCCTTCTTGACGCTACTGAGGTGGTGCAGCTTCTTATTAAGGGCATTATTGATGATAAGCTCTTTGCTAAGCTCCTCGGCGACGGCACTATTGGAGCAGAAGTTCTTGCACAGCTTGTTATACAAGGTCGAACTACTCTTGCAGCGATTAACAACCTCGCAACCAGTGGAATCATCAGCGCCAAAGTTGCAGCTGATGTTTCTGTTCTGGTCAACACTTCGAACCGAGGTTAGCCTAGTGGTGGATAATAAATGCGATGGAGCAGTCGAAGTGGGCGCTTGGTGATCTACAGGCACCATTAGACGCATTTTCTTGTCTTCTATAGTGTTTGAACATTTTTCCAACTGGGAACAGGGTGATGTTTTCAAAATTTTGTTAACCATAACTTTCTGAAAAATTTAATTTCAAATTGGATTTAAATAACTCGACAAATAATAAAATTTCTTGCTCATAAGTTGCTTTGATTTACTTCTAGTTAAAATTTTATCTGTTCCGCATGTGTGACCGTCGAAAAAATACTCAAAATTCAAACCAAAGGCAGTTGAATTAAGAAATCGGTTGTTATTACTGAAAGCAACAATTAACGGTGAGATACCGCGAATACTACGAGTACATGATTAGACATTTCTATGTAAATATTTGAGGCTCACCGAACCGCAATAAAGTTGTTCTGAAGAGAGGAAGGAAGAAGACACCATTTAGTATGATCCTATGAAACCGTGAAATGTTCCCACAAAGTCTATAGAAACATCAAGTGGAGAAGGAAGTTTATGAAACATGAAAAAGTTGTAGAATAAAGCAGTATGTGCTGAAAAGCAGGACAGTAGTGAACTGAAACAAGATGGGCGGGAACAAAACACAATTCTGTTACAACATAAAGAAATTAACCTAACCTTTAGCTTTTGTCCTCACGGATACCATCCTTTGTTTTTTGCACTGTGGTGAATACAGATGCCTGGCGCCGACAGCCCCTCGCAAGATCGATCACCGCCAAATCATTTTCATTGTGTTCAGGCACAGAGTATCACAGATACCTTACACAAGGAACTTACCTACGCAAGAATCTTGGTAGCGGCACACAGCTCAGTTTTACGAGTTATACCGCCTTTTCATATGTGTTACCGAATAATCTTTTTATTTAAAAGTAGGATCGAATACCCACATGGAAATACTTTGTTGATGTAATGAATTTGAAGGATAATTTACCACAGGATACACAAATCTTTTTGAAGAAGGCGTCAAAAATAAAAACAAACGATATTCAAGAACGAGACAACTTCTAGCGGCCACAACACTTGGACAACTGCTTGAAACGCGGGGAAAATTCACCTGATCGTAAAGGGAAGAGCGATGGATGTAACTGAATAGAAAGGTGTTTCGAAATCTTTACAGCAAGAAAAATCGCTACCCAATGGACATTTATGGATATATAATTTTCCTTCGTGTCTTCGTGATAATTTTTTAATAATTATGAAACTCATTGAGAAAAATTTGTCAGGGTATCAATTCTCATGTTAGATTATTCTCCATAAATTTGGATAACCCTCTTTATTCGCGAAAGAGGTGTTCAAAAGAGATGAAGGAGGAAGGCACCATTTAGCATGTACTTCGTCGTAATTGACGCGGAGATTTTCAGCTTGGCATTTCCGTAACATTTCCCGGAACCAACGTTTTCGTTGCGAACGAAAGCCCGGGCAGGGTCCTTCTCAAATGAAGAGCTCGTTCACTGTTAAACAATTTGAACAATTTGAACAATTTATTAATTACAGGTGATACAGAGGTAGAACGTTTCTTAAGTCTAGTACAATGGTCAAATTTGAGTATAGCTACCTGTGGGCCCGAACAAGTTCAGCGACTTCTAGGGCATTTACCATCACGTTATTCTAAGGTATAAAATAGTTTTTAACCCAGTTCACATAACCTAGCTTCGCATTAGACTGATCAATGAGATGAAAGACTCGATATTTGATGATTCATTTTAAAATATAGGTCATATGGAATATATTATTGTCTTCAACTTCCCCGCCTAGTTTGAGATTTTACGAAGTATTGGCTGTTCTGGCCAATACGATTGTAGGGCCCCAAAATATCAGTACAGTTACTTAGAGGAATATAATTCCCCAGTTACCTTTAGCTCGTTGCACATTGAGTTATGTTGTTGATAGGTACTCCAGTACAGGCAGAAAGCAAGTTCAATCTTCCATGATGGAGTGCACAAACAGCCACCAGTGCGCTTTGACGTTATTCATTGATATTTGTGAAATCAGAATTTCAGTGTTGAGGTTACTGGAAAATCAACTCAATCTACCCAACTTATATTTCACCAGTCAGTCTAGTGATTCAATGTCTCAGAGGAGTAACTTCCACCTCTAGTCACCTTTACGTTCAGATTTGCCTCAGAGCATTTCTATGTAAGTTTAGTGCTTAGTAATTTGGTTGTTAGAAACTTTCAGTATTGATAACTTTGTCATTATTTATGGTTTATCAAATCGATTTATTCCATCAGTGCATTCAAGCACCGGCAGGTTTTATTGTTATTGCCAACTCTCAGGAGTGTTTGTATTCAGAAGAAAGTATCGCTCAACCATTTTTATTTCCCACGGCGCTTGTTATCAGTTGATGAGCATGTACCTTTTGCGAACATGAGCTGTAGATGAATCAGGTTTTTGTATCCACCCACCAGCAGCAAAGCGTTGTGATAGCCCATCCAATATTTGATTTAAATAAAACAAAATATACATTGCTTTAGCCGATGTAATGGTGAGACTCTCCTCTTTGATGTGCCGCTGCAGTCATTCCCATCTTCAAGACTGAGTGTTTTATTTCTGAATGTCTCATGCCTGTATAGGTTAGGCCCTGGAACAAGCCACGGGGGGCATGCCCCCACCCCATCGAAATGTTGAGCTGGTGGTCAGTTCCAGCCGCCATTTTAACTAAAAGAATAACAAGATTGCTAATAATGAATGTCTACCCCCCCCCCCCCCAATGAAATCATTTGTCGGTTATCCTGTCCCCTCGCCCCAATTCCTCGATATTTTCGGCTGGCAGCGCCATTGCCCTGGAATGAATGCCAACTAAGTCCTACGACCATCGCTGCCCGTCGGTGAACATTATTTACCGTCTTAATTGCGGAGTGTAATCTTCCCTACTTATTTGCTTTGTTTTTGCTGCAGTGAATCACCTTAATATGGTATTAAAAAACCGAGTATCAGTTGCAAGGCAGCCTAATATTTTCTGTGTCTTATTTGATCTAACTTATAATGACTAATTTGGTCTTAAATTATATTCCCTGAAATGGTATAAGCTTCGGAAAATCACTACAGCGAAAATATTGACCGCAAAACGAATAAAATTAGTATCCAAAAGACGCAGAACAGAGTATCGCTGGAGCAACACTACGTTTTTTCAGTCGTCAAAACGAACCACGGGCCGCTCCTCACACCAAACGGCCGCATTGCCGGGGCCACACCACGTTTTTTCAGTAGTCAAACGAATCACAGACGCTCGACATGACAAACGACCGTTATGCCGGAGACACACCACGGTTTTTTAGGCGTCAAAACGAACCACGGACGCGGGTGATGCCAAATCGCCGTTAGGCCCGTCAGCACCCACGTCAAAGTTGCTCAGTGTGCGTGACCGTCACCAAGAACCACGCCCACTTCAACAGCTGCCCCACGACGCTGCGTGATATAATTGTGGTGCAAACATTTATTATGGTATAGCTTTGCCATAGAAATATCATTTAACAATTGAATAAAATACTCCATGTTTCCCTTTACACTTTAAAAGTCACAGCCGACTTAAATGACACCTATTATATGATGAGTTAGACCAAACGAGAGCACAATTGCTGCGGTTCTACCGTATGTCATAATGTATTGTTCGTATGTCACCATGCATTGTTAGCAATGCAAACCTCTTTAGTTTCTAATAAAAATATGCAGTTAATTCGAGCAATCAGCAAATTCTATTTAATATCAATTGAAAAATATTCTAACAGGTTCTTTATAATATGAATTAAGTTAAAGTATTCAAGTGCTGAAGCGTTCTGTGAGATGCCTTTTACGCATATATACGCCAAATAAATTTGATTAATTTACTTATCAAATTTCACTGAAAAATTTTATATGCTCATATCAGTATATTTGATTGTCGTTTCCCTCTCGTTTTGCCTAGTTCAGCTAATATTATTTGTATGCGTGAATTTATTAATTCAGTCGTTCAACTCGGTGCGACTTTTAATCGCAATTTCAATGCGCATAACATTTTCTTAATCTTTACCCTTCGCTGCGAAAGGCAGAAATTTAAAACGATCGGGTTATTGAACTCCTGCCATAATGCACATAAGCTCACACTCTGCATGGCCATATCTTAACCACTACTGACAATTTTTTGTGAGTATGTGCATAACCTAACTACATTACAACATCTGGTAACTCTTTATAGGTAGACGATAACGCGACTTCTGGCAATACACTCTGGACCAGTGCACATGACGCACTCTACACGCATAAGGACGCTACAACGCACGCACACTGAGAGGCGCAACTTTGACGTGGGTGCGTCCTGGGAAACTATTCACAGAGATTGCTGTTATATATTAAAATATGCATCGTTATAGTGTGACACTTGTTTTGTGAGTAAGAGTTCCGGAGGCTGAGGTTTAAGAGTCCCTGAAGATCTTTGTTGTAGGCCTCGCATGGCGGGCTCACAGGGTATCCTTATCGTGCTCGGGTTCGGATGGGTCGGAAGCGCCCCGACCGCAGGCGCCGCCGGAAAGAACGGCGGAAGTTCTTGTTGTGCACTAGACTTAAAAGCAAGCTGTGTGAACTGCAGTGACCAGTAAATGGAAAGTGCCTTACAGAGAGTTTCATTCTCCTCCTTTGGGTAGTTAAAGCTACAGATACTGTAGTTTGCAGCTACAATTACATTAACCTCATGTTGTGCTGAAAGTAACGACACAACAATTGCTCTGGCTTTTTTCTGACAGACTGCTCCGGAAAACTGGTTTGGGATTTGATGAATAAATTCATTTGAGATTCAGAGGTTGGTAAAAATTGTAACTCTAAAGTGCGACATTCAAACGTTCGAATGTAAAACTAGAAATGAATTTCAGCGAGGTAAACAAAATTCATGATATTTTCTAGCGCGATTCACAGAATTATCAGCCAGTGTTCAATACTGAAATGAACCTCATGTCAAAAAATTTTCATTGATTACATATTCAGTTTTTGTATTCAATCCCACGTTATGACTGATGTATACGCATACCTGTCCCAACAATCTGTGTGTCTGTGCGTGACTGCCTGTGTGATTGTACGTGACTGCCTGTGTGCCTCTGTGTGGCTACCTACACTCAAGCTCTCTGTTGTAGTTCATGTAAACTCCATTTTTGTTCACTCAAGCTCTATATGGTAGATAACTCAAGCTAAATATTATAGTAAATTTCCCTTAACTAAAGTTATCTTTCACTAGCAAGCTCACCACGCAGGATAAGGTAAGTTAAATTAAGGATTTTGAGAACTGGAGTTTACTTTTATTGAAGAATGACCTGAGAAAAATTTTAGAAACGTCGAGATTTTGGACAATAATAAATATCAAGAATAATCAGGGAATCCTAGAGAAAGGAATTTAACTAACAATACAGATGTAAAATAAGCAAGAAATTTCACGCAATCGAAATTTTAAGCAATTAAGATTTAAAACTTGACAGGTTTCTTCCGAAGACATTCCACTCACTGTAAGGACTACACCGTTTATGAATATAATTGCTGGTTTTGTGCAGAATGCCGAGATATCGAAGAAAAACCTTCGAGTTTGAAGAACCCTTGACGCGAGAGCGTTTATACAGGAAGTAGAACTGATGCATATTTAGGTGGATACATTTAGGAAAAGTTCGACTTATTAAATTGACATTTACAAATAACCGCTGCCGGATTATCAGGTGTTTCACAATTATTTTTTAAATGATTACACTCATTTGCTTATAGAGATGAATATCACATGTAGAATTTGAAAGATTTAGAAGAATTTTCATGAAGCTGAAAATATCGAGAGATTTGAAGCATTCAAAGAAGGATTACTAACTCAACGTATATTTGGTTAACCACCAATTGCCACCATCCAAGGCTTTGGCAAGAATTCAAGATTCTAACGAGGCTAATAGCTCCTTTTACTGATGGGTTACATAAAATGATAACTGTGAAATACATAAGAGCACCCATCGAACTAAATAAAACTATACCGAAAATTATGGACAACAACCTAATAGCAATCTACATTATTTAAACAAACGGTAAATTGTAGCGGATAAACAGTTTAAAAATCATTCAGGCGATATCTCAGAGGTTTAATGAACTACATGAACAGAAAATCACAATCAGCTGAACGAACTAACTAGAAAATGAACCAAAAGGAATGCTGCAGCTCGGGCACTTCTTCTTCTGATAATCTCTTGAATGCCAGACTTCTTTCGCTGCAGGATCAAGAAAGCCGTTCGAATATTTTCAACTTGGTCTCAGCGGCGAAAACTAAGATTTCATTCGCAAATCTAATGTTATAGTTCCACTGTAACTGCTCTACGCAGTGTTTGAATGAGCGTTAAGAAGAATGGTCTGCCTAGCTAGCGACCGAGATTTCCTCGAAAAGACTGACTTCCATAAAAATATCTTCTCGTCAATAAGGACTGCATATTCGGATCTCTAAGATCTTCGCCTGGACATCGTCAACTGTCGCCTTCAGCTCTACCAACCGTCACATACAACAGCGACAACATCAACCTCATCGCTTGAAAAGCGCACCCCCACACCCTCTGCGAGTGACACGTCACGGGCGTCGATAGCTTGCCTTGCTGCCAAATGATTCCATTGCTCAACATGTATTCTTTTCCTTCCCTAGAGACTTAGGATCTTATTTACTCTGGGTAAATTGACTGTCATCCAATTGTAAATCTATTCTCTTCTAATTATATGATGACACTTGCCATTTCCGGTAGAAATAACTAATGTAAAGCATTGTCTATAAGAACATGTCTGTTCCCAATGAGAACAGCGTCCCAGGCTCCTGCGCTTGGAAGGCGACGGCCCCGAGCATTAGCTACCCAGCGACCACGAGTGACAGTCGAATCTGCTTGTGTCCTCCTACCTCGCTGCTCTGGCAAGTTAGCCAGGCAGTGAGGGTTATTCATTGTTATTCAATGAGTCGTGTATTGACTCATAGGCGCCATTCAGGACTGAGCTAAGTATCCTAATGTATTTCGTGATCCGTACCTTCATGCCATTTTACTTCACGTGGTAGGTCTTGATTTTGTACCCAAAAATATATCGCGTTAGGTTTATTGATGAGTTAAATGTTCTGTATTTCGCAAGCTAATTCGATAACGAGGCCTCACCTCCTAACGTCCTTTTTCGTTTAATATTAAATTCATTGAATAATCTCTGATTATTTACCTTTAACTATAGAAACTGCAAGCTATCATCAGTAATGACTTTGTGGCGTCAGAAAGAGAACCCACATCCTTGGAAATAACATGACGCAGCGATGAAAACTAAAGTATGAATATTATCTCAATCACGTGTAAGAGGTGCGATGAAAATATGAGAATGATATTACGACGAATTTGGAGCGATCGAACGTCGTTGAACCAACACAATATTGTGGCAACGAATATAATTAGCCATCATAACATGGCAACGGCGATATAAGTAGGAGGGACCTTAACACTTAAATCATTCTAAACATTTTTACGCTACCCATCTGCGCTGCGGTTGAGTGCAGCGATCTTCTGATGAATTAGAATTAGCAGGAATGCCATAAAGAACAAAACTCACTGATAATTCTAAGGGGTAAAGATACGAAATTGCTTAAGGGCTCGGTAGTACGGTCAGGTCGCATAATTTTGACACTTCGTGTTTTTCCATCCGAACCCACAAATAGTTTCAAAATTCTCCGTATTTCCCAAAATGGTCTCGGCTTGGAAGGGGATCAAATAAGCACGACCTCGTCAACCCTAATTTTATCCTTGCAATACCATTAATCCTTCGAAAAAATGCTTCATCGGCTCAGCTCACCGTATTGTGACTCCTAAGTACAAACTAGTTCAAGCTCCACAGTATACAGACCCTCCTACAAGCCCTCATTCATTATATTTAACTCATTCTGCAGTTAAATGTCTTAAAGTCATCAACAGGATGCGCACACCAAGTCAAACCACCTGGGTTCTACGCTTCGGACCCCCTTTTGTCACCGCCATGGAGCCGACTGGGGTGGCGGAGGAGCGAGTACTTGAGGCAGGCATCGCTCTCCTCACTGCGAGCTCTGTGACTGCCTCGCACTCCTGTCGGTCTCCTCTGATGAGGAGCCAGCCCTGAGGGGGGAGGGGAGCCGGTGTCGCGAGCGCCAGCCTACTTCGCTTCAGCGACTGCAAGGCCTACAGTCGGCCTTCTCTGCCACCTTCGCCGTGTGGACCTTCAGGAATTGTTTAGTGAAGGAGAGTTGAGGTGATGAGTAGGTGCACTTGTCTCGAATGTCCCTCACTGGTATTTCTTGAGGCTGTACATTCCGCAATTAGAACCGTAACAACTTATTGAGTCGTGACCCAAACACGTATATACAAACTAGACTTATTTTACGCGCAAATAGCGGGGTGTGTCCTGTCAAGCTTACTTATCTCTGTATATTATTATTGAATATATTTTTCTCTTCTGTAGCTAATACCATGTAACTAATCGCATCATCTAACTTGTTGTCTAATGTGCTAGACTTTTATCCTTCGACTTTTCCAAACTGATTTTCTGTTCATTTGTCTTGTATATTAATGAAAACGAAAAGGAGCGGCCATCGGGTGCACCAGTTTTCGGCTTTACCCCACTCTGAAATCATCAACGGGCTTCTATCCTCAAAGTGTAAGATCTATTCTGAAATAATTAGCTATCCAATAATTGAATGACACACTCAGATGGCATTCAAATTCTTGCGTTTGTTCGTAATATTTATCCATTGCTCAACTCTTTAAGAAGCTGACCCCAAATAATCAATTCGTTTATTGATTCTAGTTTCATTTTCAATATTTTACTCGCAACGTTCTAAAATAATATCATATTTTTTTAATTTCAGTGATGAGTTGATAAACTTTTCAAAGTTGATGCAGCACAATTGGTTTTTTCATCCACAATTTGAAAGTTTGGAATAATTTGTTTAATTATGCAAAAATTTGTTAGAACTAGTTTAAGAATTTATAACATATTTTCAATCACATTGTGATCCCGTTAAATCAATTTCTAGAGATACCTGCTCCTCAACAAGTTACTCTGTACTCCCTGCGCATCAAACGTTGGCTGACATCAAACGAGGAAGGATTGAAACTCCGTGTGTGCAAGCAGATATATTTAGTGCCCATTTCTCTGCCACGGAACACACGACAAGTGAGAGCTTCACTAAGTGCACAGTTTAGGGGCTGACACGAGCTCTAATGTTCTATTGACTGATCCCCAGCTGGCTTGGTGCCGGTTAAATATGAAAGTATCGTTGTGTGATCTTTATTCGAATGGCAGTCTACTGATTAACAAATTATTCGTTATTATCAAATCTTCAACCTAATCAAGAATAACTGTAAAGAATCATCTGCTTATTAGTTTTAAATAAATAATTTTTTCCTTATGGAACGTTTTGGGTGGTGACTAAAACATTCCTACACTTTTCGCCTCATAACAATCATGCCTATCGTCCCTGTACGAGAATGCATTTAATTGAATACAAGTTAAAAAAATTAAATAGAAACTGAAATACAAAGCAGATCATCCTTGTATCAACAGAGCGGCGCCTCGGTTTGTGTGATAGTTTGACCTCCGCGCTTTTCAAAACTTCAGACAACGCGACAAAAGCAAAAACTGAAGAGGTCACGGCCAAAACGAAACTATTTGGTGAATGAGGGGGACATAGCAGTGAAAAACAGAATCACCGCAACATTTTATCGTGAAATTTTATCATTTTATCAACATTTGCTAGTATGTAAGAACAAAGCAATAAGTTTTGAGCACAATAGTCTTAATACCTCTTGGCTCATCTTCCAAGCCAGCTGCTCTTTCTTGATATCCTCTTCTAGGTCGTCGTGGTTTGGGCACCCTGGGCTGTATAACACAGCTCTGCAAATGAGTGGGCTCTGACCTCCTCATGCTCATCCATTGCCTCCATGTCCTGGCTGTTTCTCTATTGTGTCTCCTGCCTGATGAGCGCCTCCTTCTCCTTCACAATCCTCTGGGAGATTTCTTCCTTCATGTTGGGGCCAACAGAGTTGAATCTGGTCATGCCATAGTTGAGGTGCAAGGCAGATGCCTTCAGAAGGTTCAGGTCTTTTAACGTGGCGCTGAACCCATAAGCAACGTAAAGTTTTAGTTTGGTTAAAAGTTGAACATATAGCACAGCAAAAATTAATCGAAGAATTACTTTTTTATGGTATAGGTTAGATTGTTTTTGCCTGTTCTTGAATCCTCACTTGTTGCCCTCTTGTCGCACGTGGTCACGCACCATGGGCTTGGCGTAGGTGACGGCCTGGTCCCCTCGATCTTCCTCGATGCGCTCCAATGCGACTCTCATGAGGGTGAGGGTGGGCAGCAATACTCCCAAGTATGCGTTCTCCTCAGCCTGTAGGTGGTCCAGGCAGTTGATTAGTGCTTCATTACCTTGCAGTATTCTTGCAGTACCTGATGGCGAAACAAAATGTCAAAAAAAAATGCAAAAATTATTCGGCTGATGCTTATACCAACAGCAAAATATATCTAAAAATAATAAAATTTGTATCTAACTGCTTTGCAACTTTACCTGCTTGTCCTGGTCATCGAAGCCATAATAGGAGGTCCTGATCCTGTTGGTACCACTATTATTTATCAAAAACTCGTCCACTGGTTCCAGGCGGGCGTCGTCATCCATGGCGCACTGCAGCAGTGCACTGCAGGCGTCATACAGTGATTTCCACCAGTTGGGCAAAGTAAACAACATGAAGGACAATGACAAAAAGTAAACAAACAGACCTAGAAATACTTTCGTCGTGTTACTTGTAAAAATGTTTAAATAAAAGTACAAAATATCCACTGTTAGTTTTAAAATATGTGAAATTAATTCAACATAAATGTCTTTTGGCTCACCTTGTGACCACAGTTGTTGGAAGCTTTCTCCCTACCACTCGCTTGTTGGTGTTGGCTGATGTGAAGGACCTCTTTGGTCGGTTTCACAGGCCCTGGGTCCTGGCTAGGGTTCTTGAAGGGCGGCAGCCCTCCCATAGCTTCAGTGATGAACTTGGCGCTGACATAAAAGTATATAATTTAAAAAATATGAATACATTTCAACTTTCTGCAATTTGGCATGAAAACCTTAAATCTTTAAGTAAACTTTTATTTTACTTGCTTTCATTAATGTTTCTTATGCATCCTGGGTGAGTCCTGCACTGCAGCTTTTGACGCTGATGATGTGAAGGTACTCCCTTTCGTTCTCCTTCTCTTTGTTTTCTTGGTTCTTGATCACCTCTTCAACGTCAGGGTAGGTGGCGTCCTCCTCTGACACGCCAGCCCCTGGGCTACAGTTGCTGAAAGCCGCGACGTGGTTCTGTTCCGTCCCTTTCCATGTACAGGTCGAAACTAACGCGAATGAGGTTCGGGAGTGACTAAAATGCAGTAACGTGGTTATCCTTTATTGGTACTTAGGAATTGGCACAGGCTTCGGTATTGGCAAAGAATCTGTTAGATCGGACGGTAGGGGCTAATACGAAGTGATGTTACTTCTATAACGCATCTGTGATCTGTACAGGTGCTTCCTCGACGGTCACGCTTCCGCTAATGAACAGCGACGACTCTTATTAAGTGCTACCTCTACGGCAGGCCACCGCTAATGAACGGCGATGTCTCTTGCCGGTTCTATTTATATACTCGGCGGGCGCACATAATTGTTCCCCCCACGTAAAAATTCTTTATTACAATAAAAATTTTAGCAAAGCATAAATTCAACAAAATTCAACGGTAATCCTACATCTCGTTAAACATTATTAATTTTAGTTTCAATTCAATACTTGATTCATTATCCAAAATCAACTAATTAATCACTCTTCCCACTTAGCTTCAAACAAATTATTTATCAACTTATTCTTATTAATTCAATTCAAATTCAATATTGGATACACCACACAATTTTATTAACTTATCGAAATCAAAAATCAAATCACATACGTAATAAATCATCTCTATAAGGTACACCTTTTTTGAACAAACTGGACACAAACCGTCAAATCGAGAATAATACATTACATTACTACAAATGGCAAGGTAAAAGTTGATTTGCTTTTCCGTAGGATTCAAATCGTCCTACGATTCAAATTAACTTATTTCAATTCAACTAAATTAAATATTGAAAGTAAATTAAATAGAATAATCAATAAATGAACTAATTCAATTCAACCAATCTACAAGCGTGCAATTTGGTTTTTATTTGCAATATAAATAATTCGTCTCCTTATCTCGCGTGAAACATGACAAACATTTCCATAGGGCGAGTAAAACGATATCAAGGGTTATAATTAACGACACCAAGAACAAGTAATAATCCGTATAAAATAGAAATATTCTAAGACATGGAAAATAGAAATATTCAGTCGTCTCCATCTTGTATGCGTAAAGTTCCATCTTGTAGGGACGTGCACGTGGACTCTGTGCATGAGGCACGTGTGTTTTGTCATGTTAATGTGAATGTAGAAGTCTAGCGTCGTAATGTTATGCGCTAACTTGAGGTGGAAGTGCAAGTATTTGCCTAGGACAATTACTGATTTCCTTCCAAGCGGTTCGACGCAAAGCTACG
This sequence comes from Morinoia aosen, assembly GCA_030386875.1. Lineage (NCBI taxonomy): Eukaryota > Metazoa > Arthropoda > Malacostraca > Amphipoda > Talitridae > Morinoia > Morinoia aosen. The sequence goes on from CM059576.1 coordinate 6,535,465, forward strand.
TCATCACCACTTAGTCGTCCAATAACTTTGTTGAGATCTCTTTTAATATAAATAATCATTACAGTAGTTATAATCGTGATTAACGTGTAAATAAGCATCAGTATGTCACTCAATTGATCAGGAATGAGGTCGACTCTCGTTTCCTCTGCATGGCGGATGAGTTCATCCGATATCTGACCATTATTGGCTTTAATTGCAGTTAAAATGGTGTCTACGTTATAATTGGATACCTTGTTACCGATGTTAGCGGGCCACAAAGCGACTAACAGAGCAGGAAGTAAAATGATTGAAGTCTTTGAGGTGCTTATTTAAATTAATTAAGTAGTTATTATTGATTATTAATTGTTATTGAAATTAGATAAGTGCGCAAACCAAGTAGTAAGTGAAGGTGTAAAGTGTATGTGTATATTGTAAATCGGAATGTGTAATGTTCTGGAGTTGTTCAGGAGTCGCCCAAGGAATCTGAAAAGAAACGACACAGCAGATTAGCATGGCCACAAGTTTAAAGTAAACAATTGTCGTTTCATACTAAGGCAACGCTTCCTTCTCATTAAGACACATTCATTCCAACTACAATGCCTGACATTGTTTTCAAACAAGTTGCGGCAGATGCGATGCAGTTCTCGCGGGTTTCGCACTCGACATTTCCACGATTGCACCTAAGTTTATCAACTCTAGCTTACGACTTGATGAACACACTTTGATGTCGCAATAACAGTATGACAACATCCTAAGTTCAACATCTCGTCACAAGGTGTTTTCGCAACAGAATATTTCCTAACGCAAAACATACATAAAGTCATAAGAAAAAAACTCATAGAACGCACTTACAAGCTAAAAACTCATAGAACACACTTACAAGCTAAAAACCATTTAAAAACATATATGGAATGGCAATTTCGGAATATATGAAAATGAACAGTTCCAAACTAGGTTGACAATTTTACCCTTTTAACTTATCTAAAGGCAGTACATGGTTTAAGTTCGATCGGATAATCTTGTTACCGATCTTAATATCTGCATAATTTTTACCTAGCCTTTCAATGATACCGGGACCTAAGAAATTTAGCTGTAGCTTGTGTTTTTTGGCATGGTTTTTCACTAGTACACGGTCCGTCACTTTTAAATTTTTATCGCGACGTTTCACGTTTCTATAGGTAGTTCTTTCGATTTTAGCATTAATGATTGCATTTCTAATATTGTTCACTACAATAGATGACTCTTTAAATTTTTGTTTTTGAACATCTTCATATGTAGTCGCAACATTGAAGTCTTCTAAATTAGTAGAACTAATATACACACACGTATCTCTACCGAAAACCGTGTATGCGGGGGTATCGCCTAATGTTTCATTAAAGCTATTGTTAATCGAATTCTCCACAATATCCAATAATCTATCCCACTCATTATGAGTAAGAAAATTTAGATATAACTTGAGCAGGTGTCGAATTTTTCCATTACATCGCTCAACAATGCCATTAGAAAAAGGGGAATAAGCCAGAACTTCCCTTTTTAAGATAGAAAGTCCTTTTGTGAAATTTCTCACATTAGATGATTTAAACTCTAAAGCATTGTCGGACAACAATACGTCCGGGGTACCGAACAAACAGCAAAAATTCCATAGACAATCTGTAACAGTCTCTGTACGTCGGTCACTAGTCGAATATAATTTAACAAAACGCGAGAACAAGTCGATAACGACAAGAATAAATTTGTTCCCATTGTCTGTCATTGTTAATGGACCGTAGAAGTCTATGCTGACCGTTTGAAAGCATCGTGTTCCAATTGGAGCATTTAGAATTTTAATCGGCGTCGATATTCGTGATTTTAGAATCTTACAGATGTCACAAGATTCAACAATTTTGCGTGTAATTGTCCGTTCGTACGGAGGAAAATATTTTAATTTAAACTTAAACAAGGTATGATTCAAATCTGTGTGGGACAAATTGTGAATAAATAAAATTGTCTTGTGTAGCAGAGTATATGGCACCACAATAGTCAGAATGGTGCTGGGTCTGTTGTCAATTCTTCGTCTTTTATACAAAATGTCATTCATAATCAGAAATTCATTCATGTCAGTATTAGTAACTTTTGTTGCGTTCTCTAGGGCATCCTTTATTTCAGAACAAAAAGGATCACTATCTTGTTCACGTTTAAATTCGTCTAACGACCAGTTGTCGTTAATACTTGAATGGTCTGTAGTCTTGTTAACGTTATCCAGTCTGCATAAGCACGTTTTCTGTCTGCTATTAAGGTCACTGGGTTCACGTCTGGGGGCTGTCTGCTGTTCAGCAGTACTGTTGTTGTTTCTTCCATCCTCACTTCCTGGCATTGTCTTCTCGAACTCTCCCTCAGTCACCGGCTTGTTACATTTGTTACCCGCAGCAGCGGCTTGCAGCCTGGTTACAACGGGAAAAGTCTCTACATCCGGGTTTAATTCAGAACACTCTAATAGTTCTCTTTCTGTTAAAGGATTTTTGTCATGATTTAATCTACTTAATGCATCGGCGGCACTATTCGCTTTCCCAGAAAAATACTTTAATTTGGCATCAAAAGCTTGCACATAAATACTCCATCTAGCGAGCGTGTTGTCTTCAGGCAATTTCTTTGAAAATAAAGGAACCAAAGGCTTATGGTCGGTGTAAATGACCAGATCATATCCTAAAACAAGATATTTAAAGTACTTCAATGCTTCAACTATAGCAAACATTTCTTTTTTTGTTGTTGAGTATCGTCGTTGGGTGGAATTCAACGTTTTAGAAAAAAAATGCGACAGGTCTCATGTTTCGAACCTTATCAGTAGATGACTGGAGTAAAACAGCTCCTATGCCGACGTTTGATGCATCACAAAACAGATGAAAATTTTGATCGAAGTTTGGGTGACTCAAGATTGTATTTTCACACAGTTCATCCTTTAATTTTTCAAAAGCGTTTTGACAATCTCTAGACCACTTGAATTCAACATCTTTCTTCAGAAGGTTATAGAGCGGGCTTGCGATACTCGCAAAATTTTTTATGTTCCTACGAAAGAAATTTACTAGTCCTAGAAATGACTGTAACTGTTTCACATTCTTAGGAATTTCTAAATTCTTCACTTTGTCAGTACCGGTGCTTCTGGTTCCCATTCCGCTAATGGAATGTCCGAGATATTCAATCTCATCTCCAAAGAATTCGCACTTTTCCGTCTTTATTGACAATCTAGCGTTTCTTAATAGTTCAAGTACAACTTTTATATCGGCAAGATGCTTATCTTTTTCCTTGGAAAAAATGAGTACGTCGTCCATAAAGACGAAAGATAGTTTTCCTAGAACAGGAGATAGCGTTTGCGTCATTACTGACTGGAAATATGCAGGTGAGGTTTTTAAACCAAAAGGTAAACGATTGAACTCGTATTTTCTGCTACCAACGGTAAATGCTGTTATTTCCTTACTCTCATCGGTCAGTGTAATATTATGATATCCCGACCTAAGATCTAATTTCGAAAAGTATTTTTGACCATTTAGACTATAGAGTATCTCATCCATCCGCGGAAGAGGGAATGATTCTTCATAAATTACCCCATTTACTTTGCGAAAGTCAACTACCGGACGTATGGTTCCATCTTTCTTATGAACTACAATTATCGGTGAATTATAAGCTGAAATCGATGGTCTAATAATTCCGTCGTCTAACATTTTTTCGTTAACGACTTTCAAGTCTTCCATGTAACGGTGGGCAATACGATAGGGAGGGACATTTACGACATCCACGTTAGGTTTCAAACGTATTTTGTATGGTTTAATTGCAGCAGCGGAGATCGATTCATTGTCTATGGTAATAACGTCTCTGAATTCATTCAACAAACTCAGCAATTCAGGCTTCATTTCGTCATTGTTACACTTGATATCATCATTATTTAATTTCCGCCGACCACGGGCTATTTCTTTGGAATCAGAAACGTACCCTTTGTCGACAACTCCTGTGATCCCGACAGATTCACTATTAGTGTCTTTCTTCTCGACATCTAAATGACTGTCCTGGACAACACTAGCTGCCTGCACAATGGTACTCAATCCTCCTTTTAATTCTCCTTGTACATCTGACAAGTAAACTTCGGATTCAATGTGATCCTTCTCCACTTTTTCTAAAGTACTTATAATTGCATTCTCTGGTAAAACAATCGCTCTGTCGGAGCTATTAATTAACAACAACGGAATCTTTCTCCTATTATTAACTCTCACAATCGCTTCTGCGACACAGATGCCTTCTTTTAAAGTTGCTTTCTTTATTATGTATTCTCCATTTTTACACTTTCCAACATGTCCAACATGTTTCAAAATTACATTGGGAGCAATCTCTACTCGTTGAGTATGAACTCTTAACGGCCTTGGCCCTGTGTGGGAACTGGTAACTGCAACTACGCCTCGAACAGGCTGATTTTCTCTCTTACCATCCCTTTTTACTTCCTCGCCTACTCTCGCAGCATTACACGTCCTGAGAATTTCTCTCTTCTCTCTTAGCTTATTTAGGACTTTTTTCTTAGCTCTGGACGTAATCGTGTCTGCCATGAGACACTCAGTATTCTCGATTAAATACTCGAGACACTCTGTCTTTCTCTTTTTTCGTCGTTTTACCTCTGCAAAGGGAATTTTCTCGTCTTTGATAATTAAACATCTTTGTTTTAAGTCTACAACGGCGTTCTTGTCTAATAAATCACGCCCAATAATGACGTCATAATTGTAAATACCATCTTTAATTATTAAAGCATTTGTCTTTAAACTTACACCGTTTTTAACTTTAGGACAAGCTCCACCTCGCCTTCAACATTACTCTTAGCGTTAACGCCTTTTATAGTCAGAGAACTTGGCTTCACGTCATTACTTATCTCACTAATTCTGTGGTAGCTGATTAGACATTTTTCTGATCCTGAATCAATCAATGCATTCCACAGGTCTGCATCTTTTCTAAGCACAATCATGGGCTTATGACTTTTTCGTATTACAAATAATTCATTTTGTCCTGTAACTTCAACTTCTTCATCTTCTTCGTATTTAAAAACGTTCGCCGTCACATGGCTTTCAAATTCAGTGCCATGAGCATTCAAATCATTTAAATCGCTTAAATCCGCCTCTCCCAGCGATTCATATCTATTTTGACACTTAATTAGTGGATCGATCATCTCAACATTTTTAACGAGGGAACCTCCAGACATGTTTAACACATCAATTCTCTCGACATTTTTAACGATGGAATCTTCAGCACCAGAATTCTCCTCGTGTTCACAGGGAGCTACTGACGTAGAGTCACACTTAGTTATTTCAATTTCATTTTTACCATTGACGTTATTTCTATCGGAAATAAAATCGTCTCCGCAGCTTACGCTAAAAAATTATCGCCACTGTTAGTTTGGTAAGTTTCCACCTGGCCTTTTTCTGGTACACGAGTTTTATGCTGTCCTCGCGCACGGACACGATCAGATCTACCTGGTCTGTTGAAATAGTCTCGTCTGGACCTACAGTCTCTTGCGTAGTGTCCCAACTTATTACAACGAAAACAAGCTACGTCACGCAGTGAATGCTCGGTGGCTGTCTGATATGAACCTGGTTTGTACCAATCAGTCGGTTTCCTAGCCACAGTGGTTACCGACACACCTTGTCCTTGGCAGACACACATATTACTATTACAATTCGAACAACGCCTCGCCTCGCTTCAGTAGCTGTCTCTAATGCCTGGACTTCTAGAGTTCCTAGTTCACGATCTCCAACAAAAGATTTTACGTGAGGTCTAGCACGGAAAGTTGGTCTTGGGAAATTTGGTCTCGAGTAGGGCCTACGCGTCCTACCTCTACCTTGAAATCCGCCTATTGTCATTGTATACACTTCGGCCTCATCATAGGCTGCATCAAAGTTTGATTCGGACGAATGGTCATCCTCTGCACAATAGATTTCCACAGATCTCTCAGGTCGAGTCGCTAACACTTGCTTATCCTCGGGAAAATTCCGAATGACAGTCACAAGTCTTTGAAGGAGCTCTTCCGACGAGTTAAAGGGTTTGTTAAATAGTTTTTTGGAAAAATCTTCTGTTACTAGGGGGTTGATGATGGCCATAGCTAACGCAACAATTAAAGTATTCTCGACATACTTATCGAGAGCAACAGGATCGGGACAATTTACTACATAGGGGTGGGCTCTGTTCGAACACTCCGGGCTGGTCATTATTCTGTGGGTTAGCTTACGGATTTTGGACAGTATAGCAACAAACTGGCTCGCTAAAGCATCATTACGTTTTAGGCGTACGTTATTTAGATCACAGGCGACCGCGTGCAGAGATCTTTCACCCTTTGAGACGTAGATATTCTCCAACAGGTGTACGACTTCTTCGAAACTTAAATCATAACCTTCACTAATTATGGAAGCGACAACAGTATTGAAGTCTCCTACCCGCTTGTCTGCAGTTCGCAACAATAAATTTAATTTCGCCTCCTCCGAATTATCTGACAGCATATTAAAATATGCTCGCACATTCTTTATATGCGTTTCTAGTGACTTATTTTCTATGAAGTCCGGATCATTCCTTCGTTTTCTACCCCTGAACTGCGGCAGATCCTGCCCAGCAATTACAACACTAGGTATCTGACCGACAATAGAAGTCGTCACAGTCGTAACCGTACTAGAGACAGGGCTAACTGTGGTAGTGACTGCACTGGTAACAGGGGTGACTGTGGTGGTGGTCGTCATGGTGACAGGTATTGAAATCGACTTCGCGGAAAAAATAGGAATTGATAATTTTCCAAAGCTAGTCACATACGGGATAGTTCTTATGTACTCGTATCCGTCAGAGTCACTGTCCGACATAAATACACAAAATACTCCTATATTCTTAGACCTCTAATTACCATTAAGAGAAAAATGTTCTACACACATTTAATGAAAATATTCTACATACAATAAAATGATAACTCACATTTTCAGTGGACTTAAAACAGGTTATTTCAGCACACAAATGCTCGTGAAGTCTGGCACCACACTGGACAGAGACAGGCTGCTTCAGCTTACTCTTATGTGCTCCAGAACAATGGGCTAGAGAACAATGGCTACAACTTCCTTCAATTGTTCTCACAGACAATGGACTACCGCCTCACAAATGCTTCCGCATTCAGGCTCTCGCACTCCCAAGAATCAGCGTGCTCACTGCGCTTGCAATGCCTATGCTGCTCAAATAGTTTTACATAGAGAACTTCTTATTTATTAATTTTATAATGATTATGTATAATCATTAAATTGAGCTCATGCTTATTTAATTCGCAAGCAAACATTATCGGCGTATACTCAGCTTGCTATGCGAAGCTAGTTGGTGACGTTGAACAATATTTTGGCGATGCGTAGATCTCGTCGATCTTCTCGTTGCAGATGACGGTGCGTAAATGCGTAGATCTCGTCGACAGATCAGGTTGTTGATCTGGACCCATTCACTTCTTCTTCTCCTTTGAGTAGCGATTATCCAGACTGGTGAAGACTGGGTAGCGTGTAGATTTTCGATTTTTTCTCCCTCGAAGTTCTTTCCAATAACATCGATTTTCTGCGCTGACGTCCTTCTTCCTTTTCTCGATGCTCTGAAGTAATGTGATAACTATGCGACGTTACTCCAAACATGGTGACACTCCTCACACTTAAAATCACGGATCAGCAGAACCGAAGATCAATTCTTGATATCTTTCTTCTTCAATGGGCAATGTGGCAATGTGACAATGTGGATATCTTTAATGTGGCATCCCCATACTGGCCACCAAATATGTTCCGTCCCTTTCCATGTACAGGTCGAAACTAACGCGAATGAGGTTCGGGAGTGACTAAAATGCAGTAACGTGGTTATCCTCTATTGGTACTTAGGAATTGGCACAGGCTTCGGTATTGGCAAAGAATCTGTTAGATCGGACGGTAGGGGCTAATACGAAGTGATGTTACTTCTATAACGCATCTGTGATCTGTACAGGTGCTTCCTCGACGGTCACGCTTCCGCTAATGAACAGCGACGACTCTTATTAAGTGCTACCTCTACGGCAGGCCACCGCTAATGAACGGCGATGTCTCTTGCCGGTTCTATTTATATACTCGGCGGGCGCACAGCTCGCTGCGTTTTCCGTGATGATGAGGACAACCTTCCACGAGATGTTGAAGGCGCGATTGACCTGGTCTAACTTGGTGGCGATGATGCCCCTGGTCTGGCTAACCTGATAGATTATATGACAACTACATAACAAATAGTACCATTAACATTCAAGTTTATAACCTTAATTAAATGAATTTAAGTGGGAAGTGCTTAATATTATATATTTGAGTTAATGTTTATTATATGTGGTTTTCCTTATTTCAATGTGTTTAATAGTATAATAAAGTATATTTTATTCAAATTATTTCTTATGCAAGTCTCAACTTTTATGTTCTAAACTTGACTGACTTTGATCTCCTTGATTGCTAAGATGGCCATCTTTCAGGACAAGTCAGTAGGGTCGATCCAGTGTCCTTTCAACCCAACGAAGACCGTGCATACATAATTATATGTATGTAATGTATGTCTTGTAATCAGATTACAGAGAAAAACAATAAACATTAACATAGAATTCCTGTATTTTAGGAATTTTTAAAATTCTTCACCTGTTGTGTGCCGTCCAGCTGTCCGCTGTTTTTGCAACGGGTGGCAGGCCCATGAGAATGTTTTTGATCTCCTCTCGTCTCTTTCCCCATGGCCTTGATGTTGCGAGTCAGGGCGGCTGGGCAATCTTAACTCAGTCTGGGTGACTTGAAACATATCCTGGTGGCTGGGTGGTCTGTGATGCTGAGAGGAATGGCGCAAGTCACGAAACACTTGGTCATTGCCTCCTTACCCTTGTCCTGCACTACCACGCAAGAAATTAAAGTTACCATGTCTATGCCATTTTGTAACAAGTGTAGCAGCTAGCAGAATTTTAAGTAAAATGTTCAACTTATCATAAAAATTGAAAATTTTAATAATGCAATAAATTATAAATTGAGCGAGTAATTATTATCACTCAGGCAAAAAAATTATCTCAAACTTTAAAAAAATCTTTACTTGTGTAAATCTTGTTACCTGGCCAAAACTTTCCCATAAGGAGAGCTGGTGGCGCTGCAGCTGATCATCTCCAGTTGGGTATATGAGACCGTGTCTGCTGGTCCTGCTGATGGCTGCCTTCAGAGCAGACGAGTCATGAGTGTGCTAAAAGAATACGAGTACTTTAATTTTAATAAAGCTAATAGATTGGCTTCAAGCTCATTTCACTCTCTAGCCATTTGAAATATGGATAGTTCTAAATAGTACCATGGTATTGTAGTGCAAGACCAGGTTGCCAGTGGTGTTGTTCCAGAAATACATCTGCGCGAACCACTTTGATGCTAGGTCTTCCAATTGTAGACCTTGATTGTGTTCCCAGGACCTTTAAAGAAGTGTCTGGTGCGTTCTTAGGTTGATCACTTGGGACAAGTCGTAATAGTTTATCTCAGCGGTCATCTAGTCTGTGATGGTCTGCAGCTCTTGGGTCGAAATACTACTGCCACCAGCAATCGCTACGTCTCCCTGATCACTGACCCTCTACCTTACTGGCCAGGAACATAAAGGAGCTCGAGCGGGAGACGGTAGGAATTTCACAGATCCCGAACTGCTGGAAAAGTTCGGCTCCCTTTCCTGAGTCACATCACTGCTGCCGTCCTACAAACGGAAAAAGTCCTGCACTGTTCTGCTGCCTGACAGCTTGAAATTCACTAATCACTAAATTCACTATTCGTGAACCCTGAAACGCACCTGCCGCTACGCTAACTAATAACTCAGTGTAAAACGCAAAAACTTAAGCGATTTTCCAGAAAGGAAAAGTTGGAACACAAAATCCCTTGACGTTCGTACGAACGAGAGGCACACGCGAGGCGCACCTCAAAACGCAAAAGGTATATGGAACTAATATATTTAAATAAGATAGTTAGTTAAGATAAGAATATACCGCATAAATTAAGCATATATGAGTTACAATATACAAATAAGCTCTGGATCGCTGGTAGCACTGTGAAATACACTGAGATTAGTTGCGTCCAGTTGGGGGGCTATTCAAAGAAACATTGACAGCCAGGGTTGCCAGTTTAAAATTTTCATAATAAGCCAACTAAGGTGCGCAAAAGGCCAGAATTTTTGACGCCAGTTAGACTGAAAAAAAACAGATTTCGGAAATTGGTAAAAAAAAGGGGTTTGGACAACCCTGGTGACAACAAAAGCGCGGGCCGCCAGGCGCCTGGCCGCAGCAGTTTGCGGCATAACAATGAGTCTGTAACCTCCCACCGTAACAACTTTTCGTCTTTTACTTTATCGCTGGATTTATCGCGGGGAATTTGAGAGCGATAAATTTTTCCAGTCTTGCGATAAGCGATAAGCAATAAATTTTCCGTTTACGTGATATTATCGCGCCATCGCATCATCGCTTTACATATCGCAACGCCCATGACTGATAGTTTCGTCAAAAAAGGTACACTTTTGTGGAATACCCTTCATAGCTATGGTGAACTGTCGGAGTCATACTATACTATTTTTCAAAAATATTAAACTGATACTTCATTTTTAAAAACTTTATAGTTTGCTCGCATATGATTATATTTTTTTATCTAAAACAAAATATTTTAATCACAAAACATGGTTCACAAATACAAAACATGTACTATTAAATCTTATTGAAGGACGGTTTAATAGTTAGAAGAGTTTCTGGGAAAACTTTCAAACCACGACTTGTACCTAGCATGGTTTTGCAGGAACATTTTGACAAGCAGTAAACGAAGCCTCAGAAACAATTTAGTCAGACCATCACGTCTTCTGCAGGACCATGTTAGATGCAAAACTCTTCTCAACTCGCCAGGGACTCAGGAGTAGTTCACATTGAATACGGCCGTTATCGATGATCACTGGACACAGTACCTGCGCAAAGAAAAACGCTTAGAATGTACATGATATATCCATATAAAATATATAACTTCATTCGTTTGTGTTTTTTTTTTTTGTGCTTGTTAATTCGTGTTTTGCCATCCTCCCTCTGTTTTCAGTAAAAATGAAAGAGTAATGAATGCTGCGGACGAAAGTTGACTAACTGATTTCTGCAGCTTCTGCAGGGGGCAGCAGTCGACCCTGTATTTTTTAGCTTCCACGGAACTAATTCGTTTAGTTTTTAGCCAAGAATCCTACTCGACCGAGATAATTACCTTAACTGTATTCAACAAAAATCATTATAACTCTCAGCGAAAAACTGTGATCAAGAGAAGACCATTTCAGCTTTTTTGAGCACCCAATCTCGAAACAAGGAAATAAACACAAGCGGTTGGCATCGAATAATCCCTACTTCATTTCAAAGGAAGTATGGTGATAAAGGAAGATTTCCTTTATCACCAGATCCAAATCCTATTCATTACAGTATTTTGTCCACTTAAAAGACAGGATTACATCATAGAACTTTAGATGTTGAAAACAAATTTCACCACGCAGTAGTCTAGCCGCCGTCTCGCGGAGACCAAATGCTAACGTTTGGTCATAATTGTCTACAGTCGGTGGCTTCAGTCGGTCTGTCCAGCGCCACGAAACCGTCAGATTTGAGCTTAAGTTTGAGACCAGGTTAGTCGTACCATGATTTTTGAACCGAAAATCATGGTATGACTAAGCTGGTTTCAGACTTAGGGTGAAATCTGACGGTTTCGTGGCGCTGGACAGACCGACTGGGGACGCTGACTGTAGACAATTACGAAGAAACGTTAGCATTTGGTCTGCGTGTGCCCGCGACCTAAAATCTCACATAAGGTCGTTTGTGACAAGTTCAGATCGTTTTCCATGTGTCTCTAACGTGTTTTTGGAGCAAATTGGAAGTACATCGAATAAAATGGAAAAATATTCTAAAGTTCCTAAGTTCGTAACGAATATATTTCGTTGCTTTCATGTTGCTCTTTTTTGCATGGAGAATAGCAGTAACTCAAACTGTTTAAGACCTTGTAGTCAGACCCACACTAACTATGTACAGGATACTCCTCCACTCTCGAAGATTTAAAAAAAACAAACGATTGCAATGCTGTCGGAAAAAACTTCAGTTCATATACTGGGAGAGCACAATTCGACACACGCGCATTGTTGTGCGACTTACACTAATTATGATATATATATATAATTTTTCGATTTGAAAGAGACTGATGATTCAAATTTTACGAATCATAGCAAATGAGAATTTATAACATGGTATCATTTCACAACTGAATAAATATATGTATTCATACCTAATATATTTCGTGATGTAGTTTTAAAATATACTTTTTTCGTAAAATACTGATATTTATCGTTACAGATTTAGATTTAGGTACTGCACAGAAACCCAAATGCAGTATCAATGGAAGCCCTTCGTGCCTGCACTGACTATATCTGTTCATCATTCATTGAAGAAAAAACTTCGGACCTTTTCCAGATTAGCTTCGCCACTAATGTAACACAAAAGTTCACCCATTTGTAACTTTCGAAGCCACCGACCTATCTATTTCAAATTGTAACTGAAACAAAAGATTAAAAAATTCTTCCGTTTGAAAGTAATTTGAAGTCGATAGGTGAGTTATTTAGAAAGTTACAAGTGGGTGAACTCATATGTTGCATTAGTGGCGTGGCTTATTTTGAAGAGATCCGAAAAAACTTCTTGAAACCTGTTATTTTATGGAAGTTATTTTTGCATTAATTTTCCCATTAACTTTTCTCTTTTTTTCAAACGAAAGGCTCTTACATGCGTTTTGAAAATTTTGAAACTAAAGAAAAAAGCACGGAAACTTGTTTGAAGAATAGGCAAGCTGGCGAATGAGCTGAATTTTTTGTTTTTCCTTGCAATCCTAAATCTATGGCAGTGAATTAAAAACGCTGCTGTACCATGACAACGTGGAAAGACATTCAACTCACTTGATCCATTTGAATCAATCATTGCGGTTTATTATATTACTTGAGTTTTGCGAGAAACTTTCCAGCCAATCGTCCCATCGCAGCTTCATTTCAAGCAATGAATCAATTTTTAAGTATTCTTAAAATAAACTATATTGCTTTATGGGTTGTAATATAATAACCTTTATTGCTATATAGGTTATAATATGATAACCTTTATTGCTATATAGTTTGTTATATTATAAGTTGTTATGTTATAAATCACTTTAAAACATTCCATATAATAAAGTAATCCTATGAAACCTATATGGCTATTTAGGTTATAATATAATAACCTATATTGCTATGTAAGTTATTATATTATAGGTTATTATGTCATAAAATACTTTAATACATTTTATATGTTAAAATATTCCTTTGATGACCTATACTTCAATCTCAGGAAACAATTCGCACTGGCACAAGAACTCTTATTTGAAATTACCAATTAAGTACTCAAGAGACGGCAGATCAATGAATATTTTTTACGTAGGTAACCATAAAGTCATTGAAGGAACGGAAAGTTTATATCCAAGAAACGTTACAACCTCATGATTAACGAAATATAGGTAATTATTGAGAAGTTGAGTTGTTTTCGGAGAGTTTTTTCTTCGTGGAGTGTTTCAAATGTGCTTGAAATGTGCTAAGCTCTGTGCAGATATGTTTTATCACACGAGTTTATATCACCTACGCAGAGCCAATTGAAACTTTCCCCTCCTTCCGTAACTTTCAACATACCTAAGCACAAAGTGTTGATGTGTATTATTAGAAATACGTGTGTTACAATGTGAGTACACATTACACGATTTTAGTTTGGAAACTTGCTTACAGGTTAATTCGGCAGTAAGAGTATTCTAAGGGAAGAAAGTTCCCGAGAGCACTCAAAAAGTTAAGCTGTGCTCTCAAATAGTCAGCCTGAGATCACCCAAAGCGAGGCACCCCGCACAGAACTGAGCGCACCGTACACACGCGCGGCCCCACCTCCAGTATTCAAAAGCTACTGTCATCTCAGCGTTGGTGCGGCTTCAGAAAGATTTCTTGAGTATTTAGAACATGTTCATTTGACATACTTTAGTAAGTAACTTAAGTTTACTCGATTGAGCGTTCTTTGAACACTACAATTAAGTTCGAAAATTACCGTTCATATGGTTTGTAAACGCACTTCAATGTTGATGTTTTCTCCCAACACGCATCGTTAGAGAAACCTTATACAGACACACAATCACAATTTTATGACGGAAACATTACGGTAACACGTAATTTTTTATCAGAATTTCCTCCCCGAAGAAAAGGGAAGGTGTGCACCACACGGTGTGCTCACTTCAATGTAAGAAATTTAATTTTAGTGCGCCACATTTTAAGTTGGTAATATCTCTGGGAGGAAAAATAAATTTTCAATTTATTCCGTTCGAGAAAGTTCTATTTAACGTGTTGAGTCTTATTTGAAATGTTCTCTAATTGGCGCCCGCTGTCCATCACACGGCTGATAAGTTGTTTAACCCTTACAAATTCAGGGGCTCGAAATCGACCGCTCTGTGAGCGTCATTGCTTACATCGAATGTTTGCCGCCAGATCCGAATCAGCTCCGCGCGTCAGCTGGTACACACCGGGCCACTTATGTAAATGTTCAGTGATGTGAGTCATGTTGGCTGCGTCGTTGCTAGCGACTTCCTGGAGAAATATGACTCACGTTACATATGAAGCTTCTTTTCCTGATTTGAAATTACATCTTCACGCAAAAATGATCTTTGTTCTGTTGACTTCTAATCGATGTTGATGTTCGTCATCGATTCAGTTCAGAATACTCAAGAAGTGAAGCTATGCGCAGAAATAGTCAGCCTGAACATCGCCTAAAGCAAATGATATTGGGATAAGTGAGTTTTTCCATTTTCTCGTTAGCTAAGGTGTTGTTTTGCATTATATTTAATGGTTTGCTTCGGAAAAATTTTAACAAGGATAAGTAAGGACATAAATCGCCCACCAACAATTTATATTAACCTACACAATTAAAAAGTAATTATTCCAAATATTATCAATGTTGACCACGCTTCTTCAAAACTGCTTTGATTCCCTTTGGCACGCTCTTTATCAATTTTTGAACGATATTATGATCAAAGGACCTTCTGCAATTAAGGCTCCAAATTGCGCTGAATTAGTTGATTTCTTCTTGTTCACCCGACTTTTGATAATCGACCATATATTTTCGATCGGATTCAGATCAGCTGAATTTTCAGGCCAAGAGACCAAAATATCTACACCATTGTCATCAAGAAACTTTTTAATCACTCTTGCATTATGACAGGGATCGCCATCATGTTGGTAAACCCCCTCTTTGTCGGGAAACTAACCAGCTACTATCGTTGGAAGGAGATGATCTTTGAAGACGTTTATGCACCAGGCCGAATTCATTGCTGTGTTTTTGGGATAAAACGCCAGTTCTCCAGTTCCTTTACCAGAAAAGCAACCCCAGACGTGAAGACTGGCTGGATCCTTGATCGTTGGAACGACACGCTCTTTGTTAGATATCTCGCTTTTTCTTTGTCGCTCGAGGCTTTTCCCGAGAGTGCAAAAAAAGAGATTCATCGGAAAAAATGACTTTGCCCCATTATTCAGCAGTCCAATGCAGGTACTTCCAGCCAAAAGTTGAGCCGGTTTTTAATGTTCTTCGCCGTCATAAGAGGTTTCTTCGTAGCTCCCCTTCAAGCAAGTCCGTTTAAGAATAGTTGACGTTGAGCAGTTCGTGCTGAGGCGTGGACTCATCAATTCTAGCGCAAGCTCAGAACTTCCTGGCAGCCCTTTCCCGTAACGAATAACGCACTAAAGCCCTCTCTTGACGAACCGACGACAATCTTTTCCTGCCAGGGGCTGTCTTCGCCAATTTGGATTTTGTCGTTGAATTTTTTTTTCAATCTGTAAACAATTGACGACGATGCAAGTTGCTGTGCAAAGATTTCCTCATTTGATAGACCACTCTTATAGAGAAAAAATGATAGTTTTCCAAATATTTTCCGAAATAACCATGATTTTGAATCTGGTAAAAATAAACATTTTAATAAATCTGAAAAAATAATTCAACCAAACATTTGAAAATAAACGTGCCACTCACCTTGCAAACGATATTTTCATAAGAAAGAAAAAAAACGTTTATTTTCCAAGTTGCCGCATGAGATACATACAACACATTGGGTTTTAAAAGATCTGAACTAATCTGATCTGAACTGAAAAACTAATATTTTCAATTTTTCTCAACAACTAAGGCCTCAATCGAAAAAATAAATATAAGAAAATACATTTTTTTTTCAGAAATTACATGTTATGTTTAAATTTAAGAAGAATCAGTCCACATATAAAAAATTCACCATTAGTCAATGAATGAAATTGCTGTTTTTCTATTTTTTTGTAATATAAAATTCAGTTTGTAAATATGAAATTATACATGAAAATATTCGAAAAATATCAGAACAGCATTCAATAACAATTATTCTCCATTATATTACACTTCAATTTTGTTTGTGGCTCATACTGAAAATCCTTCATTTTCAACATTAAAATGAATAGAAGTCAGTCAGTTTTTATGCTAGGAAAAAACAAGGACAGTTATAGAATCACTGGAACAATTCCAACAAACTAAAGCTCTTCGATTCCCCAATTTGTACAATCATTTTTTATCTCACTTCAAAATCAAAATTTTCCTTTGTTTCACTTAGTGATCCAATATCGCACATACAAAGAAATCAAAAACCAAAATTCAAAATTCAAAACCATTAGTCTGTTTGAAATGCGACAAGGTTTTAAAAAATGTCTTTGTTTTTTCTAGCATGAAAACTCACAGACATCTATTCTTTTGAAAAAAATAACAATAAACTGATATTTTCCATTTTTTCAATATCTAAGGCCTAAATCGGAAAAAGTTACTGGTAAAAATGGGTTTTTGTCGACAAATACATAACTAGAAAAATATCAGGTCAATCGGATCGAAATTCAAAATCTATGAGTTGACCCCCTTAAACCAGCACAAATAGGATTTTCTGTATGTTAGGAAAAAAATGTTCAATTTCTAAGAAAATCCAAGATATTTTTGAAAGCTTGTTTCTAAGTGATTTTGCCACATAAGAGGACTCTTAACGATAAGGTATAAGTATATTCTGAAATAAATCCCTGGTATAATTTTCTTCTCAAAATCATTGGCAACACCTGCACATACACGTGCTCACACCACCAGCATTCAAAAGCTACTGTCCTCTCGGCGTTGGCGCCGTTGGTGCGACCTCATAGAAGTTTCTTGAGTATTTAGAACATATTCGTTTGATTTTTCGTTTTTCAGCCGCTTAAATTTATTCGATTCAGCGTCATTTGAAAACTACAATTATTGTAGTTTTCAAATGACGGTTGCTGAGCCTACTTCAATGTTCATGTTTTTTCCCTACACATGAGTGACAGAAGACCTACACTAAAACACAATCATTGTCATATGACGGAAACATTACGGTAACAACTAATTTTTAATCAGAATTTTTCCCCTGCAGTAGAGGGCAGGTGTGCGCCGCTCCGTGGGAGCACTTCAATGTTAGAAATTTAATTTTAGTGAGTCACATTTTCAGTTGGTAGTGTCCGTGGATATAAGTTTAATTCTAAATTTATTCTGTTCAAGAAAATTCTATTTAACGTGTGGAGTCTTATTTGAAATGATCCCTAATTGGCGCCCGCTGTCCATCAATCGGCTGATAAGTTGTTTAACCCTCGTAAATTCAGGGGCTCGAAATCGACCACCCTGCGAGCGTCATTGCTTACATCGAATGTTTGCCGCCAGATCCGAATCAGCTCCGCGCGTCAGCTGGTACACACCGGGGCACTTATGTAAATGTTCAGTGATGTGAGTCATGTTGGCTGCGTCGTTGCTTGCTACTTCCTGGAGGAAAATAACTAACGTAAAGTGGTGCTTACGTAATATTTTTACTAATTTGAAAATACTCCTCCACGGCAGAAAGGATCTTCGCTCAATTGACTTCTAATTGATGTGCAACATCGAAGCTTTCCAATGGCAAACGCTTTTACTGTTTTATAGATCTCTTTTACATTTTTCGAAGCAATAAGAATAATCATTGAAACTTTTCCTAATTGCGGCTTAGTGTTCCACTGGGTTATCTCAAACCTGAGCGAGAGGCAGTAACTGAGCTGCTCTGGTCGTAACTCCTGACTGTTGTGGCAGAAGAAGTTACAGACGGCATCGAATGATTCCAACGTGCGCATTTCCAATGTGGTTGTGTATAAAAAATTGTAAATAATAACCAGCTAGCCGGTCCAATTGATCAATTATTCATAACGGAAAGCGTTCTTCATATGAGCGATTGTTTAATTGGTCGAGCATAATATGTAATGTTCTCCGTTGCATTCGACCTTATGAATATCATTCGCCTGTCATGCTTCGATTTGTTCGCGAGATACCTCGCATGAGTTATAATATGAACAATGGAAGTAAATCTAATGCCGATGGTATCCAATAACAGAATTTGCATGAAAGGTTGAATGTGTCGGAAGGTAAATTGTGTGGGACCATAGTGACGGCATTATGAGACTGTCGTTACAGACGTATTTGACTGCTGTTTATTTCATTGGCAAACCCTTTCGAATATGATACAAAATAACCACTATTCAATATATTAATGCTGTAAGGGTCAGACCGATTCATTTTTGTTGTCATTTGCGGCCTGACCTACGTTTGCGCTCAAAGAAATAGACTGCTAGCCTCTTCGCTAAAACACCCAACCTTCAGTACCTCAACATTCAACTTTTCTTCCTCTGTGCTCTGAAATGGCATGAGCTCTTTGCATGAACTCTGCAATTTACAAGTCACTTTAGTGTCCCCATGGGGGAGTAAGAGGAGTTAGCTCCTTGGGCTGGCGGCTGCGGTGGGCGTAGCGACTGCATACTGCTCTGCGATGGGGTGCTGCTGTGTGATATGGTACTGCCCTGTCGTCGGGGTTGAACTGCTGCAACCTCCTATAGCTATCCCGAGCTGTTTGTCACCTAAGCATCCTTCGTTGGCATCGCACCGATGCGCACCCGTGGACTTCCTGCAGACCATCGCAGCAGAGACTTCAGAACCAGTTCGTTTACGCGGTGGGTCGCAGTGACACTTATCGCTGTGCTCGGTCGACCCTTTGTAGCGAATCCTCCATCATAGATGATGCCGCTTCACCACTCCATCCTTACTATAAATTCAGTGATGGTCGTTGCAGGGCATGGGGTCTCAAGTAGAGGGAAGGGATTGAGATGGTATAACTTATTGCTAAGCTATATACGTAGGTATTGCTAAAATATTGCTTAATTATTGCTAATCGATAAATTTTTTGATTGCTTAGATATTGCCTATCTCTATATGTTAGAATTTCTAAAATATTCCTAATTGATGAACTTCTCTCGATTATTATTACACAAAACCTTAACCTATACTTCAATAATATGCTTAGCTATTCAGCTTACAACTATCCGCTTCCTTGGGACCTTGCTTCACCAAAATGTTTGTTCACAGCCGGATCTCGACCTTCCTACTCGTGTGAGGTGGTGGGCCAGCCGTGTTCCTGCGCTGCGAAGCCTTCCTGGTTTGGCTCTCCACGACTGGCGAGGGGCAGTTGTGCGGCCGGTGACGATTCCTAACTTTGCAAAAAGAGTAAATTATATTGCCATGGTGTCAATACTTTCCTTCAACTGCCGTCATTTTTGATGAAGGTTTACCCAAATTTTTATAGACGCACTACTCCGGAAGGGCTGTAGATGACGCTGTTCCTCAGAACATTATGATTGAAGTGAGTTACTGCATTCGCAGGTGTCAAATGTATGAAAGAAAATTATTGATCAACTTTGCTTGCGTTTCCAAGTATACTGTACCGAGCCGTAGATGAACCGTGTCCCTTCAATATTGAGGTTAGAAACTTCTCTAGGTTTGCAAGCAGATTTATTATACCGATAAATTTCGTCGTTTGAACAACGTTTATTGCTTAGAAAAATACGAATAAACCGAAAGACAGGATCATATAGTCCGACGCTTCGGGCGGTCGCGATTCAGAATTATCAGAGAACTGCTCATAAAGTCAATGTTACGCCATCAGAGAAATTCTTTAATTTAATGGCAATGATTGATTTGGAGAAACTAAGGACGGGGTGTGAAAAGAGGATGTCGTGACCCTAGCATTTTGATATGCTCTGAAAAACTTGAAAGCTTAGCCCTTTATCTACTCTTCAATGGCATTTTATATCACTTGGTTTGCTTTGTATTAACACTCTGACTGCTACAACTAAATATTAAGTTCAACAGCAAACTCAAATTTAAAGTCAATTGCAGTAAACTATATTGAAAATACCAAACATGAACTGGATCGTGCCTTTATTTAGCTTTGATTGAGTATTTATTAAAATTGAATTCACGACTAGTGGTCTGTGAGCAGCATTATGAAAATTACCTCCGTGTACCACCGGTGGCGCACGTCGCAGTCAAAGTGTTAATGAATCACTTCGTGCACGTCGACGGTGTCCGAAGCGTGGAATAAAACCCGGCGTCCTAACAGAGCCCTGAACAGAGCCTACATAGCCCTGAACAGAGCCCTGAACAGAGCCTACAGAGCCCTGAACAGAGCCTACAGAGCCCTGAACAGAGCCCTGAACAGAGCCTACCGAGCCCTAAACAGAGCCCTGAACAGAGCCCTGAACAGAGCCCTGAACAGAGCCCTGAACAGAGCCCTGAACAGAGCCTGAACAGAGACCTGAAAGAGCCCTGCAGGATGCCACCGCCTCGATTTGGCTATTCGAGCCCTAAGTTGCAGTTACAGTTGCAGATAATGCAACAAGAATAACAAGTTTGTTACTAAGTGCGAGAGAAAATACGTGGGCGAAAATTATAGCTTCAAAAATTTCGCAATGGGAAAAATGTAATGCCTTTATTCACATCCTAGTTTATTTATTTATTGTTAGCTTTAATTTCTTGGCGTGGTCCTTCACGTTCGTGAAATCATTGCAATTCATCGCTCATTTTCTAATGAAGCTCTTTCCCAATCATGATTTTTCAATCGTCAATTCTTCATCGAGTTCAAAGCTTAAATACCCGAATATTTGCCAATGATTTCCTTATAATGAAAATGATGCACACATGATATGAGATCACAAGGACGCGCAATCAGGGGACAAGAAAATATTACAACACTTAATTTTTAAAGAGTCCTACGACAACAATAGTATTACAGAATCTCGGATTTACGTTAATATAACGCATCGGACGTAGTTTAACAACTCAGATGCAGAATTATTATACAGATTAGCTCAGGGTGCCGAATGAGTCCATAATATTTCGAAGTCAAATATTGACCCCTATCGAAGTCCCTTTCGAGATGAAGTCTCCTATCCGAAAAATAGTCTCTCCCTTACCAAGACTTCACATAGCTGATGTGAGCTAGGGGACGTGGCCGCTGGTTACCGAAACTATCTGAGACATAACAGTACAGAATGGACAGAGCCTAGAGAAACGCCCATTCTATCGTTCGTTATCGTTAATTCGTGGTCGAGAGTGACTGTAGTCGTTGAGCCTCCGCAGCCTTTTTCTCACGGGTAGTGGGAACGGTTTCATGTTCGTCTGGTGTTTTTATAGCCGACTAGGCAGTTCATGGAATTTCTCCTCCGACAACGTTCTATGTGGTGTTTCTTTTCGCGAATATAATTTAGTACGGATCGGGCATATGGTCTTTGTCGACATGCTTTCGCCTTCCTTCGCTCGGGGCTGAATTTGGCAGTTTTGTATTAAGGTACATAATATTATAACTGATCAACATAACGACCCTTACATTATCCTGAGTCAATTATTCCTGAGTGTGATCACTTACAGAGTCGATAAGACAAGTTAAGAAAGATAAGAGAAGAAACAAACTCGTGCAGAGCAGGAACAGTTTAGTAATTAGGATCAGGTAAGGGCTTTCATAGAATTACCCAGAGACGAATGGCAGCCGGTGAGCTGTCAACGAGTCCGGCCCAGGGTAATGAATTTAGCAAAGATTATGAATTCAGTTCTGTCAGCTCGTCCTAGTCTGACCAGTGATCAGCTATAAGTTATGGCCAGATCCAAGAGCACACCCTCATTCACACCGAATGCTAAGCGATCAGTTCACAACTTAACATGGTCATTAGAGAGTAGATAAAAATGAAAGTAAGTAAAAAGACCAGTAGTTATTGTAAAGGTAGGTAAGTAGATTTCAAAAGTGATCAGGTGAGTGAGGCAAGCAAGCATCCAGGTCGGTAGGGCCACGGGACAGCAACTTCGACGGCCAGGCTCACAGACACGGCGAGCTCGGTGGGTCCCGATCACTTTCGAAATGCATTACACTGACCTCAGGAAAGTAGGTTTTTAGAACGAGGGTCGTACACACATGATAATCAAAATATGTCTCCTAAACTGCAGCAAAGCAGCCTCAGCTCACGTACCCCAGCCAAACTGAAACAATTCTGTAGGTTGATCTGGAATGTATCTGAGAGGACAATGGGGCATGTTTATTTCTCTTAAATTGATCAAATGAGACCGGTTAAATGAATTTATTTTTCTTCTAATATTTGTTTTTCAATAAAGTCGAAAATTCTTCTGTGTCGCAAATTTGATCTTTATGAGCTCGGCCGATGATAATTGCACTAGAATTTTTCACAGTTCTATACCACACTGTTTTTCCATTCATGCCTTTGTTTCTGTCACAAAAAAAAAACCATTGTAGAAGGGGTTTAATTTTACTCTCACGTTTTCCATTCCAGTTTAGTGACGATTCTTTTGTGCCCTCTTACATGAAAGTGAACATGTTCTATGATTTCACGGCTGACTCATCAGTTAACTTTAGGCTCTAATTTTAATGTATAAAAGACGCCATTTTGTGCCTCTCACATCTTCACCGGCCATCTTGACCAGGAAATGGTAACTTTCCAGGCTTGTTTCGTTTCAAAACATGCATATCTGATGGCGTATTTGGAACTCCTCTTGATTGGCACTCGCTATCGCCAGGGCAGCTCACACGCTGTTTGAGCCTTGCAAATTCGGGGAAACGAAATAAACAATTTTACCTTCTAATTGGCCATGCTGGATGTTCACTACCAGGGCGAACTCGGCTTGACAAATAAGTCAGGCCGCTGCGCCTCGGCTTCGTAAACATTCATTGACGTCAATCGTGTTGGCTGCGCAGTTGCCAGCGGCTCCCATGGTGAACTAAAACTCAAGTCATAAATGTTCAAGTCTTACGTAACAACGAAATACGTTATGTAATAACCGATGTGATAAATACTATTTGTTCAGTAGGGATATTTTACGATACTTTTATAACAACTTTTACACAAATTTTACTTTATGCTGAGTTTTCCGTCACCAATAATCCCATTGAATTGTTCACTGTTATGAATTCGTTTTGTTCTATTTTTTCAGTGAGTGAAAAACTGACTTCCAATTGTTTTTGCTTCAGAAAGCTAAGAAAATTTCAACCTGAAAACAACATCACATAAATTTTAATGTGAACACACAAATTTGGCATCAATTATAACCCAGAAATAAAAGGTTAGAAATTAACATCACAGCCACAATATTTTTTAACAATTTAAACAATTTATTTACCACAGGAGATACAGAGATAAAATGTTTCTCAAGTCTAGTACCATGGTCAAATTTGAGTATAGCAACCTGTGGGCCCGAATAAGTTCAGTGACTTTTGGGGCATCCTACCAAACAGATCGCAAGTTAGGAGTAGTTAGCAAAAAATCATCTTACATGTTATCTCCAGTCTTGATGTACAGGATTTTAGGCAGTTGGCGAACCAAAATAAGTCATAACTAAAATATATTCAAATTACTGGTTGAAACTATCTCTTCTTGCAAGTTTTTTCTCCTGTTTGGCATGCGCTGAACATGACCTTAACTCTACGGATGATGCATATTTCCTATGCATTGTTGCCCAATTGCTTTGGTTTTTTATTTATCTGGTTATTATAAGAGGTAACTAGGATTATTTCAATGCGCGCATTTCAAAGATAAATTTTATGCATGATGGAGTCGTCATTTTAGTAACACAAATAGAACTGAAGGTCAAGAACGGATATGATGTATAACATTGTCAATCCCAGGATTAGAATAGTTATGTTCTGTGGGAACGTCGTCGATAACAGTATAATAATGCACTACTATATTACAGTTCTTTTTCACTATCCCCATGGGCTTCTCGGAAATCATTACCGCAATTCCCTCTGAGGATAAGACTTTGCATCAGCCTTCACCCACCACTCAGTCCCTTCCTGAACGTCATTTGCTTACTGTAGAAATATCATAACGGTTATCACTGCGTGCACTAAATCCTTATTCTTATGTTCGTAGAGCAATTTCAACTACTATGATACTCGTAGCATACTCGACCATTATGAATTCGTCAACCACTACCTCAGAGTATTGTATTCCACTAAGGAGCTGTTAGCTCCCGTACACCACACTCACGTCAGTTGTAAAGATAATAAATTAAAGAATGTGCTTTCCTGCACAACGTAGCACTGTTTCAGAGTCTTTTAAACTGTGAAAGGTTCAGCGGTTAATTGCGTGCAGGCCTAAGTAGGCTAATCTGAAGGAGATTAGGGCGCCAGCGTCGTCACGAGCGAATGAACAGGTGAAATCTAGCAGGAATACGTTTGGCTTGCCATTTTGTTTTGCACCAATCCAGATCTCAAACATTGTTGCCAAAGCCGAAATTATTTGGCAAGTAATTATTTCTAAATTCCTGTTGGTATCTGCGTCGATTACGACAGCATGTATTTACATTTCTTGAGGCAATGTGTTATATTTAGAAGAAGATGTGCACAGCAATTGATTCAGTAATCCATTCCAAGGTCTTGCACTCGAGTTCATATGATATTACGCAAAATCTTTATAGGAGCATGTAAATTTCAATTTAAAAACCAAAACACAATTAATGCATTTGAATTTTCAGGCACTTATCTGCGAGAAACTCTTGCGCTTACATGCGTGATGTTCTATCCAGCTATACAGTATGTCCCACAAAAACCCTAACCGAGTGTTTATTCCCCGTATCAGTGTTACCATCATATGAGTACTATACGCGTTTAGTTTCTGGCAAAAATTATCCTTCAAAGTTGACCTTTAGAAAAGGTAA
Source organism: Morinoia aosen (assembly GCA_030386875.1). Lineage (NCBI taxonomy): Eukaryota > Metazoa > Arthropoda > Malacostraca > Amphipoda > Talitridae > Morinoia > Morinoia aosen. Next base: position 6,560,594 of record CM059576.1, read on the forward strand.
TACTGATTATGATGGTGTTATTAATACGGCAAAATTAATGCTCGGCTCTGGTTTCTGTGGGGCATACTGTATATACGTATACTGTTGTTGAGGCCTGTTTAATTTGAATATCATTTAAGTTATTCTTTTCGCAAACGTTTTAGAAAAGGGTATAACTCAGATTTGAATTTTTCATGAAAAAATGTTACTCCAAGCAGTCGTGAAAGTTCGTAAGTTGATTATTGAAAAACTGAATAATTTGAATGCACCCCACACTATGAAATAATATTCCGCAGAAACGCGGAAGTGAAGTTTGTCCTTATCTCACCCGAACCTGCTGCACAAACATCGTCCACTTGGACAACTTAGTTAGTCCTTGAAGTGAGAGTATAAAAAAGGCTCAGGCTTAGGCTCCAGCATCAGTTTTTTGCTGTACCTATCAAAATGCGTTCCATGGTAAGCAAATCTGATCTTAATTTAAGCGTAATAATTGTTATGTTCTTATTTCTTGATATATATCAAATATATATGAATATGAATATGTAATAAGTAGAAATACCTTCCTGACGTCTGCACTTTAGCTTCAAATTTCATTTTGCTAACAATTGCACATCTGTCATCTCCAGCTTGCTGTTCTGTTGCTGGCCACGGCTGCCGTTGCCCAGCCCGAGCCTCTCTTATTAGACACCGTCGGTGGCCTCACTAGCGGCCTCCTCGGTGGTGTGCTGGGCGGAGGAAGCGGTGGTGGCCTGCTGGGCGGTCTGCTGGGTGGAGGCGGCGGTGGTGGTCTTCTTGAAGGTCTTCTGGGCGGTGACGGTCTTGTCGGTGGCCTCGTTAGCGGTCTTCTCGGTCCCCTCCTCGGCTCAGTCGGCGGTGGCGGAGGCGGTCTGCTGGGCGGTCTGCTGGGCGGAGGTGGAGTCGATGGCGCTGTTGGTCAAGTTGGCGACCTGGTTACCTGTGTTCTTTCCCAGGTGCTGGGACAAGTTGGAGGTCTTCTTGACCAAATTCTTGGACCTGTTCTCGGCGTTCTTGGTCTCCAGGGCAACACTGTTAGCAGCATTTTGAATCAGTTGGCAGATCGACTCAATAGGAACGTAGCTGACGTTACTGACGTAATCAAAGCTCTTACTAGTGATCAAATTACCCTGAATGATGTGGTAGAGCTCATTCGCAGTCGCCTTCTTGACGCTACTGAGGTGGTGCAGCTTCTTATTAAGGGCATTATTGATGATAAGCTCTTTGCCAAGCTCCTCGGCGACGGCACTATTGGAGCAGAGGTTCTTGCACAGCTTGTTATACAAGGTCGAACTACTCTTGCAGCGATTAACAACCTCGCAACCAACGGATTCATCAGCGCCAAAGTTGCAGCTGATGTTTCTGTTCTGGTCAACGCTTCAACCCAAGGTTAGCCTAGTGGTGGTTAATAAATGCGATGGAGCAGTCGAAGGGGGCGCTTGGTGATCTACAGGCACCACTAGACGCATTTTCTTGTCTTCTATAGTGTTTAAACATTTTTCCAACAGGAATTTGGGTGATATTTTCAAAATTTTGTGAACCATATCTTTCTAAAAAATATAGTTTTAATTTAGATTTGAAAAACTCGACAAATAATAAAATTTCTTGCTCATAAGTTGATTTGATTTCCTTCTAGTTAAAATTTTAGCTGTTCCGCATGTGTGACCGTCGATGAAATTAATGCACAAAATTAAAACCAATGGCAGTTAAAATAAGAAATCGGTTGTTAATACTGAGAGCAAAAATTAACGATGAGATACCACGAAAACTATATGATTAGATTTTTCTATGTAGGTATTTGAGGTTCACCGAACCGCAACAGAGGTGTTCTGAGGAGAAGCTGGAAGAAGACACCATTTAGTATGATCTTGAGAAACAGTGAAATGTATTCACAGAGTAAGTAGAAACGTAAAGTCGAGAAGGAAGTTTATGAAACATGCTAAAAGCTGTAGAAACCAGCAGTAGGTGCTCAAAAGCAGGACAGAAGTGAACTGAAACAATACGGGCGGTCAAAAAAGACAATCCTGTTACAACATAAAGAAATTGAAATAACATTTAGCTCTAGTCGTCACGGATACCATCCTTTGGATTTTGCACCGTGGTGAATAAACAAAACAAACATCGGCATCTTTGGGATGCTTTATTTCCAATCAAGCCTGATACATATTATCTTAAGCATTGGTTTTTCAAATGTCTTATAACTAACCCAATATATAGGACACCATGACGGTTCCCCCGTAAAGCCGGTACCCATTTCCGACACCTGGGTTGAGTGGGGGATTGTGCTTGAGCTTTCCCTTTTACCCAACGGGGTAAATCTCCGCGCCAGCGCCGGGATACGAACCCTCGTCTCCAACATACAAGGCTGATCCCTTAACCATTGTGCCACGGAGAGCACAGATTACGAATACAGATGCCTGGCGCCGACAGCCCCTAGCAAGATCGATCACCGCCAAATCATTTTCATTGCGTTCAGGCACAGAGTATCACAGATACCTACACAAGGAACTTACCTACGCAAGAAACTTGGTAGCGACACACAGCTCAGTTTTACGAGTTATACCTCCTTTTCATATGTGCTACCGAATAATCTTTTTATTTAAAAGTAGGATCGAACACCCACATGGAAATACTTTGTTGATGTAATGAATTTGAAGGATAATTTACTGCAGGATACACAAATCTTTTCGAAGAAGGAAGAACGAGACAAAAATAAAAAACAACGATATTCAAGAACGAGACAACTTTTAGCGGCCACAATACTTGGACAATTGCTTGAAACGAGGGAAAAATTCACCTGATCGTAAAGGGAAGAGCGATGGATGTAACTGAATAGAAAGGTGTTTCGAAATCTTTACAGCAAGAAAAATCGCTACCCAATGGACATTTAACGATATATAATTTTTCTTCGTGTCTTCGTGATGATTCTTGAATAATTATGAAACTCTTTGAGAAAAATTTGTCAGGGTATCAATTCGCATGTTAGATTATTCTCCATAAATTTGAATAACCCTCATTATTCGCAAAAAAAGATGTTCAAAGGAGTTGTAAGTGGAAAGCACCATTTAATGTATATTTCGCAGTAACTGACGCGAGAATTTCCAGCTTGGCATTTCCGCAACATTTCCCGGAACCAACGTTTCCATCGTGAACGAAAAGCCCGGGCAGTATCCTTCTTGAATGGAGAGCTCGTTCAATGTCGTCGACTTCACGGCCTGGTTTGAGATATTGTGAAGTATTAGCCGTTTTTCCCAATACAGTTGCAGTGCTTTCAAATATCAGTACAGTTACTTAGAAGAATATAATTCCACATTCACGTTTAGCTCGTGGCACATTGAATTATGTTGTTGATACTCCAGTACAGACAGAAAGCATATTCAATCTACCATGATGGAGTACACGAACAGCCACCAATGCACTTTCACGTTATTCATAGATATTTGTAAAATCGGAATTTTAGTGCTGATGTTACTGGTAAATCTATTCAGTGTACCAGTCATTTTAGTGATTCGGTGATTCAGAGGAGTAAAGTCAACCTCTAGTCCCCTTTACGTTCAGATATGCCCCGGAGCATTCTTATGTAAGTTTAGTGCTTAGTCATTTTGGTGTTAGAAACTTTCGGTGATGACAATTTTGTCATCATTTATGCTATATCAAATCGATTAAGTCCTTCAGTGTGCTAAAGTACCGGCAGACTTCATTGTTCGGGTCAACTCTCTGAAGTGTTTGTATTCAGAAGAAAGAATAGCTCAACTATTTTCATTTGCAACGGTGCATTTTATCAGTTTATCAGCATGCACATCATCTGAACATGAGCTGTAGATGAATCAGGTTTGTGTATCTATCCCGCAGCAGCTAAGGGTTGTGTTAACCCATCCAATGTTGATTTATTCAAACAAAAAATTCATTGCTTCGGCTGATATAATGCCCTAGAACAAGCCACGGAGTGCATTCCCCCCCTCCCTTCCACCCCTCGAAATGTTGAGCTGTTGGCCAGTTTCAGTCGCCATTTTAACTAAAAGAATAAAAAGTTTGCAAATTATTTGTCGGTTATCCTGTTTATTATTTTACGATTATTAAGGGCGCGCGTGAGCAGTGAAGAAGGGCGCAAGTCCCACTACTTACTTTCGCTTCAGGTGCATTTACTGGCTCAATGACAGAGCGGCTGTAATGACACTCACAAGCTCTGGCCAGCGCCATGAAGACGAGCGAGAGCAAGTGGGCGGGGCTTGAGTCTCTCTTCACTGCTCACGCGTGTATTCCATGATCGTGTAAACAAGCCTTTTGGCATGTCAGGCCACGTTATGACTGTGTGTGGTGAACCTCCGATGTTCATCAAACCTAAACAAACCAAAATCAGCATGCGATTCGTACGGACAGGAGGTGGAAGTGGTTTGTGACTCTTCAAATTTGCAGTCGAAACAACAACTCTCGTGACATCAATTTTTGATGAAAGTACAAGAACAGCGAAGCCTAAAAGAGGGTTAGGGTAAAACCATGGGGAGTTAGAGCTAACAATCCGAATACACTGAGATAAGATCTGCTCGCCGATGGAAATGATTACATGTGAAATTATTTTTATGGAGAAAATCCTCAATTTAAACGTTTCTTTTGTGTAGCAGATTAAAACGAAGACGATGGAGAAAACGCATCTTAAAAACATTTTATATGACCGTTTCAAGCTCTTAGCTCATATCACCCAAATCCTGTGACTAAATGGAGAAATATTTTCATAGATGCTCATTTGTAGCAGATCATGGTAGGAAAAAGTTTAAAACCTGAATAGGGAAACGAAACCATGCGCAAAACAACAAAAGTAACTCGCGACAATACTACAAAATTTGAAACCATTACAGAAGTTCGATCGTATAAAATACGGTTCATTTGTTAGCTATTTTCAGACGGTATGAACTCAGCATCCTATTCTTTTGAAGGACGGTTTCAGTTTAAGAAAGATAAAGTTTTAAATTGAAATTGTTGTAGTCAGGGCCTTAAATTTTGAATTTATCGCTCGCAATAGGTTGGTCACACGCCCAAGTTACGCAATGTTCTATAATACTTGAATGAGAAAGGAATCCAAGACTCTTACCAGTTCGATGACGTTTGCCGAGGAAAGTTGGCCCAGTAACCAGCAAGAAAGACACCACGTTTTGGAAAGGCATTCCTGCTTGTGATGGACTCGAAAATACCCTCAGATACCTCGCAACAGGTATGTGCAATTTAAAAGTATTCATATTCATTGAATAGGTTGTTTTGAGTTGCATTCCTCTAATAAAAGCGATAATTTTTGCCTTATATCTTGTTAACTTCTTTATATTCCACGTACTGATAATATTTTCCATCATTTTCAGGAGAAAACCAGGGCTTCTCTCTATTTTCAGTACAGTGTGGGTCGCAGCACTCTCGCTGTTCTTTTGGCTGAATGTACTCAAGCCGTCTGTGAAGTATTCAACAAAGAACACGTGCATACTCCTCATCTCCTGATACGACTGCAGAATGAGAAGGTGCGGCGATGGAATTTTATCAGTTGGGGAATTTTCCAAATTTTCTAGGGTCACTGGATAGAAACCACATCCCTAATCAAAAAGGCAAATGATGCGCTTCCACTGTGGAATATATAGTCGAATAATGTGGAATAATGCGCTCCCACTATTCAATCTGGCACACCTCACCTTCCGCCGAAGCCGTATAGAAGCATTCAGATTCGAAAACGTTCAAACAGTAATTAGTATTTTACTTAGAAACTCGATTTACCGTGGATGTGAGAATCCCCAATACCTTCGCTCAGTTTATTTGATATATTTTTTCTTAGTTTTCCTAATGACTACATTTTTTCAGTTGTTAGAAGGAGTTAAGGAAATTATTTTGGCAGAGGCCCCTTACTGCAGGAGTTTAATACAATATTGAAACAGCCTGTTTATGGCTTCACATGGCAGAGGTATAATTGGAATCTCGACACATTGAAGCTATGAAAATTTTCCTTGTACGTGCTTGGAGTAAGAGACAGTGACTGGAATGAGCTAGTCGTGGAGAGCGGGCTGTAGTGACCCACCATGCCTGGAGATGGTGTACTGACGTACTGGTTATTGCAGTGATGCCATCTTATTTTTTTATTTATTTTTTTTAACAATGGCATCTACGGATGCTTTATTTCCAATTTCAAGCCTGATACATATCACCTTGTACATTGGATTTTCAAATGCCTTATAACTAACACCAGTACGCCATAACGCTTTCTCCGGTCAAGACCGGTACCCATTTCAGACACCTGGGTAGAGTGGGGTATTGTGCTTGGAATTTTTCCCCTATACCCAACAGAGAAAATCGTCACCAGTGCCGGGACTCGAACCCTCGTTTGTCTGCACGGAGGCAGGTCCTAAAGCCGCACGGCTATGATGAGCACGGACGCTTATGATAAGGATGGGTGGATCCTGAGTGTTTTATTGAACAAGTCTGGTACACAGGCACTGAACTCTGTGTGAATATTGTGAGTATTGCGAACTGAATTGTAGGCCGTTACCAAGGCCCCGAAGCTGTCGGCCCGCCACGTCAACTTCAAGTTCTGAATTTAAAAATTATAATATGCATTAGGCACTACTAATTAGGCAATAATAATTAGGCACTACCATGCACTTAAAGGGTAGAATTAACCTAATTAGCTTCTATAATATTAAACGATATGATTTTATCGAAGTGGAATTAAAAATCCGGATATGAGCATTTTCTTGTTGTACGTCTAAATTCCACATATCAAACTCCTGTCATTGACATCGACATTTTCACCTGCTAATACTGTAAGGGGAACAGCCGGGTAGGGAAAAAACAACTAGATTCTAATACATTTTGGCAAGTAATTAAAGAAATACCGGAGAAATTGAGAGACATGTCACTGTATGGTTCACGTGAATAGTATTATTCAATTCTGCTGCCTCTTTCCAAAAAAATTATTTACTGAAAGTTCAAAAAGCATCTAAAACATTGTTCACCGTATGTCAACAGTACAAAGTAGATTCTTGCTCATCAACAAAGAAAAAGAAAACAGTTTATTTCTAAAAAAGTTAATTCCTGAAATGTGTAACACATCAGATTTTAAAAACTCATCAATCATTTTGATGCAAGCAATCATGCAAATCTTAATCAAAGTATATTATGGATTGTTAGAAGCATCTAATTGAAAAAGTTATTATGTAAATTCACCGAGTTAGCATTGGATTATCTTGTGTATTCCATTATTCTAGGCCTAATACTAGTAGTCTTCAGTATGGAGAATGTAATATGAATTACTTACTCATGAATTATATCTTTATTTGCCATGGAAATTGCAGATTAGTTGGTAAATCTGAAGGATATGTCAGTTATTGATTTTGTAAATTTCAATGCATAAACTTAGTTAACATAATCAAAATAAAGGTTAATGTGTAGCGTTGGTCAGTAATCGATATTTGAGTTTTCAGTGCCTAAACGTAGTTAATTAGATTAAAAGAAGGTCAATATTTATTTTAGGTGCGGCACGGAAATTAAAGATGTCGTTGCTTAGAATCACTAAAAGAGCACATTTAATAACCGTTTACTAGAATGACATTCTGCTCGCTGATGCGTTATTTTTGAATAATTGTACTTCGAAGTTGGTGCCGGCGCCGTAATTTAGTTAATAAGGGTAGTTAACCCGCCCATTACAAACGTAAAGAGGTTGGGTCGTGAGGGTTAGCCACATTTCTTTAGTGAAAATTATAAATAAAGCTTTAACCCACCCATTAGGGTTACGACCGCAATCTTGTTTACATCGGCTGAGCCGGCTCCAAGATGGCGGCGCCCATGGTGGTCGCCATCTTTAAGCTAATATCAATTAACAAGATTGCGGTCATCACCCTAATGGGTGGGTTAGAAGCTTCATTTATAATTTTCACCAAAAGAACTGTGGCTAACCCTCACGACCCAACCTCCTTACGTTTGTAATAGGGGGTTAGCTTTTGTTATTAATTAGATTACGCCTGGCGCGGTCACTTCGATAAATCTGAAGGATACGTCAGTTATCGAATTTCCACTTTATGATGCCTGAACCTAATTAATTGAATCAAAATAAACAAGTTTTCTTCTATGCACTTTTCGTCTCAAATGAGTATTTTACGATTTATAGCGGAAAGTTTAGTTTTGTCTATGATGACAAATGCGCTCGAATTAACAGCTACACATTGATTTTTGAATTTTTGTTGCTTGAATCATGGTAATAACATCAAAATAAACAACTTTTCTTCTATACACTTTTTTCGTCAAATGAGTATTTAACGGGGTATAGCGGTAGGTTTGGTTTTGTCTTTGATGAGGATTGCACTGGAAGCGAGTGCGCATTGCAGTGTTGCTGTCCGACGTTCTCCTTGAATTACTTGCCGCTTCAAACACTGGAGTTGCGGCAAGTCATTTACCGCTATAACTAATAAAATACTCATTTGAGACGGAAAGTGCATAGAAGGAAACTTGTTTATTTTGATCTAATTAACTATTTTAAGGCATCAAAATTTGCAGAATCAATAACTGACATATTCTTCAGATTTACCGTCACTTCCTGTGGCGCGCAACAGCCAACTTCAAAGTTCAATAATTCAAAAATAACGCATCAGGGAGCACAATGTCATTCATGTAAAACGTCTTAAAATGTGTTCCTTTATTGATTATTTGCCCCAAATTATTCATTTCCGTGCAGCACCTAAAATAAATATTGACCGAACAAAGCTATTATGTAAATTCACCGAGTCAGCATTGGATTATCTTGTGTATTCCATTATTCTAGGCCTAATACTAGTAGTCTTCAGTATGTAGAATGTAATATGAATTACTTACTCATGAAATATATCTATATTTGCCATGGAAATTGCAGATTAGTTTATGTAGATGTTACATATTGGAAAATTAAATCTAAGTTGTTTGACTTGATCCCATAACAGGTGGCTAAATTAGAAATACAGTGACTTGATCCATAGCAGTGCTTGTTTAAAAGTACAGCAATTTTTTCTTATTGTTGCAGCATCCAAAAATTGTGAAAATATACAACTGTCATCTTTGATGGAAATTGTCTTCGGTGATAACGCTTCGATTGTGTTGGTAAGTTGATTAAACTTTTGATTTGCTTGTAAGCTTTGCATGTGTATCATAGATACAAATTTAATATGGATATTTTAGTGTCCTGTAATCCTCTTTTTCAGCACCTACTACTTTCTTTTGTAACTTTTATCCTATTTTACAAACTTCTTTTCCATCTTTCTACACCGTCTGCATTTGCTAAAGTCAATATTATATAGTGCCTTCCTTCTTCCTCTCATTGTTGCAGTCAAGAAGAGTTAAACTAACGTCTAATCTATCAGTTAGAAAAGTTACAAAACCTGGCATCTATGATAAGATCCAAGTCTTTCAAGGAGACTTGCGTTGGAGACTATTTTCTTTTACTCCAATGAAAGAGGGTTTTTAAGTTGAGATTGAGCTTAAGTTGCCCATGTCTTAACATGATCACCGTATTTCTGTGGATGTTGACTGTTGATTTGGTTAGGATTTAAATTGTGGGTTAATGTGAAGCGTTTGCCAGTAATCGATTTTTAATTTTTCGGTGCCTAAACATAGTTAATTAGATCAAACTGAACAAGTTTTCTTCTATTCACTTTCCGTCGGAAATGAGTATTTTGCGAGTTATAGCGGTAAATGACTTACCGCAACTCTAGTGTTTGAAGCGGAAAAAAATTCGTCGAGCGCGTCGTATAGCAACACTGCAATGGACACTCCCTTCCAAGGCGCTCGAATGCTCGAGCCCATTCCCGCCATCTAAGACGAAAGTTAACATACCGCTATAACTTGGTATTGTTGGGTGATAATTTCTATTTTTTTATTAACTAAAAGATCATAGAAGTGGGTTCAGGCTTCGCAAGCTCCACGGATTGAGCTAATAATAAATTACGAAGTATTCAAACGTACTCTAACAGCTCAATCACGGCAAAAATAAAACCTACCGCGCTAACTCGTAAAATACTCATTTGACGCAAAAAGTGTATAGAAGAAACATAGTTTATTTCAATGTTATTACCATGATTCAAACAACAAAAATTTGAAAATTGATTAGTTGCTGTTTATTCGATCGCATTTGTCATCAAAGACGAAAATTAAACTAACCGCTATAACTCGTAAAATGCTCCAACTAAAACCAACCAACTGAAACTCCAACTGAAAATGCATAGAAGGAAACTTGTTTATTTTGATCTAATTATCCATTTTTAGGCACCGAAAATTTGAAAATTGATTACTGGTAAACACTTCACATTTGCCAAATTGTAGAATAAGAAAATCAACTTTATTGCTCAAATATTTTTTTGTCCTGCCTAAGAAATATGTAAATGCAATTGCACTATGTCATTTCTCCTCATATATATATGTTTTTTTTTTAACTAGATGGTAAAACAGGTGAAATGTCATTTGCTAAATTAATATATCTTTCATACATTATCAGCTGCTCTTCAATTGTAATTTGAATTATCACTCTGCCACTTAATACTTGTTGAATTATTCGTGCTGTCCTAAGAATTGTTTAATTCTTTAACAACCAAATTTTGGGTCTTCAACAAAATGTTGCTGTAATTTCTCTTCAATTATTTTAAATGAAAATGGTGAATTTGAACTCTTCATCAAAAAAATTCAAAAAATAAAGCCAATTTGAATGATTCCATGTATTTACAATGATGGTAGTCGATATAAGGTTAGGGGTGTGTAATTTTAATTGCATGCGATAAATTTGGTTTGAGCTCTCTGGCCAATTTTAAAATAACAACGGTAGTAAAGATAGCTAATTTAAAAATCATTTTAATTAGTGAATGTTTCGACTTCAAGCTCAAGCCATTATCAACACCTGTATAAGATAATTGACATACAGAAAATAAGACAAGGCTAAAATAAATAAAAATTTTGTGTAATTGCATATATAATGTTTCTATCATACCTGCTCAACTGCTCTTCAATACTAGTTCAATACTTTGACTGCGATGTGCGCCACTGGTGGTACACGGAGGTAATTTTTACAATGCTGCTGACCGACAAGTAGTCGCAAATTCTATTCCCATAAATACTTAATCAGAGCTAAATGAAGACAAGATACATGTCATGTTTGGTATTTTCAAAATATTTTACACACTAATGACTTTGAATTTAAGTTTGGCATTGAACTTATGGGGATCATCCGGGGCCCTTGCCAGATCCTGTCGATGTCATGGTCATTTTGCATGTTTTTGTTGTAGAAGGACCCTTAGTTGGTGGACTATTCGTTCCTAAAATTTTATGGCACTACGACAATAATTCCCTTCCTCCTGGGGGGGGGGGGAGGGTGAAGGGACCAAAATATTTCAATTTTCCCGATTTTGACCCCATATAAAAAGAGAACAAATGGGAAATGGAAAAAAAGCCGAACGTGAGTGTGTTAGAAGTGTTTCAAGGATTCTAAAACTGCATTTGTTTTTGTTCTGGCATCAAAACTGAAGGAGGAGTCCCATTTTGAAATATCGATATCAATGAAAAGCACCCAAAATTTTTCAATTTTCCCAATTTTGACCTCATATAAAAAGAGAACAAATGAGAAATTTAAAAAAAGCCGAATGTGAGTGTGTTAGAAATGTTCCAAGGATTCTAAAACTGCATTTGTTTTTGTTCTAGCATCAAAACTGAAGGAGTCCCATTTTGAAATATCAATATTAGTGAAATATCAATACCCAAAAACCAATATGTCAAATTTTTGCAAAATCTAAGGCCTGAATCAAAAAAATGAATGGAATTAATTGTGTTTTTGTTTCAAATGTTACATATCATAGTCAAATTTCATAAGAATCAGACTGAAAAAAGAAACAAATTATTTTTTGATAAAATAGGAAAAATTAGTATAATTTATTTTTTTTGAAATCACAATTCACAGTTTGAATATGAAGTTATGTATGGAAAGTATCGAAATAAAAATTAAAACTGCATTCAATTACATCAATTGTTGGTTATATTACACTTCAACACAAAATTTTATTCTTTGCTTATACCCAACACTTTGAATGTTCAACATTCATCCTGGGACTAGTTCTTGAGTTTTGATGCTAGAACAAATCAAAAGACAGTTTTAGAATCCTTGGAACATTTCTAACAAACGTTTGTTCTGCTTTTTTTCAAATTTGAATTCTTTGAAGAAATATATAGCTCTAAACTCAAAGAATTGTTGTCGACTTTTGAAATTTCCAAAAGTTTTCAAAAAATAGAAAAAATTTGAATTTGGAAAAAACTGAATGAGCGTTTGTTAGAAATGTTCTAAGGGTTCTAAAACTGTCTTTGTTTTTGCTCTAGCATCAAAACTGAAGGAGGAGTTCCAATCTGAAATATCAATAAAAATATACAAAAAACACATTTTTTGTCAAAGAAAAAAAACTAAGGCCTAAATCGAAAAAATGACAGGAGTAAAAAAGGTTTACTTTCACAAAAGACATATACTGGCCAATTTTCAAACAAATCGGACGAAAAAAGGTCTCAAACCCGGATGATCCTCTTAACCCTTTAACGCCCCAGAGGACACCAGTGTCCTCTTTCAAAAATGCCCTCAATATATAATATTTCTTGTTCAATTAGTTCCCTGATGTATTCTTTGAAGTTCTCTGCCGGGTGGCAGTTCCTATCCCATCCTGATATTGGTGACTGCCTGATGCCAGTGCCAGTTTAGTGACGGTGGTTGTGTTAACGGTAATATGAGTACAAAAATTCGGACGTTAAAGGGTTAAGTTGAGGATCTGATTCTGTGTTCCCAGTTTCCAAGGTAGAAGGAATTTTCTTTGTGCCTTTACTAAATGATCAGGCAAATATAGTTGTAATCCATACATTCTGTGATAAGAGTTACGGTAATAATTTTGATATTCTGAATGAAAATGCCAATAATTTTTTTGTTTTAGCATAATCATATGTTGTCTTTTATGATTGCTTGTAGGATGTTATTGTTTCATTTATTGCTTGCATATGTTTGAAAATTATCTGCATATGGTGCTAGTCATTATGCAGTATACATAGGTACTTATTGTGTGCTGCTCATTAATATAACATTACCATAATGTATTACATGTATTTTAAAATCGACTTATGTACCTGCAAGATTAGAGTATTGAAATATTTATATGTACCTGCAAGATTAGAATATTGAAATATTTATATATACCTGCTATACTAGAATATTAAAATATTTATAGGTCTGTGCAATATTTGAATATTACAATTTTCTTTGAAAAAGTTAAGAGGAAAGTTCGTCTTATGGTCCGGTCCCCTCATGGTTATGGAAAAGGAAGACTTAAAATGTGAACAAAATAGGTGTTATCTATTACAAGCAATTCTCAACACTTTTTTAAACATATATATTCTTTTTTAATGCTTTTAGAAGGCATTCCTATCCTCAGTGTGAAAGGGAAAAAGTATGTTTCAATTCTTGACCATATTTTTTTCTCAAAAATTTTTGCTAATTTGAAACGAACTAATTTTATAAAAGTGTATGGGTACATGCAACCAGCCAATGTTCAAGGTAACCACCAATGGTATTACAAAGTTATATCCCCTAATGGGGATACATCTATTGTATTTATGGGAATTAGCGCTCCCAGGGGGACTATGTGAGGGCCTGAGCTAAAGGTTAGGTAGGCTTTCTTTTTGTTAAAATAGAATAGGTTTTTGTTTTGTTACGGACCATCTTTTTTTGGTTCACTGCTGTCCTGTTTTTCAGCGTCTACTACTTTCTTCTTCAACTTTTTCTTGTTTCATGATCTTCTTTCTTGGCTTTCTGTTTTTGTGCCCTTTCTGCATAGATTCCACGTTCCCTTAACTCCATACTAAATGGTGCCTTGTTCCTTCCTCTCTTTAGATAGCCTTTGTTGCGGATAGGGAGGCTTAAACTAACTAATAATCTAATCTAATCTACAAAGTTATATAAATTGAAAACCATCCTTAAATACAGTGTGTTTGTACATTTGCCCCAAAATGTGTGTCTAAACCTAGTAAGATAAAATACAATCAATGTAGCTTCTAGAGATTAAGGGAGATGTCCACCCTAAACTAAGAGAATGGCTGTAACGTTTGTTGTATAGGATCTAGATCTATTAAAATTGGAATATGTATGTCCTAAGACATTGCTCACAGTACATACTTTTTAAGAAGATGTTGCTTGAAAAGTACCCTTGTTTTCCCCCATTTTTCCCCATTATCTCGATAATTATGGCAAAAATGGGAAAATTTATAGAGGTGACCCCTATTTATTTTCAAAAATACATAGTCAATTTTCATAGTTCTAGTTACTGCTCTAAAACATTTGTAATCTTTCCTAAAAGTGTAAAGAATACAATGGAACATTAATATGTTACCTAATACTGAATAATTTATTTTGTGAAAGGTAACATAATAGCTAAAATGTTACTTGTATACATCAGTATGTTAATCAGCAATTTACCTAGTGGCACACATATGTACCAGTACATGGTCAACACTTTGACTGCAATGTGAGCCACCGGTGGTCACCAAGATAAAGAAAGTTTTCTAATGCTGCTGCCCGACGAGTCCTCTTAAACTCAGTTTTCATAAATACTAAATCAAACTCAATTGAAGGCATGATCCAGTTAATGTTTGCTATTTTCAAAATAGTTTACTACATGTGGATGGCAAATACCCACAAATCTGAGGTCACAACTGGAGAGTGGATTAGGAGCATAGATGTCTTTCAGGCAGAATGGCCTGTTTCCTAGTTCAGTTCCTAGTTAGTAACTTTGCTAGCAAAAGCCAGTTTGGCAACCCTGCAATGGACACCACGCCTCTAACTTGAGTGTCCTAAAGTTCTCTCTTTTGTGAGTGAGGACACTCTGCATACTTGCTCTTCAATTATCTCTAAATTTGAGTTACGTACTTCATTTAAGTTGTACCTGCCGCGGTCAAAGCTTTGAGCAAGACACTGAATAGATATACATGATAAAGACCAAAAGCACCCGGCAACTGGCAGAGGAAATACATCAAAGCTAAACCTTAACAGCCCATGTGCCACACTTGCTAAAAATGCTAACTTAATTTATTTCTTGCTACATTTGTGCCTTAGTTTTATTTTTGAAGCATTCTGCCGGACGGCAGTTCCGTCCGTTGGTGATGACCTGATGCCAGCGTCAGTCTAGTGACAGTGGTTGTGGTAGTGAAAGTGTGAGTGGTTGATGGTGTTGACAGTGGTTGATGGTGTTTACAGTGATAGATGGTGTTGAGTGATTGATGGTGTTGACAGTGGTTGATTGTGTTGACAGTGGTTGATGGTTGACAGTGGTTGCAATGGTGGAAATATGGGTAAACAGTGGTTGTGATGTTGGGAATATGGGTAAACAGTGGTTGTGATGGTGGGAATATGGGTAAACAGTGGTTGTGATGTCGGGAATATGGGTAAACAGTGGTTGTGATGGTGGGAATATGGGTAAACAGTGGTTGTGATGTTGGGAATATGGGTAAACAGTGGTTGTGATGTTGGGAATATGGGTAAACAGTGGTTGTGATGGTGGGAATATGGGTAAACAGTGGTTGTGATGTTGGGAATATGGGTAAACAGTGGTTGTGATGGTGGGAATATGGGTAAACAGTGGTTGTGATGGTGGGAATATGGGTAAACAGTGGTTGTGATGGTGGGAATATGGGTAAACAGTGGTTGTGATGGTGGGAATATGGGTAAACAGTGGTTGTGATGTTGGGAATATGGGTAAACAGTGGTTGTGATGGTGGGAATATGGGTAAACAGTGGTTGTGATGGTGGGAATATGGGTAAACAGTGGTTGTGATGGTGGGAATATGGGTAAACAGTGGTTGTGATGGTGGGAATATGGGTAAACAGTGGTTGTGATGGTGGGAATATGGGTAAAATGGTTGTTGTGATATTAGGGTAATGAGTAAGATAGTATCTGTGATACTAATATTTCATGGAAATCTATTCTGTTTTGACTGTAAAAACTCACTGTGCTGCATGTACTCATTGTGCTGGATGTCCTCACTGTACTGGATGTACTCATTGTACTGGATGTACTCATTGTAATGGATGTACTCACTGTACTGGATGTACTCATTGTAATGGATGTACTCACTGTACTGGATGTACTCACTGTACTGGATGTACTCACTGTACTGGATGTACTCACTGTACTGGATGTACTCACTGTACTGGATGTACTCACTGTACTGGATGTACTCGCTGTACTGGATGTACTCACTGTACTGGATGTACTCACTGTACTGGATGTACTCACTGTACTGGATGTACTCGCTGTACTGGATGTACTCGCTGTACTGGATGTACTCGCTGTACTGGATGTACTCGCTGTACTGGATGTACTCGCTGTACTGGATGTACTCGCTGTACTGGATGTACTCATTGTACTGGATGTACTCATTGTACTGGATGTACTCGTTGTACTGGATGTACTCATTGTACTGGATGTACTCGTTGTACTAGATGTACTCGTTGTACTAGATGTACTCGTTGTACTGGATGTACTCGTTGGATGTACTCGTTGTACTGGATGTACTCACTGTACTGGATGTACTCACTGTACTGGATGTACTCACTGTACTGGATGTACTCACTGTACTGGATGTACTCACTGTACTGGATGTACTCGCTGTACTGGATGTACTCGCTGTACTGGATGTACTCGCTGTACTGGATGTACTCGCTGTACTGGATGTACTCGCTGTACTGGATGTACTCGCTGTACTGGATGTACTCATTGTACTGGATGTACTCGTTGTACTGGATGTACTCATTGTACTGGATGTACTCGTTGTACTAGATGTACTCGTTGTACTGGATGTACTCGTTGGATGTACTCGTTGTACTGGATGTACTCATTGTACTGGATGTACTCGTTGTACTGGATGTACCCATTGTGCTCGATGTACCCATTGTGCTCGATGTACCCATTGTGCTGGAAACAAAGTACTCATTGAACCATATGTTGAATGAGGACTGGTATTTTGTAAAGGGAACATCTTAGATATGTTATGTAGAAGTGAGAATTCATTAGAAAAAATCAATTCATACTGGTTTTTCTGTGTGGTGTTTTGAATTGGGGTCTGTTTGAAATCTTTCTATTTCATATTGAAATGCAAGAGTGGTTGAATGGTTATAAACTTATGGGAATTACCACTCCTAAATGGAAAATGTGAGGTCCCTTGTTGAAAATTACATAAGCCTCATTTTTCTTTGAAGCAAATGTTTTTTTGTTGTTCTACAGACCATTTATATTGATTCACTGCTGCCATTTTTTCTAACTCTAATTACTTTCTTTTTCAACATTTATCTTCTTTCACAACCATCTTTCTTAGCATTCCTGCTTCTATGTGCTAGGGATCTTGTATAGGAATACATTTAGTGCATTGATTCCTAGTTCCTGTAACTCCTGGTGTCCACACTGTTCATATGACAAAAACTCAAGCGCAGTTATTCCTATGGTCATTGAACTTTAAAATAAGCTTGTGCACTGAGGTCAATATGAGGTATAGGATTGGCTAGACGATTTGTAGAATCCTAGATACTCAGAATGTATCTTGAAATACTCAGAAGTACCGGCCCTCCAGGCAATGTATGCTAGATACTCAGAAGTATCTGTCTGCCAGGCAATGTATCCTAGATACTCAGAAGTATCTGTCTGCCAGGCAATGTATCCTAGATACTCAGAAGTATCTGTCTGCCAGGCAATGTATCCTAGATACTCAGAAGTATCTGTCTGCCAGGCAATGTATCCTAGATACTCAGAAGTATCTGTCTGCCAGGCAATGTATGCTAGATACTCAGAAGTATCTGTCTGCCAGGCAATGTATGCTAGATACTCAGAAGTATCTGTCGGCCAGGCAATGTATCCTAGATACTCAGAAGTATCTGTCTGCCAGGCAATCTATCCTAGATACTCAGAAGTATCTGTCTGCCAGGCAATGTATGCTAGATACTCAGAAGTATCTGTCTGCCAGGCAATGTATGCTAGATACTCAGAAGTATCTGTCTGCCAGGCAATGTTTGCTAGATACTCAGAAGTATCTGTCTGCCAGGCAATGTATGCTAGATACTCAGAAGTATCTGTCGGCCAGGCAATGTATCCTAGACACTCAGGCTACCCAATCTAAAATAAACGCTCTGCTACACAATTTGTGGCATCCCAGATACCCAGAAGTATCTGTGTCCTTCACACCCAGAAGTATCTGTATCCTAGATACCCTAAAATATTTGTATCTCAAATACCCAGAAGTAAATGGCACAATCTGAATTGAAAACTCTGCTACAAAAGCATGATGTTGGGCAGACATGTGCCTGCTGTGACGTGGGAGTGGCCCCAAGATGCTGCGGCTGCCCAGATTCATCAAGCGCTTCATCAAAAGGAACACAACTCGCATTGCTCCAGGTGATGCCTTCCAGACTAGGTAAGCTGTGCTCTTGTTGCTAGGGCGTGTGGGCTTGTTGCATTTGTTACCAGGGTTGTGGGCTTGTTGCACTTGTTACTAGGTGGTGTGGGCTTGTTGCCTTTGGTAGTAGGCGGTGTGGGGTTGTTGCATTTGTTACTAGGTGGTGTGGGCTTGTTGCACTTGTTACTAGGTGGTGTGGGCTTGTTGCACTTGTTACTAGGTAGTGTAGGCTTGTTGCAGTTGTTACTAGGTGGTGTGGGCTTGTTGCACGTGTTAATAGGTGACGTGTGGGCTTGTTGCACTTGTTACTAGGTGGTGTGGGCTTGTTGCACTTGTTACTAGGTGGTGTGGGCTTGTTGCACTTGTTACTAGGAGGTGTGGGCTTGTTGCACTTGTTGCTAGGTGGTGTGGCTCGTTAATGTACATTTCTAGGTTGTGTGTTGGGTTGTTGCACTTGTTACTAGGTGGTGTGGGCTTGTTGCACTTGTTACTAGGTGGTGTGGGCTTGTTGCACTTGTTACTAGGTGGTGTGGGCTTGTTGCACTTGTTACTAGGTGACGTGTGGGCTTGTTGCATTTGTTACTAGGTGGTGTGGCTCGTTATGTACATTTCTAGGTCGTGTGTTGGGTTGTTGCACTTGTTACAAATTGCCGTGTTGACTCGTTCCATGTTGCAAGGTGTGGTAGATAGTTCCTTCTTTCCTAATTTCTGTCTTCCCTCCTTTACTTATGTTTCTTTGTGATTTTCTTCCTATGTCTATCATTTTTCTTTCATTATTATTTTCTTTTCATCCCCTCAGGGGACACCACTGTTGTCTCTATGGGAATTAGCGCTCCCCGGGGGACTATGTGAGGTCCCGAACTGAGGGTTAGGTAGGCCTTCTTTTTGTTGAAATAAAATGTTTTTGTTATGTTAAGGACCATCTTTTTTCGGTTCACTACTGTCCTGTTTTTCCAGCACCTACTACTTTCTTCTTCTACTTCTGTCTTGTTTCATGAACTTCTTTCTTAGCTTACTGTTTCATGCGCATGGCATCCCCAGCAGGAGCACCCTTTGTGCATGGATTCCACGTTCCCTCAACTTTATACCAAATGGTGCCCTCATCCTTCCTCTCTTTGAACACCTTGGTTGTGGTAAAAGGGAGGCTAAAACTAATTTACAATCAATCTATCTATAAAAAAATAACATCATACCAGGGGAAATGTGTTGTCCTGTTATTTTTGTATTTTTTGACAAGGGTAAAACTGTTTTTTTTTTCAAGCAGTGAAGCCCATTTCCTTATTTTGTTCTTCACAAACTTTACAACATACTGTATTTATGCTGTAATTATTATTGTTGCTGGAAAACTATTAACATTTTTAAAAAATGTATTTGCGTATCTAAATGTCTCTAGAACTTTTTCATGCGTACAGCAGACCTGTTCAGAATTTGAACCGTTCGTTCTTTGTACACGTTGTGTTGTTTGTGTTACTTGAATGAGTTCTATTCAATGTAATTATACAAATATTATCTTACTATAGTTAGAGAAAATTATTATTGTAGGCAAATTATATTTGTAAACAAATTATTGTTGTAGGCGATTTATTGTTGTAAGCAAATTATAATTGTAAACAAATTATTATGGTAAACAAATTACTATTGTAAACAAATTATTATTATGGTAAACAAATTATTATGGTAAGCAGATTACTATTGTAAACAAATTATTATTGTAAACAAACTATTATGGTAAACAAATTATTATGGTAAACAAATTACTATTGTAAACAAATTATTATGGTAAACAAATTATTATGGTAAACAAATTATTATTGTAAACAAATTATTATTATGGTAAACAAATTATTATGGTAAGCAGATTACTATTGTAAACAAATTATTATGGTAAACAAATTATTATGGTAAACAAATTACTATTGTAAACAAATTACTATTGTAAACAAATTATTATGGTAAACAAATTATTATGGTAAACAAATTATTATGGTAGACAAATTATTATGGCAAACAAATTACTATTGTAGGCAAATTATATTATTATTTATGACTCACTGTATCTGTATTACTAACGACTCGCTGTATCAGTAATACTTTATGACTGTATCTATGCTACAAATTTGACCAGTGCACAAGTACATGAATGTTTTGATTGTGACTAGTACTAAGGTAAATACATAAGTTTGGCATCAACATCCGCAAGATTCACTTGAGCAAAAAGCCAACCCCATCACATATGGTGTGCCATGTACGCTAATTACGCATAAACCTACACGTGTACATTAATTACGCATAGTCCTACATGTGTACGTTAATTTCTCATAAAACTACACGTGTATGTTGTTGTGACTCGCACCGCCGCAAAGCACGCTCACAACACGAAAGCCTACTGATCGTAATTCGTGGTAGCACCTGCGGTTCTCGAGGACGCTACACCAGTGCTACGTTGTCCACTGTTGTCAGCACAAGGAACAGAAAGTCGGGTGGGTTCACAATGTTTATGCCGAACACGTATATACACGAACACATGAAGTTCCTCTACTCGGAGTTCCCCTCCGGTGACAAATCACCATTACACCATTTACACAAAACCGATGACTTGGGGCACAGCTATTCACAAATTAATATATATAATTTAATGTCTTTCATTTATGTGGCCTGAAAACAGCTCAAAAGCGACATGGTTAGAAAAAATGCTTGAACACGGCGATCACAACAACGTTTATTTCTCATAAACCTACACGTGTACGTTAATTACGCATAATCCTACACGTGTACGTTAATTTCTCATAAAACTACACGTGTACGTTAATTTCTCATAAAACTACACGTGTACGTTAATTTCTCATAATCCTACACGTGTACGTTAATTACGCATAAACCTACAGGTGTACTTTAATTACGCATAAACCTACAGGTGTACTTTAATTACGCATAAACCTACAGGTGTACGTTAATTACGCATCAACCTACACGTGTACATTAATTACGCATACACCTAGCCGTGTACGTTAATTACGCATACACCTACACGTGTACGTTGATTACGCATAAACCTACACGTGTACGTTGATTACGCATAAACCTACACGTGTACGTTGATTACGCATAAACCTACACGTGTACGTTAATTACGCATAAACCTACACGTGTACGTCCCCTGGCAGGCAGAAACTGAGTCTCCTGTACGCCTTCTTTGCCTGGCACGGTCTCGGGTTGATGGGCTACGCCTTCTACAAGTACCACACCGAGCAGAAGCAGAAGACTGGGCTGAGTGACGGTATGTTGTGGGACTGTTGATGGGGGCTGTGGGGGGCTGTGTGGGGCTGTGTGGTGCTGTTGGTGGGGGCTGTGTGGGGCTGTGTGGTGCTGTTGGTGGGGGCAGTGTGGGGCTGTTGGTGGGGACTGTGTGGTGCTGTTGGTGGGGACTGTGTGGTGCTGTTGGTGGGGGGCTGTGTGGGGCTGTTGGTGGGGGGCTGTGTGGTGCTGTTGGTGGGGGGCTGTGTGGGGCTGTTGGTGGGGGCTGGGGGGGGCTGTGTGGGGCTGTGTGGTGCTGTTGGTGGGGGCTGTGTGGTGCTGTTGGTGGGGGCAGTGTGGGGCTGTTGGTGGGGACTGTGTGGTGCTGTTGGTGGGGACTGTGTGGTGCTGTTGGTGGGGGGCTGTGTGGGGCTGTTGGTGGGGGCTGTGGGGGGCTGTGTGGGGCTGTGTGGTGCTGTTGGTGGGGGCTGTGTGGTGCTGTTGGTGGGGGCAGTGTGGGGCTGTTGGTGGGGACTGTGTGGTGCTGTTGGTGGGGACTGTGTGGTGCTGTTGGTGGGGGGCTGTGGGGGGCTGTGTGGTGCTGTTGGTGGGGGGCTGTGTGGGGCTGTTGGTGGGGGCTGTGTGGTGCTGTTGGTGGGGGCTGTGTGGGGCTGTGTGGTGCTGTTGGTGGGGGCAGTGTGGTGCTGTTGGTGGGGACTGTGTGGTGCTGTTGGTGGGGGCTGTGTGGTGCTGTTGGTGGGGGCTGTGTGGTGCTGTTGGTGGGGGCTGTGTGGTGCTGTTGGTGGGCGCTGTGTGGTGCTGTTGGTGGGGGCTGTGTGGTGCTGTTGGTGGGGGCTGTGTGGTGCTGTTGGTGGGGGCTGTGTGGTGCTGTTGGTGGGGGCTGTGTGGTGCTGTTGGTGGGGGCTGTGTGGTGCTGTTGGTGGGGGTTGTGTGGTGCCGTTGGTGGGGGCTGTGTGGGGCTGTTGGGGGGGGGGGCTGTGTGGGGGCTGTGTGGGGCTGTGGGTGGGGGCTGTGTGGGGCTGTTGGTGGGGGCTGTGTGGGGCTGTTGGTGGGGGCTGTGTGGGGCTGTTGGTGGGGGCTGTGGAGCTGTTGGTGGGGGCTGTGTGGGGCTGTTGGTGGGGGCTGTGGAGCTGTTGATGGGGGCTGTGTGGTGCTGTTGGTGGGGGTTGTGTGGGGCTGTTGGGGGGGGAGGCTGTGATGGGCTGTTGGTGGGGGCTGTGTGGGGCTGTTGGTGGGGGCTGTGTGGGGCTGTTGGTGAGGGCTGTGTTGGGCTGTTGGTGGGGGCTGTGTTTGCTGTGTGGGACTGTTGGTGGGGCCTGTGTGGGGCTGTTAGTGGGGGCTGTGTGGGGCTGTTTTTACCTTCACCCATCAATACTCGCCCCTCACCCATCAATACTCGCCCCTCACCCATCAATACTCACCCCTTGCCCATCAATACATGCCCCCTCCCCCCAGGCCGGTACTACGCAGAGTTACTGAAGCACGACAACGTACAGCTGGTGCGCATGCGCAACACTCAGGTGGTGGGCAGGTGAGTCGCGCGGCGTTTCTTCCCTCTGGGATACTTCCGGTGGATACCTGATGCCTTGAATCTGGAATGCCAAATAACTGGAATCTCCATTTTAGATACCCTACAAGTATCTGTCTCCCAGCCAGCGGATCCTAGATATCCAGAATCTGTGTATACCAGATACCCAGAATCTATGCTCAATACCCAGAATCTGTATCTCAGATACCCAGAATCTGTATCTCAGATACCCAGAATCTGTATCCTAGATACCCAGAATCTGTATCTCAGATACCCAGAATCTGTATCTCAGATACCCAGGACCTGTATCTCAGATACCCAGAATCTGCATCTTAGATACCCAGCAGGATCCGTCTCCACTACTACATTTTATAGTTTTAGTTAATTGCCGTCAAAATAGGCGCTATACTTGAGTCGGAAAATATGCGCACAACAGCATTGATTTCTATGGTAACTGTTTTTGGGTGTGTTTCAGGTGTTTAATTTATTTTGGTTAGTATTTTGATTTTTTCTTGGGTTTTGCGGTTTTTCTTGGGTTCCCTCAGGGGGACATAACTATTGTATCTATGGGAATTAGCGCCCCCAGGAGGAAGATGTGAGGGCCTGAGCTGAGAGTTAGGTAGGCCTTCTTTTTGTTGAAATAAAATGTTTTTGTTATGTTAAGGACCATTTTTTTTGGGTTCATTGCTGTCCTGTTTTTCAGCACCTACTTTTTCTTCTTTTACTTTTATATTTTTTTTTCATGAACTTCTTTCTCAACTTTTTGCTTCTATGCACCTCGTGCATAGATTCCCCATTCTCTTATCTCCACACTAAATGTTGCCTTCCTCCTTCCTCTCTTCGATACGCTCTTTTTTTTGTAGCGATTAGGGAGGCTTAAACTAACTTATAATCTCATCTAATCTTTTTCTTGTGATATTTTAGCCTCTTTATAATTTTTTCTGGGAAATAAATGATTTGAATTTTCCTCGGAACCTCATAGGTTTTCAGAATACCCTTTTTTTGTATATAGTTGTGTGTGCACTGACCGACGATATATGTATATATGATACTGTGATTATATCATAATTAAACTGTTGTGTGGTCCGGCATCCTATATACGTGTAACGGTCAGTGGATATTTTTTTATTATTATTTTTTTATTGTTTTAATATTTTCTATTCTTTTTTTTTTTGTGGACGCCCTGCCTATATTTTTGGGGCCATGTCGCTACGTCATTGCAAGGCTGTCGTACGCCAAATTTCGGGACTTTTCAGGAGAAGCTTTTTAAAGTATATAAGTGATATAACTTTAATAATTTTAGGCAAACCAATCAAACGCCATCTCTCGGCCAAAAATTCACGTAGACTTACGAATTTGCCGCCAAAAGACGCAGAATTAATTCTGCCGCGATAATATTAACAATATTTGATATTTTCCTTGTAGCAAATCTCAAGGTATAAATAACAAACAAATATATCCATCCCAACAGTACCCGTGATTAAAATATTCTTGTACTTGTGCACTGGTGAAACTCGTATCACAGATACGGTCATTGAGCGTCCTTCAAATCAAAGCTATTTCGTAAGAAGCTGCCACCGACCAAATAAACCCTCAAAACGTATTACTGTGTAAGATATTTTTGTGAGGCTTTACACATTAAAAGGCATCCCTTAACCCCCAGAAAGGTAGAGGAAACAAGGAAGGGTCAAACCAGCCTTTTTTTTGTCGTCCGTGTGACAAAGCTGACGTCACGGCAACGAACCAATAGCAGCGCTCATATTGCATCTGGTAGCACTGCTGGTCCCAAATCTGGCACCGCTATTAGCCTAACGGCATGTCGCAACGGTGACGTCATAAAGTTTATTTGAAATGAAGCGTTTATTGGCTAGCCGAACAAGAGGTGTATTTTCTTCCATGGAAGTGACCCTACCTTGTTTCCTCTACCGTGCCCCCCAAAGAGCACCTCTCACTTCCCCCATTACAGCTTAGACCTGACATTAGATCCTAGATACAAGGCCCCCAAAGGGCACGGCATTGTATCCTAGATACAACCCCCAAAGAACTCCTCTCACTCCCCCCCCTTCTCCCCCTCCCGCAGGTGGGACCTGGAGGCGGAGAAGCAGAAGCACGGCCACCTCCTGACGACGGAGGAGCTCGAGCGAGAGGACCTTCTCACGGGAGACGCTGCCGCCCTCGAGCAGCTCGTGTGACGTCCTGGTGTGGGGGGTTACGTCCTCTCTGCCCTCGGCGTGTTGGGACTTACATATTTGAAGGAAGTGTGCTAAGTTGTTGGAAGACAGTGTACCTATTTAGTCAAAGAAACTGCCGTGCTGCCAGTTTGATTGGAAAAGGCTTTCATACTGGAAGGAACTCTGCCTTGTTTACTGAAAGAAAGAGCTCGGTGTTTGTGTCTCAGGTTAAAAAGGGGTTTTATATGTATAAAACCTGTACCCATTTATTGAAATAAAGCATCGTGTTTGTGTGCCACGTTCGTGGTTGATGCTCCTTCGTATTCTAGGGTAATTACCCCTCAATAAGTACCAGTGTCGTCAATAAGTACCAGTGCACCATGAGGTCCATCTACCACCATCTGCTGAGGGCCATAAGGGGCTCCTCTTCCGCACCCCACAGTACCGTAGCCGAATTTCTCTTCCAAATGCGGTCATTTTCACGGAATTTGCACCCCAAACCATACCAGAACCCCGGGGCATCCACGAGCTGGTGTCTCCTTGGCTCTCGTATCTGTGATACGCGCGTTGTGAGGCAGGCATCCAATATGGCGGCTCCAACTGGCAAGATGGCTGCCCCTACAGACAAGATGGCCGCCCCTACAGACAAGATGGCCGCCCCTACAGACAAGATGGCCGCCCCTACAGACAAGATGGCCGCCCCAAATGACAAGATGGCCGCCCCAAATGACAAGATGGCCGCCCCAAATGACAAGATGGCCGCCCCAAATGACAAGATGGCGGCCCCAAATGACAAGATGGCGGCCCCAAAAGATAAGATGGCTGTTCCAACTGATAAGATGGCCGCTTCAACCGACAAGATGGCCACCCCAGCTGACAAGATGGCTGCCCTAACTAATAAAATGGCGGCTTCAACTAACAAAACGGCATTAAATGACACAAAAAATCACACCAACACGGCACCAGAAGGACCACAGACCCGCGTGTCGTACCTGTACGTGCCAGGACACCTGCACCATAAGCGCTTTCCGCTCCTGGTTCCATACCTGGACTTTGACGCCAGATTTTCGGACCTGGAGAAGCTGTCGGCGGAGCTGAAACTGCGAGGTGTTTCCGACCATTTTGGTGACCTTGAAACTCTTAAGAAAAGTTGGGAAAAGTTCTCCCTCCTCAAGGATAAAGTTGAACACCTAGAACACCTGGAGCAAAAGCTGCATGCGTCTCTGGAGGGTCTTGAACCCGGGACCAAGCGAGCCGAGAAGACAGAACAGCAGATAACTGAATGCGTCGCTCGCATCAAAGAATTGAAACCAATTCTACACCAAATGGAAGTCGCGGTAGTACCTATGCTTCTGGACCTCCCCAACTCCTTGAAGCACAGTCCCTACCCCCCTGGGGAGGTCGTCCTCTCCCGGCACTCCCCACCGGCGTTCCAATCCCCCCCCAAACCCAACACCTCCATAGAGTTCCTCAACGTTAGCCCTGGCGCTTTTTACCTCTCAGGAGATGCTGCTGAATACGAGCTCTTACTAGAACATTGGTGGGGGGATCTTCTGGACCGCCATGGGTACCTTCGTCAGAGTAACCCCGACTTTGCAAAGGCCGTTGTCATCGAGGGGTGCGGGTACGATTCCCTCCAGAAGCTGAAGCTGGCTGGTGACTCGTCTTCTCCGTTGTACCTGGTGGGCGGGGCTTCGCTGCCCGCGTTTCTAGGATATTTCGCTCGACACGCCATCAAGAAGCCGCAAAAGTTCCTGCCGCAGAAGCTGTATTCTTGCCAGAAGATGTACGTGCCGCCCGCTAGCGTGCACATGTCTTCTGCTGGTTTGGCTCAGGAGGGACTTAGCTCGGTTTCAGGCCTACCTGAAGATTGGCTTAGTTATTCTGACCAAGGTGATAATATACCTAGTAATTCTGATGGACCTGATGGGCTGCCGAGTTATCCACACCTATCTGAAGATGGTCCTGGTTATTCCCACCTACCCGATAGTACCCCTATTAATCCCGGTAGGCCTGCAAATTCTACAGCAACAGGCGGCGTGTTTGCATCGATGCAAAGCACCTGCGTATCGCTGCTGGTAGCCGGGGCATCCACGAACGAAGATGAAGCCATCCAAGAAGTAACGGACATCGTGACCGAAGCGTACGAGAAGTTAGGGCTACATTTCAGGATAGTTCGGTCCCCTTACAAGGACTTGCGCAGGTACGAGAAGGACGCTCTGACCGTAGAGATGCTCACTCCTACTTCCTACGTGGAGGTAGGAAGGATCTCCGTCATTGGAGACTACATCAGCAAGCGGCTCCTCATGCTCCACGTCAAGGATGGAGCCAAAACGGCCGAAAAACTTGCGCCCCTGAGCGTGCTGTACGCGCAGCTCATGGACGTGTCCAAGTTTGTGGCGGTTGCTCTGGAGCAGGGGGAGGGCGTCCTCGAGAGAGGAATGGGGAAGGGACACTGAGGGATCGTAATCCACGTAAGGGAACTTTTTCTACGTGAGGGCAGGGGGAAGATGTGTGTCACGATATGGACTGGGGGAAGATGTGGTGTGTCATGATATGGGCAGGGGAAGATGTGGTGTGTCATGATATGGGCAGGGGAAGATGTGGTGTGTCATGATATGGGCAGGGGAAGATGTGTGTCATGATATGGACTGGGGGAAGATGTGGTGTGTCATGATATGGGCAGGGGAAGATGTGGCGTGTCATGATATGGGCAGGGGAAGATGTGGTGTGTCATGATATGGACTGGGGGAAGATGTGGTGTGTCATGATATGGACTGGGGGAAGATGTGGTGTGTCATGATATGGGCAGGGGAAGATGTGGTGTACCAGCTGTGCTGGTTTTATAAAGAGTTGGTGTTTAGTTATAAATCTGTTTGTAATTATTACGTAAAAAAGCGGATTGTAAACATTGTGGTGTGTGTGTAGTAAAGTGTTAAAAAACATCTTTTATTACTTACTTCATGTAGGTGTAAATAAGTAACTTCATTCATGGTGCTGTCGTACCGGGGAATATGTGAGGTCCCGAGCTAAAGGTAGACTTTCCTTTAGTTAATTCTGGTTTTTTGTTTTGTGAAGTATCATCTTTTTTCGGTTGACTGCTTTGCTCTTTTTCTGCACCTACTACTTTCTTTTTCAACTTTTGTCTTGTTTCATGAACTTCTTTTTCATCTTACTGTTTCTATGCCCTTTCTGCATAGATTCCACGTTCTCTTAACTCCATACTATATGGTGCCTTCCTCCTTCCTCTCTTTGGATAGCCTTTGTTGCGGGTAGGGAGGCCCAAACTAACTAATAATCTAATCTAAAAACCAATGCATCGACATTTCATGTTTGTAATTTGTTGGAAATAAACTGTCTTTCTTTTCTGATTCATTTTTTCTTTTGTGACAACAGGGAATAGTGTGGATAGTGTTCACAGACTATTTATTCATTATCAGATGGGAACCAAAGGGTCGGAATGGCAGTGTTAGATGATTTCAGTAGCCGGGTCCTGATTTGGATGGCGTTTTATTAAAGTCCCTGTCCTAGGGTTTTTCTGAGGGTTGTTATGCTTTCTTCGGGGAAGAGAAGATTCGTTTTCAAGTTTTCTATTTTTACTTGTACGGTAAACAAGGTTAGTCGCAGAGTCATTCAATATTGGGTGAGACGGTTCTGGAATTACCAGGGAGCTGACCGAAGTTCTTTTCGTCGCTCTCCCGAATTTCGGATCAGCCGGATTCAAGGGGGTTTGGCGAGTATCTAGGATACTCGGATTATATTCCGGCGAACATTAATTTCAGAGCCGGGAGCGTAATACTATAATATCCTTCTGGCCATACCGGCGCGGGGCCTAACAGGCAGGAACTGAAGCGATATTTTTGTGCAAAAGATAGCGAGAGGGAACGAACTAAGGACTATTCTGCCTAAAAGAAAACGCGTCGAATCGCGTAACAGAAATCGCTTACACTAGCGATGCTACGTTTGTCATGTTAATTAGTTGAGGGCGTTTTATAATTCAATTGTTTTTGTAAATTCAAGATTTTTTAATGCGTGCATCACTTTTATCAACTTTTTTTGGAAATGGACGGTTTTACTTTCTTTCTTTCTTTAATAAATTAAAAAATACTGTAGTTGTTGAACGAATTCAAGTCGTAAGACCAGCAGCTATGTAGTAACTGCTGTGCTCATGTACGTATATAAATGTGCGTATATACATGTACTAAAGCCATATACATATACGGGGGGGCCATGGCCCACCCGCCCCCCTGAAATGTGGAACTGGGGCCCAGTTTCAGTCGCCGTTTTAAAAGACTAGTCCACCACCCTTTATTTAAAATAAGAAAGGAGGCGAAATGAAAGAATGACTGTAAGAAATAAAAAAATCTCTCGAGAGTTGATGAGGCCGAGTGCACGTGGCCCGTCAAAAATGTATAACATGTTAAACATATCACATGACACACGTTCCTATTTCCTAAGAATTCACGTGATGTTCATCGCTACTCGAATTTGATGGATTAATGCACTGGAAATTGTGGAGTTGATGAAGCTTGTATCACAGATACGAAATTGTGGAGTTGATGAAGCTTGTATCACAGGTACGAAATTGTGGAGTTGATGAAGCTTGTATCACAGGTACGAAATTGTGGAGTTGAAGAAGCTTGTATCAGAGATACGAAATTGTGGAGTTGATGAAGCTTGTATCACAGATACGAAATTGTGGAGTTGATGAAGCTTGTATCACAGATACGAAATTGTGGAGTTGATGAAGCTTGTATCACAGATACGAAATTGTGGAGTTGATGAAGCTTGTATCAGAGATACGAAATTGTGGAGTTGATGAAGCTTGTATCAGAGATACGAAATTGTGGAGTTGATGAAGCTTGTATCAGAGATACGAAATTGTGGAGTTGATGAAGCTAGTATCGCAGATACGAAATTGTGAAGTTGTTGAAGCTTGTATCGCAGATACCCTCATTATTATAGTATAGATTGCTGATAATTAATGTCTGACCCCCTCAAAACAACTGCGCTCCTGGTGTAAGGTAATGACATGTATTGAAATGTAAGGTAATGACCGAAATTCATTTGTAGCTGCTTTCCTGTATGCATTGTAGCTCATAATTATTATTGTAGAGACTCAGAGAGTGACGTGCTTTGTTGTGTGTCCCATTTTTGTTCGAGTGAAAGCAACATCCAGTCATTGTTGAGACGCGGGATGATGTGCTATTGTGGTTTTAATGTTTAAAGAGTTTTGATACTCGGGGGAAGTTTGTTCCACAGTACGGCGCCTGATATTGACGAAGCCTTCGGCCCAGTTTTAGACGAACAACAGTCGACTAAAACATTATTGTTTCTCTTTTGGTTCTAGGTCGTTTGCAGTTGGAGGATGGAGCTTTTCAGGGTAAGTGTTGCTCTGAGGGAAATATAAAGAGGAAAATACGAATTAGGAATCTCTCTTGAATAGAAGTCCAGCCAGTTTATTTAGGAGAGGGGTTGCGTGGACAATCTTCTTGAATTTACCTTTCATCTGGCCCTTCAATTCGTACATTTTTGTAACTCGCTTTGAAGATATCGAGGTATGTCTCCCCTAACTAGGCTGCAATAGTCCATGCATGATAACACTAAATGTTCAATGGCTAATAATCTAGTATTTTCGTCTAGCACACTTTTTATACGATGAAAAAGCACTAAAGTTCCATAAATTTTGGTGCAAGTTTTCCCAACGTGAGATTTGAAAGACATGTTTTGATCGAACCAAATGCCTAAATTTTAACTTTTTTCTAATGGATTAATTTCATCATTCCCTACCGTAAAAGTGAAATTTGTTTCTTTTATTGCATCCTTGGAACCGAATATAATGCATTGTGTTTTTCCCTATTCCATTTGTAACCATTTTTTTTCCCTCCCAAAGCCCCCTTACCTTATCGTGGTGGGAGGGTTTGTGTGTTGTGAGGAGTGAGGCTATGCTGTCGGGACCTCGGTCCTGGTGGGTACAACCGCGGCAGACAGGCTCACTCGGAGCAGCCAGACAAAATGGGGGGCCATGGGAAGGCCCCCCATGTAAATAAAACCGGACCCCGGCAGTTACGAGTGATAAAGCCCCCGTTATCCCGAGCAAACAAGGGGCTGCTACGGGCCGGGGTTGACGGTGGGAGGGGGTATTCACCCCCTATTGGTCAGTGTGTGCCCGCCTCAAATATAGATGATATATCAAATGGCTACTGACTGCTCGGGGGTCTCTTTTCCGGCCTGAGCCAGCCTGGATAGGGGAGGGGAGACCCTCCTTGACAAGAGAGACCTAAAGCAATGTGCTTGCTTCCACCGATACAACTCTGGCTGCTCACCCCCCGTTGACGACCCTGATATCTAACAAGGACATTGAACCTACCTCTTCCTCTAAAGAGCCGCCGCACCAACCTATAGGCGAGGAAACAGAGCGCGGACAAAACAATGTTATAACTCTTGAACCTTACGCACCTGAACGTCCACCAAACAGGTCAGGTCGTGGGCGACGCCGTGGCAGAAGATTGCATCTTCTTGAGGAGGCCGCGCCCTTCGACCTGATGGAGCCGAATTTGCCCACGGAGTACAAAAAGTTCTTCAGTATTAAAGCTAGCGACGGTTCACCTCTGACACACATTGATGTGATCATGGCAAACCGTGACCTGTGTCGTGGGTTGGGAGGTAGACCCGCCAAGATCACAGAGACTCGCGGTGGTGGCCTCTTGGTGGAGGTCCGTAACTCTGAGCAGAGCCGCAACATATTGAGCATTCGCCATCTGGCTGGCGTGGGCGTGGAAGTGACCCCACATGGAAGCCTCAATGAGAGCTAAGGAACGATCTACTACGTCAATTATCCTGGTTACGCTGATGAGCACCTCCTGGAGGAATTGCGGCAGTATGAAGTGAAGGCGCTGTACCGAACCAAGAAAAACGTTAATGGTGCCCTGGTGCCCACTTCTGTCTACATCCTGACGTTTGACCGATGCTCCCTGCCGTCACATGTGAATATAGGATGGACGAGGTGCAACGTGCGACAATACGTCCCAAGGCCACGACGCTGCTATAAGTGTCAGCAATATGGGCATGGTGCTAAGACCTGTCGATCCTTAAGAGGAGCATGCCCAAATTGTGCCGAGGACCAGCATGAACTGCCCTGTGATAAGCCCCCGAGATGTGCTAACTGCGATAAATCACACCCTGCTGGCTCCAAAGAATGTTTCTATTATAAAATGGAAGAAGAGGTGTTGGCCGCGCAAACATCGCAGAGAATGAGTTACGGGGAAGCTAAGCGTGCTGTGAGTAACCGATACGTCAGATCAGAGACGTCCTATGCCACTGCAGTGCGGGCCCCTCCAAGGAGACCTAGCTTTGTTGTGCCAGTGCACCCAACAGTTACAGGAGCCCACAGTGTTGCTGGTCGGGACCCCACCGCAGGTGCTGATGCCGCGCGTGTTGCACGCCGTACTCCCGCTGCTGGACCCCGACCTGCTGATAGACCTGAGCGAAGCGATCTTCCCGATGTGTCACGTGCTCAAGCGGACCTCCCAGTCCCTGTGTGCCTGAGTTCGACGGTCTCCTCGGGATCGCGGAAACGCATACCGAGTGTGAGATCGCCACCCGTTGGCAGTGCCATGTCAAAGGTGGCTAGGACTGCGGAAACAGTAGCATCTGACAGTAAGA
Source organism: Morinoia aosen (assembly GCA_030386875.1). Classification (NCBI taxonomy): domain Eukaryota; kingdom Metazoa; phylum Arthropoda; class Malacostraca; order Amphipoda; family Talitridae; genus Morinoia; species Morinoia aosen. The sequence goes on from CM059576.1 coordinate 6,593,654, forward strand.
GGCGCCAAGCTGAGTCAGGGAAGTGTCATGGTGATACGCACGCGGAAGCCCAGGCGAATACCGGCTTGACCCGTGGCCATGGTGAAGCATCGATAGAAGTGGCCCGTCCAATCGACAAGCGGCCTGCGACCGTCTACAGTGCGAACAAGCAGTCCGAGATGCCACCTCCCCAAGATGTAAGGACTATACACGAGAGCCGCAGAAGTGTGAGAAAGCCGGAACCCTCAGTGGCACAGCGTGTGCGTTCGTTGGACCGCGTAGGAAGAGTGCCAGAGGAGACTGCGCCTGACTTTACACGAGTGTGGGCTTTACCCTCGAAGGTTACTCCAAGACCTCTCCCAACCGTGCCCTTGCACGCGTGGGGGGAGAGACCAGCACCAACCAAATCACCATCAAATCAAAGACCGCCAGATCCTAAAGAACAACCCCCAGAAAAGGGAACATGATACAGAGTGTTTTACAGTGGAATTGTAGAGGATACCGTAGGAATTACGGTGACCTCCTGACCATCATCCAGCAACAACAACCACTGTGCATATGTCTCCAGGAGACCATGCTGGGAGACATAACTCCGACCCCACCAGCCAACTATAATATTGAAACTTTCTCTCACGTACCAAATCCTGTCCCTGGATCTGGACTAGCTGTTCTTGTAAGGAAGGACTTGGGTTATTCCAAAGTGCCGATGAACACCCAGATCCAGGCAATGGCAATCCGTTTTTGGTTCAACAAGAAAATGACCACCATCTGCAACATGTATATCTCCCCAGCTGAACCTTTCTCGTTGCCCGATTTTGAGAATATCAGTACTCAATTGCCTGGGCCCGCTTTTGTGGTAGGCGACCTCAATGCAAAGCACGTGGATTAGGGCAACGCCCAAAGCGACCAGCGTGGTAGGCTCATCAACCAATTCATTACGAGATCCAATTTCTGTTTGCTCAACACTGGGACCGCCACTCATTTTCACGTCCAAACAGGGACGACCTCCGCCATCGACCTCAGTTTCAGCACTCCAGATATGTTCCCCGATGTTCTGTGGAGCGTGCTGGATGATACTTATGGCAGTGACCACTTCCCCATTGTTATGGAAGTGTGGGAGTTTGCTCCAGTGCCAGCAGAACCTCGATACTGCATGAAGCGTGCCAACTGGGATACTTATGAAGCCCTAACCCAGATGGAAGAAATTAATGATCTGCTGGAAGTTGACGACATGGTGGAGCGTTTTACCGGTACCCTCAGGAGTGCTGCTAGTGCTGCTATCCCGATGTCACGCGGTGGTGCACCAAAGTACCGTGTTCCTTGGTGGAATAATGACTGCGCTGTGGCAAACTATGAGCGGCGGCAAGCCCTGAGACGCTCTAGACGTACCGGCGAGCTGGCAGATATTATTGCATATAAGCGAGCAAGAGCGAAGGCCCAATTCATCAAGGACGCTGCTAGGCGGAGCTCGTGGCGCAAATATGTCAGCAGCCTAAATACCGACACACCTATGACCAAAATTTGGCAACGTGTGGGTAAGATGAAAGGAAAATACAGCTGTGGCAGGCCTTGTTTGGAAGTGAACGGCACACTTACGGCGGATCCTCAGCGGGTGGCGGCGGCGCTGGCTGATAGTTTCGCGCATAATAGTAGCGAAGCCCAGTATCCACCTGCTTTCCAGGTGCACAAACTCCAAAGAGAGCAACATAAGCCAGACTTCGCTACAGAGGCAGTCTTCTCGTACAATGAGCCTTTCACCTTCCTTGAAATTTACCGCACCTTGAGAACTTGCAAAAATACTGCACCAGGCCCTGATGGGATTCATTATCAGATGCTGAAGAGGATGCATCCAACAGCCTTACGTCAGCTCCTTCATATTTTTAATAAGGTTTGGAGGACACATGTATTCCCAAAGGATTGGCGCACTGCAACAATCCTTGCTTTTGCCAAACCCCAAAAACCGGCCACCCGAGTAGACAGTTACCGACCGATCGCTTTAACGAGCTGTGTGTGCAAACTGCTAGAGAGAATCGTAAACATTCGACTTGTCCGATGGCTGGAAGCGGAGGAAATCCTGAATCCTGCCCAATTCGGCTTCAGACAGCTTCGAGGGACCACGGATGCTGTTGTGAGGCTACAGAGCCATCTGGTCCAGAATGTTGCGGCCCGTAAGCAGAGCTTATGTGTCTTTTTTGACCTGCATAAAGCATATGATACCGTTTGGAGACATGGGATCCTAGAACGTGTTTATGGGTGTGGCCTTCGGGGCAATTTGGCCTTTTTTGTCCAGCAATTCCTCCAGGAGAGAACTTTCCGTGTGAGGGTGGGAGCCACACTGTCTCCTTGGCAAATCCAGCAGGAGGGCCTACCCCAGGGTAGTGTGCTGAGCTGTACCCTCTTCTCTCTGGCCGTAAATGACATCACCTCCACACTGCCGGCCGATGTTTCGTCGTCTTTGTATGTTGATGACTTCATGATCTACTCTTCATCAGCGTATTTGCCGGCACTGTCGCGCAGAGTACAGTTGGCAATCAACGGTGTGAATGACTGGGCAACGGAAAATGGTTTCGTATTCTCCAATGGGAAGACTGTAGCCCTACACTTTCAGGGACGATGCCGACGGAACCCCCCACAGCTACTGCTCCGGGGAGTACCGATAAACTTTGCTCATAGTGCCAAATTTCTGGGTATGACTATCGACGACAAACTATCGTGGAAACCCCACCTGGCCGAGCTGAAGTCAAACTGCAATAGGAGAATGAACCTGTTGAAATGTGTATCAGGCCTGGCGTGGGGAGCTGACCGTGTAACGTTGCTGCGCCTATACAGAACCCTGATCAGAAGTAAGCTGGACTATGGTTGCACTATATACCAGTATGCAAGGGAAACTTCGTTATCAGCGCTAGACCCGGTGCACCACACGACCATAAGGCTTTGCACTGGCGCTTTTCGGACCTCCCCGTCAGCCAGTTTGTGTGTGGAGAGTGGAGAACCCCCACTTTGGCTCCGCCGTGTGCAACTGAGCCTACAGTACCTGGCCCGTCTAGATCAGCTGCCTCTGTCTCCTACATGGAGAAGTGTGCACGCGCCTTCCGGGCGACATCTGCCTTTCCCATATTGTCTGCCTTCATCACTAAACTATCCTGCGCTGACGGCCGCCATGCAGCTGGGACCCATGAGAGTGCAACCTGTGCTTTTTGACTGCTCCCCGACATGGCGTGTCCCCGTGGAAAGTTTCTGCCCTGGATGTCGAATGCCTAAAAAGGAGTCGATGCCGGCTAACATCCTGAAGGGAATTTTCATGGAGCATATACTGGAGAAACATGCAAACTCTGTGAAGATTTATACAGACGGCTCAAAGACAGGAGATGCTGTGGGCTGCGCCGCTGTGTCCGGGGAATTGGTGAGGGCTAGGAGACTGCTTCCAGAGACCTCGATTTGCTCAGCGGAGCTGTATGGTGTGATGCAAGCGCTACAGCTGATTGAGGAGCACGCATACCATTCTTTCACCATCTTCGTGGACTCGAAAAGTGTAATAGATGCTGCTCAAATGTACAACAGCACCCACCCCATTATTGAGGAGATCGTCATAAAACTGGCACAGTTCGTAAATGAACAGAAGAGTGTCAAGGTATGCTGGGTGCCCGCGCATGTGGGGATATCCGGCAATGAGAGGGCAGACCGGGAAGCTAAGCAAGCAGCTGGGTCAAGTGAGAGAACACTAAATTTGATGGTCCCTTCCCGTGATTTTTATCCTCGCATCAAGGCGGCGGTGAAGGATCTGTGGCAGCAAACCTGGACGGCCACAACTGACAATAAATTGAGAAACATTAAGCCTACTGTCCGAGAGTGGTCATCATCTAACTGCCGTGCTCGTCGAATGGAGGTGATACTCTGCCGCCTCCGCATCGGCCATACTCGCATAACGCACGGCCACCTCATGGAGCGACAGCCGCAGCCGCAATGCGAACGGTGCCGTGTTCCCCTGACTGTCGTGCATTTTCTTGCTGAATGTCCAAGATACTCTGCTATACGCAATGTGTGTTTCCCAAGTCTTCGTGGCTGCGCGGAGGATGTGTTGATAGGAATGCTCAGGGAAAACGAGCACTCTGGCTCTAACGCAGCAGCGTTGCAGCTGTTCCTGGAGAGGTGCAAGCTATTTTCTGAGATTTAACAGGAAGCCACGCAGTAATGCACTGTAACCAAGCGTGATATCATATTGGAAGATTGTAGATGAAGAAACTGCAATATGGCCGGGCGCGCTACGTTGGTACCTCGGGGGGTTTCAGCGTGGGTAAGGCGTCCGGCCATAATGGGTGGGCAGCTGAAACCCCCTACGGTGTCTGGCTGCCCAGTGTGTTCGAATGTACTGTTGTATGTACGAAATATCAATGGGGAGACAATTATACTCTTGAGTTGTAATTATAATTACGATCATATAATTTTTGATGTTCAAATAATGTTGATGTTCATCTTACGTGGTAAATCAAAAAGTCTGATACTGATTAAATTATGTGACCTCCGGTGCGATATAGTTTGAATAACTGAAGCGCTAGCAAACCTATGTTACTACTACTACCACTTGTAACCATTTTGGTCGTACCATGATTTCAGGCTAGTCAATACGGCTTCAGCTTTAATCTGCGTCTGTGGTATTTCCGATACAGAATTTTTCATTGCAATTTGAAGATCATCTGCATACATAGAGATTCGTGTGTTAGAAAACATTGGAGGGAAATCGTTAATGAAAATAGAAAATAATGGCGGACCAAGAACAGATCCTTGAGGAACACCCAAATTTTTTTAATGAATGGGGACAATTTATTATCTAAGAGGAAGCATGAGATCGATTTGACAAGTAACTTTCAAACCATTGCGTGTCTACTCCGAAGCCAAATATTTTTCATAAAATAACATCATGTTCGACGCTGTCGAATGCTTTGTAGAGATCAAGCAGCAGCAAAAGTGTTACATTCTTTTGATAGATATCACTGTATATTTTTCAGTGAAATTAAGCAGACTGCCTTGGGTGCTAGTGTTCCTCCTATAGGCATATTGATTTTGATGAAGTGTATTTGACTCGTCTAAGTGAGATGACAGTTGATTTTTCATCACTTTCTTCAATATTTTGGACGCGACAAGTAAAAGACTTACGGGTGTGTAGTTTGATGCTGTGTTGATATCACCAGTTTTATACAACGATCGAAAAATGGATTGCTCGCATTGGTTTAGAAACTTATAAGTTGCTATTGATGTATTAATTATCAAAAGATAAATGACATGGGGACAAACAAACATCGAGCGGCGCTGTCACAATTTATTCATGTAGGGAACAATTCCGCACATTAATTCCTGTTTGGTCGTCACTGGAAAAGTTTTTTGTAGTTTTAAATTTCGGCCTGATCTTATTGCTCCGTTGCGGTCCACACGAGTTTTGTGTTGTACTTTTGGTGTACAGTATCTGGGGTGCAGATTTGGGGTACCAGATATGGGGTAGAGATTTGGGGGTAACACAGATACAGGGCAGAGATTTGGAGGTAGCACAGATACAGGATATGATTTGGGGTAACACTGATATGGAGTAGAGATTTAGGGTAACCTGATGCAAAGTTGAGATTTGGAGTATCTAAATTTGGGGTACCAGATATGGGGTGGAAATTTGGGGTATCAGATACGGAATGGAGATTAGGGGTAACCTGATGCAAAGTTGAGATTTGGAGTATCTAAATTTTGTTTATCACAGATACGGGGTGGAGAAATTTTGTAACACAGATACAGAGTGAAAATTAGGGGTGACACTGATGCGAGGTGAAGATTTAAGGTATCTATTACAAATACGGGGTCGAGATTTGGAGCATATATGATATCGCAGAAACAGAGCAAAAATTTAGGGCATGGAAGGCTATCATAGATTTGGAGCACCGCAGTTACAACCACTACTGTAGGTTCAGGAATTAATCTTATCTAAATTTAGGTCTGAATATTGAATTTAAATTGTGCTGCCTGTGGACAAATCTGTCTCATTATACGTCTGATAAAAAAAATGAATTCCACTAACCAAAAAATTTTTATTTGCTTATATTTTCCCACAGTCAAAAAATTAGCGCTTTCGTTGTGAGATGAAAAAAAAATTCTTAGAAACTTTACAAAAAGAGTATAGAAAAAAATGCGTAGGAAAAAGCTTTATTGGAAGATACAGGGTCGGGAAATGGGTCGTAGAAATGCTGTACAAATGATACAGTTCACATATATACTTAATTTGTGCAATTATGTTCAGTGGAAGCGGAATGACAATTTTGGAATTTTTCACACTTGATTAATCGGAGCATAAGTAAGTCTAGGTACCATCTATCATAGGTATACCTTCCCTAGAGACCTAGACCCTAAGTAGGCCATCACCTAGGCACCTATATATATTTATATACATAAATATATAGGTAATACCTATACGTATAAATATGTAGGTATATGAAGGTACCTATATATATTTATACACATAAATATATAGGTGCTTGTAGTGAGCTCCCACCTAGGTGCCATAATTCTACGTCTAGGAGATATCGAGTAGCTGTCTTTATTGGAAGCCTAAATAGAAGCGAACTAAATTTCGTATAAAATAGTAAAACTAACAGCAAGCGGCGGCAGCAGCGCACATGTGTAGTACATACACATGTAGCACACACATGTGTTGTACACACACATGATTTGTTCACACACATTTGTAGCACACACATGTGTAGTACACACACATTATTTGTTCACACACATTTGTAACACACACATGTGTTGTACACAGACATGATTTGTTCACACATATTTGTAGCACTCACATGTGTTGTACACACATGTGTAGTACACACATGTAGTGTACGCACATATGTGTAGTACACACATGTGTTGTACGCACACATATGTAGCACACACACATGTTAATATTCACATTGTACACGCACACACGTGTATTACACATTGTACACGTACACACATGTGCAGTACACACACGTCTTTTATCGTCATACTTTTATAAACGTGTGCGTTGTATCGCACCCTTCGTATCGTCCGACACGTATCGACAAATTATCGCACTTACGAGGCCTTCGCTAAATTGGATCGCAATATCGCAGTTCTTTTAATATGCATTACATATCTAAGCAACGAACACGTACAATTCTATGTCTTATTCCCGCACAAAAGCGAAATGGATTTATTTACCCTAGAACGTCTGTGATTTCCTCCCTAGTTAACTTAGGGATCATGCAATTCACCCACGAGGGTTGCTATTCTAGGGTAAATGAACTGTTGAGGTACAAAACTCTTATTTCAGCACAAAAAGAAATAAATTTATTTACCCTAGAACGTTACCCTGGGGTGATTTTCTCCCTAGGGAATTTGGGGATGATGTAATTCACCCTCAAGGGTTGCCATTCTATGCTTGCTTGAACTGTTGCTATAAAAGACCATATAAAATTTTTTTGCAGTAGGCCGATACATCGTGTCTTTTAGTTAATTTTGCCCTCTGCTGCTCATAAAAAAAAAGAATTAAGTCTTGTTTTTTGCTCTATTTTTCCGCGTAAATTTTGTCCTTATACATTTACCATAAAGAATATACACATATCTACCTCTAATTTTATGCTCTGGATTTCGGAATCTAATTATCAAGAGGCCGCGAAACTAAAGAGAGAATACAGATGGTGAGGAACTAGTTTAATTGCATACACAAAAATTTCCTACCAAAAATAATCAAAAACTTTAACAAAGACCAAAATATGAAGGGAACGCACATGTAACATAATGGACTCATATATGAATATAGATCATAAATAAAAAGAATCCAATAGAAGAAGGTATCAATTAACATTTCTAATTAACCATTTGATTTTCAAATAAAAAAGCCAATTAAAGAAGGTATCAATTAACATTCCGAATTAGCGATTCGATTATCAAATAATTATCACAATTAAGCAGACCTCAATAATTACAGGAACTTGACCAGCATCCACACTCCTTCACGGCTCATCAAAATAGGATCCCTATCCTACGTACATCTTACGAGTTAAATCCTTTCATTAAACATAAAGTCTTCACTCATCTAGGCCATCTTGATACCCAACGTCTATGAATTAGACTCGAAGCGTTTATTGAATTTAGAATAACTGACTTCACAACGTTTATTGGAGCTAGATTAATTGGCTTCATAACGTCTATGAGAGCCAGATTTGCTTCACAACATCCATGGAAGCTATATTAACTCGCTTCATAACGTCTACTGAAGCTAGATTCACTTCACAACGTCTACAGAAACCAAACAGAGAGGCTTCCATACCCCACTATCGCGCCTTCAGTACACTGAGGATAGCGCCCCTGGACTGAATAGATGACTTGGCCAGCTTCGTCATGGTGTCGCTGAGCTGTTTAGCCTGTGGGGAAGGAGGGGGCACCTCGGTCTGGTTCTCCTCTTTCTTCTTCTGTTCCTGTATCCTGAAGAGCTGCTGCTGGAGGTGTCGGTGTCCTGCAGAGGGCGTGGTGGTTGAGTCGTTGGTTCCCTGTTGGGACTCCTTGTTCAGTTTCATGGCTCTCTCGAGACGTAGGAACTGCTGGTATTGCTTCAACCGCTGCTGCTGCCGCTCGTTGCGCTCATGTAGCTTCTTTTGTCTCATGAGCCGGTCTTCTTCTTCCCGCGTCTGATCACCTGATGATTCAGCATCCTCGCGTCCAGTTAGGGCGAGTCCTGGGTTCTGGTTAGGCCCAGTTTTGATTGAAGGCTGCTGGACTGCGTTGGGGTTTGCTTTGGACGCTTCAAGGGATTTCCCAGCATCCACCTGGATAGGTTCTGGCATCACAGGAATTCTCTTGTTGGCATCAGCTACTTTGGTATCCGCGGTGGCTTCAGCTACTTTGGTATCCGTGGTGGCATCAGCTACTTGGGTATCTGCGGTGGCATCAGCTACTTTGGTATCCGTGGTGGCATCAGCTACTTTGGTATCCGCGGTGGCATCAGCTACTTTGATATCCGTGGTGGCATCAGCTACTTTGGTATCCGTGGTGGCATCAGCTACTTGGGTATCCGTGGTGGCATCAGCTACTTGGGTATCTGCGGTGACATCAGCTACTTTGGTCTCTGTGGTGACATCAGCTACTTTGGTATCCGCGATGGCTTCAGCTGCTTCTAGTGCTGTGAAGCCACTAGGCTGTGGCAGGTGCGGAATATCCACGCGTTCCATCATGACTGGAGCTGGATTTACAGGTCGTCGATGTCCGGTGAAAGTTTTCGCCGAATTTATGAAATTCGAGTCTGGTGAAGTACTCTCTAAATCTCCAAATCCACCGGAGCCGGAACCAAAACCTGCTCCGAAACCGGAGTCAAAAGTGTCAAATCCAGCATCAGCGCCGAATCCACCGTCAGAACCGAATCCAGCATCAGTGCTGCCAGTACCAGAACTAGCATCGGATCCAGCGTCAGAGGCACCGAATCCAGCGTCAGAGGCACCGAATCCAGCGTCAAAGGCGTCAGAGCCGCCAGTTCCAGAGCCAGCACCGAATCCAGCGTCAGAGCCGCCAGTTCCAGAGCCAGCACCGAATCCAGCGTCAGAGGCACCGAATCCAGCGTCGAAGCCGCCAGTTCCAGAGCCAGCACCGAATCCAGCGTCAGAGGCACCGAATCCAGCGTCAGCACCGAATCCAGCGTCAGAGGCACCGAATCCAGCGTCAGAGGCACCGAATCCAGCGTCAGAACTACCAGTTCCAGAGCCAGCACCGAATCCAGCGTCAGAGGCACCGAATCCAGAGTCAGAGGCACCGAAACCAGCGTCAGAACTACCAGTTCCAGAGCCAGCACCGAATCCAGCGTCAGAGGCACCGAATCCAGCGTCAGAGGCACCGAATCCAGCGTCAGAACTACCAGTTCCAGAGCCAGCACCGAATCCAGCGTCAGAGGCACCGAATCCAGCGTCAGAGGTACCGAATCCAGCGTCAGAACTACCAGTTCCAGAGCCAGCACCGAATCCAGCGTCAGAGCCGCCAGTTCCAGAGCCAGCACCGAATTCAGCGTCAGAAGCACTGAATCCTGCGTCAGCACCGAATCCACCGTCAGAGCCGCCAGTTCCAAAGCCAGCACCAAATCCAGCGTCAGAGGCACCAAATCCAGCGTTAGCACCGAATTCAGTGTCAGAGGCACCGAATCCAGCGTCAGCACCGAATCCAGCGTCAGAGCCGCCAGTTCCAGGGCCAGCACCAAATCCAGCATCAGAGGCACCAAATCCAGCGTTAACACCGAATCCATCGTCAGAGCCGCCAGTTCCAGAGCCAGCACCAAATCCAGCGTCAGAGGCACCGAATCCAGCGTTAGCACCGAATCCAGCGTCAGAGCCGCCAGTTCCAGAGCCAGCACCAAATCCAGCATCAGAGGCACCAAATCCAGCGTTAGCACCGAATCCAGCGTCAGAGCCGCCAGTTCCAGAGCCAGCACCAAATCCAACATCAGAGGCACCGAATCCAGCGTCAGAGCCGCCAGTTCCAGAGCCAGCGCCAAATCCAGCGTCAGAAGCACCGAAGCCAGCGTCAGAGCCGCCAGTTCCAGAGCCAGCACCAAATCCAGCATCAGAGGCACCAAATCCAGCGTTAGCACCGAATCCAGCGTCAGAGCCGCCAGTTCCAGAGCCAGCGCCAAATCCAGCGTCAGAAGCACCGAATCCAGCGTCAGAGCCGCCAGTTCCAGGGCCAGCACCGAATCCAGCGTCAGAGGCACCGAATCCAGCGTCAGAGGCACCGAATCCAGCGTCAGAAGCACCAAATCCAGCGTCAGATCCGCCAGCTCCAGAGTCAGCACCGAATCCAGCATCAGAGGCACCGAATCCAGCGTCAGAGGCACCGAATCCAGCGTCAGAAGCAATAAATCCAGCGTCAGAGCCGCCAGCTCCAGAGTCAGCACCGAATCCAGCGTCAGATGCACCGAATCCAGCGTTAGTGCTACCGAATCCAGCGCCAGCACCGAATCCAGCGTCAGTACTGGCAGCTCCAGTGTCAGAGGCACCAAATCCAGCGTCAGAGGCACCAAATCCAGCGTCAGTGTTACCGAATCCAGCGTCAGAGGCCCCGAATCCAGTGTCAGAGGCACCGAACCCAGCGTCAGTGGTACCGAATCCAGCATCTTTGGTACCGAATCCAGCGTCAGAGGCACTGAATCCAGTATCAGAGGTACCGAATCCCACATCCTGGATGCCTACCCCCACATCCCCGAGCCCGACCCCCGTGGTGCCCCCTGTGCTCGCTGTCAAATCGGCATCCCCAGGGTCGCCCCCCAGCGAGGGGATATACTTCTGGCACTCTGGAGAGACGAGGGAAGGGTGCAGCTTTCCGATATACCGGCACTCCTCTGGGATGTTACTGTTATTTCCATCAAACGCGGCACCTCCTGCAGGTATGTCTGGTAGTAGGGGTGTGCCAGCTTGGGAACTAGGGTCTGAACTTCCTGTGTCTTGTCCAAAGGATCCTGTAGTGAAGCCGGTGTCAGGGCTTGCTGTGTCTTGTCCAAAGGATCCTGTACCAAAGCTGGCGTCTGGGCTTCCTGTGTCTTGTCCGAAGGATCCTGTTCCGAAGCCGGCGTCTGGGCTTCCTGTGTCTTGTCCAAAGGATCCTGTACCAAAGCCAGTATCAGGGCTTCCTGTGTCTTGTCCAAAAGTTCCTAATCCAAAGCCGGTGTCAGGGCTTCCTGTGTCTTGTCCAAAGGATCCTGTACCGAAGCCGGTGTCTGGGCTTCCTGTGTCTTGTCCAAAAGATCCTGTACCAAAGCCAGTATCAGGGCTTGCTGTGTCTTGTACGAAGGAACCTGTACCTAAGCCACTATCATGGCTTGCTGTGTCTTGTCCAAAGGATCCTGTACCAAAGCCAGTGTCTGCGCTTCCTATGTCTTGTCCGAAGGATCCTGTACCAAAGCCAGTGTCAGGGCTTCCTGTGTCTTGTCCGAAGGATCCTGTTCCAAAGCCAGTGTCTGGGCTTCCTGTGTCTTGTCCGAAGAATCCTGTACCAAATTCACTGCCGATTGATCCAGTTGGAACAGTGGAATCAAGGCCTGTTCCAGCTTCTGATGGGAATCCAAAGGTATCAGGGACACTTGGTACAACTCCAGTGTCTGTTTGGGTACCTGGTACACTCGATGTGAAGCCCGGTGACGTTAGGTCTTGACATTCAGGAGGCAGCAAACTAGGGTGGGTCCTGCCAGCGGTGAGGCAGATTTCAGGGACAGTCTGGTCGTTTCCAAGAGTGCTGGGGATGAACTGAGGTGGGGCGGTTGGGTCTGAAATGCCGGAGGGTTGAGGTTGGGGAGTGTGAGGCCCACCCGAAGAAGCTGTGGAGTCAGTTTCGGATGGGCCTAGCTCAAAAAACGACCCCTGATCGTTGCTGGTACCGCTGATCTCGTTGAAAGGAACCGGGGGTCCAGTTAGGAGGTCATTTCCTCCGTGCCCGTTGAAGAAGGTGTTTCCGTCCCCGGTGTTTGAGAAGAGGTCGTTTTCAGCCGTGCTAGTCCCATCAATGCCAGGCAGAGCAACGCCAACGCTGGCACCAGCACCATTACCAAGTCCTGTTGTGTGAGCCGTAGCGCCTTGAAAGGAATCAGACCCTCCTGTTGCGGGTTGGGTGTTGAATCCGCCAAAGTCAGTGTTGAAGAAGCCGTCATTTGTGTTGAGACTCACACCGCCACCGGTGCTAAAACCAGCGTCGGCTGAACCCCCGGCGCCGAAACCAGCGTCGGTTGAACCCCCAGCGCCAAAACCAGCGTCGGTTGAACCCCCGGTGCCAAAACCTGAACCGCCGGTGCCTGCATCCGGTAAACCTACACCGAACCCTTGTCCTGAATCGAATCCGGCGTCTGTGCCAGATCCAAATCCGGTATCTGAGCCAGTTCCAAATCCGGTATCTGTGCCAGTTCCAAATCCGGTATCTGTGCCAGTTCCAAATCCGGTTTCTGTGCCAGTTCCAAATCCGGTGTCTGAGCCAGTTCCAAATCCGGTATCTGTGCCAGTTCCAAATCCGGTATCTGTGCCAGTTCCAAATCCGGTGTCTGTGCCAGTTCCAAATCCGGTATCTGTGCCAGTTTCAAATCCGGTGTCTGAGCCAGTTCCAAATCCGGTATCTGTGCCAGTTCCAAATCCGGTATCTGTGCCAGTTCCAAATCCGGTGTCTGTGCCAGTTCCAAATCCGGTATCTGTGCCAGTTTCAAATCCGGTGTCTGAGCCAGTTCCAAATCCGGTATCTGAGCCAGCTCCAAATCCGGTATCTGTGCCAGTTCCAAATCCGGTACCTGTGCCAGTTCCAAATCCGGTATCTGTGCCAGTTCCAAATCCGGTGTCTGAGCCAGTTCCAAATCCGGTATCTGTGCTAGTTCCAAATCCGGTGTCTGAGCCAGTTCCAAATCCGGTATCTGTGCCAGTTCCGAATCCGGTGTCTGAGCCAGTTCCAAATCCAGCATCTGAACCAGTTCCAAACCCAGTATCTGTGCCAGTTCCAAATCCGGTATCTGTGCCAGTTCCAAATCCGGTATCTGTGCCAGTTCCAAATCCGGTGTCTGAGCCAGTTCCAAATCCGGTATCTGTGCCAGTTCCAAATTCGGTGTCTGATCCAGTTCCAAATCCTGTATCTATGCCAGTTCCGAATCCGGTGTCTGAGCCAGTTCCAAATCCAGCATCTGAACCAGTTCCAAACCCAGTATCTGTGCCAGTTCCAAATCCGGTATCTGAGCCAGTTCCAAATCCGGTATCTGTGCCAGTTCCAAATCCGGTATCTGTGCCAGTTCCAAATCCGGTATCTGAGCCAGTTCCAAATCCGGTATCTGAGCCAGTTCCAAATCCGGTATCTGTGCCAGTTCCAAATCCGGTATCTGAGCCAGTTCCAAATCCGGTACCTGAGCCAGTTCCAAATCCGGTATCTGAGCCAGTTCCAAATCCGGTATCTGAGCCAGTTCCAAATCCGGTATCTGTGCCAGTTCCAAATCCTGTATCGGTACTAGTTCCAAATCCGGTATCAGTACCAGTTCCCAATACAGTATCGGTACCAGTTCCAAATCCAGTATCAGTACCAGTTCCAAATCCAGTATCGGTACCAGTTCCAAATCCAGTATCGGTACCAGTTCCAAATCCAGTATCAGTACCAGTTCCAAATCCAGTATCGGTACCAGTTCCAAATCCAGTATTGGTACCAGTTCCAAATCCAGTATCGGTACCAGTTCCAAATCCAGTATCAGTACCAGTTCCAAATCCAGTATCAGTACCAGTTCCAAATCCAGTATCGGTGCCAGTTCCAAATCCATTATCGGTACCAGCTCCAAATCCAGTATCGGTACCAGTTCCAAATCCAGTATCGGTGCCAGTTCCAAATCCAGTATCGGTACCAGTTCCAAATCCAGTATCAGTACCAGTTCCAAATCCAGTACCAGTACCAGTTCCAAATCCAGTATCAGTACCAGTTCCAAATCCAGTATCGGTACCAGTTCCAAATCCAGTATCAGTGCCAGTTCCAAATCCTGTATCGGTGCCAGTTCCAAATCCAGTATCGGTACCAGTTCCAAATCCAGTATCAGTACCAGTTCCAAATCCAGTATCAGTACCAGTTCCAAATCCAGTATTGGTGCCAGTTCCAAACCCAGTACCAGTACCAGTTCCAAATCCGGTGTCTGTACCGAATCCTGTTCCGGTGGTACCAGGTAAAGCCACTCCAAAGTCTTGACCACTTGTTGGTGCTCCAAATCCGGTATCGGTACCAGCTCCGAATCCGGTATCAGTACCTGTTCCTGTACCGAATCCAGTATTTGTGCCTGTTCCCTCACCGAATCCAGTATCTGCACCGAATCCTGTTCCGGTGGTACCTGGCAAAGCTACTCCAAAGTCTTGGCCGCCTGCTGATGCTCCAAACCCAGTATCTGTACCGGTACCTGTGCCTAAACCGAATCCAGTATCTGTACCTGTACCAAAACCTGCGTCTCTTGTACCTGTGCCAAATCCGGTATCTGTAGTGCCAGGTAAACCTACTCCGAAGTCTTGGCCACCTACTGGTGCCCCAAATGCGGTATCTGTACCGGTACCTGCACCAAATCCTGTACTTGTACCGGTACCTGCACCGAATCCGGTATCTGTAGCACCAGGTAAACTTACTCCGAAGTCTTGACCGCCTGGTGCTGATCCAAATCCGGCATCAGCACCTGTACCTGCACCAAATCCAGTATCTGTACCTGCTCCTGCTCCAGTGGTACCCGGTAATCCCACTCCAAAGTCTTGACCTCCTGCTCCGAATCCAGTACCTGTGCTTGTGCCAAATCCGGTATCTGTACCTGCACCAAATCCGGTGTCTGTACCAGTTCCAAATCCAGTATCTGTACCAGTTCCAAATCCGGTATCTGTACCTGCGCCGAATCCAGTTCCTGAACCAGTTCCAAATCCGGTATCAGTACCTGTGCCTGCACCGAACCCTGCACCAGTACCTCCAGGCAAAGGTACTCCAAAGTCTTGGCTTCCTGCTCCAAAGCTCGCGTCACCTCCAGTGTTGAAACCTGCTCCTGATGGGGATCCTGAGGGTGTGGGCATTGGGACGCCGAAGGATTGTCCACTCCCGGGACTTCCGAATGCATCCCCGGGTGTTGAGCTAACTCCTGAGGCTCCTAAATTTCCTGAGTCGATACCCGGCAAAGGTGTTCCTACGCCAGCACCAGTGCCGAATCCTGTTCCTGCACCAGTTCCGAATCCTGCATCCGTACCAGCTCCGAATCCAGTTCCTGCACCAGTTCCTAATCCGGTTCCTGCACCAGTTCCGAATCCTGCATCAGTGCCAGTTCCAAATCCAGATCCAGCACCTGTTCCGAATCCAGTTCCTGCACCAGTTCCGAATCCTGTATCAGCACCAGTTCCTGTACCTGTTCCAAATCCAGTTCCTGCACCAGTTTCGAATCCAGTACCAAAGCCTGGTGCACCAAATTCTACGCTAGAATCATCGGAGATAACAGTAAATCCACCTGTGCCTGCACCACCTCCTGTTCCTGCTGACGGAAGGGGGACTCCTACTCCACCTCCCTGTGCAAATCCTGCTCCACCTGCCGCTGAATGGGTAATGGCTTGAACGGGTTTGCGAGTTGCCACACGCTGGACTTCCAAAAGGTGTTGTTGCTTTGCGTACTCGACTTCAGGGCTATCTTGTGGATGAATGTTCATGGAACTGACGATGCGGTAACCTCCTTCATCGGCGATGTATTGAATGTTGATGTTTCGGCCATTGGGTGCAGTCCAACCGTATTTTCCTTCGATCGTGCCGTCCCTGTGGACAACAGCTTCTTGGTACTGATCAGACAAGGTGTACCCCCAGTTAACACTTCCCTGACTGTCAACGAAGTTGTACCTGTCGTTGAGAACGCTTTCAGAGAGCGCGATCCTTTCTTGTTTTGTGTTGGCGTGCTGCATTCTGACGATAGGCACTGCAAAGTCGTCAGATTCTTCCGATGAGGCTTTCAAGGCGTACAAGAGGGGGTTGTTGAAGGTTGAAGTTTGAGAAGGGGTCAGCTGTTTGGCCGGGGACGGGATGAAGAGGTTTTGTTGGGCTCTCGGTGTTCCTTCAGGATAATAGCGTCGTCCTAGCGATTGCAGCCTTTGGGCAGGAACCTCAATACTATTATCATCGTCATCAGACAGAACGGTGAAGAATTTCTTTTGGGCGGGTCTTTGAGCGTTGAAGTTTGCGGAACTTGCAGTTCTCACATTCGCCGACCTCTGGCTTTGTCTGAGCACTTCGACGCTGATCTCATTGCTGGGACGCTCCAAACTACGTTGGTTGCTTCCAAATGATCTGGAAACTCCAGGTAGTGCTGGCGGAAACTGCACGTTCCTGGTATTGCTATCTGGATGTGCTCTTCCTGCTGCGGAACTCCTGGTATTGCTGTTTGGAACTGCCCTTCCAGCTGCGGAATTCCTTGTGTTGCTGTTGGGTAGAGGCACTCCAACTGCAGCGTTTCGTGCCACGCCTTGTGGTTGGCCCTGTCCGGCTCGTGACACGAACTGATGAGACTGACTAAGAGGTTGGTTCCCTTGTGACCGACGGAAGACAACGTCTTCACTGCTCTCAACGCTGGTCTGCTGAGAACCAAAGCCCGGCATGCCCCTGTAGAAGCCCGTCTTGGTCCGTGTGGGGGAGACTTCGATGCTTGGTCCGTCGTCTTCACGGCTCTCGACCACCACCCTAAATGGGGAGTTTTGGTGGCTCTGGCGCCCTGAGGACACGGCGGGCGCCGCTGCGTACTTGCTGGGCTGCCCTAGCGCCCCCTGGGGGAGGGCGCCCGACTCCCGCACCAGCGACACCCCTAACAGGAGTCCCACGACCAACACCACCCCAGGTCTCGGCCTCCATCTCACACGGCTTATCTGTGGACAATAAATGGTATTAGATTTTTTGTTGCTGCTGCTTAGTTTTGTGACTCTTATGATCACTTCCTTGTCATTAAAAGTGTTAATTATATGTTGTTTTGTTGAGTGAAGTGGTTCCATGCTCTTTGAAGCTGCTGCGTTTATTGATATAAGTCATCTTACCTAAAATCTATGATGTCATTTAGAAACGGAGTCGTATACGGTGTTAGGTAAATTTGATCAATACTGCCACAATAGTTCATGGTAAGTAGTTATGCATTTACCAATGTAGCACTGCCGTCAAAAATGACGGCTTCAGTCCTTCTTTCAGTTTATGGACGTGTAGGGAAAATCTTGTGTCCTACGATGGTTTTTGAGACGTGGTCACGAAATTTTGCAACGACGTGAGCAAGTTGTATGAAAACTAATCCACAGTCAATTCAAATAATTTAATGTAGCGCGTAATTATATAATAATAGCATTTCTTTGTGATTGTGTATGCACTCTCATATTCTGCTTCACTCTGAAACCTGATAGTGTATTCTGTGTGGTGTGTTGTGTGTCTTGTGTGTATTGTGTGTGTGTTGCTGTGTGTATTGCATGTGTTGTTGCTTGTATTGTGTGTCTTGTGTGTATTGTGTGTGTTTTATTTTATTTGTTGTGTGTACTGTATGTGTTGTATATACTGTGTGTGTTGTGGGTACTCTGTGTGTTGTGTGTACTGTGTGTACTGTATGTGTTGTGGGTACTGCGTGTGTTATGTGTGTTGTGTGCAGTGTGTGTGTTGTGTGTACTGTATGTTTTGTGTGAACAGTATGTGGTGTGTGGGTTATGCGTGTGTTATGTGTACTGTGTGTTGCGTGTGTTAAACGTGTTATGTGTGTTGTGTGTACTATGTGTTGTGTATACTGTGTGTGTTGTGTGTAGTGTGTGTGTTGTGTGTAGTGTGTGTGTTGGGTGTACTACGTGTGGTGTGTACCGTGTACTGTATACGTTGTGGGTACAGCGTGTGTTGTGTGCAGTGTGTGTGTTGTGTGTACTGTATGTTTTGTGTGTACAGTATGTGGTGTGTGGGTTATGCGTGTGTTATGTGTGCTGGGTATTGCGTGTGTTAAACGTGTTATGTGTATTGTGTGTTGTGTGTACTGTGTGTGTTGTGTGTTGTGTTGTGTATACTGTGTGTGTTGTGTGTATTCTGTGTGGTGTGTGTACTGTGTGTGTTGAGTGTACTGTGTGTTGTGTGTACTGTGTGTGTTGTGTGTACTGTGTTTGTTGTGTGTACTGTGTGTTGTGTGTAGTGTGTGTGTTGGGTGTACTGTGTGTGGTGTGTACCGGGTACTGTGTGCGTTGTATGTAGTGTGTGTGTGTACTAAGTATGTGTTGTGTGCACTGTATGTGTTGTATGTACTACGTATGTCCTATGCATCATAAATACAAAGTAAATATGTATTGAGGACACTCAACACACGTGCAAGAAATACACATGTACACTACACGCACAAACACCGGGATGCAGTAACGGTTATCTCCGGTCGTGTCGGTACCCATTTCCTACACCTGGGCCCAGTGGGCAGATGTGAATAACTTCTTCTTTTTCCCAACGGGAAGATATACAGAGCTCATGCAACTGCGTCCCACCTACATTGGAAGAAGGCGTCCCAATACGTGTAGGCGTCCCACCGACAAGTATCGTCCCACCACCTATTTCCTACACCTGGGTCCTGTGGCAGATGTAAATAACTTCTGCCTTTTCCAAACGGGAAGAAACACTTGACCCATTTTAACAGTCGAACTCCCGGTCGTGTTTTGTAAAACGTGCACCCTAACCACTGCGGAACTGCGCCCACAGAAGCGTTGTGAATGTTGTGTCTTTTTCCTTGTTTGAATAATACGAGAGCTTTTCTTTTATCGCTGATAAAACTAGGGTAAAATACCGCAGGATCTTTTCCAGATAAGCCCCCCACTAATGCAACACATAAGTTCACCCGCATGGAACTTTCTAAATAAAGGACCTATCGACTACGAATTGTAATTGAAACGAATGATTAAAACATTCTTTCGTTTGTGAGTAATTTGAAATTGATAGCTGCATTATTTCGAAAGTTAGAAGTGTATGAACTTATCTGTTGCATTAGTGGCAGGGCTTGTCTGGAAAAGATCCATCACACATTCTTTTCGCCCATCTGACACACACACATGTGCGCACTACCGCATAACTTTTTCTTTCTGTTGCTAGACGACCTTGAAAACTGGCCGGTGTGACGGGAGGGGGGATTTCTAGCCCCCCTCCTCATCCTTCTTAAATCACCGTCACCCCCCGTGACGAAGAACCGAGCAACCGCATCGGGAAATAATGCAATCAGAAATTTATTCTAATTTTATGCACCTGAAAGTCAAATGAAAATGCGTCGCCATTTTGGCATCCGCATACATTAACTTTTCTTAATGTCAAATGTTATGTTAATTTGACCAGCACGAAAGTCGAGTTCAGCAAGTAGAGCATCTTTTCTTAATGCCAAATGTCACGTTCAAATGTTCGTTAATGCAATCCGCAAAAACAAGTTTTGCGGACCGGGTAGCCTTGGGAGAAGCGTCTAGAATCGTCCGCCGGCCGCTGGATGCAGACCACGGTTTTTTTGTGTAAATTTCGGCTGTTGGCCCTGTGCAACTGACGGTTTTTTTCGCCCCTCCACATCGTTACTTGATAGAGCACCGGTTTACATCCTGAAGTAAGTTTAATTCTTCTGTAAATGCTTAATATTGTACGATATTTTTCCCCAGTGTTGACGGTCATTTCTCCGTCTAAAATTTCGAAGAATAGCAGCCATTGATTTAATTACTCCGGAAGCCCAAATGTGGCAAAAAGTTACATAATTGCAGTAATAAGGTTGTATCTTGGCTTCCCAATCCCGGTAGGATGGCTCAAATTTATTTAATTTAGATTTTCCTGGGAGGACATGTAATCCACAGTAGCGTGGATACGCCATAATATGTGGATTTCATCAAGAGAAGTTACTGAATAATCTGGCCAATATTGAATTAGATGTTGTCAACGACTTTTATAATTTCATTACGAAATTTAGGTAATTGGAAATAGTCTAAGACGTTTTACATGAATGACATAGTGCTCGCAAATGCTTAGTCTTCAAGATATAGCATAAATAACGTTCAGGTAAGAATAGCATAAAAGGCAGTTCCGATATGGCTCTTCCAGCGTTTCGTGGATGCGGGAAACGCCAAGCTTTTTGGCGGGAGACATCGGCCTCGGTATGATTAACGTATGCTAAGTTATTTTAGGTTTACCTAGGTTAGTTTATTCAACTAACCAAACTTCACCTAACCTCACCTTTCGTTACGTCTAAGCCGTATTTCTGCTTATTTACGTGTCCGTTTGTTCAATTTATAAATGACGTTCCTGTAATTTCAAAGTTAAATATCTCGAAAACTAAGCATTTGCGAGCACAATGTCATTCATGTAAAATGTTTTGAGTTATACGATATTACCCGTAGGTGGCAACAAAATTATTCAAACCGTTGACAATATTAAATTCAATCAATATTGACTAATCTTGCGTAGCCTTGATACTAAGCAAGTTTAAGGCTGATTTAATCGTGCTTAGTGGGCCGTAAATCCCGTGTAGGTTACAATGAACCTCCGTGTAGCCTGAATTTACCTCATTGAAGAGTTCGAATTTCCCTCCTAACCTACGCAAGTAAGTAAAGCAACTAGTATGTTAACGGCGCAGTGTAGCCGACGCGTAGTCAAAGAGGTGTAGTCGGTGCGCAGTCACTTTTGAAGGGACGATAGTTTTCTTGAATAACTATTCCACTGCGCAATACTATTCCACAATACTATTCCAATGGAAATTATTACTTATAAACTAGAACAGATGGAAGTACAGCGAGCTGCTGTAATGGCTCTCAGTGTTGCGTTGATGTGGTACCTCATGTATCTCGAAACTTAAGCAAAATTTTATTTTATTATGTGTTGTGTCAATTGATTGAATTAATTATGTCAATTAATTGAAACTCAGGAAATCTGGGTGAAACGACTCAAAAATGGGTGAAAATGAACAAAACTTAATCATAGTCAAGTTATTCCTAATTAATTCGTTAGTTTATCGTTAGTATGTTATTTTTGCCTTAATAACTGCGAATCCTCGTTTATTTATTCGTGATTTATCATATTTTAAATTCTCGTTAACTGATTTATACTTAATTTTGCCAGTTTTATTCACGGCAGTGTTGCCATATCACGTTTTTAGCCCCGAAATTTCCCGCCTACAAAACTTCAATACGACCGTATTTGGCTATATATTATTCAATTTTCCGTATGCTAGTAAATTTTACTACATGTTAAAAAAATTAACCATAAATCAAAAAAATTCCCCAACATAATTTACCCTAAACCCAGAAACTTGACCATAACGAAGAAAATTTACAGTAAACCAACATAAGTTAGCCTTAGTCATGAAAATTAACCTTAAATCAAATAAATTGGCCTCGAACTTAGAAACAAGTCCATAAATCGGGGAAATGTGCATATAAACTAGGGGCAAATTGGCTCTAAATTGAGGGAGAAATTAATATTGAGTATAAAATTTGTTCCACACGGGGGAACTTGATCACCAACTGGGGACTCTGCCTGCATCCCAGTGTGGTGCGTGGAGTGACTTGTATGCCGGTCTGTAGTGATCTATGTGGTGGTTGTTTTTAGTTATAGTGATGGTGTGGTGATGGATGTGGTGTGTGGTAGTTGGATAGTGGTGTGTGTAATGGTTGTGTGGTGGTTGGATGGTGGTGTGTGCAGTGGTTGTGATGGTTGTGTGGTGGCAGGATGGTGATGTGTGTAGTGGTTGTGATGGTTGTATGGTGGTTGGATGGTGGTGTGTGTAGTGGGTGTGATGTTTGTGTGGTGGTTGGATGGTGGTGTGTGTAATGGTTGTGATGGTTGTGTGGTGGTTGGATGTTGGTGTGTGTAGTGGTTGTGATGGTTGTGTGGTGGATGTGGTGGTTGTGTAATGGTTGTTTAGTTATGGTGCTGGTGTGGTAGTTGTGGTGTATGATGGTTGTGGTGTGTGTAGTGGTTGTGTTTAGTTGTGGTGTTTGTAGTGGTTGTGGTGCTGGTGTGGTTGCATGACACTGTAACCATAAACTTTAACACAAGTTCCGTAACTTATCCCTTAAAAATATTTCATAATGGATTCAATATGCATCCAATGTGCCATAAGGCTTAAAATACTACCATAATTTTCCGCTTGTACCATCCATAAATCTTCCATTACGCCTCAAATACCTAGTTCTCTACCATAAATGTAACTTAATCTAACTTAAACGCAATGACCTAAATCATAAATATAATAAATTCTAAATTAAACACCGGAAATTTCACCCCAAATACAACTTTAATATGTTGACCGCTATGAAGTTCAACATTCAACTCAAATTTAAAGACAATTGCAGAAAGCAATGTTGGAAATATCAATGTTGGATCGTGCCTTCATTTAGCTTTAATGAAGTATTCATGAAAATACAGTTTGTCAATGCTGGTCGGTCAGCAGCATTGTGAAAATCCCCTCCGTGTACCACCGGCGGCGCACGTTGCCGTGAAAGAGTTAACCATAAATAGACCAAACCTGCCTTCCAGTGACCATAAGAGCCACATATGGCGCCCATAATACCCCCTCCATAACACCACCACACACACAGCTTGTTGCGGTGGGTGTGTGCGTTGCTTAACCTTTGTGGTAACCCCCTCCCTCTCCTCATACACCCCCCATACCCTCTTATCCACCCGTACCCCCAGACCCCTCTTATCCACCCGTAGCCCCAGACCCCCTCCTATCCACCCGTACCCCCATACCCCTTCTTGTCCACCCGTACCCTCATACTCCCTCTTGTCCACTCGTACCTCCCCTTTCTGTCCCTCCCCCCAATACCCACCTCCCCCTTCATCCCCCATACCCCCCGCACCCTCTTCTGCCTTCTGTCCCCCTATACCCACCCCGTTAATCCCCTACGTACCCCTTCTTTCCCTCCGTATCAAATTCCCTCCTTGCAACCCCCTTTGCTCATAAGTACCCTTAAACTCCCCCCTACATCCTCACATCCCCCTTTTCCTCTCCACTACCCCCCCCCCCCCCCCCTCCCCACCCAGAAAAAACAATGTCAAAACACACATTCGTGAGCCAAAATCCAGAAATGTTGAGCTTTTTAATTCTGTCGCACTCGCCGAGTTGCCAAACGCAGCGCGCTCTTTTAAGCTCAAAGTTCACGTTCAAGAGCCCCAAATTGTGCGTTTTGGCGCAAGAAATAGTGATGTGGCAACACTGCTGCCCCTTAGCATACCCCCCCCCCCCTACTCCCCCATAAAAATCGTGCTGAAGTTCGGACCCTCGTGAACTTGTCACGCGTCCCTGCCTCTCGTGGCATTTTCTTCCTCAAATAATTTATGGCCCGTCCATATTTGTATATATATCCAGACATATGTGTACATGTCCATGTCCAGACATATATGTACATGTACATGTCCAGATATATGTGTACATGTACATGTTCAGACATATGTGTACATGTACATGTTCAGACATATGTGTACATATACATGTCCAGACATATGTGTACATATACATGTCCAGACATATGTGTACATGTACATGTCCAGACATATGTGTACATATACATGTCCAGACATATGTGTACATATACATGTCCAGACATATGTGTACATATACATGTCCAGACATATGTGTACATATACATGTCCAGACATATGTGTACATATACATGTCCAGACATATGTATACATGTACATTAGGGTGTCCCAAGGAATTGAAGAGAATCGGATACCCTCCAGCGCTTGTTGCCCGTGTAAAAATTGTTCAATTAGAAATACAAAACTTGTAATTTTCGTGGTTCTCAAGCTTTTTCTTTTTTTTTCATGCTTGTTTGAGATGACATTTTTGAACAACTGCCGAAACAAGCGATTCATATGTTATTTCCTGGCGTCAAGAATTGCGAAGTTTTATGCCATGTATGAACATGTAAACTGTAAAAGTGTTCTCAACCCACAATGAAAATGCATCGTCCATGAAATTGTGTTGTCTCTTATAATTATCATTACGAGTATCATCAAATGTAGATTAAGCAAGATTAAGAGTACACTGCCATCAATCATTTCTTTTCGACTAGTGACATGGATATTACAATACTCATGTGTGTGTATCATCTAAGTGTATTAACTAAAGATATTTTAAAAACCAATGATGGTACTTTTGTACCATCTCTTTTGGAAATAAACTGTTTTTTTGTTGCTTTTTTCTTTCTTTCTTTTTATACCAAATGGGAATACCATCATTCCATCATTTTTTCATACCATCATTCCTCTCTTGGGAACACCTCTGTTGTGGTTAGGGAGGCTTAAACTTATATGAAAACGTAGCCCTTACGTTTGCCCTTTGTTTTAGTCCTTGCCTTGCCCTTGGTGCTCTGCCCTTTGATTTATTCTATCCTTAACTGGTCCTTACTGAGACAGGTAAAACCGAAGTTCAACATTCAACTCAAACTTAAAGTCAACTGTAGCGCGCAATGTTGAAAATAGCAAACATGAACTGGATCGTGCCTTCATTTAGCTTTGATTGAGTATTTATGGAATTTGTGTTTGTGACTACTGGTCGGTCAAAAGCGTTGTGAAAATTACCTTCGTGGCCACCGGTGGCCCACGTCGCAGTCAAGGTATTCATTATTATTAAGCCAAAAGCCTTCCATGAATAATATGGTTAATATGGGTCGAGTCTTCCATAAAGATATGGCTATTCTGGGCCATAAATTGCTCCTTGTGTTCATGGTTAATGCAAAATCAAGGCATGATATGACTGAAAGTAACCTTATATGTTGCCCATATATACACCTTATCCCCAAAAATATATATATATATATATATAAAAATACCTTATGGCTACATGTTGAATATTTTCTTATTACTCAAACTTAACTTTAAATTACATATGTGCCATTCGTGTTCTGCAAAATAAAAACGCATAAATGAAAAAAAAATTATATTTTACCTAACAAATTTTTGAACAAACTGTTAAGTGAATTTTAACGAGCTTCGCAATAGATGAACTCAAGTTGAATTATGTGTTGTAATTATAGTCGTCTGTATAATCATTGCTAATTAAAGTAGCCCTCACATAGGTGCAGTCATTGCTAACGTCGTCCCTCCATAAAATGTCCAGCAATTTTTATTTCATCAAAACAAATGAAATTTTCATCAAATTCACTTCTATACCCAAAACTGGGTGATGTTACCCACTTTTGAGTATATACTAGTTGGTGTTACCCACTTTTGAGTATATACTAGTTGGTGTTACCCACTTTTGGCTGGGTACTAGTTGGTGTTACCCACTTTTGAGTATATACTAGGTGGTGTTACCCACTTTTGAGTATATACTAGTTGGTGTTACCCACTTTTGCGTATATAGTATTTGGTGTAACCCCTTTTTGAGTATATACTAGTTGGTGTTACCCACTTTTGGCTGGGTACTAGTTGGTGTTACCCACTTTTGGCTGGGTACTAGTTGGTGTTACCCACTTTTAGCTGGGTACTAGTTGGTGTTACCCACTTTTGGCTGGGTACTAGTTGGTGTTACCCACTTTTAGCTGGGTACTAGTTGGTGTTACCCACTTTTGGCTGGGTACTAGTTGGTGTTACCCACTTTTGAGTATATACTAGTTGGTGTTACGCACTTTTGAGTATATACTAGTTGGTGTTACCCACTTTTGGCTGGGTACTAGTTGGTGTTACCCACTTTTGGCTGGGTACTAGTTGGTGTTACCCACTTTTGAGTATATACTAGTTGGTGTTACCCACTTTTGGCTGGGTACTAGTTGGTGTTACCCACTTTTGAGAATATACTAGTTGGTGTTACCCACTTTTGAGTATATACTAGTTGGTGTTACCCACTTTTGAGTATATACTAGTTGGTGTTACCCACTTTTGAGTATATACTAGTTGGTGTTACCCACTTTTGAGTATATACTAGTTGGTGTTACCCACTTTCGAGTATATACTAGTTGGTGTTACCCACTTTTGCGTATATACTATTTGGTGTAACCCCTTTTTGAGTATATACTAGTTGGTGTTACCCACTTTTGAGCGTACACTATTTGGTGTTACCCCCTTTTGAGTATATACTAGTTGGTGTTACCCACTTATTAAGTTTATACAAGTAGGTCTTACCCACTTTAGATTGAATACTAGTTGGTATAACTCCCTTTTGACTGAATACTAGTTAATATAGCCCACTATAGATTAAAAACTAGTTGATGTAACTAACTTTTGAATATTACATAATCAAATTCTAGTGACATATCTCAACTCATTATCAAAGGCCACTTGGAATAGCCTTGATCTAATCAAAGGCTGGCGGCGCACACAAGATTTGCTAGACTTTTTGTTTTGTTCGGCCTTCAGTTGGACTCAACCGTGACAGTTTTTGTGTATGTGCGCACACACAAACGCACATTAACATGCACACACGCACACACACTCACACACACCACACACAGGCATACACTTACACGCACACACTTCTGGATATATGTGTGTGTTGCACATGAGTCTACATGATCTGTGTAGGTGAAATATGTGCAGTTGTTAAAAATTAGGGAATTGTGATAGAAATGTTACGTCATGTTGCAAATGTTGTAGATGTTGTAGAGCTACATTTTGTACAGTCGTAAGTGTTGTATGAATGTGGTAATTTACGACAGCTTTTGCGGCAAACTAAAAAAGTCAACTACGTTCAAAATTATTAAACAAAATCTATGTGACATCCAAAAAAATATATTTCGCAGTCCTAGGTGCAAATTAAGTGATAATATATCAAATTATTGCTAAAGATTTAAATACGATAGAACCATTGAATGGAATATTAATACTACTCCAGTTACTCCAGTGGACACACAGAGCATACCTGTATTAAATATATTTAACATATATATATAAATATATATTTAAATATGTATATATATACACTCATCCCTTCACTGACTCAACTGTTTTTGGTTCGTTTCAAGTGTAGCTAATTTTTATTTTATGTAATTTAGTTTTTTTCTTTGATATAACGCACTGGTCTTGTATGTATGTGTGTGTGTCCATATTCATGAGTGTAATTATTTATGACAATTATTCATATTCATGTCCATATTCATGACAATATTCATGACAATTAAGTACAATAGGACCGGTCAGTTAAAGGGGAAGTGCATTTCTTGGGGTTCTCTCTATCTATACACCACAGTAGAGGAAACAAGGTAGGGTCATTTCTATGAGAGAAAATACACCTCCTCTTGTTCGGCTAGCCAATAGAAAGGCTTTATTTCTAACAAAATTTATGACGTCACCAAAACGCCATGTCGTTAGGCCAATAGTGGAGCCAGATTTGGGGGTAGCAGTGGTACCAGATGCAAAATGAGCGCTGCTATTGGTTCGTTGCCACACCGTCAACGAAAAGAAGATTTGTTTGAACATACCTTGTTTCCTCTACCGTGGTATATATCATGTGGTATAATTTCTGTTGCATAAATATATCATACATGGCGTCAAACATAACACAATGTAGAAATATGTAAGCAGCAGTACTATGCATACATATACATCAGCCATCATTGCAATGCACTAAACACTTATCCTCATCGAGCCAATAATTTTGAATTTTTCTCTTACGCAATACACAACCCACACTGAATACACACTTAATACACACTTAATACACACACAACCCACACTTAATACGCACACAACCCACACTCAATACACACTCAATACACACACAACCCACACTGAATGCACACTTAATACACACACAACCCACACTTAATACGCACACAACCCACACTCAATAGACACTCATTACACTCTGAATACACACTCAATACACGCGCAATACATAACCCACACTCAGTACACAATACATAATGTAATCAATGATTATTTTATCATTAACGCTTACTAAATGTTTACAAGATGACCGTACACCGTCAATTCCTGCTTGCATTGCCATTCCAATTCCTATGCGTTGCAATTCCCATTCCAGTCCACAATTGCCACCCAGCCTTGACTTGACCAAAGGTCTGCGGTCGGGGCAATGATTGCCGAACTTTTCTGTTTACCTGCACACTCCCTCCTACACTCCCTCCTACACTTCCTACACTTCTTACACTCCCTCCTACACTCCCAATCCCTACACTCCCTCCTACACTCCCTACACTCCCTCCTACACTCCCTCCAATCCCTCCTACACTCCCTACACTCCCTCCTACACTTCCTACACTTCTTACACTCCCTCCTACACTCCCTCCAATCCCTACACTCCCTCCTACACTTCCTACACTTCTTACACTCCCTCCTACACTTCCTACACTTCTTACACTCCCTCCTACACTTCCTACACTTCTTACACTCCCTCCTACACTTCCTACACTTCTTACACTCCCTCCTACACTTCCTACACTTCTTACACTCCCTCCTACACTTCCTACACTTCTTACACTCCCTCCTACACTTCCTACACTTCTTACACTCCCTCCTACACTTCCTACACTTCTTACACTCCCTCCTACACTCCCAATCCCTACACTCCCTCCTACACTCCCTACACTCCCTCCTACACTCCCTCCAATCCCTCCTACACTCCCTCCTACACTTCCTACACTTCTTACACTCCCTCCTACACTTCCTACACTTCTTACACTCCCTCCTACACTTCCTACACTTCTTACACTCCCTCCTACACTTCCTACACTTCTTACACTCCCTCCTACACTCCCTCCTACACTCCCTACACTCCCTCCTACACTCCCTCCAATCCCTCCTACACTCCCTACACTCCCTCCTACACTTCCTACACTTCTTACACTCCCTCCTACACTCCCTCCAATCCCTACACTCCCTCCTACACTTCCTACACTTCTTACACTCCCTCCTACACTTCCTACACTTCTTACACTCCCTCCTACACTTCCTACACTTCTTACACTCCCTCCTACACTTCCTACACTTCTTACACTCCCTCCTACACTCCCAATCCCTACACTCCCTCCTACACTCCCTACACTCCCTCCTACACTCCCTCCAATCCCTCCTACACTCCCTACACTCCCTCCTACACTCCCTCCTACACTTCCTACACTCCCTCCACCCACTCTTAGACCCCATACACTCCCTCCTACACCCCATACACTCCCTCCACCCACTCTTACACACATACACTCCCTCCTACACTCCCACCAATACTCCACCACTCCACACCGTACCATGACCACGTGACATGGTACCAGCAGGCCCCCAGCTGGTACTGGTACCCACTTTGCTGCTTTCATGCCTTCTTTGCTATCTCTTCTTTGTCTTTTGTTCCTATTCCTTCCTGGCTTGTTTGTGTGGGGACCTTGTGCATAGATTCCTTCCTTCTTCCCGTGCTGTACATGTGGGGACCCCACACCTTGTACATGGATACCCTGTTCTCCCCGGTCCGTACCTTGCGTATAGATTCCCCCGTTCTCTACAGTCCACACCTTGAGCATAGATTCCTCGCTCTCTACAGTCTATGTCTTGTCTATAGATTCTCTGTTCTGTACAGTCCACATCTTGTGCATTGATTCCCCGTGCTTATCAGTCTGTGGTACCTTCTCTTCGCTCTCTTTGGATCGCCCTTGTTGTGGCTAGGGAGTTTTGAAATAATTAATCCAATGAAAATAGTAGTCGTACAAAATAGCTGCATACACCAAACTTAGGAGTTGCTATTTGAAAAAAACAATGTTTATAATTGTTCAAAGTTTCAATATAAAACTGAAACTATACGGTTTCGATATGAAGAAAATATCGAAGGCTTTGAACTGATCAAAGTTCCGTGCTTTTAAAGTAAAAAATAAATATAACTTCAATTGGTGCTCATCATGTCTATGAAAACAGGGCCTTGGGAAAACCTGATTACAATTTAGATTTTTTACCCCTAATTTGTATGAAAACCTTGGCATTATTTTGGGTTTTTACCCCTAATTTTACGGAAACCTTTGTATTATTAGGAGTTTTTCCCTAATTTATATGAAAACCTTGGCATTATTTGGGATTTTTCCTCTAATTTATCCAAAATTTTTAGCGATATTTCGATTTTTTAAACCTAACTTATATGAAAACCTTGGCATTATATTGGTTTTCACCCCTACTTTATTTGAAAACCTTGTCATAAGTTGGGTTTTACCCCTAATTTTAACGGACCATGGCTGTTTCGGGCATCTGACCCTATCTAATTCAATTAGGCAAAGTTAATTTAACCCCAGGCTTTTCGTCTCCAATTTCTTATAACTGGATGAGCGACTTTTATAAGGCCTTAAGTCAAAATACAGATCACTGGAGCGAGCAATGCATGATATACCGTTTATATCAAATCATGTTTTTGTATAAATTACGGGAGACATGGTGTTGAAATATCACTTCCCTAATAAATTTAAACGGAAAACTGTCCTTAGCAAAACTCGTTCAGTCGATTTTTCCTGGTTTTCGCTAACGGAAAAGTACGGAAATATAGAGCTTTTCTTGTACTATTTTTGTGCGGTATTTTGATCTTTTGATGACGGTGAAACTTTTTTTTTGCTATCTCCCTGCTGCTGGGACTTTGATGTAGGTTGAGGTAGGACTCTTTTCTTTGTGTTCGTATGACTCTTTAACCTCTACACATGGTAGGACATAGGTGGGACTCCAGGTAGGACATTGGTAAGACTCTCTGATGTAGGACTCTAGATAGGACACAGGTAGGACATAGGTAGGACTCTAGGTAGGACATTGGTAGGACTCTCCGATGTAGGACTCTAGCTAGGACACAGGTGGGACTCCAGGTAGGACACAAGCAGGACCCCTTGATCTCAATACTAAGGACCACGTGACACAAAGAACGTACCCTTGAATTCGTGCCCTTTGCAGACTGCCCTTAAGTCTCCCTGCTGCCCTAAATTAAGGGGACCGTCTGACATTTGCCTGCGGAAGGCCTACCTGAGCCTTCTGAAGGCCGGACCGCTTCCGTATCTTGGATACGGACCGTTCATACGGGTCCCCCGGACCGTGCATACGAGCCCTCCGGACGGTGCATACGGGGCGCCGGACCGTGCATTGTATGGCGCAATATCTAGACCTATTCCATTTTATGACACAATATCTAGACCTGTTTCATTTCATGACACAATATCCAGACCTATTCCATTTCATGACACATGATCTAGACCTATTCCATTTCATGACACAATTTCTAGACCGATTCCAAATCTCCCCTGATGACTAAGCCGCACGAGACACAGTTGTAAAGCGACCTACACAAAAACTCCACCCGAACTTCCTCATCTTCTGAATATGGGATCGCGTGATCAAACGCGTTTAAAAAGGTAACGAGAAGGTCCAGCTAATGAGGTGGACGAGTTAATGAGATCGTCGAGCTAATGAGGTGATTTATGTATTTATAAACTTTACAGATCCAGATCTTGGCATTTGAAGTGTTCGCCAATCGCGAGATTGCGGGCAATCTTTGATGTGTTGGTTGTCCTTGGTGGCTTTTGGGAGATTGATTTTTAAACTGGAGACAGTTATGGTGTTTTTTGTATAGGTTAGTAGGCCTACTTGTTTAGGACTTGTGCACTAGTACAACTAGGCCTATTAGTGTGGTACACTAGTGCAACTAGGACTAGTAGTGTGGTACACTAGTGCAATATATGTGCAGTAGTACAACTAGGGCCACTAGTACGAACATTAATGTAGTACTTGTACATTAGTACATTTAGGCGTAATAGTGTGGTGCACTAGAGGAATACTTATACATTAGTACAAGTAGGACTACTATAGTACATACATTAGTGCAATACTTGTACATTAGTACAACTAGGGCTACTATAGTACATACATTAGTGCAATACTTGTACATTAGTACAACTAGACTTACTGGTGTGGAGAAGTACCGCAATATTGCAGAGTAGTAAAACTAGGTGTACCAGTGTGGCGCACTTGTGCAATACTTGTACAGTAGTATAACTTGGCGTACTAGTGTGGCACACTAACATTGTTCTTGTAAACACTAAGTTACACTAGTACATTAGGTCTACTAGTTTGGTACACGCGTACAGGCTTTGTGTACATTAGTACAATACTCAGAAATACAGAAAACAAAAAGGGTTTAATTATTATTTAGTGAATTTAGGAACGTTTTCGATCGAATATAATAGGTCTCAAGTTGAGGTGTTAGAAAGGACGAAAATAACGTATATTTTATAGATAAAATAAAATTATACGATAAGTTTCATATCTCTAAGCCAATGATAATAAATATCGCTCTCTCATGTCTTGAATAATAATAGTTAAATACTATGAATATAACTCCATATGTGATAGTAATGTGACGTTTATGTAGTAATGTATTGTTTACGTTCCAAAACATGTTATTGATAGACTTAGGGATATATTTCTCGAAATACTGCACAGCCCGTTGGTCCAGTTGCTTTTGTAAGGAATTCGTTTGAAATATTATCCGTAAAATGAGCATTTGTAACAGATTGTATCCACGATACGGCGTGTGGGTGTGATGAATTTTGCCCTATGTTATTACTGAAGGAAGGGTGTTGACGGTGACTAGCCAGCAAACAAGAATATCCGAGTATGGTATCAATCAGTACACAGTCAATATACACTTAAAACACAATCAATACACAATACACAATCATATCTAATAATCAATACACGATCAATATACAATTATTACACAACACACAATCATACATAATAATCAATACACGATCAATATACAATTAAAACTCAATCAATACGCAACACACAATCATATACAATAATCAATCCACAATACCCCATCTATAACATACAAAATAAACTCAAAGATTTTGCTTGGGCACGCAGTGAGAGCGAGAGTGACTTTTGCTTCCAATTCCTCCAGTACCCCCTACTCCCCCTCCCACCACTTCCCCCCATGGGCGGTGTGGGCACCCGCACGTATGCCCCAGTCCCGACTGGCCGCCATCTTGCCCAAGGTCACCGGGCCAAAAACCCGCGCAAAAACGCACGGAAATGCGGGCACCCACGAGCGGGCGGCGTTGCCAAATTTCCGGGGTGCGGCGGTGCCAAATTTCCGCTCACGTTCGCCGATTTTTGAAATCGCGTCGAAAGTCGAGACGTTTGTTCGACAAATGCCACTCTTTTAATGAATATTGTAATAATATGAACTATTTTTATTAATAATTGCATTAACAGCTATTAAATATGATGCGTGCTATTAATATAACTATTGATCATGGATAACAAGTCATTATTTTAGGGGATATAACTATGGGAAATGTGATAATTAGAGCTCCTAGGAAGAAGATGTGAGGTCCCGAGCTGAGGGTTAGGTAGGCCTTCCTTTAGTTGAAATAGAATAGTTTTTTGTTACAAGCCATCTTTTTTTCGGTTGACTGCTGTTTTTCAGCACCTATTGCTTTCTTCTTCTACTTTTGTCTTATTTCATGAACTTGCTTCGTAACTTGTGTAGGGACCGCGTGCATAGATTCCCCGGTCCCTCGGCTAAAAGGTGCCTTCCTCTCTTAGGAACACCTGTGGTACTGATAAGGAGGCGTAAACTAAATTTAATTTCATTCAACCCTTACAACAATCGATTCACAATAGACAATCAATACACACTCTATAAACTACAAAATACACAATCTATATGCACCATGTATAACCCCCTCGAACTTTCTCCCCCTATTCCTTTTAACTCGTTAACTACGGTCAGGTTCCCCTCAGGGGGATACAACTATTGTATCTATGGGAATTAGCGCTCCCAGGGGAAAAATGTGAGGGCCCGAGCTGAGTTAGGTAGGCCTTCTTTTTGTTAAAATAAAATGTTTTTTGTTATGTTAAGGACCACCTTTTTTCGGTTCACTGCTGTCCTGTTTTTCAGCACCTCTGACTTTCTTCTTCAACTTTTATCTTATTTCATGAACTTCTTTCCCATCTTACTGTTTCTATGCCCTTTCTGCATAGATTCCTCATTTTCTTATCTCCATACTAAATGGTGCCTTCCTCCTTCCTCTCTTCGATACGCTCTGTTTTTGCAGCGGTTAGGGAGGCTTAAACTAACTTATAATCTAATCTAATCTAATCTAACTACGGTCAGGTTAGGTTAGGTTAGGTTAGGTTAGGTTGTGAGTAGCAAAATTTAAAAACTGAGTGTACTACGGAAATTCATTCATATCCTTTTTAAAAAGTGTGAAAAATGCAATTGCGCGATGATGTTTTACCTCGAATGCTAAAATAAATTTTAAAAAAGGCAGTGAAATTGCTAAAATGCTATTCATTTATGCGGGAAATGAGCAACTTACTAGTGGCACGCATATGTCCTAATCCGTGTTAACTCCTCCCTATTTATCCGACTACCCCCTTCTCCTATTCCCTCCCCCCCCTCCCACACACACACCTCCCCCGGCCCTAGGGAAAAGGTCAGATTGCGTGCGGGCTGGAGAGGAAAGGGCAGAATTTAGGGAAAAAAAGGAAAAAACCCAATCACACGAGACAGGAAGAGGCTAAAATGCTTACAAATGCAAGATTTTAGGACATGGGGCGAGGAGAGGCTGCTATTTAGGGGGAGTTATGGGGAAATTCCTTAGTTTGTTCCTGAATGATGGGGAAATTCCTTAATTTGTTCCTGAATGATGGGGAAATTCCTTAATTTGTTCCTGAATGATGGGGAAATTCCTTAATTGTTCCTGAATGATGGGGAAATTCCTTAATTTGTTCCTGAATGATGGGGAAA
Organism: Morinoia aosen; assembly: GCA_030386875.1. Taxonomy (NCBI): domain Eukaryota; kingdom Metazoa; phylum Arthropoda; class Malacostraca; order Amphipoda; family Talitridae; genus Morinoia; species Morinoia aosen. The sequence continues at coordinate 6,628,851 of CM059576.1, forward strand.
TTCCTTAATTTGTTCCTGAATGATGGGGAAATTCAATAAGGCAATTCCAAAATTTGTGTGCAAAAGATCAGAAAATTTCAGAATTTATTCTATAATTATGGGGAAATTTCAGGATTTGTGAATAAAAGATAGAAAAAGTCCAGAATTTGCGGGTAGTAGAAGAGAAAAGTCACCAATTTGTTGGTAAAAGATTGGAAAAATCCAGGATTTGGGGTGTAACGATGTGAAGAACCTGGAATTTGGGGCTAATATATGACAAGGTAACATTTAGACTTAATGATGGGTAAAATGTAAAATGTAATGTAACAATTAGAGAAAATTAAACAAATTAAAGACTACGCGTGAAAAAAGAAAAATGATAAAATTCCATATCCTCCACACACACACAGGTCCGTCTACCCACATGTACACCCCTACACACCCATATACGCCTACACACACGTACACACGTACACACGGTATGCTGAGTCAACACAAGGTCTCGGCACCAAAAAATCCATTGTGTTGCTCTGCATAGTAGTAAATGTCATCGTACGGCCGTACTGGTGTCGTGAGGTGGGGGTTGTAAACTAGCTTTGTCGTACAGTGGAGTGTGGTAAAGTAGGAATGTGGTGAACTGAGGCATCGTAAACTAGCTTTGTCGTATACTGGGGTATTGAAGCGTAGGTAGCGTATGATTATATAATATTCTTCTTTTAAATACAACTAAATAATCCCCACATAAGCCACAACTAACAACAATCCCCACATGACATAACCACGAAGATGTCCGACTCTGTGCGCTACGTGCAAATAAATTAGGGCGCCATCTGGCGGCGACCTCGTCTGTCGTCTGTTAAATACCCGCAAAAAAATAATAAAATAATTCTTGAAGCAAGCACGCCAAATGGAGATGACCTATTCAGATCGTGGCTTTTGAAGTGCTGTTTTTATCGTTTCTGCCTTGGATTTATTGATGGAAAAGCTGTCTGCGTGTGTTAAAGTTCAAAATTCAACTCAAATTTAAAGTGATTTGTGGTCAGCAATTTTGAAAAGAGCAAACATGAACTGGATCGTGCCTTCGTTTTGCTTTCATTTAGTATTTATAGAAATTGAGTTTGTGACTGCAGGTGGGTCAGCAGCGTTACGAAAATCCCCTTCGTGGCCACCGGTGGGTCCCTAAGGAGGAAACGTGTTAAGTGAAAGGCTCTGGCTGCTGGGGTAATTATTTGGTGTGCAGGGAAGGAGTTACCCTGAATCATTCTATGGAAGTGAGCGATAGATATTCATGATTTTTCACAGGGAGTGAAAGTTTCCCTAGAACATATCTACCCTGAATCATCCTATGAAAGTTACCCTAGAAGTTCTTGATTTTTCAGGGGTAGGGGAAGTTGCCCTAGAATACACGTGTTACCCCTGAAACACCTAATACAAGTTACCCTAAACATTCGTGGTTTTCCAGGAGAGAGAAAAAGTTGCTCTGGAAAATAAATGTTGAATTTCATCTAGCAATTGTCATTAATTTCGAGGAAAGCAGGTGTGCCGGAGGCGGCATGACTGGGAATCTCTTGTTCTGAGCATGGTGCTGGAGGTGAATGGGTAATTACGGTGAGTAATAGAGCTGAGTAATGCAACTTAGGGATCGAGGTCAGAAGCAGAAACTCTGCGGTCACCTCCTTGACTGAAATGGTCTTTTTTCATAATTATTTGATGGAGTAAAGGCATATTTGTAAAATTTGATAAATTTCATTGTTCTTGATAAGAGAAAGCTGAAAGCTGTGTGAAATAGTAAAAAAAAGAAAAAAATTGAAGATAGCTTATTTCCAATAGAGATGGTGTAAAAAAGATAGTACCATCATTGTTTTTTAAAATATCTTAAAGTTAATACACTTAGATGATACACACACATGAGTATTGTAATACTCATGTCACTAGTCGAAAAGAAATGATTGTGCATAAATATTCATGGAGTGCTTAGTAGAGAGTGTACACTAGATGAAATAAAGTGTAATATACAAGTATATCAGTCACTATCTTAGATGTAAAAATTTACAAGCTATCAATATACGTAGAAAATGCTCTGCTTTCAGTAACAACATAGGGCACAACACAACACCCTGCCTTCAGTAATAACATAGGGCACAACACAACACCCTGCCTTCAGTAACAACATAGGGCACAACACAACACCCTGCCTTCAGTAACAACATAGGGCACAATACAACACCCTGCCTTCAGTAACAACATAGGGCACAACACAACACCCTGCCTTCAGTAACAACATAGGGCACAATACAACACCCTGCCTTCAGTAACAACATAGGGCACAATACAACACCCTGCCTTCAGTAACAACATAGGGCACAACACAACACCCTGCCTTCAGTAACAACATAGGGCACAATACAACACCCTGCCTTCAGTAACAACATAGGGCACAACACAACACCCTGCCTTCAGTAACAACATAGGGCACAATACAACACCCTGCCTTCAGTAACAACATAGGGCACAATACAACACCCTGCCTTCAGTAACAACATAGGGCACAACACAACACCCTGCCTTCAGTAACAACATAGGGCACAATACAACACCCTGCCTTCAGTAACAACATAGGGCACAACACAACACCCTGCCTTCAGTAACAACATAGGGCACAACACAACACCCTGCCTTCAGTAACAACATAGGGCACAACACAACACCCTGCCTTCAGTAACAACATAGGGCACAATACAACACCCTGCCTTCAGTAACAACATAGGGCACAACACAACACCCTGCCTTCAGTAACAACATAGGGCACAATACAACACCCTGCCTTCAGTAACAACATAGGGCACAACACAACACCCTGCCTTCAGTAATAACATAGGGCACAACACAACACCCTGCCTTCAGTAACAACATAGGGCACAACACAACACCCTGCCTTCAGTAACAACATAGGGCACAACACAACACCCTGCCTTCAGTAATAACATAGGGCACAACACAACACCCTGCCTTCAGTAATAACATAGGGCACAACACAACACCCTGCCTTCAGTAACAACATAGGGCACAACACAACACCCTGCCTTCAGTAATAACATAGGGCACAACACAACACCCTGCCTTCAGTAATAACATAGGGCACAACACAACACCCTGCCTTCAGTAACAACATAGGGCACAACACAACACCCTGCCTTCAGTAACAACATAGGGCACAACACAACACCCTGCCCTCAGTAATAACATAGGGCACAACACAACATCCTGCCTTCAGTAACAACATAGGGCACAACACAACATCCTGCCTTCAGTAACAACATAGGGCACAACACAACACCCTGCCCTCAGTAACAACATAGGGCACAACACAACACCCTGCCTTCAGTAACAACATAGGGCACAACACAACACCCTGCCCTCAGTAACAACATAGGGCACAACACAACACCCTGCCTTCAGTAACAACATAGGGCACAACACAACACCCTGCCTTCAGTAACAACATAGGGCACAACACAACACCCTGCCTTCAGTAATAACATAGGGCACAACACAACACCCTGCCTTCAGTAACAACATAGGGCACAACACAACACCCTGCCCTCAGTAACAACATAGGGCACAACACAACACCCTGCCTTCAGTAATAACATAGGGCACAATATATATTGTGCCCTTACCTACTTACCTACCTACGCATATATTTTCATACGTATATATTATTGCAGTTATATATATATTTACCATAGTTGGCCGTCACGAGCTTTTTATATATTTCAGTTCTCTTTATTTCTCTAAAACTACAAACTTTTCCGAAATGTAGAAGTTCAAAGAGGCTACAAATGGTTACAATTAAAAATAGATGTTGCGACGCGTTTGTACATGTATGTATGTGTACATGTACATATGCATATGTACGTATACATGTGTACATGTGCATATGCATATGTAGGTATACATGTGTACATGTACATATGCATATGTAGGTATACATGTGTACATGTACATATGCATATGTAGGTATACATGTGTACATGTGCACATGCATATGTACGTATATTTGTGTGCATGCGCATATGTAAATATGTTTACATCTACATATGTTTAATTGTATATGTAAATCTACATACACACACAGCTGGTTAGCTACCAGCTCCCCGGAGACAGGCGAGGGTGTGGCCCGCCACCTGCGTGTGTGTGTGTGTGTGTGAGGAGGAGCTCTGTACGTGTACATGTACATGTGTACATGCGCACATACACTAGCATGTGCCTGTACATACCACAAGGTCACCGCCGACGGTTCCTGTTTTTTCTTGTACTCAACCGAAAATTGGTTGCTGTGTACCCGCTGGTATACAGTGTTCCATTCAATATATTCCACAAATATAAAAACAAAGACAAGTTTCTAAATCACCCAATACGTTAAACGTCGTGCATAATAATATTAATAATAATAATACTGGTAATAATCGTCTAATAAGTTAAAGGTAAGCATTTTTCTCTTAAACTCTAGTCAATTTTGGGTATAGAGCATCTGAATGCTAAGGCATTTGGCAGCCGGCGTTGGTCCGGTCGATTTATGAACGTATCCCATACCTTCCAGTCCCTCGTTTTCGCTCTTAACTATTTCAAATGAAACAAATTCACGGTGTGAGGTATCTTAAAGAGTCGTCTGTTCAAGTTGATCCCGTTTCCCGCTTCGGAATATGTCCTGAGTGTCGAAATCCTATTTGAGGGATTAATTTCAGGTCATTCACACTTTGACTGCGACTACTAAATATTAAGTTCAATGCCAAACTCAAATTAAATGTCAATTGTAGTAAACTATTTTGAAAATGCCAAACATGAACTGGATCGTGCCTTCATTTAGCTTTGATTGAGTATTTATGGAAGTTGAATTTGCGACTACTGGTCGGTCTGCAGCATTATGAAAATTACCTCCGTGTACCACCGGTGGCGCACGTCGCAGTCAAAGTGTTAAGGGGGTCGTAAGCTCCTTTGTTGGTGGAAATGTTGAGGCAGTTGCAGCGTGTGGCTCGGGTCAAGGAGCTTTGGAGTCTTCTTGTGGCTTTGCGGTCAATTCTATGTATTTTATTGACATCTTATGTGTGTGTGCAGTTGTGTGTACGTAGTTGTGTGTGTGTGTTTGTAGTTGTGTGTGTATGTAGTTGTGGGTGTGTGTGTGTAGTTGTGTGTTTGCAGTTGTGTGTGTGTTCAGGTATGTGTGTGTGCAGTTATATGTGTATGTAGTTGTGTATGTGTGTGTGCAGTTGTGTGTATGTAGTTGTGTGTGTGTTTGTAGTTGTGTGTGTATGTAGTTGTGTGTGTGTGTGTATGTAGTTGTGTGTGTGTACAGTTGTGTGTGTGTTCAGGTGTGTGTGTGTGCAGTTTTATGTGTATGTAGTTGTGTATGTGGGTGTGCAGTTTGTGTAGGTATAGTTGTGTGTGTATTCAGGTATGTGTGTGTGCTGTTATGTGTGTGTAGTTGTGTATGTCGGTGTGCAGTTTGTGTGCATGTAGTTGTGTGTGTATGCATTTGTGTGTGTATGTGGTTAGGGGTGCGTGCAGTTGTGTGTGTGTTCAGGTATGTGTGTGTGTGTGTGCAGTTATATGTGGATGTAGTTGTGTATGTGGGTGTGCAGTTTGTGTGCATGTAGTTGTGTGTGTATGCATTTGTGTATGTAGTTAGGTGTGTGTGCAGACGTGTGTGTATGCAGCTATGTATGCATACCGTTACATATGTATACCGGTATACATACGCACATGTATGTACGTGTTCCATGAACTCCTACCACAATTTCGGACACGCTCGATGCAGTTTTTACTTCCGTACCTTGACTCTCACTTTTGTTTTGTGTTCCCCTGGTGTCTTCCCCACCCTTTTGGTCCCCTCCCCAACCCCCCAACTCCTCCCCAACACCCCACCAACCTCCACCACCGGGGAAATCTAATTTTATCAGCAAGATCAAATCATGTCGGGGATTTCAGCCTTCGTTGCGGCCTGTGGGGTTGTGTGGGGGGGAAGTTTTTATGTGCATGTCTATCATGTATGTGTGTGTTTATGTATGTCTACATGTGTGTGTCTACATATATGTATGTATGAAAGCATATGAATATATATATGTATGTAAACATACGAATATACATGTATGGAAGCATGTGTATGTATGTATGTACGTGTGTATGTATATGTGTGTGTCTACATATATTTATGTATGTGTTCGTGTGTGTATTTGTATGTGTGTTTTAGGAAAATAGAAAAAACTGGTATCTGCTTAGTATGGAGTTTTGAACCAAACATGTGTAGGCATGTATCTATATACTAGTATATGTGTGTACACATTTGTATTTATGTATATGTATATATATGTTTGTATGCATGTTTTAGCTGTGTAGGGTACTTTGCGTTGATTTTGTTACTAATCTTGGCCACGGCTTTTGAATACTGTAATACCTAAAACAATCATTATCTAAAACCATGAAATGCAGCGGATCAAATAGATCAAGTTGATTGTTTGATCAAATTTGCAACCAAGTCAAAATTTCCGTTTTCTATAATAGCACACGATTTAAGCACTCTAATGAATTTCTGAATGGACAAAAAATATTTTAAAAAATTCAACTTCCTCACTGGTAGATTGAAATTGATTGCTTTTTTAAAATATTTTTTGCCCTTTGAGAAATTCATTAGAGTGCTTAAATCGTGTGCTATTATAGAAAACGGAAATTTTGAGTTGGTTGCAAATTTGGTCAAACAGAGGGCATCCGCTGCATTTTATGGTTTTAGAGCGAATAGAGTTTTTTCTCCAATTTTTAGTGGGGCAATCATTATGATTATACCACTACATTGGTGAATAATCGAGTTTAAAAATGATGGTTAAATGCTAACCTTACCTTAACTATTGCATTGCTAGTCAATACCTTACTTTAGCTATTCCAGTACTAGCCAATACCTACCCTAGCCTTACCTATTGCAGTACTAGTCAATACCTTCCCTAACCTTACCTATTGCAGTACTAGCCAATACCTACCCTAACCTTACCTATTGCAGTACTAGTCAATACCTACCCTAACCTTACCTATTGCAGTACTAGTCAATACCTACCGTAACCTAACCTATTCCTGTACTAGTCAATACCTACCCTAATTTTACCTATTGCAGTACTAGTCAATACCTACCCTAACCTTACCTATTGCAGTACTAGTCAATACCTACCCTAACCTTACCTATTGCAGTACTAGTCAATACCTACCCTAACCTTACCTATTGCAGTACTAGCCAATACCTACCCTAACCCTACCTATTGCAGTACTAGTCAATACCTACCCTAACCCTACCTATTGCAGTACTAGTCAATACCTACCCTAACCTTACCTATTGCAGTACTAGTCAATACCTACCCTAACCCTACCTATTGCAGTACTAGTCAATACCTACCCTAACCCTACCTATTGCAGTACTAGTCAATACCTACCCTAAACTTACCTATTGCAGTACTAGTCAATACCTAGCCTAACCTTACCTATTGCAGTACTAGTCAATACCTACCCTAACCCTACCTATTGCAGTACTAGTCAATACCTACCCTAACCCTACCTATTGCAGTACTAGTCAATACCTACCCTAACCTTACCTATTGCAGTACTAGTCAATACCTACCCTAACCTTACCTATTGCAGTACTAGTCAATACCTACCCTAACCTTACCTATTGCAGTCCTAGTCAATACCTACCCTAACCTTACCTATTGCAGTACTAGTCAATACCTACCCTAACCTTACCTATTCCTGTACTAGTCAATAACTAAGACCTAACATTTAATGTTTGGACGTTGGATGTTTCTTGGAGTGTCTAAAAGAATTTCATTGTATATACAACATACATCTAATATATATATTTAACACACATAGTAAAAGACTATACGTGGTTAGTAATATTGGAAAATATGTTACTTAAATATTTACTTTCTTCGTACATATAACCTTGTCTATTGAAATGCAAATATTTTAATGTTGCATGTATAATATATGCATTCGTAACATTACATATGTATGTTTCCCAACGTATATTTAATGTTATTACATTGAGCAAGATTAATGCATGAATGATCATGAGGCATTTGTAAAATGGGCAAAAACAACCACAAAAATTTGCACAATCGCATTTTTAACCCGCCTCTAGAACGTGCCACATCTTCCACCTTCCTTTGTTTCGAGCACAAAATTTATCAATAATTACCATTATTAACAGCTTAATTATTGAGAAGAATGACCTACGATGAATAACTGTGCGTCAGTTCGTGCGTGTGCCATTATTTAGCGTGACGTGGCACGGCGGCGCTGGAGATGTGGCAACAGCGCACCCAACTGGAACGATGACCTTGAGCTGCTGCGGGGTGTTGCTTTGAGCTAATTAGCACCTTTCTAATTAATACATCCTAATTAACCTCTTCCTTATTTAAAATAAATGAGTTTTACATGAAATTTACTTTTGCCTCATTAGCTCCTTTCTAATTAGTACATCCTGATTAACCTCTTTCATATTTACAATTAATATATTAAAGTTTAAATTTATACCGTGAATTCCAATCAATTTAAAGAAAGTTAACTCGATGCTCTCCCTTCCAAGTAATACATTCTAATTGATCTCTTCCATACTAACAATACATGCGTGAATTCAAGTTAAAATGTCCTATACCAGCACCTACACCAGCACCTACACCAGCACCTACACCACCACCTACACCACCACCTACACCAGCACCTACACCACCACCTACACCACCACCTACACCAGCACCTACACCACCACCTACACCACCACCTACACCAGCACCTACACCACCACCTACATCACCACCTACATCAGCACCTACACCAGCACCTACACCACCACCTACACCACCACCTACACCAGCACCTACACCACCACCTACATTACCACCAGCACCTACACCACCACCTACACCAGCACCTACACCAGCACCTACACCAGCACCTACACCAGCACCTACACCACCACCTACACCACCACCTACACCAGCACCTACACCAGCACCTACACCACCACCTACACCACCACCTACATCACCACCTACACCAGCACCTACACCAGCACCTACACCACCACCTACATCACCACCTACATCACCACCTACACCAGCACCTACACCAGCACCTACACCACCACCTACACCACCACCTACATCACCACCTACACCACCACCTACATCACCACCTACACCAGCACCTACACCAGCACCTACACCAGCACCTACACCAGCACCTACACCAGCACCTACACCACCACCTACATCACCACCTACATCACCACCTACACCAGCACCTACACCACCACCTACACCACCACCTACATCACCACCTACACCAGCACCTACACCACCACCTACACCAGCACATACACCAGCACATACACCAGCACCTACACAAGCACCTACACCAGCACCTACACCAGCACCTACACCACCACCTGCACCACCACCTGCACCACCACCTGCACCACCACCTGCACCACCACCTACACCACCACCTACACCACCACCTACATCACCACCTACACCAGCACCTACACCAGCACCTACACCACCACCTACATCACCACCTACATCACCACCTACACCAGCACCTACACCACCACCTACACCACCACCTACACCACCACCTACACCACCACCTACATCACCACCTACACCACCACCTACATCACCACCTACACCACCACCTACATCACCACCTACACCAGCACCTACACCAGCACCTACACCAGCACCTACACCACCACCTACACCACCACCTACACCACCACCTACATCACCACCTACACCAGCACCTACACCAGCACCTACACCAGCACCTACACCGGCACCTACACCAGCACATACACCGGCACATACACCAGCACCTACACCAGCACCTACACCAGCACCTACACCAGCACCTACACCAGCACCTACACCACCACCTGCACCACCACCTGCACCACCACCTGCACCACCACCTGCACCACCACCTACACCACCAACTACACCACCACCTACACCACCACCTACACCACCACCTACACCACCACCTACACCACCACCTACATCACCACCTACACCAGCACCTACACCAGCACCTACACCACCACCTACATCACCACCTACATCACCACCTACACCAGCACCTACACCAGCACCTACACCAGCACCTACACCAGCACCTACACCACCACCTACACCACCACCTACACCACCACCTACACCACCACCTACATCACCACCTACACCAGCACCTACACCAGCACCTACATCACCACCTACATTACCACCTACACCAGCACCTGCACCACTACCTGCACCACCACCTGCACCAGCACCTACACCACCACCTACATCACCACCTACATCACCACCTACATCACCACCTACACCAGCACCTACACCACCACCTACATCACCACCTACACCAGCACCTACACCACTACCTACACCACCACCTGCACCACCACCTGCACCACCACCTGCACCACCACCTGCACCACCACCTACACCACCACCTACACCACCACCTACACCACCACCTACACCACCACCTACACCAGCACGTGACTTCCCCCACGCTTTGAGCTGAGCAAAAAAGTTTATATAAAAAACAATATACTTAGTGCGTGCAAATCTGCTTCCTGAAGTAGCGAATGTGAAAAAGTTTGAAGCCAAGAGGCCTACTGTTTGGGAGAAGGCCTATATTTTTCTTTAAATAACCTCGAAATACTAAAGAAGTTACTCCTGAGTGTGGAAATTCCTGTGACATGTCTTCCAGAGGCGTGGGTTTTTTACCCTAAATGGGATTTGTTTACCCTGACATGGGATTTTTTCCCGGTTTTGCCTATGTGCGCACCTTGAGTATTAATGGGGCTATTTACTTATGTATTCATTAATGGTAGGTATGGGGGAGTTATGCTCTTAACGTGTACGCAGGCTGGTGTTCCGACATACTAATGTCGGCGTCAAAATTGACGAAGTCTTGAAATGAAGTTTAAAAATGACGGAGTCCTAAAAATGACGGACTCCAAAATGACAAAATGACGAAGTCTAAAACTAAGGGCGCTGGGTTTTAAAAACTGAAGTTTTATATTTATAAAAAAAATTAAAAATTGACGCTCGAAAGCTGCTCTGAAATGAAATGTTTGAATGCTTTGTTATTTGGTCATAGGGCGTTACCTCACTTCATCTTTTATTGTGTATAATATAAAAAATAATATAATATATAACATTATGGCAATTAATGACATCAAAATATCAATTATAATTATATTGTAACATATGATACACATTATATGATACTTATATTATTTAACGTTATAATTATACTATAATACATGATAAATATTATATGATATTTATATTATATAACATTATTATAATTATATTATAATATATGATACATGTTATATGATATTTATATTATACTAAATAATTATAATTATATTATAAGATATATACACACTAAATGATATTAATATCATATACGTAGAAATTAACGAACAAACAGCCATAGACCGAAATACACATCCTAACACATGGGAAATACGTGATATATAAGTACACAGAAATAGCATATGTCAAACGCACTTTAGATTAACAAAAAAATCCCCGCCTGCGCAACAACGCGGAACTCGGCCATAATTTCTCCTCCGCTGCAGGATTTAGCAAAAAATTAAACTCTGGCATTTGCTTAAAGATCTCGGACTTATACGCGCACATACGCCGTGTGTAGCATGCATTCGTGTGTGTTTTAAATTCATACTGTATTGCGCAGGACATATATTGGAGTTTTGTGTGTTTCGTGTACGTTGGTTGTATATATGTACTAGAGTAAATGAAATAAGTTATATATATTTACTCTCGTGTACGTTGGTTGTATATATGTACTAGAGTAAATGAAATAAGTTATATATATTTACTCTCGTGTACGTTGGTTGTATATATGTACTAGAGTAAATGAAATAAGTTATATATATTTACTCTCGTGTACGTTGGTTGTATATATGTACTAGAGTAAATGAAATAAGTTATATATATTTACTCTCGTGTACGTTGGTTGTATATATGTACTAGAGTAAATGAAATAAGTTATATATATTTACTCTCGTGTACGTTGGTTGTATATATGTACTAGAGTAAATGAAATAAGTTATATATATTTACTCTCGTGTACGTTGGTTGTATATATGTACTAGAGTAAATGAAATAAGTTATATATATTTACTCTCGTGTACGTTGGTTGTATATATGTACTAGAGTAAATGCAATAAGTTATATATATTTACTCTCGTGTACGTTGGTTGTATATATGTACAAGAGTAAATGAAATAAGTTATATATATTTACTCTCGTGTACGTTGGTTGTATATATGTACTAGAGTAAATGAAATAAGTTATATATATTTACTCTCGTGTACGTTGGTTGTATATATGTACTAGAGTAAATGAAATAAGTTATATATATTTACTCTCGTGTACGTTGGTTGTATATATGTACAAGAGTAAATGAAATAAGTTATATATATTTACTCTCGTGTACGTTGGTTGTATATATGTACTAGAGTAAATGAAATAAGTTATATATATTTACTCTCGTGTACGTTGGTTGTATATATGTACAAGAGTAAATGAAATAAGTTATATATATTTACTCTCGTGTACGTTGGTTATTTATATTTGAAAGAATAGATGAAATGAATTATGTATATTTACGTAGGTTGTGTAAATGCAGACATTGTAAGCAGTAAAGTATATATTGTGAAGTAACATGTACGTAAATATGTATATTATGCATTATGGTATGACATGTACGTAAATATGTATATTATGCATTATGGTATGACATGTACGTAAATATGTATATTATGTATTGTGGTATGACATGTACGTAAATATGTAAATTATGTACCGTAATATGACAGATATGTAAATTTTTATACATATAGGCTGTGTAACACGTATAGTACACATGAGTTGCGCCGTGTATTTTTTACATTATTAAGAAATACAACATATCTTATTCATATATCTAGAGAAAAAACATATTTTATCCATACATCAAATGTAGAAATCGAGTAAGGTGGCTGAGTAAGGTAAAAGGGCCCTCCTTGGTAGTGGTGGGAGTGTTTGGCACTGTTTTATAGAAAATTAAATACGGATCGTGTATATTTATATATGTGTATAGTTATTCATGTCGTGTATATTTATACCTATCGTGTGTATTTATATACATCTTATAAATACATTGGTAGAGCACATAGGAAACAATACAGAGACACAATACAGCGTCTCAAAATGACCACACCACACCACACACACTCACACAAAACACACACGCACACACCGGAAGCGCTTGTTAAGATCTCTTTATTGACGTCAACCTTGAGTATCGGTGTGACTAAGTACATATACATGCATATACATGTTTTTCCCTTCATATACATGCATATTGCATATACATACATATATACACATATACATACACATAGATATACATGCATGTACATGCATATACATACATATTCATATACATGTATATACATACATATACACACATATACATACATATACATACATATACGCACATATACACACATATACATACATATACATACATAGGCGCCCCATATATACGCACATATACACACATTTACATACATATATATACAAGATATGTAAGGGGAAATAGGCTTTTTTCGGGTACGTAAGCTGCTGCTGCTGCGACATGGTGCTGTCTGTATGACATATCTCTATACGTATAAATATATATAGATATTATATGAACATATATGTGCAGTATACACTATACATTGTACTCTGAATTGTACTTTGTGCAGAATTAGGAAGTACATTTCGATGTACATACATGTGTACTCACCGAGATGCGCTGCTGTCGTACAGGTCCTCCCCACTCGAGTGGGAATATATATATATATTTAAGTCCTCCCCACTCGAATAGGAACATAAATGTCCACAGTCGAGTGGGAATATATATATATCCCCACTCGAGTGGATATATATAAGTCCTCCCCAATCGAATAGGAATATCTATGTCCTCCCCACTCGAGTGGGAATATATCTATATATGTCCTCCCCACTCGAGTGGGAATATATCTATATATGTCCTCCCCACTCGAGTGGGAATATAAATAAAAATCTATGTACTCGTATATAGCCCCCACCCTACTAGGAGTATGCATAGATTCCCCCCTCGAGTGGGAGTATGTCTACATAGCTCCGTACGACTTACGTCCGTTATTTATTAATAAAATAAAAATTTATATTTTTAGTAAAAAATTTATTTTTGTATTGACATATCCTTCCATTTAGTGCTCATTTTATTGCTAAAATTTTCTTTAACCATTAATAATTATTTTTATATGTTCATTAAATTGATATTATTAATTTTTTAATTTTTGTGAAAAAAGAATGTTATCAAATTTTCCTATGGAATTCATTTGACTGTGATCTTTATAGAGTTGTTGCAATATATTTATTTTGTTGTGATTTGATTAGGGAAAAGAATAGGTATATATTTGTTAGTAAATATACCATCCACAGATTAAAGAACGATATATATATATGAATTTCAAGTCCATTTGCAAAGTGTACGTAAATATATTCATTCACAAATCAAGTTCGGTTTATTCACTGTATGAAAAACGACGTTGACCCATGAATGAGTGAAGGAAATGGGCCCATGACTCACCATTTTCGTCATGACAATTCTATAAGTAAACACGCTGCAGCCTCCACGACTGCCCGCAACAAACTGAGGCGCAGCGTGCGGTTCCCGCCGCTTATATAGTCGGGCAGGTGTTGCTGCGCTCCTATTGGTCGAGACAATGCAGGTGCCCGGCCGCTCATTGGTGCATCTCCGTCGGTGACCTTGCGGAACAGTTAGGCGTGGTCTCATTGGTCAGGAGATGTGGTGACGTCATCGTTTGTCCCAGTTTCTCGCGCGGTGATTGGTGGAGACGTTGTGTGACATCACAGCGTTGGTGACGTCACGCGTGAGGGTACGTGCGGGTGCTCGCTGTTGAAAGTCAGACATTTTTGCCCTTTATTCGCTTCCAATTCATTCAAAAATGACCTCTAAAGTTTATATGTGAGTATAATTGTGGTCTATATTTCTCCATGTGTGTCAATTAAAATAAAATTGTATTTTCTGAGACTAAAATGGGTCATTTAGTGATTAGACAGACTAGGTATGCTGTTAAAAGGAGCTGTCTTTTGTAAACTCGTCTAAATCGACCGGATTTAAAAACTCTTGCATTTTTTTATTTTAGTCTTTACATTTTATATGAAAATCAGGTTTTGAGGTGTATTAATGTATACCTTGAATACCTTTGGTATGTCTATTATATTTTTTTTTAAATTATCGTACGTTAGTCTTGCTCTACATATGTTAGTATATGTTACTTCTTATTTTTGTATATCATGAATTTTTTTGACATCTCATACACTTCAGGTAAATTTGATGTTAGTTTATGTATCATGTTTCAGTGACGTATATATCGATAAGTTACTTATGTGTGTCATGCTGAAATAGAAGATATACACAATATATATATAAGTATATGGGTATATATGTATATAACCCCATGTACAGTTACTATAGCAATATATTTTGTATCCAATTATACAATCAAAATTATATACAAATATATTTATGTTTTATATATATATCTATATATGATATACATAAATATATATATGTATATATTTTATATATATGTGCACAATTAATTTTGTATTTAATTATATAATCATAATTATATACAAATTATGTTAACATGGCGGCATGTACAGGATACATTGTACATATGTACATACATATTTATGTGTACACGATATATATCTAGTGTGTACTTATATGTTACATGACCGTTGTTACATACACGTACATGTTAAGGAACATATCTGTACTTCTCTGTAACATTAGAAAGAAATGATGGAATGTTTAAAAAAAATTTGTAGAAAATTTTATATTTTTGGTAGGTTTTAAACAAATTATATTTTCAACATACGCTAACTCAATGAATTTATTTGTAAAAGTAATTATCCATTAATTTTAAAATATTTTTAATTGATTTAATTAAGAAAGGGGATATTAACCTCCACTAGTGTTTGCCGCATTATTAATTTATTTTTATAAATTAATGTCTAAATTATTTTACACTAAACAATGTGTTATTTCTATTTGTGTTTGTATTTCAACTAATTATCATATATAACTATTGGATGCGTGGGAATATTGGCGCTCCCAGGGGGAATATGTGAGGTCACAGGCTGAGAGTTAGGTAGGCCTTCCTTTTGTTGAAATAGAATAGGTTTTATGTTGTGTTACGGACCATCTTTTTACGATTGACTGATTTGCTGTTTTTCAGCACTTATTGTTTTCTTCTTCTACTTTTGTCTTGTTTCATGAACTTGCTTCCTAACTTGTATGGGGACCGCGTGCATAGATTCCCCGGTCCCTTGACTAACTTTTGTCTTGTTTCATGAACTTGCTTCCTAACTTGTGTGGGGACCGCGTGCATAGATTCCCCGGTCCCTTGACTAACTTTTGTCTTGTTTCATGAACTTGCTTCCTAACTTGTGTGGGGACCGCGTGCATAGATTCCCCGGTCCCTTGACTAACTTTTGTCTTGTTTCATGAACTTGCTTCCTAACTTGTGTGGGGACCGCGTGCATAGATTCCCCGTTCCCTTGACTAACTTTTGTCTTGTTTCACGAACTTGCTTCCTAACTTGTGTGGGGACCGCGTGCATAGATTCCCCGGTCTCTTGGCTAACTTTTGTCTTGTTTCATGAACTTGCTTCCTAAATTGTGTGGGGACCGCGTGCATAGATTCCCCGGTCCCTTGACTAACTTTTGTCTTGTTTCATGAACTTGCTTCCTAACTTGTGTGGGGACCGCGTGCATAGATTCCCCGGTCTCTTGGCTAACTTTTGTCTTGTTTCATGAACTTGCTTCCTAAATTGTGTGGGGACCGCGTGCATAGATTCCCCGGTCCCTTGACTAACTTTTGTCTTGTTTCATGAACTTGCTTCCTAAATTGTGTGGGGACCGCGTGCAAAGATTCCACGTTCCCTCAAGTCCATCCTAAATATTGCCTTCCTCCTTCCTCTCGTTGGAACGCCTTAGTTGCGGTTAAGGATGTTTAAACTAACCTACCTAATATTGCTGGCAGAGTTTGCTTTCTAGTGTAGTGACCGCAATAGCTATTTATATAATATATAAATAGCAAATGTGATGTATAAATAGTATATAAAAAATATATATACCCAATAATCTCACTCACCCTAATTAACTTTAACTAAGTTGATGAAGTTTCAGACGCGCTTGATTTAATCCGTAAAGAAAGATTTCTTGAGTAACTCATGAATGAAGTTATTCATGTGTGGATGGTGTCTGTATTTTCAGTGTGGTATTTATACTGTATGTGTCATACGCATACATAGTGAGCCTAATACTCATGTTGGTGCAGGTGCTGGTGTAGGTGCTGGTGTAGGTGCTGGTGTAGGTGCTGGTGTAGGTGCTGGTGTAGGTGCTGGTGTAGGTGCTGGTGTAGGTGCTGGTATAGGTGCTGGTGTAGGTGCTGGTGTAGGTGCTGGTGTAGGTGCTGGTGTAGGTGCTGGTGTAGGTGCTGGTGTAGGTGCTGGTGTAGGTACTGGTGTAGGTGCTGGTGTAGGTGCTGGTGTAGGTGCTGGTGTAGGTGCTGGTGTAGGTGTTGGTGTAGGTGCTGGTGTAGGTGCTGGTGTAGGTGCTGGTGTAGGTGCTGGTGTAGGTGCTGGTGTATTTGGTGGTGTAGGTGCTGGTGTATTTGGTGGTGTAGGTGCTGGTGTAGGTGCTGGTGAAGTTAGTTACAAGACACGTGGAAATCCAAGGTCAATATCGTTGGAAACCTAGGTGGACCCTTGAAATAATTCCGAAATAACCTATCCTAACCCAACCTAACCTAACATTACTTATCCTTACCCAACATACCTATCCTAACTCAACATAACCTAACCCAATATAACTTATCCTAACCTAACCTATACCAACCTAACATAACCAATCTCAGCCTCCCCTATTCCAGCCTAACCTATTTGAACCTAATGCTACAATATCCTTACCTAACCTCTCCTAGACTATCCCTACATATCCTACCGTTACCTATTACATCATCAACTAGTCTAACATATCCTGGCAGGACCCTTGAAAATTTTCAACATAACCTATTCTAACAAATCAAAATCTACCTATTCTAAATCTATCTCTGTTTTACCTATGCTAATCTAACCTAACCTATCTCTGTTTAACCTATGCTAATCTAACATAACCTATCTTTGTTTAACCTATGCTAATCTAACATAACCTCTCTTTGTTTAACCTATGCTAATCTAACATAACCTATCTTTGTTTAACCTATGCTAATCTAACATAACCTATCTTAGCCTTGCCCATCTTAATCAATCTTAACATAATCTATTGAACCCAATGTTTTAAAAATTTTCTTCAAAAAATTCCAACACATGATCAAGCTGCAGCGTAGACACCGCAACGGTCTTTGCAATTATTTATTAATTTAATATAAAAGGGACTAACTAAGTCACTAATTATTAAACTAACTGAGGAAGGAACCAGCAGAAGTATTAAATGATAACTACTCAAATGAACAAAAAATAAATGTGTAATTTTCTTAGTGAACATGTAGCTAAATCAAGATAGATCTCGCCTTTCTTAACTACCATATAAGTATCAAATTCATAATGAATGTCTTGTACATCTCTGTTTAATATTGCTCATCATCATAATTATTTATTTAAATAGGTCATTAGAAATATTGAATGTGTGTACCCCTGCTTAATTACTTACCATTATGATTCATTACCTACAGGGGTCATTAGAAAAAGTACAGAATTTACCACCCTTCTTACCATTATAAGTTATCTATTTATTTACTTACCGTTATAAGTAAGTAATTACATGGACGGGTCATAAAAAATACAGAATTTACAACCGTTCTTACCATTATAAGTTATCTATTTATTTACTCACCGTTATAAGTAATTACCTGGACGGGTCATAAAAAATACAGAATTTACAACCGTTCTTACCATCATAAGTAACGTATTTATTTACTCACCGTTATAAGTAAGTAATTACCTGGACGGGTCATAAAAAATACAGAATTTACAACCGTTCTTACCATTATAAGTTATCTATTTATTTACTCACCGTTTTAAGTAAGTAATTACCTGGACGGGTCATAAAAAATACAGAATTTACAACCGTTTTAAGTAAGTAATTTACAACCGTTTACAACCGTTTTAAGTAAGTAATTACCTGGACGTAAGTAAGTAAGTAATTAAGTAAGTAATTAAGTAAGTAATTACCTGGAATTTACAACCGTTTTAAGTAAGTAATTACCTGGACGGGTCATAAAAAATACAGAATTTACAACCGTTCTTACCATCATAAGTAACGTATTTATTTACTCACCGTTATAAGTAAGTAATTACCTGGACGGGTCATAAAAAATACAGAATTTACAACCGTTCTTACCATTATAAGTTATCTATTTATTTACTCACCGTTATAAGTAAGTAATTACCTGAATGGGTCATCAGAAATAGGAATTTCCATTGCCAATATGTTTCCAAATCATGTAAATCCCCCCTCCTACCCCCCCTCGCACTTGCGGAAATGGTCATCCGTTTTTTGTAATTTTTTCCGTGCAGTGCGGGCGCCGCCTTCACCTTTACCTTGCGTGCTTAACCTTTGGGGGTGCGTCCCCCCCCCTGTGTGTGTGTGTGTGTGTGTGTGTGTGTGTGTACGTGAGGCGTGTTGGCTGCTGTGTGTGCTGTGTGGTTTGTAGGCCTACTTGTGTGTGTGTGTTGTGAGTATTTTATTTTATATATTTATCACTTTTATTTGTAAGTCAAATTTGCAAAAAGCAAACCACATATATATTTATATATACATATATATATATAAATACACATGTATATTTGTATATATATACAAATATACATGTGTATATATATATGTACATTGTTACGAAAAAACATTAAAAAATTCAAATTCCTTATGGATAGCTCTGAATGAAGAACACTCGATAAGCCCTCGATAACAAAGTTTTGATGCCATTTAGTTAGAAGGCGAACGTGCAATAACTGAAAAACACGAATTCCTAACCCAGTAAATGTTTGCGAATGTAAACATAACTTTGAAACCTATTATCGTCGCGGGTTACAGTAGCGTCTAAAAATGACAGACAACTATTTTTTATGTTAGGGTGTCGCGAATTTGAAAATTTCGAAAATAAATTGCAATGGGGGTTGTTTCTGAACATCAAAAAAGTATCATCGATATAACGTTTATACAACACAGGCTAAAATATACAGGACAAGAATATAACAAACGTTAGTAATAGCACACCAAAATATTCGCATTATTATTATTATTATCATTTGCGTTATTGGTTCTCATGCAGAGAAGTGCGTTATTTTTTATATATTAGACGATTTCGAAGTAATTTCTTCTGCATCAAATCAAATAAACCTCCGCTTCTTCAAATCTTTTAACATTTAAAAAAAAAAGTTTTAATGGTATGCAACCAACTTTCGTTGTACAACTAATACCAATATTAATACTGAGCATTTTTAATTTTTTTGCTTCTTTCATGTGCTTTTTGCTTTTATTCTCCTACGATTGATGTATTTGATATAAATTTGACATTTGACTATTTTTTTCTACTCGTGTTCAGGTTGATAATGACCCTGGAGGTCGAAACGTTCCAAATGTTTTATTCCATTTACTTTCCTAAATAAAACCCCTCAGGGGGACATAACTAATGTATCTATAGGAATTAGCGCTCCCAAGGGGACTATGTGAGGTCCTAAGCTGAGAGTTAGGTAGGCCTTCTTTTTGCTGAAATAAAACGTTCATGTTATGTGAGGACCATCTTTATTCGGTTCACTGCTGTCCTGTTTTTCAGCACCTACTACTTTCTTCTTCAACTTTGATCTTGTTTCATGAACTCCTTTCTCAACTTACTGTTTCTGTGCCCTTTCTGTATAGATTCCTCATTACCTTATCTCCATACTAAATGGTGCCTTCCTCCTTCCTCTCTTTGATACCCTATTTTTTTGTAGCGGTTAAGAAGGCTTAAACCAACTTAGAATCTTAATCTTTCCTGTATAAAATGATGATCTCATTAAAGACGTGTGTCTTGGCACATAATGTGTAGTGTGTTGGCCTACTCCATGTGTGTTGTGTGTTGTGTTGTGTAGAGTACTGTACTGTGTAGTGCGTCGTATACGGGAGGGTGGGCTTGTTTAAATGTATCAGTATTTACGTATACGCCAATTACATTATATGTTTAGCATGTATGGTGACGGTGAAATGAATCTGAAGCTTTATGGTACACTTTTTTTCTATGCAATATATTTTATTTTCCCTTATTCTTATTTTATGAATCATTATAAAATTAACATAATTTTGATTAAAATTAAAATTGAACGTTGTAGTATATTATATTAACATTCAGGCATAATTAATATATTAATTAGCGTGCTGCTGATGTTGTGTACATCATGTGTATGATGCTGTCTAGTGTGTACTTCTCATATGTACGTACGTATATATAGTATATATACGTGCATTTATGCACATGTATATGTAAATGTATGTGTATATATGCAAATACATCCACACATATATGTATGCATATATATTTGTATAGTATTTGTAGCCCTGCACAAGTACACGCGTGTGTGTGTCCGCAAGAATGTACACACGTGTGCGTGAACCTAGAAAAGTACTTGCGTGTGCGTGTACCCAGACATGTATGTGCGTGTACGTGTACCCAGACATATACGTGCGTGTGCGTGTACCCAGACATGTACGTGCGTGTGCGTGTACCCAGACATGTACGTGCGTGTGCCGGAAGTGTGCCACACAAAAACCGTCACCTGAAAGTCACAGTCAACTGTCTCACGGCTGGCATTTACTGGCACCACCCGTATATATTGTGCCTTACTGGGGCACATGTGGTGTGCCGTACTGGGGCACATGTGGTGTGCCGTACTGGGGCACATGTGTGCCGTACTGGGGCACATGTGTGCCGTACTGGGGCACATGTGTGCCGTACTGGGGCACATGTGTGCCGTACTGGGGCACATGTGGTGTGCCGTACTGGGGCACATGTGTGCCGTACTGGGGCACATGTGTGCCGTACTGGGGCACATGTGTGCCGTACTGGGGCACATGTGGTGTGCCGTACTGGGGGCACATGTGTGCCGTACTGGGGCACATGTGTGCCGTACTGGGGCACATGTGGTGTGCCGTACTGGGGCACATGTGGTGTGCCGTACTGGGGCACATGTGGTGTGCCGTACTGGGGGCACATGTGTGCCGTACTGGGGCACATGTGGTGTGCCGTACTGGGGGCACATGTGTGCCGTACTGGGGCACATGTGTGCCGTACTGGGGCACATGTGGTGTGCCGTACTGGGGCACATGTGGTGTGCCGTACTGGGGCACATGTGGTGTGCCGTACTGGGGCACATGTGGTGTGCCGTACTGGGGCACATGTGTGCCGTACTGGGGCACATGTGGTGTGCCGTACTGGGGCTCATGTGGTGTGCCGTACTGGGGCACATGTGGTGTGCCGTACTGGGGCTCATGTGGTGTGCCGTACTGGGGCACATGTGGTGTGCCGTACTGGGGCTCATGTGGTGTGCCGTACTGGGGCACATGTGGTGTGCCGTACTGGGGCACATGTGGTGTGCCGTACTGGGGCACATGTGGTGTGCCGTACTGGGGCACATGTGGTGTGCCGTACTGGGGCTCATGTGGTGTGCCGTACTGGGGCACACGTGGTGTGCCGTACTGGGGCACATGTGGTGTGCCGTACTGGGGCACACGTGGTGTGCCGTACTGGGGCACATGTGGTGTGCCGTACTGGGGCACACGTGGTGTGCCGTACTGGGGCACATGTGGTGTGCCGTACTGGGGCACACGTGGTGTGCCGTACTGGGGCACATGTGGTGTGCCGTACTGGGGCACATGTGATGTGCCGTACTGGGGCACACGTGGTGTGCTGTACTGGGGCACATGTGGTGTGCCGTACTGGGGCACATGTGATGTGCCGTACTGGGGCACACGTGGTGTGCCGTACTGGGGCACACGTGGTGTGCCGTACTGGGACACATGTGGTGTGCCGTACTGGGACACATGTGGTGTGCCGTACTGGGACACATGTGGTGTGCCGTACTGGGACACATGTGGTGTGCCGTACTGGGACACATGTGGTGTGCCGTACTGGGGGCACACGTGGTGTGCCGTACTGGGACACATGTGGTGTGCCGTACTGGGACACATGTGGTGTGCCGTACTGGGGGCACATGTGTGCCGTACTGGGGGCACACGTGGTGTGCCGTACTGGGACACATGTGGTGTGCCGTACTGGGACACATGTGGTGTGCCGTACTGGGACACATGTGGTGTGCCGTACTGGGACACATGTGGTGTGCCGTACTGGGACACATGTGGTGTGCCGTACTGGGACACATGTGGTGTGCCGTACTGGGACACATGTGGTGTGCCGTACTGGGGGCACACGTGGTGTGCCGTACTGGGACACATGTGGTGTGCCGTACTGGGACACATGTGGTGTGCCGTACTGGGGGCACATGTGTGCCGTACTGGGGGCACACGTGGTGTGCCGTACTGGGACACATGTGGTGTGCCGTACTGGGACACATGTGGTGTGCCGTACTGGGACACATGTGGTGTGCCGTACTGGGACACATGTGGTGTGCCGTACTGGGACACATGTGGTGTGCCGTACTGGGACACATGTGGTGTGCCGTACTGGGACACATGTGGTGTGCCGTACTGGGGGCACACGTGGTGTGCCGTACTGGGACACATGTGGTGTGCCGTACTGGGACACATGTGGTGTGCCGTACTGGGACACATGTGGTGTGCCGTACTGGGACACATGTGGTGTGCCGTACTGGGACACATGTGGTGTGCCGTACTGGGGGCACATGTGTGCCGTACTGGGGCACACGTGGTGTGCCGTACTGGGGGCACATGTGTGCCGTACTGGGGGCACACGTGGTGTGCCGTACTGGGGGCACATGTGTGCCGTACTGGGGGCACATGTGTGCCGTACTGGGGCACACGTGGTGTGCCGTACTGGGGCACATGTGATGTGCCGTACTGGGGCACATGTGGTGTGCCGTACTGGGACACATGTGGTGTGCCGTACTGGGGGCACATGTGTGCCGTACTGGGACACACGTGGTGTGCCGTACTGGGGCACATGTGATGTGCCGTACTGGGACACATGTGGTGTGCCGTACTGGGACACATGTGGTGTGCCGTACTGGGACACATGTGGTGTGCCGTACTGGGGGCACATGTGTGCCGTACTGGGGCACATGTGATGTGCCGTACTGGGACACATGTGGTGTGCCGTACTGGGACACATGTGGTGTGCCGTACTGGGGGCACATGTGTGCCGTACTGGGGGCACATGTGATGTGCCGTACTGGGGCACATGTGATGTGCCGTACTGGGACACATGTGGTGTGCCGTACTGGGACACATGTGGTGTGCCGTACTGGGGGCACATGTGTGCCGTACTGGGGCACACGTGGTGTGCCGTACTGGGGCACATGTGATGTGCCGTACTGGGGCACATGTGGTGTGCCGTACTACACATAATATTGCCGTCTCATCAAACATGCAATAATCACCGTACACATTGAAGTTTTCTTTGTGTTATGGAACGCTAAAACTCCGTTAGTACACTCATAACAAAGAGAATGTGCCAGTACACGCCTGCCTGATGATCACGTAATGATAATATAATGATTATAAATATATATAGTGATTATAAATGATCTACAATGATTGCCGGGGTCCCGAACTTGAGACTTGATTTGAAATTTTGTGCTATTAAGGGGGACATCCGAGTGGCTTTCGGGCCCAATCGGCCATTTTTGTTTCTCTGTTGAAAAGAAGCTTTAGGTGGTGAGCTATCGTGCCCTAAAATTTTACGGGTCTACGGGCACTAGATCCTCCCCAGGGGGGTTAAGGGGACCGAAAATCATGAATTTTTGACCCCATATAAAAAGAAAACAAAAATAAAATAACAATTCATACTCTTTTAGTATGTTAGTACTGTTTCAAGGATTCCAGAACTGTCTTTGGTTTTGTTGTAGCATGAAAACTCGGTGACTTGTATTCATTTGATATATGTATGATGACATAAAAAACAAATATTTTCTATTTCTGAAAAAGTAAGGCATAAATCGACAAAATGAATACAATAAAATGTGTTTCGTTTTAAAAATTACATATAATGGGTTATTTCGGAGGAATCAGTCCACAAATAAATAATTTGTCATTCATCAAGAAATGCAAAATAAGTTTTTTTTTCAATATAATTTATACATGTTATTTACAATTAACAGTGTAAATATAAAATTATGCATGGAGATTATAAAAGAGCATGAAAACAGCATTCAAGTACATAAACTTTCCAATATATTACACTTCAACAGAAAAATTTTGTTTATGGGTAATAATCAAAACCTTTGATTTTCAACATTCAAAAGAATAAAAGTCAGTGAGTTTTTATGCTAGGCAAAAACAAAGACCGTTTTAGAATCCTTGAAACATATCTAACAAACAAATGGATCTCCTTTTCCAATTTATACTTTCAATTTTTTTATCACAGTTCAAAACAATTTTTTTTAATTTAGTTATGAAAAATCGCATATCAAAATAAAAAAAAAGTGAATAGAAAGTTCAGATTCATTAGTTTGTTAGAGATCTTACGAGAATTTCAAAACTGTCTTTGAATTTGTTGTGGCATAAAAACTCATTGATTTCTATTTTTTTAAATTTTCGTAAAATGAACTAAAAAACGAACATTTCATTTTTTTTCAAAAACTAAGGCCTAAATTGAAAAAGTTACACGAGTCAAATATGTTTGTTTTTAAAAAAATACCAGTTGTGGTCAAATTTCAGACAAATCAGATCAATTTATATAAATCGCGCGGATGTCCCCCTTAAATGTTGTGGAGTTGTGGGTTGAACTTACGTGTCTCAGCGAGGGCTTGTGTGTTGTGTGTATGGTTGGTGTTGTATGTGTGTGTTGTGTGTGTTGTGTGTGCAGGGTGTGTGTTGTGTGTATGGTTGGTGTTGTGTGTGCAGGGTGTGTTGTGTGTATGGTTGGTGTTGTATGTGTGTGTTGTGTGTGCAGGGTGTGTGTTGTGTGTATGGTTGGTGTTGTGTGTGCAGGGTGTGTGTTGTGTGTATGGTTGGTGTTGTATGTGTGTGTTGTGTGTGTTGTGTGTGCAGGGTGTGTGTTGTGTGTATGGTTGGTGTTGTATGTGTGTGTTGTGTGTGCAGGGTGTGTGTTGTGTGTATGGTTGGTGTTGTGTGTGCAGGGTGTGTTGTGTGTATGGTTGGTGTTGTATGTGTGTGTTGTGTGTGCAGGGTGTGTGTTGTGTGTATGGTTGGTGTTGTATGTGTGTGTGTATGGTGTGTGTTGTGTGTGCAGGGTGTGTGTTGTGTGTATGGTTGGTGTTGTATGTGTGTGTGTATGGTGTGTGTTGTGTGTGCAGGGTGTGTGTTGTGTGTATGGTTGGTGTTGTGTGTGTGTGTGTGTAGTGTGTTGTGTGTGTTGTATGCTGTGTGTGTCGTGTGTTGTGTGTGCTGTGTGCGCAGAGTGTGTGTAGTGTGTATGGTGTGTTTAGTGTTTATGGTGTGTGTAGTGTGTATGGTGTGTGTTGTGTGCGAAAGTGTGTAGTGTATACGATGTGTGTTGTGTTATATCAGTGTGAGTTAAGTGCGTTGCGTGTTTGTGTGTGCTTGTGTGTTATAATTATACCCTCACAAAGTACACAATATTCATTTCGGAAGTACCCCAATGACTGCTGTATCAACTGACGGTCTATAAAAGTTGACCTATGTATCTTCTGTGTCTGAAATGAGTGCAAAAATGTGTATTCTATTTAATTCAATCGCATATATGTTTTTTTTATAACAAGCTCTGCATCCATCATTAATGCTGAAAAAACACGATGGAAATGAAATTATTCCATTGTAAAAGTGAGGGCCCGGAGCTAAGAGTTAGGTAGGCTTTCTTTTTGTTGAAATGAAATCTTTGTTATGTTAAGGACCATCTTTTTCGGTTCACTGCTTTCGTGTTTTTCAGCACCTACTACTTCTTCTTCAACTTTGATCTTGTTTCATGAACTTCTTTCTTATGTTACTGTTTCTATGCCCTTTCTGCATAGATTCCGCATTCCCTTTACTCCATACTATATGGTGCCTTCTTCCTTCTTCTTCTTTGGATCGCATTTGCTGCTCGGTTAGGGAGGCTAAAACTAACAACCAATCTGAATCTCCTGTGGAAATCTATCGTCTCTCTTCAGTACTTGAGAAGTCTTCGAGTCTGTCACTCTAGTCTGCCTTCCTACCCTCTCGGCTCCGTCCTCTATGTCCTGCGGCCTAATCCTACGTAACTCCTTACACTCTGGCCCCGTCCGTTCTGTCTCACGACCCGAACTTAAGTGACTCCTAATGTTCTTGTGAAAGATTTAAACGGGGCCAAAACCAGAGGGGGCAAGTTAGGGATGGGGCAACCTTGAGCAGAAACTCATGATTTACCCGATCCAGTGTCTAATCCAAAAAGGTTTAAAGGCGACCAGATGTGGTTCGCTCTCCAATAAGCAGTTCTTCATTACCTCGTCATAGAATCTTGTCCATCATCTGGCGCTTCCTCATAAACGTATGCCCAACCGGGATAAATGATTTCCACGTCCAATAGACATACTCATTATTGATATTGATTTTAGTTACACCTAATTCAAGCGTCATGCCTGCTTGCGACAGAAACTGAATAAATACTATTTATTCATTAAATCTAATCCAATTTTGCCTTACCTAACTAAACATCATCTAATTAAACTTCACCTTGCCTATCCCAATTTAAGCTAACCGACCGTAAACAAGCTAAACCAAAATTTTTGCACTTGCGCGCAATTCCCTTTTGTGTGGAGTTATTTTTATGAAAATAGCATAGAACATTGCTATAGTTTGAAAACTCACCAAATATAAGGTAAATATGTAGATACTTTCTGTAATTATTTCTCTAAAAGAAAGAAAAAGGAAAGATGGAAACTAATGAAATGCGTCACCAACAAATGCATACAAAGTCCCTAAATTGATACACAACATATAAGGGGATGTACGTACACATGGAAAAAATACATATAAAACCTGTCAGAATTGAAGCGGCTCTCTAGTGCTGCCATACATAATAATTGAAAATTACATCATCCACATTACTATATCAAAGTAGTATAAACATATATAGCATGATTCATATTTGTATTGAATCGTATACACGTATATGATTTAAAAATGTATATATATATAAATGAACCAAGCTGCATCAGCCGTATAAAAAGTGACGCATCGGCTGAGTGGCTGCAGTAGCTGGTGAGGGCAGCGCGAGGGCATTGGGTGGTGATAGGCTAGCTATACTTGAACTATAGGTGAACTATTCTTTATGTATAATTCACCCCCCCCCCCTTTAAGTCAAAAATCACGGTGGCAAAATCGACGACGTCAAAAAATGAAGTCAAAATTGAAGCAATCAAAACATGATGACGTCAAAAAATGAAAAATGTAAAAGCCCAAAAACTAAGTCAAAAAATAAAGCTGTCAAAAATGAAAAAATCAAAAAATGAAAAAGTCAAAAAACGGAGATTTCCAAAAAATAAATAAAGAAATTTATTGCGTCACAAAACTGAGGGCGTGAGGTGCAAGTTAGCACTACAAATGACGCGTGAAAACTGTGTTAAAATGAAGTGTTTGTATATCATAATATACATTACATATATGTCCTATGTGTATATAAATGTGGTATATATTTAATATATATATTGCAACTACGACACACAAATTTGTACCGATTCTGTTGTGTCAAGCAAATTAGTAGTAAAATATGCACAATTATTATACATGGGAAATTGACTTATCAAGTCAGTTGGTATATCTTTTTTCAGTTAATGGTGCCAGTGGATTATAAAGTTATTCGTTATTTCTGTAATAACCTTTTATGTGCGCGTCTTCTCATATAGCATTACACATATACGACCTTCTATTGCAAAAAATTGCCATATTTGGACATTTATATTTATATTTGGTCATAAAGGCCACTTCCAAATGGCCGCTCTGCAGGCTCAGATGACTAACTTTTATTGAACCCTAATTTTACCACGCATTTTATTGAAATCTAATTTTACCATTTATTTTATTGAACCCTAATTTTACTATAAATTTTATTGAACCCTGATTTTACCACGCATTTTATTGAACCCTAATTTTACCATAAATTTTATTGAACCCTGATTTTACCACGCATTTTATTGAACCCTAATTTTACCATAAATTTTATTGGGCCCTAATTTTACCATATATTTTATTGAACCCTAATTTTACCATAAATTTTATTGAACCCTAATTTTACCACACATTTTATTGAACCCTAATTTTACCATATATTTTATTCAACCCTAATTTTACCATAAATTTTATTGAACCCTAATTTTACCACACATTTTATTGAACCCTAATTTTACCATATATTTTATTGAACCCTAATTTTACTGTACTTTTTATTGAAGCCAGACTTCACCATAAATTAAGTGAGGCCTAACTTCACCATCAATGTTATTGAACCATGACTTTAAACTAAATTTTACTGAACCCTAATTTCATCGTAAAAAGACCCAAATCACAAATCTTCATTTTATAAACACATTTGTAAATATTGGTGATAAAAGGTTAATTTGCGTAAAATTTTGCGTAACCTCCATTTTCACAATTATTACAAACTTTAAAAAATCATTTTTTACGCACAGAACACTTTCATTTTTTTCCCAAAGGTCTCCTCAGTAGGCATAGGATAATTATCAGTTGG
Organism: Morinoia aosen; assembly: GCA_030386875.1. Taxonomy (NCBI): domain Eukaryota; kingdom Metazoa; phylum Arthropoda; class Malacostraca; order Amphipoda; family Talitridae; genus Morinoia; species Morinoia aosen. The sequence goes on from CM059576.1 coordinate 6,658,884, forward strand.
CCTAAGTTATTAAGGTTTGTGTGCCCTACGCTGTGGGGACTGGCGTTCCCAGGGGAATACTGTTAGGTCCCTCAGCTATAGATACGCCTACGGGACTTGTGTCTTTCGTGCTCTGCTTGTCAGTTTTCATGCCTTCTTTGCTATCTCTTCTTTGTCTTTTGTTACTCTTCCTGAAATTAATCCTGAAATGTTAGGGTAATTTATTTATCGATCACATGAGCAAAAATGTAAACGGAGAAAACTAAAAATAGACAAACAGTAAAGAAAGAGAAATAAATAAAGGATCATTCGGGAATAGAAAGAAAGGAAGGAATACACGATAGGTAAAGCAATACACAATAGGGGAGATCCAAAAACAGAAATACTGGAGAAATGCAGTACAAAATTACATACAACAGACTGTGGGTCAGTTTGTGACTAGCAGTTTGTGTGCGCATGGTGAGGGGACCCCACACGTGAATATTTCATGTTCTCTATAGTCCGTGACTCTTCCCTTTGCTCTTTTGAGACCGCCTCTTTTTGGGCTTAGGAGTTTTACTTTAACAGTAAACTAACAGTATTTTGTGCTCGTCATAGCCGTGTGGTTTCAGGACCTGCCTCCGTGCGGGCAACGAGGGTTCAAATCCCGGCACTGGATGACGATTTTCTCTGTTGGGCATAGGGGAAAAATTCCAAGCACAATACCCCACTCTACCCAGGTGTCTGAAATGGGTACCGGTCTCGACCGGGGGAAAGCGTCATGGCGTCCTGGTGTTAGTTATAAGGCATTTGAAAATCCAATGTACAAGGTGATATGTATCAGGCTTGAAATTGGAAATAAACATCCGTAGATGCCGTTGTTTGTTTTTGTTGAATATAACAGGTGTAGTGAGGTAAAAATATATATATAATAAATATATGTATGCAGGATGTTTCAGAACAACAGAGTCAAAATCGTACACCAAGTAGAAAATGGCCAAATAAAAACTTTTTCGTTCATGAAATTTTCCGGAAAAATTCAAGTTTTTAAGATACTAGCTGTTGATTGTTTCAGAGGATGGAATTTATTGACACAGTTACTCGCAATGTTTATTTAGAATTTATTTCACAAAAATTGTTTAAAATGTGTTCCACCTACATCAACGCACTTTTCAGATTTTAACCTAAACGACTGCTGGATATAAGGAAAACTAATACACAGACAATATCTCAAATCTGACCTTTTCTGAAAGTTTCATAGAGGAAAGAAGTTTTATTTGGCCATTTTCTACTTGCTGGGCAATTTTGTGCTTCTTGTTCTGAAACCCCCTTTATATACATATATAGTATAGAAATATATATGTGTATAGGTGAGGTATATTTGTATTTATGCATATGTGTGTTTGTATATATATATATGTATATGTGTGTTTGTATGTTAACACGTGTTTACATGTATGTAGGTGTACAAACACAGTAAGAATATTGCTGCGTTTGTGTAGTATTAGATATGTACAGATATGAATCTCTAACATAATGTGCACACACTCATATATACAAACACGCACCCAGGTAAGTAAGCAGCCTGTACGTACATGAAGTACAAATTACGTCCATACCCACATTTAAATTACGTGCGTGTGTGTGTTTATGTGTATGTAACACGCGACGCTCGTTAAAATCTCATCAGCAAATATTAAATATCAGACCTAATGTAGTGTTAAATGCCAGACCTTAAAGATCGTTTGATTATCACTTCAGAACTTCAGTGCAAACTGAATTATTGCAATGAAAGTTAAGTGTTTCTTAAATGCTTGGTCAATACTGCGGGGCTGTTGCGGCAATACTGCGGTGCTGCTGCGGCAATACTGCGGTGCTGCTGCGGCAATACAGCGGTGCTGCTGCGGCAATACTGCGGTGCTGCTGCGGCAATACTGCGGTGCTGCTGCGGCAATACTGTGGTGCTGTTGCGGCAATACTGCGGGGCTGCTGCGGCAATACTGCGGTGCTGCTGCGGCAATACTGCGGTGCTGCTGCGGCAATACAGCGGTGCTGCTGCGGCAATACTGCGGTGCTGCTGCGGCAATACTGCGGTGCTGCTGCGGCAATACTGCGGTGCTGCTGCGGCAATACTGCGGTACTCTGCCCTACGTGACCCACAGTCTGTTGTATGTAATTTTGTACAGCATTTCTCCAGTATTTCTGTTTTTTATTTCCCCTATCGTGTTTTCCTTCCTTTCATTCTATTTCCGAATGATCCTTTTTTCATTTCTCTTTCTTTTCTGTTTGTCAATTTTTAGTTTTCTCCGCCTACATTTTTGCTCGTGTGATCGACAAACGAATTACCCTAACATTTCAGGATTAATTTTTATGGATTTTCTCCTTTTTCAGGATCATTTCTCCAGGATTTGCTCTTGATTCCAAGATTAAAATCCTGCAGACTAAGGATGGCCCCCGTGTTCCCCAGACCTCAACCCATCTTGCTCGTGGGGCTGCTGTGGGGACTGGCGTTCCTCATCCCCACGCTGGGGCTCAGCCAAAACTACATGAAGGTGGGGATATGTCATTTGTATAGCTTTTTATGTAAATATATGTTTATGTATTAATATGTATCTAAGTTTTTATACATAAATATATTTGTATGTGTAGATATATACATGGGTTGGACGAAATAGTGGAAACACCTTGGAAAATTAACAATATAATTTTAAATAAAATGGTGAGGTCCTCATTTTGAGGCAATTACAGCCTCAATTCTCCGAGGTATTGATTCATATCAATTGTAAGTTGTTTCCAAATGAATATTAGCCCATTCTTCACTACAACTTAAACACCCTCCAGTTCTTTTCGAAACGATGGCGGTGGAAATCGACTTCTTACTTGGATCTCTAAAGCCGACCATAAATGCTCAATAATGTTAAGGTCTGGGGACTGTGGTGGCAAAATGAAATTCTTAGTTTCATTAGAAAGTTCCTCGTGCCATTCTTTAACAATTCTACCTGCTTGGATTGGGGCCCAATTATTATGAAACATGGCATTCCTCTCCGGAAGCAATGCTTGGACTATGGAATGAACTTAGTCGCCCGAAATTACTACGTAGTCTCGGATGTTAATTCTTCCACAGAGGGAAATCATTTGCCAGAGAGATTTCCAAGAAATAGCACCCCAGATCATCACAGAACCCCCGCCATGTTTTACGGTTGGGAGAAGGCAGTCTATATTAATTAAAGGCTTCTTTCAGCTGTCTCCAAACTTACACTCGGCTGGAGATCGTAAATAAGGTAAACGTTGGTTAGTCAGAGAAAATCACACTTTACCACTGCTCGACGGACCAATTTTGGATGTTTCTACATCTCTCTAAACGCTTCGAAATATTGGTCTTAACGAGCACAGGTTTTCGAATTGCAGTTCTTCCGTAGAATTCAGGTTTGTGCAGCTACCGACGAACAGTTTTGTGGAAAAAGTTCTGTATGTGTTCATTGAGGTCTGTAGTGAATTTTAGAGCTGTGGTCGGTCTTGCGGCCCCCTTTGACAATCGATTTAGAATGCGACGGTCTATCTCAGACCATTTTGACCCTTGGCCAGAGCTGTGGATCGATGAAGCGTTTTTTCTTCTCTTTCAAATGCAGTTTTTACTTTTGAGATTGTACCTTTTGCCACGTGAAGCATTCGGACAGTTTCTGTTACACTAGCACCTGCAATACGAGCGCCAACAATTTGGCCTATTTGAAAGTCAGAGAGATCTGCTATTCTTATAAGGTTATAAGCAAATTTACTTATAGATATCTGTAAAAACAGTTAATTCAAGTAAAATATCAAATGGTTACAAGGATAAACAATGAAACTTTAAAATATCTCAAGTTTTGATTGTGTATTACATGTTCAAAGATTATGATTCCAAAATGTTTGATGTTGCCATTATTTTGTCCAACCCCTGTATATAAAGACCAGTGTACATTACTGACGAGAGTTCTCTAATAAATTCCTGTACATTTTGAATGTTCCCCGCTAAGTCTTTCGTATGAGTTGAGCTGTTTGCGCTAAGCTTTGTTTTGTTACCATAAACTTTCTATGTCTATCTTTAGTCAGAAGTTACGCATGAACGCTGGGACGCTAAACACGAGAAAGGGTATTACGATACCAATGTGTAATTATCAACTATGGATGTTACTGTTAGGATATTTTAAAAACCTATGTCCAACATTTCATGTTTGAACTTTATTGTAAATAAACTGTTTTTCTTTTTTTAGCTGTCAAATTAGTTTATTTAAAACTTTTTACTGAATTTCTCAACTTGTTGCTACCAGCCGATGTTCCTCTACTCCTGCTCTGCTGCCTGTGCGTGATGGTTCATGACTGTGGGCCTCTTTTATGCTAATTTTATGAAGAATTCATACGCAGGTGCCATTGGCGTGATTAATGTTTGATTTGGTCACTCATTCAGTTCTTGTTCTTCTTTGCCGAAATCACGCACACCCAGTACTGTACGTACACCTACTTGTGACTGCCAGTACACGTGTACAGTAGTTTTAAGTACACATACACACTAATTAATTAACTCATGTGTACACTCGTTGTAGGTACACACACAAACAAACCAACCCACAAACGCAGTAGCTACAGGGTGGGTCAAAAGTAACCAACCCTTTTAACTTGCTTATAAAAGGACAACTATGAACGCTAGGAAGTTGAAACTTGCTTTATTTGAACGAATAAAATTTTTAAAGGTTTTCAACACTATGTTTTCAATAGTGTCGTTTAAAAAACATTCTTTTCACAGTTTTCCTTTTACTTGCAAATTAAAAGGGTCAGTTACTTCTGGTCCACCCTATATAAGCACCATCATAAAAAAACACCCGTACATAATAGCTGTAATTACCTGCACCCAAACCAGTACACGCGTCCACAGGAACTGTTCAACACACTAGTACCACAGGTGTACAGCAGCTGTTAACACTCATTACCATTAGTGTCTAGTACCACTGCTACACACCAATAACTCACCGTGCAGGTGGAGGGAAGGGAACTGCCGTCCTGGTGTCTCTTCGAGAGTGTCCCGACGGTGACGATCAGGGAGGACTCGTTGCAACTTTACTGTAGCTCCGCCTGTGGCAGGTCCGCCAACTGCTCCTTCTTCTGCTACAACTCGGGTGGGTGCCAAGTATCTGGCAGGCAGGTACCGTCAATGTGGCAGGCAGGTACCGTCAATGTGGCAGGCAAGTACCATCAATGTGGCAGGCAAGTTCTTTCAATTTGGCAGGCACGTACCGTCAGTGTGGCAGGAAAGTACCGTCGATTTGGCAGGCAAGTACCGTCGACATGACAGGCAAGTACCTTCAATTTGGCAGGCAAGTACCGTCGATATGGCAGGCAAGTACTTTCAATTTGGCCGGCAAGCAACGTCAATGGGGCAGATTATTCGCCGCTATATCGGTGGGCTTCATATTAATTTTTGCAACGTCTTATGCGTAGGGGATCTTGTGTGAGAACATACCTTGTGCGTATATTACGTTGTCCTTGAAATCCTTATAAAATGGTGCCTTCAACTTTCTTCTCGCTGGAACGCCTTTGTTGCGGTTAGCGAGGCTTGAACTAACTCGTCTAAAATATGAGGCCATCTTGAAATTCGATGTTCGTTCGCATTGACAATTGTCCCGTACTTCATCCAAGATTCAGGAATTGATATTTTAAAATAATAATTTGCCAAACGTACAATAAAATATTTATATCTAAAACATTCTATCTACGCAGAAACACTTGCCTCCCGACAAAAATGGCAGATAGACATCTACAGAAACTAAACTAGCTTGTATGCGTCCATGAGTGAGTAATGTAACGCAACTGGAATAATATCGTGGTTAACACCATCATTAGTGAGATTGAGGTTGAGATGAAGCAGAGTAATGATGACAAAAAAAAAATGCTTATGTGAAATGATTTATTTGGGCATGGAAATGTAAGTTTTGCTACGATTGTGCGTAGCCGAATCTTCTGAATCATGTAAGCCTTGAAAAGACGTCCATCTTGTACGGTTCCCATTGTTTGCAAACAGCACAACGAGCGGCACAATGAACACGGTAGCGAGACCTCGACTGATGACTATAGTACTCGTGTTGAGTGATATCGTAGTGGTGACTACGCTGGCTTTGTTGGTAACTCGGGATCTCGAACTCTAACGTTAATTGCAGAGTGGGTTGATTAGAGTAGACTGCGGTGCACATCAGGCCGTAAAGATGCTGAACATCGATGTGGCAGGGTACGGAGTGCGTATAAACGACTGAAAATTGAAGCGGGGTACTCACAGAGGGAGGCATGAATTTGGTAACAGCCGTTGGTTCGAACTGTAGAACAGGTGAGGAGAAATAGGAGGGGGAGGAGTGGACCAACGGGCATCGTGAAGGTAAAATTATAAGAAGGAGTGAAGCAAAACCCATTGTCAGGTTGAAATTAGGGTGAAATTAGCCTGAGTGTCTCTCCGAGCCCTCGTTGTAGACTTTTGTACAGTGGTTGCAAGACAGAGCAGAGAAAGGTATTGACGGTGGACTGTCGCTGGGATGACTGCACACAGTATTCTCAACGGAAAGCGCCTATGATAAAGGCTTCGCTCGAATGTGCTTCTGCTGGGCTGTGAGCGCAATGATTGGTCTGCTCGAAGTTGCAAGTCGAAACAATGGTATTCGTACGAAGCCGCTCTGGAATGCTCTCAACCCCGGTGCAGTGTTTGGCTGATAGATAGGTGTACTGCAATTGGTCAGCTAGAGGTGCCATATCGATTTACGGTGTTCGTACGAGAAGCTCGTAGTGGCGAGTGACTGAGAGTCATTAGGCTATTATCATTTTTAAAAACAGTGGTGGAATTATAAAATAAAATCTCTTTAACGTTCGACTACGCAGAAACTTGAAAATATTTTGGAAAAGTGTTATCTTTAAATTGGGAACCTACAGAATAAATCAAGTGTTTATAATGCAATTGTGACCTTGAACTGCTACTCGTAATCTTACGAGACACTGCAGAACAAATTGGAAGGGATCTTCGAGCCACACATCTTGATTGGCACTTTTATCATCACAATGATGTAGAAATGATTTTTACCTCTCTAAACGATAACTTGAAGAGTGGAAGAACTTCACCTTTTATTCTTTCGTGCAAGTCTTCGCTCTATATTTGAACTCTTGAAAAAACTTTTGTTCAGTAAAAAACTATGGAAAAGTCTTATTTTCAAACATCATTGAGAAACAAAAATAAATCTCTGAAGCAAGACTCTGTCTTTCTTTACAGCACAAATTAGGACAGAATATTTAATAGTCCACTCTTCAAAAATTGTCTCCCATTTATTTTTTGGTCTCATTGCCCACTAGGAGGCTGGCTTCTATTGTCATATTTGAACTAGGCCGTCACTTGCCTTCTATACATGAAAAACCAAAGGGTGATTCTAATCTGAAAAAAGTAATAATGAGGTAATGAGAGCTAAATATTCCATTGGTAAATCTTTCTTGTATAACTAAACATAAAATGTTTTCCCAAAAATTTATGTTCTATACAAACAAGTTGGGATGTGATTTTAGGTATTCGAATTCCTTCCAATTATTATCAGAATGCAATGACTGGCTTTTAGCGAGGTCTTTCCCGTTTTTCAAAAGGGAAAAACACCGAGCCCTGCTGGGTTTTCAACCATTCTCATGAAGAGGAAGCTAGCTCCTAACCACTATGCAGGAAGGCCATCGGTACTAAAATACAATCAGAGACTGGTGGTGTAAAAATGCAAATAAAAAAAACATAGCAAGGACTCTTCTATAGGAACTAGCTAGACAGTTGAACAGTCAATCCTAACCTTACCTTGTCGAACCGAACACCGGTTACCTAATGCTAGTCAACCATAAATATGATACGGTTTGAATTATAAATTGCATCTTAATATCCTCTACGAAACAACATGGTGTTAACACCCTATATTAATTCAAATATGATCACTGAGGACATGTGATACACAAATTGTAACATCTCACGAAGTCCCAACATTGCAGAAGTGTGCAACATCTTCTACGGACAAATGGCTCCGTACTTCCAAAACTTCTCGAGCATAGGCAGCGTCTCGTACGACGCTTGTTTCACCACCTGGAAGGGCGACAAACTCAACATCCTCACCCCTGAAGTCGAATTTTCCCCCGAGTTCCCAGGCTACGTCACATCCCCACAGATCGCAAAAGATGGCTTATTTTGTGGTAAAGGAAGCGGTGCTTACATGAGCGTACCCAGCCAGTTGCCGCACGTCGTTTTCGACTTCGGAGAAGAGAAGAAGGTGTCTCACATCACACACTACGTGTATGATGTGGCCAATAGCGCCACACTCATCGTAACGCTTGGCAACGAGGAAAAGTTCCCGCTAAATGAGCGCATTTACACAAGACCTGGGATTGTAGATGAGGGAACCATAGAGGTCTGTATCGACGAACCGCCTAAGTTTGGGAGGTACTTGGCCTTCTTCAGGACCGCAGGCCCGACTGCTCCTGTTCCCCTTTTTCTTGGGGAAGTGACAGTGTATGAGTAGTGGCTAGTGCCTGCTGTGGATATTGGCTAGTGACCCTGCTGTGGGTAGTGGCTAGTGACCCTGCTGTGGGTAGTGGCTAGTGACCCTGCTGGGGGTAGTGGCTAGCCCAAATTCAGATTTCAAAGCTCAGATTCGGATTTAAATGGCCAGATTTAGATTTTAAAGCCTAAATTCAGATTTTGAAACCAGGATTCAGATTTCAAAGCCCAGATTCCGACTTTGAAGCCTAGATTTAGATTAAACGACCTGTTCCAAATTTTACAGCCCAGATTTAGATTTTAGAGTCCTGATTAACATTTTGAAGCCCTAGTTGAGATTTAAATGAACAGATTCAGATTTTAAATCCCGTATTTAGATTTGAATGCCCAGATTCAGATTTGAATGGCCGGATTCAGTTTTAACTGGCCGGATTCAGTTTTAACTGGCCGGATTCAGTTTTAACTGGCCGGATTCAGTATTAACTGGCTGGATTCAGTTTTAGCTGGCCGGATTCTGTTATAACTGGCCAGATTCAGTTTTAACTGGCCGGATTCAGTTTTAACTGGCCGGTTCAGATTTTAAATCATGGAATAAGATTAAAATGAAATTCAGATTTAAACGATCAATTTAAATTTCATTGCCCAGGTTCAAATTTAGTGCCCAGATTCACGTTTTACTGCTGAGATTCAGATTTTAAAGAAAAGGTTTAGATTTGAATGCCCAGTTCCAGATTTAAATAACCGGATTCGGATTTCAAAGCCAGATTTATATTTTGAAGCGTAGATTATAATTGATAGTTAGATTGAAATTTAATCGTAGATTCTAATTTATAACTAAGATTCAGATTTAATTGCTAGATTAAGATTTTTAAGCCTAGATTCAAATATGAGTGCTCAGCTTCAGATTTAAATGGGAGTTCCTGATTTTAAAGCCTAGATTCAAATATTGAAGCCCAGATTTGAATTTTATAGCTCAAATTTAGATTAAAATGGCAGATTGAGATTTTAAAGCTCACATTTACATTTCATATCCTTGATTAAAGTTGAAGGCCAGATTCAGAGTTTAAAGCCCAAGTTCAAATTTAATTGGCCACATTCAGATTTTGAGTTACGATTCAGATTTCAACGCCCAGATTCGAATTTAAATGTTGGAGATTCACAATTTGGAGCCCATATTTAGATTTAAATGACCAGATTTAAGTTTCACAGCCCAGATTCAGATTTTAAACGACGTATTGAGATTTAAATAACCAGGTTTACATTTCACAACCTAGATTAAGATTTGAATAACCAAATTTAGATTTATGGAATGGAGTCACATTTTGTAAACAAGATTCTTGTTCTAAAACCCAGATCCGGATTTAAATGGTTAGATTCAGATTTTAACACCCCGATTTAAATTTAAATGGTGGAGATTCAGACTTTTCATTCCAGCTTCAGGTTTAAATGCCCAGGTTCAGCGTTTGATGCTCAGATTCAGAATTATATGCTCAAATCCAGATTTCGATGCACAGATTCAGATTTTTCTAAATGGCATTGCTTACTCAGACTCTCCAGAGCACCTACCTCAGTCACCATGTATTCTAAATAGAGAAAATGCTACACCTGACACTTTTTTGTATTACGTCACTGATTATGTAACTTATATACTCATACTATGTACCTCACTGAGCGTGTACCCTAGATACTCATACTATGTACCTCACTGAGCGTGTACCCTAGATACTCATACCATATACTTCACTGAGGGTGTACCCTAGATACTCATACTATGTACCTCACTGAGCGTGTACCCTAGATACTCATACTATGTACCTCACTGAGGGTGTACCTAGATACTCATACTATGTACCTCACTGAGCGTGTACCTAGATACTCATACTATGTACCTCACTGAGCGTGTACCCTAGATACTCATACTATGTACCTCACTGAGCGTGTACCCTAGATACTCATACTATGTACCTCACTGAGCGTGTACCCTAGATACTCATACTATGTACCTCACTGAGCGTGTACCCTAGATACTCATACTATGTACCTCACTGAGCGTGTACCCTAGATACTCATACTATGTACCTCACTGAGCGTGTACCCTAGATACTCATACTATGTACCTCACTGAGCGTGTACCCTAGATACTCATACTATGTACCACACTGTCCTACCTTATATAACAAAAATAATTATTATATACGCTTCACCATACAGCATATATAACAATATAGCCTCCGCGCAGTTCGGAGATAGAATAACTTCTTCATTCTAATTTCAAGATTCCTATCCAATGGAAGGAGGCACCTTTCAAAATAACAGTAATAACTCCACGGAAGTCACAGCAATAACTCCGTAAAAAACGATAATAACCCCGTTGAAAATAACATTAATAATACCATTGAAAATAAGAACAATGATGTCGTGACCCTCTTTATTTTATCTCGCTGAGGTCACGGTCTTCATTTTTCTCTGCCGTTATTCTTTGTTGCGATGCATGATATTTTTCATGTTATATTATTAGTCGTGACATCAAGATTATTCGTCACTATTCATATATTTTCTACTTGGTAATGTCAAGGTAGCTGCCACCAATGCAGGGTTTCTGTATAAATATTTAATTCAATCTTCGGTAAGCGTTACGAGCGGCTTAAGGCCATAAATTAATCGTGCATTTTAGCCGTGTTTCCTGGCTTCAAACATTATTACTTTCCTTCTTAATCATCATGTCCTCTACTCCTATTTATCTGAGGGTTATTAAAGACACAGGAAATATCAAAGAAATTCACTATTGAACACAGGAAAATATTGAGACATTAATCATCGAAAATACGCATTAATTGAATGAATGTGACTTACGCATTCACATCCTAATATACTTAGAAGCGTGAGAGGGAACTGGGATTTGACATGAAATCAGAGGGAAACTTATCTTGAGATTTGGAGATCGGTCTCGCAGTCTGAATGTCGCCTGGCTGGCGCGCTGGAGCAAGGTCGCCATGTTTGGTTGAGGGCAGAGAGACCAGGTTGATGGCTGGGGCTATGCCGACAGTTAGCAGTCTAGGTTGACAATCTCTAATTTACGTTATTGGCACTGCAGTTGAGTATTCTTGAAGTTAATCACTTTCGAGCGAATGAGGGCACAGATATTCTAGGATGGCTTTGAGTAGTGAATTTAAGAGGCAAGCCTCGGCCCAACTGGACCAAGGTAGAGGAACAAACTCGTATGCGGCTGCTTGTGATCGTGTCCTCGCCTCAACTGCCGCTCTCCCTCAGGCAACCGCGTCTGGCGTCCCCTTGAGGTGCCAAGTTTGAATAACGACCTAACAAGGTTACCAATAAGAACGTGATATATCCCTATTATCAAATAGAAAACATACATCATTAACCTTACCCTCATTACTATATAAAAATCCCCACAAAACAATGTTAAACATATGAATCAAAGCAAATGAAGACATCCGTTGAGGTTCTTAGCATCTTCCGTTAGCGTCTTCGTTCGTAACGCGTATCGACGACGTCTGGGCGTTGTTCCTGAAGAGTCGATTGTTCTAGGACGTAACGTTGCAATGTTTTCTCGCAGAAATCAGGCTTATTATTTGGTCTTTTGAATCATTTATGAATAAGTCGTTGGCCGGACGATTATTCAGATCCTTAGCGATATTCCTTACACAGTTATGCGGAGAAGCATGACATGACTCCAAGGAAAATAACAGTAATAACTCCCAAAGAAAAAACGGTAATAACTCCATTGGAAATTACAGTGATTTCTCCATTACAAGTAACTGTAATATCTGCATTGAAAATACGAGCAATAACTCCATTGAAAGTAACCGAAAAACCACTAATAGAATTGCAGCTCAATACCCACTAAATAACCTATGTCCGCCGGTATCGCAACAACACATCAACACAACAAAACACACCTCTCACACACTGCTGCTCCATAACATTTTGTCTGCCTTCAACTGTTTACTATATTGTATAACCAGCAGTTCAAATTCATTACTCTAGTTGTTTCATTTATTCTGTAATCAAATAACTAGTAGTTTAAATTCCTCACTCTAATTAGGTAATTTTTCCTCTAATTATATAACCAGTAGTTCAAATTCATCACTCTGAATCATGTGTGTTAGATATTATAAGTGTGTTCTTACCGTCGTGTTATTAATATAGAGAATCTCATAAAATTGTGTTCACATTTTGAAAGATGACAAAAACATTATTTGTAAACATAGAGTAAAATGAAATAATTTCGAAAACCGAAAGACAAATTCAATTAAAGAATCTTTTTTTACGAATGTTCGAATTTATGACAATTTTGTCCAGACAACGCTGATAAGCGCACCAAGGGATTCGCGAACGTCACCAATGAATATCGCAACTTTGTCTTTCAATTTCCAATACCGCGTTATCAGTCTTCAATAGAATTTCAGGACAAACGTTTTCTCTTCCAAGTTAAGTTGATTTTCTGTCATGCTGTTATGAATTAAATGCACCTGCAATAATGCATGAAAGGCAGCATGTTAGCGATAGGTAAGGTATAAATACATTTTGTTGAGACACCTTGTATGATAATTCTTGTGTTATGGATCATATGAATTAAAGCTGACCCGCACCACGTGACCTGTCACTCACCTCTGCCCTGATTACCCTCTGGGGAATGGTCGCCATTTGTGGCTCTGGGGAGTTGGGGAGGACTAAATTCAGTTGGGGAGGATTAAGTTCAGTCGGGGAGGATCAAATACAGTTGGGGAGGACCAAGCTCAGTTAAGGAGGACCAAGTTCAGTTGGGGAGAACAAAGTTCAGTTGGGAAGATTAAGTTCAGTTGGGGAGGACCAAGTTCAGTTGGGGAGGATTAAGTTCATTTGGGGAGGATTAAGTTCAGTTGGGGAGGACCAAGTTCAGTTGGGGAGGACCAAATTCAGCTGGGGAGAACCAAGTTCAGCTAGGGAGGACCAAGTTCAGTTGGGGAGGACCAAGTTCAGTTGGGGAGGACAAAGTTCTGTTGGGGAGGACCAAGTTCAGTTTGGGAGGACCAAGTTCAGCTAGGGAGGACCAAGTTCAGCTAGGGAGGACCAAATTCAGCTGGGGAGGACCAAGTTCAGCTAGGGAGGACCAAGTTCAGCTAGGGAGGACCAAGTTCAGCTAGGGAGGACCAAGTTCAGTTGGGGAGGACCAAGTTCAGTTGGGGAGGACCAAATTCAGCTGGGGAGGACCAAGTTCAGTTGGGGAAGATTAAGTTCAGTTGGGGAGGACCAAGTTCAGTTGGGGAGGATTAAGTTCATTTGGGGAGGATTAAGTTCAGTTGGGGAGGACCAAGTTCAGTTGGGGAGGACCAAGTTCAGTTGGGGAGGACCAAATTCAGCTGGGGAGGACCAAGTTCAGCTAGGGAGGACCAAGTTCAGTTGGGGAAGATTAAGTTCAGTTGGGGAGGACCAAGTTCAGTTGGGGAGGATTAAGTTCATTTGGGGAGGATTAAGTTCAGTTGGAGAGAACCAAATTCAGTTGGGGAGGACCAAGTTCAGTTGGAGAGGACCAAGTTCAGTTGGAGAGGACCAAGTTCAGTTGGAGAGGACCAAGTTCAGTTGGGGAGGACCAAGTTAAGTTGGAGAGGACCAAGTTCAGTTGGGGAGGACCAAGTTCAGTTGGAGAGGACTAAGTTCAGTTGGAGAGGACCAAGTTCAGTTGGAGAGGACCAAGCTCAGTTGGAGAGGACCAAGTTCAGTTGGAGAGGACCAAGTTAAGTTGGAGAGGACCAAGTTCAGTTGGGGAGGACCAAGTTCAGTTGGAGAGGACTAAGTTCAGTTGGAGAGGACCAAGTTCAGTTGGAGAGGACCAAGTTAAGTTGGAGAGGACCAAGTTCAGTTGGGGAGGACCAAGTTCAGTTGGAGAGGACCAAGTTCAGTTGGAGAGGACCAAGTTCAGTTGGAGAGGACCAAGTTCAGTTGGGGAGGACCATTTTCAGTTGGGGAGGACAAAGGGGACAGATGAAAATTATTTCTCAAACTGTGAAGGATAACGATTGAGTACACAGCGGGAAGTCACATGGAACCTTCAATATGGTCAATATGGTAATAAACTCTCAATGAAAAATGTTTTGCCTGATAAAGCTTTGCAAATACTTCACCAAACGCTCATTTCACCGTACTATCAATATGTAATTGAAAAAAGGTACCTAAAGTTTTACCCTAAAACTCTTGGTAAGGTTTTAAAAACCCTTTTCACTGCTGCAGTGTACCTGACTTCTCCATACTCCATACTTCAGAATGATGAACTTGGATTCTTCTGCAGAGAACGGAGAGTCGTTCCAGTAGCTGAACATCTGGTGCGCAGGGCAGCCATTTTCAAAGTTGAGTTGTATTAAATGACACAAAGACGGCAACATATATCCATGCATCCGGTATCATATCTACTGAAATATAAAACAATTCTTTGTGGAGAGCTGGAAAGACGTTGGTGATGTTAGTTTTTTGTCAAGTTTATTAAATTTTGTACTAATCAAAACTGTCACTCATGTTTGACCACCCAGTAGTGTTCCACTAGTTAGAAATAGGGACCATGTGTGTTTGGACATTTTAAAAATACAAAATGTTGCTGATCTACATGAATTTTTTATTTTAGTTTTTTTTAGGAACCGGGAGTGGGAAAGGGCTAAACGCGGGAGATTTTGTCGCTTTGGGGTTTATATACAAGGAATATTTTTCTGTTGAGCAGTTTAAGTAACTAAGAAGGTAATAGCAGAGAAGAACTTCAAAATCATTTTAATGAAACGTTTCAAGTTTCAGCTCGTCATCAATCATAATCTACAAAACAAAAAAATATACATTCATTGAATAAAAATGAGAATAAACTAGTCGCTGTATTTGCGATGTTAGGCAGCTTGTCCACTCAGGCGAGGCAATAGCGGAGACATCGCACTAAACAGAGCTCAACACGTCGCATGCGACGCGTTGCATCAGTACGCCGACTGAAGCAACTCGTATCGCACGTAAACCGAATAAACAGTTTGTAACTGGCAACAACTTTAAAATGACTAATTAATGTCTATTTGAGTTATTTGTGGTCTTGGGAACTTTAAGGAATGTACTTCTTTCACTGTTATATATAAGAAAAGCAGCATTATACCATATTGCACTAATGTAATAGTGAATAGAGGGTAGCTAATAAACAGAATTATTATTTTATATATCGAGTAACCTCAAAACCAAGCGTTTTTGAACTTTTTTCATTGATGAAATAGTGCTTGTATCAATATTTTCAATTAGTAGCCGAAGCTTGTACTCACAGTTTTGAAACAGCAAGTAGATATTTATCTGTATATGTAGTGTGTTTGTAACCTCACGTTACAAACTTCGGCAGTGGGTAGAAAAACTGAAAATAATTTTACACGAATAACTAAAAGTCTGGAAATCTATCGTTTACGAGATGTCGAATCTTAATGTTTCTCCGCAGCCGGAAGCCGCCTTAACCTAACCTCATGAATGCATGTATGTTGCAAAAGCTGCTCTATAAGACCACCTTCTGCTGCAATACGGGTTCTGTACCGATTCAGTAGTGATTCTCGGACACGATTAAACACTCGTAGATTATCCGTAGTGAGTCCTGCAGCCTCTACTATCCTTCCAATCAAATCCATCTCTGTCTCCTCTGGAGATTCACAAACTAAAGTGTTCATGTGACCCCCAAAGGTAGAAGTCCAAAGGTGTTGAATCTGATGACCGAGCTGGCCATGGTACTGGTCCAAATCGTCCAATCCATCTGTTCGGAAAGGTACGGTGGAGAAATTAACGTACATCCCTAGTGACATGAGGTGGAGCTCCGTTGTATTGAAACGAAAGGTGGCGTCTTATGTTCAAAAGGACATTTTCTAGAAAGTCAAGTAATACCTCCCTGGTAAATACTTCATAGTTTCCCCCGTTTAACGTACTGGAAGCATATGCGGCTCAACCAATTGGTCGCCAATAATTCCCCCCCGCGCATTCACAGTAAACCGCACTTGGTGAATGCTCTGATGCAAAGCATGTGGGTTGTCATGTTGCCACACGCGTAAATTACGCATATTAAGCATACCACCACGCGTATAAGTTGCTTCATCAGTGAAGTGTACACGCTTTGAAAATTCCTTATCTGCAGTATTCCTATTTATGAACCAGCATGCAAATCTTTTACGGGGCTAAAAGTCGGTTGGCAGGAGTTCTTGTACTCTCATAGCATGATAAGGTACAGGCCGTCAGCATGGAGTACGTTCCATACTTCAGAGTGGCAACGTATCCCAAGATCATGTACAGCGTCTCGAGTGCTAGTACGTGGGTTCCTTTCAAAATGATGTAGTAGTCATTCGTCATCCTCAGCGGGTATTTGCCCACGCCTACGACCACCGGCTTCTCTTCTGTTCACTTCAAAACTGCTGGCGTCTCGCAGACGATGCAACCTTGTGAACAATCGATGATATGGTACATGACGGTTGGGAAGCTGATAGCCAATCTTGCATTGCCATTCGCCGAACCGTATGCCATGTGGATATCAGCTTCTTCGGAATTTGGGTAGCGATTTTTGATGGCAAGCTTCTTTACACCATGTACTGATATCTATCGACCACACACGTAAACAAATGTTGCCAGATACAGCAGTTGTGACACTTCGATATCTCGTGAACGATAGGCTTCTAGACTATTTTGTTGTTCGTGAAAAAGTTGTTATTTTCAGTTTTTCTAACCAATGCCGAAGTTTACCCTAAGAGTTTACAAACGCCCGTATATGCATGCATGTGTATATAAATACAGACATGTGTAGATATGTATTTACAGATACAAATATGTAGATGTATAAGAATATATATACAGGGAAATTTCTTCTTTAAAATTTCCGAAAAAAAATAGTTTTCTTAGATATTAGCCCCAGTGGGTGTGTGCCCCAGTACACACACCCGCTGTGTGCCGTACTGGGGCACATGTGGTGCCGTACTGGGGCACATGTGGTGTGCCGTACTGGGGTACATACACCCGCTGTGTGGCATATTACATATAACATTGCACTCTCATGAAACATGCAGTAATCCCCGTACATATTTAAGTACTCCCAGAACTGTGTAACGCACAAACTGCATACCACAGAGTGTGTCTGTGCTTGCCAGCCTCATGATTATATAATGGTCTATAATGACGGCCGGTGTCCCGAACTTGCGGCTTACTTTGTTATTCTGAACTATTAAATATCTCCGAGTTGTGGTACGAAGTTCCGCGTCTCGACGTTTGCTGTGTGACTGTTTTGTGTGTGAGTGTTATGTATGCAATGTGTGTTGTGTCTGTGTGTGCGTGTGTGTTATAACTACACCTACACAAAGAACACAATATTCATTGCATAAGCCTCCCAGTGTGTATGCTGCTGTATCAAATGACGGCCTATTACAGTAGGCCTACGCTTCTTCCGTGGCTCAAAAAGCGCAAAAATATCTATTCAATAAAGTTAAATAGCAAATATGTTTTCCTTTATAACAAACTTTGTATCCATCATCTATTCCAGAAAAAACACTAGAAAGAAATTCCCTAGTAAATTATTATATAGTAAAATTATTCATTACTAAAAAAATTATATAACCGACTGTCTAATTAAAGAAAATTGTAAAATTATTCATTAGTAAAAAAATTATATAACCGACTGTCTAATTAAAAAAAAATTAGTAAAATTATTCCCTAGCCCTATGCAAATTGACTTGCACCGGCATGCCTATTTTTGATGTACATGGCATTTTGCCGTCGAATTTCATATCTCGAATGTTTCTATGCAATAAATTAGGATAGGTAGGGTAAAGTATGGTACAGTAGGGTAAAGAAGGTTAGGCAAGGTAATGATAGGTAAAGTTAGGTCAACTTAGGTCAAGTTAGATGATGTGAGGTTAGGTTAGGTAAAGTGAAGTTATGCAAGATTAGTTAACTTAAGTTAAGTATGGCTAGGTTAGGTAAAGTAAGGTTAGGTCACGTTGAGGCTCATGTAGCATGTAGCACTTTGTTACTTACAGTATATTTTACATCATCGCATAGTAAACAAACATAATCTAATATAACCTAATTGTATATAATTCAGCCCAACCTAATCTACTTTAATAACCTAATCTAACCAAAATTACTATCTGCTTTAAACTTATCTAACTAATCTAAATTAACCTTTCCTAACTAAATACAATATAATTTAAGTTTACCTAGCATAACCCAATATAACCTACCCTTAACTAACCAAGCCAAGCCTAACATAACCTAACCTAACCTCCCCTACCCCAAAATGAATGATGGAAATTTACAATAATAAACATCAGTCAACAAAAGGGTGCGTGAGGAAAGTTAACACTTATGTACGGCCAAAGCTTTCACTTATTTGCAGTTCCCTTTCATGTGAAGTAATTTTTATGTAATGGACATAGAACATTGATATAGTTCGTAAAACTTAACAAAAAATGCGGTACCATGATATATTCTTCGCTTACAATTGTCCTTAAAAAGTGAAATATAAATACACAATAACTCAAAAATAGATCATCCACGATACAAAACAAAGGCAATATGTACAAATATGATTCCATAATGTAGACACATATATGATTCCATAATATATATACACATGTGAATCGATAATGTAAATACATAAATGATTCCATAATGGGAAATACGTTTATGATTCAATAATATATACACAGATATGGTTCAAAAATATATACATGTACAAACCACTCGGCACCAGTATAAAACTCGACGCATGGAGAGAGTGGCTGCAGTAGCTGGTGAGGGCAGCGTGAGGGCATTGGGTGGTGTTGGGTTAGTTACTTGATGTGTTGGGCAGCCCCTCCTTCCCTCGTCAAAATTAAAGGCGTCAGAAATGACGAAATCAAAAAATGAAGAAGCCAAAAAATAGAGATGCCCAAAAATAAAGATGCCAAAAAATAAAGATGCCAAAAAATAAAGATGCCAAAAAATAGATGCCAAAAAATTAAGATGCCAAAAAATTAAGATGCCATAAAATAAAGATGCCAAAAATAAAGATGCCATAAAATAAAGATGCCAAAATATAAAGATGCCAAAAAATAAAGATGCCAGAAAATGACGAAATCCAAAAAATGACGAAATCAAAATGACGATGTCAAAAATAAAGAAATCAAAAACGAAAATTTCAAAAATGACGGAGTCAGAAACTACGATTTCAAAAATGACTAAATCAAAAAATTATTTTATCAAAAATGAAGACATAAAACTGAGGGCGTGAGGCAGAAGTTATCACTACAGTAGGCGCCTGAAGGCTGTGTTCAAATGAAGTTTTTGTATGTGCGTCCTTTGTTCTTTAGGCATTGTGTGTTGTGTACATGTATTATAATACATGTTTAATGTTTTAATGTACATATTTATTGTATTTAATGTATTTAATACATATTTAATGTATTAGTGCACATATTCATTGCATTTAATACATATTTAAGGTATTAATGTACATATGTATTGTATTTAATGTATTTGACACATATTTAATGTCCTATTATTTTTTGTAAACATTGCAACTGCAACACACAAAATTGCAATCTTTCTGCTATGTTCACTCAAATTGGCAGTAAAATGTGCATAATTATTATGTGTGAAAAATTTACTTCTTAGTCAGCTGCTATTTATGTTCCATTTAAATGTCATTTGAGTTATAATATAATTCATTATTTCTTGAGTAAATTATTATTCGCATGTCTTCTCTTCCCAGTGAAATTTTTTCGCCGAAGCATGCTTGTTTTTCGCCACCTAAGCGATTTAATTACTTGGGCGGCGAAAAACATGCATGTCGGTGGTGAAAAAGTTGAACTGGGTTATGACGGTGGGTAGATACGACTTTTTATTGTAAAAATGTTCATATTTGGCCATTAAAGGGTTGAAATTTGACCATATTTGACTAACTACTTTCAACATTGGCTGCTCTGCAGGCTCGGTTTGGTTTACTTTTATGGAACCCTAATTTTATCACCAATTTTTCCAATCGTAGTACGACCCTCAATTTTTTAACCCTAATTTGGCCATTAATGGTTTTGAACCTTAATTCTAAACTAAATTTACTGAACCCTAACTTTAAACTAAATTTACTGAACCCTAACTTTACACTAAATTTCACTGAACCCTAACTTCACCATAAATTTTGCCGAGCCCTGACTTTAAACTAAATTTTACTGAATTCTATTTTCATAAAATGACTCAAGTCAGAAATTTTCTCCGCAGAAATACGTTTTAAAAATTTTGGCTAGAAAAAAATGCCAATTTACGTTAATTTTTGTGTCATTTCAATTTTTGCAGAACTTTAAAAGAAAGTTGAGTTTTTTTACGTTTAGGTCGCTTTTATATTCTTTTAAATAGGCCTACGGGACGTGTCTTGCGTGCCCACTTTGCTGCTTTCATGCTTTTTTGCTATCTCTTCTTTGTCTTTTGTTCCTCTTCCTTCCTGGCTTGTTTGTGTGGGGACCTTGTGCATAGATTCCTTCCTTCCTGACTTGTTTGTGTGGGGACCTTGTGCATAGATTCCTTCCTTCCTGACTTGTTTGTGTGGGGACCTTGTGCATAGATTCCTTCCTTCCTGACTTGCTGTTTGTGTGGGGACCTTGTGCATAGATTCCTTCCTTCCTGACTTGTTTGTGTGGGGACCTTGTGCATAGATTCCTTCCTTCCTGACTTGCTGTTTGTGTGGGAACCTTGTGCATAGATTCCTTCCTTACTGACTTGTTTGTGTGGGGACCTTGTGCATAGATTCCTTCTTTTCTAACATGCTGTTTGTGTGCGCAGAGTGTGGGAACACTGCTTGTGCATAGATTCCCCGTTCTCTTTGATCCATGGTCCTTCTCTTTGCTTTTTTGAGACTTCCTTTGTTGTAGCTGGAGAGTTTTACTCGAACTAATATGACAATAATGATAATAATAATAATAATCATTATAATAATCAAAATAATAATTAGGCAAAAATATATATCATAAAAACATGAGTGCTATACATATTAATTTATACATATGTAAGTCTACAATTACAGTGGGAATATTGCTGTGTGTGTATAGTGTTAGATATGTACAGATATGACACTCCCACGTAATGTGTACATGTGTACGCACACACACACCCAGGATGTAAGTGACCTGTACGTACATGAGTGTAAATTACGTGCATACCTGCATTTAAATTACACGTGTGTGAGCGTCTTTGTATGTGCGTGTTTGCATGTGCGTGTATGTGTGAGTGTGCATGTGTTTGTGTGAGTGTGTACGTGTATGAAACATGCGACCTCGTTGAAGTCTCATCAGTAAATATTTAATGTCATATCTAATGCAATATTAAATGCCAGGCCTTGTGGAATATTTATTAACATTTCCTTCATAACTTCAGCGCATGCCGAATTATTGCAATGAAAGTTTAAATGTTTCTTAAATACTGGTTCAATACTGCGGTGCTGCTGCGGCAATACTGCGGTGCTGCTGCAGCAATACTGCGGTGCTGCTGCGGCAGTACTGCGGTGCTGCTGCGGCAATACTGCGGTGCTGATGCGGCAATACCGCGGTGCTGCTGCGGCAATTAGGCGGTGCTGCTGCGGCAATTAGGCGGTGCTGCTGCGGCAATTAGGCGGTGCTTCTGCGGTAATTAGGCGGTGCTGCTGCGGCAATTAGGCGGTGCTGCTGCGGCAATTAGGCGGTGCTGCTGCGGCAATTAGGCGGTGCTGCTGCGGCAATTAGGCGGTGCTGCTGCGGCAATTAGGCGGTGCTGCTGCGTTAATACTGCGGTGCTGCTGCGGCAATTAGGCGGTGCTGCTGCGGCAATTAGGCGGTGCTGCTGCGGCAATTAGGCGGTGCTGCTGCGGCAATTAGGGGGTGCTGCTGCGGCAATTAGGCGGTGCTGCTGCGTTAATACTGCGGTGCTGCTGCGGCAATTAGGCGGTGCTGCTGCGGCAATTAGGCGGTGCTGCTGCGGCAATACCGCGGTGCAGCTGCGGCAGCGGCAATACCGCGGTGCTGCTGCGGCAATTAGGCGGTGCTGCTGCGTTAATACTGCGGTGCTGCTGCGGCAATTAGGCGGTGCTGCTGCGGCAATTAGGCGGTGCTGCTGCGGCAATACCGCGGTGCTGCTGCGGCAATTAGGCGGTGCTGCTGCGGCAATACCGCGGTGCTGCTGCGGCAATTAGGCGGTGCTGCTGCGGCAATTAGGCGGTGCTGCTGCGGCAATTAGGCGGTGCTGCTGCGTTAATACTGCGGTGCTGCTGCGGCAATTAGGCGGTGCTGCTGCGGCAATTAGGCGGTGCTGCTGCGTTAATACTGCGGTGCTGCTGCGGCAATTAGGCGGTGCTGCTGCGGCAATTAGGCGGTGCTGCTGCGTTAATACTGCGGTGCTGCTGCGGCAATTAGGCGGTGCTGCTGCGACAATTAGGCGGTGCTGCTGCGTTAATACTGCGGTGCTGCTGCGGCAATTAGGCGGTGCTGCTGCGGCAATTAGGCGGTGCTGCTGCGGCAATTAGGCGGTGCTGCTGCGTTAATACTGCGGTGCTGCTGCGGCAATTAGGCGGTGCTGCTGCGGCAATACCGCGGTGCTGCTGCGGCAATACCGCGGTGCTGCTGCGGCAATTAGGCGGTGCTGCTGCGGCAATTAGGCGGTGCTGCTGCGGCAATTAGGCGGTGCTGCTGCGGCAATTAGGCGGTGCTGCTGCGGCAATACCGCGGTGCTGCTGCGGCAATACCGCGGTGCTGCTGCGGCAATACCGCGGTGCTGCTGCGGCAATTAAGCGGTGCTGCTGCGTTAATACTGCGGTGCTGCTGCGGCAACACCGCGGTGCTGCTGCGGCAATACTGCGGTGCTGCTGCGGCAATACCGCGGTGCTGCTGCGGCAATACCGCGGTGCTGCTGCGGCAATACCGCGGTGCTGCTGCGGCAATACTGCGGTGCTGCTGCGGCAATACTGCGGTGCTGCTGCGGCAATACCGCGGTGCTGCTGCGGTAATACTGCGGTGCTGCTGCGGCAATTAGGCGGTGCTGCTGCGGCAATTAGGCGGTGCTGCTGCGGCAATACCGCGATGCTGCTGCGGAAATTATGCGGTGCTGCTGCGGCATTACCGCGGTGCTGCTGCGGTAATACTGCGGTGCTGCTGCGGCAATACCGCGGTGCTGCTGCTGCGGCAATACCGCGGTGCTGCTGCGGCAATACCGCGGTGCTGCTGCGGCAATACTGCGGTGCTGCTGCGGCAATACCGCGGTGCTGCTGCGGCAATACCGCGGTGCTGCTGCGGCAATACCGCGGTGCTGCTGCGGCAATACCGCGGTGCTGCTGCGGCAATACCGCGGTGCTGCTGCGGCAATACCGCGGTGCCACTGCGGCAATACCGCGGTGCTGCTGCGGCAATACCGCGGTGCTGCTGCGGCAATACCGCGGTGCTACTGCGGTGCTGCTGCGGCAATACCGCGGTGCTGCTGCGGCAATACTGCGGTGCTGCTGCGGCAATACCGCGGTGCTGCTGCGGCAATACTGCGGTGCTGCTGCGGCAATACCACGGTGCAACTGCGGCAATACTGCGGTGCTGCGGCGGCAATACTGCGGTGCTGCTGCGGCAATACTGCAGTGCTACCGCGGCAATACAGCGGTGCTGTTGCGGCAGTACCGCGGTGCTACTGCGGCAATACTGCGGTGCTGCTGCTGCAATACCGCGGTGCTACTGCGGCAATACTGCGGTGCTGCTGCGGCAATACCGCGGTGCTGCTGCGGCAATACTGCGGTGCAACTGCGGCAATACTGCGGTGCTGCTGCGGCAATACTGCGGTGCTGCTGCGGCAATACTGCGGTGCTGCTGCGGCAATACTGCGGTGCTGCTGCGGCAATACTGCGGTGCTGCTGCGGCAATACTGCGGTACACTGCCCTACGTTACCCACCGTCCGTTGTATGTAATTTTGCGTTACATTTCTCCAATTATTTTATTTTTGGATTTCCCCTACCGTGTTTTGCTTCTTTGATCCCATTTTCCTTCTTTTGTTTCATTTTCATGTGATCCCTTTTTTTTATTTCTCTTCGTTTTCTGTTCATCTATTTTTTATTTATTTTTCATTTCTTCCCTGTGTTCACTGAACAAACTACCATGAAAAGTTTTCCTCTGTGTTCACTAAAAGAATTAATCTGAAAGTTTTCCCTCTCTGTTCCCTAAAAAATTTAGCCTAACAATTTTTTCTCTGTTTCATAAAACAAATTACCCTAAAATTTGCCCTCAACGTTCACAAACAAAATAACCTAAAATATTTCCCTGTGTTCACCAGACAAATTTCCGCCCTAAAATTTTTAGGATAAATCTCCCTGAATTTTCTCCTTTTCCAGGGTCATTTCTCCAAGATTCGCTCTTGATTCCAAGATTAAAATCCTGCAGACTCTGTAAGGATGGCCCCCGTGTTCCCCAGACCTCACCCCATCCTGCTCCTGGGGCTGCTGTGGGGACTGGCGCTCCTCATCCCCACCCTGGGGCTCAGCCAAAACTACATCAAGGTGGGGATATGTCTTTTGTACAGCTTTTTAGATATGTATCTTTATTTATGTATGAATGTGTACGTATGTTTGTATATAAATATGTATGTGTATTTATGTATATAAAAGGTGTTTCTTAATTCGATACACATGTTTTACCAATATACAGTAAACTCAAAATGAAACGATTTCCAGAAGGGACCAAAACCTCAAAACCCCTTCGTTTTCGAAAAATGATGGCCTTAAAAAATGTTAGATTCCCGTAGGAATAGGCTAACCATGCAGCCAACGATATTTCATGGAAATCCGCCAGGCCAATGATTTTCTTTCAAGGAAGAATTAACGGAGACTATTCTGGAATTATGTACGACCAAGTTCATCCTATGGTTCAAGCACTGTTTCTGGAGGGGAACGTCATCTTCCAATGCCCCATTCCACGCTGCTACAAATTATTCTTAAAGAATGACACGAACAATGTTCTAATGAATTTGAGCATCTCATCTGGCCGCCACCATCACCAGACCTCAACACCAGTGCGCATTAAGGTCGGTTTTAAAGATTCAAGAAAGAAGTCGATTTCTGCCTCCATCGTCTCTAAACGAACTGGAGGGTGTTTTGTCTTCTTATGTAATATAGTACTATTTTTAGTTATGTTCTAACTTTTTCCATGTATTTTGTACTTCATTATTTTAATAGACGCTCATTTTCTATTTATTTCAAATTTTTGGCTCTATTTGGGACGTTTTGGCTCTATTTGGGACGTTTTGGCTCTATTTGGGACGTTTTGGCTCTATTTGGGACGTTTTCAGCAAGAAATTTCGTACTATTGCATCAATGCAACAACCGTTGCAGCTGAGGCCGTGCATTGCTCTCAGTTACAACATGTGTGGCACTAAGTCAGGTTTTTGCTGGTGTTGTGTTATTTCTTTCACTATTTCTCGTTTGCATTGTATTTTAATTTTTTCATAAAGCTCAATATTAACATTGATTATCTTAAAACGTTTCCAAATCTTCCTTATGAAGAAGAATTGATTTGTAATGCTGATAAATAGATGTCATTTATAAAATTATACAAACAAATTATATATTAAAACTATACAAATTTTAATTATGAAAACAAATTATACATTAAAATTATACAATTTTAAATTACAAAAACAAATTATGCATTAAAATTATACATTTTTAAATAGCAAAAACATATTATGCATTAAAATTATACAATTTTAAACTGTTAAAACAAAACTATACAAATCTTCATATGCTCACCTCAAAACTAAGTGGTTAGAAAACGAAAATAAAACATGATAATGATTCTGTGAGAGACAGTATAACTCTGAATGAACCAAACAACATTCAAGGTGTAATAATTAGAAATGGGCAGAGATTTCCATTATTTTTACATGTCAACTTGACCTAAACACCAGGAAGTGAACAAAATAAAGAGATCAATATGAAGCACATAAGTACTACGGATTGCCGAAAAAATCAATTTAAATTCCAGTTATTAACATTAAAATGAGCTAAATAAATTTTCATTACCACTAATGATCATATAACCTGAAGACCAGAAGTTTTTAGGTATTGGCAAAGAATAGTCGTTAGCAATTTATCATGACCTAAAGACTAGAAACATTTATAATCACGTCAAAACTTTAGGTTTCTGCAAGTGCAAGTCATTATGAATTAATACATCATAGCATAACGTAGAGACTAAAAAAGATCGTTATAGAAACTACTGGTGTTGAGTAGACATTAAAAGCGTACAGAGTGGCCACTCTGTATGTGAGTAAAATGTATTGCATCCGCTGAGCTGCCCTGCAAGTAACTTGCAGTACATTTATTGATAGTTTATACTTCCTAAATATTTATTACTGTTCGAATGAAGGCGACAAAATGAAACAGAATGAATTTACGATGCTTTCAATGACTAATTCCTGCTTTTTAACAGAAAAAATGTCATATCACTCCTGTTTGAAAATTATACGAGTACTTCGTACTCGTATGTATCATACGTATATTTACGAACCCATAATGACTAGATACCAATGACAGTATTTGGGGTCCGTAAAGATACGCTGTTTCATACTTTTATCTTGGATACCTACATTCGGTCTTAAGCAACTATTAATAAATGTTAGCAAAAATTAAAGTCGAAAGCAACAAAACATGGGACTCCGACCTCAACTCCACTATATTCGAATGTACGACTCCGACTCCACCACATTCGAATGTACGACTCCGACTCCGCCACATTCGAATGTACGACTCCGACTCCGCCACATTCGAATGTACGACTCCGACTCCGCCACATTCGAATGTACGACTCCGACTCTACCACATTCGAATGTACGACTCCGACTCCATCACATTCGAATGTACTACTCCGACTCCACCACATTCGAATGTACGGCTCCGACTCCACCACATTCGAATGTACGGCTCCGACTCCACCACATTCGAATGGACGACTCCGACTCCACCACATTCGAATGTACGACTCCAACTCCACCACATTCGAATGTACGACTCCGACTCCATCATATTCGAATGTACTACTCCGCCCCCTCAGGGGGATACAATTATTGTATCTATGGGAACTAGCGCTCCCAGGGGGACAATGTGAGGGCCTGAGCTAAAGGTTAGGTAGGCTTTCTTTTGTTAAAATAGAATAGGTTTTGTTGTGTTACGGACCATCTTTTTTCGGTTCACTGCTGTCCTGTTTTTCACCGCCTACTACTTTCTTCTTCAACTTTTTCTTGTTTCATGAACTTCTTTCTTAGCTTTCTGTTTCTGTGCCCTTTCTGCATAGATTCCACGTTCCCTTAACTCCATACTAAATGGTGCCTTCTTCCTTCCTCTCTTTACATCTCATTGTTGAGGATAGGGAGGCTTAAACTAACTAATAAACTAATAAACTGTACTACTCCGACTCCACCACATTCGAATGTACGACTCCGACTCCACCACATTCGAATGTACGACTCCGACTCCACCACATTCGAATGTACGACTCCGACTCCACCACATTCGAATGAACGATTCCGACTCCGACTCCACCCTACAACGTGCGACTACGGCAACTCCAACTCCCGACTCCAACTCCGACTCCGCAACCCTGCTGTTAACACACTAATTACCACAGGTGTGCAGTACCTGTGCTACACAACAATAACTCACCGTGCAGGTGGAGGGAAGGGAACTGCCGCCCTGGTGTCTCTTCGAAAGTGTCCCGACGGTGACGATCAGGGAGGACTTGTTGCAACTTTACTGCAGCTCTGCCTGTGGCAGGTCCGCCAACTGCTCCTTCTTCTGCTACAACTCGGGTGGGTGCCAAGTATCTGGCAGGCAAGGACCATCAATTTGGCAGATAAGAAACGTCGATTTGGCAGATAAGTAACGTCAATTTGGCAGGCAAGTACCATCAATTTGGCAGGCAAGTACCGTCAATTTGGCAGGCAAGTACCATCAATTTGGCAGGCAAGTACCGTCAATTTGGCGAGCAAGTACCGTCAATT
The DNA here is from genome assembly GCA_030386875.1 of Morinoia aosen. Lineage (NCBI taxonomy): Eukaryota > Metazoa > Arthropoda > Malacostraca > Amphipoda > Talitridae > Morinoia > Morinoia aosen. The sequence goes on from CM059576.1 coordinate 6,687,377, forward strand.
TGGCAGGCAAGTACCGTCGATTTGGCAGCCAAGCACCGTCAATTTGGCAGGCAAGTACCGTCAATTTGGCAGGCAAGTACCGTCAATTTGGCAGGCAAGTACCGTCAATTTGGCAGGCAAGTACCGTCAATTTGGCAGGCAAGTACCGTCAATTTGGCAGGCAAGTACCGTCAATTTGGCAGGCAAGCACCGTCAATTTGGCAGGCAAGTTCCGTCAATTTGGCAGGCAAGTACCGTCAATTTGGCAGATTATTCTCCGTTCAATCGGATGGTTCCATTTCCAACTTTGGCGCCATCTTGTTATGCGCAGGGGATATTGTGCGGGAACACACCTTGTGTGTTGATACCGCGTTCCAAAAAATTCATACTAAATGGTGCCTTCAACTTCCTTCTCTTTGGAACGCCTTTGTTGTAGTTGGCGATGTCTGAACTAGAAAGAGGAAGGAAGTGATCTCTTGAGATTATAATTTATCAAACGTAAATGAAAATATTTCAAATCCTTAAACATTCAAAAACTCCAAAAACACTTGCCCTTCTACGAGAGCAGCAGATAGACTTATGTAGATATTAGACCAGCTTGCATGCGTCCATGAGAGAGAGTAATTTAACGCAACTGAATTAATACCGTGGTTGACATGATCATTAGTTTGATTGAGGTTGAGATCCAAGATGGTTATGATAACAAGAAAGGTTTTTGTGCATTTAACCGAATCTCCTGAACGACGTAAACCTTGAAGGGCGTCCGTCTTGTACTGTTCCTAGTGTTTGGAAACAGCCCATATAGAGACTGAGCTAACACGGTAGCGAAACCTCGGCTGATGACCAGTTCTATTGAGTAAACTCGAACAGGTGACTACGCCGGGTGCGGTGGTGACTTAGGACCTCGAAATCCCACGTTGGTTGCTGATTGGGTTAATGAGAGTACGCTGCGGCGCACGTCAGACCGTAAGTTGTTGAACGTTGACATGGGAGAGTATGTTGTGCGTAGAGAAGGTAGCGGCACTGTTGTATATTAAAATATGCATCGTATAATGTGATACTGGTTTTATGAGTACGAGTTCCGGAGCGGAGGTTTGCGCGGCCGGCTTGCCGGATGCCATATCGCGTTCAGGTCAGATGTCTTTATGGGACCTCCGCCGGAAGCTGTGCCTTCGGGGCGCATCGCATTGGTATGCACCGGAAGAGCATTGTTTAACTTCCGAGCGCTATAGCTTATAAGCAGAGTCAATGTATGGATGAGCCAGTACAAGAATAGGAACCGAGCTGAGAGTTTCCTTTTCCAACTCCATGAAGTTAACGCTTCAGATCGGTAGTTACAGTTACCGATACTGTAGTTTGCAGCTACAATTACTTATCCTCATATCGTGATGAAAAACCACGATATCACAAATGGCGACGACTCTTCGAATCTCCAAAGTAAATTTGAACGTTACAAGTGCTCCGAAATTAAGATGGCGCATTCTGCAGTTTGCTGTCCTCCATTCGACGTTAAAGTGGAAACAGTGAGTAATATCTACAACGATTCAAGTACAGTGTGCAGACGTTCTTCAGAAGGCGGGAAACAATGATGGTAACAAGCTAGTATTATAGTTGAAGCTTCGCCTGTAAACATCATTACTGATCTACAACGAAGAATTTAACCTACGTTACTCACTGATGCTACATATGAGGAACTTGAAGAAAGTTAATACAACAATTTAAAAAAGAAATCCACTGTTGGCGCATCTGTTACATTTCTAAACAGAGAGCAAAGTGTTAATGAATCTAAACAAAGTTATGCTAAAACGTTAAATGACTTAGCATCTTCGTGCAACTACGAAAATTGCGGTCGCGATCGTCTCTTGAGAGATGCTCTTTTGGCTGGTCTACATTCAGCGCAAATTCTCAGCGCGGTTCTACAGAAGTGTGACAGCAAGTCCTTCAACATTAAAGCTTCGACGCTCCAGATATCATTCGTGAGGATTCATCTTCATCGTTTTTCACTACAGAAAAACTACAGCCGAATTACATATGTATTCGCTGCGGAACTAGGCAGAAGCACCTTACAAAGAATTGCTATGCCCTAAAATTAAATTAATAAATGCAAAAAATGTGGAAAAATAGGCCACATTTCTAAAGGTTGCAAATCTACGACTACAGCACGGCCTCCTCCTGTTAAGCCTACACGAAGGGGACCTACACGAGAAGAATTTGACGCAGCTCGCACTTACATAGTGCAGCTGGAAAGGAGCGGTTCTCAGTGCAACGTCGGAAGAGAAGATGTGTCAATGAAGAGTTCAAGTAAGCCTCTACAGCGGCAGAATGAAGTTATTCTACAAAAGCCTAGGAACGATACTTGTGTCGGTAACTATGTTCATAATTTCTCTGATGTACAAACTAATTACGCGTTATTTCAGTCGCATTGTATTCCTCAAAATGTCACAAAACTTGCTCCCTCTGTTGCGCTAAACAATCGTAAATATGTTACTTCTAGAGATAGAGTTCATCCTAAACATTCTGTGTCCAGGTCTAAGCCTATGTATGTAACTCAATTTGATGTCGGTGATCATGTTATTGCTCTGAATTTAAGAAGTGGTCCCAAGTGGCTGAAGGGAATTATTGTTAGTAAAGTAGCTGTTAATGTCTTTCATGTTCTAATATTAGCATTAAATGTAATCTTGAAGAGACATTCAAATCAGTTGTTGCACAGTAGTTTGGGATCTATCCGTAGTGGGGAAACAGAGACTCCTGCTTTGCAACCTGTTAGCAGTTCACCTGTACAAAATGAACCTCGTAGATCAGGTAAAATAACTAAACCTGTAATGCGAATAGGTTGCTAAGTTTTCCTTCCGTGTGTCATATAGTCATCTAAAAGGGAGGGAAATTGTTGTATATTAAAATATGCATCGTATAATGTGATACTGGTTTTATGAGTACGAGTTCCGGAGCGGAGGTTTGCGCGGCCGGCTTGCCGGATGCCATATCGCGTTCAGGTCAGATGTCTTTATGGGACCTCCGCCGGAAGCTGTGCCTTCGGGGCGCATCGCATTGGTATGCACCGGAAGAGCATTGTTTAACTTCCGAGCGCTATAGCTTATAAGCAGAGTCAATGTATGGATGAGCCAGTACAAGAATAGGAACCGAGCTGAGAGTTTCCTTTTCCAACTCCATGAAGTTAACGCTTCAGATCGGTAGTTACAGTTACCGATACTGTAGTTTGCAGCTACAATTACTAATCCTAATATCGTGATGAAAAACCACGATATAACAGGCACTTAGTCTTGACCTACTACAGTACCGGCACGAAGACATTTAAGAAATTAAACCAGTTAGCATGTATCAATGGGTAAACGATTTTACTCCACTGAATCAACATCGTGGTTACCACGATCATCAGTATGAAAGAGGTTGACATCCATGTGGGTAATGAGGGAGGTCATCATCTTTATTGACATTTCTCTCATCACAATGATGAAGAAATGAGTCTTAACCTCCCAAAAATCATTTTTTGCCGAGTGGAAGAACTTCACGTCTTATTTTCTCGCACCAATCTTTGCTTCATATTTGAAATATTTTTATCGTTTGTGTTCAGTGATAAACTATTTTATAGCCTTATTTTTTAATATAATTGAGTAAAAAAATAAATCATTAAATTAGGACCCTATCTTATGGTGCAACAGATTAGAGAATTTGTTATTCTTCTCCTTAACAGTTTGACCGCAATTGGTTAAACTGAAGTTTAATATTCCACTCAAATGTAAAGTGAATTCTAGTAGCCAAGCTTTCAAATCTTAAACATCAACTGGATGGATCATGCTTTCATTTAGTTCTAATTAAGTATTTAGGAAAATTGGGTTTGTGGCTATCGGTCGGTTAGCAGCGTTATACAAATCCTTTCCGTGACCACCGGCAGCGCACATTGCGATCAAAGTGTTAATATTGTCTCCTGCTTTCTTCACTTGGTCGCGATGCCCACCAGCAGGCAAGCCTCTATTGCCCAATCTGAAGTAGGCCGTCACTTTCCTTTTATATATATGGAAAACTTGAGCACGATTCTAATCTGAAAATGGTAATAATGAGTTAAAAGAGTTATTTGTTACACAATTAAATCTTTCGTGTACAATTAAACATAAAATATGCTTCCAAAATGTATGTTCTATGAAAATCAAGTTGGCATATTACTTTAGTTATTCGAATTCCTTTCAGTTAACATCAGAATGCAATGACTTGCATTGTGTCGGGTCTGGACCCATTACAAACATTACACAGTGTGGTTTCTCCCTTTTCTCGAGAGGGAAAAACACCAAGCTCTGCTGGGCTTGGAACCCTTCTCATGAAGTGCAAAATTGCTCCTAACTACTGTGTCAAAGGGCCATTACTGCTAAAATACATTACCGAGACTGGCAGTGCAATAATTCACATTGAAAAAAACATATAGAACAGGGATCTTTCATAGGAACTAGCTCGACAGTTGAACCAGTCTAGCCTAACCTAATCTAACCTTACCTAACCAAACACCGGTTACCTAACGCTACTCAACCATAAGTATGATACGGTTCCAATCAGAAATTGCCTCTAAATTTCCCCTACGTAACTACATGGCGTTAACATCCCATTATAATATTATTAATAAGATCATTGAAGACATGTGGTACACACATTAAAACATCTCACGAAGTCCCACCATTGCAGAAGTGTGCAACATCTTCTACGGACAAATGGCTCCGTACTTCCAAAACTTTTCGAGCATAGACAGCATCTCGTACGACGCTTGTTTCACCACCTGGAAGGGTGACAAACTCAACATCCTCACCCCCAAGATACCCTTCTACCCCATGTCCCCGGGCTACGTCACATCCCCACAAATCGTAAAAGATGGCTTATTTTGCGGCAAAGGAAGCAATGCTTACATCAGCGTACCCAGCAGCGCGCCGAACGTCATTTTCGATTTTGGAAAAGAGCAGCAGGTGTCCTACGTTTCACACTACGTGTATGATGCAGTCAACAGCACCCCACTCATCGTAGCGGTCGGCAACGACAAAGAGACCTTGCAAAACCACCCAGATAAAAAGAAACGAACCACTAATGCAACTGAGGGAACCGTGGAGGAGTTTGTCTTCGATCCGCCTTTGTTTGGGAGATACTTGGGCTTCTTCAGGATCACGGGCCTGACTGTTGCCCTTCTGCTTGGGGAAGTGACAGTATATGAGTAGCGGTTAGTGACCCTGCTGTCGGGTTTGGCTAAGTACAGTTACTGGAGTGAAATGAACAAAATTAAGGGTCATTTTTTGAATGCCAAGATTAAGATTTTAAAGCTCGGATTTAAGTCTTAAAGCCTAAATTCAGATTTTAAAGCCAGTATTTTGATTCAAATGCCCAGATTTAGCTTTGAATGGCCAGACTCAGATTTTCAACCCAAGATTCCGAGTTTAAAGCCTAGATTCAAATTTAAACCCCCAGTTTCATATTTCATTGCCGCGGTTCATATTTAATGCTCAGACAGATTTAGATTCATGAACAGTTCCAGATTAAAATAACCGGATTCGAATTTGTTGAACCGGATCCGGGTTTGGAGGCCAGATTTAGGTTTCAAAGTTAGATTGAAGTTGAGTTGGTCAGATTAAAATTTTATGTCTAGATTCAAATTTAAAACTAAGATTAGGATTTTAATTTTTTGATTATGATTTTCAAGCCTAGATTCAAATATGAGTGCTCAGCTTCAGATTTAAATGGGCTGTTTCTGATTTTAAATCCAAGATTCAAAGTTTGAAGCCTAAATTCAGATATTGAAGCCCAGATTTGAATTTTACAGCTCCAATTCAAATTTAAATGGCCTGATTCATATTTTACAGCTCACATTTTCCTTTCACACTCTAGATTCAGGTTTAAAGGCCTGATTCAGACTCTGAAACCCAAGTTTATATTAAATTTGACACATTCAGATTTTGAGCTGAGATTCAGATTTCAAAGCCCAAATTTATATTTAAATGGGGATGTTCAGACTTTGACGCCCATTTACAGGTTTGAATCGCCAGGTGCAGATTTTAGGGCTCATTCAGATTTCATGGCCCGTATTTGGATTAAAATAGCCATATTTACATTTTAAAGCTCTGATTCAAATTTTAATGCACAGATTAGGATTTTATTGCTTAGATTTAGCGCTTAATACTCACATTCAGAGTTAAATGCTCAATTTTTAAAGCTCAGGAAAGCAGGTAAATTTTGCTTAGTGAACAAGTCCAATAAAAAGTTAAGAGTAAAAACCAAACAAGTCCACATTGTTTAAAATTGTAGGTGGTCAATATTAAAAAGAACGTTTTGGGCCTTGACCCATCATCAGCGAAAATCTGCAATTATAAACAGAGAATTTAATTAACATTCAGACTAGGTAATTGTACATAATATATGTTACTAGGAACTTGAAACACCGGTGATCATGGGCAGACTGCATACTCTATAAGTTGCTTACCAAAAAAGTGAATACCAGAGGCCACCCTTAAGCTATAGCTGCCCAACCAAAAGCAAAGGATGCTCACTCTGCATGTCATTAAGCTTGGGTTTATTTACATGGATATGAAGAGATTCTAGAATTATATGTTTTGTTATATTATGAACACACCCTAAAATTGAGAAATCGGAATCTGAAATTCTAACACCGCACTGTGCCCATACATGGGATGGGATCTCACGGTAATCAATGAAAGAATAGGTAATTTTTTGATATAGAAATATGAATGCCCTCAGCCTTCCCTAAAAGCCAATAAACTTGAACCCCTCAGGAGGATACAACTAGTGTATCTATGGGAATTAGCGCTCCCAGGGAACCTTGTGAGGGACCAAGCTAAAGGTTGTTAGGTAGGCTTCCTTTTTGTTGTAATAAAATAGGTTTTTGTTTTGTTACGGACCATCTTTTTTCGGTTCACTGCTGTCCTGTTTTTCAGCACCTACTACTTTCTTCTTCAACTTTTTCTTGTTTCATGAACTTCTTTCCTTGCTTACTGTTTCTGTGTACCTTGTGCATAGATTCTGCGTTCCCTCAACTCCATACTAAATGGTGCCTTCCTCTTTCCTCTCTTAGAACATTTTTGTGGTGGTTGAGGGAGGCTAAAACTTTCTTATATAATAATAATAATGATAAACATGAAATGTTCATTCGTATTCCGTAATTTCGTGACCAGTCAATGCAATTGAAGAGTGAATTGTCATTGATAGCTTCTTTTTTCCCTCATATATCTGGCCAAATCGTTCTGGTCAACACATTCACCATTGGTTCATTTTCACGGTTTAAAGACAAAATTCCTTCGCGTCTCTGTTCTTGTCTTGTCTATAAATACAGTTGTGCACAGTGTGCATCTACGTATGTTGGCTCAACAGCCCGTACATTACGTGTCAGACAGGCGGAACACGTCGGAATAAGTTCCAGAACTGGGGCTCGTCTTTGTCCCCCGCCACACACTTCCATAAAGCCTCATGCATGGGAACGGTGCGGGGTTGGAATTTCAGTTTCCGATTTCTCAATTGGAGGGCAAATATGCAGAGAGTCCTAACCCACAAATCAAAGGTCAAAACTGGAGGGCGGATTAAGTGATAATTTCACCCCATAGCGGCGTAGATGTCTTTCAGGCAGAGTGGCCTAGTTCCTAGTTCAGTTCCTAGTTAGTAACTTGGCTGGGCAAAGCCAGTTTGGCAACCCTGCGATGAACACCACGCCTCTAGCTTGAGTGTCCTAAAATTTTGTGTTGTGTGGGTTATGACACTCGGCATACTTGCCCTCCAATTTTAGGGCCTGTTCGTAAAATAACAAAACTCAGAACTCGTGAATCTCTTCATATACATTAGAAAAACCCAATATTAATTATATGCAGAATGCGTATCCCTTGCTTTCGGTTGGGTAGCTATAGCCTGGGGGTGCGCTCTGGTGTTTACTTTTTTTATTACGTCCCATTATGTGATGCTTCCATTTTCTCCTTCACTATAGTGTGCAGCTTATGGGATATGCAGACTGCAAATCCTGTAAGCTCCGCGATTACCGGTGTTTAAAAATCTCAAGGAATACTCATATGTCCAATTACCTAGTATGATTGTTAAATTCTCTGTTTACAATTGAAGATCTTTGTTGATGACGGGTCAAGGCCCGAAATGTTTATTTTAATATTGACACATACAATTTTAAACAATGTAGACTTGTTTGCGTTCGCCCTAGCCTTTTTATTAAATGCTCAGAGTTAATGATCAGATTCTGGTTTAAATGCCCAGATTTAAATCTTTCTAAATGACATTGCTTACTCAGACTCTACAAAGCCCGTACCTCAGTCACCATGTAACCTAAATGGAGAAAATACTACACCTGACACTTTTTGTATTATGTCACTGATTAAATAATTTATACACTCATACCATATACTTCACTGAGGGTGTACCCTAGATACTCATACTATGTACCTCACTGAGCGTGTACCCTAGATACTCATGCTATGTACCTCACTGAGTGTGTACCTAGATACTCATGCTATGTACCTCACTGAGGGTGTACCTAGATACTCATACTATGTACCTCACTGAGCGTGTACCCTAGATACTCATACTATGTACCTCACTGAGGGTGTACCTAGATACTCATACTATGTACCTCACTGAGCGTGTACCTAGATACTCATACTATGTACCTCACTGAGCGTGTACCCTAGATACTCATACTATGTACCTCACTGAGCGTGTACCCTAGAAACTCATACTATGTACCTCACTGAGCGTGTACCCTAGATACTCATACTATGTACCTCACTGAGCGTGCACCCTAGAAACTCATACTATGTACCTCACTGAGCGTGTACCCTAGATACTCATACTATGTACCTCACTGAGCGTGTACCCTAGGTACTCATACTATGTACCTCACTGAGCGTGTACCCTAGGTACTCATACTATGTACCTCACTGAGCGTGTACCCTTGATACTCATACTATGTACCTCACTGAGCGTGTACCCTAGATACTCATACTATGTACATCACTGAGCGTGTACCCTAGATACTCATGCTATGTACCTCACTGCATGAGCGTGTACCCTAGATACTCATACTATGTACCTCACTGAGCATGTACCCTAGATACTCATACTATGTACCTCACTGAGCGTGTACCCTAGATACTCATACTATGTACCTCACTGAGCGTGTACCCTAGATTCTCATACTATGTACCTCACTGAGCGTGCACACTAGATACTCATACTATGTATTTCGCTATGCCTCACCTTACATAACAATAATTATATACGACGTTTCATCATATAGCAAATGACAATAAAGCTTCCAGGTAGTTTGAAGAAATCAACAACTTCATCTTTATAATTTGAAGACTTGTATCTAGTAGTAATAACTCCATTGAAAATAACATTCACTCCGTGGAAAATATCCCCAATAACATCAATAAAATTACTGCTCAATAACCCCTCAATAACCACCACTATCGCAACAACACGTCACCACAACGCACCTCCTACACACTGCTGCTCCATTACATTTTGTGCGTCCTCAACTCTTCACTTCATCGTAATGTACTATTAAATTAGTCATTTATTCTTTAATTATATAACCAGTAATTACACAGTGTCAGAAATCAGAATCACCACTCAAATCAGAGTCATCACTCAAATTAATTTATTAATTATCTAATTATATATACAACCAGTTATTCTAATTCATCACTCAAATTATTTCATCAATTCTCTAACTATATAACCATGAGTTCAAATTTGTCCCTCAAATTATTTCATTCTCTAATTGTATAAACAGTGGTTCAAATTCATCACGCTAATTATTATACGTTGAATATAATGAATATTATATTATAATATAATATAATAATAAAGCTTTCAAAATTAATCATAGTTCCCGTTTCTATCGGAATACTAATCTTGTACGATAACCGAGTCAATTGGTTGGTTCTCACAGTCGTGTTATCAATAATATTTTTCATGTTATGGATCATTTAAATTAAAGCTGACCCGCACCACGGGACCTTTCACTCACCTCTGCCCTGATGACCCCCTGGCGATTGGTCACCATTTGTGGCTCTGGGGAGGACTAAGTTCAGTTGGGGAGGACGAAGGATACAAAAATTTATCAATCTAACTGTGAAGAGTAACAACTAAGTACACGCTGGAAGGTACATGGCACCTTCAATATGGCACTATCGCTCTAAAAAACAATATAGGCCGCATTAAATCATTTACAATACCTTCATTCCAATATAGATAAAAAAAGCTTGTTCTCTCCGTACTTCTTGACTTTCGAGAAACATTCGACTGTGTGGACAATAACGTATTACTCTCGAAACTACGCTGTTATTGCATCAGAGGAGTTGCTCATGATTGTTTCAAATCACACCTAACAAATCGGAAGCAATACGTTTACGGAATAACTGAAAATTAGCCATGGAGTTCCACAAGGGTCTGTCCTTGGGCCTCTATTTTTTATCTTTACCAACAATATCGTTAAATCAACATAATTTTTCAAATTCATACTTTTTTGCCGATGACAGTTTTCTTTCTACGGTCCTCCCTAATCAAAATCCTGCCCTTATTTTGAAGAGTATATATAATAAACTCCAAAAGGCTTCAACGTTTCTCAAAGCTAAAAAAAGAGGACTTGATATCGATCAAATAAAATTCATTATATTCTCGTACAAAAGAAATAAATCTCTTCCACGCATTAAAATTGGCGAAGGTTAATCAAAGAAACCAACACATGTAAATTTATTGGCAATATTATGAATAAATATTAGACCTTCAAAGAGCACATTGCTCATATTAGTACTTAATCAAAATCCGTTGGCCTCCTCAATAAAATGACAAATTTGTTGCCTTAAGAAGCTTTGCAAATACTTAACCAAACGCTCGTTTCACGATACTTACTATACGGAAAAGAACCATGACACAGAACAGATGAATATGAAACCAATGTACTCATCACTCCGCAAAAAAAAACCATCAGAGGGTCAAAGAAATTAGAATATAATGCCAACAGAAATGATTCATTCAAAAGTTTCAGAATGCTTAAACTTATGGATCTCTCCAAACGCCCCATATGTAATTTCATGAATAAAACATCAACCAATGATGGCTACATAAACCTCAAACAATTGTTAACTGCACAAACTGGTCACCACGACCACTTTACGTGAAATAAAAGTAACTTCATGCTTCCTTACAATTCAAAAGCTCGGTCACAACACAACATCCTTTTCATTGGAACTGAAACTTAGAATTCAATCCCTGCAGAAATCTTTACAAAAATGTTAACAAAGCTTTCAAAATTAATCTTAGTTCCCGTTGCTATCAGAATATTAATTTTGTACGATAACTGAGTCAAATCTTTTCTCCTAAATGATTGATCCTGATGAGGTAACTTGCCATGGTTATGTCAATGATCTTCAGTCTGTTTTCAAAGTCGTTTCAAGAATATACTGTTGAGAAACTAACTACTGTACTTCTGTATCGCTTGTGATAAATAAATGATTTACATTATTTAAATTGTATTGTGTAAGTTTAAAGTTAGGTGGAAATTTAGTTCTTTATCGTTTTCCCACTTATAGCAAACTAATTCTGGCAATGGACGTGGATATTACGATACCCATGTATTTTAGTTAATTAAGGTTCTTAACTTTAAACACTTTAAACCCAATAATGTTTTTTGTATAACCTGTGTTGAAAATTAACTATTTTTAAGGAGAGCACATTTGTATTATTTTGCTCTCATCTAATTTGATGATTGTCGTGGGTACTATGAACCATATTGAAGTGTTCCTCCAGTTAGAAATAGGGGCCATGTATCGTACGACATTTCCAACATGATCATCATGAATTTAATTTAAATTTTAGGAACTGCGAGAGTGAGAGAGGGCCAAGCGAAGGAGGTTTTGTTGTTCAGGGATTTGTGTACAAAATAATTTTTTGTTTCTCTGAGTACGAGTTTTTTTAATGAAAGTTGGTGAAAGAAGGGGAAGAATATTAGTTCATTCATCGTAAAGTTGATGTGTATAATATAATATAAAATCTGATTAAGGATAAAAGGAAAGACTGAATTATATGGTGTATTTTATGTTAGTTAAAGTAAAGAGTGGAAAGAATACTTGACGGTAAATTAATTAAGTATACTACATATAACAAAGTGTGTATTTGAAATTCTAGGAATATCTTTTTTACCAAGCAGTTTAGGGTAATAGCAAAGACAAACTTTGAAGTCATTTTAATGAAACGTTTCAAGCCTTAGCTCATCATCGCTTAAAATCTACAAAACATATGCAGGGGTCTGACAAATAATGGAAACACCCAACATTTTAGAATCATAATTTTTAAACACGCTATAAATAATCAAAACTTGGCATATATTGATGTTTTGTTCTTTAATATTAGAACTATTTCATATTTTATTTTAATTGACTGTTTTTCACATATATCTAAATGAAAATGTGGTTATAACCTCATAAAAATGGCACATCTTGCTTCCTCTTCTAGAGGCCAAATTGCTGGTGCTTGCATGGCAGGCACTAGTGTAACAGAAACTGCCCGAATGCTTGACGTTTCAGCAGGTACTGCCTCAAGAGTAATGACTGCCCATGAAAGAATAGGAAAATGTCCCCAACAAAGCACAGGCCTGGCCGAAAGTCAGAGTTGTCTGAGAGAGACCGTCGTACTCTAAATCGAATTGTTAAAGAGGGATGCAGGGCAACGGCTCTTAAAATCACTACAGACCTCAATAAAAACCTACTGAACACAGTTTCTACAAAAACTGTTCGTCGGGAGCTGCACAAATCTGAATTCTACGGAAGAGCTGCAATTAGAAAACTTCTGCTCTCAAATGCACATATTTCGAAGCTTGTAAAGTAGTGTAGAGTAGTAGTTTCGAGTACAGCCATTTCGTCGAGCTGTGGAAAATGCGATTTTCTCTGGCGAATCATCGTTTACCTTATTTCCGACCTCCGGCCGAGTGTACGTTTGGAGACAGCCGAAAGAAGTCTGTAATCCAGACTGCCATCTCCCAAACGTAATGCTGGGTTCACATTGACACTCGCATTGGAAGCTCACAACCATGGGGCTCGGGCAAGTGCACGCAGCGAAAGGGTAGCGATCGTTCACATTGGTACAACGCTATCCAAGAAGTACAGGCGTCATGGTCGGGGTGCAGACCAGTGCTCAGTTGCCATCAAGACACCATGCAGGGTGATGCAGCGCTCCGCGCTCTAGTTCTTCTCCCCAGGAAACGACAGATGAATGGTAGTACAGCGCTAATAATTTATTTCGTATGTCATTGATGTGTTTCAATACCTGGGCGTCTCCAAACGTATTCTGATGACTATGGATGCGACAATATGCAGCGTAAAATATGCTGCATATTTCCTGATTTTTGTAGCGCATATGCAGCATAAAATATGAAGGCTTCGGCAAGAATTATGCTAGTAAAACCATAAGATATGTAGAAACACTCGATGCATTTATGGAACACTCTATGCATAATTGTGGAAGCGCATATTACATGCCAAGCAGAAATATGTATCCATATAAATGCTTCACTTGAATAGCTCCAAATTTATATTTTTTGTTAGGAAAATTGTACAGAAACAATGATACAGGATACAGTGTACTTCTTCATACACGGAAAAAATAATTTATTTCATGATTTTCTATTAATAATTAAGTGTATACAATTCTCAACTAAGTTTTATAACTTATCTGAACATGAATATTTTGAAAAAGTAATAATTCTAATCTGAACGCGTCAAGAACGATGATAACGAACGGAAAAAAAGTAATCTAATCCAAGGCTGGTTCTGAACTATATATGTTTTTCATGAATGCAAGGAACATTTCTTAACCTTTCTTTTATACGAGGAATATATTTTAGCATCAAATTCGAGGGTTGCTCTTGATAATTGCGTGGTGGTTGAGATTTTTAAAAACAAATCTTCTACGATTATCTGCCAGCAAAGTTTTATACTGCGAAAACTTCCACTCGACATCGCAAGAAACAAGTGGAGCAAAAGTGAAGCAAGCTAGTTCGAATATTCCTTAATGGATTCATCCATTGCGTCAGAGATCTCACGAGTCAAAATTGAGTTGATTGTTTTTATCTTTTCAAAACCTTTGTTTATCACCAAAATGCAATTTAACTCTTCATAATACCTTGTATCATATCTGTTCTTCAATGTTTCCTCTACGATATCCATTAATTTTATTGCTCTTGAAGTAAGAAGTCCCTGTGTTGTTATGCAAGAGCAATAATAATTATTCATATCCTTCGATAACAATAATTTGATAAAGTGTGCACTAAGCCCAACATGGTTCTACGTGATAACATTTAGAAACTAAAACCTTGTACCGCGCAAAACTTCTCTAACGTGTTCTGGGTGAAAAAAAGTTTTATATTTCGCCTGTTTCTCGCAATAAATGCGATAGAGAAATTCTTCCTCGGCTTGAAAATCTTCAAATTCCTTCAAGTATTCTAAGAATGATGCTCCTTGTTCACCTTCGGCATGATTGTAGATCACTACTAGCCGCACTAATCTCAAATACACTTCATAAGGTAACTATATCTAAAAAAACTCGAGCTAATTCCCGCAAAATTAAAGTAAACTTTTGAAGTAGCTGTAGCAACTTACAATTATTATTGATTTACGAAAAATTTCAATTTACATAATTGATCCAGTTATACAAAAAAAATAAATAAAACTGGATGAAAAAAATAATATAATTTAAAAGTTATGGGAAGGTTTTACTAGGTTTCAGTTTACTGCCACTTACAGTTAATCATGCATGTTCGTCATATTTTATGCTGTTCCGAGGAAAATATGCGATATGCGCACACTGCATATATACATGCGGGCATATTTTATGCTATCTAAAATATACTCAAAAGCATATATATGCAATATGTTCAATGTCACATCCCTACTGATGACATGCTGCAGGCTACGGCTCATCTGTAGATGGAGTGATTGACGGGCAGGTGGCGGCAAAGAATGGCTAGGGAGAATGTCCAAATAAACCTCACTTTGCCCGCCTACTAGCCCGGCAACAGTGTATGTGCCCGTCGAAGTGACACTCAGAGTGTTGAAAAGAGTGTCAATGTGAACCCACCATAAAACATTGCGGGGGTTCTGTGATGATCTGGAATGCTATTTCTTTTAGATCCGCCGGGCTAATGATTTTCTTTCAAATGAAAATTAACAGCCGACACTATTTATTTAAGAATTTTGGGTGACGAAGTTCATCCTATGGTTCAAGCACTTTTCCGATGGGGAACACCATCTTTCAAAATAGTAATGCCCCGCTTTACAGCTAAAATTGTAAAAGAATACCACGAGCAACATTCTATAAAGTTGAGCATCTCATCTGGCCACCACTATCCCCAGATATCAACATTATTGAGCATTTTAGTCCGTTTTCGAGATTCAAGTAGGAAGTTGATTTCCGCCGCCATCGTCTCTAAAGAGAACTGGAGGGTGTTTTAACTGAAAAATAAGCTAAAACTCTTTTGGAAATAAATTACGAAATGTATGAAACAATACCTCGGAGAATTGAGGCTGCAATTGCCTCAAAAAGTGGACCTACCCCATTAAAAAAAATATTTTGTTGATTTACCAATGTGTTTCCATTAATTTTTCAAGCCCCTGAACATCCATTGAATAAAAAAAAGGAATAAAAGAGTCTAGGTATACGAGATGTTAGAGTCGCTTGTTACAGTCACTGTAAATACGAAAATTGAAACCGGCCTGGAATGATAAGTATAGAGCTTGCCCCGTAAAATTACCAGGTACAGTGGAGGGCGAAGTAGAAGTAATACAACACTCTGATTAATTGACCAGATTCCTCATTTATAGACCACATAAAATAATGAAAATTTGACTCTATATAAACAATAGTGTAAATAGATTAATGTTGGCATACTTCAGCCTGGCCTTGACGAGACGTTTCAGGAGAAGAATTATCCTACGAGGAAGGCGGGAGAGAAGACCTTCACAGCGTAGTGCCCTGCCGACCATGTGTTTGCTGGCTTCGATCCCAGATGCCTTGAGAACATCCTGAAATGCTTCACGGGTAGTTTGAGGCTTAGGCACTGCTTTTCGGACAAATTTTCGAACAGCGAAGTGGTTAGTCTTCCGGGGACGGCCAGTTCGAGGCGCTCTGAGAGTCGTATTCCGGCATTTCCACTTACGTATTATGGTTCTAACTGATGCTATAAGAACGCACAGTTGTGCGCAAATCGTTCGATAACCCAAACCTTCATTATGAAGCACCACAATACGTTCGCGAAGGTCTTGGCGGATATCCTTATTCTTACCCATGCTGTCGATCTTTCAGAACGAGAGCTGCTGTACCATAGCCCGTTATTGGAGATAAATGCTGACGAAAGTTCCGTTGCCAGATGGTAGAATGTACACATTTATTAAAACATTCTTGAATTATCACACAATAATCGTAATGTATAACATTGAGAAAAAGTCGGGTGCCGCAAATTTTTGTTCGCGTATTGATTATGCATGCTCCTTTATATTTTTTCTATTTAATATATGTCTTTTCGACACATTATGAACTTTTTATACAATTGTCCTTACATTGTTCAATTTTCGTATTTGTATGTGGTTTCGCGATGTGAAATATGGCGATTTAATCAACGAATTGTACTATTTCGTTCACCACTGGATATCATGTGTGGGTTCTGTACTGTGTTTACTTCAAACATGTACATATATAAGAATGTCTATACATGTATATGTATGTGTGTGTGTATATGAGTGGCTACAAATGCATATATATATCTATATTATATATATGCATGTGTAGCATATCTATAATCATTATATTATGGTCTATAATCATTATATAATGGTCTATAATCATTATATAATGATCTATAATCATTATATTATGATCTATAATGACGGCCGGCGTCCCGAACTTGCGATTCACTTTGAAATTCAGAACTTTTAAATGTCTCCAAGTTGTGGCTTGAAGTTTTGCGTCTCGGCGTGTGCTGTGCGACTGTTGTGTGTGTTGTGTTTTGTGTTAGTGTTGTGGGTACAGGGTGTGTGTTGTGTTTGTGTGTGCTGTACGAGTATGTGTGCTAGGTGTGTGTTGGGTGAATGCAGTGGGTGTGTTGTGTGAGTGTTTTGTGTTAGTGTTGTTTACATTGTGTTGTGTGAGTGTTGTGTTTGTGTGTGTTACGTGTTATAACTAAGCCTACACAAAGTACACAATATTCATTTCATAAGTCTCCCGATGTGTAGGGTGCTCTATCAAATGACGGCCTATTACGGTAGGTCTGCGTTTCTTCCGTGGCTGAAAAAGTTGAATTGCATAAATGTTTACCTCTAAAACAATCTCTTTATTCATCATTAATTCCGGAAAAAATATCCAACATAAAATTAAGTTATTCCCTAGTATAAGCCATATATACAACCAGTGTATACATGGCATATATACAACCAGTGTATACATGGCATATATACACCCAGTGTATGTATTAATACAGCAAATTGACATGCTCCGGCATGCCTATTACTGATTTACAACGTATTTGGCTGTTGAATTTCACATTTTGAATGGTTCCATGAATTATGTTAGGTTAGGTAAGGTAAAATAAGGTATAACAAGGAAAAGTAAGGTTAAGTAGGGTTAGGTTAGACTATGAATGGATAGGTGAGGTATGGTCAAATCAAGTTAGATTAGATGATGTAAGGTTAGGTTAGGTAAAGTAAGGTTAGGATAGTGAAGTAAATTTAGATAAGGTTAGGTTTGCAAAGTAAAGTCAGTTAAAGTTAGATTAAGTTAGTTAAGTTTAGAATTGAGCCTCACCTAATCTAATTCAACCTAACCAGACCTAATCTAATATAACATAATTTAACCAAACCTGATCGAATTTAAGCTGGTCAAACTCAATATAAGAAAATAATCTAATCTAGTTTAACCTAACCTAAATAAACAATCTAAATAACCCTGCCCAACTAAACATAACATAATTTAACTACCCTAGCCTATCCCAATTTAACCTACTCTACTCTCAGCAAACCCACCTTACCCTACCCCAAAGTGAATGATGGAAATAGAATAGGTTTTTTTTTTTGTTAAGGACCACCTTATTTCGGTTCACTGCTGTCCTGTTTTGCAGCACCTACTACTTTCTTCTTCAACTTTGATCTTGTTTCATGACCTTCTTTCACAGCTTACTGTTTCTATGCCCTTTCTGCGTTGATTCCGCGTTTTCTTAACTCCATACTAAATGGTGCCTTCCTCCTTCCTCTGTTTGGATGGTATTTTTTGCTGCGGGTAGGGAGGCCAAAACTAACGACTAATCTAATGATGGAAAATCACAATAATAAGCATGAGTTAAAAAAAGGCTGTGTGAGGAAAGTTTACACCTGTGTACGGCCAAAGCTGTCGTGAGTGCAGTTCCCTTTTCTGTGAGGTAATTTTTATGAAATAGATGTAAAACATTGATATAGTTTGAAAAACTTACAAATAGGAGATAAATGGAACACGTACGTCCTGTACAATTTTCCTTAAAAAATAAAGGTACAGCACAATAATTGATATTATGATCATCCACACATCTAAATAAAGGTAATGCATACACAAACAATTCAATAATGCAACTACAAATAGGATTCAATAATATATATATATATATATTATTCGATAATGTATATATACTTTTATGATTGAATAATGCATGTACGTGTATGGTTCAGGGGTAGCGGTCTGCATTTTGATAATATTCAAGCGTTCTGCATTTTGCAAATTTGACTTATAAATAAAAGTGCCAAGATACATGTCTGTAATATTATTATTATATTTAGGAAAGTCAATGGACAAAAACATTTGGAAAGTTTCGACGTCAAGGGTAATTTCTATGACGTATATATATGTCCCACTGAGCAGTGGTATAAAACTTGACACATCGACAGAGTGGCTGCAGTAGCTGGTGAGGGCAGCGTGAGGGCGTTGGCGGGTGTAGGTTAGTTACTTGATGTATAGTTCACCGACAGCCCACTAGCTTATTATACAGCTTTTCTATTTTTCTAAAATTACGAATGGTCTCGGGTCCTATAAGTTCAAAGAGATTACAAATAGTCTTTAAACCTAATGATTGTGACGCGTTTCGGCGTTCGTTTCCCATCATCAAACAAATTTTTGCAGGTGCAGCTGTGGCTTCTTCTTTCTTTCTTTCTCCATCATGTAGATGGGCCGAAAAGGAAAACTTCGGAAAGCTGGGGCCTTCAGAAGTACAGTCCGTCAAAAAAGTTTGAGAGCGCGATGAGTTCCGGTGCTCTGGTTGTTGATAGACGGTTTGTTCTGCTGGATCAATATTGCTTCGAGGATTTGCTGTCGGATTTACTGTGGTTCGTGACGCAGTATTTTTGTATTGTGCACCAGTGTAACCCGAGTTAAAATTTCATTGTGTTCTTTTTCGTGCTTTTTTGGCCCACCAGAACTTAAATGCATTGGAAGTCTTCGAGAGAGAGTGGTAGTTGTCAGGCCAATGTACGAGTGGTAGTGAGGCTCACAGTCGTTATGGTTACACTTATGATCGTATACGACATTTGTTTGTTTTCAAGCTGAGAATTTGATACTCTGGTTGTGGTTGATATTCGTTGACCAATATTCGTCAGCGTACAAAAACGTGAATGGATACTGTAACAAGTTTCAAAAATCAATATGAAATGCAATTCCGACAATGATCATCTACAAGTCATTGTCTACTACAAAAACCATACCATCACCCGCGGTATTTCTAACCACAACCAGAGTACCAAATTCTCAGCTCTAGAACAAATGTTTTAACCATAAAGATTGTGAGCCTCACTTCCCCTCGTACATTGGCCTGAAAACTACCACTCTCTCTCAAAGACTTCCAATGCATTTAAGTTCTGGTGGGCAAAAAATCACGAAAAAGAGCTCAATAGAATTTTAAATCGGGTTCCACTGGTGTACTATACCAAAATACTGCGTCACGAACCACAGTAAATCCGACAGCAAATCCTCGAGGCAACATTGATCCAGTAGCACAAACCGTCCATCAACAACCAGAGCACCGGAACTCATCGCGCTCTCAAACTTTTTTGACGGACTGTACTTCTGAAGGCGCCAGCTTTCTGAAGTCTTCCTTTTCAGCCCATCTACATGATGGAGAAAGAAAGAAAGAAAGAAAAAGCCATAGCGGCACCTGCAAAAATTTGTTTGATGTTGGCGGACGAACGCCGAAACGCGTCACAATCATTAGATTTAAATCAGACTATTGTAATCTCTTTGAACTTTTAGGATCCGAGACCATTCGTAATTTCAGAAAATTAGAAAAGCTGAATAAAGGACTAGGAACTGCTCTATATGGTGTACCTTTTAACTTTTAACCTAACATTATATATACGTATGTAAGTCAATAATTAGAGAGAATATTGCTGTTTATATATTGTGTTAGATATGTAAAGATATGACACTCCCACATAATATATATGCACTCATGTACACGCAGAGACTCAGATACGTAAGTGGCCAGTACGTACTTGAAGTACTAATTACGTACATGCCCGTATTTAAATTATCATATGTGTGCGTGCGTGTATATGTGTGTATGTGTATGTAACACACGACCCTCGTTGAATTCTCATCAGTAAATATTGAATGTCAGTTCTTATTTAATATTAAAATTGCAGAATTTTTGATAACATTCCTTTCAGAACTTCAGTGCATGCTGAATTATTGCAATGAAAGTTTTGTGTTTCTTAAATGCCGTTGCAATACTGCGGTGCTGCTGCGGCAATACTGCGGTGCTGCTGCGGCAATACTGCGGTACTCAGCCCTACGCTACCCATTGTAGATTGTGTGTAATTTTACATTTCATTTCTCCAGTAATTCTAAAAGGCATTTATTTTAGAGTGATAGAACTTACCATGCATACTGAGCTTAACTGTTGTTGACGAATTGGGCAACCGGCAACTCCATCACGCTCAGTATGCTATGCCATTGTGTTAGTTACTCTTGAGACGTCAACATGGCAAGACTTACGCCTGAACAGCGTCTACAAATTGAGCAGCTTTATTATGCAAATAACAGTTCTGTTCGTGCTAATGGCGAGCGCTACCGTTTAATGATGAACAACTTTTTGGTGCCTCAACTGCAAGGTATTGATATTGCAGATAAATGGTTTCAGCAAAACGGAGCCACTTGCCACACAGCGGGACAAACCATCGAATTACTGCGGGAGACATTTCGTAAAAAATCATCTCCAGAAATGGACTTGTGAATTGACCGTGCGATTTGACTCCCTCAGGCTCAGATTATATTCTTTGGGGCTATGCTTAATCCAAGGTTTGCGCTGACAAATCACAGACAATTCAACAGCTTGAGAACAATATTCGACGATTTATTGCAGAAATTCAGCCTGATTTACTAAGGAGAGTCTGTGAAAATTGGATTTCAAGATTGCGGTACATTCGCGCGAGCCGAGGAGGCCATATGCCTGGAATCATATTTAAATATTAAATGCCATAATGTAATCTTTATAATGGTATCAAATACATGGGTATTAAATTTTTTTTTCAGTATTTTTTATTACCTTGAAATTCTATCACTCTGATATAAACACCTTTTATTTTTGAATTTCCCCTATCGTGTTTTGCTTTCTTCTCGTATTTTTCTTCCTTTTTCCGATTTTAGAATGATCTCCTCTTTCATTTCTTTTTTTTTTTGTTCGTCTATTTTTGGTGTCCTCTTTTTGTGTTTCCTCTGTGTTCGCAAGAAAATTGCCCTAAAAAATTCCCTCGGTGTTCACAAAACAATTTACCCTAAAATTTCAGGACTAATTTCTATGAATTTTTTCTTTTTCAGGGTTATTTATCCAGGATTCGTTCTAGCTTTCCTGATTTAAATCCTGAAGACTGTAAGGATGGCCTCCATGTTCCCCAGACCTCACCCCATCTTGCTCCTGGGGCTGCTGTGGGGACTGGCGCTCCTCATCCCCACCCTGGGGCTCAGCCAAAACTACATGAAGGTGGGGATATGTCTTTTGTATATCAATCTGTGTCTAGCAATGAGCGACTCATTTACATATGTGTAAATATAAGTGTATATACATATACTTATGTGTATGTATGTGTGTATACACACATGCATGCGTGTATATATATATATATATATATATATATATAATATACAAACCCGTATATATAAATGAGGAGTGTTTTCTGATATATTTCTATACTCTTTGCGCAAAAAAAGTTTTCCGTTAAGTTTTCGTGGCAGTTTCCGAATTTGAGCCACGCCTTCCTTAGCTACGATGAACTTTCTATCGTGTACAATAACTGTAAGTACACATACACACAAATCAACACAAGTACACAGTACCTGTAAGTACACACAGAAACCAACCCGAGTGTACAGTCGCCGTAAGTACACGTACACACAAACCAACACACGTACACAGCAGCTGTCATCGCGCTAATTACCACAGGTGTGCGGTATCTGTGCTACACAACTATAACTCACCGTGCAGGTGGAGGGAAGGGAACTACCGCCTTTGTGTCTCTTCGAAAGTGTCCCGACAGTGACGATCAGGGAGGACTTGTTGCAACTTTACTGCAGCTCTGCCTGTGGCAGGTCCGCCAACTGCTCTTTCTTCTGCTACAACTCGGGTGGGTGCCAAGTCTCTGGCAGGCAAGGACCGTCAAATTGGCAGTTTTTTCCTATATACTGGTGGCTTTCATACCCCATTTTGTCACAACTGTCTTGCGCAGGGAATCTTGTGTGAGAACACACTTTATGCGTAGATTTTCGCGGTCCCTGAAATCTCTACTGTAGGGTCCTTCCATCTTCCTTCTCTTTGGAACGCCTTTGTTGCGGTTAGCTAGGTTTTAGTTAGGAAGCGGTAGGAAATAATCTCTCGGAATAATAACTTTCCGAACGTAAATAAAACATTTCATATCCTAAAACACTCGATCACTCCTAAAACACTTGCCCTCCTACGCAATCGGCAGATAGATATCTGTAAAAATTGAAATACCTTGTATGCGTCCATGAGTGAGTACTTAAACGCAACTGAAATGAAATCGTGGTTAACACGATCGGCTGATGACCAGTTGTGTTGGGTGAACACGAAATGGTGACTACACTGGCTTCGTTGGTGACTCGGAATCTTGAAATATAACGTTGGTTGCCGAGTCGGTATTGAAAGTAGGCTGAGGCGCACATCAGGCCGTAAAAATGCTGAACGCCGATATGGCAGAGTGCGGAGTGCACAGAGTATCCTGAAACTTGAAGCTTGAGACTAATCGAGGGAGGCTTGAACTCGATGACAGCCTTTGGCTTGAGATAAATATTTGACGGGGAGAGGGGGGGGGGGGGGAAGAACATTGTCAAGTTGAAATTAAAGTGAAGTTAGACAGTATTTTCTGTAAGCCCATATTGTAGACTTTTGAACTGTGACTGAAGACAGAGAGCGGAAAGAGGTCTCGACGGTGAACTGTCGCTGGGATAACAGTATACAGTATTCTCGACGGAATGCGCTAAAAATACAAGCTTCGCCCGGATGTGCTATTGCTGAATGCGAGTGCTGCGATTGATCTGCCCGATGATGCAAGTCGAAACAGTGGTATTCGTACGAGGCCGCTTTGGAATGCACTGAGATCGCGGTGCAGTGTCGGGCTGGAGTTCGGGTATGCTGAATTGGTCCGAGAGAGGTGCCGTATCGCTTTACGGTATTCGTACGAGAAGCTCGTAGTGGCGAGTGACTGAGACCTATAACACTATTATCACTTTCTAAGTCAGGGGTTTATTTACCAAATGAAATCTTCTTTAAGCTCGAATACGCCTCGACATGTATTTATTTCGAAGAAATATTTTTTAATCTCAAGCCAACGGAATAAACCAGGTGTTTCTAATGCAATGATGACTTTGAAACTGCTATTCTTAGGAAACACTGCACGGCGGAATGGAGGGGATCTTCGAGCTATGTATCTTTATTGTCATTTCATCACAATTAAACAGAAATTAATTTTATCTCCCATAAAACGATTGTCTGACGAGTGGAAGAACTTTATTTTTTTCCGTCTCGCACTAGTTTTCGCTTCACACTTGTAATGTTTTCGTTGTTTGTGTTCAGTGAAAAATCATCGTACAGCCTTATTTTTTAATATTATTGAAGAAACAAAAATATATTTTTAAATCAGGAATTTATCTCACGGTCCAACAAAGTATTTATAAAAATTGTCTTTCTACTGCTTGAAATTTTCTACCTTTTTATTAAATTTCCACTAGCAGGCAGGCTTCCATTGCCCTATCTGAAGTAGGCCGTCACTTGCCTTCTATAAATGAAAAACTTTGGCGTGATTCTATTTGGAAAACAGTAATAATGAGATAATGGCAGCTAAATATTCGGTAACTAAATCTTTTTCATACCTAAATATAAAATATGTTAACATGAATGTATGTTATATTCCAACCAACTTGACACATGACTCAAGTTATTCGAATTTCCTTCAATGAACATAACAATGCTTTGACATGGCTTGCTTTCAGTCGGGTCTGGACGCATTACAAATATTACACATAGTGGTCCCTCCCTTTTCTCAAGAGGGAAAAACACCGAGCTCTGCTGGGCTTCGAACCTTTCTCATTAAGTGGAAGCTTGCTCCTAACCACTGTGTCAGAGGGCCATCAGTCCTAAAATACAATAAAGAGACTGACGATACAATAATACAAATGAAAAAAGCACATAAACCAGGTTTCTTTTATAGTACTAGCCATACATATTAACTATTCTAACCCAACCTGACCTAACCTTACGTAACTGAACACCGGTAACCAACGCTAGTCAAACCAAAACTATGGTACGGCTTCAATAATAAATTAATTTTTAATATTCTTCATGTAACTGTTAGAAACTTGGCATTAAAGCTCAATAACATTTTGAATAAGACCACTGAAGACTACGGTACACACATTAAAACATCTCACGAAGTCCCAACATTGCAGAAGTGTGCAACATCTTCTACGGGCAAATGGCTCCGTACTTCCAAAACTGGCTGGGCATAGGCAGCATCTCGTACGACGCTTGCTTCACCACCTGGAAGGGGGACAAACTCAACATCCTCACCCCCAAGGTCAATTTCTTCCCCGTGTTCCCGGCCTACGTCTCATCCCCACAAATCGTAAAAGATGGCTTATTTTGCGGCCTAGAAAGCGGTTTTTACCTCAGCTTACCCAGCCCGGTGCCGCACGTCATTTTCGACTTCGGAGAAGTGAAGAAGGTGTCCAACATTACACACTACGTGTATAGTGAACCCTTAAGCCTCGGACTTATCGTAGCGCTCGGCAACGAGAAAAACTTCACGCTGAATGAACGCATTTACACACGACCTGGGCTGATAGAAGAGGGCATCTTGGAGGTGTGCATCGAGAAACCGCCTAAGTATGGGAGGTTCTTGGCCTTCTTCAGGTTCGCACCCCCGTTCTCTGTTCTTCCCATTGCTATTGGGGAAGTGGCAGTGTATGAGTGAGTAGTGAACGTGCTGTGGGTAGTGGCTATTGACCCTGCTGTGGGTAGTGGCTATTGACCCTGCTGCGGGTAGTGGCTAGCCCAACTTCAGATTTCAAACCCCAGATGCAAATTTGAATTGCCAGACTTAGATTTTAAAGCCCAGATTCACACTCGAATGCCCAAATTCAGATTTTAAAGCCGGATTCAGATGTAAATGCCAAGATTCAGTTTTGAATGGCCAAACTCAAAATTTAAAGCCCAGATTCCGAATTGAAGCCTTGATTTGAATTTTAATGTCCGGTTCCAAATTTTACAGCCCAGATTCAGGTTATAAAGTTCATAACAACATTTTAATACCCTGATTCATATTTAGATGGTCAGACTCAGATTCTAAGTCCAGGATTTAGATTTAAATATCCATATTCAGATTTAAATTTCCAAATTAAGTTTTAAGCCCGGAGCCAAATTTGAAGCCGAGATTAATATTAAAATTTCCAGCCTTAAACTTGAAAGCAAAGATTTATATTTTGATATCCGGGTTCACATTTCAAGTCCAAAATCAAATATGAATGTTCAGATCAAAATTTAAATAGCAAGCTGCCATTTTTTAAGCCTAAATTCTGATTTCAAAGTTCAGATTCAGGTTTGAAGGCATGAATTCAGATTTGAATGGCCAGATTTATACTTTGAAGCCCAGGTTCATATTTGAATGGCTAGTTCCAAATTTTGAAGCTAAGATTCATGTTTTAAGACATGATTCAGATTTAAACACCCAATTTTGATTTTAGACCCTAAATTCAGTTATTAATGCCCTTATTCTGATATTATTTCCCAGACTCAGGTCCTAAAGCCCAGATTCAGTGATAAATGCCCAGATTCTGATTAGAATTCCCAAATTCAGATTTTAAAGCCCTGACTTAGGCTTTTTTATTGCCTGGAGGCTAAGGTTGAAGCCTAAATTCAGATTTAATACACAGATTCAAACTTAAGTGACCATTTTCAAATTTTGAAATCAAGATTAAAAGTTTAAAGCCCACATTCAAATTTGAATGACCAAATTCCGAAATTGTAGCCCAAATCCAAAGTTGAAACCCACATTCTGATTTGAAAGCCCAAATTTAGATTTAGATTTTAAAACGTAGAATCCAGTTTTGAAGCCCAGATTCGTATGTGAATCCTCAGATTCAAATTTCAAGACCCAGATTTATATTTCAGAGCAAGCCCAGATTCAGAATTCAATGGCCAGATTGATTACAATAAACATATTGGGATTTTGAAGTGCAGATGCAGACTTTAATAGATTCATAGTTCAAGGAGCATCCTCAGATTTTAAAGCCCAGGTTTAAGTTATAGAGTCCAATCTCAGATTTTAAATCATGGATTAAAATTTAAATGACAAGGTTCAGATTCTGAAGCCCAAATTCAGATTTTAAATTTTAGATTGAAATTGAGATAGTCAGATTAAGGTATTAAGCCTAGATTCTAATTTTAAACTAAGATGAAGATTTTAATTGCTCGAATACATTTTTCAAGCCTAGATTCAAATGTGTGTGCTCAACATTGGAATTGAATGTTCAGTTTCTGATTGTAAAGCCCAGATTAAAATTTTAAAATCTAGATTCAGATATTGAAATCCAGATTTAAATTTTGTGGCTGCAATTCATACTGAAATGTCCTGATTGAGATTTTAAAGCTCACATTTACATTTCCCATCCCTGATTCGGATCTAAAGGCCAGACTCAGACTTTAAAGCCCAAGTTCAGACTTAATTAGGCTGAGCCCAGATTTAAATTTAAATGAGGATATTCAGACTTTTCAGCCCAGCTCCAAGTTTAAATGGCCAAATTCAAATTTTAGGGCCAAGATTCAGATTTTAAAGTCCGTGTTATGATTTAAATTGTAAGATTTACATTTTAAAGCCCAGATTTAGATTTCAGTACCCATTTTAAAATTTATAGCCCAAGTTTATTGTTTGATGCTCACATTCAGAGCTAAATGTTTAAATTACTATTTGAATGTCAAATCAATGTTTTTCGAAATGACATTGCACTCTCAAGCATAACCTCACTGATTATATGCCCTAGATTCTTATATTATATTACTAATTGAGTGTGTACCCTAGATACTCATACTATGTACCTCACTGTGCGTGTACCCTAGATACTCACACTATGTACCTCACTGAGCGTGTACCCTAGATACTCATACTATGTACCTCACTGAGCGTGTACCCTAGATACTCATACTATGTACCTCACTGAGCGTGTACCCTAGATACTCATACTATGTACCTCACTGAGCGTGTACCCTAGATACTCATACTATGTCCCTAACTGAGCGTGTACCCTAGATACTCATACTATGTACCTCACTGAGCGTGTTCCCTAGATACTCATACTATGTACCTCACTGAGCGTGTACCCTAGATACTCATACTATGTACCTCACTGAGCGTGTACCCTAGATACTCATACTATGTACCTCACTGAGCGTGTACCCTAGATACTCATTCTATGTACCTCACTATGAATTACCTTTTTTAGCAATTATAATTATAAACGATGTTACCAAACAGCATGTAACAATATAGCCTCCAGGCAGTTGGGAGAAAGTAATAATTGATTCATTCTATAATAATTCCAAGACTCGCATCCAGTAGAGACACCCTTGAAAATAGCAGAAATAGCTCCATTGAAAATAGCAGTTAAAACTTCATTGAAAATAATAGTAATAACTCTATTGAGAATAACAGTAATAACTCTATTGAGAATAACAGTAATAAATTTATGGGAAAATCATCAATACCTCCATTAAAATAACCGATGCATAACCACTAAATAACACCTCAATAACCGCCGCTATCGCAACAACACACCTCCCACGCTCTGCTGCTCCATAACATTTTGTCTGCCCTCAACTGTTTGCTTCATCGCAATGCTGTGTATACTTGTCATTTATTCTTTAATTATATAACAAGTAGTTCTAATTCATCACTCTAAATAATTTCTTTATTCTATAATTATAAACTGTAGCTCAAATTCCCCGCTTTAAGTTATTTATTTCTTCTCTAATTACATAACCAGTAGTTCAAATTAATCACTCTAAATAATTCATTTCGTCTTTAACTATATAACTAGTTGTTCCAATTGCTCCCTTTAATTAATTGGTTTATTATCCAATCATACAACCAGTACTTCAAATTCATCACTCGAATTAATGCATTTATTCACTATTTACACGACCAGTAGATCAAATTCCTCAATCTAATTCAAGTGTGTTGAATATTATGAGTGTGTTCTCACAGTTGTATTTTAAATAATATTTTTTTTGTTGCTATGGATCATTTGTATAAAAGAAAATGCTCACCACGTGACTTGTCATTAATCTATGCCATGATGTCTTCTGGAGAAAGGTTGTCATTTGGGGCTCTGGGGAGTTGGGGAGGACCAAATTCAATTGGGGAGGACCGTCCTGGGGAGGACCAAGTTCAGTTGGGGAGGACAAAGGATAGAGATAAAAAGTATTTCTCTAACTGTGAAGAATAACGATTGACTACATCGCTGGAAGGTACATGGCAACTTAAATATGGCACTTTTGCTCCAAAAAATCAACACATGCTGTATTAAATTACTTAACAATACTTACCTACAAATTGTTCGCATTCATCCGAAACAATTTTGTTGTTCCTCAAGGATCCATTATTGGTCCACTTTTGTTTTCTATTTTCATTAACGATTTCCCTCTAATGTTCTAACACACGAATCTCCATGTATGCAGATGAAGTTCAAATTGCAGTAACAAGTTATGTGTCGGAAATACCGCAGAGGCAAATCAAAACTAAACCCTTTTGATTACCCTGATACCGTGGTACGACCAAAATGGTCTCAAACTAAATGCGAGTAAAACGCAGTCCATCATTTTCGGATTCAAAGACGCAAGAAAAAATCCAAGTCTTACTCTTATAGTAGGGAATGATGAAATTGAGCCGTCAGAAAAATTTGAAAATCTAGGTATCCGGTTCGATAAAGATATGCCTTCAAATCTCACGTTAAGAAAACTCGCAACAAAATTTATGGAACTTTAACGTTTTTCATCGTATAAAAAGTACACTCAAGGATAAATCTAGATTAGTGGCCATTCAATCAATGGTGTTATCGCGCATTGACTATTGCAGCTTAGTATGGGGAAATTTACCTCAATATCTTCGAAGAGAGTTACAAAAATGCGTAAACTTTGCAGTCAAGGTGGTGTGCAACGGTAATTTCAAAAGGAGTGATCACGTAACCCCTCCTTAATAAACTAGGCTGGACTCCTATCAAAGAAAGGTTCCCTATGCACAAAACCCAATTCGTTTTCTCCTTTTTATATCTTCTTCAGAGCAATGCCAAGATAATGCGAGTCCATCCCCTCCACCGTTACCAACCTATAGCCGAATAGAAACAATATCTTAGTCAACTACAGTTCAGCTGACATTGGGCGGAAGGCTCTTTTAATATCAGGCCCCTTGCTATGAAACAAACTTTCCCAGAGTTTCAAAATCCCTAAATAACACGTCATCTTAACGATAATTGAACGCTGCGGTGCATACTGAAAAATTTCTATATATGTGTGGGCAAATGTATATACAGGGGCTGGATAAAATAACTGGAACACTTGTTAAATATATAGAAACTATTTACCATTGAGTTAGACTCCATTTAGCCTGCAATACAGCTTCAATACGTCTCGGAATGGAATTATAAAGCTTCATGACTTTCCCCATCGGAATTTTCAACCACTTTTTCATCAAAGCTTGCTCCAGCTCCTCCAAACCCAAGAGTGGAGGGTAGCGATTCCTGACTTGTCGTTCGAGTATACACCACAAATGTTCAATAATATTGAAATCCGGAGATTCCATATGTTCCAGCTCAGTTTCATGCCCTTCATGCCAATTTTTCACGATATGGGCAGTGTGGATCGGAACATTATCGTCTCGGATGATTCATTCTCCTGTAGGAAACAAAGATTGGCACATTGGATTCACCAGGTCGCCTAAAATCTTCAGGTAATTTTTGCTGTTGATCCTACCATGCAAGGCAAAAATTGGACCAAGAGAACTTCACGATTTACCTGCCCAAACCATTAATGAGCTTCCTCCGTGCTTCACCGTGGGAAGAAGACAGTCCGAGTTGAAAGCTTCTTTGGGCTGCCTTCACACGTAAACTCGCCCTGAAGTCGGAAAAAGAGTAAAACTGGACTCATCAGAGAATATTACTTGCTTCCGCTATCTGGAGACCAGATTTTGTGGCCTTGGCACCACATCATCCGCTTTTCAACGTTTTGAGAAGAAAGCAGAGGTTTCCTGTTGGCAGCTCTTCCATGGTATCCAGCTTTATTGGGCTCACGACGAACGGTTTTGGTAGAAACTGGATTGCTTAGATGCTGATTTTACTCTGTACACACATTAGTCACCGTAGTTCCCTGGTTTTCTTCAAAATGAGATTCAAATGATCGCCGCTCTCTATCAAAGTGCTTGGTAAGCCCGCCAGAGCTGCTCCGATTATTGGAGGACTTTCCCTGTTTTTCGATTTGTGTCATCGTCCTTGATATGGTAGCTCTCGAAAAACCCCTAAGCTTAGCGGTTTTGGTGATCGAAGCTCCTGCCATGCTAGCACCAACAAATTTTCCTTTTCAAAATCAGTTAGGTTACGCAAGTCACTTAAATATCAAATAAATCTTGACTAAATGGAAAATATACAATTGAGTAGCAAAAGCCATCTAATCACAGCGAATATATACTAACATAATGAAGCTCTTATCAATATATTGGATAAAACCGAATTTTCAAGACAAAGGACTAACAAGTGTAGTGTTTCGATTATTTCTACAACCCCTGAATTTATTTATTTATATGTATGTACTAAACAAGTGACCCGTATCTGAACTATAAACAGTGGGGGATATTAATGCAATACGTTGATGAAATCACCAGATTTCACATTTCTAAACCTCTTACAATAACGAAAGTTGTACTATATACAGACGTGTTTCCTGATATCCGGCAGTCGGTAAGGCTAATGTTTGATGAAGTGCATTGATGTTGGTGAAACACTTTTTGAACAATTTTTGAAAATGAATTCAAATAAATATCGCGAGTAATTGTGTTATTAAATTTCATCCTATAAAACCATATACAGCTAATATCTCAACAACCCGATTTTTCGAAAAAGTTCATAGAAGAAAAAGTGTTTATTTGAACAAACCAGCAGCGGTTTGGAACTCAGTACTGTGGTTAGATGAAATCAAAACCGAACAATTTTAGAATAATAGAACAAACCACGTTTGGAGGCAACAAAACGAGGAGTATGAACCAAAATACACCATACCAAAGTTAAGTTTGGAGGTGGCTCAGTCATCGTGTGGAGATGTTTCAGCTCATCAGGGGCAGGTAAACTTCACAGCATTGAAGGAACCATGAATGGCAGGAAATATCGTGAAATATTGAATAAGCAACTTCTACCTTCAGCTGGTTTGTTAAAATTGAAACGTGGATGGATATTCCAAGAGCATTACGCTTTCACGGCGTAGTGCCTTATTGATCGTGTGTTCGCCGGCTTCGATTCCAGATGCCTTTAGATTATTCTTCAATTCTTTTCTAGTTCGAGGCCTCTGCACTACTTTTCGTATCAATTTTCAAACAGCACGGACACTAATCTCCCGTGGACGGCCAGGTCCAGGTTTCTTTAGAGTCGTATCCCGGCATTTCCACTTACGTATTATGGTAATCGGGGCTATAGGAACCAACAGTTGTGCACATATCTTCCGATATCCCAAGCCTTCATTATGGGGTTCCACCATACGTTTGCAAAGGTCTTGGCTGATGTCCTTATTCTTACCCATGCTTACGACGTGTCAGAACGAGAGCTGCTGTACCAATGAAACGTCAGTGGAGATGCATGCTGACGAAAGTTCGGTCGCCAAATAGTAGAATGTATTAAAACATTCTGGAATAATCCTATATTAATTTCAAAGCGTAATATTGATAAGAAATTGGGTATTGTAAACTTTTGTTCACGTATTTTTATATGTGTTCCTATATATTTTTCTATCAAATATTTGTGGGTTGTTTAGATAAATCATTAACCTTTCTACACCACTATTTGTATATATAGTTTAATTTTAGTAACTATATGTGGTTTAGGACTGAGAAATTTAGCGATTTAATCAACGTTTTATATTATTTGTTCCCCCGCTGCATAATGATATATGCAGATATAAATTTGCAGATATATGTATGGATGTTTGTGTACGTGCACACGTATACAAGTGTGTAGGCTCACTGACATGTGTGCGTGTACGGGCTTGTGCCGGAAGTATGCCCTACTAAAAGCGTCACTTGAAAGTAAAGTCAACTGTCTACGGCTGGCACTTACTGGAACCACCCGTATATACTGTGCCGTACTGGGGCACATGTGGTGTGCCGTACTGGGGCACATGTGGTGTGCCGTACGGGGGCACATGTGGTGTGCCCTACTGGGGCACATGTGGTGTGCCGTACTGGGGCATTTGTGGTGTGCCGTACTGGGGCACACACACACACACACACACACACATACACACACACACACCCGTTGCGTGCCGTACTACCGCCACACACACCCGGGGTGTGCCGTACCACATACATTATTACACTCTCATTAACAATGCAATAATCACCGTACATATTTAAGTGCTCCCTGAAGTATGTAACGCAAATATTCCATTTGAATACCTACAACAAAAAGTGTGTCGGTGCAAGCCTGCTGATCACCATATAAAGTTCTATTATGACGGCCGGTGGCCTGAACTTGCGACTTGCTTCAAACTTCTGATGTATAAAATTTCTTCGAGTTGTGGGTTGAAATTACGCGTCTCAGCGTGTGCTGCGTGTAGGGTGTTCTGTGTGCGTGTTGCGTGTCTTGTGTGAGTGTTGTGTGTTTTGTGAGAGTTGTGTGCGTGTGTTATAATTACACCTACACAAAGTACACAATATACATAAATCTTCTGATACGTAGGCCGTAAATGACGTCTAATTACAGGAGGCCTACGTACCCCCTATTTTCTGCGACTGGAATATGCTCAAAATATATATATGGTAAAATTAAATTACAGATATGCTTTTCTCAACAAAAATCTCAGTATCCATCGTCAGCTCGCGAAAAAACACCTAATGGAAAGTGGAATTGCTATCAAGTAAAAGTCCTATATACATGCCGTACATGTGTATACATTTTTCCAATTCAAATGCATAGGTTTCCCTATTACAGGTGTAGAAGGCATTAATTTCACTTTCAAATTTCCCATCTTGAAAGTTACTAGAAATTAGGTTAGGTCAAGTTTGGTTAAGTAAAGTAACGTTAGGTAAGGTTAGGTTGGTTTGGTAAAATAAGGTTGGGTAAAGTAAGGTCGGGTAAAGTATGGTAAGGTTACATATAGTAAGGTTAGGTAAATTGAGGTTAGGTAAGTTTATTTTAGAGAAAGTAAGGCATGATAAGGTGAAGTAAAGTTATTTAAAGTTAGGCAGTCAGGTAAGGTCACATTAGGTAAGGTTAAATAAAATAGGGCTATATAATACACGGTTAGGATAGATAAAGTAAGGTTAGTAACTAAGGTTCGAGCAATCTTCAGTTGAATACATAAAAAGCCGTCAACTTCCAAAGCCTTGTTCGTTTATCTACCCAACTGCCGCCATATGAAAGAACACTTGTGCAAAATTGTGTGTACAGATGTATTTGATCAACTTTATACGTGAATTGGGATTTTTGCTGTAGTACTTGGAGGTTTTTCGTATATTTGATTTTATATTGTAGCATGTTATTAAACCGAACTTGATCTAATTTAGCCCAACCAAATCTAATTTAACCTAGCCTAAACAAACTTATTCTAATTTATCATAACCTGACCAAACCTAATCTAATTTAACATAATGTAATTTAACCTAATCTAACTTAGCCTAATCTAACCTAACCTAATCTTAGTTAATATAATCTAATTCAACCTTAGGTGACAAAACATTACCTAATTTAATAACCTAACCTACCCTACTTTACCTCAAAGTGAGTGACGTAAACTTACAATAATAGAAATAAGCTAAGAAGCGGCTGTGAAGGAAAGTTTACACATATATGCGGAGGAAGCTTTCACTTGCGTACAGGTTTAATTTCTGGAGTTAATTTTATGAAATCGGCATAGAACATTACTGTTGTGTGGAAAATTCACAAAAAAAAAACTAGGTAAATATGATACATAATTCCTGTGCAAGTCCTTCAAAAAAAATAGAAATAAAGGAAAGCCGCCATTTTCTAAAAAAATTATTCAAGAAATGCACCATAACATAATGTATTTTGAATATTCATTAACGTAAAATCACGTAACTGATCCAAAACATATAAGGGTGTACGTACATATTTAAAAAACACACATAAAACCTGTCACAATTGAAGGGTCTCCCTAACGCTGCAGTACACAATAACTGATAAATGAATCATCTACAATACTTTTAAGTTCAAAATGTATGCATCAGTCAGTAAAGTATATAATTATAATATACATGACTCAATGGTATATACTCGTATATATATAATTCAATAATGCATATGCATATGGTCCAATACTGCATATGCATATGTTCCAATAATGCATATGCATATGGTCCAATACTGCATATGCATATGCATATGCACATGGTCCAATAATGCATATGCATATGGTCTAATAATGCATCTGCATTTGGTCTAATAATGCATATGCATATGGTCCAATAATGCATATGCATTTGGTCTAATATATACAGTATATATATATATATATATATATATTGTTGTATGTTGGCAGCAGGTCATTTTGCAAACACACTTCGTTAAAAGTTAGATGGCACATATCCTTTATTCTCTTGATCATTAGTTTTTCAAGAGCGCGGAATTTTAAAAGTGTAGAAGCTGGTACTATTCTTAAGATACATTTCGAAAGCCATAAAGATGCAATAAAACTTTGAGTCATGACGAATTTCTTCAAATTTAAAAACATGCGAGTTAAAAGGACAACGTTTCGGATGTCACGCACCCATAATCATGCCTAAATAGAAGTAGTCTGAACCAAGGAGCTTTAATGGAATGGAGGCGGCATCGCTATCTTTTGCCAGTCAAGCGAGTGAAGCCAATTTTGCCGACCCAAGCCCCACCCACCCGGCATTGGGTCCCAGTGTGGAGGTGGTGTTGCAGTGGAGGGGTAGTACCACCTCCATCATCAGCGACTGAAGACCGCGCTGTTAAATGGCAGACTTGCGCTACTCTGTGCTATAAATTTTTTTCTTAGGCATATATTTCAATTGCGTCCTCGCTGAATGATAAAGAAACTCATTAAAAAAACTCCTCCTTGACCACAGCGTGGATAAGCGGCACCCTGTCACGCTGAGTGTCTGACACGCACTGAGCCCCATCTCCGAGTGTGTGCCCGTATACCCTACAGCTACCGAAAATTGGCTTCACTTTAGAGCGCTGATGCCGCCTCCATTCCATTAAAGCTCCTTGGTCTGAACAAGCAGGTCGCTGATACTTATAACCTAATGTAGGGTTGCCAAGTCGTAATTTGTATAAAATTCTTGTAGAAGGTAAAAAAAAACCTCGGCGTCCTAAAATGCAACCTATCATGATAAAAATGTAGTCTAAAGATGTGATGAATTGCTAAACAAGTAAATATAAGTTAACACAATGGGTCAATCTTGAAGAACTATTGTAAAATATATATAAATATATATATATATATGACCCACTCAGCACTGTGTAGTACGAGTATATAAAACTAGACTCATCGACTCAGTGGCTGCAGTAGCTGGTGAGGGCAGCGTGAGGGCGTTCGCTGGTGTTAGGTTAGTTACTTGATGAATAGTTCCCCTCCTACCCCGCGCCAGAAATGCAAAAATGATGAAGTCAAAAAATTGAAAATGCCAGAAAACGAAAAATCAAAAAATGATGTCAAAAATGCCAACGTCACGAAAATGTTGGTGCCTAAAAAGACGACGTCAAACCTGAGGGCGTGAGGTGCAAGTTAGCGCTGCAGTCGACTCGCAAAAGCTGTGTTCAAATGGAGTGTTTGAATCCTTTATTCTTTGGGTATTGTGTGTTAGCGTAACTTTATCATGTATTATATACGTGTGTCATATGTTTTTATTATATATATGTGGTATATGTATTTATTGCAATTGCTAGAAGCGAATTTGTGCTTTTTCTGTTATGTTCAGAGAATTTAGTACTAAAATGTACAAAGTTATTATACATGGAAAATTATTTCTTTCGTCAGCTTGCATTTCTGTTTTCTTTAAATGCTAGTATTTGGTACAGAGTTATTTATTATCATTCATTTGTCTGTCATAAATCATTTGTTTTCTCAAATCACGGTGGCTATATACGACGTTCTATGGTAAAAAATTACCATATTTGGCCAATTTTTGCCTCTATTTGGTCACAATTGCTACTCCCAAGTGGCCGCTCAGCAGGCTCGGTAGGGCTAATTTTTATCGAACCCTAGTTTTATCATAAAATTTTTCAAACATTAATTTTGTGCTCTCCGTGGCTCAGTGGTTAAGGGATCTGCCTTGTATGTTGGAGACGAGGGTTCGTATCTCGGCACTGGCGCGGAGATTTTCCCCGTTGGGTATAAGGGAAAGCTCAAGCACAATACCCCACTCAACCCAGGTGTCGGAAATGAGTACCGGCTTTACGGGGGAACCGTCATGGTGTCTTATATATAGGGTTAGTTATGAGACATTTGAAAAACCAATGCGTAAGATCATATGTATCAGGTTTGATTGGAAATAAAGCATCCCAAAGATGCCGATGTTTCTTTGTTTAACATAAATCATGATGCCCTGACATTAAATTGAATTTTACTGAACCCTAATTTTACCGTAGAAAGATCAAAGTCAAAAATTTTCATCGCAAAGTTATCTTTTATAAAGAAAAAAGGTTAACTGGGTTACTTTTTGTGTCATTTCAATTTTTGACCAAACTTTCAAAAGTAAGATGTGTTTTTTGACGTTATGTATTCTCAGAAGAAAGATGTGTTTTTTAACGCTATCATTTTCTCAAAAAGGTCCCCTTAGTAGGCATAAGAAATGCAGTATGTTTAGGTTAGTTAAGTATGTGTACCCTATGCTATGGATATGATCCCCCCAGAGGAAAGACTGTTAGAACACCCAGCTATAGATAGGCCAACGGGACTGCTCTTCTTTTGCTTTTGTTTCTCTTCCTTCCTAACTTGCTGTTAATGCGCTCAGGCTGTGAAAACACACCTTTTGCATAGATTTGCCGCTCTCTTCTGTCCATGGTCCTTTTCTTTGCTCTTTTAGCACTTTGACTGAGACTACTAAATATTAAGTTCAACACCAAACTCAAATTTAATGTCAAATGTAGTAAGCTATTTGGAAAGCAGCAAACATGAACTAGATCGTGCCTTCATTTCGCTTTGATTAAATATTTATGAAAATTGTGTTTGCGACTACTGGCCTGTCAGTAGCATTAAGAAAATTACCTCAGTGTACCACCGGTGGGGCACGTCACAGTTAAAGTGTTAAGAATACCTTTGTTGTGAGTGCTGTGGAGTTTTACTTCAATTGATGTAACAATAATAAAATTAGGCGAAAATATGTACATATAAATATCATGAATATATGTTTTTATATGATATATACGTCAGAAACAGTCCTTCATTAATGCATCTTTGGTTAAAAATCACGCAATGTTGAGCACACACCAGCATTTTATTTAGCTTCTTTATTTTGATTAAATTACAAATGATCTTGGGTTCTAAAAAGTCGAAGAGATTACAAATATTCTGATTTGAAACTAATGATATGAACGTGCTTTGGCATTCGTCCGCCATTATCAAACAAATTTTTATAGGTGCAGCTGTGGCTTTTTCTTTGATTTTTTTTCTCCATTGCTGGCTGCCGTGCGAGCTTCAAGTAGATGGGCTGAGAAGGAAGACTTCGGAAAGCTGGTGCCTTCTGAAGTACAGTCCGTCAAAAAAGTTTGAGGGCGCGATGAATTCCGGTGCTCTGGTTGTTGATGGACGGTTTGTTCTGCTGGATCAATATTGCCTCGAGGATTTACAGTCGGATGTACTGTGGTCCATAGCGAAGTATTTTTGTATTTTACACCAATCGATCCAAAGTTAAAATTCTATTGTGTTCTTCTTTTACGAGAGTTTCCGGCCCTCCAAAACTTGAGTGCATTGTAAATCATCGACTCCGAGAGAGTGTGTAGTAGTTGTCATGCCAATGTGCAAGTAGCAGTGAGGCTCACCGTCCTTATATGGTACTCCTCTTTTTCTTGGAAATCAGGCTGGCTATGGTATGGCGTTTGTATTAGACGATCTATTGCAGGTGATCATTTTCGGAATTGCATTTTGTGTTATTTTTTATAATTTGTTATATAAACGTTCATTGGTTTTGTGCGCTGACGAAAATTGATTTTGGTGGTATACCATGTAGGTAGTTTTATTTGGTTCATTCTGCGAGACTCTGTCCAGTTTTTGCAAATAGCTTGTCGATCTGGGTGATGAACAGCCGTTATTGATAAATACTTAGTTCAGTTTTACAATGCTTTCATGTAAGTGCTGCCAAGAAGAAGATATCTCATGGGTCTGGTGGATTATGGCTGTGATTGTGGTGTCTTTATACCGTTGGGGTGTTTCACTTTTTTATCTACCGCCTCAATCAAAATTACAATAAAAAATACTGACCTCTAAAGTCCAAACCGCTGTCATTGACAAACTAAACGATCTTCGCAGGCAGTTTGCGCCATCTACCTCAGCACGGATCATCAATGGGTATGACAACTACCACACACTCTCTCGAAGTCGAAAATTTCCAATGCACCTAAGTTCTGGAGTGCCGAAAAATCATAAAAACGAACACACTAGAATTTTAACTCGGGATCAACAGGTGAACAATAAAAAATACTACGCAATGAACCACAGCACATTCGACTGTAAATCCTCGAAGCAACATTGATCCAGCAGAACAAACCGTCCATCAACAACCAGAACACCGGAATTCGTCGTGCCCTCAAACTTTTTTGACGGACTGTATTTTGAAGGCACCAGCTTTCCGAAGTCTTCCTTCTCAGCCTATCTACATGAAGCTCGCACGGCAGCCAGCCATGTAGAAAGAGACGAAGAAGAAGCCACAGCAGCACCCACAAAATTTGTTTGATTATTGCAGACTAACGCCGAAGCGCGTCACAATTAATAGTTTCGTATCAGACTATTTGTAATCTCTTTGACTTTTCAGAACCCGAGACCATTTGTAGTCTTAGAAAAGTAAAGAAGCTGGATAAAAAACTAGTATCTGCTCAATATGGTGTAATTTTCAATCAAATATTTATATATACGTATGTAAGTCAATAATTACAGAGGGAATATTACTCTGTCATAGAGGAATATATGACACTCCCACGTAATGTGTACACACTCATATACACACGCACATACTCATGTACGTAAGCTGCCTGTGTGTACATGAAGTACAAATTACATACATACCTGCATTCAAATTACACGTGTGTGTGCGAGTTAGGATGTGCGTGTATGCTTGAGTATGGGCGAGTGTGCACATACGTGAGTGCGTGTGTGAATGCGTGTATGTAACGCGCGACCTCGTTAAAGTCTCATCAGTAAATATTAAATGTCAGATCTAATACAACATTAAATGCAAGGAAAATGAAATATTAATAATATTCCCTTCAAAACTTCAGTGTAGCTCAGTTATTGAAATGAAACTTTAGTATTTCTTGAATGATTGTTCAAAAATGCGGCGTTGCTGCGGTAATACTGCGGTGTTGCTGCGGCAATATTGCGGTACACAGACCTATGTTACCCACTGTCAGTGTTATGTAATTTTGTTTGCATTTCACCAGTTCTTCTACATTTGGATTTCCCTAATTATACTCCGCTTCACTTCTCGTATTTTCATTCCTTTCTTTCAATGGTCGTATGATCCATTTTATTCATTTCTCTTTCTTTTCTGTTTGTCTCTTTTTGCTTTGCTTCTTCATTTTTTCCCGTGTTCACTTAATAAATTACCCTAAAAATCTTATTGGTTTTCTTCTTCAGTTTTTCACTATACAAATTGCCCTGACAATTTACCCTCTATGTTTACTTGACGTATTACCCTAAAAATTTTCCCTCTATATTCACTGGACAAAGAACTGTAAAATTTTCCCGCTGCCTGCACCAAACAAATTACCCTGAAATATTTCCCTCTAGTTTCACTTAACCAATTACCTTGAAACATTTCCCCGTGTTCAGTACACAAATAATCCTGAAATTTCAGGATTAATTTCACTGAATCTTTTTCCTTTTACGATGTCATTTCTCCAGGGTTTGATCTTGTTTTCAGGATTTAAATACTGAGGACTCTGTAAGGATGGCCCCCGTGTTCCCCAAACCTCACCCCATCCTGCTCCTGGGGCTGCTGTGGGGACTGGCGCTCCTCATCCCCACGCTGGGGCTCAGCCAAAACTACATGAAGGTGGGGATATGTCATTTCTGTTGATGTATTGCAATGAGTTGCTCGTGTGTATATGGGTATATGTACAGGGGTTGGACAAAAAATGGCAACACCTTAGAAAATCAATAAATATATTTTCAAAATGTGTAGATCCACTTTTTCAGGCAATTACAGCCTCAAGTCTCAAGGGTTTTGATTCATACAAATTGCCAAATGTATCTAAAGGAATCTCAGCTCATTCTTCAGTTAAAACATGCTCCAGTTCTTTTAGAGACTTTGGCGACGAAAATCAACTTTTACTTGAACCATTTAAACCTACCATAAATGCTCAATAATATTTGAGGTCTGGGATGGTGGTCAGAAGAGATGCTCAACTTCATTAGCATGTTCCTCGTGCCATTTTTAACTATTCTAGCTGTGTGGATTGGGACATCATTATGAAAAATGGCGTTCCCGTCCTGTAACAGTGCTCGAACCATTGGATGAACTTGGTCGCCCCAATTCCTAAATAGTCTCCGCTTTTAATTCTTCTATAAAGAGAAACCAATAACCCGGTAAATTTCCAAGAAATAACACCCAGATCATCACAGAACCCCAGTCATGTTTTTCGGTTGGGAGAAGGCAGTCTGGATTAAAGACTCCTTTCGGCTGTCTCCAAACAATTTAAATTTAAAACAATTTATTTATTTAAACAATTTATTTACCACAGGAGATACAGAGGTAGAATGTTTCTTAAGTCTAATACAATGGTCAGAGTTGAGTATAGCTACCTGTGGGCCCGAATAAGTTCAGCGACTTCTAGGGCATCCTACCATTACATTATTCTAGGGCGTACAATAATGTTTAACCTAATTCACTTAGCCTAGTTTCGCATTAGACTGATCAACAGGATAATGAACTCGATATTGATGTTTAATTTTACAATATAGGTCATATGGACAATATTTAACAGTATATTCGATAACGATTTGGGAGCAGACTGAAAATCGGCGATATTACTCATGGCAAATTGCATTATTAGGACCAGACATGTAGGAGGCAGGATTTGACTTGGTGATCTTACACGACTAGTATTCTGATAAGAAGTGAGACTCAAGATTTCTTTTAAATACCTTGTAAGAATTACTTTCACGGATCTCCGCAGGTATTGAGTTCCAGGTTTTAGTTCCAACGAATAGTATACTATGTTGCGAGCGGGCCTTTGAATAATAAGGAAGCATGAATTTACT
Organism: Morinoia aosen; assembly: GCA_030386875.1. NCBI lineage: Eukaryota > Metazoa > Arthropoda > Malacostraca > Amphipoda > Talitridae > Morinoia > Morinoia aosen. The sequence continues at coordinate 6,729,642 of CM059576.1, forward strand.
TTTATTTCGTGTTAAATGGTCGTGATGACCAGTTTGCGCAGTTAATAACTGTTGAAGGCTATTGTCGCCATCATTAGCTAATGTTTTGTAGATGAAATTGCAGATGGAGATTTTGTAGAGATCCGAGAGTTTAAGTATTTGTAAATTTTTGAATGAATCATTTGTGTGAGCATTATATTCTAGGTTCTTTACCGCTCTGATGGCTCTTTTTTGCAGAGTAAAAATTATATTAGTTTTATTTTTATCAGTTCCATGCCATGCTTCTATTCCGTATTGCAGGTATGGTGAAATGAGCGTTCAATAAAGCATTAGTAAGGCTGTTTCAGGCAGGAAATTTTTAACTTTATTCAGGATTCCGATGGATTTTGATAATTTAGAACTAATATGAGTGATGTGCTCTTTGAAGGTCAGATGTTTATCTATTATGATGCCCAGAAATTTACATGAGTTGGTTTCTTTGATTTCACCTTCGCCAATTTTAATGGATGGTAGAGATATATTTTTCTTGTATGAGAACGTAATATAATTTGTTTTATCGATATTGAGGCTTATTTTATTAGCTGTAAGCCACAGTGAAACCTTATGGAGTTCATTATTTATACTCTCCGCAATCGTAGTGGGATTTTCGTTCGGAAGGACCGCAGAAAGCGTACTGTCATCGGCAAAAAGTATGAATTTAAAAAATGATGTAGATTTAATAATATCATTGATAAAAATCAGAAAAAGGAGAGGCCCAAGAACAGATCCTTGTGGAACTCCATGGCTAATTTTTTGTGGGTCCGATTTTGCGTCGTCAATGACAACGTATTGCTTCCGATTTGTTAGGTATGATCTGAACCAATCATGGGCAACCCCACGAATGCCATAACAATGAAGTTTCGAGAGTAATATGTTATGGTCCACACAATCGAATGCCTTTCGAAAGTCAAGAAATACAGAGAAGACAGTCTTTCCGTTATCTATATTAGAATAAAGGAATTGTAAATGATTTAATATTGCCTGTGTTGTTGATTTTTTACAGCGAAAGCCGTATTGTTTATCATAGAGAAATGATTTTTGTTCAAAATAAGAGTACACTTTTTTATACACAATTTTCTCGAATACCTTGCTAATAATTGGTAACATGGAGATAGGTCGATAATTGTTTACACAGGTTTTTTCACCATTTTTAAAGATAGGGGTTACTCTAGCAACTTTGAGGGAGTTCGGGAAAGTGCCTAGTAAGAGAGACTGGTTAATAATATTGGATATCAGCGGGGCCATAATATCAGCAATTATTTTAAGTATTTTAGTTGGAAACGTTTGTAACCCACTCGATTTAATTTTCATGTTGTTTATGCACGCAATTACATCGGAGGAGTTTGTAGGCGTAAAGAAAAAGGAGTTGTGTTCTCGAATATGATCCATAAATTCCAGGTGATCAGTAGGTTCACTTGGAATACCATTGGCTATAGTTTTCCCTACGTTTACAAAGAAGTTGTTGAAGAGATTAGCAATTTCATTCTTCTCATGGTATTTTACATTATCTTGAGTGATATGACCAATTTTCTTTTTTTCGGCGTTATTCGGATTATAACAAGAGTTAAGGAGGCGCCAAGTCTTTTTAACGTCAGCTTTGAATTGAGTAAACTTGAGGGTAAAGTAGCTCTTTTTTGATGTTCTTATCTGGTTTGTCACATAGTTTCTGAATCGGTTATATGTTTCTCTAGATATTCGCCCTTCGCAAAGGAGGGCTAGGTACGCTTGGCGTTTCTTTATATTTATCACGATGTCTCTAGTAATCCAGGGCTTTTGTTTATTTTTCGGGGTAACTGTACGAGTTACAATTGGGCAACACTGGTTGTATGCGTTCATTATAGTTTCAGTCAACTTTACTACTGATTCATCAATGCTCCTTGCATTATTGTTTTGTTGGGTGATGTGCAATGTTGGCATTAAATCTTCTAGAACGGTGCGCATTTCTTCTAAATTTGATTCGTTTATTTTACGATATGAGTAAGTTTCAGCCCGTGCTTTGGTGCACGCAAGATAGACATTTTTCTTAATAAGAAAAACTGGAAAATGATCTGATAAGTCAGAAGTAATTATTCCAGCAAGAAAATCACTTGGGTCTGTCATAAAGATATTGTCAAGCAGCGTGGCACATTCTGAGGTTATTCGTGTTGGCTTTGTGATGATCGGAAGGAAAGATTTAGAATGAAATGCATATAAGAAATTAGAGATTGGTTCATAGCTTTCATGTTTCAGCAAATCATAGTTGAAGTCACCGCATATTATTATGTCATTGTAGAAGGACCTGTTGAACTGAGAAATAATTCGATTAAGCTCATTAAGGAAGGATATAGGACAGGCTGTAGGCGGCCTATACACCGTTCCAAGCACAATTCGTTTGCCATCTCAAACGGAAGTACACTCGGCCGGAAGTCGGAAATAAGGTAAACGATGATTCGCCAAAAAGAAATCTAGAAGAATTAATGCCAACATTGCACATCCTTCAACAAAACAATGCAACGGACATTGATGATGCAGTACTGAACTTGACTGACGCTACAATGGCCGCATACAATCAGTGTTCTCCAATTGTAACTCCTACAGTTACACCGAAAAATAGACAAAGCCCTGGATTTCACAAGGCGTCGTGTTAATTTAGAGAAACGTCAAGCGTACCTAGCACAGAACACTTCCATAAGAAGAACTGCAAAACTACGGTGGACCGCAAGTCCGCTCTAGACAAACGTATTCATGCACGCCAACCAATCAGCTTCTAGCAGCCATGACTCGCAGCTGACGTCATTGTTGACAAGGCGTTCAATTGGCTGCGTATCCAGGCTTTACTATGATTTGATACTCGTTAGGATTGGAACTCAAGTTTTTATTCACAAGTTAAGAAACGTTTCTTGGCGTAATAAGGATAGTGAAAGCCAAAGTAGTACATTTCGATAATACTGATAACACATTTTTATTTTGTCCTTCACTGTACATAAACGTGAATGTGCATTCATGAACATATTTACAATTTATATTTATAAACTAAGGCGCATTTAAATTAGACTCAGGTTCTAAATGTGATAAAACGTCGGTGCCGTATATTAAGTTTTTCGGAATGAGTTCATCACCATTTTAAACCATTAAACACCAGATTCTCATATTAGTCGAAACAATACGATAATGAATAAATTAAGATGCTTGAGTGATAAACAAAACTGCTATAAATAAGTAGCACAATTTTCCATTGAGCATTTTTTAAGCGTACGTAAGGAGCCGTTTTTGCTGCAATTTTTGATGCACCCCTGTCGCAGACTCACAGCCGACTAACGACTTCAGAATTTCAGATTCAAACAAGAGACACGTAACAATGAAAGAAATAGAGAAGAAGTACTTTAAAAACATTTACTCTGAACGTTTCGAGCCTAAGCTCATTCTCAACAAAAAGTCTGCAAATAATATAATAAACAAGTTAGTACACCCAAAAATTACAGAAGCGCAGAATATATAGCACAATAAAAACAAACAAACAAAAATAATAATAATTTATCGGTTGATTATTTTCAGAGGGTATGCACTCTGCATTTCGTTGAGGAAAGGTTTAAGTTTATGAATGAATAATGACTCTAAAATACGTAGGTCTAAGCTGGCGGTACAAGTATCTAATATTTTAAATTTGCTAATGTCAATTATCTGTTCACAGGAATTATTACTACAATGTTGTCTGATGCTAGAATGACTAGGAGAGGTAAGCAAGCGACCTGTTCGATGACTCCGACCTGCATGTTCAGCAACCCTGACGTAAAGTGCTCGGTGGGTGGAACCCACATACTGCGATGCGCAATGCGCACAACTGAAATTATAGACGAGGGAAGATCGCATGCCGGTCGGGAGCACATCTTTAAATCTAAAAAATGATCCAATGGTACGCTTGTTCACTAAAATAATACGAAAGGAAATGTCTGGGAAAAAATTTAGTCAAAAGCATTAAAAGATCTTTTCTCAACTTTTCCGATTGATATCCAAAATATGGCAACACACAATAACTATAGTTTAGAGCTTGAAAACGAGATTTCGGAATAAATTTACTGTTCAGGAATTTATTAATGGCACGAAAAATAACAGAATGTGGATAACCATTAGCTGTAAAATAAGGCTGCAAAAAAGTAAATTCCTTATGGAGGTCAGTGTAATTTGAACAAATATTATAGGCACAAGTAACCAGTTTTCTATAGGCGATATATTGATGATACTTTTGTTCTTTTCAAAAACAAATGTGAGGCCCATTCCTTTCTTCAATATTTCAATTCCAGGCATCCCAATATCAAATTCACTTTAGATCTGGAAAATAATGGCCAATTAAATTATCTTGATATCAATGTTCACCGATCGGGTAATAAATTCATAACCTCAGTCTACAGAAAACAAACATTCTCCGGGCTAGGTCTAAGTTACTTTAGTTTCTGTTGCAAGAGATTCAAACTGAATAGCATCTCCACCCTTATTACTCGTGCCTATAATATTTGTTCAAATTACACTGACCTCCATAAGGAATTTACTTTTTTGCAGTCTTATTTTACAGCTAATGGTTATCCACATTCTGTTATTTTTCGTGCCATTAATAAATTCCTGAACAGTAAATTTATTCCGAAATCTCGTCTTCAAGCTCTAAACTATAGTTATTGTGTGTTGCCATATTTTGGATATCAATCGGAAAAGTTGAGAAATGATCTTTTAATGCTTTTGACTAAATTTTTCACGGACATTTCCTTTCGTATTATTTTAGTGAACAAGCGTACCATTGGATCATTTTTTAGATTTAAAGATGTGCTCCCGACCGGCATGCGATCTTCCCTCGTCTATAATTTCAGTTGTGCGCATTGCGCATCGCAGTATGTGGGTTCCACCCACCGAGCACTTTACGTCAGGGTTGCTGAACATGCAGGTCGGAGTCATCGAACAGGTCGCTTGCTTACCTCTCCTAGTCATTCTAGCATCAGACAACATTGTAGTAATAATTCCTGTCAACAGATAATTGACATTAGCAAATTTAAAATATTAGATACTTGTACCGCCAGCTTAGACCTACGTATTTTAGAGTCATTATTCATTCATAAACTTGAACCTTTCCTCAACGAAATGCAGAGTGCATACCCTCTGAAAATAATCAACCGATAAATTATTATTATTTTTGTTTGTTTGTTTTTATTGTGCTTATATTCTGCGCTTCTGTAATTTTTGGGTGTACTAACTTGTTTATTATATTATTTGCAGACTTTTTGTTGAGAATGAGCTTAGGCTCGAAACGTTCAGAGTAAATGTTTTTAAAGTACTTCTTCTCTATTTTTTTCATTGTGAATTTGCTTCGCAAAATCGATTTTCTTTTGTACACGTAACAATCTATCGGCTCCGTCATTGGCCAATTGGCACCTACGTCATTGTCGACAGGGCTGAAACTCACTTAGTGATAAGTTGCGGATCTTCTAGTATATGATCTGTGTACCTAGTCCTTCTTTGCTAAGAACGAATATCTAGAAAGTGTATAACAGATTCTAATACTGTGCGACAAACCAGATACGGACATCGAAAAAAATGCTTAACGCTCAAGTTTACTCAATATAAAACTGAAATTGAAAAACTTTAGCGCCGCCCTAATTCTTGCTATAAACCGAATAATGCTGATATTAAAAACATTGATTGTGTTGCTCAAGATAATTTAAAATACCATGAGAAAAAGATACAACTAAGCTTATTGACAATTTCTTCCTAAACTTAGAGAAAAATATAGCTGACAGTATTCCAAGTGAACTCACTGATCCCCTGGAATACATGGATCATGTATGTGAACACAACTCTTTTTTCTTTAGGCCAATCAACTCTTCCGATATAATTGGGTTCGTAAACAACCTGAAAAATAAATCGAGTGGGTCCCAAACGTTTTCGACTGATGTATTTAAAGTTATTGCTGTTATTGTAGCCTGCTCGTATCAAATATTATTAACCAGTCTCTCTTCCTAGGCACTTTCCAGAACTCTCTCAAAGTTGCTAGAGTAAGCCCTGTCTTTAAAAATGGTAAAAATCCTACATAAACAATTACAGACCTATCTCTGTGCTACCAATTGTTAGCAAATGCTTCGAGAAATTGTGTATAAAAAAGTGTATACCCATTTTGAAAGAAAATCATTTCTCTATGATAAATAATTCTGTTTTCGCTCTAAAAAATCAACGACACAGGCTATGTTAAATCATTTACACTACCTTTATTCTAATATAGAAGGAGGAAAGCTTGTTTTCTTCGTATTTCTTGACTTTTGAAAAGCATTCGATTGTGTGGACAATGACATATTACTCTCGAAACTCCATTGTGATGGCATTCGAAGGGTTGCCCATGATTGGTTCAGGTCATACCTAACAAATCGGAAGCAATACGTTGGCATTGACGGTGCACAATCGGAACTATAGACAATTCGCCATGCAGTTCCACAAGGATCTGTCCTTGGGCCTCTCCTATTTCTAATTTTTATCAATGATATTATTAAATCTACATCATTTTTTAAATGTATACTTTTTGCCGATGACAGCACGCTTTCTACGGTTCTTCCAAACCAAAATCCCACTCTAATTGCGGAAAGTATAAATAACGCACTCCATAAGGTTTTATTGAGGCTCAAAGCTAATGAAACATGCCTCATTATCGATGAAGCAAAATTTATTAACTTCTCATACAAAAAAAAATTATATCTTTCCCACGCAATAAAATTAGCGAAGATGAAATCGAAGAAACCAACACAAGTCAGTTCGTGGGTATCCTAATAAGTGAACATGTGGCCTTCAAAGAACACATTGCTCATATTAGTACTAAGTTATCAACATCCGTTGGAATCCTCCATAAAGAGAAAAATTTCCTGCCTGAAAAAGCTTTGCAAATATTTTACCAAACGCTCATTTCACCATACTTACAACACGGTATAGAAGCATGGCTCGGAAATGATAGAAATGAAACCAACATACTTTTTACTCTGCAAAAAAGAGGCATAAGAGCGGTAATGAAACTCGAATATAACGCTCACACGAATAATTCATTCAAAAATTTACAAATGCATAACTTACGGATCTCTACAAACTCTCGACATGTAATATCAGACATAAAACATTGACCAATGCTGGCGACAATAACCTCAAACAATTATTAACTGCCCGAACAGGTCATCACGACCATTTAACCCGAAATAGAAGGAAATTTATGCTTCCTTATTACTCAAAAGCTCGATCACTACAGTGTCCTCTTCGTTGGAACTAAAACTTGGAACTCAATAACTGCGGAGATCCGTGAAAATAATTCTTATAAGGTATTCAAAATAAATCTTGAATCTCATTTCCTATCAGAATACTAGTCGAGTAAGATAACGAAGTCAAATCATGTTTCCTTCATAACTGGTCCTGATAATGTAATTTACCATGGATAATATCATTGATCTTCAGTCTGCTCTAAAATCGTTTATAGAATATACTGTTAACATCTAGTCCATATAAACTATTTTGTAAAATGAAGCATCGAATATCTAGTTAACTATTTCATTTATTCAAGTGAATTGGGTTTAACTTTATTGTACACCTTAGAATCACGTTCATGGTATGTAGGATGCCCTAGAAGTCGCTGTTCTTATTCGAGCCCACAAGTAGCTATACTCAAATTTGACCAATGTCCTTGATTTAATAAACAATCTACCTTTGTATCGCTTGTAATAAATAAATTAATTAAACTGTTTAAATTCAAATTATCATTCAATGCACCAAAGCATAAGCTGAAGACTTCAAGGGAACCACTGGTGTAAAGTATAGACACACGAAAAGTGTTCCAGAGTTGCCCTCTGTGTGGGAGTAAAATGTATTGCAACAGCTGAGCAGCCCTGGAAATAACATGCAGTGCATTTATTACTAGTTTCTACTTCCTATACATTTATTAAAGCGCAAATGAACGAGACCAAAATAAAAAGAATTGATTTTTGACACTTTCAATGGCTAATTCCCGCTTTTTAACTTTAAAATATGCCATATGACTCCTATTTGATAATTATACATCATATGTATGTCTACGAACTCACAATGACTAAATTTCAGTAGCAGTATTAGCGAATCCGTATGAATATGCTGTTCGTACTTTGAATAAAATGGTCAACAGAAACCTTGCAGATTTTTTAACTTTATGGTAAAGTGTGATATATTAACTCTTTTGTTAAAATTTCGTTTTGAAGAATTAAAAATTGATTTCAGCAAAAATTAGAGTAGAAGGCATCAAAACCCCGATTCCGACCTCGACTCTACGTTCGAATGAACGACTCCTACTCCGACTCCACCACACCAGAAAGAACGACTCTGACCCCATTCAGAAAAACGACTCCGACTCCGACTCCACCCTACAACATGCGACTCCAACTCCCGATTTCAACTCCGACTCCGCAACCCTGCTGTTACCAAACTAATTACCACAGGTGTTCAGTACCTGTGCTACACAACAATAACTCACCGTGCAGGTGGAGGGAAGGGAACTGCCGCCCTGGTGTCTCTTCGAAAGTGTCCCGACGATAACAATCAGGGAAGACATGTTGCAACTTTCCTGCAGCTCTGCCTGTGGCAGGTCCGCTAACTGCTCCTTCTTCTGCTACAACTCGGGTGGGTGCCAAGTATTTGGCGGGCAATTACCGTCAATTTGACAGGCAAGTACTATCAATTTGGTGATTATTTTCCGATATTTTGGAGGGTTCCATTCCCAACTTTGGCGCCGTCTTATTATGCACAGGAGATATTGTGCGAAACACACCTTGTACGTAGATGCCGCGTTCTCTATTACCTTCCTTCTTTTTGGAACGCCTTTGTTGCGGTTAGCGAGGGTTACATTAGGAAGAGCTAGGAAATGATCTCGTGAGAAAATAACTTGCCAAACGTAAATGAAAATATTTCAAATCCTAGAACATTCGGAAACTCTAAAAACACTTGCCATCCTGCGAGAGCGGCAGGTAAACTGATGTAGAAATTAATCCAGCTTGCGTGCGTCCATGAGAGAAAGTAATTTATAGAAACTTTATTTATATCGTGGTTAACATGATCATTAGTTTTATTGAGGTTGATGCCCAAGAGGGTAATGATAAGAAGAATGGATTTTGTGTATTAACCGAATCTCATGAATCACGTAAACCTTGAAGGGCGTCCGTCTTGTACGGTTCCCAGAGTTTATAATCAGCACAACGAGTGGCTCAGCAAAAACGTTATCGAGACTTCGGTTGATGACCAATTGTATTGAGTGGACTCAAACAGGTGACTACGCTGGGTTCGGTGGTGACTTAGGATCTCGAAATCTTACGTTGGTTGGTGATTGGGTCAGTGAGAGAAGGCTGCGACGCTTATCAGGCCGTGAGATGCTGAACGTCGACATGGCAGAGTACGTAGTGCGTAAAGAAGGCTGAAACTTGAGGCGTGGTACTAACAAATGGAGGCTTGAACTCGGTCACTGCCGTTGGCTCGAGCTATATGGGGGGAGGGGAGTGGACTAAAGGGGGTTGTCAGGGTGAAATTAGGCTGGGTGTTTTTTCGAAGTTCTTGTTGTAGACTTTTGAAGTGGCTGCAAAACAGAGCAGAAAATGATCTCGATGGTGGACTGTCGCTAGGACGAGTGTAGGACAATATTCTAGACAAAGAGCGCTTAAAACACAGGTATCGCCCGGATGTGCTCTTGCAAGGCTGCGGGTGTAACGATTGGTCTGCCCGATGTAACGAATCGAAACAATGGTATTAGTACGCGGTTCCTCTGGACTGCACTCAAATCGCGGCGCACTGTTGGGATGGAGTCCAGGTGTGTCGCTATTGGTCCGTTAAGCTACGGTTTCCTAGGAAAGCGGCGCCGCTATTTTGCGGCCGCAATTTGACATGATGCAGCCAACGTAATATAACGGCCGTTCATGAGTGTAAAGTTGGGAGTTGTTTTAGTGCATTGCGGCGGTCATTGCGGTGAACGTCAGAATGCTGTCAGAATGGACGATCTAAATAACGCATTATTAATAAGCTCAGAAGATGAAAAGTCTTCGGAAGACGATGGTTCGGACGAAAGTCAGATACTCAAAAGCCGATGTACAGAGGGTGCATTTGCAAATAATGTTGTACCACATGTGATGGTTGATGATGAAGCTTTTGCTCCGCACGAAAATCTGATGAAACCTTACCCAAGACAGCAATCTAAACGATCCATCGAAAGCATTATATATCTATGGACTATCTCGAGCTCGAAAGACAACTTTGGAATTTTGTGCGGATATTTCAGAATTTTTCTCCAACCTATTTCTTCTGCCCCAGAAACTACAGACAAATTAATTATGTGTGCCTGTATATCGTATAACATTTTAAAGGAAGCACAAATACTTGCTCCAGGTCAAAAACATCTTGATAGGTACACTTTCAAGTACCCACTGAATTTTTAGTTCCTTCAACAACACACAATGTTCTTTCTGGAATGAATTGAGCTGGCCTTCGAAAAATATTTAAAAATTACTATAACGGGCCAGGTAGTGTTGAATTGCAACAAAATTATGCAGTACAACATTGATATTCACAGGCATGATATGACATATTTCCTATGTCATTATTTTAAATGACGGTAAGAGAAGCCGCGCAGACACCTCACTATTGCACCACAGTATGTTTGGAGTTAGGGCTGCCGGTCAACAATGGTTATCTGTATTTTTTCAAGTTGATCTCTGGTTCTTGGTATTTTCTGTAGGAACCTTTAAACGTCAACTCTATTGTAGGAGCAAAATCTTTATTTATCTTACTTATTTATTAAAAGTAGCTATGAACATTATGAGTTCTTACAAATATTGTACATATATCACTTTCCCTGTGCGAAATAAAATACAAACAAAATATTTTATGTTATTTGTGTACAATTTTCATGAACCTACGTTATCTTTTTAAGAGTACTCCCGATATTATTGAAAGTTTGTTTCAATTAAGTTTTTCTATAATCTTTACTCTTCACATTATACAGAGCTCAATTATTTTTAACAAAATCAACTAAAATTTCATCTTCTTTGCTGTTCCCCACTGTAAAGTTTACTGTTGCAAACTTATAATCAGCGTTTCTACAATGAATGAAAGACACCGCCACCGTAAAAAACGTTCACCAACTAGTAGCCGGACGCTACAGCGGCCGTCATGCACCTGGCAGCACCGCCATTTAGCGGCCACCGCTCGCTAGGAAACCAGTGGCGTCTGAATTAATAGACAACGTTTTTGTGACGTCATCCGCCGCTACATTGCGGCCGTAAAATAGCGGCACCGCTTTTCTAGGAAACCGTAGCTTTAGGGATGCTGTCTCTGTATACGGTATTCGTATGAGAAGCTCGTAGTGGCGAGTGAATGAGTCCCTACGCTATTATTACTGTCAAACACAGTGGCAAAATTACCAAATAAAGTCTCCTCTAAGCTTGACCACGCGAAACATGCAAATTTTAAGGCAGTGTTGTTTTTTAATCAGAAACCAACAGAATAAACAAAGGTTTTTTAATGCAATGGTGACCTTAAAGCTGCTATTCGAGTTCTTAGGACACACTACAGTGTAAAATGGAGCGGATCTTTAGGCTCTACATCATTTTTAAAGGCATTTCTATCATCACAGTGATGAAGAAATGATTGTTTACCTCCCAAAACAGTTGCTTGACGAGTACAAGAACTTCTTTTTTTTCTCGTCGCAGTCTTTGCTTCATATTTGAAATTTTTATCGTTATTTTTTTAGTAATGAACTATCGGATAGCCTTATTTTCTAATAAAAATTGAGGAAATTAAAAATATATACGATAAGTAGGGCTCTACTTACTGTGAAACTGGTACAAAGTATTGTAGAAACTTTGCATACGACCCTTAAAATTGCCTCCCGTTTTTCCTCGGTCCCAGTGCCCTTATCTAAACTAAGCAGTCACCTGCCTTCGATATCTAGCAAACTTGAACGTGATTCTAAACAGAAATTAACAATAAGGAGTTAATAATATATAACTAAACATATATAACTCTGGGGAACAAAATTGTATATTTTGTCAGTCGCAGACACTTTGAAACCTGTTCCTGGGAAAATTGAGGTCACTGATTTCTAATATGGCCTGAGTTATTTTCTACCATGTCAAGTTTTCTTTCAATAAGCTACCTCCCATTTACTAATGGCCAAATATAGGTAGACCACTAGATACTACTTATGAAATTCTAAACTAGAACTAATTAATGTAATTCAAAACCCATTACAAACATGCAAAAATTTTATGATAACTTCTACTTACCTTAGCAAACATACTGTGGATTCATCCGTTGATTTTGCGAAGAATGACAAATTTATTCAGGCAGAAACTTGCGTTTAAGGGACCGTCTAGAATGTCACTCCCCGATGCAGTCTCGCTGAATGCTCCAGCAACAGTCGGCCATCGTGTGGATGTCCCATCGATCTTTATTTTTTTAACATCCTTGTCAGAGCGTTCACCCTGCTCATCTCTCACGTCCCCCAAGTTTGTTCGGAACGATTCATATGACTGATCAAGAAATGCATCGTAATGTTCGTGTTACTATCTAACACCTGCTCCTCTGATTTCCTGTTTCCAAGAAAATTCGTTACGACAGAAAGAAAGTTCCCCCAAACATTTTTCTCATCAGTCATAGATTGAGAGGAAGCTTGATCTTTAATTGACTTCCTAATTCGAGGGTCGCCGAATAAACTCAATGTGATCAAAAGTATCCGGACACCTAGCTGAAAATTACTTAGCAGTTCATGGCACCCTCTGTCGGTAATGCCAGAATTGAATAGTGTGTTAGCCCACACTTAGCCTTGATGACAGCTTCCACTCTCGCAGGCATACTTTCAATCAGGTACTGGAAAGTTTCTTGAGGAATGGCAGCCCATTCTTCACGAAATGCTGCACTGAGGAGAGGTATCGATTTAGGTCGGTGAGGCCTGGCACCAAGTCGGCGTTTCAAAACATCCCAAAGGTGTACGATGGGATTCAAGTTAGGATTCTGTGCAGACCAGTCCATCACAGGGATGTTATTGTCGTGTAACCACTACGCCAGTACAGGCCGTGCAGTATGGGCCGGTGCTCGATCGCATTGAAAGATTCAATCGCGATGTACGAATTGCTCTTCAACTGTGAAAAGCAAGAAGTTCCTTAAAACATCAATGTAGGCTTGCAGTGTGATAGTGCCATGCACAACAAGGGGTGAAAAACATGAGCACACCATAACACCAACGCCTCCGAATTTTACTGTAGGCACTACACAAGCTGACAGATGACGTTCACCGGGTATTCACCATTCCCACACCCTGCCATCGGACTGCCACATTGTGTACCGTGATTCGCCACTCCACACCACGTTCTTCCATTGTTCAATCGTCCAATGTTCACGCTCCTTACACCAAGCGAGGCGTCGTTGGGCATTTACCAGCGTAATGTGTGGCTTATGAGCAGCTTCTCGACCATGAAATCCAAGTATTCTCTTCTCCCGCCTAACTGTCATAGTACTTGAAGTGGATCCTGATGCAGTATGGAATTCCTCTGTGATGGTCTCGATAGATCTCTGCATATTACACTTAACAACCCTCTTTAACTGTCGGTGGTCTCTGTCAGTTAACAGACAAGGTCGATCTGTACGGCTTTGTACTGTTAGTGTTCCTTCATGTTTCCACTTTACTATCACATCAGAAACAGTGGACCTCATGATTTTTAGGAGTGTAAATCTCGTGTACAGACTCCTGACACAAGTGACACCCTATCACCTGACCACGCCTCGAAGTCCGTGAGTTCCGCAAAGGGCCCTAGTCTGCTCTCTTACGATGTCTAATGACTTCTGAGGTGGCTGATATGGAGTAACTGACGGTAGGGGGTAGCACAATGCCACCAAAATGAAAAACCTATGTTTTAGGGAGTGTCCGGACACTTTTAACCACATATAGTAACTGCTTTGATGATTTCTGTCTTTACACCGGAGAACGCGTCCCACAAAGACTTGACATAGTCACTGTCAGCATTGAGCGCCTTAACGAAGTGTTCTGTAAGCCCTAGCTTGATATGAAGGGGCGTGAAAGCAATTTATCATGCTCCACTATGGGTTCATGAATGTTGTTCTTCTCCTTTAGACTGTAGCTTTCCCTAGCTGGCAATTCCTGCTGAATCCAGTGTTTGTCTTTGGCTCTGCTGTCCAGCTATATAAAGCAAGAGAATTTTGTGTAGCCACTGAGCTGTCCTTTCAAAAAATTGACCATTTTTGGATCAACGCAAATGATCCATTTGTGCTCTTCATAGTTTAGCAGCTCCAATACTGTTTTAATCATATATTTTCTGTCTGGTGTACTGAGTGTCCTATGGGAATTGGGCCGAAGATGTTGCCTATATGTAATAAAACACATTTCAACTCCGCTTAGAGCTAACTATAAAGAGGCGCAACTCTTTCTGATCACAACATGTAGCTCACACCACAGTAACTAATCCAGGAATGTAACACCAGTAAACGAAGCTGAATTTAGAATCAAAGAACTGTATGAGGTTATCTTCTCTGTTGCAATAGAATGTTACCTTTGCATCCATTCCCAGAAAGTGTTAATGTCTTAATCGTGAAGCCAACCATTCTGATTGCTTTTCGACTAAACCCAGAACTCGAACTAATTCATTGAGTTCTGTATGACGGAATGTTTGCGGTTCTGTTGATATGCCCCCAAAATATCAGTCACTTTTTCTGTTATTTGACGCCTCTTTAAACTCAGTGTCACTTTCGCTCCCAGATTTAAGAGAAGCAAATTGAGTGAAGATAGGTTTTGGAACATCATCTGAATGGGTCGCAAGTCCGAACACCGATTACCTAACTCTAGTCAACCATAACTATGATACGGTTTTAATCGGAAGTTGCCTTTTAATTTCCCCTACGTTACGGTTCGGGGTTAACACCCTGTTATAATATTTTAAATAAGATCTCTGAGGACATGTGCTAGAAACATTAAAACATCTCACGAAGTCCCAATATTGCAGAAGTGTGCAACATCTTCTACGGGCGAATGGCTCCGTACTTTCAAAACTTTTCGAGCGGAAACAGCACCTCGTACGACGCTTGCTTCACCACCTGGAAGGGAGACAAACTCAACATCCTCACCCCTGATGTGCCCTTCTTACCCCCGGCTTACATCACATCCCCACAGATCGCAAAAGATGGTTTATTTTGCGGCAAAGGAAGTGATGCTCACATCAGCGCACCAAACCCCACACCGAACGTAATTTTCGATTTTGGAAATGTGACGCAGATGTCCCTCATCACACACTACGTGTATAGTGAAGAATTTACCAGAGGTCTCGTCGTAGCCATCGGAAACGACAAAGAGACCTTGCAATCCAGCCCCACTAAAATAGTTCGAGCCACTGCAACTGAGGGAACCGTGGAGGAGTTTGTTTTCGATCCGCCTGCATTTGGGAAGTACTTAGGCTTCTTCAGGCCCTCAATCAACCCTGATATCCTTCATCTTGGGGAAGTGGCAGTCTATGAGTAGTTGCTAGTGACCCTGCTGTGGGTAGTGGCTAGTGACCCTGCAGTGGGTAGTGGCTAGTGACCCTGCAGTGGGTAGTGGCTAGTGACCCTGCTGTGGGTAGTGGCTAGTGACCCTGCAGTGGGTTGTGGCTAGTGACCCTGCTGTGGGTAGTGGCTAGTGACCCTGCTGTGGGTAGTGGCTAGTGACCCTGCTATGGGTAGTAGCTAGTGATCATGCTGTGGGTAGTGGCTAGTGACCCTGCTGTGGGTAGTGACTAGTAACCCTGCTGTGGGTAGTGACTAGTGACCCTGCTGTGGGTAGTTGCTCGTGACCCTGCTGTGGGTAGTGGCTAGTGACCCTGCTGTGGATAGTGGCTAGTGACCCTGCTGTGGATAGTGGCTAGTGACCCTGCTGTTGGTAGTGGCTAGTGACCCTGCTGGGGGTAGTGGATAGTGACCCTGCTGTGGGTAGTGGCTAGTGACCCTGGTGTGGGTAGTGGCTAGTGACCCTGCTGTGGGTAGTGGCTAGTGACCCTGCTGTGGATAGTGGCTAGTGACCCTGCTGTTGGTAGTGGCTAGTGACCCTGCTGGGGGTAGTGGATAGTGACCCTGCTGTGGGTAGTGGCTAGTGACCCTGGTGTGGGTAGTGGCTAGTGACCCTGCTGTGGGTAGTGGCTTGTGAACCTGCTGTGGTTAGTTGCTAATGACCCTGCTGTGAGTAGTGGCTAGTGATCTTGCTGTGGGTAGTGGCTAGTGGCCCTGCTGTAGGTAGTGGCTAGTGACCCTGCTGTGGGTAGTTGCTCGTGACCTTGCTGGAGGTAGTTGCTCGTGACCCTGCTGGGGGTAGTTGCTCGTGACCTTGCTGGAGGTAGTTGCTCGTGACCCTGCTGGGGGTAGTGGCTAGTGACCCTGCTGTGGGTAGTTGCTCGTGACCTTGCTGGAGGTAGTTGCTCGCGACCCTGCTGTGGGTAGTTGCTCGTGACCTTGCTGGAGGTAGTTGCTCGTGACCCTGCTGGGGGTAGTGGCTAGTGACCCTGCTGGGGGTAGTGGCTAGTGACCCTGCTGTGAGTAGTGCCAAGTGAACCTGCTGTGGGTAGTGGCTAGTGACCTTGCTGTGGGTAGTGGCTAGTGACCCTGCTGTGGGTAGTGGCTAGTGACCCTGCTGTGGATAGTGGCTTGTGACCCTGCTGTGGGTGGTGGCTCGTGACCCTGCTGTGGGTAGTGGCTAGTGACCCTGCTGTGGGTAGTGGCTAGTGACCCTGCTGTGGGTAGTGGCTAGTGACCCTGCTGTTGGTAGTGGCTAGTGACCCTGCTGGGGGTAGTGGATAGTGACCCAGCTGTGGGTAGTGGCTAGTGACCCTGCTGTGGGTAGTGGCTAGTGACCCTGCTGTAGGTAGTGGCTAGTGACCATGCTGTGGGTAGTGGCTTGTTCTGGAGTGAAAAAGTTAAAGAGCCTCCAGATGCCCAGATTGAGATTCTAATTCCTACACTCTGATTTCAAATCCCAAATTCAGATTGTAAAGCCAGGATCTGGATTTAAATGCGTAGATTTAGTTTTGAATGGCCATACTCATAACTTAAGCCCACATTCCCAACTTGAAGCTTTAATTCGGCTTTTAACGACCAGTCCAGATTTTACCGCCCAGATTCAGATTTCAAAGTTCAGATTAACATTTAAAATCTTGATTCAGATTTAAAAAACCGTATTCAGATATCTGACCAAGTCTCAGATTTAGTTACCTGATTTCTGATTATGAGCTCTGATTATGGTTTTAAACTTGAGATTAAGACAATAACTGCTATTTACATTTTAGAGCACAAATTTAAATTTGAATACCAGGTTCAAATTTTAAAACATAGATTCAGATTTATAGCAGACCATATTAAAATTAAAATGGAGAGATTCAGATTTGCCACCCAGATTCAAATTTAAATGACTAGCTTTAATTTTTAAACCCCAGATTCCAGTTTAAGTTTATATTTTAGTTGTGTTTGTTCAGGTTCAAATTTTCAAGCCCATATTCACATATGAATAAATAAATTTAATTTTTCAAGATCGGCATCAAGTTCTAAAGCCCAGATGCAGATTTAAATATCAAAGTTCAGATTTTGATGCAAAGATACCAATTTTTATCGTCAGGTTCATATTTTAAAGCCCAGATTAAAAAATGAATGCATCCATTGAGATTAAAATGGGCAGTTGCCAATTTTTCAAGCCCAAATTCAGATTTCAGAGTTCAGATTTATATATAATTGCTTAAATTCAGATTGAAATGGTCATATTCAGTCTTTAATGCCCAGGTTGAAATACAAATGGCTAGATCAAAATATTTGTGCTTAGATTGAAATTGATTAGATTTTAAAGCGAGATGCAGGTTCAAATAGATTCATATTTCACAATACGAATTTATTTGGATTTTGAAGTCCAGATTCAAATTTTGAAGCTCAAACTCAAATTCTAAATCACAGATGCAGGTAACAAATGACGAGATTCAGATTCTGAAACTCAGATTCCGATTTCGAAGTCACGAATCAGACTGAATTGTGCCTTATCAGATATCGATGCCCAAACGTATGTTTTTAAATGACTAGATTCAAATATTAAATATTGATTTACATGTATAAATGGCTGATTTAGATATTAGTGTCCAGATTTACACATAAATACCCAGATAAAGATATAAATAGCCGAATTCCGGTCGCACAGCCTGCAAAAAAATTCAAATGCCAAAATTCCACAGTCAGATTTTTAAGCCCAAATTCCGAGTTTGAAGCCTAGATTCAGATTTAAAGAACCGGTTTCAGATTAACTGCCCAAGTTCAAATTTAATACACAAATTCACATTTTTATGCTGAGATTCAGATTAAAATCAGCTGAATCTGTACATGATTACAATTGAGATGGTCATATTGAAATTTTAAGCCAAGATTCTAATTTAAAACTAAGATTGAGATTTTAATTGCTAGGTTGAAATTTTCAAGCCTAGGTTCACTAATGAATGCTCAGCTTCATATTTAAATCTGCATTTTTTGATTTTACAGCCGGGATCCTGATGGTAAAGTCCATATTTTCAAATTTATAGCTGCAATTCAGATTGAAATTGCCAGACCGATACTTTAAAGCCCACATTTGCATTTCATATCCCAGATTGAGGTTTAGAGCAAAATTTTAGGTTTAAATTGCGCAGAATTCAATTTAAATGCGACTATTCAAACTTTACAGCCAAGATTCAGGTTTAAATGGCCAGGTTTTGTTTTTAGGTCTCAGATTTCGAGTTTGGGACTCAGATTCCTATTTTCAGGCCCATTATTGATTTAAATAGCCAAATTTACATTTTAAAGCCCCGATTCAGATTTCAATGCCCAGATTAAGATTTTATTGCCCAGATTCAGTGTTTGATGCTTAGATTTACGGTTAAATGCGCAAATTAATATATGACATTAATATATGACGAATTGACATTTCTTACTTTGACTCCCCGAAGCACGAATGTTTGTCACCAATTATTCTGAATATGGAAAATAGTATAACAGATACTCTTATGTACGAGTATTACATCACTCATTATATTCCTGGGATACTCACACTATGTACCTCACTGAGCGTGTACCCTAGATACTCACTATGTACCTCACTGAGCGTGTACCCTAGATACTCATACTATGTACCTCACTGAGCGTGTACCCTAGATACCCATACTATGTACCTCACTGAGCGTGTACCCTAGATACTCATACTATGTACCTCACTGAGCGTGTACCCTAGATACTCGTACTATGTACCTCACTGAGCGTGTACCCTAGGTACTCATACTATGTACCTCACTGAGCGTGTACCCTAGATACTCATACTATGTACCTCACTGAGCGTGTACCCTAGATACTCATACTATGTACCTCACTGAGCGTGTACCCTAGATACTCATACTATGAACCTCACTGAGCGTGTACCCTAGATACTCATACTATGTACCTCACTCATACTATACAGGGTGTTTTTTTTTACTTTGAACAAACTTCAAACTTAGGTACAAAAACTCAAAATAAATCGATTTTCATGAATGACAAAATGTCCAAAACTCATTAGTTTTCGAGTTATGGCGTCGCAAAGCATGTTTAGAAGTGCATGTTATAACTGGGCCGCACACCAATTGTTATTTAAAGTTGTTAGTTTTCGAGATTGTCGAATACAATTAAAGTATTTTGTCTCATTTCATTAAGGGTCATCCATTCCATGTAATCAACGACAAGATTTCAAGATGCAACGTGAAACTGAAATAATGAAATAAAATTTATTATTTACAATCTACATTACTGGAACGCACGTGTTGCAGTATCAGTTCGCCATTTGTTGACACGCCGTTGCACTGTGACCATGGAAAGATTTACCAATGCTGAGAAGGCAGACATGCATTTGATTTATGGAGCTGCCGGCGGAAATGGTAGGCTCGCTCTGAGGATGTACAGAGAAAGGTTTCCTAGGCGCGAAGTGCCTGATTTCCGGTATTTTGCTACTCTGCATACGAGATTGCGTGACACCGGCAGCTTCAACGTTAACAGAGGGAATGCTGGGCGCGGCCATCATCCACAGGAGGATAGAATTGTGGAATACTTTGAGCAACATCCACGAACCAGCACTCGTGCAGCTGCTCAACGTCTTGGCTTGCGAAATCATACTACTGTGTGGAGGGCACTACATCGTCAGCAATTCCATCCGTACCGTTTCCAAAGAGTGCAAGGGCTCTTGCCAGGAGATTTTGAACCTCGTATGCTGTTTTGCCAGTGGTTAATGCAACAGGAAAGAATGAATCGCGGGTTCTCAAAACTTATTCTCTTCACAGATGAAGCTTATTTCTGTCGTGATGGGGTTTTCAACCGTCACAATAATCATTACTGGGCTGGAAATAACCCTCATGTTATTCAGCCTAATAGTCACCAGCACAGATTTAGTGTCAACGTGTGGACAAGCATTATTGGCAATAATTTAATTGGTCCGTACCTATTACCTCCTCCTCTCACGGGACCTGCGTACACCATCTTCCTACGCGAAGTTTTGCCTGGACTACTGGAGGACGTGCCCTTGAAGACACGCAGGCGAATGTGGTTCCAGCATGACGGAGCGCCAGCACATTACTTTCGTGAAACACGCCTGTTCCTGAATAACCAATTTCAAAACCGATGGATTAGCAGAGGTGCTCCTGTAGCATGGCCAGCTAGGTCGCCTGATTCGACGCCACTGGATTTCTTCTTGTGGGGAACCATGAAGTACCTCGTGTATGCCACTCCTGTTGAATCGGAACAGGATCTGGTTGGACGCATTGTGGACTCAGCTGGCCGTATTACGGAAATGCCTGGCGTGTTTCAATCTGTAAGGCGCTCACTGGCTGTTAGATGTCGTAAATGTGTTAAAGTTCATGGAGGCCATTTCGAGTAACTATTGTAATAAAACTGCATTCAAGTTTGTACTTGCGTTAAAGTTCTTACATTAAAGTTTGTATTGATTATTTTTTTACCTGTGTCCTGCAATGCTTACTGATTAATGGTTAGCTTACATGATAATAATTGATAATTACTCATTCAGGACAATTTATTCTTATTTGTAAAACGTGTACACGCAAATTTTATTGTGAAATTGCAAAAATACTACATTAGCGGGGCCCAAAAACCTTTTTAGCTATCAAAGGTAGCGCTAAAAATGGTGCGCGCGTGCAATCCTACTTGAAGTTCTAATATTCTTCAAGTAACTATAACTCGAAAACTAAAGAGTTTTGGACATTTTGTCATTCATGAAAATCGATTTATTTTAAGTTTTTGTACCTAAGTTCGAAGTTTGTTCAAAGTAAAAAAAATACCCTGTATAATGCCTTACTTTATATAACAATTGAAATTATATTCTAAGTTTCATCATATGGCATGAAACAATATAGCCTCCAAACAGTTAGACGAAAGCAATAACTGATTCATTCCAATTCTAAGACTCGCATCCAGTGAAGGCACTATTGAAAATAACATAAATAACTCCAAGGAAAATAACAGCAATAACTCCAAGGAAAATAACAGTACTAACTCCGGGGAAAGTAACAGTAATAAATCCAAGGAAAATAACAGTAATAACTACAAGGAAAATAACAGTAATAACTCCATTGTAGTAACCACTCAAAAGCTGCCGTTGTCACTACAACACGTCACCACAACACACCTCCCTCACACTGTTGCTCCATAACAAGTATTTCAAATTCCTCACTCTAATTAATACATTTATTCTCTAATTATATACCCAATAGTTCAAATTCTTCACCCTAATTAATTCATTTATTCTCTAATTATAACCAGTGGTTCAAATTTCTCAATCCAGTTAATTATTTTTTTCTCTTATATAACCAGTAGTTTAAATTCCTCTCTCTAGTTCATGTGTGTAGAATATTATGTGTGTGCTCGATCAATCGTGTTTTAAATAGAGTATCAAATAAATAAATTCACATTTTTAATGACAAGAAAAACATAATTTATGAACATAGAGAGTAAAATGAAATGGCGTTGAATACAGACGATAAATTTAACTGAAGAATCATGCTCGTAAATGTGCAAATTCATCACCATTATTTGTCCAGACAACGCTGATAACGCGCACCAGGGGATTTGCAAGCGTCACGATACAGGTCATTTGGTATATCGTGACATTTTCTTACAATTTTTAATTTTGTGTTATTGGTCTGCCCTCAACATTCCAGAATTAACTTTTTTCTCTTTTCTAAGGTATATTGATTTTCTGTCATGCTGTTATGAATTAAATACACCTAGAGCTCAAAATGAGCAGTGTATAGGTAACATTTAAATATCAAGTTAATTTTTTTTAACACCTTGTACTATTACTATTCGTGTTTTTGGATGATTTGAATTAAAGCTAACCCACATCACGTGACTTGTCACTCACCTCTGCCCTGGTGACCTCTTGAGGAATGGTCGCCATTTGTGGCTCTGGGGAGTTGAGGAGGGCCAAGCACAGTTCGGGAAGACCAAGTTCAGTTGGGGAAGACCAAGTTCATTTGGGAATACAAAGGTCAGTTGGGGAGGACCAAGGTTAGTTGGGAGGACCAAGGTCAGTTGGGGAGGATCAAGGTCAGTTGGGAGGACTAAGGTCAGGTGGGGAGGATCAAGGTCAGTTGGGTAAGACCAAGTTCAATTGGGAAGGGCCAAGTTGGGGAGGACGTAGAATACAGAAAAAATTGTCTTTCGTTGTGCATGATAACGATTTAGTAAATCGCTAGAAGTTGCATGACACTTTGAATAACATTGTGCAAGTAAAACGTTCTGTGGAGATTTATTTTTTAAATCTTTTCGCATTCGTAGCAAACAAAATTCTCCAATTAATGTGGGTGTGGCGATTCCCGTGTATTTACTTAATTTAAAGATCTTTACGTTAAGACATTCCAAAATCTGCTTACTGTTTTGGTCTCGACTAATTCAATCTTTGTCATCGGTTTTATTAAACTTTTTTATAATGTTTCACCGGTTCAAAATAAGGACAGTGTACGTTCTAATTTTTAAGGTACGATATGCCGCTGAGTCTAAATGACGAATTATATACGCATTTTTTAGAAACAGTGTGAGTGAGATTTTGTCAGTTTCGGGTTTGGGTACAGAAGAATTTGTTGTTATATTTAGAACGTTTTTTTTTAAAGAAGGGTTGTGCTGATCTGTAGAAAATGAAAGGAACACGATGTATTTTTGGAAAAATTAAAAAAACTAACTTACTGGGCCTGTAAACATCCGGATATAGTTTCTTGTATTACATCATGGCGAAAATCACGAGAAGTTTTGTGACATCTTTATTTGGAAGTATTTAAGAAGGAGTATTGTCTGAGAGAGTGATTAAGGCTGTTCGCAACGATATGGTTAAAACTGAGCTACTGAAGAAAAAAAAAGAACGTAAACTAAAGTTTATAATAAAATTTCCTTGAAATTCGTCAAAAAAATTCTGCAATGGTATGCAAAACACCGTGTATCTTCAAATCAGAATAGAAAGGCATGCCGATGATTTTAAGTTGAAAACAAGATTCGAAAATTTGAAACCAAATCCAGTACACTGAGCTGATTGCATTAATTATACAATTTCAACAGCACTTCTATCGAGTGTGCAAAACTAAATGATTGATCGATACAACGTCATTTCCTCGCGCTTGAGTTATATATTACGAGAAAAATGTTTGCCTTCCTAACATGTATAGGAAGTATTGAAATTAAAGTTTTAGCTTCTGCATAAAAGTTTAACGATCATCAAAAAAATTGCGTTGTGATTTTTTGCAGAAAGCTAGTTTATACTCCCAATTTAGGCCATTATGAAGGCGACACATATCAGGTAAGAATAATAAAAAATTCTGTGAAATGATGTTTTTCTTGTAAGTAATTACCTTGGCATAATCGGCAGAAGTGAAAGCAAAATCATGAAAGTTATGCGAGTTGTGTTTTGCATTTGGAGCAGATTTGAATTTGTAATTAACTGAAATGTAAAATATTTTACAGGCATACTCTTTCGCTTATACAAATTTGGGTGAATATGGATGTAATGTTTTTTCTGTAAAATTGGAGAATCTAAATGTGTTTTAAGTGAAAACACTGGAGAAATGAAAGGTAGGGGTGCGTTATTAGGTAATGAAAGGATGCACCTTTGATGTTTAATTCGCTAAGATATTCTTTTATTTACACAATTGGATTTCAGAAAGAAGCTAACGTAATCATACAGTAGGGTTGTAATATGATAAACAGCATTAATAACTTTGTTTTGCTCATGACCGATCAATAGTTTAGCGACAACTAGCTAACTGCAGAGCAAAATTTCGTTTTCTATTATGAATTATCAATAAGGTAACAGGTTATCTTAGGGAGCAATATAAGTGAATAAAAATGCCCGTAGAGTTTTTACCTGCCATCACAAATAAGTGGTCATTTTTCACAGGCGTCAGGTAAGCAGGGTTGCCATATTCGCCTTTTTAAAGCCAAATATCACAAATCTGGCTTTTTTGCAAGCGTTTGGCTTCGAGATTATAGGTTTGGCCTTTTTCTTAAATTTGGCTTTTTTCTGGCTTTTTTAGTCATTTTCCGGTTTTTGTGCCGCCCAAGGCGTAAAACTGAAACTTGACAGTTGAACGCAGGAGCAACAGGATCAGCTAGTCTCCAACAGGATCAGCTAGATCTTGCTGAATATTATTAAATCCTTTGAGAATATCAAATCAAGTAATCAAAGGAGAATTTGTAGATTTGCACAGGCTGTATTTAGCTCAGGATTGTATCGACATTAGTGAGCCGCAGTACCGAAAAATCAGTTTCATAGACTGGAAGCAGGAGGGCATTTTGGCGGTGTTGAGATTCCTAAAGACACCATGCAGTTTTGACTTGGTTAAAAGAACTCTCAGGTTGTGCGCTCATTGCCTGGTGACTCCCGCTAGCAATGCTATTGTTGGAAGAATGTTTTCTATGGTGATAGCAGTCAAAACAAAGCCCAACATTAGATTACGAACTTGAAAGGTAGATGAAAAAGTGCAAATCCGAGCACATCTCAACAATAGTTCTTTTGTTGTAAGGACTTCGAAGTGTTGAAACCTTTCATGTAGCACCTTGAATGTATATGTGTATAATACTGATAATGTTACAGTGCTCTTGCGTAAGAATGTATTTAGACAGCACTATGCGTTGAGAACTGAGCTCATGGTTCTTGTGGATCTCTGCTCGTGGTTCTCGGGCTTGGCTGGAGCCTACTCCACCGCTACCCTTCGTAATGTAAACGTGTGTCCTGCTGTGTGTACTGATTATACAAACTCCAAGAGTCTCGTCTTCTTAACCTACGTCCATTAGGTTATGGGCCCAGTAAACCTTCCGATGAAGCAATATCAAGTGAGGTTATCTTAAGTCCCGAAGCGAAAAACAGCCCGGGACAGCGAGAACAGAAGTTGGTGATTTGTTAGTGCTGTGTGAGACAGAAACGGTGAAAGAGAAAGAAACATGGCAGGCTCCGTAAGTGAAAGTGCAAAGAACTGCCTCACGGCTCTTAATGATAAAAACTATCCTACGTGGAAGCTGCAAATGAAGATGATTCTGATGAAGGAAAAACTGTGGAACTTGGTTCGAGGAACGGAAACCATGCCACAGACTACGGACGAGACTGCTCGAAGAAAATTTGAAGAAAGACGTGACAGTGCACTTGCAACAATTGTGCTTGGTGTCGAAACAAGTCAACTTTATTTGTTGGGTGATCCTACTGACCCTGTGCAACTATGGCATAAGATTGAAGATACATTCCAGAAGAAAACTTGGTCTAACAAGTTCAGACTACGCAAAAGACTCTACAACATGAAACTAAAAGAAGACCAAGACTTACAAACTCATCTCAAAGCATTTGTCGAAATATTTGAGTCCTTGAGTGTGATTGATGACGCAGTTGACGAAGAAAGTCGTGTAATAATCTTGCTGTCGTCACTTCCCGACCATTTCTCCACACTGGTGACTGCACTGGAAGCTCATGAAAAACTACCGTCATGGGATATTGTGACAGAGCGTCTTCTGAATGAAGAAGCAAAACTGAAAAACCAAAGTGCTTCAGACTTCAGTGAAAAATCCCTTGTGACCTCCAAATTGAAAAACTCACGATGCTTCGAATGCGGAAAATTGGGACACCTACGTACCAAGTGCTGGATCTATCAAGAAAAATTGAAGAAAGAAGATGGGAACCACACAGAAAACCAAAACAATTTTGTAGCAGGTAAAACAAATTATATCGGTGCATTGTCTGTGATAAATATCAATAATTGTTGGGTAATTGATTCCGGTGCAACAGCACACATGTGTAATAATAGGAATGATTTTTCTTGTATGAATGAGCTATCTAGTCCAATTAACATTGAAGTTGGTGATGGTAGAAACTTGCAAGGTGTTGGTGTAGGTGATGTTGAAGTTATGGTGTTGTTGCCTAAAGGTCGAGTAGATACCTGTGTTGTTAAGAATGTCTTGTATGTACCTGGTTTAGCTTACAATTTACTTTCCGTGCCTCAGATTACAGAAAGTGGAAACTCAGTTTACTTTGACGAAAGCTCATGTAAGATTGTAAATAAAGACGATGAATTAATTGCCTTAGGCAGTAAAGTAGGAAAATTGTATAAACTTAATTGCACCCTTAATTCAGCCGCTAAATGCATGAACGTTTCCTCTGATGAAATTCTGTGGCATAAACGATTTTGTCATCTAGGATTCAATAATCTTAAGAAATTAGGCACTAAGAATCTTGTTAGAGGTTTTGATTGTTCTGTGAGTGGAGATAACATTTTTTGTGAAAACTGTTGTGATGGTAAAAATCATAGGCTTCCGTTCCCCAAAACAAATCACAAAAGGAAACGCCAACCCTTAGAACTTATCCACAGTGATGTGTGTGGCCAGCTTAATCCCATATCACTTGGGAGTGGAAGGTATTTTGTAACCTTCATAGATGACCACTCCAGATATACTTGGGTGTACATTATCAAACATAAGAGTGATGTTTTCAAAGTGTTTCAGGAGTTCAAATCCTTGGTAGAAAATCACTATGATCACAAAATTAAAATTCTGCGCTCCGATAACGGTGGGGAATACATCTCTAATGACTTTGAACAATTCCTAAAAGGGGAAGGAATTATCCATGAAAAAACTGTGCCTAAGACACCTGAACAAAATGGAGTTGCAGAAAGAATGAATAGAACTCTTCTTGACTCTGTCAGAGCTATGCTGTCTGGTTCAAAGTTACCAAAATCATTCTGGGGTGAAGCTATATCAACTGCCGTGTATGTCAAAAATAGGAGCCCTGCTAGTGCATTGAATGATATGACCCCTTATCAGGCCCTTAATGGACACAAGCCCAACGTACAGCACCTCAAAACCTTTGGCTGCAGTGCGTACGCTCATGTCCCCAAAGATGAGAGGGAAAAACTTGATCCAAAATCTAAACCGTGTGTTCTTGTAGGATATGGAAGTGGATCCAAGGGATATCGTCTGTATGACATAAACAGTAGAAGGATATTTTTGAGTAGAGACGTTATGTTCAATGAATCTCAGCAGATGCCAATTGAGAAGGAGCCTTCAGAAGTAAATGATGGTAATTTTTCTCTTCTTCCTCAGGATCCAGAGCCAGAAGACTCTGAGGGAGGGGTGGAGCATAGACAGTCAGATGCTGGGATGGAGGGAGTGCAGCCTAGACAATCAGCCAGATATCGACGGGCTCCTGATAGGTTTGGTGAATGGGTGTATTTAATGAAAAATGAGCTTGATATACCATCTTGTGTTCAAGAAGCACTCAGTGGACCAGAAGCAAAACTATGGGAAACAGCTATGGAGAATGAGATGGAGTCTATAAATCAAAACAGAGTATGGTCCCTTGTAGAGTGTCCTAATGACAAAAAACCTATCAAATCAAAGTGGATCTTTAAAAGAAAAACCGGACCCGACGGAAGCATTTGCTCGTACAAAGCTCGCCTTGTGGCTCAGGGCTACTCACAAAAATATGGCATCGACTACGACGAGACCTTCAGTCCCGTGGTTCGATTTGAGTCTGTCAGGACAGTACTAGCTTTGGCTGCCAAATGCAACATGCAAGTCCATCACATGGACGTTGCAACAGCCTTCCTTAATGGAGAACTGATTGAAGAACTATATCTGGTTCAACCTGACGGTTTTATTGTCAAAGGCAAAGAAAATCTGGTGTGTAAACTACAAAAATCGCTCTACGGACTAAAACAAGCTCCTAAGTGTTGGAATACTACACTAGATAGCTATTTGAAGAAATTGGGTTTTGTACAATCTAAGAGTGATGCTTGTATATACACTCGTGTTCAAGATAAGAAACTGTGTATTGTGGCGGTGTATGTAGACGATCTAATAATTGCTTCTGAGTCTGGTGATGAAATAAATCAAATAAAGTTGAGCCTTTCTACCCAATACAAAATGAAGGACCTTGGTGTGCTGAGTTACTTCCTAGGTGTAAGTGTTGTACAATTTAAAAACAATGTCTTCTTGAATCAAAATGCCTACACTGAGGCTCTGTTGTCAAAATTTGGCTTTGATAATTGTAAACCTGTTGCAACTCCCGCCGATGTAAACGTAAATCCGATATGCTCCCCAAATGATGTCGAATTTGACCCTGCCACTTATCAAAGTGCTGTAGGTAGCCTTTTGTATTTGTCAACCAGAACTCGACCTGACATTGCATTCGCAGTGAATAATGTTGCTAAATACAGCTCCAAACCTCTTGAACAGCATTGGATGTGTGTTAAGAGAATATTCAGGTACCTGAGAGGCACCTCTAAACTAGGTCTCTTGTATAGCAAATGTTCTGATACTTGCATTGGTTATTCAGATGCTGACTGGGCTGGTGATAAAAATGACCGAAAGTCTACCTCTGGTTACTGTTTCACCCTCAGTAATTCGGTAATTACGTGGAGATCTAACAAACAAACTTGTGTAGCCCTCTCAACTGCAGAAGCCGAATACGTTGCTCTTGCCGGTGCGGCTCAAGAGGCTGTCTGGTTAAAGCACTTACTCAGTGATCTAAATTTTGGGACTATGGAACCAATGGTTATAAACGAAGACAACCAGTCAGCCATCTGTCTTGCCAACAATCCCAAATATCATGGGAGGAGCAAGCACATCGATATTAAGTTTCACTATGTACGGGATCTTGTAAGTAACAAAGATATAGACGTAGTGTATTGCCCTACCGACGAAATGCTCGCCGACATATTCACCAAGAACCTGCCGATAGAAAAGTTCTCTAGACTAAGAACGAAGTTAGGAATGGTCTCATCTGACACACATTCAATGTGAGAAGGAGTGTTGAAACCTTTCATGTAGCACCTTGAATGTATATGTGTATAATACTGATAATGTTACAGTGCTCTTGCGTAAGAATGTATTTAGACAGCACTATGCGTTGAGAACTGAGCTCATGGTTCTTGTGGATCTCTGCTCGTGGTTCTCGGGCTTGGCTGGAGCCTACTCCACCGCTACCCTTCGTAATGTAAACGTGTGTCCTGCTGTGTGTACTGATTATACAAACTCCAAGAGTCTCGTCTTCTTAACCTACGTCCATTACGAAGTTGCTTCAAGAATGCAATCTAATATCGAATCGAGCATCTTTTGCCAAACTGAAACCAAGAAACTAGCTCTCTAGCTGCTTCTACCTGTCAAACTTCTGCTGAGGAAGAAAAGTCAAAGTAATTTATGTTATTCCTCGAAGAATAGGGTAAGTTAGGTCCATTTTTCCTTTGGAATAAGATTTTTCAATGGCTAGTAGATTTATGAAACTCTAAGGCAAGGGTCTTCAAACCACGGCCCGCGGGCCAAATCCGGCCCGCCAGTGTGTTCAATCCGGCCCGCGACGGTTAAGCCGACCGCGTACTCGGCGACTACTCTAAAAATGATAGATAATGACAGGAAAATTAAAACTTTTTTGGCCCTTGGAACTTACTGGAGTAATCAGTATGGCCCTAAGTCTGGAAAATTTGAAGACCTCTGCTCTATGGGCATATACCTGCTATATTAGTTTACCTATAAATAAATTTGGCCTTTTTTGGCTTTTTTCTTGGTAAAATTTGGCCTAACATTCATGAAGTTATCTGGCAACCCTGCAGGTAAGTTTAATTTCCGTATCCACTTTACCGGATGGAAGGCAGCTGAGAAGTTGAGAACGACTGGCATTTCATCGCACTGAGCCTGAGAAGATACAGGTCCGGGATTGTTGTTGATACAGAAACTGGTGCGGGATTGTTGTGCACGTGCGTCTGATTCTCCGACGAAAATTGTGGTGAATTAAAGTGAAGTTGCTGAAAAACTGGTATAGTTAGTATATTCACGTGAGTAAAGTGTGTGACTTTGTATGGAGTGCTCGTGAGAGTAGTTTTTTTTTGTTGCGTGAAAGTTGAGACTGAGCATTGGACTTTGGTGTGGTGACTTGCAATTTTTGACTGAGATGTTTTGACTGGTAAGCTTTCTTTGCATATAAAGAGTATAGTGTGTGACATTGTAGAGAGTGACTGTGAGAGTAGTAGGAAACGTTTTTGTTTCTTTTGGTTTGATAACTTGATTTTCAGTAGATTTGGTGAGTGAAGACTTCTTCTGCCTGTGAAATTTGTACTGAGAGAGAAGTCTGTGTTTGAGGATGGCAAGAAATAGGACTGGTCGTAGGAAGGGAGGTGCAAGTGGAATGGATGAGGAGATTGAGTGCATGACTTGTAAAGAGTGGATAGATATAGATGCATGCAAAGGTTTGAGAGAAATAAGTCGGAGAAAGTTGAGTGATCTTGTGTTTACGTGCTGGAAATGTTTGAATGATGAGAGTAAGAAGTTGAAAGAGGAGGTTGAGAGATTGACAATTTTGATGGTTGCTTTAGAGGCTGACTTGAAGGATGAAAGGAAGCTGAACGAAGGAAAGAATGAGAATGGTGCAAATGCAGTGAATGAAGAGGTAAATGGTGGTGCAAGGAGTGCAAATGAAGTGGATGATAAGGCAAATGATGGTGCAAGGAGTGTGAGTGAAGCAAATGATGGTGCAAATGTGACAGATGAGAGTAGAAGGATGAATGAGCATGATGAAAGAGGTACAAATGGAAAGAGAGTGAATGTGCCACCTGTTGAGGTGCCACATGAGGTGCAGGAGCCTGTAGTGGAAGCAAATGAAAGGAAGATGAATAGAAAGAATGATCTGAGTGAAAGAAGTGAGCAAAAGAGTAGCATGAAAGGGAGAGTAAGACCTATGATCAGAATATGTGGAGATAGCATGGTGAAGAATGTTGATAGGTTTGTATGTATGAGTGACAGTAGTGGATGTACGAACATGA
This sequence comes from Morinoia aosen, assembly GCA_030386875.1. Classification (NCBI taxonomy): domain Eukaryota; kingdom Metazoa; phylum Arthropoda; class Malacostraca; order Amphipoda; family Talitridae; genus Morinoia; species Morinoia aosen. The sequence continues at coordinate 6,761,021 of CM059576.1, forward strand.
GTGATATGCATGCATGCTGAGAGAGTGATAGATGGAATGGATGAAGGAATGGTTGTACTGCAAGGAGGTGGCAATGGGTTGCTTGAATGTGGGAGAAAACGTACTGTGAATGCAATTATGAAAGTTGTTGATAGGGCGCGGAAGAAGAATGTTAGAGTGGCGGTAACTAGCCTCCTAAGAAGGCCTGCGTGTGATGAGGAGTATGAAAGGGTGCGAAAGGAGGTGAATAGAGAGTTGCATGAAAGGATTATGAGTATGAGAGCTGAGAGTGTGAGAAAGCGTGAGCTGGGTTCCAGCTTCCTTGACATGGATAGCGTGATCCAGGATGGGTGTTTTCTTGGAGATGGAGTCCATCTTACAAAAGAAAGTGAGATGAAACTCTCCAAGAAATATATCCGGTGGATCAGGGCTACTCATGTCATAATGGAAGATGGAACTGGATGAATGAAAATCCGTCAGAGCAAAAGTGAGGAACGTCTGGAATTGTCCAATTGTGTTGTAAGGTTTGGAAGTATACATGTGCGTGGATGGAATGCAGGAAAGTTAGATGACCTCGTAGTAGAATTTGAGAATGGAAAATTGGATTGTGTTGGTGTAGTAGAGACCCAAATGCGTGATAGAGTCAGTTTAACATGTAAGGAGAATAAGTATCATATGATAGGAAAAGGGCGTGTAAATTGGCAAAAAAGAGGTGGTGGAGTTGGTTTGATTGTAAAGAATGCTCTAAATTGGAAATTAGAGGAACTTCCTGTTGGAAATGAACCTGAAAGTGAAGATTTGTTAGCAATTAAGTGTGAAAGAATGCATGCCAGAGAATGTATTGTTGTGATTGTATGTTATATGACAACTGATGGGATTTTAGCTCATGAAGAGAATATAAAAAAGTATGAAATATTAACAAGGATTGTACGAGAACACTGCAGGTGCCCTCTGGTTGTGATGGGTGACATGAATGGCCATGTTGGTATACTTGGTGAGCCGGTGAATGCAAATGGACAAAAATTGATAGATTTTTGTGATGAGAATGAACTTGAAAACCTGAATGTAACAATAGGAAATGGCTTGCATACATGGCAGAGCAGGGAATGGAAAACTGCAATTGACTATATGATTGTGAATAGTAGAGCAAGAGAGTGTGTCAATGAAATGTTTGTAGATGAAGATGATTTTGATATTGATAGTGACCATAAAATGCTTGTGCTTGAATATAACTGGGGTAGAAAGGAGTCAATGCAAAAGGTCAGTAGTGTGAAAGAAAGTTGGCAAATAAAAAAGGCAAACTGGGAAGAATTTAAGAATGAATTGAGTAGGTATAACTGGAATAGGTGTGGAAATGTAAATGACCTAAATGGTGAGATTGCAAGAACCTTGTATGATGTGGCAGAGCAAAAGCTTGGTAGAATAAAATGTAGGAAAGGGACAGGGAATGCCAGGTGGTTTACAAGTGAGATAAAGGAAGAACGAATGAGAAGAAAGACTTTAAATAAGAAACAACGCAGTATGAGGAAATTGTATGAAAGAAACAGAATTACTGAGGATGAATGGCAGAGTGCATGGAATGAGTACAAGGACCAGCAGAAGAAAGTAAGGAGAATGATTAATGAGGCTAGAGTTAAAGAGGAGAGACACCAAGTTGAAAATCTAAGAAAGAAAGGTCCGGATGGCATAAAAAATTGGTATAAGTTTATACAAGGTAATGATAGAAGTAGTGAAGTTCAAGTTGATGAATTAGTAGTTAATGGTTGCAGTGTGCAAGATAGGATGCAAATGGTGAAAGCAGTTGAAGAATACTGGGAGGACATTGGTGGAATGAATGAGCAGGTTACAGATGATGCACCCATAAATTTTCTGATTGATGAACGTGAACTGCAAATGGAAGATGAAATCACTTTTGAAGAGATTGTAAGTTTTTTGAAGAAAGTGAAAAATGGAAAGGCATGTGGCCCTGATAAGATCCCATATGAGTTCTATAAATGTGGAGGAGAGTGTGGTCAGTATGTTGAAATGTTTATTTGATGAAATATGGAAGAGTGAAAGAGTACCGGATGACTGGAACAAGTGTAATGTAGTTCTGTTGCATAAGGGTGGACATAAGAGTATGAAAGAACTTAAAAATTTCAGACCAATTGCCACTGGGTGACACTGTATGTAAGATATTTTGTGGTATTTTGAATGAGAGAATGAAAAATTTAGTTGAGGAATTAGGAGTCATAGGTGAAGAACAGAATGGTTTTAGGCAGGATAGACGTGGGGAAGATAATCTGTTTGTAGTGAGTGAAATAATTGAGCGAATGAGGAAGGATGATAAGAAGGTATATTTAGCATTCCTGGATATTGAAAAAGCGTATGACAGAGTGGTTCGGGTTAGGCTTTTTGAAGTTTTGAGAAAAGTTGGGTTTAGCAGAAAAATAGTAAAAATTGTACAAAGTCTGTATGAGAACACAAGCGCTATATACAGGTTAGGAAATTTGGAAACGGGGCAAGTGAGGAGTGTTAGAGGAGTGAGACAGGGCTGTACTCTGTCTCCCCTGTTGTTTGGATTGTACACAGAAGAATTAGCAGTTCGACTGAGAAGGAGTGGCTTAGGACTGAAAGTTGGTAACGAGAGACTGAGCTGTTTGTTGTATGCTGATGATGTGGTTGTGGTTAGTGGATGTGGACATGAACTGCAAAGGATGCTTGACATTGTGAACAGATATAGTACAGATTTCAAGATGAACTTTGGTGCCAACAAAAGCAAGGTTATGGTTATAAATAGTGATGAGACTGATAGAGACAGACTGGAATATTGGAGAAATCAGAATAGGTAGAACAAAAGAATACAAATATCTAGGTTGTATGATAAGTGAAGATGGATGCACTAGAACTAAGGGTGAGAAAGTGGCAAAAGCTATGCAGTGGAGTGGACGATTAAGTAGCGTGGCCAGATACAGAGCAAACAAGTATGAATGTGTGAGAGGAATGTGGAAGTATGTTGCTGTACCTAGTGTCATGTATGGTACGAGTGCTCTTGCCTGGAATGAAAGTGATCTTGAAAGGCTGGATGTAATACAAAATAAGGTAGGACGGTTAGCATTGGGTGCTCCAAAATGGACAGCTACAGAAGCCATTAGAGGTGACCTTGGGTGGAGCCTATTTTCAGAAAGAATGATGAAAGCGGTGCTGAATTATAAGGTGAGAATTGAAAGAATGCAGAATAGCAGATGGGTAAAGCGAATTTTTGAATGGAATCTGAGTGTAAGCTATTGGGAGAAAGTGTGTTGGGGGCATGCAAGGAAGCTTGGTATGCAAAAGATTATTCATGTTAGAATTGGGAGACCTGTGGATGACTGGAGTTTAATAAATCCTGGAGGTGTAGGGCCTGAGTGGGACTGCAAGAGGTGGAAGAAAGAGATTGAGAGGCAAACAAAAGAGTATGGATTGAATAAGTGGAGGCTTAGCATGGTGCGGAAGCCTACACTTGACTGGTATATGAAAAAAGAAGCACCTAAGTTTGAGCTGTTCTATGATGGTAGTTTTGGAAGTCAACTCTTGTTTGCTGTGAGATGTAAGTCATTGAGTGTGAACAGACATACATGGAGGTGGAATGAGAATAATAACAGATTTTGTCGGCAGTGTATTAGTGGAGTGGAGGAAACAATTGAGCATTTTTTGCTGGAATGTAGTAAGTATGAGCAAGAGAGAGAAAGTTTTATGAATGTGGTGCTTGAGCAGTATGGAGAGAATGAGTGGTATGCCAGATGTGCTGAAGATGATTGCGGTATGAGCTGTCTTGCTGGATTGGATCAGGAGTGTAATTTGAGTATCATTGAAGCTATGAAAATGTTTCTTGTGCGTGCCTGGAGTAAGAGACACTGACTGGAATGAGCCAGTCAGGTAGAATGGTCAGTAATGACCCAATATGCCTGGGGATGGTGTTTTGACACACTGGCTATCCCAGTGACGCCATCCAATGGCAGCTTGTGACAAGGATTGGTAGATCCTGAGTAGTTTAGTGGACAAGTCTGGTACCAGGCGCTGAACTCTTTGTGTGATAACTGTGGAGGGAATTGTAGGCCGTTACAAAGGCCCCGACGCTGTCGGCCCTCAATTTCAAGTTCAAGTTCATCTGTGACTTTAAGAGGTCTCAACAAAGCCTCACTCCGATCAAGAAGAAGAAGAAGATCAGGCTGAGCAAATTCGTGTGCATTTTAACCTAAAACTGACTTGGTTTTGTATTATTAATATTTTATACGAAGTTACTAAGGAGGCAGTAAATTGCGTGTTAGTTAATATGTGAGGAACAACTTCTTGCATCTAATTTTTGAAGGCTAAATTAACAAAAAAACTTCTGTCTTTTTTTAAAGGCGTTTAGTTCCCTCGGTTGGAATAAATCCCGTCACGATACGTGGTATCTCTAGTCACATAATTCATGTGCTGCAGCTGATGTGTAACACCTAGTTATATAAAAATAATTAGATAAATACAGTATTGAGGGTACAGAATTGTCATAATGCAAGCCCTGCCCAGGCCAGCTGCTGATGAGCTGGGGTACCTACAGCTGACGCGAGATGGCGCCGTCATCGCGGTGAGTATTGCACTCATTAATGCTCTAAACTATAATATTTGTATCATTCCAAGATTTATTCCTCTACTGATGTTGGTCAATATTGAGTTTAATGTTGTCAACGATTTTCATAATATTGTTGCTATAGATAGGTAATATAGTCGATTTTAAGACGTTTTACATGAATGACAATGTGCTCGCAAATGCTTAGTTTTTAAGTTATTTAAGTTTAAAGTTGTACAAACGGCTCTCCTGGATGGCCTTTTTTGCGCAAAAGCAGTCATTGTTTTTGCAATAGTTAGAAATGGAAGCTAACCCCCTAACTAACAAACATAAATATGTTCCTTTATGGAATATTGGTAACAAAATTATGAAAATCGTTGACAACATTAAACTCAATATTGACCCTGATGTCTTGCCATAGAAATACTGTAGCTTATTGGGCATAAAATGATAATGTTTTTTGCTTATGTCATGGTGTATATGCATTTAGCAACAGAAACTTTTCTAAATACAAATGCCATTAGGCTATTTCCATACAGGATGTAATTTCAGAACTGAAGGGAACAAATTAAAAGAAAGTTCCAAAATTTTTTGATATTACGTGAAAAAAGTTCACTTTTTTCCAAATCTCTATTTAGCTTTGAAAACTTCAAAATCTGTTCATGAAGAATAGTTTATTTGATTAACTAAAAATCTTAGTTAGACATTATTGAAATATCAATAGTTAGGTTATTGCCATTGGATAATTTATAAGGCTACCTAATAGCAAGCAAATGATTGTGAATTCCTTAAAGGTTTCAATGATTGAATTCAGCTGAGGTTTGAAATAATATAAGCATGCTACAGAACTTAAAATAGCAATTTTGAACCCATATCATTGATATTATTCCATTATTACCAAGTTTGGGAGTAACAAATTACAAACCTGTTTAGGAAGCCTATTTTTATAAAAAATATTTTTAATCTCCTTGCACTTGGTTAAATTATTGTGCTTATCTAAATTAGTCTCAAAATTAAATTGCATAAAATGCAAACTACTATGACTTCAATATTTTTTACTCTCCCTTGTGCAATAGTAATCAATAATTTGAGTTTATGATCCTCACCATAATGTTCTAGGAAATAATAACATCTTAGAACAATGTGAGACCAGCACAGCACTGATTATGCATGAATCTATATGCTGTCTCTGACTACTTGGCACTCATGCTTTTCCTGCTCTGTCCAACTTTGTCTTTTTCAAGAATCCGGACGAATCGTTCAAAAGTTTTCAGCTTTTTCTGATTGTTGGGTGAAGCTCAGTAAAACAAAAATATTTGTATTTAATACAAAAAAATTGATATGTTATTGATATATAAACTGTTTATTACAAAAGCTTTTTGGATCCGAGACAACAAAAATTAAGGGCACGGTTCGGGTCTATTTTCAGATTATGGTCATTTTTCAGTTTATAAACTCATCTTATAGAGATTTTTCTTGCGCATCCAAAGATATAATTGGCTTTCAAGTACGTCAATTGGTTAGTCTTCTGGACGGGGTAAAAGACGCGCACTAGTGTGACCTTGGGGTGCGCCAATGGATGGGTGACCTCCCTCTTCCCCCCCCCATTACGAGCCAGTGTTGAGTGTTTCTCTACTGGAATAGCAAGAGAGTTCATTCATGGCCTAACTTGAAATGCTTTCGTACTCAAACGAAACATCCTATTACTCAGTGATAAATTATGATGGTGTAATTGAGTGTTTGTTTTGAGTCCGGCTGCTGAGTCATCAGCTAATTAGCTGGCTATGTAAACATAAACGCCTCCCGGAGTTTTGAAGCTACAGGAATGGCAATTATATCAATCGAAAGGGCTTAAAAAGAGCTACAAAGCAATATAGGTTTTTGAAAAAAATATTTAGTCAGCATTTAAAAAAAAATTAATAAAAAATTAACCCTGTTCTGAAACTTATATTTATTGACTTTTGTTATGGATCCCTACCCACTGTTTTGAAGGTACATAAGAAGGTATAGAATCACTGATAAGACTCAATTAAAAAATTAGTACAGAACGAAAAAATTTTTTTTGGGAAAAATGGCTTTTCTGAATACTCACCTTCTTGATTTTTGAAAACCTACTCCTCCCACAGTTTTGAAGGTAAAGAGATGGCAAGCATACCAATCAATAGCGATTGAAAAGGAAAATAGATCCGGTGCAAAAGTTTTTTCAAATTTCAATTCACCTTGAAAATTAGAAGCAAATTATTCAAAAAAGTAGAAAAAGAGGTCATTTTTGGGGAAAAAAATTCTCAAAATTCAAAAAATCAAATGATCGAAAAACTTTTGCACCGGATCTCTAGACAAGACAATTTGCTACCTAGAGAATATTTTCTGAGTTCTGTAAGTTGAAAATTGTAGGAGGAGTAGGATTTTCCGCAACACATGTTTTTTCATGTTTTTTAAAAAAAAATCTTATTCATGTATGGTTACGAAAAATTCGCACAAATCAAAAAAATTATTAATAACAATTTACATCGATGGCAGATATCTCAGAAAAATCCACCGACAACTTACAGACTTTTTTTTTACCCCGAACCGTCCCCTTAACTTTTGTGTTAACTCCAACTCTAGTGCACAGTTAATCTTATCACAGCAAAATAAAACTATGGAGAGAGTATGGAAAAAATTATATCTCTAGAATTCAGTTCTCACGATGAAGCGCTGTTTCGATGTAACTCAAACTATTACGACTGACAATAATTAGTTAGTAGCGTGCACTCCAAACAGGCCCTTTACGCGATATTTCATTCAAATCCTGTTGAAATATTTCACAGGAATTGAAAGGACTAGCAAGCAAGACCTCATCTGTACTGCGTAAGTTACCGGTAAAATAAACAGTTTTCAAAACTTATTTTCACTACGGTCCTCAGAATGTTTGAAAATACACCGGCATGTGTATATACTTGTTTACTGCCAATCTTTAAACTAGTTACACACCTGCTGCACATTTTGCAGAATATCCCTTTAAAACATCGGGTATTTATGAACAAAAAAAAGTACAAAACTATAATTGGCGAACTCACCAAATCAGAATAAAAGTAAGTAGGAACGCTCCAGCACATCCACACCTTTCAACATTCAATAGCTTACTGACACGATTCAATAATTAGCGCCAGCGGAATGACGAATGATTATAGGTGGGTTGGTCACTTGAATGTCAAAGCACTCGCAGCAATTGTAAATGGAACACTCAATGTCTCTTCATATGGCAAAACAGGTTTTTTAGTCATTAATTGCATCATTTTCAATTTTTCTTCTCTGGTCTTGAACAACAACACAAAACAGCAATGTGGGGAAATATTTTGTACAACATTTAAAATTGAATTTAGAAATTTTCTATTATCTTAACATACAAATATCATGTAAGGAAATGTGTCAACTAGCTTTTATTAACATGAGTATGTCATATTAAACATTATGTTTCCCTATCATTTTAGTTCCTAATTTTACAATTTATGAAATCTTATGAGATCCATTAAGGACGTTTTATATTAGGAAAGTTTTGAAACCCAATATGTTGTAATGCATCTCACGAATCAAACTTCAGAAAATAAATTGGTTTTCTTTCTTTCTTTCTTTCTTATGCCATTTAACTTCATCGATAAATATCGGTAAAAACTTTGGTAGAGTAATTTTATCGGATATTAAATTACGACTAAATCCACAATGAATTACATATATCAATGCTGAAATTATCTGTGGGATGAATTTTATTGATTTATATAGATGTTCTCTTTGTGAACTTCATACTCAAAAAACCGTTCGATGCGTTTTATTTGCAAACATGAACAAAGAAAGAAAATCATTCCCAAATACCTCTTCAAGACACCCACTGCCATTTCGGATGTTACATTTTGCTTGATTACATTACATTTTTTGGACTAATGGATTACATGTTTTTAGCACTAATGCCTCATATTTAACATCAAGTCACCAAATAGGTTGGCAGAAATTAGTTTTCTTTAACTTCACTACACCATCATCATAAACAAAATACGTACAGCGTATTTTAACACAAACAAAAATAATATACGAATATTTACTTCCTCTATAGGAAAAACAGAATTTACGATATAATTATTTCACATCATGTTTTACACTCTACCATGCATACAGCCTGCCAGGTAGCTGCGGCGTGGGAGTAACTTTCCGGAGCCACTCTTCTCCTAAGTTCATTTTTTTGAGGAACGAGTCTAATTTTGCCTAAAACGAGACCGAAAAGCGATTCACTCTTGTAGGAATAACACTAATTTATTTTTACATGTCTCGTTCACATGGAACAATAATGAATAACTAATACTTTGAAGGTTTTTTTGACCGAAAAAAATACCTTTTCGTAAAGCTGAAAGTTTTCTCTTTCTAATGAAGTAATTTGAGGGCCATTTAAAATAAGATAAAGGATATAAAATTATCTTTTAATATAAAGGGTGATGTTCAGCTGGAACTTGCGATCTTTCAGCTGCAGCCCGCAGCCTCGCTGCAATGCATTCCGACAGCACTCGCTCTTCAGTACTCAAACTCTAGTAGCCTGAGGAGGGTTGCCATGCTTCTGTCTCTCTATTCAGCCTAAGTTCATTCCCCCTCCTGAAAAGATGCACATATTAATTAATAATTGTTATTCTGATTAGTTGTATGGTGGAACCTTTTAGAAACTAATTTTAGATAGATTTTAAGGTACTTCAAAATTGTTCGACGAAATAGTTCACAAAATTGCCTGGCTGCTACATCTAGTTCCAATTTGCCTTTGTGTCCAGGCATAAAAAAGTTCCTTGAAATTCTTCCCTGATAGACTTGCTGGTTAGACTTGCACTGGCATCAGAAAAACAACATATTAACTTTATAAAGCTGTACATAGAAAAAGGGTCAATATGTATTTTAGGTGCTACACAGAAATTAAAAATTTTGTTCCAAGGAATCACTGAGGAACACATTTAAAAACTTTTTATATAAATGACATTCTGCTTGCTGATACATTATTTTTGAATTATTCAACTCTGAAGTTGGCTTTTGCAGCGAGCGTGCCAAGCGTAATTTAATTATCAACGGAAGCTAACCCTCAATTACAAACGTAAAGAGGTTGGGTCGTGAGGGGGAGCTACAGTTCTTCAAGTGAAAATTATAAATAAAGTTTTTAAGTGACGTTCGTTTATATCATCTCCAATGGCGGCCACCCGGTACCCAAGATGGCAGCCGCGATCTTGGGGTACCATTAAGAGAAATGTGTAGGAGAGAACTATAATAGATTTCCCACTTTTTAGTGAATAATCATAAGTAATTAGATCATAATTAACAAATTTTCTTCTGTGCACTTTTCGTTGGAAATGAGTATTTTACGAGTTATAGCGGTAAATGACTTCTCAACTCTAGTGTTTGAAGCGGAAAGAAATTCATCAAGCGTGTCATTGGCAAAACTGCAATGGACTCTCTCTTCCGAGGCGCTCAAATGATTGAGCGCTTTCCCGACATCTGAAACAAAAATTAAGATACCGCTATAACTCATTATTTTTGGATGATAACCTTTATTGTGTGAATAACTAAAAGATCCTAGATGTGGGTTCAGGCACCGCAGGGTGAGCTAATAATAAATTTCAAAGTATTCAAACGTACTGTAACAGCTCAATCGCGCAACAAATAAACCTACCGCTTTAACTTGTAAAATACTCATTTGCTGCAAAAAGTGTATAGAAGAAAAGTAGTTTATTCCTATATTATTACCATGATTCAAGCAACAAGAACTTAAAAATTGATTAGTCGCTCTTTATTTGATTGCATTGGTCATAGAAGACAAAAATTAACATACCGCTATAACTCGTAAAATACTCATTTCTGACGGAAAGTGCATAGAAGAAAACTTGTTTATTTTGATCTAAATAACTATGTTTTGGCATCGAAAAGTGGAAAATCGATTACTGACCATTGCTGCGCATTTACCGAGTCAATTTCATTCAAGCTAGTTTTCTGATTCTAGTTTTTAAGTCATGAAAAAGTTATTTTTACCTAGTAAAGCTCAAGTTACGTCAGAGTATGCTTAACATTACCTGTCTTTAATTGTCTTGTTATTGCATTCCAACCTTCAAGCCCCATTGCCATTTTTGAGAATCATGAAACTCGATCATCATGCTGGTGTACTTCCATGTTTCTGTGTCACTATTTAGCTCATTGCCAGCTATAATGGTAAATCTGAAGGATATGACAGTAATCGATTTTCTAAATTTTGATGCTTAAACATAGTTAATTAGATTGAAATAAACAAGTTTTGTTTTATGCACTTTCCGTCTGAAATGAGTATTTTATTAGTTATAGCTAGTGATGCAAAAGAAACGGTGTTATTTGATTGCATTTTTTTTGGCAAAAAAAACGTGTTTTTTATGTTTTTTTTTTTTTTTTGTTTTTGTTTTTTGTTTGTTTGCACACCTAAATTTTGTTAAGTATATGTCTGGGTTTTTTTTTTGGACACCTAAAATATATTAATATCCATGTTTTTTAGTCATTTTATTGTTATAAAGACATCAAAAAGAAACCATACAGTAAAAGTGGTGGCAGATAACCCACAATTACCTAGAGGCGTCTAAGAGGAACAGCAGGAGCCACAGAACTTATATTGATGGAGTCAAAATTCAGAGCTTACTATCTCTACTATGTCTCATTTTATTTTTATGTGACCAAAAAAATCAGACTTTGCAAAGATAATAAGCTCTGAATTTTGACTCCATCAATATAAGTTCTGTGGTAAGTTCTGTGGATCCTGCTGTACCTCTTAGACTCCTCTGGAGAATTGTGGGTTATCTGCCACCACTTTTACTGTATGGTTTCTTTTTTATGTTTTCATTACAAAAAAATGACTAAAAACCATAGATATTAATATATATTAGGTGACCAAAAAAATATGCTTTTTTTTAAAACATGTTTTTCTACAAAAAATTCTGACTGATAAAAATGAATATTAATATATTTTCTGGTATCTAATATAACCATGCTGTTTTTTCACAAAGAATCGTGACTAAAAAACAATATATTTTATGTGACCTAAAAAGCCCCCAAGCCGTTTTTTTAAAAAAGCATGTTTTTTACTAAAAAATCATGACTGATAAAACATGAATAATATATTTATGAGACCAAAAAAATGTTTTTGTACTAAAAAATCATGGCTAAAAAAACATGAATATATATATGATACCTAAAAACCCCATGCTGTTTTTTAAAAAATGTTTTTTTACAAACAATGATGTATAAGAAAACCTGGATATGAATATATTTTATGCAACCAAAAACCATGCTGTTTTATTTTATGTATTTTTCATAAAAAAATTGTGTCTTAAAATCATGGATATTAACATAATTTGTCACCAAAAAATAATTGTTTTTTTAAACATGTTTTTTTATTAAAAAATTATTATTCATTTTTTGGTCACGACTTCTTTGTAAAAAAAACACCCCCTCAGGGGGATACTATTATTGTATCTATGGGAACTAGCGCTCCCAGGGGGACAATGTAAGGGCCCAAGCTGAGAGTTAGGTAGGCCTCCTTTTTGTTGAAATAAAATGTTTTTGTTATGTTGAGGACCACCTTTTTTCGGTTCACTGCTGTCCTGTTTTTCAGCACCTACTACTGTCTTCTTCAACTTTGATCTTGTTTCATAATCTTCCTTCCTCTCTTTGGATCGCATTTGTTGCTGGGTAGGGAGGCTAAAACTAATGACTAATCTAATCTGTAAAAAAACATGGATATTAATTTATTTTATGCGACCAAAAAACCATGCTTTTTGAAAAAAAGATTTTTTACAAAAAATAAGGGTGTTATTAAATTTTATCTGAACAAAAAAACATGACCTTTTAAAAAACATGGTTTTTTCACAAAAAGTTGTTAATATCCATGTTTTTTAGTCATGATATTTTTGGTAAAGAAAACATTATTTAAAAAAACAGCATGTTTTTTTTGTCACATAAAATATATTAATATCCACATTTTTTAATCATGATTTTTCTGTAAAAAAGATGTTTTTCAAAAAAACGGCATGGTTGTGTATGGTAAAATAAAGTATATTAATATCAGTGTTTTTTAGTCATGACTTTTTTGTAACAAGAACATTCAAAAAACAGCATAGATTTTTGGTCACATAAGATATATTAATATCCATTAGAACTGTACCAGGTCTTAGAATAAAATATCCACAAAGAATCTATTCACTCTATAAAACCTTTTGGAGACTAGCTCCATCTCAGTAAGTCATTCAGTCAAATGTTTTTCAAAGGAACAGTGAAAATTCATTGTCCATTTCACTAAATTTTACAGAATGACTGAAGATGGAGCTGGTCTCCGAAAGGTTTTATGGAGTGAATAGATTCTTTGTAGATACTTTATTCTAAGACCTAGTACAGTTCTAATAAACATGATTTCAATATTAACAGCATTCTTTGTTTATAAGTTTCTAAAGACAATTCGATTATAGAAAAATAACTTTCCTGATATTTATATCCGTGTTTTTTTAGTCATGATTTTTTGAAATGTTTTTTTTTTAAAAAAACAATTGTTTCGGTCCCATAAAATATAATAGCCATGTTTTTTTAGTCAAGATTTTTCTGTTAAAAAACAATGTTTTAAAACAAACAGCATTGGATTTTTAAGGTCACATAAATATATTAATATCCATGGTTTTTATTCATAATTTTGTATAAATAACGTGTTTTTTTAAAAACAGCATGGTTTTTTAGTCACATCTCTATCAATGACCATAAGTAAAGATATGTTATTATAACACACCATTTTGGGAGTTGAAGGTCATTCACATGTATTGTAAAATCAATGAAATATCAAAACATGGAACCGCAGAAAATGAAAAATCTCATAAAACTATAGAAAACCATCAATTAAGAAGTATGCTGTTATATTTTGTAATTTGACATGAAAACAAATAATGTAATGTGGTTCTTTTTATTGGCGAGTTATTTTCAGACAAAACATTTAAAAAAAACCAAAGTATCCACGTTTTTTTTGGCCACGTTTTTTTTGTAAAAAAAACGTGTTTTTTTAAAGAAACGGCATGGTTTTTTTTTTAGTCACATCTCTAGTTATAGCGGTAAATGACTTACCGCAACTCCAGTGTTTGAAGCGGGAAGTAATTCAAGCAGCGTGTTGGACAGCAACACTGCAATGCACTTCGCTTCCAGCGCGATCGACTTCAAAGACGAAACCAAACCTACCGCTATACCTTGTTAAATACTCATTTGACGAATAAAGTGTATAGAAAAAAAGTTGTTTATTGCGATGTTATTACCATGATTCGAGCAACAAAAATTCAAAAATCGATGAGTAGCTGTTTATTCGAGCGCATTCGTCATGAAAGACGAAACTAAACTTACCGCTATAAATCGTAATTTAATCATTTCAGACTGAAAGTGCATAGAAAAAAACTTGTTTATTTTGATTCAATTCATTAGGCATAGGCACCAAAAAGTGAAAAATCGATAACTGTCATATCCTTCAGATTTACCGCTATAATTTAGTACCAAATTTAACACTCAATCTTTAGATAAGAAAATTCATTTCTGTGTTACCGATAATTCAAGTACTATTAGGTGATGAAAAATGAGGGCTCTTCTTTGCACAACTTATGGTGTTGGTCCTGCACGCTGCGTTGTGGATACAGTCCGCTACAAATGTCACATTAACCAATGTTATTTGTGTAAATTTCTCCTATAAGTAATTTAATGAAATTTTTCTCTGTTGATTATGAGTTAGTAGGGCATTGAGAACAGTGTGATTAACACCTGAATTATAGAATGAAGCATTTGTAATGGAAGCCATCCAATGAGATGAGAGGTTTAGTAATTTTTAATATTTCTATGCTCTAGAAATTCTTTTTTGTGTTAGAATATAGATCTTCATTTGTTGTCTTGCATCTATGGTCAATATTTTCAACCATTTCTGCATTAACCATAGCTCAAACTGACAAATGAAGATCTATACCCTAACACAAAAATCTTATGTAACGTGACTAAAGAAGACGAGTTCTAGATATTCTCTTTGGAAGGATGCTCAATATTGCATATGAAGCAATGATAATATATGTATTTTTGATGTGTACTTTGTGAAGTACATAGTGTTTCAGAACAAGAGGTACAAAATGGTTCTCCTAATAGAAAATGGCAAAATAAATACTTTTTCTGATATGAAGTTTTCCAAAAATTCTTGTCTGTGAGGTATTAGCTGTTTATTGTTTTAATGGATGAAATTTAGTAACACAATTCCTTGGAATATTTATTTTGAATGTACTTTACAAAAGGTGATCAAAATGTGTTCCTACATCAATGCACTTTTTAGTATTTGTTCAACGGTTTATGTTACCAGCACTAGTCTACCCCCTTTATTTGAAATAAGAAAGAATTTGATAAATGAGACAAGCCATTTGATTTTAAAAAATTAAATCTCTCGAAAGTTGATAAGACTGAGTGCACATGACCCATCAAAAATGCATAATAAAGTTTGACAAATCACATAACAAACGTTCCTATTTCCTAAGCTTGTATCACATACGCTGACCACGCACTTTGGCAGGCTTCGGACAGAGAGACAGGCAGACACGGCTCTTATTATAGTATAGATTCTGGTGTCTTTGAAACTGAACAGTTCCCACAAGACAAACAAGAAGTGACCTAGTAGGACAATCTGGTAGATTTTAAAATATTCTTGCTAAGTCTTTTTACCAAATGTCAATACAACTAAATTTTGTTGGTGTAAACTCTCATAGAATAGAAGTCTTTGTAACGTAAATTCAAAATAAAAATAGCGATTTATTGTGTCGTCCAATTTCATCCTTTGAAACAATAAACAGCTTATACCTCAAAAACAAGAATTTTTTAGGAAATTTCATACAAGGAAAAGTATTTATTTGGCCATTTTCTACCTGTTGTGCAATTTTGTACCTCTTGTTCTGAAGCGTCCTATATATATATTACTGGGGTCAACTTGGATCTTGCTTCATGAACTTCATTCAACCTTGCAGTCTTGGAGCACAGGATGTGAGGATGCACCACGGTAAAGGAAACAAGGTAGATCATTTCTATGGGAGAAAATACACCTCCTCTTGTTAGGCTAGCCAATAGAAAGGCTTTATTTCAAACAAACTTTATGACGTCACCAAAACGCCATGTCGTTAGGCCAATAGTAGAGCCAGATTTGGGGGTAGCAGTGCTACCAGATGCAATATGAGCGCTGCTATTGGTCCGTTGCCGTGACATCAGCAAAACCACACAGTTAACAAAAAAAGACTGGTTTGAACTACCTTGTTTCCTCTACCGGGGGACATACCTTGTTCGTAGATTTCGTTTCCTTAGCTTCATATTCAATGGGCCTTCCTCCTTCCTCTCATGGGTTCACCATTCCTGAAGTAAAAGATGCCTAAGATAATTTATGATCAGATGTAACGTATCACTGAGATAATGTGCATTGAAAGTTAGTATTTTAATGGGATTAATTGTGGGCTATATTTATACTACGCTATGTTTCTCAGGGGTAAGCAAAAACAGGCGTTCAACCTGAAAAGTGAAAGTGTAATATCATGTTATCTTTTGCCTTATTACTTAGGGATAAAGTGAGGCCTCAGGGAATCTCTAACTTCATATTTCGAAATTCATTTCTTGCAGGGCCCGAGCTAAAGGTTAGGTAGGCTTCCTTTTTGTTGTAATAGAATAGGTTTTTGTTTTGTTACGGACCATCTTTTTTCGGTTCACTGCTGTCCTGTTTTTCAGCACCTACTACTTTCTTCTTCAACTTTTTCTTGTTTCATGAACTTCTTTCCTAGCTTACTGTTTCTGTGCACCTTGTGCATAGATTCCGCGTTCCCTCAACTCTATACTAAATGGTGCCTTACTCTTTCCTCTCTTGGAACATCTTTGTCGTGGTTAAGGGAGGCTAAAACTTTCTTATATAATAATAATAATAATTCAACCATCCCCTTTCCTTATTATTCTGAACATACAGTATTGTCCTGAGAGACTTCTCAGGAGAATACAGCTATTGTATCTGTGGGAATTAGCGCTCCCAAGGGTAATACGTGAAGTTTCAACGCGAGGTTTGGTAGGCCTTTTTTTTTGTTCAGATAGAATAGTTTTTTAAAATTTGTTATGCACTTTATTTTCTCAGTTCGCTTCTGTCCAGTCTTTCAGCACCTACTACTTTGTTCTTCAACTTTTATTTTGTTTCATGAACTTCTTTCTCAATTTACTGTTTCCGTGCACTTTGTCTATGTATTCTGTATTTCTCTTAACTCCACACTAAATGGTTCCTTCCTCCTTCCTCTCTGTGGAATGCTATTGTTGCAGTTAGGAAAACTAAAATCTAATCCAATATTGTTGTGAGAGTCATCTCCTGTGCTAATAGTTATAATGAGTGCACACGGCCCATCAAAAAAATGACAAAATTAAGATGTAGGACCAACTGAGCTTCAACATGGCTTTCCCATGATTTCCCATGCTATTCTATGGCTTTCCAATACTTTGCCAAGTCTCAACCGCTGAAATTCTACATAACCTAATCTCACCTACCAATACACGTGATATTCATTCCGACTCCCAATCTGCTGGGTTAAGGCACCAAAAATTGTGGAGTTGATGAAGCTTGTATCACAGATACGCTCATCTCACACTGCAGGCTGGTGGGTGTGGCACACGGACGGACGTGGCTCTTCATATAATATAGATATGTGAAAAATTATATATATATTAAAAACTATTAAATATATTAAACTATTATATGTTTATAAAAGTGCCTATGTCATTACTTTGGTGAAGTGTGTGCACAAAACAACGCACGTTGACCTAAAACTTTCTGGCAGTCGAGGGGCGCCCTGGAGAACGACGAGGCAGCAGGCCGAGCCCTGGCAGAGCTGGTGGACGTGGCCCTCAGAAGGAAGGTGATGCCTGCAGACCACCAGCAGCAGCAGGTCTCCAGGATATCAGGTGTGGTGGTGTAGTGAATGTACTTGGGTCACCCCCCAAATCTGTTGACCAATTCTAGCTCAGTTACTACTGGAATTCTATCTAGTCTTTTGCAAGTGTTTGATAATGCTAATATGTCAATGTAAATTTAACCCCATCAAAGGGATAGAAGTATTATATCTATGGGAATTAGTGCTTCCAGGGGGACTATGTGAAGTCCTGAGCTATAGGTTAGGTAGGCTTTCTTTTTGTTAAAATAGATTAGGTTTTGTTTTGTTACGGACCATCTTTTTTTGGTTCACTGCTGTCCTGTTTTCTTCTTCAACTTTGATCTTGTTCCATAAACTTCTTTCTCATCTGACTGTTTCTATTGCCTTTCTGCATAGATTCTGCATTCCTTTAACTCCATACTTGATGGTGCCTTCTTCCTTCCTGTCTTTGGATTGCATTTGTTGTGGATAGGGAGGCTTAAACTGACTAATAATCTAATCTAATGTAAATTTAATCAATGTAAAGTTCCGATTTCTCCGTTGTGTATCACCGCTACGCTCCACTGGAGAAGCATCAGTGCTACTTCACTTGTTGCAATGGAACTCAATGGCTGAAGTAGCAATGACAGGTCTTAGAGTATTACTCAATGCCTAACCAAAGTTTTTGTCGAACATGTTAGACTCAAGATAATTTTTCCACTCAATGTTTTCAGAAGCTGTGGAACTTTTTTGACAGCTTCAATAATTGGTTTCAATTCTCAAGTCATTTGTAGTGAGAAATCTGAGAATTTTCAATGCTTTTATTATAGAAAACTTTTATCAATAATGTAAGGGTTTTCTCTAAATATTTTTAAAAATGAATACACTTTGTGACAACTTCAATATCCGGTTGTACATGTGCTGTTTGGTGCATAAGCCACACATGTCTATTCAGGGAATACAGCTATTGTATGTGTTTGTGCTCCTGGGGTAGAAGTGAGGTCCTGAGTGGACAATTGTGAAGGATTTCCTTTCATGTAAATAAACGTGTTTTTGGTTTTGTTACAAGTCATGATTTTCAGTTCACTTTTATCCCTGATATTCTGCGCCTATTGCTGTCTTCTTCAATGTTCATATTGTTTCATGAACTTCTTTCTCAGCTTGCTGTTTCTATTCACTTGTGCAAAGCTTCCACATTCCCTTCCTCTCAGGGGGATACAACTGTTTTATCTATAGGAATTAGCACTCCCAGGGGGACTATGTTAGGGCCTGAGCTAGAGGTTAGGTAGGCTCTTTTTTCTTAAATAGAATAGGTTTTATTTTGTTAAGGACCATCTTTTTTCGGTTCACTGCTGTCCTGTTTTTCAGCACCTACTACTTTCTTCTTCAACTTTTTCTTGTTGCATGAACTTCTTTCTCAACTTACTCTTTCTATGCCCCTTCTGCACAGATTCCCCATTCTCTTATCTCCATACTAAATGGTGCCTTCTTCCTTCCTCTTTTTGATACCCTTTTTTTGTAGCGGTTAGGGAGGCTTAAACTAATAATCTTAATCTTAACCCATTAATGCATAGCTTCTAAAAACTTGGATGCTAATATATTATATTCATTTAGCATCATGCACTAGTCAACCAACGTAGCTCACTTTGGTTTGAGACAAAAAAATTGGATGTCCCGTCCAATTTTTTGGAGTCATGCTCGTCTGAAACCCAAGTGAGCCATGTCAATTTCCTAGCAAATAATTCTTAATTTCTTGCGCCTAATTTTTCAAGCACTATGCATTAATGGGTTAATTTTATGGCACACAGAAACCAGGAACATTTATCTATTCTGTGCTACATTTTGATGGTATTCTAGATTTTAGGTTTGATTTTCAAAATGAATAAAAAAGAGGTGAAATATTTGTGGACAAATTGCAGCAAGGATGGGAGGGTTTGTGGTTGTCTTTCAATGTTGGCATAGAAAGACATAGGTGTGCAAAGTTCTTTGCTGAACCTCATAATAGCCACAAATGATTTTTAGCCCTAAAGAGTTTAAAGTGCAGAGTATTTTCAACTTGGAAGAATTTAAAGTGTAGAGTATTTTTAACCTGTAAGAGGTTAAAGTGCAGAGTCTTATCAACCTGGAAGAGTTTAAAGTGTAGAGTATTTTTAACCTGTAAGAGTTAAAAGTGCAGAGTCTTTTTAACTTGGAAGAGTATAAAGTGCAGAGTATTATTAACATTAAAGATTAAAAAGAACTGTTTTTTATTTTTGAGGAGCAAGGAGCGTTTTTTTTTTTCAAGTTAGGGCCCATTAATAACATGTTATTTGTTTCTATAATTTCTGTTGAGAATATTTTTTTTGACCATTAAATTTTTGTCAATTATTACGCTTGGTTTCAAAATTTTTGCAGTAATATATTCACTTTTTTAGAACAGTCTATTTTAAAAGATGTACCTAAATGTTGTGTAAATCATTGAACCTTAGAATAATGAATTGAAAATCGCACATCTCATGGTGTAACAAGTCAATAATAACTTTAAAAATAGAATATATGGTGCTTTAACATAATAATGCCTTTAAAAATAGAATATATGGTGCTTTAACATAATAATGCCTTTAAAAATAGAATATATGGTGCTTTAACATAATAATGCCTTTAAAAATAGAATATATGGTGCTTTAACATAATAATGACTTTAAAAATAGAACATATGGTGCTTTAACATAATAATGCCTTTAAAAATAGAATATATGGTGCTTTAACATAATAATGCCTTTAAAAATAGAATATTTGGTGCTTTAACATAACAATGCCTTTAAAAATAGAATATTTGGTGCTTTAACATAACAATGCCTTTAAAAATAGAATATTTGGTGCTTTAACATAACAATGCCTTTAAAAATAGAATATTTGGTGCTTTAACATAACAATGCCTTTAAAAATAGAATATTTGGTGCTTTAACATAACAATGCCTTTAAAAATAGAATATTTGGTGCTTTAACATAACAATGCCTTTAAAAATAGAATATATGGTGCTTTAACATAATAATGCCTATAAAAATAGAATATTTGGTGCTTTAACATAACAATGCCTTTAAAAATAGAATATTTGGTGCTTTAACATAACAATGCCTTTAAAAATAGAATATATGGTGCTTTAACATAATAATGCCTATAAAAATAGAATATTTGGTGCTTTAACATAACAATGCCTTTAAAAATAGAATATTTGGTGCTTTAACATAACAATGCCTTTAAAAATAGAATATTTGGTGCTTTAACATAACAATGCCTTTAAAAATAGAATATTTGGTGCTTTAACATTTTCATGTTAATGAATAGCACATTTGCTGGTGTAACATGACAATAATGACCTAAAAATAGCATATATGCTGGTGCAACAGGCAATAATGACCTTAATTTAGAGTATTTGATGGTGTAACACGAGGCTGGTGTTGCAGTGGTGTACCAGGACCACTGCTACGTGGTGTGCCTGGCCAACAAGCGGCTGCACGTCGTCAAGAAAACACTGAAAGCAGCGGCTGCCGCCGGTCACTGATTTGGGCAGGGGTCCACGTGCCTAATTCTGTGTCGGGACCCAGACTCAGATGCTGCCATGCGCCAAAACTTGTTGCAGTTGCACGGTTGGTTTGTCAACTCGTTTTTTGTATGTAACCTGTGTTACTGGGTGTATAGTATTATGTATATGTATGCTGCTTTAAAAAAGTGTTCATGTTAGTTTAGTGGAGTGAATGAATACTTTAGGTTTTTCAGTTTAACTTTTATTAAATAGTTAAGTTAAGGGAATTAATTAAGTTGGCAAATGTCAGAAACCCACATTTATTAATCTATCAAGAAAATTTAGAATATCAGAATGGATACAAAATAGTAAGCATGTTTTTTACTTATCAAATGAGATTGATTCCCTCTGGAATTTTTTTTTGGTCAAATAGCAGCAAAATTGTGCTTTGTTATTTTGGAAAGAAGCTCACAGTTGTATATGTTAAATTACAGCTAAGCCTCTTTTGTCCCTTCAGTGGTTAACAATCTCAGTACATTTTCATTTCATCACTGTTATAAATTTTTCAACACTAAGATCTATGAGTATATTTGTCAAAAGTAATTTTATTCATTAAAGTTGTCAAATAATGGACTTATTTATCAATCATTCATGAAATAATAGCAATTGCCACTCAATGTTTCTTCAAATTTAAAATACGCTATCTTTTAAATTTACTAAGCTATGGAAAAATATTTTGTCTTTAGAAATAAGTATGAAAACAATTTTATTTTAAGGCAAATTTGTTAAGTTACAGCAGCTGTTTTCTTGCAAAAATGTCAAATGGCTATTTTTCATTCGTGCAAACTTGTCAGTAATAACTTTCAATGTTTGAAAATTGGTGAAGGTAATTGTTTTATCGTGTATTAGTCATTATAGCAGCACCTTGAACTTTTGAATCAATCCAATACCAGCATTTGTATTCTAAATTTACTAGATTATGAGCCATTTGTGACCTATAATGTTTAATGGGAGTAATTAATAATTTTTTATTGGTTTGATTACACTGATATTTGTTTGAAAATTTCAATGGTTTTATTTAATTGTGACAGTTTCAACTTTGCGAAATTTTTGAATAACAGCATTTGCTTTTTACAGATTTTTGACAGTAGTTTTCTTTGGCTAACTTGTCAATGGCCAGTATGCTCATAACTTCAATTAATTTGTAAATATGCATTTTTCTGGCAAATTACCCAAGTTGAATTTCTTACTCTTAGATTTGTCGATTCAACGCAAGTTTTTCATTAGCCGTTTGCAAACAAAATATGAGAGAATTTTAGAACTTTCAATTTGCATGAAATTCTCTAATTACATTTTCCAAATTTGCCTCCTGAAATATTTTTGTACTAGGAAATTTAGATGATAAATTTTTCATCGTGCTAATTTGTCAAACCACCGATAATTGGTATAATAAAGGTGTTTTCATCATGAATTCGCCAAATAACAGCAATTAATTTAATTGGTAAATAAGTGTCAAATAAAAATCGTGAACATCTTTTTTGTAATTGCAAAAGTGTCTAACAGTTTCTTTTTCTACATTTCTTCAAATAACAGCAAATTTGTTGAATTCTCTATTTATCTATAGTAATGTCATTGAGTCCTTTTTTGCTAGGTTGCCAAATAGCAGCAATTTTTGCAGATCTGTCCAATAAAGAATCTTAAAAGTTCGTCTTATCATTTTTCCCGTCGCAAATTTATAAAACACGAGATCGTCAGGTTCATCGAGAAAAAAAAATCATTAGAATGAAAACGGCGGTCTGTCAAATAACATTATTTTATCATAACATTTGCAAATTTGTCAAAAAAGAGCAAGTTTTATTGAGCGTATTTGTCAAATAACAGCAATTTGTCAAACAGCAATGTGATTTTTTGGAAAGTGGTCGAATAACAGCAATTTGACTTATCACAAATTGTCAAATAACAGCAATTTGAATTTTTGCAAATTTGTCAAATAAGAGCAATTTTGTCTGCAAATTTGTCAAATAACAGCAATTTGACTTTTTGCAAATTTGTCAAATAACAGCAATTTTGTCTGCAAATTTGTCATATAAGAGCAATTTGTCTTAGCACATTTGTCAAATAAGAGCAGTTTTGTCTGCAAATTTGTCAAATAACAGCAATTTGACTTTTTGCAAATTTGTCGAATAACAGCAATTTGACTTTTTGCAAATTTGTCGAATAACAGCAATTTGACTTTTTTCAAATTTGTCAAATAACAGCAATGTCTTTTTGCAAATTTGTCAAGTAACTGCAATTTGTTTGGCAAATTTGTCATTAGTCAAATAAGAGCTGTTTTTGCAAATTTGTCAAATAACAGCAATGTCTTTTTGCAAATTTGTCAAGTAACTGCAATTTGTTTGGCAAATTTGTCATTTGTCAAATAACAGCCGTTTTTGCAAATTTGTAAAATAACTGGAATTCTTCTTCATTGTATTTGTCAAACAAGAGGTTTTTGAAATTTATCAAATTTCATAAAGAACATTTTCTTTCGCGAAAAGCATGTCAAAAAACGAATACAAAATAGGTACTGAAAGATCACACCGTTTTATTCATTAAGTTAATCATTTATTTACATATGAAACATTACAAAGCAACTTAAATACGCGATAACAGTCGTGTAGCACAATTCAAAAGATTTAACCTACGAAGCTCCGTCTATACAACCTGCCTCTGCGCCTCACAGGGCGCCGCTCTCTAGCTACTCTACAGGGACCGATACTGAATGTGAAATTTAACAAGGCTTGAATATACATTTTCATGGTTAGCTGCAATACATAATAAATTCAGTTAATGTCAACTTAGGTCGGAGACTATTCAGTTGTCCCTAGCAATATATCTTCTACATTAATAATATCAAATAGAATAAGTCCTGCCAGAAGTGAGATGAAAATCTAGCAGCGGTCAACCAATTCAAGATTGTGGTAGAACATCAGACGACTTTAAATTGAAATGTTAATTTCGCAGGGGAGATGCCAAGAGCGCAACAGCTGGGCCATGCAGGATTAGCCAAATGATAAATGATAAATGATTAATTCCTAGCTGCATAAATCCGGTATCCTGGTTACATGAATCCCGTATCCTGACTACCGACCGACGTAAACAACATTTACATGAAAACTTAACGGACACAAACGCTAAATACACATTTGTAAACTTAGTAAATAAACGGACATACATATGTTAATTCTAAAATAATGATTTGGTTCCATTTCCCTGCGAAAAGGACGCACACAATACTGTTTGTCATTTGTTACCCGGAAACTAAAATTAACTCCTGTAAACTGCGGCTGCGCAACGTGAAGACAAATTGCTTAGCGTGAAGAAATCTATCAAAATATAGAATAAACTCTTGACTTTGAAAGCAAAAATTCACATCATTTGAATACGACACGGGAAGCTTCAAAGCTTAAGTGAAGTACAAGAACATTCATGGTTCGTGTTGCCTTAAAAACAATCACTCCAATCTGAAGAAAATTCTCAACTGCCATTTACGTTTGGCCTCAAAAAAATATGAATTAGTACTTCATATGAATTTTTTTTAAATCCTACGCACAAGGATCGTCTTGGCCTCCTGTCGTTCATGCTGAAGATTCCCGGTAATTTTAACGATGGCAACACTTGAAACTTTAGCATTGAAAATACAATAGAGAAGGTAACAGAAACGGAGCCTTTTATGACAAGGTCGAACACTTCTATTCCCCTAAATAAAGGCTAACTCACACATGCCACTAAAAGAGAATTCAAATAATATCTTGGACTAATACAAAGCTAAAAATAAACATTTTTTGAGGACACTAAAATATCGCGATATGCCTGAAGTACAAATTGTAAAATTAAACATTCGACAATAAAGATAACTTAGGAGATAAAAGTATACAAGACATGACAAAAACATTCCAGTACACAAAACATCGAATAAATCAAAAACGTAAAATCAAACCTAAAGTTTTAGGTCCGGCTCGGGCGCCCGCAATAGATAGGAGGATTTATTTATTTGTCCGTTTATTTATAAATAGTTGATAACCGAAAGTCACAACGCAGCCTTGTTTTTCATTTTTTTTAAATTATTTCAAGGAGAGGTGGTGAAGCCCGTATCACAGATACGCTCACCACACTGCCTACAGCTGTTCAAATAATTATTATTAAATAGAGAGTAATTAATGAAGTTCAATGTTTGCCGAATTAATCACTCGTCAGTTACGTTTTGTATAATAATCAAGACGCAACCGTCACTTTAGACGGCTCGAAAACAAAAAAATAAAAGTTTTAACGTACTGTTATTCTTGACACGACATCCGCGACGTGGGTCACCGGTGGTACACGAAAAGGATTTTCACAACGCTGCTGACCGACCAGTAGTCACAAACTCAATTTTCATAGATACATAATTAAAGCTAAATGAAGTTGCAATCCAGTTATATTTGTTATTTTGAACATAGCTTACTAAGATTCACTTTAAATTTGGGATGAATAATAAGCAAAAGGTCAATATTCAAGTAAAATTAGAGGTAATATCAGAAATAAATATTGAAAATAACGATCATCAAATAGATCATGTAGGATCTATGTAATAATCATATTAATTTCTAACGAACCTTCATAAAAATTGAGTTTGTGACCCCTGGTCGGTCAGCAGCGCTGTGAAAACTACCTCCGTGTACCACCGGTGGGTCACGTCGCAGTCTAAGTGTCAAATGGCTTACCTGACACGGATACATTAAATCAACCACAAAGAAAGCAATAAATAAAGACAAAAGCAAGCCACAATACCGGAGTTGTACCCTAGACTAAAGCAAGTTAAAGCTGCTCTCTAATGCCCGTACCTGTACTGGGGGGTCACTGCCAAAATGTGGTGGCTTATTCTGTAAAAACTACATGAACAAACCTCATTCCAATATACACACACTTGTTACTAGCGTCCACACGCTACAGTAGCCAACTCCTTCCTTTTCCCAACGGGAAGATACACCAGCCTCACACAGCTGATACCCATTTCAGACACCTGGGTCCTGTGGGCAATGCTGGCTAAGTTCTTCCTTTTCCCAACGGGAAGATACACCGGGCTTACTAGTAGGTCATTTTACAGACTGGATTTTTGTTATTTGAGGTCTACCTAACGAGAACAAAGGTGTTCCCATGAAAAAAACGAGGAAGGCATCTCTAAAAATGGAATGAAGGGAAAAGGGAATCTATGCATAGAGTGTGAACCACACACCATTTGCATAGAAATAAGAATTCGAGAAAGAAGTTCATGAAACAAGATTAGATTATTAGTTAGTCTGCGCCTCCCTATCCTCAACAAATGCGATCTAAAGAGGGGAAGGAGGAAGGCACCATTTAGTATGGAGTTAAGGAAACGCGGAATCTAAGCAGAAAGGGCATAGAAACAGTAAGTTGGGAAAAAAGTTCATGAAACAAGACAAAAGTTGAAGAAGAAAGCAGTAGGTGCAGAATACAGAGGACGTTACCAATCCGAAAATAATAGACTTTACCAAAAAAAAAAACATTTCATCAAAACCAAGGCCAAGCTCGGGACCTGACATCGTCCCCTGAGTGGAGCAGAGATCAGCACACTAGGTAAATATGTAACATGATAACTTCCGCAATATACATAACACGTGAACCAAAACAAACAAATATACACACACAGAATAACGCGAGCTGTGAGTAACTCACTACAATACAACACAGGGGCCTTACACATAAGTCAACCTATTAACTAAACTTAAACAAACTTGTAAATTGATTCATTGATTGATTTTAAATTAGTATCAACCTTCCTTTACCACGACAAAGATGTTCACAAAGAGAGGAAGGATGAAGGCGCTATTTAGTGTGGAGTTGAGGGAACGCGGAATCTATGCACAAGGGGCACAGAAACAGTAACATAAGAAAGAAGATCATGAAACAAGACAAAAGTTGAAGAAGAAAGTAGTAGGTGCTGGAAAACGGGACAGCAGTGAACCGAAAAATAAGTCTGCAAAATGAACTATTCAATTTCAAAAAAAGAAGGCCTATTTAACCGTTAGCAAAGGACCTCGCACATTCCCCCTGGGAATTGACGTCAGCAAGGAACAGAAATCAAGGCATTAGTTCTAGTAGATCGAAAAAGACGCAAGTTTTGACGCAGGTTACAAACCAAGCAACGGAAATCCACAGCTCTTTATCATGTTCCTCTAGTTTGCGGATTATAGATTATTAGTTAGTTTAAGCCTCCCTATCCGCAACAAAGGCGATCCAAAGAGAGGAAAGAAGAAGGCACCATTTAGTATGGAGTTAAGGGAACGTGGAATCTATGCAGAAAGAGCACAGAAACAGTAAGATGGGATAGAAGTTCACAAAACAAGATCAAAGTTGAAGAAGAAAGTAGTAGGTGCTGAAAAACAGGACAGCAGTGAACCGAAAAAAGATGGTCCATAACAACATAAAAACCTATTCTATTTCAACAAAAATAAAGCCTACCTAACCTTTAGCTCACGCCCTTACAAAGTCCCCCTGGGAGCGCTAATTCCCATAGATACAATACTTGTATCCTCCTGAGGGGACCATTTAGCATGGAGTTGAGGGAACGTGCAATCTATGCAGAAAGGTCTAGCTTTCGCAAGAATTGTTTTACTGATCACGTGTTGAAAAAAAAGTCGATTCCCTGAAGAAGAAAACTTCGCCGGTATATGGAAATGATGAATACTGAGGGTATTGTTTGGTGAAGTATTGTTGAGATAAGGAGAAGTATTGGGAGTCTAGAGCATTTAGAAAATTAGAGTTTTGGGAGTCTAGAGCATTTAGAAAATTAGAGTTTTGGGAGTCTAGAGCATTTAGAAAATTAGAGTTTTGGGAGTCTAGAGCATTTAGAAAATTAGAGTTTTGGGAGTCTAGAGCATTTAGAAAATTAGAGTTTTGGGAGTCTAGAGCATTTAGAAAATTAGAGTTTTGGGAGTCTAGAGCATTTAGAAAATAAGAGTATTGGGAGTCTAGAGCATTTAGAAAATAAGAGTATTGGGAGTCTAGAGCATTTAGAAAATAAGAGTATTGGGAGTCTGGAGCATTTAGAAAATAAGAGTTTTGGGAGTCTAAAACATTTAGAAAATAAGAGTATTGGGAGTGTACAGGATTTAGAAAATAAGAGTGAGGTATTGGATGGCAAGTATTGTGTGAGTATGGGACTAGAGAAGAGTATTGTAACACAGAGAAGCTGTCCCACAAAAACACAAAGCGAGTATTTACCTTCCAGTATCAGTAATACCTTTTCTATAGGTCAATTTTGAAGGATAATTTTGCTAGAAATTAAATGCTTATGGTATTCTTACGATGGTATTGCTGATACTGGAAAATAAATACTCGGTTAGCGTTTTTGTGGGACACACTATAGATATGTCAGAAATCAATGAGATATAGAACATAAATACAGACAATTAATCAAATCCACAGCACATATTGTGCCAATACACCATCAAAAATCTTGTACTTTAAATCAAACACACCATTCGCAATAAAAAATACAGACAGTAAAATAAACCTTATTTCACAGAATTACAGTTATCAAAAATTACATAAGTATATAAATAAAACAAATGAATAAAAGACACTAGTATACATTTTCCTCGACCACGTCAACGGAAGCATTTTTATAACCACATTCTTTGCTGGCCAATGAAAGAAAATCGCGTCTGTTCAAACGACGACAGGAGTTACTTCAGGGTTTGACAAATTTGTCATTTTGAAGCCAAAGCTCAGCATTTGCCGCAATGAATTGGTGTCTTAGGGACTCTAATACATCTACCCCAATGAGGATGAATCCTAGATACTCAAATATATCAATTCTCAATGAGAATGAAACCTAGATACTCAATTCCAAAGACTGTATCCTAGATACTCGAAATTATCAAACCTAAATGAGGATGTATCCAAAAAAAACTATCAACCACAAAGAAAATGCATCCTAGATGATAAAAAATATCGACTCTCAATGAGAATTTATCCTAGATACTCAATCCCAAAGAAGATGTGTCCTAGATAATCAATCCCAAAGAGAATGTGTACTAGATAATCAATCCCAAAGAGAATGTGTCCTAGATAATAAATCCCCAAGAGAATATATCCTAGATAATCAATCCCAAAGAGAATGTGTCCTAGATAATAAATCCCCAAGAGAATGTATCCTAGATAATTAATCCCAAAGAGGATGTGTCCTAGATAATCAACCTCAAAGAGAATGTGTCCTAGATAATCAATCCCAAAGAGAATGTGTCCTAGATAATCAATCCCAAAGAGGATGTATCCTAGATAATCAATCCCAAAGAGGATGTATCCTAGATAATCAATCCCAAAGAGAATGCATCCTAGATACTAGAATATATGGATCCTAATGAATTAGCTTGTATCCTAGATACTCGAACATATCAATCCCAACGAGTTTGTCCTTGATGCAGAAAAATCCTACCCTCAGTGAGTGTGTCCTCTCGTTCATTGTTTAGCCCTTGCCTACACAACCCACCTCCTGCGGTACCAAAGACATTTCCTACCAGGGATGAAACTTGGCGTACACATTTGAAGAGCCGGGTGAGTGAGGCATGGTGGCAAAGAGAAACCTTAGTTAATTCCAGAAAACTATAACTGTACACATGAGACACTAGTCAGGACTGCACAACATTACTGATCAACTCGTTGATGCCAAGTGCAGGCTTTCAAAATAAGTTAGTTTTTAAAACAAACTGACACGTATGAAAAGAAGGCCTAGCCTTGACTGGCTAGTAGGACATGTTTTCCATGCTACTTCACGATCTATCCTACAAGTAAAAATAATATCGAACGTAAGTTGGTTCAAGCGAGCGCTTGACGATATGTAGGAATATATACATTACAGTAAAATGCGATTACTAGCCTACTTACGTAAATATGTATATCGGGGAACTGCCTATCTACATGGATAACAGATCTAAGGAAAGTAATGTGATTTTGACGCAACCTTCAACAAACACCGTCTCGCACTAACCCTATCGATTATTAAAGGTATTACAGTAAGCATAGGTGACAGTCGACTTGCATGTATCGTCAAGTGAAGCCCCGTACATCATAGCGGAGCACCGTCCGGAGACAACCTCCCTCCTCGACGCCCGCCGGCACACTGCGGTTGTCTTCTGCCATCCCCTCTGTACAAACTCGCGCACTCACATACCGCCACAATGAACATTTTTGCGAATTCATTAGTTAACAAACAAGCTTCTACGGTTACTAACAATACACACATTTATATATCGATAATCAGGAGCCGTGTTTCTGAGCGTTAATAGCAGCACCAGGTGTTTCTTTTGCAGCGAAGCGGGGTTTCATTTTAAAAGAAGCTTGAATTGTTGCGCGGTGTTTTAAAAGCCTCAATTAACTTATGTTGAAATACTTCCCTTGGTTAAGTCAACAGTAGCGAATGAACAGTTGATATTCTTCGATTTCCTCCGCTGGCTTTTGTTTTGGGAAAATTTCCAGTCTAATAGGATGGGCGGTGACGCATCTTCTGTAGCTGCTTCCTTTACGAAGATTTCATTCATAAGTTTCGTTGATCGTTTCCAGTTATACAAACACAACGGACAGGATGATTCAAAAGGGCATGTAAAATCCGAGGCCAACATTTGACCCGTAGTCATCGTTAAAACAATGTTGTCAGTTATAGCTTGCTAATAAAACATACGCACGTACTTATTATTCTTTGTCATGACTTCAATTTTAAAATTTTAACGTATTTCCCACAAGTTATACGTTTCACCTAGCAAGAACCTACTGAAACTTAAAAGCTTCTGCCACCAACACGAAATATCGTTCCACCGCACGCTCAAACTTAGGGTTAGTTAAGGCCTGTTTACACGGTCATTGAGTGCGCGCGTGAGCAGTAAAGGGAGGCGCAAGCAAGCCCCGCCCACTTGCTCTCGCTTCAGGCGCATTTACTGCTCAGTGACAGTGTGGACTATGCTCGTTTTCATGGCGCTGGCCAGAGCTTGTTAGTGTCATTACAGGCGCACTGTAACTGAGCAGTAAATGCGGCGGCAGTCACTAAGCAGTAAATGCGCCTGAACCGAGAGCAAGTGGGCGGGGCTTGCGCCTCTCTTCACTGCTCACGCGCGCACTCAATGACCGTGTAAACAGGACTTAACATGGCTTCCACAGGAACGTAAATACTTCCATCAACTGGCCAATCCAGGGTGCCACCTTTAATAACACAGGGTTGGTCATAAGACTTGATTCCTGATTATTTCGCTGTCTCAAAACGGGGAGTTTCTTGGGTGTTCGTTTCCAATGCAACTCGAGTCTAAAACTGAGCTTGCCAAACTTGCTGGCAGAAAACCTTTTCCTCCCTAGGCTAGGAATACTTGCCATAGAGCCTGAACCTGGTCTCGAGCCCACATCATGGTAGAAGAAACAAGGTAGGGTCAAACCAGTCTTTTTGTTGACGGTGTGGTTTTGCTGCCGTTACGGCAACGAACCAATAGCAGCGCTCATATTGCATCTGGCAACACTGCTAGCCTCAAAATCCGTCACCAGCATTGGCATGACGATATGGCGTTTTGGTGACGTCATAAAGTTTGTTTGAAATAAAGCCTTTTTATTGGGTAGCCGAACAAGAGGAGGTGTATTTTCTCCCATAGAAATGACCCTACCTTGTTTCCTCTGCTGTGGCTCTTATTTATCTCACGCAAGTGATTTTGATCTTCCCAGGATCACTTATCGATGAACCTAAACCTCACTTAGATCCCACGTAAGTGATGCTTCTCACCCGGGAATCACTTCCCATAGAGCCTAAACCTGGCCTTTAGCTTCTATCCGAAGTAAGCGATACCCATCACCCAGGATCACTTGCCATAAAGCCTAAACCTGGTCTTGAGCCTATTTCAGCCAAACCGCTCCCTGACGAGCGACATGAGCTTCTTCTTCCCCTTGTATGCAACCTTCATATTCTCTATGAGCTGCGCGAACTGGATGTGCCCATCTGGGGCCAGCATGAAGGTCTCGTGCGCCTTGGTGAGGAAGTCTATGAAGTCCTGGTAGTGCCGGGGCGATATATGCGTGAGGCGGGAGTTGATGGTGTTGATATAGGACAATATGGTGGCATCGAGAAGTCCCCTTAGAGGGGGCTTGTCAAACGAAAGCGACTTGAGGGGCCGCCTTTTTCCGTCGTGTATAGCGGCGGCAAGGATGACGTTCCCGTGGATCCCCGGGGGCGTGACCCCTGCTGGGGGCGACGGGGCGTTGCCCCCTGGGGGGGTGAGACTACACCTCCTGAGGACATCGCTCAGTACCGTGGCACATTGCACGTTCTTCACGAACACGGGCAGGAGTTGGGTAAGCTGGGTCCTGCCCAAGGAGTGAGCTAGGGACACGGCCCAGTGGATGTCAGGGATGGAGGGGTCCGTGCCCTGTGTGTAGGAGATGTGCACGCTCTGCATGGCGAGTAACGCGAGTGTGTACGCCCGGTGGGGGTGGTTCCGGTGCTCCATGTACCTGCGCAACGGGGATACGTTATTGATACAACGCACCGCATGTGTCCTCTACAGCAGGGCGCCTCAACCGGGGGTACATTTGGAGGGCAAATATGCAGAGTGTCTTAACCCACAAAACACAAAACTTTAGGACACTCAAGTTAGAGGGGTGGTGTTCATCGCAGGGTTGCCTAACTGGCTTTTCTTAGCCAAGTTACTAACTAGGAACTGAACTAGGAACTAGGCCACTCTGCCTGAAAGACATGTACGCCGCTATGAGGTGAAATTATCACTTAATCCACTCTTCAGTTTTGACCTCTGATGTGTGGGTTAGGATACTCTGCATATATGCCCTCCATTTAACCCGCTGCATACGTTGCAATGTACAATATACATCTACATACAACCGTATGAGGGTAAATGATTATTAAACATTAAGCGTATTTTAACAGTTTCTTAGACCTTTACCTGTGCTGGGGGTACATGAAGACACACTTATAAGCCAAGGGGTACACGACAATAGAAAAGTTGAGAACCCTGGTCTATAACAACTTTCTGTGATCTAGTGAAGACCCCGTAGCTACTGGTTACTGGGAACCATGAGACGTTTCAGCCAGGGGCTATTGGCATCACTAGTGTCGATTGGCTAGTCCTACTAGTCACATGGTGTCCAACGAGCTGACTATTAGTTACGCAAGTCCTAGTCCCACTAGCCATACACAAGTCCTAGTCCCCCTAGTCATCTGGCGATGGAGAAGAGCTGACTACTAGTTTCTCTAGTCACCTGGCAATGGAGGAGAGCTGACTACTAGTCTCTCTAGTCACCTGGCGATGGAGAAGAGCTGACTACTAGTTTCTCTAGTCACCTGGCAATGGAGGAGAGCTGACTACTAGTCTCTCTAGTCACCTGACAATGGAGAAGAGCTGACTACTAGTCCCGCTAGTCACATGGCAATGGAGAAGAGCTGACTACTAGTCTCTGTAGTCCTGGCAATGGAGAAGAGCTGATTACGAGTCTCTCTAGTCACCTGGCAGTGGAGAAGAGCTGACTACTAGTCCCCCTAGTCACCTGGCAATGGAGAAGAGCTGACTACTAGTCCTCCTAGTCACCTGGCGATGGAGAAGAGCTGACTACTAGTCCCCCTAGTCACCTGGCAATGGAGAAGAACTGACTAATAGTCTCTCTAGTCAACTGGCAATGGAGAAGAGCTGACTACTAGTCTCCCTAATCACCTGGCAATGGAGAAGAGCTGACTACTAGTCTCTCTAGTCACCTGGCAATGGAGAAGAGCTGACTACTAGTCATACTAGTGGCAGCAGCGTCGACCACGACCTGGTAGGC
Source organism: Morinoia aosen (assembly GCA_030386875.1). NCBI lineage: Eukaryota > Metazoa > Arthropoda > Malacostraca > Amphipoda > Talitridae > Morinoia > Morinoia aosen. Next base: position 6,794,863 of record CM059576.1, read on the forward strand.
TGCCTCGAAGGAGGCAGGGTCCCCCTCACACAGCGTGAGGGCACTGAGGGCGCAGTTGGGGGCGTCCTTAGTTGCGCACTGCAGGGCCAGGGTTCTGGCCACGCCTGGAGGGGGGGGGGGGGAGGGGGGGAGGGGGGTGATAGCGTCAAACCCGGTCTGTTTCTGGGCAGTGGGGCCAATGGCAGCGCAAGACGGTAAGCCCCAAATCTGGCACTGCTATTGGCCTGTCGCAATGGTGACGTCGGGCCAATGGCAGAGCTCGTCTGGCAAGACTGTAAGCCCCAAATCTGGCACCGCTATTGGCCTGTCGCAATGGTGACATCGGGCCTATGGCAGAGCTCGTCTGGCAAGACTGTTAGCCCCAAATCTGGCACCGCTATTGGCATGTCGCAATAGTGACGTCGGGCCTATGGCAGAGCTCGTCTGGCAAGACTGTAAGCCCCAAATCTGGCAGCGCTATTGGCCTGTCGTAATGGTGACGTCGGGCCTATGGCAGAGCTCGTCTGGCAAGACTGTAAGCCCCAAATCTGGCACCGCCATTGGCCTGTCGCAATGGTGACGTCAGGCCAATGGCAGAGCTCTTCTGGCAAGACTATTAGCCCCAAGTCTGGCACCGATCTTGGCCTGTCGCAATGGTGACGTCGGGCCAATGGCAGCGCTTGTCTAGCAAGACTGTTAGCCCCAAGTCTGGCACCGCTATTGGCCTGCCGCAATGGTGACGTCGGGCCAATAGCAGCGCTCGTCTAGCAAGACTGTTAGCCCCAAATCTGGCACCGCTATTGACTTGTCGCAATGGCGACATCATGGAGTCGGATCAATCGCAGCGCTCAGACCGCGTCTGGCAACACTGCTAGCCCCAAATGTGGCACCACTGATGGCCTAACGCCATGTCGCAATGGTGACGTCATAAAGTTTGTTTGAAATAAGGTTTTTTTCTCGGCTAGCCGAACAAGGTGTATTTTTCCTCATAGAAATGACTAACTCGTCTGGTTGCTCCCTGTATAGGGGTTGACTATTGGTTGTTGTGGTGTGGGTGGGTACACGTGATCAAGATAATAAAATTAAGATTATGAGTTAGTTTGAGCCTCTCTAATCGTAACAAAAAAGAGCGTATCGAAGAGAGGAAGGGGAAAGGCACCATTAAGTGTGGGGATAAGAGAATGAGGAATCTATGCAGAAAGGGCATAGAAACAGCAAATTGAGAAAGAAGTTCATGAAACAAGATCAAAGTTGAAGAAGAAAGTAGTAGGTGCTGAAAAACAGGACAGCAGTGTACCGAAAAAAGGTAGTCCTTAACACAACAAAAACATTTCATTTCAACAAAAAGCAGGCCTACCTAACTCTCAGCTCGGGCCTTCACATTGTCTAATTCTAATTAATTACAGTTAACTATTCTTAAATCATAAGCGTCAGGTTAGTTCGCTCGATCTACCTAAACCATAGGAAAAAAGGTCCAGTACAAAGAAAGGCATTTTATACACACATAAGATGTAACGAAGGGAATGGGGAATCAAAGCATCGAGTGTGCCCCCTTCCCACGCAGTTGCAGCAAGGCTGAAAGTTTACAGAAGAAGATATGAATTGGAGAAGAGAGAAATCAGTAGCTCTAAAAAGGATAGCACTGACTTAAAACAAATCAAAAACATATTCTATGAGAAAATGAAAGCTAACCAAACTCTCAACATAGTTAAACCTAAGTTCAGGACCGTGACAGCAGACCACACTCCCCCACCCACCACAACACGGGACCTAACAGTACTCCCCCACACACCACAACACGGGATCTAACAGCACTCCCCCACCCACCTGCCAGCTCGTCCTGCTGCTGCCGTTCCAACGCGAGCCGTATGACGGTGGGGCCACACGCCACAAAACGGGACCTAACAGTACTCCCCCACACACCACAACATGGGACCTAACAGTACTCCGCCACACACCACAACACGGGATCTGACAGCACTCCCCCACCCACCTGCCAGCTCGTCCTGCTGCTGGCAGTCCAACGCGAGCCGTATGACGGTGGGGCCACACACCACAATACGGGACCTAACAGTACTCCCCCACACACCACAACACGGGACCTAACAGCACTCCCCCACCGACCTGCCAGCTCGTTTTGCTGCTGCCGGTCGAGAGCCAGCCGTATGACGCTGGTGGCTAGAGCGCCCACCGCCTCAGGGGACCTAACAGCACTCCCCCACACAACACAGGACCTAACAGCACTCCCCCACACACCTGCGAGCTCGTCCTGCTGCTGGCGGTCGAGAGCCAGTCGTATGACGGTGGCGTGCTGCATCACGGTTGTGGCCAGAGCCCCCACCGCCTCAGGGGGCGTCATGAGGGCGTACCAGCCCTGCATGACGGACATGAGGGCAGCCACCCCCACCTCCGTCGCGCACGTCACCAGCCAGCGAACCATCTCGCGGCGACGCCACGTCGCGCACGTCAGGGTTAGGCGCAGCACCTGCCAAATCGCCGAAAAAGTTTAGTTTGAAAAAAAAATTATCACTTTGCCTGAATCGCAATGCTAATAGAAATTTAAAAGCGAAGAAAATGCTAATAAAACTAGTCATATTTACTCAAATTGAGAAGAAACAAAATCGAAAGCGTTTCGGAGTCCAGCTCCATCTTCAGTTCTGTAAAATGCAAATTCAGTTTAGTTTGGTCGATAGTTTTAGCCTCCCTACCCGCAGCAACGAATGGGATCCAAAGAGAGAAGAGAGGGAGGAAGGACCCATTTGGTATGGAGCTAAGAAATCGGATTCTACGCAGAAACGGCACAGAAACAGTAAGATAAGAAAGAAGTTCATGAAACGAGACATAAGTAGAAGAAGAAAGTAGTAGGTGCTGAAAAACAGGACAGCAATGAACCGAAAAAAGATGGTCCGTCACAAAACAAAAACCTATTCTATTTTAACAAAAAGAAAGCCTACCTAACTCTCAGCTCGGGCCCTCACATAGTCCCCCTGGGAGCGCTAATTCCCATAGATACAATAGTTGTGTTCCCCTGAGGGAAGGTCACCGAAAAATGTCACTGGAGAATGAAATGGTCAAAATCTACGAGAATGTTGAACAGTGATGTGAGTTATGTTAAAATACGGAGAATGGGACAAAAAGGGCTTATGATGAGTACCAAGGGGGGAGGTGGTTAAGGAGTGTTGGGGGAGGAGGTGGTTGTAAAGGGGTGTTGGGGGAGGAGGTGGTTGTAAGGGGGTGTTGGGGGAGGAGGTGGTTGATAGAGTGTGTTGGAGGTGGTGGAAGGTGGTTAAAGAGGTGTTGGGGGGTGGTGGATGGGGAATGGTCAAGAGGCGTTGGCAGGAGGTAGTTAGAGGGGAAATGGTTAGTGGTCAGAATGGGGAAAGGGTGTTCGGGGGAATTCTCAGGCAGTGGCCGTGGTGGGTCACGTGTTTTATCTGCCACTGCCTGAGCACGTGGTAGCATAAAAAAAACAGGACATCAAAGATGAAGCTCAAGTAAACAAAGTTTGTGTGGCACGCTCGTGCAAGTAGTTTTTTGAACGTTCGTATAGCTGGATTGTGCATGGCTGCTATGACGCTACCTGCAACACACATCCCACATACACACACACATAGACACCCCCCACACACATACACCCTACACCCCACACACCTGCAGCCCCAGCTCCAGAGCGGCGTTGAGCAGAAGTGTGTTGCGTGCCCCGTCGAGGGGCGCGGCGATCCTGAAGGCGTCCTGGGCGAGCTTGAAGAGGTGCGCCGCGCTGTGGATGTTGTGGAGGGCTGAGTCCAGGGCCGCTCGCAGCCGCAGTACGTCGTCTGCAATGTTACGGCACTGTTGTGATGTTGAGCAGTAACATGTTGAGGCTATCTTTTGATGTTGGGCCGATATGAGGGTTAAGGGCCGTTTACACTGGTCTACATTTTGCTGCAGGCTCACGTGTAGACGCCTCGTGTGGAGCTTCACAAGAGAAATGTGCGTTTAGACTAGACACCATTGGAGCGAGCCATGGAGCGCGCGCTGCTCAACAGGGCTGCCACTCTAGATATTATATAGCTAGATCTAGATGTTTTTGCTGATGCCTAGATGTAAAATTTCGAACCTAGATATTAGCTATAAAATCTATATAGTTTTTTCAGCGTGCTAGAAATTTTCTAGCTAGAATTACAATTAAGCTGTGTATATGATAGATTACTGTAAATTCGAATTAGGAATTTACCATAATGGTTGGTTACTACTTCATTCTTATTATATTTGTTAATTCACTTAAGCAAATATTCTGAATAGTGAAGCAACCAAATTCTGATCATGTTATGTTCAGATTATGAACGACACCAAGACGGCTATTTCACGGTTCATAAGCTAAAGCACACTATCTCCAATTGCAAAACTAGTGATGATATCAAAAAATCATGGAATAAAATGCACATACATTATCAAGAATGTATTGTGGCCTCATTTTGACGAAAGACTGACCAATGATATTGGTAACTATGAGTTCAGTTTATTGTTGGATGGAAGCAATGATATTTCTATCATGAAACTACTTGGTATATCAGTTATATACTAAAGCAATGAATCTAATAAAGTAGAATCAACTTACTTAGTAATTGCAAAATTATTAAAAGTGATGAAGATAGCGGTGTGAAAGCCTTAAAACAATTGTTGATAAGTAGGAATCTGAGCATTGATAATATGCAATGCAATAGAGACTGACCTTTCTACTCGCAACACGTGTGGAATTGAAGAATATTTGGATACCAAGCTTTATTAGGGTAAATATCAGGATACTAGATAATTCATATAAAGATAAATTGCCTAATATAAAGCAATTTATGATATAAATATCCTTATATGCTATTGTTCCACTAATTTATTATAGTAGATAATTAACTTATTTCTAGATATATTTTTGGATGTTTTATTTTTAAATCTAGATGTTTCTCGATATTTTTTGAGGTCACACTAGATGTTTTGGTCAAACAAAAGTGGCAGCCATGCAGCACAAAACCAGTCAGTGTGGCCTGCTGCTTTGAAATATGGATTGCTGTAGACCAGCTTGTGTGAATATTGTTGCTGCATCGTAGCTATGTAATCTCTTCTTTTATTTGCATGAGTGAAATGTTACTATATTCGTTCATTTTCATTAAAATAAAATGGAAAGCAGCCTCCTTATATTCGCAGCCTCCTTATATTCGCAGCCTCCTTATATTCGCAGCTTTTAGTCTGCCAAAGGCATTGATGGGCTTAGAACATTTCAATTAGAAGCAGTGTAGTTTCTCGCGGCAGTGTTGAGTCAGCCATTACGGGTGAGCGAGAGGCGTTACCTCACTTGATGACTACCAACTGCACACTGACCGGTCTAGAGCTGCGCCTCGCAAGGCTCGCACACGTGCAGCCGCTCCACGGATTCAATCAAAGTGAATGGGGAACTTCGGGCTCACACACACAAATATGAGACTCAGTGGTGAGCTTCGTCTACACGAGTCGCGCCTCACAGCCGAAATGTCCCCTAGTGTAAACACCCCTTTAGTCAAATAGTTCTGAGACAAATGTCATAATTTTGAACTGAACAGAGATTTACAAGTTTTTACAAGTTGAAACCTGTCCTTAGAGCTTCCTTGATAACTTGCAGCTGTCTCATCAGTCTATGTCAGGTCAGCATCGAGAGAGGTTGCATCTCAAAATTGTTGAAACCTTTCATGTAGCACCTTGAATGTATATGTGTATAATACTGATAATGTTACAGTGCTCTTGCGTAAGAATGTATTTAGACAGCACTATGCGTTGAGAACTGAGCTCATGGTTCTTGTGGATCGCTGCTCGTGGTTCTCGGGCTTGGCTGGAGCCTACTCCACCGCTACCCTTCGTAATGTAAACGTGTGTCCTGCTGTGTGTACTGATTATACAAACTCCAAGAGTCTCGTCTTCTTAACCTACGTCCATTAGGTTATGGGCCCAGTAAACCTTCCGATGAAGCAATATCAAGTGAGGTTATCTTAAGTCCCGAAGCGAAAAACAGCCCGGGACAGCGAGAACAGAAGTTGGTGATTTGTTAGTGCTGTGTGAGACAGAAACGGTGAAAGAGAAAGAAACATGGCAGGCTCCGTAAGTGAAAGTGCAAAGAACTGCCTCACGGCTCTTAATGATAAAAACTATCCTACGTGGAAGCTGCAAATGAAGATGATTCTGATGAAGGAAAAACTGTGGAACTTGGTTCGAGGAACGGAAACCATGCCACAGACTACGGACGAGACTGCTCGAAGAAAATTTGAAGAAAGACGTGACAGTGCACTTGCAACAATTGTGCTTGGTGTCGAAACAAGTCAACTTTATTTGTTGGGTGATCCTACTGACCCTGTGCAACTATGGCATAAGATTGAAGATACATTCCAGAAGAAAACTTGGTCTAACAAGTTCAGACTACGCAAAAGACTCTACAACATGAAACTAAAAGAAGACCAAGACTTACAAACTCATCTCAAAGCATTTGTCGAAATATTTGAGTCCTTGAGTGTGATTGATGACGCAGTTGATGAAGAAAGTCGTGTAATAATCTTGCTGTCGTCACTTCCCGACCATTTCTCCACACTGGTGACTGCACTGGAAGCTCATGAAAAACTACCGTCATGGGATATTGTGACAGAGCGTCTTCTGAATGAAGAAGCAAAACTGAAAAACCAAAGTGCTTCAGACTTCAGTGAAAAATCCCTTGTGACCTCCAAATTGAAAAACTCACGATGCTTCGAATGCGGAAAATTGGGACACCTACGTACCAAGTGCTGGATCTATCAAGAAAAATTGAAGAAAGAAGATGGGAACCACACAGAAAACCAAAACAATTTTGTAGCAGGTAAAACAAATTATATCGGTGCATTGTCTGTGATAAATATCAATAATTGTTGGGTAATTGATTCCGGTGCAACAGCACACATGTGTAATAATAGGAATGATTTTTCTTGTATGAATGAGCTATCTAGTCCAATTAACATTGAAGTTGGTGATGGTAGAAACTTGCAAGGTGTTGGTGTAGGTGATGTTGAAGTTATGGTGTTGTTGCCTAAAGGTCGAGTAGATACCTGTGTTGTTAAGAATGTCTTGTATGTACCTGGTTTAGCTTACAATTTACTTTCCGTGCCTCAGATTACAGAAAGTGGAAACTCAGTTTACTTTGACGAAAGCTCATGTAAGATTGTAAATAAAGACGATGAATTAATTGCCTTAGGCAGTAAAGTAGGAAAATTGTATAAACTTAATTGCACCCTTAATTCAGCCGCTAAATGCATGAACGTTTCCTCTGATGAAATTCTGTGGCATAAACGATTTTGTCATCTAGGATTCAATAATCTTAAGAAATTAGGCACTAAGAATCTTGTTAGAGGTTTTGATTGTTCTGTGAGTGGAGATAACATTTTTTGTGAAAACTGTTGTGATGGTAAAAATCATAGGCTTCCGTTCCCCAAAACAAATCACAAAAGGAAACGCCAACCCTTAGAACTTATCCACAGTGATGTGTGTGGCCAGCTTAATCCCATATCACTTGGGAGTGGAAGGTATTTTGTAACCTTCATAGATGACCACTCCAGATATACTTGGGTGTACATTATCAAACATAAGAGTGATGTTTTCAAAGTGTTTCAGGAGTTCAAATCCTTGGTAGAAAATCACTATGATCACAAAATTAAAATTCTGCGCTCCGATAACGGTGGGGAATACATCTCTAATGACTTTGAACAATTCCTAAAAGGGGAAGGAATTATCCATGAAAAAACTGTGCCTAAGACACCTGAACAAAATGGAGTTGCAGAAAGAATGAATAGAACTCTTCTTGACTCTGTCAGAGCTATGCTGTCTGGTTCAAAGTTACCAAAATCATTCTGGGGTGAAGCTATATCAACTGCCGTGTATGTCAAAAATAGGAGCCCTGCTAGTGCATTGAATGATATGACCCCTTATCAGGCCCTTAATGGACACAAGCCCAACGTACAGCACCTCAAAACCTTTGGCTGCAGTGCGTACGCTCATGTCCCCAAAGATGAGAGGGAAAAACTTGATCCAAAATCTAAACCGTGTGTTCTTGTAGGATATGGAAGTGGATCCAAGGGATATCGTCTGTATGACATAAACAGTAGAAGGATATTTTTGAGTAGAGACGTTATGTTCAATGAATCTCAGCAGATGCCAATTGAGAAGGAGCCTTCAGAAGTAAATGATGGTAATTTTTCTCTTCTTCCTCAGGATCCAGAGCCAGAAGACTCTGAGGGAGGGGTGGAGCATAGACAGTCAGATGCTGGGATGGAGGGAGTGCAGCCTAGACAATCAGCCAGATATCGACGGGCTCCTGATAGGTTTGGTGAATGGGTGTATTTAATGAAAAATGAGCTTGATATACCATCTTGTGTTCAAGAAGCACTCAGTGGACCAGAAGCAAAACTATGGGAAACAGCTATGGAGAATGAGATGGAGTCTATAAATCAAAACAGAGTATGGTCCCTTGTAGAGTGTCCTAATGACAAAAAACCTATCAAATCAAAGTGGATCTTTAAAAGAAAAACCGGACCCGACGGAAGCATTTGCTCGTACAAAGCTCGCCTTGTGGCTCAGGGCTACTCACAAAAATATGGCATCGACTACGACGAGACCTTCAGTCCCGTGGTTCGATTTGAGTCTGTCAGGACAGTACTAGCTTTGGCTGCCAAATGCAACATGCAAGTCCATCACATGGACGTTGCAACAGCCTTCCTTAATGGAGAACTGATTGAAGAACTATATCTGGTTCAACCTGACGGTTTTATTGTCAAAGGCAAAGAAAATCTGGTGTGTAAACTACAAAAATCGCTCTACGGACTAAAACAAGCTCCTAAGTGTTGGAATACTACACTAGATAGCTATTTGAAGAAATTGGGTTTCGTACAATCTAAGAGTGATGCTTGTATATACACTCGTGTTCAAGATAAGAAACTGTGTATTGTGGCGGTGTATGTAGACGATCTAATAATTGCTTCTGAGTCTGGTGATGAAATAAATCAAATAAAGTTGAGCCTTTCTACCCAATACAAAATGAAGGACCTCGGTGTGCTGAGTTACTTCCTAGGTGTAAGTGTTGTACAATTTAAAAACAATGTCTTCTTGAATCAAAATGCCTACACTGAGGCTCTGTTGTCAAAATTTGGCTTTGATAATTGTAAACCTGTTGCAACTCCCGCCGATGTAAACGTAAATCCGATATGCTCCCCAAATGATGTCGAATTTGACCCTGCCACTTATCAAAGTGCTGTAGGTAGCCTTTTGTATTTGTCAACCAGAACTCGACCTGACATTGCATTCGCAGTGAATAATGTTGCTAAATACAGCTCCAAACCTCTTGAACAGCATTGGATGTGTGTTAAGAGAATATTCAGGTACCTGAGAGGCACCTCTAAACTAGGTCTCTTGTATAGCAAATGTTCTGATACTTGCATTGGTTATTCAGATGCTGACTGGGCTGGTGATAAAAATGACCGAAAATCTACCTCTGGTTACTGTTTCACCCTCAGTAATTCGGTAATTACGTGGAGATCTAACAAACAAACTTGTGTAGCCCTCTCAACTGCAGAAGCCGAATACGTTGCTCTTGCCGGTGCGGCTCAAGAGGCTGTCTGGTTAAAGCACTTACTCAGTGATCTAAATTTTGGGACTATGGAACCAATGGTTATAAACGAAGACAACCAGTCAGCCATCTGTCTTGCCAACAATCCCAAATATCATGGGAGGAGCAAGCACATCGATATTAAGTTTCACTATGTACGGGATCTTGTAAGTAACAAAGATATAGACGTAGTGTATTGCCCTACCGACGAAATGCTCGCCGACATATTCACCAAGAACCTGCCGATAGAAAAGTTCTCTAGACTAAGAACGAAGTTAGGAATGGTCTCATCTGACACACATTCAATGTGAGAAGGAGTGTTGAAACCTTTCATGTAGCACCTTGAATGTATATGTGTATAATACTGATAATGTTACAGTGCTCTTGCGTAAGAATGTATTTAGACAGCACTATGCGTTGAGAACTGAGCTCATGGTTCTTGTGGATCGCTGCTCGTGGTTCTCGGGCTTGGCTGGAGCCTACTCCACCGCTACCCTTCGTAATGTAAACGTGTGTCCTGCTGTGTGTACTGATTATACAAACTCCAAGAGTCTCGTCTTCTTAACCTACGTCCATTAAAAATAGTAATTTTAAACCCTTCAAATGGCAAATTTTGAGACCAGAGCTAACATCAAATTTTTAACTGAACTAAATTGGAAACCTGTTAAGATCGAAGCTTTACAACAGGCTTATGGAGACTCTGCACCATGTAGAGCAGTCGTTTATGATTGGATTAAACCCTTTAAAGAGTCCAACTTGATGACGACCCACAAGGAGGAAGACCCACCACAGCAACAAATGAAGAAAACATCTCTCTTGTACAGAACCTAGTGGACCTAGCATACACATACATCACACACACAACACCACACCACACATTAAGCACACACCACACACACCCACACCCACACATTTAGCACACACAACACAACACCACACAACACAACACACCACACAACACAACAAAACACACACACACACAACACCACACCACACACCACACACACAACACAACCCACTAGCAGCAGCAGAGATGACGGCACAGGCGAGGCCGCACTGCTGGGTCTCTATCTGTCCCAATGTGTACCACCGCCTGGTACCTCCCCCCAGCACCCCCCTGGGGGGGTACGCTCCCCCGCCTCCGTTGGGAGGGTACGCCCCACCGCCCCCGTTGGGGGGCGCGTCTGGGGGCCTCTCCAGGGGGCCAGAGGCTGCTAGAAGGTCGTCCTGGTCTTGGTTCTCCAGCACCGGCAGTCTGCACAAGAAGGGGCTGTTGTAAGTTGTTGCGAGATGATTTTTTTTTTTTTTGATAGGTTGTTCTATAAACTAACGTGTTTCTTAATGGTCTATTTTGGTAATATAAATGATTAGATTAGCCGTTAGTTTTAGCCTCCCTACCCGCAGCAACAAATGCGATCAAAAGAGAGGAAGAAACAAGGCACCATTTGGTATGGAGTAAAGGGAACGTGGAATCTATGCAGAATTTGCACAGAAACAGTAAGATGAGAAAGAAGTTCATGAAACAAGAAAAAGTTGAACAATAAAGTAGTAGGTGCTGAAAAACAGGACAGCAGTGAACCGAGAAAAGGTGGTCCTTAACATAACAAAAACATTCTATTTCAACAATAAGAAAGCCTACCTAACTCTCAGCTCGGGCCCTCACATAGTCCCCCTGGGAACGCTAATTTCCATAGATACAATAGTTGTGTCCCCCTGGGGGGAACATTATATAAGATATGAACAAATTTTAAAATGCTTTTAAGCCCTTCTTTCCAAATGTGCTGGCACATTTAATCAATATCTTGCATAATTTAATAACTTGAGAATTATTTTAGGGAATTTTGAAAAGAACTATGAAGATTCGATGCTTTTTGGGAGGAATTTCAGACAAACACAAACTATATTTCATGTGATTTCAAGCAATTCTGAGTAAGTTTACACGCATATAAGAAGACCTGTCACTCAATGATGTGAATTTAGGGTAATTATAAGCATTTAGGGTAATTATAAGAATTTAGGGTAATTATAAGCATTTAGGGTAATTATAAGAATTTAGGGTAATTATAAGAATTTGGGGTAATTATAAGAATTTAGGGTAATTATAAGAATTTAGGGTAATTATAAGAATTTGGGGTAATTATAAGAATTTGGGGTAATTATAAGAATTTAGGGTAATTATGTGAATTTAGGGTAATTATAAGAATTTAGGGTAATTAAAAGAATTTAGGGTAATTAAAAGAATTTAGGGTAATTATAAGAATTTAGGGTAATTTTAAGAAACAACGGGCCTATACAGGGTAACTCTGAGCCTATAACACAACTATACTGCATTCTTATAAGATATTTTTCTACACTCAAACCCATGCAGTGGATTGAACAAAATTGTCCGATTCATCTTCCATTCAAAAGTAAACAATGTTTACCTTAAATCACAGATCATTCGCTATTAAATATTGGCAGTGAGCATAGATTCTTCAATAATATAACTCGTGTGTTCTGGTGAACAAGTTCAACATTCGTATAGAGAACATTGAATATGATAATATCTGTCACATTTGGATCTCTACTTGGAATAAAGTAGGCATGGTGAAGACATCAGCAAAAATGCAGCAGGTCAATGTTCCTACAACCAAGTCAAATCCATCCGCATCCACTCTAAATTATTATTACACTTCTGAACTACACACAATAGCTATGGAAATTTTTTCCACCACCATCAGATACCACCACTACCTCACCCCACCAGATACCACTACCTCCCCCCACCAGATATCAATACCATCTCTATAAGGTGACACTACCACTTCCACCACCCTATCTTTAAGGTTACACTGCCACTTCCACCACCATCTCTATAAGGTAACACCACCACTTCACCATCTCTATAAGGTAACACCACCACTTCCCTCACCATCTCTATAAGGTAACACCACCACTTCCACCACCATCTCTATAAGGTAACACTACCACTGTCACCACCATCTCTACAAGGTAACACTACCACTGTCACCACCATCTCTACAAGGTAACACTACCACTTCCACCACCATCTCTACAAGGTAACACTGCCACTTCCACCACCATCTCTATAAGGTAACCACTTCCACCACCATCTCTATAAGGTAACACTGCCACTTCCACCACCATCTCTATAAGGTAACACCACCACTTCCACCACCATCTCTATAAGTCTAAAAAAACTTATCACTTTGCTTGAATCGCAATGCTAATAGAAATTTAAAAGCGAAGAAAATGCTGATAAAACTAGTCATATTTACTCAAATTGAGAAAAAACAAAACAAAAATCGAAACTGGCCCGTGAATTAAAGTCTCTTTTTGATAGGTATATTCCTACTATCAACCTGCGTGTAATTTTGATTAATAAGGCAAAAATAGGTTCTTTTTTTCGGCACAAGGAATCCACCCCTGGTCTAATGCGTTCTTGTGTCATTTATAAATATAGTTGTGTGCAGTGCACATCGGCGTACGTCGGGATGACGTCACGCAGTATTTACACAAGAATAGCAGAACACCGCGGTAGGAGCCACCGTACCAGCAACTTACTTGCACATCCTCCTCATTCAGCCGTACGCAACCATGCTGAACAGTGCAATATAGTAGTTCGTGAGGAAGATTTTAAAGTCATTGATAGCGCTCCTAATGAGTTTGACCTACGAATTTTAGAATCCCTTCATCTTTTTAAAGAAAAACCTTCCCTAAATAATATGCTTAGTTCCTATCCCCTTCAAATAGTAAATTCATAGTGTGTATTTTTTCGTTACTTTTTTGCTAGTTTTTAGGCATAGTTTGACGTTTATTTATCTTTTTGTTGATACAATTGTTTTTTACTTTTTGTATTGCTTGTATTCTTTGTAATGTTTGTACTTTTTGCACTTTCTTGAATTCTTTGTATTTTACAGAACTGAAGATGGAGCTGGACTCCGAAACGTTTTCGATTTTGTTTTTTCTCCGAGTACTGGTATGTATATGGGATACATGTACCAGTAGTATGGGGATAAATGCGGTACTTGTACCAGTTGTATGGGAATAAAGTGGTACTTGTACCAGTAGTATGGGGATAAATGCGGTACTTGTACCAGTTGTATGGGAATAAAGTGGTACTTGTACCAGTAGTATGGGAATAAAGTGGTACTTGTACCAGTAGTATGGGGATAAATGCGGTACTTGTACCAGTAACACTGCCACTTCCACCACCATCTCTATAAGGTAACACCTTACTTCCACCACCATCTCTATAAGGTAACACCACCACTTCCACCACCATCTCTATAAGGTAACACTACCACTTCCACCACCATCTCTATAAGGTAACACCACCACTTCCACCATCAGTCACCATTCCATCAAATATCACCATCACCACCTCTGCCAGGCACCACCACCAACAATTACAGCAAAAAGCCATAATCCCATCAACCATCACCACCAGTACCATCAGATATCACCACCACGCCACACACACACACCACCCAACAACCACACACCACCACAGTACCTGAGGGCCCCGAGACCAAGGCGGTAGGCCAGGTAAGGACACCACACTCACCACCCCAACAAGACACACCACCCCAACAACCCTACCACCACAGTACCTGAGGGCCCTGAGAGCGAGGCGGTAGGCAAGGTCGGGGTACAGGGGCAGGAGGTACTGGAAGAGGAACTTGGCGGGTGTGTGGAGGGGCACACACTCCGGGTGTACCCCCTCACCCAGCCCTGAGAACGGTCCCCCGTCTAGCTGCAGGTTGGCCTGCAGGCAGGAACAGGCAATTAAAAATTTTTTATTTTAAGTTCTATCTTTTGAATAAAAATCGCTAATTTAGTTGGCATTTTCTTTGTTCTTGAATTTTTAGTAAAACAATGTATTACATAAAAATGTTGAGTCACTTTACAAATCACAAACATTCACAAACTGTCTCCATAACAAAACCAACCCTAATGAGGTGTTGCAAAAGTGACAACACTGCTGGTTAACTTACTAAATAATGGGATTCATGAAGCCAAAGGTGCTAACTTTAACAATTTTTTTCTGCATAAATAAAAATTGCAGAGTTCTTATGAAACCACCGGAGTTGTTAAAAATTCATTTCACTTCAACGATACAGACCAGGGGTCTCCAAACTATGGCCCGCAGGCCAATTCCGGCCCGCCAGTGTGATCAATCCGGCCCGCGGGCCAAATCCGGCCCACCAAACAAATGCCAGTTTTGTGGCGTTGAAAAATAATATTTGAAGAAATCAAATTACTGGCACCGATTTACTTATTTATTTTTTCTTTCATCCGGCATGAATGTGGGGAATACATAATGCAGCCCTTACATTGAAAAGTTCCGAGAACCCTGGTATAGAGCATACGCCGCATGTATCTATGCATGAAATGAAGATATTTTCAAATTGAACACTTTGTCTTGTAACCTAAAACATAGTTATGGTCCAAACTTACAGTTCTGTATCCAAATTTGTGTCATAGTAGAAGTGGGTGTGTGGAGTAGCCCCTCACATAGTTGTCTTTCTAAACCTATTGCAAGCCCACTACTTAACTGCCCACAGTAGTAACTATGCCCAATATACCCTATTATAAAACACTATGATAAAATTCAGTAAAAAAATAACAGCTCCCACCTGACCAGCACCCTATTATGAAATACCATGACGAAATTGAGTAAAAATTAAAAATAAGAATAAATGAAAAATTCTCTGCCTTCACCAGTTCAATCATGCAATAATAAATTTTTATCAAAGACCATCACAAAATTCATGAAAAAAAATTAAAAATGGATAAAAAAATTGCACATAACCAATAGCCTATTATGAAGCAGAATTCAGCAAGAACTAAACATGAAAATAACAAATAATAATTACCCACACTTGACCAATACCCTATTATCAACCCCCAGGACAAAATCCAGCATCCACAAAAAAACCATACCATGCGTAAGAAAAACCTAGAGCTGAAAAAAAAAACATCCCTTAGCTGTCTTTCCATGACCCCAGAAAAATAAAAATAATGATAAAAGAAATCTACAACATGAAAAAAATAATAATCAAAAAATAGAGGAAATCTATCCCTCCACTTGTCTCTTCATAACTCCCAAAAATACCAATTTAAAAAAGTTAAAAATCCCCGGCCCTTATCTGTCTCTTGATGAACCCCAGAAAAACAATAATCAAAAAACAGGAAAAAATCCATGTTATCTTTTTCATGACCAGCCCTTATCTGTCTCTTCATGACTCGAGAAAACAACAATCAAAAAACAGGAAAAAATCCCCTCACCTGTCTTTTGCTAATGCCTCAAAAACAATACTCAAAAAACAGGGACAAATCCATTTTATCTCTTATGACCAGCCCTCACCTGTCTCTTGATGACGCCCATGAGCCTGGAGTCCATGGTGAGGTCCTGGAGCTTGAGGAGCAGCCGCTCTTCCTGCTTCAGGCCCTTCTCCTGGGAGTAGAGCCCCTGGGGCATGACCCGGTGCTGGCCCAGCCCCAGCAGCGCCGCTTCCAGGGCCAGGGTCAGGTAGGACTCGTTAGGGTCACACGAGTCCGGTACGGGGCGGTGCCGGAACTTCAGGGGGCCTACGCTGGAGGCTTCCTCGCTGGGGTTTGCTAGCCAGTCTGCAGAGTGTAGGAGAGTTCTTTATTTATATTTACTTCTTGGAATATTTAATTTACTAAGAGTTTATAAGAATTAGGCATTATTATTATCTTCCTTTGCTTGGGATAGCTAGCCAGTCTGCAGAGTGTAGGAGAGTTCTTTATTTATATTTACTTCTTGGAATATTTTAATTGTTTACTTAGAGTTTATAAGAATTAGGCATGTATTATTATCTTCCTTTGCTTGGGATAGCTAGCCAGTCTGCAGAGTGTAGGAGAGTTCTTTATTTATATTTACTTCTTGGAATATTTTAATTATTTACTTAGAGTTTATAAAAATTAGGCATGTATTATCTTCCTTTGCTTGGGATTGCTAGCCAGTCTGCAGAGTGTAGGAGAGTTCTTTATTTATATTTACTTCTTGGAATATTTTAATTATTTACTTAGAGTTTATAAAAATTAGGCATGTATTATCTTCCTTTGCTTGGGATAGCTAGCCAGTCTGCAGAGCATGGGGAGATTTTTAACCTTATCTTCAAGTGTTAAGGCATTTTGTTAGTTTACGTGCAGTTATTTACATATACTAAATGTTTATTATGCTCCTTCTTAGCCACGATTATCAACCCAGTCTATAAAGGGTGTAAAAATTCTTTTCAGGTTCTACTATGATTAAAATTTATTTCTTTCATGTACATTTACTGATGTAATTTCTAACACAGAACTTCTGGTTTTTGTACATTAAATTTTTCTCAAAATAACTAATTCATAACAATTGCTTATTCCCTAGCCTACAAAGTGTAAAATAAGATACATGTATTTCCTGTCTACTCCTCATTTTTATACAATTTCTTCATCAAATTCAATGTGAACATACCACTGAGAGAGAGAGCCCTGTAAATGCCAGTTTATGCTCATAAGTTGTAGATATATTTTTTTATTTAAAAATCGAAAAATAAAGCATAGTTTTCATACATTCCAATTCACAGCTGGAGCTCGACAGCCAGTCGCCAGGTCGTGGCAACTTGTCCAAAAGAAAAGACCTAAAACAATGCGATATCGGCTCTTTCACAAATTCTAATCTAAGCAACTTATTGCACAAAATAACAATAATGAAAATTCTTTAATCAATAAACCTCTAGATACATAAATAGTCAATATTAGCACAGCGATTCTGTTAGAAAGTTCACCTCATTAGTCGTCTCGTCTTCGCAACAAGCTAACCGGTCTTCTTTAATTAAATTTTTTTCTGTGTTGCATTGCAAGGAACGAAGAAACTCGGACAAACAAACGAAGAATTTCATTGATAACAATTTTTGTATTAAATTTTTTTCTCTTTTTGTCACTAGGAAATTATTTTTTACATGTCCTAGTTAAGAAATGGATTCATTCCGTCATGCAGACGGCACAAGTTGATAGACTTGCTACAGGTACCAGTACCATATGTACCACCTTACTACTGATACAAGTACCACTTTATTCCCATACTACTGGTACAAGTACCACTTCATTCCCATACTACTGGCACAAGTACCACTTCATTCCCATACTACTGGCACAAGTACCACTTCATTCCCATACTACTGGCACAAGTACCACTTCATTCCCATACTACTGGCACAAGTACCACTTCATTCCCATACTACTGGCACAAGTACCACTTCATTCCCATACTACTGGTATAAATACCGCATTTATCCCTATACTACTGGTACCAGTACCACATTAATCCCCATACCACTAGTACATGCACCCTATATTTCAGTACCCCACGTACCAGCACTCGACGTACCAGTACTCGACGTACCAGTACTCGACGTACCAGTACTCGACGTACCAGTACTCGACGTACCAGTACTCGACGTACCAGTACTCGACGTACCAGTACTCGACGTACCAGTACTCGACGTACCAGTACTCGACGTACCAGTACTCGACGTACCAGTACTCGACGTACCAGTACTCGACGTACCAGTACTCGACGTACCAGTACTCGACGTACCAGTACTCGACGTACCAGTACTCGACGTACCAGTACTCGACGTACCAGTACTCGACGTACCAGTACTCGACGTACCAGTACTCGACGTACCAGTACTCCACGTACCAGTACTCCACGTACCAGTACTCCACGTACCAGTACTCCACGTACCAGTACTCCACGTACCAGTACTCCACGTACCAGTACTCCACGTACCAGTACTCCACGTACCAGTACTCCACGTACCAGTACTCCACGTACCAGTACTCCACGTACCAGTACTCCACGTACCAGTACTCCACGTACCAGTACTCCACGTACCAGTACTCCACGTACCAGTACTCCACGTACCAGTACTCCACATATCAGTTACCAGTACTCCACGTACCCCATGCTGCTGGTACCAGTACCCCACGTACCAGTACCCCCAAATACAAGTACTACACATACCAGTACCACACGTACCCCCGTGCTGCTGGTACCGCACCAGATCCTCAGGTACCAGAGACGCCTCCGCGAGGCAGTCGAAGAGGGAGTTGATGGGGTCCAGTGGGTGCCCCAACCAGGGCTGGTACCACTGGTACTGGGGGGTACTGGGTGCCTGGTCCGGCAGCTGCCACCTGTACCATAGGGTACTGGAACACCTGGAGGGGTACGCGGCCTGTTAGTGAGGTACTGGAAGAGGCAATAAGGTACTTGAAACGTCAGTAAGGTACTTGAAACGTCAGTAAGGTACTTGAAAGGTCAGTAAGGTACTTGAAAGGTCAGTAAAATACTTGAAAGGTCAGTAAGGTACTTGAAAGGTCAGTAAGATACTTGAAAGGTCAGTAAGGTACTTGAAAGGTCAGTAAGGTAGTTGAAAGGTCAATAAGGTAGTTGAAAGGTCAATACGGTACTTGAAAGGTCAATACGGTACTTGAAAGGTCAATACGGTACTTGAAAGGTCAATACGGTACTTGAAAGGTCAATAAGGTACTTGAAAGGTCAATAAGGTACTTCAGAGGTCAATAAGGTATTTCAGAGGTCAATAAGGCACTCCAGAGGTCAACAAGGTACTCCAGAGGTCAACAAGGTACTCCAGAGGTCAACAAGGTACTCCAGAGGTCAATAAGGTACTCCAGAGGTCAATAAGGTACTCCAGAGGTCAATAAGGTACTCCAGAGGTCAATAAGGTACTCCAGAGGTCAATAAGGTACTCCAGAGGTCAATAAGGTACTCCAGAGGTCAATAAGGTACTCCAGAGGTCAATAAGGTACTTCAAAGGTCAATAAGGTACTTCAAAAGTCAATAAGGTACTCCAGAGGTCAATAAGGTACTCCAGAGGTCAATAAGGTACTCCAGAGGTCAATAAGGTACTCCAGAGGTCAATAAGGTACTCCAGAGGTCAATAAGGTACTCCAGAGGTCAATAAGGTACTCCAGAGGTCAATAAGGTACTCCAGAGGTCAATAAGGTACTCCAGAGGTCAATAAGGTACTCCAGAGGTCAATAAGGTACTCCAGAGGTCAATAAGGTACTCCAGAGGTCAATAAGTTACTCCAGAGGTCAATAAGGTACTCCAGAGGTCAATAAGGTACTCCAGAGGTCAATAAGGTACTCCAGAGGTCAATAAGGTACTCCAGAGGTCAATAAGGTACTCCAGAGGTCAATGAGGTACTCCAGAGGTCAATAAGGTACTTCAAAGGTCAATAAGGTACTTCAAAGGTCAATAAGGTACTTCAAAGGTCAATAAGGTGCCTCAAAGGTCAATAAGGTACTCCAGAGGTCAATAAGGTACTCCAGAGGTCAATAAGGTACTCTAGAGGTCAATAAGGTACTCCAGAGGTCAATAAGGTACTTCAAAGGTCAATAAGGTACTCCAAAGGTCAATAAGGTACTTCAAAGGTCAATAAGGTACTTGAAAGGTAACTCATTTCATCATTCACAGATGATTCTTTTCACTATTGAGATCTAACTCACCGCCCAATGACCGCCTCCCGGCCGCCCGCCGCCCACCACCGCCACGCCCGCCGCTGGGTATCCAACAGAGCCCGCGTCACCGCCACCGCCAACCGCAGCGCCGCGTCCGCGAACCCGTGGGACCGCAACGCCTCCACCCTGCTGCAGGCGACGGGGGGCGGCTCTGGGGGGGGGGGCGGTTGGATTAGAAATCCAGGACAAACTTCAGAGAACCAGAGACAAACTTTAGAGAATCAAAGACAAACTTCAGAGAATCAGAGACAAACTTTAGAGAATCAAAGACAAACTTCAGAGAATCAGACAAACTTGAAGCAGGTGGAACGCCAATGTACAATTTTGTGAGGATATCATCCCAAAGACAAAATTTAATGCACCAAACCATGATCATTTGATGCATTGAAATTGTTAATTGAACGACAGTGTGGCGATGTTCCTGAAGACCTGTTTTGTGACGTGTGCGAATCCCTTGGTGTGCGTTATCAGCGTTGTCATGACAAATGTGGTCAACTGTTTGATCATTTGTGAACGTGATTCTTGAACTACGCTTGTCTTTTGTATTCAACGCCATTACATTTCACTCTGTGTTCATTAATAATGTTCCTCTCGTCATTCGAAGTGGGTACATTTTTTTTGAGACACCCTGTACATTCTTTGATCGTGACTTACACTGAACAAATAGCAAGTGCAGATCGATTTTTCGACACTAGGGACATGTTCTACTCTGGTGGGGTTTTACCATCAACACCACTATCGGAAAATCAATTTTATTGCTGCAATCATCACAAAAAATCCTACAGCTCCTCTATGGAAAAAAATCCCACCGCTGCCACCAATACTACAACCCACTAAAATAAAACAATCCCACCGCTGCCACCAATACTACAACCCACCAAAATAAAACAATCCCACCGCTGCCACCAATACTACAACCCACCAAAATAAAACAATCCCACCGCTGCCACCAATACTACAACCCACCAAACAACAATCCTATTCACCACTCAAAGCACCACCACTCACCCACTCGAAGCCAGACCGCTCAAGGCAAAACCCCTCACCACTCGCCTACCACTCACCGCTCAAAGCCAGACCACTAGAGGCAAGATATCTCACCACTCGCCTACTACTCACCACTCAAAGCCAGACCACTAGAGGCAAGATATCTCACCACTCGCCTACCACTTACCACTCCACAGGGCCTGCCCCAACTCGTTGAACTGAGCAGAGGCGGGGAAGGTGGGGAGGGGGAGGGGGGATACACAGCCCCCTTTGCTGGGGGGACACTCTCCCTGGGGGAGCTGGGAGCTCCTTTTGCCCTTGCCCTTGTGGTGGGAGAACTTGAGGGATTTGGGCGAGCTAGAGGGCGAGGGGACATCACAGTCCCCCTTGGCTTCCCCAGGGTCCGAGTGGGGACTGTGGCAATAGTTCCCACCGTGGGGGTCTCCATTGGAACCCGCCAGGTCAGGGCCCAGGTCGTCAGACCGGGAGGGCCCCGGGACCCCACAGTCCCCCCCGGTATGGGCCCGGTCCCCACAGAGGATGTCCCTGAGGTGGGGACTGTCCCAGCTGAGGGAAGACGCCTCGATGGCCCACTGGAATATGGAGCGGGGAGCCGTGGAGCACAGACGCCGCCGCTTGTGCTTCCTGGGGGCATTGGGGTCATTATTGGGGGTCATTGAGGCCATAATTAGGGCTTACTGGGTCATTATTGGGGGTTATTAGGGTCATTAATGGGGGTTATTGGGGTCATTAATGGGGGTTATTGGGGACATTAATGGGGGTTATTGGGGACATTAATGGGGGTTATCAGGGTCATTGGGGCCATAATTGGGGGTTATTGGGGCGTTATTGGGGTCATAATGGGGGTCATGAGGGTCACTATGGGAAGTCAAGAGATGTTATTGGGGTCACGAATAGAGTAAGAGCCAGGTTAATAGAAAACCATTCGGTAAGGCTATCGGAATAGTGATATATGCGTCTGTGTAGTAAAATATGCTTCATTACCTACATGTGTGGTTGAGGCAGGCTTTAACCCTGTCAGGGCTGAGGCTTTAACCCTCAACCCTACCACACCTGAACCTTCCCGCCTCACCTGGCCCGCCTCTCTCGCCTTTCACGCCGCCTCGACGCCTCGTCACCGCTGGACTCCTCCTCTGATGACGTGATTCTGAGGCAGCTCGATCTCTGCACGTACACGTGTGCGTTACTGGCGGGCACGTACATGGCGCGCACACACACGCTCGTCACGTACATGGCAGGATTGTATACATACACACACCCACTGGGGGTCTCACACACCCACTAGGGGGTCTCACACACCCACTAGGGGGTCTCACACACCCACTAGGGGGTCTCACACACCCACTAGGGGGTCTCACACACCCACTGGGGGTCTCACACACCCACTGGGGGTCTCACACACCCACTGGGGGTCCCATACACCCACTGGGGGTTCCATACACCCACTGGGGGTCCCATACACCCACTGGGGGTCCCATACACCCACTGGGGGTCCCATACAACTACTGGGGGTCTCACACATCCACTGGGGGTCTCCCAACATCCACTGGGGGTCTCACAACATCCACTGGGGGTCCCACACACCCACTTGGGGTCCCACACACCCACTTGGGGTCCCACACACCCACTGGGGGTCCCACACACCAACCGGGGGACCCAAACCCACTGGGGGTCCCACCCAGCCACTGGGGGTCCCACACACCCACTGGGGGGCCCACACACCCACTGGGGGGCCCACACACCCACTGGGGGGCCCACACACCCACTGGGGGGCCCACACACTCACTGGGGGACCCACACACCCACTGGGGGACCCACACACCCACTGGGGGACCCACACACCCACTAGGGGGACCCACACACCCACTAGGGGGACCCACACACCCACTGGGGGACCCACACACCCACTGGGGGACCCACACACCCACTGGGGGACCCACACACCCACTGGGGGACCCACACACTCACTGGGGGACCCACACACCCACTGGGGGACCCACACACTCACTGGGGGACCCACACACCCACTGGGGGACCCACACACCCACTGGGGGACCCACACACCCACTGGGGGACCCACACACCCACTGGGGGACCCACACACCCACTGGGGGACCCACACACCCACTGGGGGACCCACACACCCACTGGGGGACCCACACACTTACCGGGGGACCCAAACCCACTGGGGGTCCTACACACCCACTGGGGGTCCCACCCAGCCACTGGGGGTCCCACCCAGCCACTGGGGGTCCCACCCAGCCACTGGGGGTCCCACACACCCACTGGGGGTCCCACCCAGCCACTGGGGGTCCCACCCAGCCACTGGGGGTCCCACCCAGCCACTGGGGGTCCCACCCAGCCACTGGGGGTCCCACCCAGCCACTGGGGGTCCCACCCAGCCACTGGGGGTCCCACCCAGCCACTGGGGGTCCCACACACTTACCGGGGGACCCAAACCCACTGGGGGACCCAAACCCACTGGGGGACCCACACACCCACTGGGGGACCCACACACCCACTGGGGGACCCACACACCCACTAGGGGGCCCACACCCACTGGGGGTCCTACTGAGGTCCCCCACACCCACTGGGGGTCCTACAGAGGTCCCCTACACCCACTGGGGGTACCACACACCCACTTGGGGTACCACACACCCACTGGGGGTACCACACACCCACTGGGGGTACCACACACCCACTAGGGGTACCACACACCCACTGGGGGTACCACACACCCACTGGGGGTACCACACACCCACTGGGGGTCCTACAGAGGTCCCCCACACCCACTGGCGGTCCCATACACCCACTGGGGGTACCACACACCCACTGGGGGTCCTACTGAGGTCCCCCACACCCACTGGGAGGTCCCACACTCCCACTGGGGGTCCTAAAGAGGTACACCACACCCAGTGGCGGTCCCATACACCCACTGGGGGTGCCACACACCCACTGGCGATCCCATACACCCACTGGGGGTACCACACACCCACTGGGGGTACCACACACCCACTGGGGGTCCCATACACCCACTGGGGGTACCACACACCCACTGGGGGTCCCATACACCCACTGGGGGTACCACACACCCACTGGCGATCCCATACACCCACTGGGGGTACCACACACCCACTGGGGGTCCCATACACCCACTGGGGGTACCACACACCCACTGGGGGTCCCATACACCCACTGGGGGTCCCATACACCCACTGGGGGTCCCATACACCCACTGGGGGTACCACACGCTCACTGGGGGTCCCATACACCGTGAGGGTACCACACGCTCACTGGGGGTACCACACGCTCACTGGGGGTACCACACACCCACTAGGGGTCCCACACCCACTGGGGTTTCACATACCCGCGTGAGGACGGCACAGTCGGGGTCCTCTGGGGGACAGACGGCTGTGTTGGCCCAGCGGGTGAGGGAGGTGCGCCACAGCCGCCGCTGGGTAGCCGTGCAGTGGGGGGCCTGGCACACGCTCACCCACAGCGACGCTAAGGGGTACAGTGACGGATTTGTTGCATCAACGTTCGTTTTGGTGCATAAACGGTTGTTTTGGTGCTCTAAAAAGAGGAAAGAGGGAGGCACTACAGCAACGCTGCGGGGTACAATGAAGGATTTGTTGTATTAACGGTCATTTTGGTGCTCTAAAAAGAGGGAAGAGGGAGGCACCACAACAACGCGAAGGGGTACAATGAAGGATTTGTTGTATTAACGGTCGTTTTGGTGCATTAATGGTCATTTTGGTGTCCTAAAGAGGGGGTAGAAGAGAGCACTACTGGGTGATGAGTTCGAAAAACAGCACAGCGAGGTACAGAGGTGGATTTGTCACATTAACGGTCGTTTTGGTGCTCTACAGAGGGGGTAGAGGTGGGCACTACCCGGTGCGGAGTTAGGGAAACAGCACAGCGGGGTTCAGAGGCAGATTTGTTGCATTAACGGTCGTTTTTGTGTTCTAAAAAAAGGGTAAAGGGAGGCACCACGATGCGAAAAAGACGCTGCGGGGTACAATGGCGGATTTTTTACATTAACGGTCGTTATTGTGTTCTAAATAGGGGATGGAGGGAGGCACCACTCACCAGAGGAACGACACAGATCATGACAGATGTAAATGTAAATAAAATATGTAAATGAACTTGTAAAAATCCCACAAATTTGTAACACTAAATTTATGATAAAGAGGTCTGCTTAGATGAAAGCTTCCGTGATGTTTCAAGTACAGTGAAACGTGTCAGAATGTCATGATTGGCCGACTTATATATATAAAAAAACTAGAGATTAGGGAAAAATATACAGCAGGTGATATACAGTTGCGTCTAACAAAACTGGAGACAGGTAAATTGTGCTAATAAAAAACAGGCATATTAAACGAAAATAAAATTTATGAGAATTTGCACAAAAAATATCTTAGTGCAAGTACCATTTCTCGCACGATCAAATCCACCGATATCTGCATTACCCATACCTGTCACACGGTAAAATACATCCACTACCGTGGTTTAACTATCCACAGTAATCCACAGTAATAATCTACAGATAATTGTCCACCATTGCTACACCCACCAAAATAGAATCCCACCGCTGCCACCATTGCTACACCCACCAAAATAGAATCCCACCGCTGCCACCATTGCTACACCCACCCAAATAGAGCCCCGCCGCTGCCACCATTGCTACACCCACCCAAATAGAGCCCCGCCGCTGCCACCATTGCTACACCCACCAAAATAGAATCCCACCGCTGCCACCATTGCTACACCCACCCAAATAGAACCCCGCCGCTGCCACCATTGCTACACCCACCAAAATAGAATCCCACCGCTGCCACCATTGCTACACCCACCCAAATAGAACCCCGCCGCTGCCACCATTGCTACACCCACCCAAATAGAGCCCCGCCGCTGCCACCATTGCTACACCCACCAAAATAGAATCCCACCGCTGCCACCATTGCTACACCCACCCAAATAGAACCCCGCCGCTGCCACCATTGCTACACCCACCCAAATAGAACCTCGCCGCTGCCACCATTGCTACACCCACCCAAATAGAACCCCGCCGCTGCCACCATTGCTACACCCACCCAAATAGAGCCCCGCCGCTGCCACCATTGCTACACCCACCCAAATAGAACCCCGCCGCTGCCACCATTGCTACACCCACCAAAATAGAACCCCGCCGCTGCCACCATTGCTACACCCACCCAAATAGAACCCCGCCACTGCCACCATTGCTACACCCACCCAAATAGTACCCCGCCACTGCCACGATTGCTACACCCTCCAAAATAGAATCCCGCCGCTGCCACCATTGCTACACCCACCAAAATAGAAACCCACCGCTGTCAACATTGCTACACCCACCCAAATAGAACCCCGCCGCTGCCACCATTGCTACACCCACCAAAATAGAAACCCACCGCTGTCAACATTGCTACACCCACCAAAATAGAATCCCACCGCAGCCACCATTGCTACACCCACCAAAATAGAATTCCACCGTTGCCACCATTGTTACACCCACCATAATAGAATCCCACCGCTGCCACCATTGCTACACCCACCAAAGTAGAATCCCACCGCTGCCACCATTGTTACACCCACCATAATAGAATCCCACCGCTGCCACCATTGTTACACCCACCATAATAGAATCCCACCGCTGCCACCATTGTTACACCCACCATAATAGAATCCCACCGCTGCCACCATTGTTACACCCACCATAATAGAATCCCACCGCTGCCACCATTGCTACGCCCACCATAATAGAATCCCACCGCTGCCACCATTGCTACGCCCACCGAAATAGAATCCCACCGCTGCCACCATTGCTACACCCACCAAAATACAAATATTCTCCCGCTACCACAACTACCACCCCAGACAATTATGCTGCTACCACTACTACCACTCATCAAAAAACCTCACTGCCCCCATCATGACTCCACCTCACTGAAATGAAACACTGCCCACACGCCCCACCACGACTATAAGCCAACAACAATCTCCCATCTGCCACAATTGCTACAACCCCTTGACAAATAATACAGCTATTACCCCAATAAACCGACATAAAACACTGCCCCACGACTACAACCCCTACACGCTCCCAAGCAACATCTCCCAACAGCCCGGGACCCTCAATAGCGTTCTGGGCCCCCAAGCAGCCCCCACAACCCACCAAAAACAATCCCACCGCTGCCAGCAATGCGACAACTCACAGAACAATACCACCACAACCCTGCAAACAACACTCCTCAAGACCCTCCAATAGCGTCCCCCAATACCCCAAGGACCCACCAATAGCGTCCCTCAACACACCAGGACCCGCCAGTAGCGTCCCAGAACCACCAAACCACACCCCCCCAGGACCCATCAGTAGCGTCTCAGAACCCCCACCACGCCTCCAGGACCCACCAATAGCGTCTCAGAACCCTCACTAGCCCCCAGGGCTCACCAATAGCGTCCAAAGACCACCAAACACCTCCAAGAACACACCAGTAGCGACCTAGTACCTCCAAAACCCACTAAAAATAATCCCACCGCTACCACCAATGTCACAACTTGCAAAACAACGCCTCCAGCACTCACCAATAGCACCCCAGGACCCCCCCCCCCCTCCCCCCCCCAAAAAAAAAAACACGAATAGCGTCCCAGGACCACCACCACCACACTCCCAGGACCCACTAATAGCGTCTCAGACTCCCAGGACCCCCCAGGACCCACCAATAGCGTCCCAGTGCAGCCTGCACTTGTCGTTGACAGGCGCGCCCTGCGTGCGCCACAGCAGGAGGCGCGGGTCGTTCAGGAACTGCTCCGTGATCAGCAGCAGCATCTTGGGGCCGTTGCTGTCGCGCGTTCTGATCATCTCGCGCACCTGCGCATATTGGTGCAATGTTGGCTTTTGGGGATGTAGACGCACAATGTGGGATTTTGTGCGTTAGCTGCACCATACGCTTACACTGGCTCTATATTGGCCAATGTTTGGTTGGAATTCAGGGCTGCCTTCCCATAGGCCTACGTGTTATGTTGAAAATTTTTAGGTCCTCATCAAATTTTGGTTGCATCACAGCTGGCCTACCTTGGCACAGAGGCCTAACAGCTGGCTCACCTTGGCACAGAGGCCACACAGCTGGCCTCTATGGCCAAACAGCTGGCTCACCTTGGCACAGGCCACACAGCTGGCTCACCTTGGCAAAGAGGCAGTACAGTTGGCGCGTAGGTGAACAATAGGTGCTCTGGGTGAGGTATTGTTGCACCTGCAACTTCACCTGCTCGCCATCTAGGTGCCAGCAGTGTTCTTCTTCCGCGCTGTTGCCAGCTGTAGGGTCCGGGGCACCTGGGGGAGTGGGGGGGTTAGGTGAGGGGCACCTGGGAGAATTAGTTACTATATACGAAATGAATAGTTCATGGTTCCCTAACCACAATACAGGCGATCTAAGAGAATAAAGAGAAAGGACCGTTAAGTATAAATTGTAGGGAGCGGGGAATCTATGCACAGGGTGTGGGGTCCCCACACAAACTAGTCAGGAAGGAAGGAATCTATGCACAAGGTCCCCACACAAACAAGCCAGGAAGGAAGGAATTTATGCACAAGGTCCCCACACAAACAGCAAGTCAGGAAGGAAGGAATCTATGCACAAGGTCCCCACACAAACAAGTCAGGAAGGAAGGAATCTATGCACAAAGTCCCCACACAAACAGCAAGTCACGAAGAAAGGAATCTATGCACAAGGTCCCCACACAAACAGCAAGTCAGGAAGGAAGGAATCTATGCACAGGGTCCTCACACAAACAAGTCAGGAAGGAAGGAATCTATGCACAAGGTCCCCACACAAACAAGTCAGGAAGGAAGGAATCTATGCACAAGGTCCCTACACAAACAAGTCAGGAAGGAAGGAAGGAAGGAATCTATGCACAAGGTCCTCCCACAAACAAGTCAGGAAGGAAGAGGAACAAAACACAAAGAAGAGATAGCAAATAAGGCATGAAAGCAGCAAAGTGGGCACTCAAGACACAAGGCCTATATACAGCTCAGGGACCTGACAGTATTCCCCCTGGAGGCGCCAGTCCCCACCGCGTAGGATAGAAATGCCTAACCAACCTGGACCTACAGCCTATCCTATGCCTACTGAGAAAACTTCAAACTGACTCAGCAAACAACAGTTACATCTACTGTGCACTGCTCCAGTAGATACCAGTAGACCCTAGTAAATACCAGTAGATACCATTAGAAGTACCATTACAGACGCACCATTAATAATGAATAATGAAGGCATCTACGGATGCTTTATTTCCAATTTCAAGCCTGACACACATCACCTTGTACATTGGATTTTCAAATGCCTTATAACTAACGCCAGGACGCCATGACGCTTTCCCCCGGTCAAGACCGGTACCCATTTCAGACACCTGGGTAGAGTGGGGTATTGTGCTTGGAATTTTTCCTCTATACCCTACAGAGAAAATCACCACCAGCGCCGGGACTCGAACCCGGGTCTGCCTGCTCGGAGGCAAGTTCGATAGTCGCACGGCTACGACGAGCACATGTACTAATGGTTTGCTAATGGACAAGTTCTTCTTCTCCTGCGGATTTCAAAGTTCCAACAATCACCGAAGGAGCTGCGCACACTTTGATAAAAAACTAGTGCCCAGACCTGGTTTAGAAGCCGTAGATCCCAGTACGCATGTAGTAGAAAAACCAGTGTACGTTTCCTGTGTGTAGTTGAAGGGCTACACTGGCCAGTACCCAGTAATCTAGAGGCCCATTAGACGCGCCCTGCATACAGTACCCAGTACACCCCAGCACACACCAGTACACCCCCAGTACACCCCCAGCACACGCAAGTACACCCCAGTACACACCAGTACCCACCAGCACACCCAAGCACACCCCGGTATACATCCAGTACACCCCAGTACACACCAGTACACACCACTACACACCCTGTGTGCAGTTAATGGGGTGGGCAGGCTGCAGGATGTGATCAGCCAGCCCAGTACACTCCAGTACACACCAGTACACCCCAGTACACACCAATACACCCCAGTACACACCCTGTATGCAGTTAATGGGGTGGGCAGGCTGCAGGATGTGGTCAGCCAGCCCAGTACACCCCAGTACACACCAGTACACCACAGTGCACCCCAGTACACCCCCTGTATGCAGTTAATGGGGTGTGCAGGCTGCAGGATGTGATCAGCCAGCCCAGTACACTCCAGTACACACCAGTACACCCCAGTACACACCAATACACCCCAGTACACACCCTGTATGCAGTTAATGGGGTGTGCAGGCTGCAGGATGTGATCAGCCAGCCCAGTACACTCCAGTACACACCAGTACACCCCAGTACACACCAGTACACCCCAGTACACACCCTGTATGCAGTTAATGGGGTGTGCAGGCTGCAGGATGTGGTCAGCCAGCCCAGTACACCCCAGTACACACCAGTACACACCAGTACACCCCTGTACACCCCAGTACACACCCTGTATGCAGTTAATGGGGTGTGCAGGCTGCAGGATGTGGTCAGCCAGACGCTGGGCGGTGGGCAGCACGGCCGTGTGGTGCTCGCTGAGCAGGTACTGCAGCAGCTTCTGCAGCTGCTGCCGGTCCATCTGCAGCAACGTCTCTGAGGGGGGTAATTAGGGGAGTAATTAGTGGGGAGGGCCTTCATTACCTCTGGTGTTAAGTAAGGTTAGGTAGGGTTAGGTAGGGTTAGGTAGGGTTAGGTAGGGTTAGGTAGGGTTAGGTAAGGTTAGGTAGGGTTAGGTTAGGTTACGTTAGGTTTAGCAGCTGCTGTCGGGAAGGTTAATGATAATGCATCAACTACCTCCATTACCTCCATTACCACTCGCACGGTACTGCTATCTGGATGCTGGATAGCCAGCACCTGTCGGATACTGGCATCCTGAAAACCGCCACCTGCCGGATACTGGCATCCAGAAAACAGCTGCTGCCCGGATATCGGTATCCGGGAGAGACCCTCTTGTGAGTCGTCTCATCAGGTTTTTTTAATATATCAGGTTCTTTTTTATCATATTCTCATTGCATTCATTGAATAAAAGCTTTACATATAGTGAATTATGTAGATAATATCATACATCAAAAACATCAAAACCTCCCACCATTTTGAAGTGGCAAGAAAATATGTAGTATTTTTATAAAATTAAATGTAGTATCTTTATACAATATAATATAGCATTTTTCAAAATGTAATATATTATTACCAAGAGTATTGTTACAAATACCATCAGTGGAAGGCGACTTAGGACATACCAATAAATGGCAGGTTGGATTATAAGTTAGTTTTAGCCTCCCTAGCCTCCACAAAGAAAAATGAGCGTATCAAAGAGAGGAAAGAGGAAGGCTCCATTTAGTATGGACCAAAAGGAACGTGTAATCTACACCGGATACTGGTATCCGGAAAACATTCCTCGGATACAGGTATCCGGAAAACATTCCTCGGATACAGGTATCCGGAAAACATTCCTCGGATACAGGTATCCGGAAAACATTCCTTGGATACAGGTATCCGGAAAACATTCCTCGGATACAGGTATCCGGAAGGGACTCACCGGATACAGGTATCCGGAAAACATTCCTCGGATACAGGTATCCGGAAAACATTCCTCGGATACAGGTATCCGGAAGGGACTCACCGGATACAGGTATCCGGAAGGGACTCACCGGATACAGGTATCCGGAAGGGACTCACCGGATACAGGTATCCGGAAGGGACTCACCGGATACAGGTATCCGGAAGGGACTCACCGGATACAGGTATCCGGAAGGGACTCACCGGATACAGGTATCCGGAAGGGACTCACCGGATACAGGTATCCGGAAGGGACTCACCGGATACAGGTATCCGGAAGGGACTCACCGGATACAGGTATCCGGAAGGGACTCACCGGATCCAGGTTTCCGGAACCGACTCACCGGATACTGGTATCCGGAACCGACTCACCGGATACTGGTATCCGGAAGGGACTCACCGGATCCAGGTATCCGGAAAAGACTCACCGGAGATGGGTATCCGGAGCTGCACAGAGTGGGAGTAGCGTATCCGGTAGACGGCGAGCGCGACCGCGTGGCAGCACCAGAAGATGTCGCGCGTGTCGCACGTGCACGTCACGGACGTGATCTTGCACCTGCACGTCACATGCACGTTAGAACGCACACGTAAAATAGCGCACACGCAAAATAGCGCACACGCAAAACAACGCACACGCAAAAAACCGCACACGCAAAAAATACGCACACGCAAAAAAACGTACACGCGAAAAAACGTACACGCAAAAAAACGCACACACACAAAAAACCCACACGCACAAAAAACGCACACGCAAAAAACGCACACGCACAAAAAACGCACACGCACAAAAAGACCCACACGCTCAAAAAAACGCACACACAAAAACGCACACGCACAAAAAACGCACACTCAAAAACGCACACGCAAGAAAAAACGCACACAAACAAAAAAGCACAGGCACAAAAAACGCACACGCAAAAAAACGCACACGCACAAAAAGACGCACACGCACAAAAAACGCACACGCACACAAAAACGCACACGTACAAAAGGACGCACACATACAAATACGTACACGCACACAAAGACGCACATGTCTAACGGTGCTTAGGTTTGCTCCCTACAGACCACGTCATTTGTTATAAATAATACCCGTGGCGCTTATCTACTTCTTTCGTAAACGCAATATAGATATTAATTGTATTCCTTCAGTGATGACGTCCTGGTTGATGCGGTTGTTATATAACAGTAATACCAATGCTATCGAATAGTCTTACATAACAGCAATAACAAACAATAAATAACAACAATAAAACACAATAACGATAAATAACAATATATGACAAAAATAAATAACAATAAAGATGAATAACAATAGCAACACATGACAATAATATATAACAATAACAATAACACATGATAATAATAAATAACAATAAATAACAATACATGACAATAATAAATAAAAATAAATAACAATAACAATAGATAACTACAACGATAAATAACATTAATACATGACAATAATAAATAAAAATAAATAACAATAACAATAGATAACTACAACGATAAATAACAATAATACATGACAATAATAAATAAAAATGAATAATAACAATAAATAACTACAACGATAAATAACAATAATACATGACAATAATAAATAAAAATGAATAATAACAATAGATAACTACAACGATAGATAACAATAATACATGGCAATAACAAATAAATAAACAATAATAAACAAAATGAATAACAATAAGAAGCCAGACAACACCAGGCACCACAGACGCCACACATGCCCACCCAACACCCACACCGCGGTGGGTTGAAGTTCAGTTCTATGTTCAACTCAAACTTAAGTTCAAAAGTTGTTAGCAATTGTATAAATACCAAACCCTAACTAGGTCCAGGACATACTTTTAATTTTACGACTTTGTTTTAGTAATTATATGAACATTGTGAACACTATGTGTGTAGACAGCCTATCTATTTATTTAAGGATTTAATCTATTTTTTGAGATTTTCTTGATTTCTGCCATGTACAGGATTATTATTTTACGTACACAATTTATGCGTACACAATTTTGCGTACACAATTTTGCGTACACAATTTTGCGTACACAATTTTGCGTACACAATTTTGCGTACACAATTTTGCGTACACAATTTTGCGTACACAATTTTGCGTACACAATTTTGCGTATACAATTTTGCCTTCACAATTTTACGTACACAAATTAACGTTGACAATTTTACGTACACAATTGATTTGAGTCGTACAAAATTATTTCATGCTATTTGTTTACATATATCATCAATAGTAATTGTCCATAGACAGTTTGTATTGTTTACAATTATAAGTAACAATATATTCAGCCGCAGTGCATATGTGGAACACATACACGCCTATGAACCGCTCACACAATACATATGTATGGTGAATATACAGGAATTACACGGAGAAAGTGACGGAACGCACACAGACGCTCACTGGGGTGCACATGCACACCCAAGTACGCACGCACACACATGTACGTACACACACACATGTACGTACGCACACGGTGCAGCTTTAAGGCCGCACACAGCAAACGCACACAGTACACCCGTGCCCTTTAATTCGGCCCCTCCCGCGTGTGCGTGTGTGTACGTACATGGGTTGTGTACGTGTGTGCGTATATGTGAACGTGTGTGTACGTACATGGGTTGTGTGCGTGTGTGTGCGTATATGGTGTGTGTACGTGTGTGTACGTACATGGGTTGTGTGCGTGTGTGCGTATATGGTGTGTACTTGTATGTGCGTACATGGTGTGTACGTGTGTGTGCGTGTGTGTGCGTGTGTACATGTGCGTGCGTGTGTGTACATAGGTGGTGTACGTACGGAAAAAAATTCATTTCAGTAGCGACGCGTCGATATAACGAATAACTAATAAATTGATGATAGAAATTTCAATGCCCCACTTTTTAGTTAACGTTCTTATAATGGAATTCCGTGTAATTTTGGTGTGTAAGAGGCACCTCAATAGAGTGTGTGCGTGCGTACATAGAGTGTTGAGTTCAGCTTATAAGAGCCGCTGAAAATGTATGGATGAGAATAATGTCCCCAGTGCCGAGTGGTTGCGAGCGCGCCCGTCGTCGGTTCGAATCCCGGCAGTGCCACCCGGTTTTTCCGCCCCGTTGGGAAAAGGGAGAACTCAGCCACAATTCCCCACTCTACCCAGGTGTCGGAAATGGGTACCGGCTTGACCGGGAATAACCGTCATGGCGTCCTGGTGTTAGTTATGAGGCATTTGATATACCAACCGTCATGGCGTCCTGGTGTTAGTTATGAGGCATTTGATATACCAACCGTCATGGCGTCCTGGTGTTAGTTATGAGGCATTTGATATACCAACCGTCATGGCGTCCTGGTGTTAGTTATGAGGCATTTGATATACCAACCGTCATGGCGTCCTGGTGTTAGTTATGAGGCATTTGATATACCAACCGTCATGGCGTCCTGGTGTTAGTTATGAGGCATTTGATATACCAACCGTCATGGCGTCCTGGTGTTAGTTATGAGGCATTTGATATACCAACCGTCATGGCGTCCTGGTGTTAGTTATGAGGCATTTGATATACCAACCGTCATGGCGTCCTGGTGTTAGTTATGAGGCATTTGATATACCAACCGTCATGGCGTCCTGGTGTTAGTTATGAGGCATTTGATATACCAACCGTCATGGCGTCCTGGTGTTAGTTATGAGGCATTTGATATACCAACCGTCATGGCGTCCTGGTGTTAGTTATGAGGCATTTGATATACCAACCGTCATGGCGTCCTGGTGTTAGTTATGAGGCATTGGATATACCAACCGTCATGGCGTCCTGGTGTTAGTTATGAGGCATTTGATATACCAACCGTCATGGCGTCCTGGTGTTAGTTATGAGGCATTTGATATACCAACCGTCATGGCGTCCTGGTGTTAGTTATGAGGCATTTGATATACCAACCGTCATGGCGTCCTGGTGTTAGTTATGAGGCATTGGATATACCAACCGTCATGGCGTCCTGGTGTTAGTTATGAGGCATTTGATATACCAACCGTCATGGCGTCCTGGTGTTAGTTATGAGGCATTTGATATACCAACCGTCATGGCGTCCTGGTGTTAGTTATGAGGCATTTGATATACCAACCGTCATGGCGTCCTGGTGTTAGTTATGAGGCATTTGATATACCAACCGTCATGGCGTCCTGGTGTTAGTTATGAGGCATTTGATATACCAACCGTCATGACGTCCTGGTGTTAGTTATGAGGCATTTGATATACCAACCGTCATGGCGTCCTGGTGTTAGTTATGAGGCATTTGATATACCAACCGTCATGGCGTCCTGGTGTTAGTTATGAGGCATTTGATATACCAACCGTCATGGCGTCCTGGTGTTAGTTATGAGGCATTTGATATACCAACCGTCATGGCGTCCTGGTGTTAGTTATGAGGCATTTGATATACCAACCGTCATGGCGTCCTGGTGTTAGTTATGAGGCATTTGATATACCAACCATCATGGCGTCCTGGTGTTAGTTATGAGGCATTTGATATACCAACCGTCATGGCGTCCTGGTGTTAGTTATGAGGCATTTGATATACCAACCGTCATGACGTCCTGGTGTTAGTTATGAGGCATTTGATATACAAACCGTCATGGCGTCCTGGTGTTAGTTATGAGGCATTTGATATACCAACCGTCATGGCGTCCTGGTGTTAGTTATGAGGCATTTGATATACCAACCGTCATGGCGTCCTGGTGTTAGTTATGAGGCATTTGATATACCAACCGTCATGGCGTCCTGGTGTTAGTTATGAGGCATTTGATATACCAACCGTCATGGCGTCCTGGTGTTAGTTATGAGGCATTTGATATACCAACCGTCATGACGTCCTGGTGTTGGTTATGAGGCATTTGATATACCAACCGTCATAACGTCCTGGTGTTAGTTATGAGGCATTTGATATACCAACCGTCATGGCGTCCTGGTGTTAGTTATGAGGCATTTGATATACCAACCGTCATAACGTCCTGGTGTTAGTTATGAGGCATTTGATATACCAACCGTCATGGCGTCCTGGTGTTAGTTATGAGGCATTTGATATACCAACCGTCATGACGTCCTGGTGTTAGTTATGAGGCATTTGATATACCAACCGTCCTGGCGTCCTGGTGTTAGTTATGAGGCATTTGATATACCAACCGCCCTGGCGTACTGGTGTTAGTTATGAGGCATTTGGTATACCAACCGTCATGGCGTCCTGGTGTTAGTTATGAGGCATTTGATATACCAACCGTCATGGCGTCCTGGTGTTAGTTATGAGGCATTTGATATACCAACCGTCATAGCGTCCTGGTGTTAGTTATGAGGCATTTGATATACCAACCGTCATAGCGTCCTGGTGTTAGTTATGAGGCATTTGATATACCAACCGTCATGGCGTCCTGGTGTTAGTTATGAGGCATTTGATATACCAACCGTCATGGCGTCCTGGTGTTAGTTATGAGGCATTTGATATACCAACCGTCATGGCGTCCTGGTGTTAGTTATGAGGCATTTGATATACCAACCGTCATGGCGTCCTGGTGTTAGTTATGAGGCATTTTATATACCAACCGTCATGGCGTCCTGGTGTTAGTTATGAGGCATTTGATATACCAACCGTCATGGCGTCCTGGCGTTAGTTATGAGGCATTTGATATACCAACCGTCATGGCGTCCTGGTGTTAGTTATGAGGCATTTGATATACCAACCGTCATGGCGTCCTGGTGTTAGTTATGAGGCATTTGATATACCAACCGTCATGGCGTCCTGGCGTTAGTTATGAGGCATTTGATATACCAACCGTCATGGCGTCCTGGTGTTAGTTATGAGGCATTTGATATACCAACCGTCATGGCGTCCTGGTGTTAGTTATGAGGCATTTGATATACCAACCGTCATGGCGCCCTGGTGTTAGTTATGAGGCATTTGATATACCAACCGTCATGGCGTCCTGGTGTTAGTTATGAGGCATTTGATATACCAACCGTCATGGCGTCCTGGTGTTAGTTATGAGGCATTTGATATACCAACCGTCATGGCGTCCTGGTGTTAGTTATGAGGCATTTGATATACCAACCGTCATGGCGTCCTGGTGTTAGTTATGAGGCATTTGATATACCAACCGTCATGGCGTCCTGGTGTTAGTTATGAGGCATTTGATATACCAACCGTCATGGCGTCCTGGTGTTAGTTATGAGGCATTTGATATACCAACCGTCATGGCGCCCTGGTGTTAGTTATGAGGCATTTGATATACCAACCGTCATGGCGTCCTGGTGTTAGTTATGAGGCATTTGATATACCAACCGTCATGGCGTCCTGGTGTTAGTTATGAGGCATTTGATATACCAACCGTCATGGCGTCCTGGTGTTAGTTATGAGGCATTTGATATACCAACCGTCATGGCGTCCTGGTGTTAGTTATGAGGCATTTGATATACCAACCGTCATGGCGTCCTGGTGTTAGTTATGAGGCATTTGATATACCAACCGTCATGGCGTCCTGGTGTAAGTTATGAGGCTTTTGATATACCAACCGTCATGGCGTCCTGGTGTTAGTTATGAGGCATTTGATATACCAACCGTCATGGCGTCCTGGTGTTAGTTATGAGGCATTTGATATACCAACCGTCATGGCGTCCTGGTGTTAGTTATGAGGCATTTGATATACCAACCGTCATGGCGTCCTGGTGTTAGTTATGAGGCATTTGATATACCAACCGTCATGGCGTCCTGGTGTTAGTTATGAGGCATTTGATATACCAATGTACAAGTTGATGTGTGTCTGGCTTGATTAATTGGAATAAAGCATTCTTTTTATAACCTTGGCTGGTCCCCATAAGTGGTAAATAAGTCGACTGCTACTAGTTGTGCTGATATTAGAATTCTATTAAAATAGAAGCCAATATTACCATTCAATCCTGAACTTCACTTGGATGTGGTAAAGCATACGGGAAAGTTAGGCAGGGGACCACCGGTGGGTCACACCCCATTATGAAATACCCTTCAGTGGCCACCGGTGGGTCACGCAGCTTGTAAAGCAACACCTACGCTAAGTGCAACACCTACGCTGTAACTGACTCCATTTTGATGAATGATTAATGAAAATTTAATTAAAACGCGATTGATTATTTCTGGCGGTCTAATGTTTTTATTGATCTGATGTTCAATATTTTCAAAACTGAACTCTAAATATAAACTCTAACTTGAGTCGTATGTTGAACAAATGTTATGTGTATATCATATATATATATATATAGTGTATATGCGTACATTATATATAATATAATATAATGTATATAAAATATGTATATCATATTTATATATAATGTGTATATGCGTATATTAAAAACATTCAAAATATAATGTATATAAAATATGTATATCATATGCATAATGTGTTTCTTAACATGTGTATAATATATTTCAAGTGTATATAATTCATATACATACATATGATGTATATATAACACATAATTTAATGGGTACATTAGAATTATTTATACGTACATATTCCCTTATATAATCATTTTTTTCTGGAATAATATATCATTTTTTTGTCAAATAATAATGTTTGCCACGGACCTGTCGAAAGAAATAGAGACCCGGAACTTCTCGGGGGTCGGGACCCCCCCCGGGACGGGCGGGGGGTCCCCCCCATCCTGCGCGGGGGGGTCGGCGGGGGTGTTGTCGGTGGTGGCGGGGGGCGGCGGGGTGGCGGTGGTGGTGGCGGTGTTGGCGGGTGCGGGGCGCCCGCATACCACCGTCCCCGACAGGTGGAACCCTGTTAACAAATTAGATTATGAACAAATTAGATTATCAACATATTAAGTCATCAACAAATTAAATGAACAAATTAAGTCATCAACAAATTAAATGAACAAATTAAATCATCAACAAATCAAATGAACAAATTAAGTCACCAACAAATTAAATGAACAAATTAAATCATCAACAAATTAAATGAACAAATTAAGTCACCAACAAATTAAATCATCAACAAATTAAATGAACAAATTAAA
This sequence comes from Morinoia aosen, assembly GCA_030386875.1. NCBI lineage: Eukaryota > Metazoa > Arthropoda > Malacostraca > Amphipoda > Talitridae > Morinoia > Morinoia aosen. The sequence continues at coordinate 6,834,694 of CM059576.1, forward strand.
TCATCAACAAATTAAATGAACAAATTAAGTCACCAACAAATTAAATGAACAAATTAAGTCATCAACAAATTAAATGAACAAATTAAATCATCAACAAATTAAATGAACAAATTAAGTCACCAACAAATTAAATGAACAAATTAAGTCACCAACAAATTAAATGAACAAATTAAGTCACCAACAAATTAAATGAACAAATTAAGTCACCAACAAATTAAATGAACAAATTAAGTCACCAACAAATTAAATGAACAAATTAAATCATCAACAAATTAAATGAACAAATTAAGTCATCAACAAATTAAATGAACAAATTAAGTCACCAACAAATTAAATGAACAAGTTAAATCATCAACAAATTAAATGAACAAATTAAATCATCAACAAATTAAATGAACAAATTAAATCATCAACAAATTAAATGAACAAATTAAGTCACCAACAAATTAAATGAACAAATTAAGTCACCAACAAATTAAATGAACAAATTAAGTCACCAACAAATTAAATGAACAAATTAAATCATCAACAAATTAAATGAACAAATTAAGTCACCAACAAATTAAATCATCAACAAATTAAATGAACAAATTAAATCATCAACAAATTAAATGAACAAATTAAGTCACCAACAAATTAAATGAACAAATTAAGTCATCAACAAATTAAATGAACAAATTAAATCATCAACAAATTAAATGAACAAATTAAATCATCAACAAATTAAATGAACAAATTAAGTCATCAACAAATTAAATGAACAAATTAAGTCATCAACAAATTAAATGAACAAATTAAGTCACCAACAAATTAAATGAACAAGTTAAATCATCAACAAATTAAATGAACAAATTAAATCATCAACAAATTAAATGAACAAATTAAATCATCAACAAATTAAATGAACAAATTAAATAATCAACAAATGAACAAATTAAGTCACCAACCAACACCGCCCAGCACAACCCTCTTACACAGTCAGGCCCGACAAACAGAGCTGGTCCGGACATATGTGTTAAGATTACAAGTTAATTTAAACCTCCCTAACCGCTACAAAAAAGCGTATTGAAGAGAGGAAGGAGGAAGGCACCATTTAATATGGAGATAAGGGAACGCGGAATCCATGCAGAAGCGCAATAGAAACAGTAAGTTGAGAAAGAAGTTCACAAAACAAGATCAAAGTAGAAGAAGAAAGTAGTAGGTGCTGAAAAACAGGACAGCAGTGAACCGAAAAAAGGTGGTCCGTAACATAACAAAAACATTCTATATTAACAAAAAGAAGGCCTACCTAACTCTCAGGTCGGGACCTCACACATTCCCCCTGGGAGCGCAATTTCCCATAGATACAACAGTTGTGTCCCCCCGAGGGGACACGACAGAACATTCTAATGTAGAAACTATATATTCAAATAAGCTTTCAGCACTTTCGAAGAATTCATCTACAAATTCATCATAATTATAATAAGCACGGACCCACAATCAATCATCCTTAGCCACAATGTTATTTTAATTGTATTAATATTACAATAAGATATTTAATAATATTAATAATATTAATCAAGTAATAATGACATCAGTATTAATAACAAAACAGATTATGAGCTTCGTGGCAATTTATCCGCCCATATTGACCATAAGACAACCATATATGGCCCACGGATGGCCATTTATGGCATAAACTGCAATTTATGGCTCATAAGTGGCAGCGTGAACCATAGAATTTATGCCAGCGTCCATTTACGGCTACATGGCCATATTTTATGAGGATTTATTTATGGAAACGCCATAAATGGCAACATACGGTACTATACAACTAAGAGCAATTTAAGGTCAACATAACGCCATAAATAGCAGGCAATTTAAGGTCAACATAACGCCATAAATGGCAAGCAATTTAAGGTCAACATAACGCCCTAAATGGCATGCAATTTGAGGTCAACATAACGCCATAAATGGCAAGCAATTTAAGGTCAACATAACGCCATAAATGGCAAGCAATTTAAAGTCAACATAACGCCATAAATGGCATGCAATTTAGGGTCAACATAACGCCTTAAATGGCAGGCAATTTAAGGTCAATATAACGCCATAAATGGCAAGCAATTTAAGGTCAACATAACGCCATAAATGGCAAGCAATTTAAGGTCAACATAACGCCATAAATGGCATGCAATTTAAGGTCAACATAACGCCATAAATGGCAAGCAATTCAAGGTCAACATAACGCCCTAAATGGCAGGCAATTTAAGGTCAATATAACGCCATAAATGGCAAGCAATTTAAGGTCAACATAACGCCATAAATGGCAAGCAATTTAAGGTCAACATAACGCCATAAATGGCAAGCAATTTAAGGTCAACATACGCCATAAATGGCAAGCAATTTATGGCCACAATTCCCATAAACGGCAATTTACGGCCCGCAAATGGCCCCCAACACAATTCACAAGTGCCAAAATTTCTTTTTTTATCAAATTTTTTCTTTTTTTTTCTCCAATCCGCAAATTCCGAACCTCCTTGCTTGAAAAAACGCACACGCGTGTGCGTTTCCGTGTATGGGCGCGCGCGTGTGCGTGCTGCAGAAACGCACACGCGTGTGCGTGCCGCTAAATGAGGGAGCTATCGATCTGTGTGCGTGCACCGCACGTACACACGTGTACGTGTCCCGTACTGCGGACACGCACACGTGTCTGCGTGTGGCACATTGCGCTGCCATAGCGTGCCCCACTGCCACACATGGCAACACTGCCACACACATGGCAACACTGACACACACATGGCAACACTGACACACACATGGCAACACTGACACACACATGGCAACACTGCCACACACATGGCAACACTGCCACACACATGGCAACACTGCCACACACACATGGCAACACTGCCACACACACATGGCAACACTGCCACACACATGGTAACACTGCCACACACATGGTAACACTGCCACACACATGGCAACACTGCCACACACATGGCAACACTGCCACACACATGGCAGCACTGCCACACACATGGCAACACTGCCACACACAAATGGCAACACTGCCACACACATGGCAACACTGCCACACACAAATGGCAACACTGCCACACACAAATGGCAACACTGCCACACACAAATGGCAACACTGCCACACACAAATGGCAACACTGCCACACACAAATGGCAACACTGCCACACACAAATGGCAACACTGCCACACACACACATGGCAACACTGCCACACACACATGGCAACACTGCCACACACACATGGCAACACTGCCACACACACATGGCAACACTGCCACGCATGGCAACACTGCCACGCATGGCAACACTGCCACGCATGGCAACACTGCCACGCATGGCAACACTGCCACGCATGGTAGCACTGCCACGCATGGCAACACTGCCACGCATGGCAACACTGCCATGCATGGCAACACTGCCACGCATGGCAAAACTGCTACACATGGCAACACTGCCACACCTACACGGCAACACCGCCACACACACACGTCAACACAGCTACACACACAGGTCAACACTGCCATACACACATGGCAACACAGCCCCACACACATGGCAACACTGCCACACACACATGGCAACACTGCCACACACACATGGCAACACTGCCACACACACATGGCAACACAGCCACACACATGGCAACACAGCCACACACATGGCAACACAGCCACACACATGGCAACACTGCCACACACATGACAACACAGCCACACACATATGACAACACAGCCCCACACACATGGCAACACAACCCCACACACACATGGCAACACAGCCCCACACACACATGGCAACACTGCCCCACACACACATGGCAACACTGCCACACACACATGACAACACTGCCACACACACATGACAACACAGCCCCACACACATGGCAACACAGCCCCACACACACATGGCAACACAGCCCCACACACACATGGCAACACTGCCCCACACACACATGGCAACACTGCCACACACACATGACAACACTGCCACATACACATGACAACACAGCCACACACACATGGCAACACAGCCCCACACACATGGCAACACAGCCCCACACACACATGGCAACACAGCCCCACACACATGGCAACACTGCCCCACACACACATGACAACACTGCCACACACCCATGGCAACACAGCCCCACACACATGGCAACACAGCCCCACACACATGGCAACACTGCCCCACACACACATGACAACACTGCCACACACCCATGGCAACACAGCCCCACACACATGGCAACACAAATAAACAACTGTACAAGCCATAACAAATTATTTGAGGTTTTAACTTCAATAACAATCAAATTACGTACATGGCTACGCACACACATTAAACGGGACATCGTGTGTGCGTGTGGACGCCCAGCGAAGCTGTACACGTGATGTGCGCACACAGCATACGCACACTGCGCACACGCAGACAGCGCACACGCACACAGCGTACAGGCACACGCACACTGTTTACGCGCACACTGCACACACGCACACAGAGTACAGACACACGCACACTGCTCTTTCCCACACGCACACTGCGCTCACGCACACTGTGTACACGCAAACTGCACGCATTACACGCATTCACTGCACGCACATTATGAAGTCACTAAACACGTACACAATGCACGTATACAGGTCACATAACGCACGCACACACAACGTACGTACACAGGGCACATACACAGCGCACGCACACAGTACGCGTACACAGCGCACGCACACAGTACGCGTACACAGCGCACGCCCATAGTTCAAAAAACGCACATCCATACACAGCTGAGGCATTCGGCGTGCACACGAGGGCGTGCGCGTACACGTGTACAGGTTCACACGCTCGCACACACATCCAGAATTGGATAACCCGAAATCAATGGATTCGAGGACCACACATGTACGTGTCTACAACACATACACACACACACACACACACAGCACAATGTGTAGCGATGCACATAACTGGTGCACCAGAAATAATTACCAACACAAAACACATGTGAGCTCTGAAATAAGAAGGGTTGAAGAAGAAAAAATACTAGTTGGCAACTCCTCCCCTGCCTGAATAAGCTGATCTGATTTAATCGGGCAAGCCATTATCATATAACGCGATAAATTGACCGTTATAACTACGTTTCATAGAACAAAAAATACATTAAACAACATATAAAGTACCAAGGTATGAGCCGAGGTCTTTGACTATGCCTAAATTTTTTGTTAATCGCAAAAATTCACTCGGAAAAAGGCTCTCAGCGCATACCTGCGGGGCGACACCTGTATATATTTGCCACACAAACACGCTTACATCATTTCTAATAGAAATTTTACAAAATATACAGACTTTTTGTATGCTTTCCTGTGTTTTGTGTGCGTTTGGTTCTATAACTCGAGCTGTGTCGCAATTTTGAAGCTATTTAAAAAACTCGCATGTCGGTCCACAAGATGGCCGACCGGCTGGCGGTGTCTGTCAACTGCACCACAGCACCGCATTCACGTGCTACTTTATTTTCTAATATTCGAACCCCAATACAGATTGCAAACAACATACAGCAATACAAGTGAACATAAAACCATTAAATTAGTTCAAATTATCCTTTACATCTTAAGCATTTTGAAATAAGAATGAGAATGGAGAATCACCTCAGGGAAACGGGAAGTAAGCAGTGCTACGTGAACGCACCCCAAATGTATGCATGGTGGAATCAATACATTCTCTAAATAGAATATTCCAGAGCCAGGAAAACAAGCACAGGTCGGTGCAGCCCACGAAAACCACAACGCAGCACACAAACACAAAACAAACACAAATAACAACACTATGTGGAGAAATGGACACAAAATATCCATATAAAGCAACGCAACGACGCACGTGAACGCGACCGCAACCCCGTGAACGCGGAGCAACCTTGCAGCGCGAGAAGAAGAAAGTGAAAGAAGAACAGCCGGAAATGAGAAGAACAGCCGGAAATGAGAAGAACAGCCGGAAATGAGAAGAACAGCCGGAAATGAAGGAGAAGAACAAGAACACGAGAGCAAGAGTTTATTGAAGAGGGCAATGACCTAGCTTTTTTTCGATATTTATATGCTTGGTAAACTGAAGTGTTGTGGTTAGTGGTTAGGTGTCTGCTGGTGGACATACACACCACACAGTACACGCACACACAACACACAGTACACACAACCACACAGTACACACACAACCACAAAGTACACACACAACCACAAAGTACACACACAACCACAAAGTACACACACAACCACAAAGTACACACACGACCACACAGTACACACACAACCACAAAGTACACACACACACACCACACACAGTACACACACACAACACACAGTACACACACACACACAACACAGCGTACACACACACAACACACAGTACACACACACACAACACACAGCACACACACACAACACACAGTCACACACAACACACAGTACACACACGCACAACACAGCGTACACACGCACAACACAGCGTACACACACACAACACACAGTACACACACACACACAAACACACAGTACACACACACAACACACAGCACACACACACAACACACAGTACACACACACACACACACAACACAGCGTACACACACAACACACAGTACACACACACACACACACAACACACAGTACACACAACACACAGTACACACAACACACAGTACACACACACAACACACAGACACACGCACGCACTCATTCATTCATAAAACTGCCTAAAAAAGCCAAAATACAATTTGGACCCACAGCAGACTCGTGCAGCAAATGCGCCACAGAAGGTCGCTGAGCGGTTCCCAACTCGCCAGTTGGTAATGGTTACGTTGGTAATTTTCGATTAGGCCTAATTCTAGAAATTTTGAGAGACTAGGGGCGTACGAATAGCTTCGTCGCTAACTGTATGACTAATTAAATGATAGAAAGATATAACTTACCGGTCACGTTCACTCAATTTACTTGGCGCCTGTTTAATTCTTGTCATAAACCGCAATTTGCTACTAAGAAAACGATTGTTCAAGATGATGTAAATATCGCGAGAAGAAAGATATTGTGAATGTTTTTAATAATTTCTAGGTGAACCTAGGAAACAATATCGTTGATTGTGTTCATTGTGAACCTACAGATCACTTGGAATACATAGATCGTGTGCGTGAACACTGTTTTATACTCTACGTCTACCAACTCTTCTGATGAAAACTGCATAAACAACTTGAAAAATAAATCAAGTTGCTTAAAAAATGCTCATCTAAAATCCATAAAGCTATACTTATTCTTAAATCTTATATCTTGTTAAAAATTAAGTTTTTATAGTTATTGCTGTTATTATAGCCAAGTTCCCATCCAATATTATTGTCCAGACTCTCGTCCCAGGCAATTTCCGGTACCCCGATTTCTAAAAGTTGTAAAAAAACGGGCAAACAATAAGACCTATCTCTTTGCCACCAATTATTAACAAAATGTTCGAGAAAATAACATACAAAAAGATTGTTCCAATTTTGAAGAAAAATCATTCCTCTATATAAACAATTTGGTATTCACTCAAAAAAATCGACAACACAGGCTGTATTATATCATTTACAATGCCTATATTCTAATACAGACGAAGGAAAGCTTGTTTTTTATATTTATTGACTTTTGAAAACCATTATGTTGACTATAACATATTGCTCTCGACAGTCTATTCCCCTCAGGAAGATACAACTATTGTATCTATGGGAATTAGCGCTCCTAGAGGGATTATGTGAGGTCCCGAGCTAAAGGTTAGGTAGGCCTTCTTTTTGTTAAAATAACATAGATTTTTGTTTTGTTACGGACCATCTTTTTTCGGTTCATTGCTGTCCTGTTTTTCAGCACCTACTACTTTCTTCTTCTACTTTTTTCTTGTTTCATGAACTTCTTTCTCACCTTACTGTTTCTATGCCCTTTCTGCATGGATTCCGCGTTCCCTTTACTCCATACCAAATGGTGCCTTCTTCCTTCCTCTCTTTGGATCTCATTTGTTGAGGATAGGGAGGCTTAAACTAACGACTAATCTAATCTCGACACTCTACTTTGATAGCATTCGAGATGCTGCCCATGATTGGTTCAGATCATACCTAACAAATAGGAAGCAATACGTTGTCACTATAGACCGACCGGGGCCCCGGCCCCGGCCCCGGCCAACCCCGGCCATTTTGGCTGACCCCGGTCCCGGCCCCGGCAAGCCCCGAAAATTTTTGCAGACCCCGGCCCCGGCAAAATAGTGCCCTAAGCCGGGGTTTTGGCCGGGGTTTTTAGTTTTTTACTACACCTTCTTCACTTCAAATTAATACAAGTCAAGGGCAATTTAATCCAATATAAGTTCAATTTAATCCAAGTCAGATTCAAATTGATCCGAGTCAAGTTCAAATTAATCAGATTCAAGTTCAAATTAATCAGAGTCAAGTTCAAATTAATCAGAGTCAAGTTCAAATTAATCAGAGTCAAGTTCAAATTAATCAGAGTCAAGTTCAAATTAATCAGAGTCAAGTTCAAATTAATCAGAGTCAAGTTCAAATTAATGCAAGTCAAATTCAAATTAAACGTGCTAAGTATCCAGCATCAGGAGGCAGAGTGTGATTCAGATCTTTGAACGGAGTAACATATAGAAATCAATTATAAAAACTTCGTATTAACTATATATTAAAGTTGTTTTTCAATTCTACATTAATGGCAGTGTGCATCCATTCAAATATTTATGTTCAAAGACAATTTTATGTTACACATGCACATACACATAGTAGTATCGAGGATTTAATTACTCATATAGAGATTTATATGCGTGAAATTTCGTTTTATCACATGTATAAAGTCATATATGCATGCAACTACGAAAGATTACCATTGGATGATATGTAGATTTAACCTTTAAAATAAATATAGCAACGAAGTCTGTTTTTGCTTGTTCAAATGATTTTTGTAAAAACAGGTTTCATTTTTTTCATCGATCGAGATGATATATTTGCCTAGGCCTATTCATTTGAAGGGATGGCACAATTTTTATTGCTAGTGCAGGATTGTATCTGTGTAGTAATGTACTCATATAAATTGTTATCAAATGGTATCGTAAATAAATGTGCAGTGAATCGCATTTGCTCATTCCTTTTAAAGGTTAAATCTACACATCGTCCAGTGGCAATCATTGGTAATTGCATGCACATATGATTTCATAAATGTGATAAAGTGGAATTTCAGGCATGTAAATCTTTAGATTAGATTAGATTAGTCGTTAGTTTTAGCCTCCCTACCCAGCAACAATTGCGATCCAAAGAGAGGAAGGAGGAAGGCACCATTGAGTATGGAGTTAAGGAAACGCGGAATCTACGCAGAAAGGCATAGAAACAGTTAGTTGTGAAAGAAGATTATGAAACAAGACCAAAGTTGAAGAAGACAGTAGTAGGTGCTGAAAAACAGGACAGCAGTGAACCGAAAAAAGGTGGTCCTTAACATAACAAAAACATTATATTTCAACAAAAAGAAGGCCTACCTAACTCTCAGCTCAGGCCATCACATTGTCCCCCTGGGAGCGCTAGTTCCCATAGATATGTAAATCTTTATATGAGTGTGAATAAATCCTCGATACTACGTGTATCTGTAACATAAAAGTACCTTTGAACATGATTATTTGAATGGATGCATACTGCCATTAATTTAAAATTATAAAACAACTTTAATGTGTATTATAATCCAAAGTTTTTATAATTGACTTCTAACTGTTACTCCGCCCAAAGATCTGAATCACACTCTGCCTCCTGATGCTGGATACTTAGCACATTTTACAACAGCTTGTTTTAACACTGCAGAAATTTTATGTATTCCTTGCTGAAAGGAAAAACGTTTTTCTTGCTCATCACATCCGACAGATACATTTTTAATACAAAAAAAACGCTCAAATTAACGAGAGATTTATTTCGATTCTTAACTCAGCTTGGAGCTGGATTAATTTGAACTTGATTTGAATTAGTTTAAACTTGACGCGGATTAATTTGAATTTGACTTGGACGAATTTGAACTTGACTTGGATTGATATGAATTTGATTTGGATTAATTTGAACTTGACTTGGATTAAATTGAAGTTGATTTGAATTAATTTGAACTTGACTTGGATTAATTTGAACTTGACTTGGACTAATAGTTTGAAGTGAATAAAGCGTATTGTGCCCGGCTACCCGCACGTGAAAAATTCAGGTGTCTTTTAAACAAATTTAAAACGGTTTCTCAAGAGATTTGCGGTTTCATTGCAAGCCTGAAGAACATGCAGTCACTGAAAAGAAAAAGCAGTATCTATGCTACCATCCAGTGTAATTATAATCCAGTGCGCAGTTATTGACATGAAAGAATCTCCACTTGGAGAGGTCCTAATATCAGCAGTTATTGAGAAGACGCTATTTTTGTTAACTTGCTTTTGTATTTCCTCTGAAATAGAAAACTGAATTTGGATACTGAGGTCCGGAATTAGTCTTGTTGTAATTACCTTCTCCGATGGAACTTGAAACTTCTTACTCAAAAACCCAACAAAATTAAAAAAAGTTTCCTTTTCCTTAGGGTCGTAAGGATTGAGCGCGTCACAAAGCCAGTAAATTAACAATTTCTCTCTATGTATGTATTTGGTCAGTATTATTTGGCTCTCAGTTTTTATATTGAGTAAATGTTTCTTTTAAAGTCAGCTGTTTGCCAGTAGATAAAGACGACTTGCTGCAATCGGCAGTATTGTCACTCCTGCAACCAAAACTGTCTTTGTTTGTTTTCAATACATGGACATTTAGTTTTTCTTCTTGTTCGTTTTGTTTCTATTTTTCAATTTTTTTTCGTTGTTTGCTTTTTCGTCAGCTTCCAGGAATTGATCATTTTGTGTCGATTTTAGATGGCCCCATAAATATTTAGTTGAGAAAGTTTTCTAAGATGCACCAGCTGCTCCTCGCCGTATATTTGCTTCACAAATGGTGCACCCTTCAATTTCTACACACTTCACCGATATGTAAAAGTAATCCCATACAGCTGACGCACTACTTTTAGTCATTAGACCGGGTGTCCCACAAAAATGTCACTGAGTTTTAATTGATTACATTTCCGCTTCAAATTTACATATTTTATTTTTTATTTTTTCACAATGTAGTAAATTTTATTTTATTTTCGAATAATTTATGTTTTTGAAAATCGTTTAATAACCACTTTACATTGATCGATTAACTGAAACGGATAGAAAAACTAAGTTTTCTAATGAAAACATTTCGAAACAATATTGATATTCTTCCTTATTTTCCACTTTCCAAAAAACCAAACAAACAAAAACTTAAAAGAGTAACAAATGAATTCATTAAAGAAATTTTAAATAAAAAAGTAATTTAGTATCCATCGACATACCCACCATTTCTCTCTAGGCAAGCATTACTTACTTCTAGCCACTATCAAACAAAGAGTTTGCGGATCATTTCACCGTTTTCTTTTAGTTCTTGAAACACTTCAACTCGTTGTCGAAGAATTATTAATGATGGAGGTGATGTTTTGAAAACGCGTTCCTTCATAGTAGGTATTGAGAAATGAAGATCACCAGTGTTGTTTTGAAAGCTTTTCCTTTGAACAAATAATTAATGGAGCAATCTTTTAATGACAAACGTTTCGGAATCTCTGATTCCATCATCAGTGCTGTGAAACAAGGAATAAAATACCCACTGTGGAATACTTTGTGAAATACCTACTGTGAAATACCTACTGTGAATATATCGTTAACAGGAAGAGGCCCTAAAATTCTTTGACTACATAAATGGATATCATGCCAAGATAAATTTCACAATGGAAACTGAGCAGAATGATTAATTGCCATTTTTAGACGTTCTCGTAAAGAAAAACTAATTCAACGTTCACCCCCTCTGTTTATAGAAAACCCACATTTACGAGATTATGTACCAATTTCTTCAGTTGTATTTACATGGGTTATATTAAAACAAGTGTCACTACATTATTGCATAGAGCATACTGTATTTCAAATTCATATAAAATATTTCATGACGAAGTGAAATATATCACAAAGTTACTTGTACAAAATGAATACCCTGTATCTTTAATTAACAATCTGGTTAAAAAGTTTTAGACGAAAAACTTTCCCTTCCGAGTACAATTCTGACTGCACCAAGCAAAAAGTTGTCGTCGAGCTCTCTTTTTCGGGCTATCTTTCAAGGAGATGAGAAAGGATCTTTTATCTCTGATACACTCTCATTTTACTTTCTTTGACGTGTTACCATTACATATATAGACATTGTTTTAAAATAAATTCATTTTTCGATAGGAAATAGCGTTTGGAAGAGTACCTGAGAAATGGTTGTGTCTACTTGTATAAATGTGATTGCTGCCTGCAGTCCTATGTTGGAAGTACCACACTCCTGCAATTGATTCGTCACAGCCAACACTCTGGTATCTCCCATAGAATCGGCCGTCCATATACTCATCTCCCTCCCAGTCAGCCATAAGAGATCATTGCTATAGTTCAAACCCCCCCCCTGTTGAAAGTTCCAATTTCTCCACTCTTTGTAGAATACAGAGGAATTTGACCTTAGAATTTTGGAATCAATGTTCATTTTTACCCATAGACCTCAGATAAATAATGATCAATGTGCAAAGAAATTAAATAATGTCCCAACTGTGTAAATAAGAGTGTGTTGGAATGTGTGTGTGTGTTTTGTGTGTGTGTGTGTGTGTGTATATGCAGTAATGTTACTTTGTGTGGATGTTATTGTGTGTTGGTTTGATTGCTAGAATTCAGGTGTATGTGTACGTCTGGCTTCGAAAGCGTAAGAGAAATTGTGTTTTTATTTTTAATGGTTAGGCATAGCTATTTTTCGACGTAGGTATAGTGATATTAATTTCTTATAGCTTTTTCGCAATTTGTTCATTATCGTTTTTTATTCCTTGTTTTTTTATGATGGAATCAGAGATTCCGAAACGTTTGCCATTAAAAGAATGTTCCCTTTTATATTGGTTCTTCTTTTCATTTTACGTATTAGATTTCCCAAAAAATCGCCCTTCTAATTCTATTAAATTATTCGAAAAGGAAACAAGATTTACCACATAGTGAAAAAGACAATTCAAATATGCTATTTTAAAGTGGAGATAGAATCAATTAAAAAGTCGGAGACATTTTTGTTGAACACCCGATACATTTAATTACTATAATTGTTTCTATATTAAGTAATTCAACAAGCACTGCAACTGCAAGTCTACAAACTTTATGACTTGACATAAATACATACCCAACCGTAACCGTAATTCAACATGCATTGAGCCACTAACCGGCGTTATGCATTACGTCATCGTGATCCCAGCTGACACGGTCTGAACCCCGGCCCCAGCCCCGGCCCCGGCCGTGGTAAATTTGATAACCCCGGCCCCGGCCCGGCCCCGGCCATGACAAATTTGTTGACCCCGGCCCCGGCCCCGGCCAAATTTTCAACCCCGGTCGGTCTATAGTTGTCACTGACGATGCACAATTGGAACTACAGACAACAACCCATGGAGTTCCCCAAGGGTCTGTCCTTGGGCCTCTTCTATTTCTGATTTTTATCAATGATATTATCAAATCTACATCATTCTTCAAATTCATACTGTTTGCCGATGACAGCACGCTTTTTGCGGTCCTTCCGAACCAAAATCCCGCTATGATTGCGGAGAGTATAAATAATAAACTTCATAAGGTTTCATTGTGGCTTAAAGCTAATAAAATAAGCCTTAATATTGATAAAACAAAATATGTTACATTCTCATTCAAGAGAAATATATCTCTCCCACACATAAAAATTGGCGAAGGTGAAATCGAAGAAACCAACTCATGTAAGTTTCTGGGCATCATAATAGATAAACATCTGACCTATAAAGGGCACATCGCTCATATTAGTCCTAAATTATCAAAATCCATCGGAATCCTGAATAAAGTTTAAAATTACCTGCCTGAAACAGCTTTACAGATGCTCTACCGAAAGCTCATTTCACCATACTTGCAACACGGAATAGAAGCATGGCACGGAACCCATAAAAAAACCAATATACTTTTTACTTTACAAAAAAGAGCCATCAGAGCGGTAAAGAACCTAGAATATAATGCTCTAACAAATGATTCTTTCAAAAGTTTACAAATACTTAAACTTTCGGACCTCTACAAAATCTCCATCTGTAATTTCACGTATAAAACGATGACCATAGATGATCTTATTTATTGATGATCTTATTTATACAAAGACCTCATATAATTACGAATTGTACAAACTGGTCATCACGACCATTTCACCCGAAATAGAAGTAAATTCATGCTTCCTTATTATTCAAAGGCCCGGTCGCAACACAGTATCCTCTTCATTGGAACTAAAACTTGGAACTCAATACCTGCGGAGATCCGCGACAGTAATTCTCATAAGATATTCTAAAGAAATCTTGAAACCTTTTTCAATCGGAATATTAAGCAAGTAAGGTAACCAAGTCATATCTTTTCTCCTAAATGACTCATCTTGACAGGGTAATTCGCCATGGTTAATATCGTTGATCTTCAGTCTGTTGTTCAATAATTTCTAGAACATACTTCCAACATCCAGCCTCTATAATCTACATTGTAAAATCAAGCATCGAATATCGAAAAAACTAATTCTTCGATCAGTCAAGTGCGTACGTAGGGAAAGTTAGATATTTTCGAATTGAAATAGCGTTGGTGGTAGGATAGCGTTGGTGGTAGGATAGCGTTGGTGGTAGGATAGCGTTGGTGGTAGGATAGCGTTGGTGGTAGGATAGCGTTGGTGGTAGGATAGCGTTGGTGGTAGGATAGCATTGGTGGCAGGATAGCGTTGGTGGCAGGATAGCGTTGGTGGCAGGATAGCGTTGGTGGCAGGATAGCGTTGGTGGCAGGATAGCGTTGGTGGCAGGATAGCGTTGGTGGCAGGATAGCGTTGGTGGCAGGATAGCGTTGGTGGCAGGATAGCGTTGGTGGCAGGATAGCGTTGGTGGCAGGATAGCGTTGGTGGCAGGATAGCGTTGGTGGCAGGATAGCGTTGGTGGCAGGATAGCGTTGGTGGCAGGATAGCGTTGGTGGCAGGATAGCGTTGGTGGCAGGATAGCGTTGGTGGCAGGATAGCGTTGGTGGCAGGATAGCGTTGGTGGCAGGATAGCGTTGGTGGCAGGATAGCGTTGGTGGCAGGATAGCGTTGGTGGCAGGATAGCGTTGGTGGTAGGATAGCGTTGGTGGTAGGATAGCGTTGGTGGTAGGATAGCGTTGGTGGTAGGATAGCGTTGGTGGTAGGATAGCGTTGGTGGTAGGATAGCGTTGGTGGTAGGATAGCGTTGGTGGTAGGATAGCGTTGGTGGTAGGATAGCGTTGGTGGTAGGATAGCGTTGGTGGTAGGATAGCGTTGGTGGTAGGATAGCGTTGGTGGTAGGATAGCGTTGGTGGTAGGATAGCGTTGGTGGTAGGATAGCGTTGGTGGTAGGATAGCGTTGGTGGTAGGATAGCGTTGGTGGCAGGATAGCGTTGGTGGCAGGATAGCGTTGGTGGCAGGATAGCGTTGGTGGCAGGATAGCGTTGGTGGCAGGATAGCGTTGGTGGCAGGATAGCGTTGGTGGCAGGATAGCGTTGGTGGCAGGATAGCGTTGGTGGCAGGATAGCGTTGGTGGCAGGATAGCGTTGGTGGCAGGATAGCGTTGGTGGCAGGATAGCGTTGGTGGCAGGATAGCGTTGGTGGCAGGATAGCGTTGGTGGCAGGATAGCGTTGGTGGCAGGATAGCGTTGGTGGCAGGATAGCGTTGGTGGCAGGATAGCGTTGGTGGCAGGATAGCGTTGGTGGCAGGATAGCGTTGGTGGCAGGATAGCGTTGGTGGCAGGATAGCGTTGGTGGCAGGATAACGTTGGTGGCAGGATAACGTTGGTGGCAGGATAGCGTTGGTGGTAGGATAGCGTTGGTGGTAGGATAGCGTTGGTGGTAGGATAGCGTTGGTGGTAGGATAGCGTTGGTGGTAGGATAGCGTTGGTGGTAGGATAGCGTTGGTGGTAGGATAGCGTTGGTGGTAGGATAGCGTTGGTGGTAGGATAGCGTTGGTGGTAGGATAGCGTTGGTGGTAGGATAGCGTTGGTGGTAGGATAGCGTTGGTGGTAGGATAGCGTTGGTGGTAGGATAGCGTTGGTGGTAGGATAGCGTTGGTGGTAGGATAGCGTTGGTGGTAGGGTAGCGTTGGTGGTAGGGTAGCGTTGGTGGTAGGGTAGCGTTGGTGGTAGGATAGCGTTGGTGGTAGGATAGCGTTGGTGGTAGGGTAGCGTTGGTGGTAGGATAGCGTTGGTGGTAGGATAGCGTTGGTGGTAGGATAGCGTTGGTGGCAGGGTAGCGTTGGTGGCAGGGTAGCGTTGGTGGTAGGATAGCGTTGGTGGTAGGATAGCGTTGGTGGTAGGGTAGCGTTGGTGGTAGGGTAGCGTTGGTGGTAGGGTAGCGTTGGTGGTAGGGTAGCGTTGGTGGTAGGATAGCGTTGGTGGCAGGATAGCGTTGGTGGTAGGATAGCGTTGGTGGTAGGGTAGCGTTGGTGGTAGGGTAGCGTTGGTGGTAGGGTAGCGTTGGTGGTAGGGTAGCGTTGGTGGTAGGGTAGCGTTGGTGGTAGGGTAGCGTTGGTGGTAGGATAGCGTTGGTGGTAGGATAGCGTTGGTGGCAGGATAGCGTTGGTGGCAGGATAGCGTTGGTGGCAGGATAGCGTTGGTGGCAGGATAGCGTTGGTGGCAGGATAGCGTTGGTGGCAGGATAGCGTTGGTGGCAGGATAGCGTTGGTGGCAGGATAGCGTTGGTGGCAGGATAGCGTTGGTGGCAGGATAGCGTTGGTGGCAGGATAGCGTTGGTGGCAGGGTAGCGTTGGTGGCAGGGTAGCGTTGGTGGTAGGGTAGCGTTGGTGGTAGGGTAGCGTTGGTGGTAGGGTAGCGTTGGTGGTAGGGTAGCGTTGGTGGTAGGGTAGCGTTGGTGGTAGGGTAGCGTTGGTGGTAGGGTAGCGTTGGTGGTAGGGTAGCGTTGGTGGTAGGGTAGCGTTGGTGGTAGGGTAGCGTTGGTGGTAGGGTAGCGTTGGTGGTAGGGTAGCGTTGGTGGTAGGATAACGTTGGTGGTAGGATAGCGTTGGTGGCAGGATAGCGTTGGTGGCAGGATAGCGTTGGTGGCAGGATAGCGTTGGTGGTAGGATAGCGTTGGTGGCAGGATAGCGTTGGCGGCAGGATAGCGTTGGTGGCAGGATAGCGTTGGTGGCAGGATAGCGTTGGCGGCAGGATAGCGTTGGTGGCAGGATAGCGTTGGTGGCAGGATAGCGTTGGTGGTAGGATAGCGTTGGTGGTAGGATAGCGTTGGTGGTAGGATAGCGTTGGTGGTAGGATAGCGTTGGTGGCAGGATAGCGTTGGTGGTAGGATAGCGTTGGTGGCAGGATAGCGTTGGTGGTAGGATAGCGTTGGTGGCAGGATAGCGTTGGTGGTAGGACAGCGTTGGTGGCAGGATAACGTTGGTGGTAGGTAGCGTTGGTGGTAGGATAGCGTTGGTGGTAGGATAGCGTTGGTGGTAGGATAGCGTTGGTGGCAGGATAGCGTTGGTGGTAGGATAGCGTTGGCGGCAGGATAGCGTTGGTGGCAGGATAGCGTTGGTGGCAGGATAGCGTTGGTGGTAGGATAGCGTTGGTGGTAGGATAGCGTTGGTGGTAGGATAGCGTTGGTGGTAGGATAGCGTTGGTGGCAGGATAGCGTTGGCGGCAGGATAGCGTTGGTGGCAGGATAGCGTTGGTGGCAGGATAGCGTTGGTGGCAGGATAGCGTTGGTGGCAGGATAGCGTTGGTGGCAGGATAGCGTTGGTGGCAGGATAGCGTTGGTGGTAGGATAGCGTTGGTGGCAGGATAGCGTTGGTGGCAGGATAGCGTTGGTGGTAGGATAGCGTTGGTGGTAGGACAGCGTTGGTGGCAGGATAACGTTGGTGGTAGGTAGCGTTGGTGGTAGGTACTAGCCTTAAGAAACATCTACTTCTGTATCGTCTGTGGCAAATAAGTTGTTGAACAAGTTAACTGCGTCGAGTTGAGCTGAAGTTCAAAATTCAACTCAAGCTTGAAGTTATTCTATTTTGAAAATAACAAACATGAACTGGATCGTGCCTTCCTTTAGCTTCTATAAAGTAATTATAAAAATTGGGTTATTGACTACAGGCCGATCAGCAGCACTATGAAAATCCCCCCCCAGTGGCCACCGGTGGGTCACTACGCGCAGAACATGTGTAAAGAAGGCGTGAAAGCAGCAAAGTCGGCACGCAAGACACATGTCCTGCAGGCCTATCTAAAGTTAGGGGACCTGACAGTATTTCCCCCCCCCCCCCCCAGAAGTGCCGTGTTTCAACATCACGAAGGTTTTATTAAGTTCTGGTTGATATACATAGTGAAGTTAGAGAAAATGTAGATAATGAAAGAAACATTTAATTTATTAAATAGAAAATGGAATTAAACAAAGACAGAGAATTAAAATGTGGCAAAGAAAGAAAGTAATTAAAACCAAGCCACCATAACCCCAACGAAGGTGTTTCTTAGAGAAGGAAGGGGGAGGCCCCATAAAGAACAGATTAAAAGGAACAGGGAATCTATGCACGAGGTGCGTCCCCACACTTTTCAGTAACAGCAACATGGTGAAGAGTTTGTATGAGCTACAACTTTAACACAAAAAGAGATACATGTTAGAAAGTGATGGTAGTAAGCTGAAAAAACCTATCCTATCGCAAGAAAAGAAAGGCCCACTAAACTTCCAGCTGTGGACATTGCATCTTCCCCCTTCGAGAGCGCCAGTTGCCACAGACACACTAGTTGAATCCATCCCCCTGAGGGGACACAACTAGCGAGCCTCAACACAACTAGTTAGTTTCAACTAGTGTACGCTCCGCTTCCTTCTACAGCACTGTGCCTGAAAGTTGGTGTGTAGCAGTTGCTATATACTGATGTATGTGGTATATATATATATATATACACCACACATGTATACTTATACACCACACACACCACATTGATATGAATATCTCAGTAATAGCATAGTGTTGAATTTCGTTAATCCTGAAAGCGTTCAACCTTGCCTCTACAGACCCACCCAGCCCACTCCCCCCTCACCCCACCACATCCCACCCCACCCCACCCCACCTCCCATTGTAAGCGGGCAACCCTTTTCTACCTGCTACCTCCTTGTACCACAGACCTGTTCGTTATTTTTTTGTTCCTTCCAGCAGTCACTGCAATCCCTGCCCAGCCAAGGCAATCCCTTGCCCAGCCAAGGCAATCCCCTGCCCAGCCAAGGCAATCCCCTGCCCAGCCAAGGCAATGCCCTGCCCAGCCAAGGCATTCCCTGCCCAGCCGAGGCAATCCCCTGACCAGCCAAGGCATTCCCTGCCCAGCCGAGGCAATCCCCTCCCCAGCCGAGGCAATCCCCTGCCCAGCCAAGGCAATCCCCTGCCCAGCCAAGGCAATCCCCTGCCCAGCCAAGGCAATCCCCTGCCCAGCCAAGGCAATCCCCTGCCGAGTCAAGGCAATCCCCTGCCGAGTCAAGGCAATCCCCTGCCCAGCCAAGGAGGCAATCCCCTGCCCAGCCAAGGCAATCTCCTGCTCAGTCAAGGCAATGCCCTGCCCAGTCGAGGCAATCCCCTGCCCAGCCAAGGCAATCCCCTGCCCAGCCAAAGCAATCCCCTGCCCAGCCAAGGCAATCCCCTGCCCAGCCAAGGCAATCCCCTGCCCAGCCAAGGCAATCCCCTGCCCAGCCAAGGCAATCCCCTGCCGAGTCAAGGCAATCCCCTGCCGAGTCAAGGCAATCCCCTGCCCAGCCAAGGCAATCCCCTGCCCAGCCAAGGCAATCTCCTGCTCAGTCAAGGCAATGCCCTGCCCAGTCGAGGCAATCTCCTGCTCAGTCAAGGCAATCCCCTGCCCAGCCAAGGCAATCCCCTGCCCAGCCAAGGCAATCATATATACAAAAGACATTTTTGAGTTTCTACCTAGAATAAAAAACCATCAAAACAACCATATGGTTTAATAATATTTTTATAAATAATTAGTGTAATAAATATACATCTACAGTTACAGATCATTAAGCCAGCCAGCATTGATCACTAGTGCGCGTAGAAATGATATTGTAATGATACTAGCTATTTTACTAGTTACAACAAGGGTGGTCTAAAGAGAGTGTAGAGAAAGGCGCCATTTAGCCGAAGGACCGGGGAATCTATGCACGCGGTCCCCACACAAGTTAGGAAGCAAGTTCATGAAACAAGACAAAAGTTAGTCAAGGGACCGGGGAATCTATGCACGCGGTCCCCACACAAGTTAGGAAGCAAGTTCATGAAACAAGACAAAAGTTAGTCAAGGGACCGGGGAATCTATGCACGCGGTCCCCACACAAGTTAGGAAGCAAGTTCATGAAACAAGACAAAAGTTAGTCAAGGGACCGGGGAATCTATGCACGCGGTCCCCACACAAGTTAGGAAGCAAGTTCATGTAACAAAACAAAAGTTAGTCAAGGGACCGGGAATCTATGCACGCGGTCCCCACACAAGTTAGGAAGCAAGTTCATGAAACAAGACAAAAGTTAGTCAAGGGACCGGGGAATCTATACACGCGGTCCCCACACAAGTCAGGAAGCAAGTTCATGAAACAAGACAAAAGTTAGTCAAGGGACCGGGGAATCTATACACGCGGTCCCCACACAAGTTAGGAAGCAAGTTCATGTAACAAGACAAAAGCAGAAGAAGAAAGCAGTAGGTGCAGAAAAACAGCAAAGCAGTCAAACGAAAAAAGATGGTCCGTTACAAAAAAAAACTTTTCTATTTCAACAAAAAAAGGCCTACCTAACCCTCAGCTCGGGACCCCACATATTCCCCCTGGGAGCGCTAATTCCCATAGGTACAATATTTGCAAATAAATTTTAAACAACTAATGCACATATAGTGATCGGCTACACAGAGTATGTAGCTGGGGTGGGCCAATAGATATATATATATACGTATATATATATTATATATATATATACCTAAATATATATTATATATATATACACGTATATGTATGTTATACGTATATATATTATATATATATAATATATGTATATATATTACATACATACGTATATATAATATATATATACATATATACATATTAGATTTTATCATTAGTTTGTTTAAGCCTCCCTATGCGCAACATAGGCGATCCAAAGAGGGGAAGGAAGAAGGCACCATTTAGTATGGAGTTGAGGGAACGAGATATATATATATATACTCGTATGTATATATATATATCTGTATATATATATATGTATATACACTTAAATATATCACATGATCATGAAAATCATTATTGAATTTGACCATCTTTGGCCTTCTAGATCCCGAATCCATGTAAAATTTCAAAAAGATTTAGATGTTAAAAAATAAAAAAAAATAAAAAGCGGGTGGACCACCAATATTTTCCAGCAAACATGTTTAGAAGAAAGGGTACCAAAATATACATCTACATATCTCTACCAATCACTTTGACTGCGCCGTGCACCACCGGTGGTACACGGAGGCAATTTTCACAACGCTGCAGACCGACCAGTAGTCACAAACACAATTTCCATAAATACTCAATCAAAGCTAAATGAAGGCACGATACAACCTCGACGTGCCCCACCGGTGGCACACGGAGGTAATTTTCACAACGCTGCAGACCGACCAGTAGTCACAAACACAACTTCCATAAATACTCAATCAAAGCTAAATGAAGGCACGATACAACCTCGACGTGCACCACCGGTGGTACACGGCGGGATTTTCACAACGCTGCAGACCGACCAGTAGTCACAAACACAATTTCTATAAATACTCAATCAAAGCTAAATGAAGGCACGATCCAGTTCATGTTTGCTATTTTCAACATCGCTTACTACAATTGACTTTAAATTTGAGTTTGGTGTTGAACTTAATATTTAGTAGTTGCAGTCATAGTGTTAAATTCCAAGTATTTATATATCTGCATGTATACATTGTGCACCTACACGCACCTACCATTTACATAAGAAAACGAACAAATAATTACACCAGTCGAAATAAATAAATTTATAAAAAAATGTTTAGTACACATATATGGAACATATGCAGAATGTTACACATGTTATATGTTTCGTACATGGACCTAGCATGTTCCCCCCTAATATGTAGATAAATGTTGAAGTTATAGGTGATCCTATAGCTCACTTATTCTTATATACTCATAATGCCTATATAATGGTTACGCTTATAGGTTATAATGCCTATATAATGGTTACGCTTATAGGTTATAATGCCTATATAATGGTTACACTTATAGGTTATAATGCCTATATAATGGTTACACTTATAGGTTATAATGCCTATATAATGGTTACACTTATAGGTTATAATGCCTATATAATGGTTACGCTTATAGGTTATAATGCCTATATAATGGTTACGCTTATAGGTTATAATGCCTATATAATGGTTATACTTACACATCCATCTCTACATAGATGTATCTTTACATAGATACAGATGTATATAAATACACACACCTGTGAACACATGCAACCATGTATCTGTGCATGTACACTTACAAACACACCTACACACAACCTACACACACTTACATGCACCTTCACACAACCTATACACACCTACACACGTCTACACACACCTATACACAAACCTACACACAACCTATCCACACAACCTACACACACACAAGTAATTAATACCATTAATAAACAAAACAAAACCGCCACTGACCGACTTGGAGCCCGTCCTGCACCTACACACGTCTACACACACCTACACACAACCTACACACACACACGTAATTAATACCATTAATAAACAAAACAAAACCGCCACTGACCGACTTGGAGCACGTCCTGCACAGCGCCCTGCTCCAGGAGCCGCACGCCCCTGTGGTAGGGGAGATGCTGGGTGTCCCCCCCACCCGCGGGGGAGAAGCAGGAGTACACCTTCACCTTGGCCTCCTCCCTGGGGAAGCTCCAGTACACCAGCCGCCGCTGGACCGGCTCGGGGACCCTGGGGAATTGTTCCTCTATCCTCTGGAACGAGAAATGTTCCGCTACGATCTTGGCGCAAATATCCAGCAGGGATTCCACGATCTTAGTTGTCGTTGTTGTCGTGGTGGATTCGTCCGTTAAAAAAGATCTCGAGTCTTTCCCTAAGAAGGATTTATTCCCTAAGAACGATCTAGAATCTTTCCCTAAAGACGTCGATCTGGAGTCTTTGCTTGAGGACGATCTCGTAGATGTGCTCGTGGTGGAAGGGCGTAGAAAAGAGGAGGTAGACGTGCTGGTAGAAGGACGTAGAAAAGACGTCGTGGTGGTGGTAGACGTGCTCGTAGAAGGGCGCACCAAAGACGACGTAGAAGAGCCGTTTCCCGTGCTAGCGGTCCCGCTTCCGGGCAAAAAACTGCCGTTTCCGCCGGGGTTGAACCGGGACGACGACGGTTGGAACGGGTTTGGCGGCTTGAACCCGGGGTTGTGGTGTGGTGGTGGCCGCGGGTTGTACAGGGTTGAGTTGGACGAGAAGAGAGGTGGGTTGGAATAGAGTGGGTTGCTCACGCTCATAATGATGGATGGCACCGCATAGCCCACCATGCGTTGCGACACACTGCTGTTGCCACCGCTAGGTGGCAGGCTGTTTTGTAACAACATCGGTGGCAACACTAAACCGCTGGCATTTCTGTCAACGCTACTGGACGACCCGCCGCGACTCGCACTACATCCTGCCTCCATCACGGCCGAAGCCCGACTAGAGCTGCTTCGGCCATTAACACCCAAGTTACCCTGGAATCGGCCAACTTGCCCTGAAATCGGCAGAGTTACCCTAGAATTTCGCTGGGTTACCCCAACTCAACCTTAATATAAAAGTAACAGATCAATGGGAGGAAGAAAAACCGTCCCATGAACAGGGAAACGTGTACGGTTTCCTGTGTGCGTGTGTGCGGCATCCGTGTGCGTGCGGTTCGGTTTATTTAAATGATGTGCTGCAGAATTATAAAGCAGGGAGGCAATTCGTTTAACCCTTTCGCATCGTGGCAGACATACCGAGATCGATGCATATCTACCAAATTCGGATCTTCCCTCTTTCTACTTATCTACCTCACGTAGAACTCGTTCACAGTAATAGAAACTGAACTTTCGGTTTCTACCCATTTGATGCTGTATTATGATTGAGAAGCAGTTTTAACTATTTCCTTATTTTATTGTATACAGCAATGTATGTTGTTTAATGATATTTATTGATACAGGTATAATATGTTGCTCCGTAATACTTGTATTTTCTCACATATGTGAAATGAGCGTATCTGTGATACAGGCTTCATTACCTCACTGGTATAAATTCAGTATTGGAATCTCGGGTATAAATTACCCAATATGAATAAGTTCGGTGTAAAGGATTAATATTAGAGAGGTAATGAGGCCTGTATCACAGATACGCTCATCTCACACCTCCAGTTTTGCAAGTAATCAGAGAGTAATTAATTTTCTTATATAATACATATATACCCACATTTATAATACAATTACGACTCGTATAATTTAAGAAGACACACTTTTGACGGCGAGAGCCCTTTAGGAATTCAAAGTTCGGCCCAGGTTGTGATGTAGAAGTGGTAAAAGAATATTTTTTTAATGAAAGTGTTTACCGCCGCAGTTGGCGGATCCAGAATGAAACAGACAGACATGACTTTCTTGTACCAATGCGTCATATATATTGTTTAAAATCGTATTTGTTTAAAATTATTAGGAATGACCAAAAATCGAATGTACGAGCTATGATACATAAAATCGTTCCTGATATATGATTCATCAAACACGTACATATCAAAAATAAATTAATTTATTCAAGCTGATATTATATAGAACATGTAACACACTACTCATATTAGTAACACATGTTCACTCCTGAGTAATAGGAACTAGTTTTTAAAGATAAAATTATCATTTAAATAGAAAATTGCGGCGAATAGGAACTTTGGCGCGAAAGATTTCCATGTAGATCATTCCCCATTCCACGCACACACATGCCCCTACACAGCAGTTTTACGTACACACGCACACACCACGTACAGCTCAGCATAGCACTGTATAATCGTCTGTATAATTTAGAATAATTTCCCCTGTGTATACACACACATGCACACACATGCCCGCACACAGCAGCTTTACGTACACACGCACACACCCTGTACAGCTCAGCATAGCCCTGTATAATCGTCTGTATAATTTAGAATAATTTCCCCCTGTATTAGGAGGAAGCCCTGTATACCCTGTGTGCGTGGTGTATGGAGACACAGCGGCCTGTGTACCCACACAGGAATGTGTGGGTATACATTTGCATCGACGCACCTTGTGTTTTTGTGTTGTCGGCACACCTGCACACTCGGCCCGCTTTGTGGTGTGCTATGTGGGGTGTGGTGGGGCGGTGGGGTGGTGGGGTGGTGGTGTGGTGGGGTGGTGTGGTGGTGCTGGGTGGGGTGGTGTGGTGGGGTGGTGTGGTGGTGTTGGGTGTGGTGGGGTGGTAGAGTGGTGTGGTGGGGTGGTGGGGTGGTGTGGTGGTGCTGGGTGGGGTGGTGTGGTGGGGTGGTGTGGTGGTGTTGGGTGGGGTGGTGTGGTGGGGTGGTAGAGTGGTGTGGTGGGGTGTTGGTGTGGTTGTGTGGTGGGGTGGGGTGGTGAGATGTGGTGGGGTGTTGGTGTGGTTGTGTGGTGGGGTGGGGTGGTGAGATGTGGTGGGGTGTTGGTGTGGTTGTGTGGTGGGGTGGGGTGGTGGGGTGTGGTGGGGTGTTGGTATGGTTGTGTGGTGGGGTGTTGGTGTGGTTGTGTGGTGGGGTGTTGGTGTGGTTGTGTGGTGTGGTTGTGTGGTGGGGTGTGGTCTAGCAGTGGGGTGTATATAGATAGACCGACACCAGATAGGAAGTGTGTAATGAGCGTATCAGTGATACAGGCTCAGCCTCCCCATATCTCCCTACATTAATCCTTCACTCGCCTGTCTCAAATTAATCAATAAATCACGAGGGCATATTACTAGTCTATGTACTCGGCCGCTCAAAAACGAAGGGATTCGATAGTTTCCTCGAATAATTTTCAATAAGTGGATGACACAAACAAATATATCCATCACCATAGTACCCGTGATTAAATATTCATGTACTTGTGCCCTTGGGAAACTTGGATCACATATACGGTCATTAATATATTGTGTTCTGTGAGACTTTCATTGTTATAACATAGAAAAAATTATGCAAAACAAAAACATAATTTTTATTTTATAATTCAAGGAAACGCCTGGCGTTTTATAACATAGTATTGATATAACTGATATATCTATATGCAAAAGTTAGAGCAGTAATTCACTGGCTGAAACTGTATTCCAATAAACTGCTTTAATGTGTACCTTTTTTTATTCCTCTAATTTGTGTTGAAACAACTGTCGAAAGAATTTCTATAGACATACATAAATTGCCATTCCATACATTAATTTGCCGTCCATTACCTACGTAGAGTTCAA
This sequence comes from Morinoia aosen, assembly GCA_030386875.1. Classification (NCBI taxonomy): domain Eukaryota; kingdom Metazoa; phylum Arthropoda; class Malacostraca; order Amphipoda; family Talitridae; genus Morinoia; species Morinoia aosen. The sequence goes on from CM059576.1 coordinate 6,861,309, forward strand.
ATGTACAGGGTGGCATTAACAAGGGACACACCAATCAATAAATAGATAAATTAGGCAAGCAATCATACATAAAACTATAAAAAAACGTATCATTACACACGTATCACCATGCAAGGAGTTGGTAAAAGAAATCAGTGGGCGATAAAAATTCTCGTATGAGTTAGTTACGAAATGCCAATCCAAGATGGCGCCTTGTTGACATGCCACGCTGCGGAGCAGCGGGCAACACTTTAAAGCAAAATATTGAACCTTTTCACTCCCCGCCTAATTCGTCTAATACGTCGAGGACACGGAAATGATATACACTGATGATATAGAAGACATAGACTTTTGATATAGGTGATATACACTAATTATATAGATATGATATAGACTAATGCGCCGATGATATAGAGATGATGTGGACTACTGATATATTTGTAATAGACTAATATGCCGATGATAAGGACAAGTAAACTTACAACTTGAAATGAACGTAGGAAACTGTTCCTTTTTAACGCTCCCAACCCATAACCTACCCCAGATTTAACGCTCCCAACCCATAACCGACCCCACAACCCGAAGCATGTTACAGCTAGTTTCCGTAGGGCACAAAAACATGCTTTTGAGCCGTGGCCAACTCGAAAGTTGGGCCTGGGTTGTGGCTACAAAGGGGATTTGGTTCTAAACTCGGTAAAAACATGAGGTGGTGCTTCCAGTTTACTGGTCGCGTGAACGTGTGGCGTGTGTGGTAATATAGTCTATAACTACGTTATATAGACTACATAGGTATTTGAACAACATATACAATACAAGCAAAACCTATAAATAAAATACATCATTTAAAATAAACACCACGCCTTACGGCCCACAATAAAATGCCCTGACATTGACCCCAGGGAAAAATACTTACCCTTATAATGATTTCGTGGTCGTACCGTGCAATAGATGAATAAAACTTCAAACGATAAAGGAAGCACAACAAATTTAACAATGTGAGTCCCTGCACTAAAGTACCCTCTTTTTTTCTTCAAACATGTTTTTACTCTTGAACTAATTCCCTTTTCAATCCTTATGTTTAAATTCCGTCAAGTTTTGTTAGACACATGAATCCAAGATGGCGTCTTGTTGACACTTCGACCTGCGGACAACATTTTAACGCAAAATATAGACCAGATCCTGTGCGTCAGATGTTTAGTAAAAATTTCGCGCCTTTTTCAATAATACACACGTGTGCATTATTCATAATATTATTACATCACACATGTGTATTACTGAATAAATATTTACTTATTAAATTAAATAGTATTTCATTCATACACACGTGCGTTGTTAAATGAAATTTAAATAATAAATACAATACTTCAATTATACATTACACACCTGTGTATTATTCATAATAATACTACACGTGTATTACTAAATATTATTTAATAGGCAAGTAAATACTAAAATTTTCATAACACACACGAGATATAACTGCAAGGCACGTATTGCCAAGCAAGGAGGCGTTCGTCCTTAGCAATGATATTGTAATAATATTAGTTTGTGACTCACTATCATAACAAAGGTGATCTCAAGAGAGTGGAGAGAAGGGACCTGGTAGAGTAGACTGTTGCAAACAGGGAATCTATGCACGCGATCCTCCCAGAACCAGCAAGTTAGGAAGCAAGTTTATGAAACAACCCTACATGAAAGTTCCCCTAAGGAGTTTGGAACTCTTGAGATCAGAGTTGCCTTAGAAGCTGGCAATCTCCTTGAAAAGATGAGCGTTCCTCTAATGGAATGAAAGTTACACCCCAACATTTGAAAGTTACCCTGAAGAGCTCGGAGTCACTGTAGAGAAATATGGGCTTTTCTAGGGAGCTCGAAATTACTCCAAAGATATCCGAGTTGCCTCAAGGAAATGATGGTTACCCTAAAGACCTCAGAGTTGCCTTAAAGAAATGTGAGTTGCCTTAAAGAAATGTGAGTTGCCTTAAAGAAATGTGAGTTGCCTTATAGAAATGTGAGTTACCCTAAAGAGCTTTGAATTACTCTAAGGAAACCAAGATTACCCTTTGAGAGCTGGGAGTTACCCTAAGGAGACGAAGGTTACCCTAAGGAGACGAAGGTTACCCTAAGGAGACGAAGGTTACCCTAAGGAGACGAAGGTTACCCTAAGGAGACGAAGGTTACCCTAAGGAGACGAAGGTTACCCTAAGGAGACGAAGGTTACCCTAAGGAGACGAAGGTTACCCTAAGGAGACGAAGGTTACCCTAAGGAGACGAAGGTTACCCTAAGGAGACGAAGGTTACCCTAGGGGGACGAAAGTTACCCTTATAAGCTCAGAATTACCCTAAGGAGAAAAAAACCTACCCTGAAGAGCTCAGAGTTACCCTAAGAAGATGAGGGTTACCCTAAGAAGACGGAAGTTACCCTTATAAGCTCAGAATTACCCTAAGGAGATAAAATCTCCCCCTAACAGGAAACCTCAAAAGGACTGCCGGAGCTTGGAATACAGGATATATGACCGTCCCTAGAGCAGGTACGGTTCCTGTAAGAGGACCGTACCAGTACCAGGTGCTGGCACGCACACACTATGACCATAATTACCATACGGAATATCTATAGAGGCGCAGCAGCGGCGGTCAGAGAGAGGCAGGGCCGGCAAAAAAAGGGTGAAGTTGAAATGCTCGTTTTTTATCCAAATAAAATCGATCCTTTCGCTCTGCGCGCAAATTCCAAGATTTTTTAAGGTTAGGGTGCTGGTGCTTAAATATTGTAATGAGAGCGAAGCTCTGTTGAGTTAAACAAATTAAAGAATTGATGCAATATTCTGCTTCTGGTGCTGCTCCTGCAGGCAGGAGGTGCAGGTGGTATAGGAGGTGCAGGAGGTGCAGGTGGTTGAGGTGCAGGTGGTGCAGAAGGAGCAGATGGGGCAGATGGTGCAAGTGGTGCAGGAGGAGCAAGTGGTGCAGGAGGAGCAAGTGGTGCAGGAGGTGCAGGTGGTTGAGTTGCAGGTGGCGCAGGAGCAGATGGGGCAGGTGGTGCAGGTGGTGCAGGAGGAGCAGGTGGTGCAGGAGGTGCAGGTGGTGCAGAAGGTGCAGTAGGTGCAGTAGGTGCAGTAGGTGCAGTAGGTGCAGTAGGTGCAGTAGATGCAGTTGGTACAGTTGGTGCAGTTGGTGCAAAAGGTGCAGGAGGTGCAGGAGGTGCAGGAGGTGCAGGAGGTGCAGGAGGTGCAGGGGGTGCAGGAGGTGCAGGAGGTGCAGGAGGTGCAGGAGGTGCAGGTGGTGCAGGTGGTGCAGGTGGTGCAGGTGGTGCAGGTGGTGCAGGTGGTGCAGGTGGTGCAGGTGGTGCAGGTGGTGCAGGTGGTGCAGGTGGTGCAGGTGGCGCAGGTGGCGCAGGTGGCGCAGGGGGTGCAGGGGGTGCAGGTGGTGCAGGTGGTGCGGGTGGTGCAGGTGGTGCAGGTGGTGCAGGTGGTGCAAGTGGTGCAGGTGGTGCAGGTGGTGCAGGTGGTGCAGGTGGTGCAGGTGGTGCAGGTGGTGCAGGTGGTGCAGGTGGTGCAGGTGATGCAGGTGGTGCAGGTGGTGCAGGGGGTGCAGGTGGTGCAGGTGGTGCAGTGTGTGGTGCTGTGTGTGGTGCTGTGAGTGGTGCTGTGTGTGGTGCTGTGAGTGGTGCTGTGTGTGGTGCTGTGTGTGTGGTGCTGTGTGTGTGGTGCTATGTGTGTGGTGCTATGTGTGTGGTGCTATGTGTGTGGTGCCGTGTGTGGTGCCGTGTGTGGTGCTGTGTGAGGTGCTGAGTGTGGTGCTGAGTGTGGTGCCGTGTGTGGTGCCGTGTGAGGTGCTGTGTGTGGTGCTGTGTGTGGTGCTGTGTGTGGTGCTGTGTGTGGTGCTGTGTGTGTTGCCGTGTGTGGTGCCGTGTGAGGTGCTGAGTGTGGTGCTGAGTGTGGTGCTGAGTGTGGTGCTGAGTGTGGTGCTGTGTGTGGTGCTGTGTGTGGTGCTGTGTGTGGTGCTGTGTGTGGTGCTGTGTGTGGTGCTGTGTGTGGTGCTGTGTGTGGTGCTGTGTGTGGTGCTGTGTGTGGTGCTGTGTGTGGTGCCGTGTGTGGTGCCGTGTGTGGTGCTGTGTGTGGTGCTGTGTGAGGTGCTGTGTGTGGTGCTGTGTGTGGTGCTGTGTGTGGTGCTGTGTGTGGTGCTGTGTGTGGTGCTGTGTGTGGTGCTGTGTGTGGTGCTGTGTGTGGTGCTGTGTGTGGTGCTGTGTGTGGTGCTGTGTGTGGTGCTGTGTGTGTGTGGTGCTGTGTGTGGTGCTGTGTGTGGTGCTGTATGTGGTGCCGTGTGTGGTGCTGTGTGAGGTGCCGTGTGTGGTGCTGTGTGAGGTGCTGTGTGTGGTGCTGTGTGTGGTGCTGTGTGTGGTGCTGTGTGTGGTGCTGTGTGTGGTGCTGTGTGTGGTGCTGTGTATGGTGCTGTGTATGGTGCTGTGTGTGGTGCTGTGTGTGGTGCTGTGTGAGGTGCTGTGTGTGGTGCTGTGTGTGGTGCTGTGTGTGGTGCTGTGTGTGGTGCTGTGTGTGGTGCTGTGTGTGGTGCTGTGTGTGGTGCTGTGTGTGGTGCTGTGTGTGGTGCTGTGTGTGGTGCTGTGTGTGGTGCTGTGTGTGGTGCTGTGTGTGGTGCTGTGTGTGGTGCTGTGTGTGGTGCTGTGTGTGGTGCCGTGTGTGGTGCCGTGTGTGGTGCTGTGTGAGGTGCTGTGTGTGGTGCTGTGTGTGGTGCTGTGTGTGGTGCTGTGTGTGGTGCTGTGTGTGGTGCTGTGTTTGGTGCTGTGTGTGGTGCCGTGTGTGGTGCCGTGTGTGGTGCTGTGTGTGGTGCTGTGTGTGGTGCTGTGTGTGGTGCTGTGTGTGGTGCTGTGTGTGTTGCCGTGTGTGGTGCCGTGTGTATGTGTGATAGTTTATGTGTGGTACATAAATTACAGGTAAGTGTATAAACAGCCATATAGTAAAAAGAGTTTGTTTGTAAAAATATACTTTGTATTTACGTATTTGAAATTGTACAGCACCTATGTGTAGTGTTTTCATTTACAAGATTTCGGTATCCAAACCACACATTTATTTCATAGTCTTTTACCCCTGGAAAACTTGCTAAAGATTTGAGTAATGAACTAACTAATCTAAGAAAAATTCGATTTAAAATCATATATGAGAAAAAAAATTATAAAAAAATCATGCATACGAATACCGTCGTACAAATGGATTTTTTTATTAAATTAATTTATCAATACAAAAAAATTGCCAACACACATCCTACAACAATTTCTTTCTAACAAACAACTGATGGGTACTTGTGGGTTATCTGTCACCTCGTGTTTAGTGGAAAATCTTTTTAGGGGAAAAAGTGTTTCAGGGAAAAAATTATTTTAGGGGAAAAGTGATTTTAGGGGAAAAAGTGTTTTAGTGGAAAATCTTTTTAGGGGAAAAAGTGTTTTAGGGAAAAAATTATTTTAGGGGAAAAGTGATTTTAGGGGAAAAATTATTTTAGGGGAAAAGTGATTTTAGGGGAAAAATTATTTTAGGGGAAAAAGTGAAAAACCTACTCGTTTCATGAATATTGAATTGATGTTCTCGACAGTCTGAATGAATTTTTTATGTGCGAAGGTATCCTTGTTGATTTACATTGATTTCTAATGAAATTTATCTACTTTCCATATATATATAATGAATCTCTTGGACCTCTACTTCAGTTCTTTTGAGGCCCCAGAGATTCATTTTGACCAGAAACAAAACAATAATTAAAAATAATAACAATTTATTTAGGTTAACTTAACCTAACCTCACCTCACCTCACCTCACCTCACCTCACCTGACTGCACCTCACCTGACTGCACCTCACCTGACTGCACCTCACCTGACTGCACCTCACCTGACTGCACCTCACCTGACTGCACCTCACCTGACTGCACCTCACCTGACTGCACCTAACCTGACTGCACCTAACCTGACTGCACCTAACCTGACTTCACCTAACCTGACTTCACCTAACCTGACTTCACCTAACCTGACTTCACCTAACCTGACTTCACCTAACCTGACTTCACCTAACCTGACTTCACCTAACCTGACTTCACCTAACCTGACTTCACCTAACCTGACTTCACCTAACCTGACTTCACCTAACCTGACTTCACCTAACCTGACTTCACCTAACCTGACTTCACCTAACCTGACTTCACCTAACCTGACTTCACCTAACCTGACTTCACCTAACCTGACTTCACCTAACCTGACTTCACCTAACCTGACTTCACCTAACCTGACTTCACCTAACCTGACTTCACCTAACCTGACTTCACCTAACCTGACTTCACCTAACCTGACTTCACCTAACCTGACTTCACCTAACCTGACTTCACCTAACCTGACTTCACCTAACCTGACTTCACCTAACCTGACTTCACCTAACCTGACTTCACCTAACCTGACTTCACCTAACCTGACTTCACCTAACCTGACTTCACCTAACCTGACTTCACCTAACCTGACCTAACCTAACCTCACCTCACCTCACCTGACTTTACCTAACCTCACCTGATTTTACCTAACCTAACCTCACCTAACCTTAACATCAAGAGGGAACCACAAAAATGGAGGCAGACAACCTACCAACTGATGTTTGCACTCGGAGCACATTTGGCCTTCAGCAAACCCACGAAACAAAACATATCTAACTTCAATTTTGTCACAAAATCGCGTCAGAACATTTTGTCTCTGGAAAAAAAAAGATACTGAACTCGTGTGGGCTGCAGAGATAGTCCGAATAAGATACGCAGTTTTGCCTGCAGTGACCAGATAGCGGCTTTGGTTTGAAGATAGTTAGTCGTTGATAACGAAATTGATAAGCAACTATCCGATTTATGCATCTAGCGTCAGTACTACCTGGACCACACATACTTGCGCAGTGTGACTACACCTGTTTCACTTCAAATTAATCTAAGTCAAGTTCAATTTAATCCAAGTCAAGTTCAATTTAATCAGAGTCAAGTTCAATTTAATCAGAGTCAAGTTCAAATTAATCAGAGTCAAGTTTAAATTAATCCGAGTCAAGTTTAAATTAATCCGAGTCAAGTTCAAATTAATCCGAGTCAAGTTCAAATTAATCCGAGTCAAGTTGAAATTAATCCAAGTCAAGTTCAAATTAATCCAATTCAAGTTCAAATTAATCCGAGTCAAGTTCAAATTAATCCGAGTCAAGTTCAAATTAATCCGATTCAAGTTCAAATTAATCCGAGTCAAGTTCAAATTAATCCAAGTCAAGTTCAAATTAATCCAATTCAAGTTCAAATTAATCCGAGTCAAGTTCAAATTAATCTAAGTCAAGTTCAAATTAATCCGAGTCAAGTTCAAATTAATCCAACCCTCAGTTGAGTTAAAGAATGCCATAATAATTTGTTAATTTGAGTTTTTTTTGTGTTAAATATGTATCTATAGATGTTATAAGCAAGACTGATTTTGAGGATATATTTACACTCATAGATATTTATATACGTGAAATTCCACTTTATCACATCTATGAAATCATAGAAATGCTAATACGAAAGGTTATCATTGAACGGTATGTAGATCTAATCTTTAAAAGATATATACAAACGCGATTCACTGAGTACTAATGTACGATTCCGTGTGAGAACAATTTATGCTTGTACATTACTACCCAGATACATTCCTGCATTAGCAATATAAATGTGTCCATCCATTCTAAATCTGTGTTATTCAATGTGAAGAAATGTTGGATCCACTTACAATACACAATAATGATTCAAGAAACAACGCTTCTAACTTATACTGATTTTATTTGTGTGTGTTCAAAATTCAATGTATAATACTTTCAAGGCTTAAATATTATTAACATGATTATTATAAAAGTTATTGAAGTCCTAAAAATATTATTTAATAAATTGTAAATAAATATTGAATTGATTAAATCTACACATCGTCCAATGATAATATTTTGTACATGCATGTATTTGATTTCATAGATGTGGTAAAGTGGAATTTTACGTATATAAATATCTATGAGTGTAAATAAATCCTCGAAACCAGTCTTGCTTATCACATCCAATAGATACATATTTAACACAAAATCTCAAATTAACAAATTATTTTGTCATTTTTTAACTCAACTGAGGGTTGGATTAATTTGAACTTGACTAGGATTAATTTGAACTTGACTCGGATTAATTTGAACTTGACTCGGATTAATTTGAACTTGACTCGGATTAATTTGAACTTGACTTAGATTAATTTGAAGTGAAAAAGGTGTAGTGTTTGTGCAGATGTCTACAGTATACACACACCATACTTGTATACACCTTCTACTGCTATGTGTTAACAGCTGTCTACACATACCTCTGAACACTGGATTCTTCTACGTTTGGCACTGCCTCTTTCGGACATTCTTTTCTATTTCACCATGCAATAGTTCCAGAAATTCGTTCTCTTCACATTTGCTTCATGGAAAAGAAAACCGTGACGAGTGATGCACGAATCCAGACGATACAAGGCTTTGATGTGAGATAGGAGCGAGAAATACCGGGATAATCTATCAAAGTTCGACGGAGACAGCATCACAGGTCTACTTGTTCGACGGAGACTGCCTCTCAGGACGACCCGTGGTCTGCAAGATTGAATTATATGTTAGTTTAAGCTTCCGTAACCGCTACAAAAAAGAGCGTATCGAAGAGAGGAAGGAGGAAGACACCATTTAGTATGGATGTTAGGGAATGCGGATTTTATGCAGAAGGGGCATAGAAACAGTAAGTTGAGAAAGAAGTTCGTGAAACAAGACAATAGTAGAAGAAGAAAGTAGTAGGTGCTGAAAAACAGGCCAGCAGTCAACCGAAAAAGGTGGTCCTTCACATTACAAAAACATTCTATTTCAACAAAAAGGAAACCTACCTAACTCTCAGCTCGGAACCTCACACATTCCCCCTGGGAGCGCTAATTCTCATAGATACAATAGTTGTGTCCCCCTGAGGGGATGCACTGCAAGAAAAAAGTGATGACAGCAGAAGTTATGGTTCATAGCTTCGTGACGTACAACATATACGTCAAAGAACTCAACTTATAGTTCACACTCCGTAAAATCAAAAGCATTATGATATTCATTTGCGCGTGTAAGAAGATTTTCTACAAACATACTTATTCTTCTCCAAATAAAAATTGACGGAATTTAACTTTATTGCATTAGCAATAGTTTTCCCGTCAACCAACTCACCTGTTTCTTTGATTACATTTTCCTCATTCAACTTTATACCACCACATAGAACCACACAACCACAATTTAAGTTCCCCAGTACACTATAGTTCATAACTACACGCGGGACCACACATCTGCCCCACCATGGAGTACATCGCGTACTACTACGGACTGCTGCAGGGAGCGCTGTGGTGGGGCAAGCAAGATGGGGGAACTGAATCCCCCGACGGGGAGGAAGGGGATCTAACCCCTGGGTTGTATCCCCCACAACCCCCACATCCACACACGTCCCACGCACACCCACACACACCCCACACACATCCACACACGTCCCACACACACCCTCACACATCCCACACACAGCCACACACGCCCCACACACACCCACACACGCCCCACACACAGCCACACACACAGCCACACACACAGACACACACATCCCCCACACACACATCCCACACACAGACACACACGTCCCCCACACAGACACACACGTCCCACACACAGACACACACGTCCCACACACAGACACACACGTCCCACACACAGACACACACGTCCCACACACAGACACACACGTCCCACACACAGACACACACGTCCCACACACATTCACACACGTCCCACACACATTCACACACGTCCCACACACATCCATACGCGTCCCACACACAGCCACACACATCCCACACACACACATCTCACACACAGCCACACACGTCCCACACACAGCCACACACGTCCCACACACAGCCACACACGTCCCACAGACACCCACACACACCCCGCACCCCGCAACACCGCAAAAAACCGCCGCGGGTTAACCGCAAAAAGTTGCTGTACGGGAAGAAAAGCAAAAAAAAATTTAGAATCTGCAAGGAGATGGTCCCCTTAAAACCAACCACAAGCTCTGGACAGGAAGGATCCTCCATAGGACCCTCTAAAGGATACTCCAGCGGATCCCACAAAAATTACCCCGAAGGATACCCCAAAAGTTACCCTAAAGCAACATCCTCCAACAAGAGGGGCCGAAGGACCCCCCCACAGCAGGAGTCCACCCCCCACGGCTGGTTAATACAGCCAATACTGATTGGAAATGAAATTATTTTCTTGTATACGCCCGTTGTGCACACCAACACACCGCCACTTGTGAACAACACAACCGCCAGTAAACAAACACCGCCAAACAACACAACCGCCAGTAAACAAACACCGCCAAACAACACAACCGCCAGTAAACAAACACCGCCACACAACACAACCGCCAGTAAACAAACACCGCCACACAACACAACCGCCAGTAAACAAACACCGCCAAACAACACAACCGCCAGTAAACAAACACCGCCAAACAACACAACCGCCAGTAAACAAACACCGCCAAACAACACAACCGCCAGTAAACAAACACCGCCACACAACACAACCGCCAGTAAACAAACACCGCCACACAACACAACCGCCAGTAAACAAACACCGCCAAACAACACAACCGCCAGTAAACAAACACCGCCAAACAACACAACCGCCAGTAAACAAACACCGCAAAACAACACCACCGCCAGTAAACAAACACCGCCAAACAACACAACCGCCAGTAAACAAACACCGCCAAACAACACAACCGCCAGTAAACAAACACCGCCAAACAACACAACCGCCAGTAAACAAACACCGCCAAACAACACAACCGCCAGTAAACAAACACCGCCAAACAACACAACCGCCAGTAAACAAACACCACCAAACAACACCACCGCCAGTAAACAAACACCGCCAAACAACACAACCGCCAGTAAACAAACACCGCTGCTTGTAAACAACACAACCGCCAGTAAACAAACACCGCTGCTTGTAAACAACACAACCGCCAGTAAACAAACACCACCGCTTGTAAACAACACAACCGCCAGTAAACAACCACCGCCGCTTGTGAGCAACACAACCGCCAGTAAACAAACACCGCCGCTTGTAAACAACACAACCGCCAGTAAACAAACACCGCCGCTTGTGAGCAACACAACCGCCAGTACACACACACCGCCGCTTGTAAACAACACAACAACCGCCAGTAAACAAACACCGTCGCTTGTACACAACACAACAACCGCCAGTAAACAAACACCGCCACTTGTAAACAACACAACCGCCAGTAAACAAACACCGCCGCTTGTAAACAACACAACCGCCAGTGAACAAACACCGCCGCTTGTGAACAACACAACCGCCAGTAAACAAACACCGCCGCTTGTAAACAGCACAACCGCCAGTAAACAAACACCGCCGCTTGTAAACAACACAACCGCCAGTAAACAAACATCGCCACTTGTAAACAACACAACCGCCAGTAAACAAACACCGACGCTTGTAAACAACACAACCGCCAGTAATCAAATACCGCCGCTTGTAAACAACACAACAACCGCCAGTAAACAAACACCGCCAAACAACATAACCGCCAGTAAACAAACACCACAAAACAACACAACCGCCAGTAAACAAACACCGCCGCTTGTAAACAACACAACAACTGCCAGTAAACAAACACCGCCAAACAACACAACTGCCAGTAAACAAACATCGCCAAACAAAAAAACCGCCAGTAAAAAAACACCACCAAACAACACAACCGCCAGCAAACAAACACCGCCAAACGACACAACCACCAGTAAACAAACACCGCTGCTTGTAAACAACACAACCGCCAGTAAACAAACACCGCTGCTTGTAAACAACACAACCGCCAGTAAACAAACACCGCCGCTTGTAAACAACACAACCGCCAGTAAACAACCACCGCCGCTTGTGAGCAACACAACCGCCAGTAAACAAACACCGACGCTTGTAAATAACACAACCGCCAGTAAACAAACACCGCCGCTTGTAAACAACACAACTGCCAGTAAACAAACACCGCCGCTTGTAAACAACACAACCGTCAGTACACACACACCGCCGCTTGTAAACAACACAACAACCGCCAGTAAACAAACACCGCCGCTTGTACACAACACAACAACCGCCAGTAAACAAACACCGCCACTTGTAAACACAACCGCCAGTAAACAAACACCGCCGCTTGTAAGCAACACAACCGCCAGTGAACAAACACCGCCGCTTGTAAACAACACAACCGCCAGTAAACAAACACCGCCGCTTGTAAACAACACAACCGCCAGTAAACAAACACCGCCGCTTGTAAACAACACAACAACCGCCAGTAAACAAACACCGCCAAACAACACAACCGCCAGTAAACAAACACCACTAAACAACACAACCGCCAGTAAACAAACACCGCCGCTTGTAAACAACACAACCGCCAGTAAACAAACACCGCCGCTTGTAAACACAACAACCGCCAGTAAACAAACACCGCCAAACAACACAACCGCCAGTAAACAAACACCGCCAAACAACACAACTGCCAGTAAACAAACACCGCCAAACAACAAAACCGCCAGTAAACAAACACCACCAAACAACACAACCGCCAGTAAACAAACACCGCCAAACAACACAACTGCCAGTAAACAAACACCACCAAACAACACAACTGTCAGTAAACAAACACCACCAAACAACACAACCGCCAGTAAACAAACACCGCCAAACAACACAACCGCCAGTAAACAAACACTGCCAAACAACACAACTGCCAGTAAACAAACACCACCAAACAACACAACTGCCAGTAAACAAACACCACCAAACAACACAACCGCCAGTAAACAAACACCACCAAACAACACAACTGCCAGTAAACAAACACCACCAAACAACACAACCGCCAGTAAACAAACACCGCCAAACAACACAACCACCAGTAAACAAACACCGCCAAACAACACAACCGCCAGTAAACAAACACCGCCAAACAACACAACCGCCAGTAAACAAACACTGCCAAACAACACAACTGCCAGTAAACAAACACCACCAAACAACACAACCGCCAGTAAACAAACACCACCAAACAACACAACTGCCAGTAAACAAACACCACCAAACAACACAACCGCCAGTAAACAAACACCACCAAACAACACAACCGCCAGTAAACAAACACCGCCAAACAACACAACCGCAAGTAAACAAACACCACCAAACAACACAACCACCAGTAAACAAGCACCGCCAAACAACACAACCGCCAGTAAACAAACACTGCCAAACTACACAACCGCCAGTAAACAAACACCACCAAACAACACAACTGCCAGCAAACAAACACCACCAAACAACACAACCGCCAGTAAACAAACACCGCCAAACAATACAGCCACCAGTAAACAAACACCGCCGCTTGTAAACAACACAGCCGCCAGTGAACAACTACCGCCAAACAACATAACCGCCAGTAAACAAACACCATCAAACAATACAACTGTCAGTAAACAAACACCGCCAAACAACACAACCGCCAGTAAACAAAAACCGCCGCCTCCGAACAACTCGTCACAGAGGACGCCTGGCGCCAGCTCGGAAACTGAAAGGATTGTAGAAGACGTTAAAGGATGCGCAGGAGTCGCACAGATTGTAGGAATGGACCCCGACACCGTAGGACAGCCTCCTTCAGGTTTGCTGGAGACGCCGGTCGTACCCACTGACTCGGAAGGAAAGCCACGAAGTATCGAAGGATATCCGAGGAGAACGTCTGGAAGTCCTACAGAAGGAGAACAGACTCTTCGTCTCAACTCGAGTTCGTTTGAGGGATCAGCTGGGGAACAGGAACTTGACCATAACTGTGCAAATGAAGTCTCAAAGAAAAGAATTATTCGAGTGTACCGTAGTAGGAAGACTTCAACAGACTATCAGACCAAGAACCTCCAGGAAGTCAAAGCTGGCGATGCCACTTTTATCTGCGGAGATTCTGGTTCCGAAGGAAGGCCATATCACCCCAACGGTTTAGTCACCGCTGACCAAACTACACCAAAATTTTCTGGTTTCAATACCCAAACTGTAGGTATCTCTCCAGAACACATCAAAACCAAACCGAAACCTGCACCAAACTTCTCTGGTTTCGATACCCGAACTGACGGTATCCCTGAGGAACACCACGAAACGAAACCGAAACCTGCACCAAACTTGGCACGAGAGCTGCATGGTCCCAAAGCGGGAACGGAACCGAAACCAAAAACCAAAACCACAGTGGTGATCAAATCCAAACGGCTCCCCATTGCGGCAACAAGCAGGACAATTGTTATCAAGTACACGGACTACATTTTCACGGAACCGCAATTTGAGGCGATACGGGACGCCGTGATGCACGGCAACCCCTGGTTGGGTGAAATGGACTTCTGGTCCATTGAGAGAGTCCTGTCGAGGTTAATCCTACGCGTACCGCAGGAGACGGTCGCCAGTGTCCTGACTCGAGGTATATTAGCTCACGGGGTCCTATTTCCTCCCACTAGCATGGTCCTGCTGAGTGTAGACTCCAGGAGTGGAGTTTTGGCGGAGGTCATGGCAGTGGACCAGTGGTCCGTGGTAGGATATCTAGAAGGGAGTGACGATAGCCTTACATGTAGTGACAGCCTTCCCACTAGCAACCCTGCCAATACTGCTTTTAACAACCCCACGACGACCACCACCACCAACAACAACAACAACCCTAATACCATCACCACCACCACCAAGTATTACATGGTCACACACCAGGACGACGACGACCAAGAAAAAGACGTTTTGGACCTACGTGTCTTTAGCACAGAAGGTAAGGCAGGCATGAAATTGATCAGTTACTCCCATGATGTATGTAAATTAGATAAGAATAGATGTTAGTTCAAGCCTTATTCTAAAGAGAGTTAAAAGAAAGGAACCATTCAGTATAGAGTTAACGGAATGCAGAATCTATGAACAAGTTGCGTAGAAATAGTAAGTTAAGAAAGAAGTTCATGAAACAAGACAAAAATTAAAGAAGAAAGTAGTAGGGGCTGAAAAAAGGACAGCAGTGAACCGAAAAATGATGGTCTGTAACAAAACAGAAAATATTTCATTTAAAAAAGGAAGGCTTACCTACCTTATGTGTGTCAAAGCAAAATCAAACAGTAAAGACGTGAAACAGCAGAAAGCATGAACTAGATTGTAGCAGCAGACTTCGTGTTGATTGGGTGAGCCAGATGGTGATTGATTGGATCCCAGCTGGCGTGGGTGACTGATGGGATCCAAGCTGGTGTGAGGGACTAATGGGGTCTCCGCATGCGAAAATGTTTTATTCCATTCAAGCCTGCTACACATCAACTTATGCATTGGTTTTTCAAATTCCTTATACATAACTCCAGCACACAAAGACAATTACGTCCCGTCAAGCCGGTACCCATTTCCGACACCAGGGTAGAGTGGGGAATTGTGGCTGAGGTCTCTCTTTTCCTAGCGGGGAGAAAAACCGGGAGGCACTGCCGAAGTTCGAACTGGCGAGACCTTCCCATGAACTGCGCGCACTCCTACCATTCGGCCACTGTGACCATATAAACTTGTTTCCCCCCCACTGCAGGCCCTGTGCTCCCCCTGAGATGCCCCCAGTACGAACCCCTCACCACCTTGGGCCGGTGTCTGCACATCGACGACGCCGAGGCAGCGGTGGCGATTAGCGCAGTGACGCCACAGTTCTGTCCGAGCTTGTAGATCCTTAACTGTGTAGATCCTTAACTGTGTAGATCCTTAACTGTGTAGATCCTTAACTGTGTAGATCCTTAACTGTGTAGATCCTTAACTGTGTAGATCCTTAACTGTGTAGATCCTTAACTGTGTAGATCCTTAACTGTGTAGATCCTTAACTGTGTAGATCCTTAACTGAGTAGATCCTTAACTGTGTAGATCTTTAACTGTGTAGATCTTTAACTGTGTAGATCCTTAACTGTGTAGACCCTTAACTGTATAGATCCTTTACTCTTTATATCCTCAACTCTTTAGACCCGTTACTTAGGATCGAATGCCAGCCTTTCATCCTCCTCCCTGTTTGCGACAGGCACAAAATAAACACATTTTATTCACAAACCATACAACAAGGACACACGTCCGTTGCACCACAGGTCCTCTGGACGCAGCCCGTGCTCCCCCCCAACCTGAACAACATCTTCGGCAACATCACCTTCAGCGTGGACTGGCCTTCGATATACGAACACTTCGGGCCACATTTGTACGTCCTGCGCCACGCTACGAACGCCAACCTAAGTCTACGGACGCAGATCCTCATGACTCGGAATTCGTACAAGTCGCTGGAACACCTCGACTTACGAATGCACGGATCAGCGCTGATGTCAGGCGCCGACGGGCAGGTGGTGCAGGCGGTGTCAGCTTTGGAAGGGGCTGGCGTCAGCAGAACCCACGTGGTGCAGTTGGCGCTGGAGTGCGTGGAGGGGAGGAGGGACGGGGAGTGGTTCTACTCACAAGCTCGAGTGTCCCCCAACCACCACGTGCCACTCAAGAACAATTGCTTCAAGTACAACCTCCTGAAGAAGGAAGCCTGTCCCCACAGGATGACTTTGGAGGAGGTTACTGAGTACGTCGAGCATCGCATGCCCGGCCTAATGTGGTGTGGAGACGAGGGCACGTGAGGGGCACGAGGGCACGTGAGGGGCACGAGGGCACGTGAGGGGCACGAGGGCACGTGAGATGCCACGAGGGCACGTGAGGGGCACGAGGGCACGTGAGGGACACGAGGGCACGTGAGGGGCACGAGGTCACGTGAGGGGCACGAGGGCACGTGAGGGGAACGAGGGCACGTAGGCACACGAGGGGCACGAGGGCACGTGAGGGGCACGAGGGCACGTGAGGGGCACGAGGGCACGTGAGGGACACGAGGGCACGTGAGGGGCACGAGGTCACGTGAGGGGCACGAGGGCACGTGAGGGGCACGAGGGCACGTAGGCACGTGAGGGGCCACGAGGGCACGTGAGGGGCACGAGGGCACGTGAGGGACACGAGGGCACGTGAGGGGCACGAGGTCACGTGAGGGGCACGAGGGCACGTGAGGGGAACGAGGGCACGTAGGCACACGAGGGGCACGAGGGCACGTGAGGGGCACGAGGGCACGTGAGGGGCACGAGGGCACGTGAGGGACACGAGGGCACGTGAGGGGCACGAGGTCACGTGAGGGGCACGAGGGCACGTGAGGGGCACGAGGGCACGTAGGCACGTGAGGGGCACGAGGGCACGTGAGGGGCACGAGGGCACGTAGGCACGTGAGGGGCACGAGGGCACGTGAGGGGCACGAGGGCACGTGAGGGGCACGAGGGCACGTGAGGGGCACGAGGGCACGTGAGGGGCACGAGGGCACGTGAGGGGCACGAGGGCACGTGAGAGACACGGGTGACTAGCTGGACTGTGAAGGAATACAACTCTCAGCTCACTAAAGTGTGTCGTTTAGTAAGCATAGAGAGTTACCAGTAGTGCTAATTTAGTTGTCGTGTTAGTAGTCAAAGCATCACCAACTCGACGTACTAGCCTGATTTTAACACGTTGACTACGATGGGTTATACTGAAGTTCAATATTCAACTCAAATTTTAATTCAAAAGTCGTTGAAAATTTGATACTATCAAACATTATTGCTGTCCACTAAATATTATCAATTTTAAATTTTTTTTCGACTTTTTTAAACGACCCATCGATGGGTCGTTGAGCAGCGTTAAAAACTCAAACATGACCCACCGGTGGGTCACACCGCAGTCAAAGTGTTGAAGCACTGAGAGTCGGTCATGTTCTGGTCCGGCGATTTTGTGAGGTGTAAACAAAACAACCGGGACGGTATCCACGATACCGGAGGCGACAGGGCTGAGAAACATGAAACTTGCAGGATTCTATTATTCTTATTCTTTTTTTAATTTTAATTTTAGGAGCTTCGGCAGGAAAATATAAGCATATTCCTGAACGTATTTTGTTTTTGAATAAAATTTGAAGCCGAATCTGCCGTTTGAAGTTCTCTGCCAAGAGGCAGTTCCTTCCTCATTGTGATGGTGACAACCTGATGGCGGTGGTTGTAAGGGAAACCGTTGAACGTTAAAGGGTTGAACGTCTTCACCGAACCAATACAACTGCAACTAACCCTAATCTTCATCATAAAAATGAATGAAAACTTCAGCTTCCTTTAACAGCAGACCTGTCTCTGGCCGTGAAATTACATTTATTGACGTGCATCACCGGTGGTACACGGAGGGGATTTTCACAACGCTGCAGACCAGCCAGTAGTCACAAACTCAATTTTCATAAATACTTATACAAAACTAAATGAAGGCACGATCCAGTTCAAGCTTTATATTTCCAACATTTCTTACTACAATTGACTTACAATAAAAATGCTTTATTCTAACCAAGCCCGACACACATCACCTTGTACATTGGTATATCAAATGCCTCATAACTAACACCAGGACGCCATGACGGTTGGTATATCAAATGCCTCATAACTAACACCAGGACGCCATGACGGTTGGTATATCAAATGCCTCATAACTAACACCAGGACGCCATGACGGTTGGTATATCAAATGCCTCATAACTAACACCAGGACGCCATGACGGTTGGTATATCAAATGCCTCATAACTAACACCAGGACGTCATGACGGTTGGTATATCAAATGCCTCATAACTAACACCAGGACGCCATGACGGTTGGTATATCAAATGCCTCATAACTAACACCAGGACGCCATGACGGTTGGTATATCAAATGCCTCATGACTAACACCAGGACACCATGACGGTTGGTATATCAAATGCCTCATAACTAACACCAGGACGCCATGACGGTTGGTATATCAAATGCCTCATAACTAACACCAGGACGCCATGACGGTTGGTATATCAAATGCCTCATAACTAACACCAGGACGCCATGACGGTTGGTATATCAAATGCCTCATAACTAACACCAGGACGCCATGACGGTTGGTATATCAAATGCCTCATAACTAACACCAGGACGCCACGACGGTTGGTATATCAAATGCCTCATAACTAACACCAGGACGCCATGACGGTTGGTATATCAAATGCCTCATAACTAACACCAGGACGCCATGACGGTTGGTATATCAAATGCCTCATAACTAACACCAGGACGCCATGACGGTTGGTATATCAAATGCCTCATAACTAACACCAGGACGCCATGACGGTTGGTATATCAAATGCCTCATAACTAACACCAGGACGCCATGACGGTTGGTATATCAAATGCCTCATAACTAACACCAGGACACCATGACGGTTGGTATATCAAATGCCTCATAACTAACACCAGGACGCCATGACGGTTGGTATATCAAATGCCTCATAACTAACACCAGGACGCCATGACGGTTGGTATATCAAATGCCTCATAACTAACACCAGGACGCCATGACGGTTGGTATATCAAATGCCTCATAACTAACACCAGGACACCATGACGGTTGGTATATAAAATGCCTCATAACTAACACCAGGACGCCATGACGGTTGGTATATCAAATGCCTCATAACTAACACCAGGACACCATGACGGTTGGTATATCAAATGCCTCATAACTAACACCAGGACACCATGACGGTTGGTATATCAAATGCCTCATAACTAACACCAGGACGCCATGACGGTTGGTATATCAAATGCCTCATAACTAACACCAGGACGCCATGACGGTTGGTATATCAAATGCCTCATGACTAACACCAGGACGCCATGACGGTTGGTATATCAAATGCCTCATAACTAACACCAGGACGCCATGACGGTTGGTATATCAAATGCCTCATAACTAACACCAGGACACCATGACGGTTGGTATATCAAATGCCTCATAACTAACACCAGGACACCATGACGGTTGGTATATCAAATGCCTCATAACTAACACCAGGACGTCATGACGGTTGGTATATCAAATGCCTCATAACTAACACCAGGACGCCATGACGGTTGGTATATCAAATGCCTCATAACTAACACCAGGACGCCATGACGGTTGGTATATCAAATGCCTCATAACTAACACCAGGACACCATGACGGTTGGTATATCAAATGCCTCATAACTAACACCAGGACGCCATGACGGTTGGTATATCAAATGCCTCATAACTAACACCAGGACACCATGACGGTTGGTATATCAAATGCCTCATAACTAACACCAGGACACCATGACGGTTGGTATATCAAATGCCTCATAACTAACACCAGGACGCCATGACGGTTGGTATATCAAATGCCTCATAACTAACACCAGGACGCCATGACGGTTGGTATATCAAATGCCTCATAACTAACACCAGGACGCCATGACGGTTGGTATATCAAATGGCTCATAACTAACACCAGGACGCCATGAGGGTCACCCCCGGTCAAGCCGGTACCCATTTCCGACACCTGGGTAGAGTGGGGAATTGTGGCTGAGTTCTCCCTTTTCCCAACGGGGAGAAACACCGAGCAGCACTGCCGGGATTCGAACCGCCGACACCTCGCGAACGGCGCGCTCGCAACCACTCAACCACAGTGACACTATATTTGAAATTTTTAGTTTCAACTGCGGCAGTATATCAAATATAAAAACGCAACAGGGCACTGGATGTCTGTAGCGCGGCACACCAGCCTCCTTCATCAGGAAAAATTAGGCCTACCTTTAAACATTTGCAGCAGGCATCCGGACCTTAACTTTAAACTTCTATTCCAATAACTTTTGTTTCATTATTTATTAAATATATTAGGCGCATTCCAACCTCGTAATAAGCTATCATTTGTGCAACATGTAGGCGTAGCTAATAGGCCTAGTTCTGTGATACATTTTGCATGTAATGGATTCCAATCATTATCGTATTAGTGTTAGAGTAATTATGTTGTTACTGCAAGACTCTACAGCCACAACAAAGGTGTCCTCGAGAGAGTGACGAGAAGGCACCATTTAGTGTGGACTAGAAAACGGGGAAGCTATGCACAAGGTCCCCACACAAACAAGTCAGGAAGGAAGGAATCTATGCACAAGGTCCCCACACAAACAAGTAAGGAAGGAATCTATGCACAAGGTCCCCACACAAACAAGTAAGGAAGGAATCTATGCACAAGGTCCCCACACAAACAAGTAAGTAAGGAAGGAATCTATGCACAAGGTCCCCACACAAACAAGTAAGGAAGGAATCTATGCACAAGGTCCCCACACAAACAAGTCAGGAAGGAAGGAATCTATGCACAAGGTCCCCACACAAACAAGTCAGGAAGGAAGGAATCTATGCACAAGGTCCCCACACAAACAAGTAAGGAAGGAATCTATGCACAAGGTCCCCACACAAACAAGTAAGTAAGGAAGGAAGGAATCTATGCACAAGGTCCCCACACAAACAAGTAAGGAAGGAATCTATGCACAAGGTCCCCACACAAACAAGTCAGGAAGGAAGGAATCTATGCACAAGGTCCCCACACAAACAGCAAGTCAGGAAGGAAGGAATCTATGCACAAGGTCCCCACACAAACAAGTAAGGAAGGAATCTATGCACAAGGTCCCCACACAAACAAGTAAGGAAGGAATCTATGCACAAGGTCCCCACACAAACAAGTAAGTAAGGAAGGAATCTATGCACAAGGTCCCCACACAAACAAGTCAGGAAGGAAGGAATCTATGCACAAGGTCCCCACACAAACAAGTCAGGAAGGAAGGAATCTATGCACAAGGTCCCCACACAAACAAGTAAGGAAGGAATCTATGCACAAGGTCCCCACACAAACAAGTAAGGAAGGAATCTATGCACAAGGTCCCCACACAAACAAGTAAGTAAGGAAGGAATCTATGCACAAGGTCCCCACACAAACAAGTAAGGAAGGAAGGAATCTATGCACAAGGTCCCCACACAAACAAGTAAGGAAGGAATCTATGCACAAGGTCCCCACACAAACAAGTAAGTAAGGAAGGAATCTATGCACAAGGTCCCCACACAAACAAGTCAGGAAGGAAGGAATCTATGCACAAGGTCCCCACACAAACAAGTAAGGAAGGAATCTATGCACAAGGTCCCCACACAAACAAGTAAGGAAGGAATCTATGCACAAGGTCCCCACACAAACAAGTCAGGAAGGAAGGAATCTATGCACAAGGTCCCCACACAAACAAGTAAGGAAGGAATCTATGCACAAGGTCCCCACACAAACAAGTAAGGAAGGAATCTATGCACAAGGTCCCCACACAAACAAGTAAGTAAGGAAGGAATCTATGCACAAGGTCCCCACACAAACAAGTAAGGAAGGAAGGAATCTATGCACAAGGTCCCCACACAAACAAGTAAGGAAGGAATCTATGCACAAGGTCCCCACACAAACAAGTAAGTAAGGAAGGAATCTATGCACAAGGTCCCCACACAAACAAGTCAGGAAGGAAGGAATCTATGCACAAGGTCCCCACACAAACAAGTAAGGAAGGAATCTATGCACAAGGTCCCCACACAAACAAGTAAGGAAGGAATCTATGCACAAGGTCCCCACACAAACAAGTCAGGAAGGAAGGAATCTATGCACAAGGTCCCCACACAAACAAGTAAGGAAGGAATCTATGCACAAGGTCCCCACACAAACAAGTAAGGAAGGAATCTATGCACAAGGTCCCCACACAAACAAGTAAGTAAGGAAGGAATCTATGCACAAGGTCCCCACACAAACAAGTAAGGAAGGAATCTATGCACAAGGTCCCCACACAAACAAGTCAGGAAGGAAGGAATCTATGCACAAGGTCCCCACACAAACAAGTAAGGAAGGAATCTATGCACAAGGTCCCCACACAAACAAGTAAGGAAGGAATCTATGCACAAGGTCCCCACACAAACAAGTAAGGAAGGAAGGAATCTATGCACAAGGTCCCCACACAAACAAGTAAGGAAGGAAGGAATCTATGCACAAGGTCCCCACACAAACAAGTAAGGAAGGAAGGAATCTATGCACAAGGTCCCCACACAAACAAGCCAGGAAGGAAGGAATCTATGCAGAAGGTCTCCACACAAACAGCAAGTCAGGAAGGAAGGAATCTATGCACAAGGTCCCCACACAAACAAGTAAGTAAGGAAGGAATCTATGCACAAGGTCCCCACACAAACAAGTAAGGAAGGAAGGAATCTATGCACAAGGTCCCCACACAAACAAGTAAGGAAGGAATCTATGCACAAGGTCCCCACACAAACAAGTAAGTAAGGAAGGAATCTATGCACAAGGTCCCCACACAAACAAGTAAGGAAGGAAGGAATCTATGCACAAGGTCCCCACACAAACAAGTAAGTAAGGAAGGAATCTATGCACAAGGTCCCCACACAAACAAGTAAGGAAGGAATCTATGCACAAGGTCCCCACACAAACAAGTAAGGAAGGAATCTATGCACAAGGTCCCCACACAAACAAGTAAGGAAGGAATCTATGCACAAGGTCCCCACACAAACAAGTAAGGAAGGAAGGAATCTATGCACAAGGTCCCCACACAAACAAGTAAGTAAGGAAGGAATCTATGCACAAGGTCCCCACACAAACAAGTCAGGAAGGAAGGAATCTATACACAAGGTCCCCACACAAACAAGTCAGGAAGGAAGGAATCTATGCACAAGGTCCCCACACAAACAAGTCAGGAAGGAAGGAATCTATGCACAAGGTCCCCACACAAACAAGCCAGGAAGGAAGGAATCTATGCACAAGGTCCCCACACAAACAAGTCAGGAAGGAAGGAATCTATGCACAAGGTCCCCACACAAACAAGTAAGGAAGGAAGGAATCTATGCACAAGGTCCCCACACAAACAAGCCAGGAAGGAAGGAATCTATGCACAAGGTCCCCACACAAACAAGCCAGGAAGGAAGGAATCTATGCACAAGGTCCCCACACAAACAAGTCAGGAAGGAAGGAATCTATGCTAAAGGTCCCCACACAAACAAGTCAGGAAGGAAGGAATCTATGCACAAGGTCCCCACACAAACAGCAAGTCAGGAAGGAAGGAATCTATGCACAAGGTCCCCACACAAACAGCAAGTCAGGAAGGAAGGAATCTATGCACAAGGTCCCCACACAAACAAGTCAGGAAGGAAGGAATCTATGCACAAGGTCCCCACACAAACAAGTCAGGAAGGAAGGAATCTATGCACAAGGTCCCCACACAAACAAGCCAGGAAGGAAGGAATCTATGCACAAGGTCCCCACACAAACAAGTCAGGAAGGAAGGAATCTATGCACAAGGTCCCCACACAAACAAGTCAGGAAGGAAGGAATCTATGCACAAGGTCCCCACACAAACAGCAAGTCAGGAAGGAAGGAATCTATGCACAAGGTCCCCACACAAACAAGTCAGGAAGGAAGGAATCTATGCACAAGGTCCCCACACAAACAAGTCAGGAAGGAAGGAATCTATGCACAAGGTCCCCACACAAACAAGTCAGGAAGGAAGGAATCTATGCACAAGGTCCCCACACAAACAAGTCAGGAAGGAAGGAATCTATGCAGAAGGTCCCCACACAAACAGCAAGTCAGGAAGGAAGGAATCTATGCACAAGGTCCCCACACAAACAAGTCAGGAAGGAAGGAATCTATGCACAAGGTCCCCACACAAACAAGTCAGGAAGGAAGGAATCTATGCACAAGGTCCCCACACAAACAAGTCAGGAAGGAAGGAATCTATGCACAAGGTCCCCACACAAACAAGTCAGGAAGGAAGGAATCTATGCAGAAGGTCCCCACACAAACAGCAAGTCAGGAAGGAAGGAATCTATGCACAAGGTCCCCACACAAACAAGTCAGGAAGGAAGGAATCTATGCAGAAGGTCTCCACACAAACAGCAAGTCAGGAAGGAAGGAATCTATGCACAAGGTCCCCACACATACAAGTAAGTAAGGAAGGAATCTATGCACAAGGTCCCCACACAAACAGCAAGTCAGGAAGGAAGGAATCTATGCACAAGGTCCCCACACAAACAAGTAAGTAAGGAAGGAATCTATGCACAAGGTCCCCACACATACAAGTAAGTAAGGAAGGAATCTATGCACAAGGTCCCCACACAAACAGCAAGTCAGGAAGGAAGGAATCTATGCACAAGGTCCCCACACAAACAGCAAGTCAGGAAGGAAGGAATCTATGCACAAGGTCCCCACACAAACAGCAAGTCAGGAAGGAAGGAATCTATGCACAAGGTCCCCACACAAACAAGTCAGGAAGGAAGGAATCTATGCAGAAGGTCTCCACACAAACAGCAAGTCAGGAAGGAAGGAATCTATGCACAAGGTCCCCACACAAACAAGTCAGGAAGGAAGGAATCTATGCAGAAGGTCTCCACACAAACAGCAAGTCAGGAAGGAAGGAATCTATGCACAAGGTCCCCACACATACAAGTAAGTAAGGAAGGAATCTATGCACAAGGTCCCCACACAAACAGCAAGTCAGGAAGGAAGGAATCTATGCACAAGGTCCCCACACAAACAAGTAAGTAAGGAAGGAATCTATGCACAAGGTCCCCACACATACAAGTAAGTAAGGAAGGAATCTATGCACAAGGTCCCCACACAAACAGCAAGTCAGGAAGGAAGGAATCTATGCACAAGGTCCCCACACAAACAGCAAGTCAGGAAGGAAGGAATCTATGCACAAGGTCCCCACACAAACAAGTCAGGAAGGAAGGAATCTATGCACAAGGTCCCCACACAAACAAGTAAGGAAGGAAGGAAGGAAGGAATCTATGCACAAGGTCCCCACACAAACAAGTAAGGAAGGAAGGAAGGAATCTATGCACAAGGTCCCCACACAAACAGCAAGTCAGGAAGGAAGGAATCTATGCACAAGGTCCCCACACAAACAAGTAAGGAAGGAAGGAAGGAATCTATGCACAAGGTCCCCACACAAACAGCAAGTCAGGAAGGAAGGAATCTATGCACAAGGTCCCCACACAAACAACAAGTCAGGAAGGAAGGAATCTATGCACAAGGTCCCCACACAAACAGCAAGTCAGGAAGGAAGGAATCTATGCACAAGGTCCCCACACAAACAGCAAGTCAGGAAGGAAGGAATCTATGCACAAGGTCCCCACACAAACAAGCCAGGAAGGAAGGAATCTATGCACAAGGTCCCCACACAAACAGCAAGTCAGGAAGGAAGGAATCTATGCACAAGGTCCCCACACAAACAAGCCAGGAAGGAAGGAATCTATGCACAAGGTCCCCACACAAACAAGTAAGGAAGGAAGGAAGGAAGGAATCTATGCACAAGGTCCCCACCCAAACAAGTCAGGAAGGAAGGAATCTATGCACAAGGTCCCCACACAAACAGCAAGTCAGGAAGGAAGGAATCTATGCACAAGGTCCCCACACAAACAAGCCAGGAAGGAAGGAATCTATGCACAAGGTCCCCACACAAACAGCAAGTCAGGAAGGAAG
This sequence comes from Morinoia aosen, assembly GCA_030386875.1. Classification (NCBI taxonomy): domain Eukaryota; kingdom Metazoa; phylum Arthropoda; class Malacostraca; order Amphipoda; family Talitridae; genus Morinoia; species Morinoia aosen. Next base: position 6,887,865 of record CM059576.1, read on the forward strand.
GAATCTATGCACAAGGTCCCCACACAAACAAGTAAGGAAGGAAGGAAGGAAGGAATCTATGCACAAGGTCCCCACACAAACAAGTAAGGAAGGAAGGAAGGAATCTATGCACAAGGTCCCCACACAAACAGCAAGTCAGGAAGGAAGGAATCTATGCACAAGGTCCCCACACAAACAAGTCAGGAAGGAAGGAATCTATGCAGAAGGTCCCCACACAAACAGCAAGTCAGGAAGGAAGGAATCTATGCACAAGGTCCCCACACAAACAAGTCAGGAAGGAAGGAATCTATGCACAAGGTCCCCACACAAACAAGTCAGGAAGGAAGGAATCTATGCACAAGGTCCCCACACAAACAGCAAGTCAGGAAGGAAGGAATCTATGCACAAGGTCCCCACACAAACAAGTCAGGAAGGAAGGAATCTATGCACAAGGTCCCCACACAAACAAGTAAGGAAGGAAGGAAGGAAGGAATCTATGCACAAGGTCCCCACACAAACAGCAAGTCAGGAAGGAAGGAATCTATGCACAAGGTCCCCACACAAACAGCAAGTCAGGAAGGAAGGAATCTATGCACAAGGTCCCCACACAAACAAGCCAGGAAGGAAGGAATCTATGCACAAGGTCCCCACACAAACAAGCCAGGAAGGAAGGAATCTATGCACAAGGTCCCCACCCAAACAAGTCAGGAAGGAAGGAATCTATGCACAAGGTCCCCACACAAACAGCAAGGCAGGAAGGAAGGAATCTATGCACAAGGTCCCCACACAAACAGCAAGTCAGGAAGGAAGGAATCTATGCACAAGGTCCCCACACAAACAGCAAGGCAGGAAGGAAGGAATCCATGCACAAGGTCCCCACACAAACAGCAAGTCAGGAAGGAAGGAATCTATGCACAAGGTCCCCACACAAACAGCAAGGCAGGAAGGAAGGAATCTATGCACAAGGTCCCCACACAAACAGCAAGTCAGGAAGGAAGGAATCTATGCACAAGGTCCCCACACAAACAAGTAAGGAAGGAAGGAAGGAAGGAATCTATGCACAAGGTCCCCACACAAACAAGTAAGGAAGGAAGGAAGGAAGGAATCTATGCACAAGGTCCCCACACAAACAAGCCAGGAAGGAAGGAATCTATGCACAAGGTCCCCACACAAACAAGCCAGGAAGGAAGGAATCTATGCACAAGGTCCCCACACAAACAAGCCAGGAAGGAAGGAATCTATGCACAAGGTCCCCACACAAACAAGCCAGGAAGGAAGGAATCTATGCACAAGGTCCCCACACAAACAGCAAGTCAGGAAGGAAGGAATCTATGCACAAGGTCCCCACACAAACAGCAAGTCAGGAAGGAAGGAATCTATGCACAAGGTCCCCACACAAACAAGTCAGGAAGGAAGGAATCTATGCACAAGGTCCCCACACAAACAAGTAAGGAAGGAAGGAAGGAAGGAATCTATGCACAAGGTCCCCACACAAACAGCAAGTCAGGAAGGAAGGAATCTATGCACAAGGTCCCCACACAAACAGCAAGTCAGGAAGGAAGGAATCTATGCACAAGGTCCCCACACAAACAAGCCAGGAAGGAAGGAATCTATGCACAAGGTCCCCACACAAACAAGCCAGGAAGGAAGGAATCTATGCACAAGGTCCCCACACAAACAAGCCAGGAAGGAAGGAATCTATGCACAAGGTCCCCACACAAACAAGCCAGGAAGGAAGGAATCTATGCACAAGGTCCCCACACAAACAAGTCAGGAAGGAAGGAATCTATGCACAAGGTCCCCACACAAACAAGCCAGGAAGGAAGGAATCTATGCACAAGGTCCCCACACAAACAAGTCAGGAAGGAAGGAATCTATGCACAAGGTCCCCACACAAACAAGCCAGGAAGGAAGGAATCTATGCACAAGGTCCCCACACAAACAAGTCAGGAAGGAAGGAATCTATGCACAAGGTCCCCACACAAACAAGCCAGGAAGGAAGGAATCTATGCACAAGGTCCCCACACAAACAAGTCAGGAAGGAAGGAATCTATGCACAAGGTCCCCACACAAACAAGTAAGGAAGGAAGGAAGGAAGGAATCTATGCACAAGGTCCCCACACAAACAGCAAGTCAGGAAGGAAGGAATCTATGCACAAGGTCCCCACACAAACAGCAAGTCAGGAAGGAAGGAATCTATGCACAAGGTCCCCACACAAACAAGCCAGGAAGGAAGGAATCTATGCACAAGGTCCCCACACAAACAAGCCAGGAAGGAAGGAATCTATGCACAAGGTCCCCACACAAACAAGCCAGGAAGGAAGGAATCTATGCACAAGGTCCCCACACAAACAGCAAGTCAGGAAGGAAGGAATCTATGCACAAGGTCCCCACACAAACAGCAAGTCAGGAAGGAAGGAATCTATGCACAAGGTCCCCACACAAACAAGTCAGGAAGGAAGGAATCTATGCACAAGGTCCCCACACAAACAAGTAAGGAAGGAAGGAAGGAAGGAATCTATGCACAAGGTCCCCACACAAACAGCAAGTCAGGAAGGAAGGAATCTATGCACAAGGTCCCCACACAAACAGCAAGTCAGGAAGGAAGGAATCTATGCACAAGGTCCCCACACAAACAAGCCAGGAAGGAAGGAATCTATGCACAAGGTCCCCACACAAACAAGCCAGGAAGGAAGGAATCTATGCACAAGGTCCCCACACAAACAAGCCAGGAAGGAAGGAATCTATGCACAAGGTCCCCACACAAACAAGCCAGGAAGGAAGGAATCTATGCACAAGGTCCCCACACAAACAAGTCAGGAAGGAAGGAATCTATGCACAAGGTCCCCACACAAACAAGCCAGGAAGGAAGGAATCTATGCACAAGGTCCCCACACAAACAAGTCAGGAAGGAAGGAATCTATGCACAAGGTCCCCACACAAACAAGCCAGGAAGGAAGGAATCTATGCACAAGGTCCCCACACAAACAAGTCAGGAAGGAAGGAATCTATGCACAAGGTCCCCACACAAACAAGCCAGGAAGGAAGGAATCTATGCACAAGGTCCCCACACAAACAAGTCAGGAAGGAAGGAATCTATGCACAAGGTCCCCACACATACAAGTAAGTAAGGAAGGAATCTATGCACAAGGTCCGCACACAAACAGCAAGTCAGGAAGGAAGGAATCTATGCACAAGGTCCCCACACAAACAAGTCAGGAAGGAAGGAATCTATGCACAAGGTCCCCACACAAACAAGTCAGGAAGGAAGGAATCTATGCACAAGGTCCCCACACAAACAAGTAAGGAAGGAAGGAATCTATGCACAAGGTCCCCACACAAACAAGCCAGGAAGGAAGGAATCTATGCACAAGGTCCGCACACAAACAGCAAGTCAGGAAGGAAGGAATCTATGCACAAGGTCCCCACACAAACAAGTAAGGAAGGAAGGAATCTATGCACAAGGTCCCCACACAAACAAGTAAGGAAGGAAGGAAGGAATCTATGCACAAGGTCCCCACACAAACAAGTCAGGAAGGAAGGAATCTATGCACAAGGTCCCCACACATACAAGTAAGTAAGGAAGGAATCTATGCACAAGGTCCCCACACAAACAGCAAGTCAGGAAGGAAGGAATCTATGCACAAGGTCCCCACACCAACAAGTAAGTAAGGAAGGAATCTATGCAGAAGGTCCCCACACAAACAGCAAGTCAGGAAGGAAGGAATCTATGCACAAGGTCCCCACACAAACAAGTAAGGAAGGAAGGAAGGAATCTATGCACAAGGTCCCCACACAAACAAGTCAGGAAGGAAGGAATCTATGCACAAGGTCCGCACACAAACAGCAAGTCAGGAAGGAAGGAATCTATGCACAAGGTCCCCACACAAACAAGTAAGGAAGGAAGGAAGGAATCTATGCACAAGGTCCCCACACAAACAAGTCAGGAAGGAAGGAATCTATGCACAAGGTCCCCACACATACAAGTAAGTAAGGAAGGAATCTATGCACAAGGTCCCCACACAAACAGCAAGTCAGGAAGGAAGGAATCTATGCACAAGGTCCCCACACAAACAAGTCAGGAAGGAAGGAATCTATGCACAAGGTCCCCACACAAACAAGCCAGGAAGGAAGGAATCTATGCACAAGGTCCCCACACAAACAGCAAGTCAGGAAGGAAGGAATCTATGCACAAGGTCCCCACACAAACAGCAAGTCAGGAAGGAAGGAATCTATGCACAAGGTCCCCACACAAACAGCAAGTCAGGAAGGAAGGAATCTATGCACAAGGTCCCCACACAAACAGCAAGTCAGGAAGGAAGGAATCTATGCACAAGGTCCCCACACAAACAAGTAAGTAAGGAAGGAATCTATGCAGAAGGTCCCCACACAAACAAGCCATGAAGGAAGGAATCTATGCACAAGGTGTTGGAACAAGACATCAAAGAACACCCCTCCCCAACAACACAACAGAAGGTTGCAACAATAACAAAACCAGCAGAACAATTTAAAGAGCGTTTATTATAAGAACAAAGTAGGCATAACAAAATATAATAAGACACTGGAAAAAGATCTACTAGACGCGTGGGACTGCGCTTCTTCCCCCATATCGCCGTACCGCGTTGCGGTTACGACATAAATCTTCATACGAATTTATTCATAGAAGTTTTTTTTTTTTAATGTTGAGTTTAGTGAACAGTTCAACATGGCGAGTAACTTTTCTTGTGTGCAGAATTCTTTCAACTTTCATGCATATTCTTCATTCTAATTTGGAGTTAATACTTCGATTATTTCGCTTTAATTTTCACAAATTCTATAAATATATTCTATAAATATTCTCATTTTAATATTCCGAATTTTATAAATATTCCTCAACTTAATTTGGAGTTAATACCTGGATTATTTCGTTAGAATTTATCCATGATTTAAAAAAAATTTCATTCAAATTTGAATTAATTTTCGATTGCAATCCCCAATCTAAATTTAGGTAGAGCAACCAACCCTTCTAATGAGGGGGTTAAATTTTATTTAAATAAAGGGTTAAACATTAAGATTTGAGGTTGAACGCCTAGGGTTAGAATAGACACAACCTCTACCTGTAATATCTGAATACAAACATCGATACCAATTACCTCCTTTCGCTATTTCAGTTATTTATGAGGACCTCACACATTCCCCCACCATTGCAGGGCCTGCCCAGCACAGAATAATAATATAAATAAACTTGCATAATTATGAACTACATGATGCTATGAACAGTACAATCTTCATACACTGAACTCTTGAGTTTAGAGAACTTCCAGTCGAACTTCAAGGTCATTTATTTATCTATTTAAACATACGTTGCTTTATTAGTCTATTTATTTATTTAAACGGAAATTTCTTTATTAATTCAATATTTTATTTAATTATTTATTTTTAGGTATGTTGCGTTATTGATTGATTGATTTATTTATTCATTTAAAAGATCGTTGCGTCATTTAGACGCACATTATTTTGCCCCCTGTATACTGCCAGTAGGATCTACGCGGCCCCTGCAAGTTCATTTTAAAACCCCAGTAATAATTGAACAGCTCGGGGAGTGAAGTGCAGTCCAAGCTTTTCAATTGGGAAGGAAGAGAAGTCCCGCCTTCACTTGGGAAGAGAAGTCACGTGGTCACGACCTTCAGTCCACCAGAAGGTCTTCGTCGTCGAGGATATTGATCTCCTGCAGACAGATTGGCCTGCTAAATAATTTACAAGAGAAGCCCGCTCAATATAAACTAATATATGAAGAGTGTGATATGTTACATTTTTAAATAAAATTACTTCATTTAAGCTTTTTCAAATAAAAGTCACACATGAACGACATGTCAATTAACCTACCTATCACTAATTCACAGAAGTTTTTTTTTTTTCATAAAGTCACCGAACTTACAAGCAAAGATGTGACGTCAGTTCACCAGGTTGACCTTGATGGTCAACTCAAATTGTAAGTAAATTCAATCTGTTTTAAAAGAAGGTAGCGGAATGACTGGGATGCCACACACTCGCTTCACTACATGAATAAACAATTTACAGTGGTGAATTGTTTAGCTAAAGGCATGCTGGAGACCGACAATACTGACGCACGCTTATAGTTGTTCCAGCAGTGACGGGGTGGGGGTGGGGGAGGGGGAGAAGGGGAGATGAAAAGGGTAGGGGATTGGGGGGAATCTCGTCCCCCCCAACCCTGTACAATAAAGAAATAAGCCCTTCAGGTCGTACACTTCCCCACCCCATCCCCACTTTCTCCTCCTCTACCCTTCAGTAGAAGACCCACACAAAACTGGCAACTAATAAAAACACCAACAACATATAAAACAGCACCAACAGACACCAATAACACAAACAACTTTAGAACTTACGGAGCCCTCCAAATTGTCGTCGAGGCGGATGTTCTCTATGGCGAGATCGAGCTCCATCTCCAGCCGCTGCCGCTCCGCGTCTGCTGCGGACGTTGCCGGAGGTACGAGCGGTGTGGCTGGCGGGGGTACGAGCGCCGCACCTGCCAGAGCCCCGATGGTAATCAATAGCGCCAGCGACGCTCGGTTGCGCGCAATATCGTGACAAGAAACATACTAGCATACGTGAATTCATTAGTAAATTTTTTTTTTCAGGAACATGAAAAAAATCATGAAACCTTCCAGTAGAGATCATACTATTATAGTCATTGAAATCGCTCTAAATCATGGCAGGGGTCGCCCATGGTGCTTTAACGCACAGCAGGGGTCGCCCACGGTGCTTTAAAACACAGCAGGGGTCGCCCACGGTGCTTCAAAACACAGCAGGGGTCGCCCACGGTGCTTCAAAACACAGCAGGGGTCGCCCACGGTGCTTCAAAACACAACAGGGGTCGCCCACGGTGCTTCAAAACACAGCAGGGGTCACCCACGGTGCTTCAAAACACAGCAGGGGTCGCCCATGGTGCTTCAAAACACAGCAGGGGTCGCCCATGGTGCTTCAAAACACAGCAGGGGTCGTCCACAGTGCTTCAAAACAAAGCGGGGATCGCCCATGGTGCTTCAAAACACAGCAGGGGTCGTCCACAGTGCTTCAAAACAAAGCGGGGGTCGCCCATGGTGCTTCAAAGCACAACAGGGGTCACCCATGGCGCTTCAAAACACAGCAGGGGTCGCCAATGGTGTTTCAAAATACAGCAAGGGTTTCCCACGGTGCCTCTAAACACAGCAGGGGTCGCCCACGGTGCCTCAAAACAAAGCAAGGGTCGCCCATGGTGTTTCAAAACACAGCAGGGGTCGCCCACGGTGCTTCAAAACACAGCAGGGGTCGCCCATGGTGCTCATTACGCACCTGCTTGGCCTGGGGAGTCGAAATCAATTAGCGAAGTAACTCCCCCTCCGTCACCCGGCTGGGTGGGGGGAGGCCTGACAGGGGGCACTTCCCCCCTCAGAGGAGAAGGATCGTGACCAGTCATCCCGCCATCTGAGAAATTGATTAATTTCATTAAACACGATGCATAAATAAGAGAAAATTGACCATAATAACACCTTGGTTTAGTGAAATTAAGTATTAATACAAAAAATTAGAGAGGTAGTGCAACCCATACGATCATGACACACCTCTTGTTGTGCAATAATGAGTAATTGTAGGGCATATATGAAGGGTGCCCTTACCACGGTAGAGAAAACAAGGTAGGGTCATTTCTATGGGAGAAAATACACTTCTTCAGGTACAGCTAGCCAATGGAAAGGCTTTCTTTGAAACAAACTTCATGACGTCACCAAAACGCCATGTCGTTAGGCCAATAGTAGAGCAAGATTTGGGGGTAGCAGTGCTACCGATGCAATATGAGCGCTGCTATTGGTTCATTGCCGTGACGTCAGCAAACCCACACCGTCAACGAAAAAAAAAAAGTTTGAACCTACCTTGTTTGTCTACCGTGGTACTAACCCACAATCAGAAGTCAAAACTGGAGAGTGGGTTAAGTGATAATTTCACCTCATAGCGGCGTAGATGTCTTGCAGGCAGAGTGGCCTAGTTCCTAGTTCAGTTCCTAGTTAGTAACTTGGCTAGGCAAAGCCAGTTTGGCAACCCTGCGATGAACACCACGCCTCTAACTTGAGTGTCCTAAAGTTCTGTGTTTTGTGGGCGAGGACACTCTGCATACTTGCCCTCAACAAACACAACCGTCATTTCGAACGCCATCCATGCTGCACCACCTGCGGACCCCCACACCACCTGCGGACCCCCACACCACCTGCGGACCCCCACACCACCTGCGGACCCCCACACCACCTGCACACCCCCACACCACCTGCGGACCCCCACACCACCTGCACACCCCAAAACCACCTGCACACCCCCACACCACCTGCACACCCCCACACCACCTGCGGACCCCCACACCACCTGCGGACCCCCACACCACCTGCGGACCCCCACACCACCTGCGGACCCCCACACCACCTGCGGACCCCCACACCACCTGCACACCCCAAAACCACCTGCACACCCCCCACACCACCTGCACACCCCCACACCACCTGCAGACCCCCACACTACCTGCGGACCCCCACACCACCTGCACACCCCCACACCACCTCCACACCACCTGCGGACCCCCACACCACCTGCAGACTTGGCAGCTGGCACAGGCGATTCTGCCAGGAAGTCCGGAGACGAAGATCTGGACTTGGCCCCTACATCCGCCTGATCTTCACCCTCCTCCTCGTCCTCGAGGTACCCCAGCTCCGGGGGACACGTGAACGTCCCCGCCGCCTCCGCCTCCGCCATCTCGGCTGCTAGGTTCCGCTCGGCGTTCACCTGGGGGGGTTCCAGAGAGGATTTCAAGAGATGGGGGTTATAAAGTCGCTTGCGTGGTGCGCAGAGCTATTTTTAGATTCGGTGTGTGTTAGTTTGGGAATCTTGGACCGCTACAAAGGCGTGCCAAAGAGAGGTAGTAGGACACAGGTTGTAACGGCGTTTGCGGGGCGCGCAGGAATTCTTAATGAGATTAGGGGTTAACACAAGCGACCCTAACCCCAACACAGACGTTTCAAAGAGAGGAAAGAGGAAGGCACTATTCAGTATGGAAATAAGGGATTGTTAGTTTGAGCTTCACTAACCGCAAGTAATGGCGTTCCAAAGAGAGGAAGGCAGCATTTAGTGCAAAGGGCAAGCGGAACAAACGCACAAGGTGCGTAGAAACAGTAAGTTGAAAAAGAAGTGCATGGAACAAAATGACTTTTGAAAAATGTGTTAGTTCTGGAAAATAGGACAGCAGAGAACCATAGAAAATATGGTCCATAACTTAACAAAACCTTCTGTTTGAAGAAAAGGAACACACCACACCACCTAGCAACAGGCGTTGCTGACTGGACTGGATGGCAGAATTGGGCAGTGCTCAGGACCTGATCTACACTGACGAAGGCAGACACTGCCAGTGCGTATTTCTTTAGAGCATTATTCTTTCTCAACCTTTCCTTCGTGATTTACCCCATCGGCTTTAAGGATGTCTTACATTACCCCCTACTTCCATACAAGACAAACACATTCTTTCTTTGCACTCTCCTCTATTTCACAAAATTAAATTCAACTGAATTATTCCGCGAATTATCAGGCAGTACTTCAATTATTTACCCCCGACTATATAATTTTTATGCCCCAGGGGTAGATTTACTCCTGGTTGAGAACCTCGGCTCCAGAGAATACTTAGAGTAATAATACAGGAACACACACAGCCGCATAAAACCGCACACACCACACACCGTGACTGAAGGCCATACAAGGCCATACAAAAACACATATGGCCACACAACACACAACACACACAGCCACACAACACACAACACACACAGCCACACAACACACAACACACATACCGTTACAGAACCACACTGCGCCGCAGGCAGCAACACACATCACACACCACACCACACACACAACACACACGGCCACACACACAACACACGGCAAGCACGCACCGCACACAACACAACACACACCGTAACAGAACCACACCGCGCCGCAGGCAGCAACACACAACACACACACCACACACAACACACACGCCGCACACATACCGTAACAGAACCACACTGCGCCGCAGGCACAGGCTTCTGTGTCTGCCGGCAGAAGACCTCCGCCTTCAGCGCCTCCTTCAGCCCCGGGAAGAGGTTGTCGTACTGACGGGGGTCGGCCAGGGTGGACCCCACTGTTTCCCCCGCCGCCTTCTTCCACAGCCGCAGCACCTGCGGTACCCGGCTCGGCAGGTAGCTCCTGAGGGGGTTGATATATTAGTTGAATTGGAGAAATAAGCGAGTTACGAGGGGAGCGAGTGTTGGGGAGAGAGGGGGGGGGCGAGTGTTGGGGAGAGGGGGTTGAGTGTTGGTGAGAGGGGGTTGAGTGTTGGTGAGAGGGGGTTGAGTGTTGGTGAGAGGGGGTTGAGTGTTGGTGAGAGGGGGTTGAGTGTTGGTGAGAGGGGGTTGAGTGTTGGTGAGAGGGGGTTGAGTGTTGGTGAGAGGGGGTTGAGTGTTGGTGAGAGGGGAGCGAGTGTTGGTGAGAGGGGAGCGAGTGTTGGTGAGAGGGGAGCGAGTGTTGGTGAGAGGGGAGCGAGTGTTGGTGAGAGGGGAGCGAGTGTTGGTGAGAGGGGAGCGAGTGTTGGTGAGAGGGGAGCGAGTGTTGGTGAGAGGGGAGCGAGTGTTGGTGAGAGGGGAGCGAGTGTTGGTGAGAGGGGAGCGAGTGTTGGTGAGAGGGGAGCGAGTGTTGGTGAGAGGGGAGCGAGTGTTGGTGAGAGGGGAGCGAGTGTTGGTGAGAGGGGAGCGAGTGTTGGTGAGAGGGGAGCGAGTGTTGGTGAGAGGGGAGCGAGTGTTGGTGAGAGGGGAGCGAGTGTTGGTGAGAGGGGAGCGAGTGTTGGTGAGAGGGGAGCGAGTGTTGGGGAGAGGGGAGCGAGTGTTGGGGAGAGGGGAGCGAGTGTTGGGGAGAGGGGAGCGAGTGTTGGGGAGAGGGGAGCGAGTGTTGGGGAGAGGGGAGCGAGTGTTGGGGAGAGGGGAGCGAGTGTTGGGGAGAGGGGAGCGAGTGTTGGGGAGAGGGGAGCGAGTGTTGGGGAGAGGGGAGCGAGTGTTGGGGAGAGGGGAGCGAGTGTTGGGGAGAGGGGAGCGAGTGTTGGGGAGAGGGGAGCGAGTGTTGGGGAGAGGGGAGCGAGTGTTGGGG